>CM043702.1:56152500-57545000 GCA_023935145.1 Bretschneidera sinensis | reverse complement strand
TATCTCTTTTATTGTTCTTTCCACCAAGTATTTTCCCAGTTTGCTTTAATTTTTCTTATCCAGTTCTTTCTTAGCCCTCACCTTGTCATTACAACTTGATTAAAGACCTTTTGATCTCTGATTTTGGTGTTGACTATATTAGTGGAGAGGATTTCTGAAAATTGGACTTATAGGGTTAAGTTTTGAGAGAAATCCTCTGGCTTCAGTTGTTTAACTTTTATCTAAGTTAGCAGGTGGTTTTGAGTTAAATTGACTATATCACACACACAATCAAGGACTTAGCTTTAAGTTGAAGTAGTCTCTTAACTCTTGCTTGACAAATTGCTAAATTTTTTTATTGATTTTCCTGCTATCCTTGATATTAAAAGAGTAAGATGCTAGTAATGAAATCTAAATTCAAATCATGGCTTAGTGAGTGATGAGATTTTTCAATGCGTTCATTTTATTTTTATTTGAGGACAAATTTTAAGTTTGGGGGTGTGATAAGCGCAAAATGTCACACATTCAAGCCCCTTAATTCGCATACATTAATCCTTTAGACTTGTTACAATTTGATCTTTTGTAGTGTTTTACATGCTTTCAGGTTTCCCAAGAGGAGTGCAACAAAACCTGTCATTTCTAGACTGTTAAAGATAAATTGAGCATTTTGCTAAGTCATGTTGTCACTATCAAAGGGTGAAAAGAAGCTTCACTAAATTGCCAGAATCACCCGTACAGATCAATCATTTTTGCGGATTAAACTGTATTGATTCAAGCAGAACCAGGAGATGAGCCATATATGCTTGGAAAGATCCGAAAGACTATTTTTTGAACGAGTTTATGACTCGTAAATATAATTTTTCTAGAGAATTTTATGGAAGTTTTAGTAGACAAAGGTCAGGCTGTGCGCGATTTCAACGTGGTAGACATGAAATTTCGATTTTTTTTTTTGGAGTTTGCACGACTAAAAAGGGAAGTTTAGAAGAAGGGAAAGATCCAAATTTTAGTGTCCTATCATCAAGGGACTTTCTCTTATCAAAAAGGAAATTTTAATTGAAGACTTTGGAGCCTATCAAAAAGGAAATTTTAAAGATTGAGAGCCTATATAAATGAAAGGGAGAAACCCTAATTAGAAGCAGCCTACAGCCTTGGAGACAAAACTCTAGAGTAATTACACAACAGCCTCCCTCCTCTCCTCCTCATCCGGACCAGCTGCTGTCGCCTACAGCAGCTGATTGCACAGCAGCCCCCTGCTTGTCTCCTTACCGTAACCAGCAGCTGCTGCCTCCAGTACTTCCTCACAGCCCGCAACCACCTCTCCCCTCCACAACAGTGCTGATTGCAGCAGCCTCCTTGCCGGTTCCAGCAGCTGATTCATCACACAGCAGTCCTCCACAGTAGCAGTTGAACGCACACTGATTTACGGAATTATAGTGAATTTGTTGCTGTTAAAATTGATTTTCAGCATGAACTAAACTTTCTTTATTCCAGGAAAACTATCTAATTTAATTTCAGACTATGCTTGCTTTTCTATGCTAATTTACAGTAATTATCTTCCATGTTTGGCTGATTTATTTTGAACGTATTGCTTCTAATTGACTGGCTATTAATTAGATGATCTTGATCTTGTGATTTGCTATCGAAAGAAGGAATTACAGGATAGAACTTGGATATTTCAGCATAGGTAAACATAGAGATCGAAAGACTTATAGGAACCTATGTAGTCTTAAAAAATTTATGGTCTTAATGCTTTCTTGTTTTATTAATTTGCATACTCTTGTGTAGAATGATGAACAAGAATATTTTCAATTGACTGTCAAAAGAGGCTTTTGGATAAGTTGGAGATTTTGCTAACAAACATAAAGGATTAATTTTAATTAGTTAGATAAGTTAAGCATATAGAGGAATTAAGTGAAATCGGTTTCCTAGAAATTCTTTCTCTTATTAATTTGATATTCCAAAAACAACTTTATTTCCCTTTGATTATTTCCTTTAAATGGTTTTTATTTCATATTGCAATTACAAACAACAAAAAGAGATTTTTCTAAATAAAATTAAGATTAGTATAATTTCGGTACTTGTCAGAAGTAAGTTACCAATCCCTGAGGACGATACTCTTCTTATCACTTTACTATAAAACTACAATACTATGCACTTGTAGTTTTGCACCGATCAGTATAATTATGGATTAAGTAGCTTATGCTTATGATTTTTTGGGCTTCCCTCTAATTGTAGCCTATTGGTAAGTTTTTGATCCTCCTTTACTCATGGCTTCTTTGGATGTTTGAGCTTTGAAATGCATGTGGGCCTCTTGGTCTTGGTTTTGCTTCTTTGGCATATTGGGTCCTTTCATATATCATTGGTCTATTGAGCTTTTGGTTCTATAATGGCCCCTTGGGCCTTTCATTCTTTGCATGCATTTTTTGCCTCTTTGGGCCTTATTATGTGTGTTAGTCTCCTTGAGTTTTATCATTTGTGTTAGCCTCTTTAGGATTTATCATGTGTGTTAGCCTATTTGGGCTTTATCATTTAGTTGGTCTAATGGGCTTATCATGTTAGTTTTTACTCAGTGAGCTTTATCATGTAGTTGGGCCTGATAAAATAGTGGGTCTCAATGGACTTTCTCATGTAGTAGGCCTATATAGGTTTTATCATGTATTGGGTCTCAATGAGTTGTATCATGTAGTTGGGCCTTATCATGTAAAGGGCCTCAATGAGTTTTCTCATGTGGTGTCTCTATGGGCTTTATCATGTTTTTGGCTCTTTATAGGCCTTTTTGGCTTTATTTGGGCCTCTTCTAATATGAAGGCCGATGTTTGCTAGATAAAGTGGTTACTTGTCTAAGTGTTTGGATTATTTTGTAGGGGTGGGGGGTTTCACCCAATGGATGTTTGACATATGATATAAAAAATGAGCATCAACCTTAACACCTTGACTACATGCAGTGTTGGGTCTTTGCTCTAGATGAGGCATGCGTTCATATATTTTTCTTTTTGCACAGGCTCCATGAATTTTTCTTGTGTAAGCTTAATAAAGCTTTCTTTGTCATGCTTTGCACACTGTAACTATTTCAGTTTTTTTTTCCTTTTTTTTTGTTTCTGTAGTGCCTGGTATAATAGAGATACTTATAGGTGGCATCAGTTGGCTTAACATAGATTCATTTGGTTCTTTCTGAAAAGTGATGAAAAAGGGAGCTGAGATTTCTCTAAGAATCTAATGACTCAAAGTGGTGGAGTGAAGAAGAGATTCCATGATGCTTTTGAAAGTATTCTTACAGAGATAGCGATAGCATATGGTGGCAAGTGTTGGTATTTGTCTAAGGTTTAAACATGTCTAAACATGGTTCAAATATGGTTAAAGTCTAAACCAAGGTTGGAAGATTAAAATACAGCATGTTAAAGGAGTGCACACATGTGTGTCCATCCATTTGGGTGTGTGTGCACACCCTTAAACAACAAAGCAAAGTAGTGCGCACTGCTGTGTGAAGAGCAGCATCAGTGTGTGCCTCACCGCCCAGCAAGGATGCAGTTTGAAGAAGGGCAACACCATACCGCCTCTCCACCAGCATCGCACCGCCCAGAACGTGGTGCAAAAGAGCTTTGCCTAGCGCCTCACCACCCCCTATTCAGCGCCTAGGCGCTAGGCACACTGAGGCACACATAGACAGCTTATTTAAAACTCCTCTTAGGTGCATTGATGCAAGGTTAAAATGCACAGAACCACTTAGGATTGATGGAGGGCCATGGTTAAGTGGTCATCAAGATCTAAGGGTGGAGAATGACACACAAAATTGGATAAGAAGTTGGTGCACTATATAAAGGGTCACCTAGGTTCAATCTCATGACATAAGATGTGAAACACATTTTGATATAAGACAAAAGTGTGTGTGTGATAGACATACAAGAGAGAATTGTGTGAGAGTGCAAAGACACGGACATACAAGAGGGACTCATTGTAGAGAGGCTAGTTGTAAAGAAGAGAGATTAGTATAGAAAGTGATAAAGTCTTTCTTGTTCTCTTCTTTGTTCCTTCAAGAACTTGAGGTTTCTTGAAGAGGGTTGTTGTAATTGTAAAGAACCATTGAATTTAGTGCAGAGAGATCAGAGGAACTCATGGGGACGTAGGCTATTGCCGAACCTCGATAACAAATCGCTTGTCTTCTTTTCTTTCTTGCTTTCGATTGCTGTATTTCTATCCACAAATCATTATAGACTTGGGTGTTTAGAAGATCATCACCTGGGCATCTTGTGAAGGTGATTTCAAACAGTGGTATCAGAGCCGGAGGAGCTTGCACAGCTGGGTATCAGAGCAAGAACAGAAGGTATTGGAGCAAGACTCCAAAGGTCAACTTCTTAGTGATTCAAGAACGAAGTTAAGATCTATATCTAATCGTGTTCTTGAGGTGAATCAAGGACGGAGTTAAGATCAATATCTGATTGTGTTCTTGAGGGTGATTCAAGAATGGAGTAAAGATCAAGATTTGATCGTGTTCTTGAGGGTGATTTAAGAACGGTATTAAGATCCATCTTCGATCTACGTTCTTGAGGTTTAGAAGAAGTTGGAAAGCATTTGTGGGTGCTGCATAAATCAAATGATCTTCTCCGCAAGATGGGTTCAAATTTTGGTATTGAGAAGTTTGATGGAAAGGGAGATTTTTCCCTGTGGAAGCGGAATATTAAGGCGGTTCTAGTGCAACAAAAAATGGACTTGGCTATTGGAGAAGATGATACTTTTCCAGCAAGTGTCACATAGGACCAGCGGAATGAAATGAAGAAGATGGCATACAGCACCATCTTCTTACACATGTCAGATAATATCATAAGGGAGTGCAGAGACTTGAAAGATCTAGCTACAATTTGGAAGAAACTAGATGAGTTGTTTCTTGCCAAGACTCTCCCGATAAGAGGTATCTTCATAAACGAATCTTTGCTTTTAAATTTGATCCTAATAAAGAGTTGCAAGATAATCTTGATGCCAAGATAAGGAGTGCATCAAGTGGTAAAAGGGTTTTTCTTTAAAATAAGGCCAGCAACTCGGTATGGCAGCAACCATGGCTACTACCTGGACAGAGGTAGAAGAGAGAGCCATGGGAGAGTGCATAACAACATGCATGGCTACTACCGGGACAAAGGTAGAGGAGAGAGCCATGGGAGAGTGCACAGCAACATGCATGGCTACTACCAGGACAGAGGTAGAGGAGAGAGTCATGGGAGAATGCATAACAACATGCATGGCTACTACTGGGATAGAGGTAGAGGAGAGAGCCATGGGAGAGTGCACAGCAATATACATGGCTACTACCGGAACAGAGGTAGAGGAAAGAGCCATTGGAGAGTGCACAGCAACATGGATGGTTACTACCAGGACAGAGGTCGAGGAGAGAGCCATAGGAGAGTGCACAATAACATACATGGCTACTACTGGGACAGAGGTAGATGAGAGAGCCATGGGAGAGTGCATAGCAACATGCCTGGCTACTATCGGGACAGAGGTAGAGGAGAGAGCCATGGGAGAGAGCACTCTAAACCGAGATTTAGAGGGAAGAATTGCTACTACTGCCATAAGAAGGGTCATGTCAAGAAAGATTGCAAGAAGATGACAAGGGATAGAGGAAGAAGCCATACCAAGAATGGAGAGGCTTCGGTTGCCAAGATAGAACAGAAAGATGATGATGTTCTTATTGTGTGCCCAAGTGTGAGCAAGGGGCAAGAAGGCAGCGGGAAATGGATCTTGGATTCCAGGTGCACTCATCACATGTGCCCTCACCGGAGTTGGTTCAAAAATTTCAAGGAAACCAATGATGAAAGGGTTTTCTTAGGAATAATATTTCTTACCAAGTGAGGGGCACGAGACACATTCAGGTGAGGATGTTTGATGGAATGACAAGGCTGCTGGAGAATGTGAGGTATCTCCCGGATTTGAGGAGGAATTTGATCTCATTGGGGCAGCTAGATTCCATGGGATACACATGCAAGATAGAGGAAGGAAAGATCAAGGTAGCCAAGGGATCTTTGATAGTGATCAAAGCAGCAGTGAAGAATGGACTCTATGAGATAATCGGAGACATGGAGATCAAGGATCAAGCAGCAAGCTTGATGGTTGAGATGGATAAGGCAGCCCTTTGGCACACTCACTTGGGATATATGAGCGAAGAGGGCCTGTAAGTTCTCAGCAAGGATGGCCTACTTGGTGGAAACAAAGTAGAGGAACTTGATTTCTGTGAGTGTTGTGTTCTTGAGAAGCAACACCGGGTTAGCTTCAACACCGGAGTGCACAAGTCTAAGGGCATTCTTGACTATATTCATATGGACCTTTGGGGACCAGCAAGGGCACCAACACAGGGAGGTAACTTTTACTTTCTGTCTTTAATTGATGATTATTCAAGAAAGGTTTGGGTTAACTTGGTTAAAAATAAATCAGATGCTATAAATAAATTAGTGATGTGGAAAGGACTGGTAGAGTCTCAAATGGGCAGGGTAGTTAAGAGGATAAGAATCGATAATGGCTTAGAAATTTTTAACCAAGAATTTGATCAATTTTGTGGGTTAAATGGGATTCTAAGACATAGGACAGTTGTGGAAATCCCTCAGCAAAGTGGAGTTGCTGAGTGAATGAATAAGACCTTAATGGAAAAGGTTAGGTGCATGTTATATGATCCGGATTACCTAAATGTTTTTGGGGGGAAGTGGTGTCTACTGCTACGTATTTGGTTAATAGATCACCCTCTAGGATTGTGTACCATAAGACTCCCGAAGAGATGTGGAGTGGAAAACCCCTTGAGTTTGACAACCTTAGAACTTTTGGGTGTGTTGCATATGCATAACAAAAGGATGATGAGCTTAGCCCAAGATCTAGAAAATGTGTGTTTCTAGGATATGGGGAAGGGGCTAAGGGGTATTATCAGCTCACAAGAGACCGAGAAAGAAGGCTGGTCGGACCACCTTCAAGATATGAGTTTGCGGATGCTGTGGATGCAGCAGCTCCTTGGACAGAAGGAGAGATGAGTGAACAAGAGACTTACATTGATGCCATAGGCTGTAAGGATTCACCAAGATGGAAGATAGCTATGGAGGAAGAAATGGATTCTTTGAGGAAGAACAACTTCTGGGAATTGGTGCACATTCCGAGAAATCAAAGAGTTGTGGATTGTAAGTGGACTTACAAGATCAAAGAAGGGTACCCTCCAGGAGATAAAGTCCTAAACAAGGCTAGGCTGGTGGCGAATGAGTTCACAAGAAGAAAAGACATAGATTTCACAGAAACTTTCTCACCTGGACACAAGGTGGAGAAAATGGTGAGTATCCTCATCTATGTCATTAATGTGCTATTGGTTTGGAACAGCAGGAAGAGGATGGAAAGGTTTACATCTCAACTCAGTGAGGTGTTCGAGAGGAAGGATCTCAGCCTTACACAAAAGATCCTTGGGATGTGTATTATCCAAGAAAAGGAGAGAAACTTGTTAAGGGTTTCTTGGGCATTGAGTGTTCTCAGTAGATTTGTGAGTAGTCCCGGAAAGAAGCATTGGCTTAGGATGAAGTGGTTGCTGAGGTATTTGAAGGCTTAGTGGCAGCCGGTGGTAGCACTTATAACAACCGGGGCAGAATGCATAGCGGCTACGGAAGCCATAAAGGAGGCTATGTGGTGCAAAGGGTTGTTGGACGAGTGGGAGGTCCTAAAAGAGCAGGTGGTGGTGTCTTTGGATAGCCAAAGTGTGTGGCACTTGTGGAGGAATCAGGTGTTCCATGAGGGGACTAGGCATATGGATGTTTGGTATCATTACATTCCGGAAAATGGTAGGAAATGATGTATTCATGTTGGCAAGAAGGCCACGGAGGAGAGTCCTACAGATTTAGGCACCAAGGTTCTACCTCTAAGAAGGTCCAATCATTGCCTTAGACTTCTTAGGAATGGAGTCAGTTGATTGATGACTCAAGATAAGTTTGGATCCCAAAGTACTCTGTACAATGGTTCGGGTTTAAACGCTTAGACAAAGGTAGAGATTGTTAGTATTTGTCTAAGGTTTAAACATGTCTAAACATGGTTCAAAGATGGTTAAAGTCTAAACCAAGGTTGAAAGATTAAAATACCGCATGTTAAAGGAGTGCACGCATGTGTGTGCATCCATTTGGGTGAACAATAAAGCAAAGTAGTGCGCACTACTGTGTGAAGAGCAGCATTAGTGTGCGCCTCACCACCCCTTCACCAGCACCTCATCACCTAGCAAGGATGCAGTTTGAAGAAGAGCAGCGCCGCACCGCCTCTCCACCAGCACCGCACCGCCCAGAACGTGGTGCAAAGGAGCTTTTCCTAGCGCCTCACCGTCCCCTGTTCAGGGCCTAGGCACTAGGCACACTGAGGCTCACATGGACAGCTTGTTTAAACCTCCTCTTAGGTGCGTGGATGCAAGGTTAAAATGCACAACACCACTTAGGATTGATGGAGGGCCATGGTTAAGTGGTCATCAAGATCTAAGGGTGGAGAATGACACACAAGATTGGACAAGAAGTTGGTGCACTATATAAAGGGTCACCTAGGTTCAATCTCATGACATAAGATGTTAAACACATTGTGATAGAAGACACAAGTGTGTGTGTGACAAACATATAAGAGAGAATTGTGTGAGAATGCAAAGACACGGACATACAAGAGGGACTCATTGTAGAGAGGCTGGTTGTAAAGAAGAGAGATTAGTATAGAAAGTGATAAAGTCTTTCTTGTTCTCTTCTTTGTTCTTCAAGAACATGAGGTTTCTTTAAGAGGGTTGTTGTAATTGTAAAGAACCATTGAATTTAGTGCAGAGAGTTCAGAGGAACTCACGGGGACGTAAGCTATTGCTGAACCTTGATAACAAATCATTTGTCTTCTTTTCTTTTTTGCTTTCGATTGCTGTATTTCTTTCCACAAGTCATTCTAGACTTGGGTGTTTAGAAGATCACCACTTGGACATCTTGTGAAGGTGATTTCCAATAGCAAGAATAACCATGGTTAAGATATACATGCTAATAGAGACGACGAAAGGTCCTCTGTCGAGCAGTTTGGTTTGTTTTACTTGAATCTTTCTACAACTAAAGAAGTTGGTAACACCAAGATACCTTCATATGTAAGTGTTGTATCTGAAGACTTCTTTGGAGCTCAACCCCTGGTTGTTGATGGTACGTTTACTCATTCTTTTGCTACACAGTTTGGTGCCATAGGAACCCATACTGCGATATTTAATGGCATGTCTTAGTGCTCGAGACACTTTCATGGATTTTATTGTTGCTGAGGTTACAGGTTGTGATTTCTTCATATTCTTAAGATTCTCAATGGTTGTCACATAGGCTATTAATCCCGAAATTGCCCATATTCCTAAGCCTACTATAGCACTGATGAATGAAGATCCAATTAATGAGGTGATGAAAAAAGTAGTGGAAAAAGTGCTGCTTAATGAGGAACCATTTATGAGAAAACCTTGGGCAGAGAAAATGTTTTCGTGGTCAAATCCAATGATACGATTGTAGTGAGAGAAAATATGATGTGGCAAATCTGCATAATGATGATACATTTTCTCGTCTTGGGTCATAGTGATGAAGCATATTAGGTTGCCTTTGGACCAAAGCAATGAGGCATGTTCGATTACCTTAGATCAAAGTGATGAGGCATAGTCAACTACCTTAGACTAAAGTGATGAGGCATAGTTGGTTACCTTAGACGAAAGTGATAAAGCATATTCGGTTACCTTAGACCAAAGCAATGAGGCATATTCGATTGCCTTGGACTGGAGCAATGAGGTATGTTCGGTTGCCTTAGACTAAAGTGATAAGGCATATTTGATAGCCTTAGATCGAAGAAATGAGGCATGCTAGGTTGCTTTAGACCAAAGTAATGAGGCATATTTGATTTCTTTGGACCAGAGCAATGAGGTATGTTTGGTTGCCTTGGACTAAAGTGTTGATTATGTTAAGCACTTATTGATCAAGACGCTTGTTATGAAGGACAGGGACGTGAACTCTTCTATCATATAGTTTGGTGCCAATAAGATGGCTGCTACACCAAAGCCTACCATAGTAGACTCTAGTGTTGTAGAGGTTATAGATGTTACTGTAATGAAAGTTGGTGATGAATTTGACAGAGAGCTTTTGCATAGTATGCTAGTATAGATGAAGAAGGAAACTATTGATAAAAGACTCATTGTTGATGTTGGGTTAAGCATTATTGCATTAAATGCACAACTTTCATGGCTCATATCGAAAAGGTTAAGCATGCTTGACAGTGTTACTGAATTCAAGGTGTAATGTTTGGCAGAGGAAAATGAACTTCAAAGTTGCACTACTAGACAATTTTTTGTTTGGAGCTTGATGCATTTGTAGTGTGTTGTTGCCATAGTCAAAGTGACAATAGTGCAATAGTAATAATAATGGATTAACAAAATAAAATGGTGAGACAATAGCTTAATAATAATGGATTAACAAAATAAAATGGTGAGACAATTGCTCATTGGTAATAGCAGAGAAAAGTACCAAGGTGTTGACCCTCACCTAAATTTTAACGATGACAAAACACAACTTTAATTGTACTAACAATGTGACGCCGGAAAAAATAACGATTATTCTGCAGGCTAGTCGAACAGATAGTTCACAGGGAGTAACATAAGAAAAACCCTAAAACAATACAGAGAAACTACTCTGATGCTTTATTTTAATTTATTCCAAAAATACAATAATAATATTAAGAAACCCTAAGACCTTATTTATAAGGTCGAAGTTAAAATAGGAAAATTAAATTAAGGCCGAATTTAAATTAAATAAAATAAAAGGTTTCCTAAAAACTAAAAACTGCCAATTTGAAGGTATAAACTTCATTTTTTGGCTTAAAAACGATAAGGCTTGGTATAAAATACTAAATTTTTCCCGGAAGCTCGTTTCCAATCAGATTAGGGTCTTTCGGGCCTAATCCGAACCTGTGGCCCGTTAAACGATGTAAATCGGCTTAGGTAGCCCACTTGCCATTTGACATCTCAGCATCATCTGACTCGGATCCTCCTGCATCACAATGCTATCTAAGTTTATTAAGCATACATCTAGAAATCAAGGTGCAAGAACTCAACCTGAATCAAACTCCAAGTCAAGACAGAAGATCTAGTATAGGTATAAGGTATTGAAACAAGTTGTAAATCTCACTTGTTTAAGTAACTAGCTTGTCCAATGGCTCCTTTTGAAAAATGCATTTTAAAAAATAATGTTTAAAAGTCAAAAGCATTTCAAAGAATGAAAAACTGGATCGAAGGGCAACCTAGTCGACTGGGTACTTACACCAAAAGACTGGTGTTTTGGACAGATAATCCCCAGTCGACTGATAAGAACAACCCATTCGACTGGTACTTTGGACAGAAGGTCCCCAATCGACTGGTAAGTCTTACCCAGTCAACTGGTACCAGTCATAGCCTTAAAGGTGAGACTTTTCACCTGACCCAGTCGACTGGTACTAAGATCCAGTCGACTGGTAATTCAAAAAATATGACCGTTGAGACGCAAGAATTTAGCACAAAATGCACCAAAACATTCCAAGTCAGTAAAAAATGGCCATATCAATTCAAGGCTATATAAACCCACTCTATTGAGCATTTAAAAAAGAGAGATTATACATTCAATCAAGTTTTTACTCATTGATACACAAAAGCTTTGAAATATTTATTGTTGAGCCATTCTTCAAGCTTTGCCTTGAAAGAGAGATATTATTCAATTGTATAAGCTTTCATTGCTATCTCTCTACCATTTACTTTACATCATTTATTATAAAGGGATTAACTTCCCAAAGGAAGGGATTAGCTTCCGAGAGGAAGGGATAAGCTTCCAGGTGGAAGGGATTGTTTGTAAGGTTTGTGCAACACCCGTGAAGTTGCACGACTAAAGGTTTTTAGTGGATTGCTTCAAGGAGGTTCCTTGAAGAGAGTGGATGTAGGGTCGGAACAAATCCGATGTTGTCGAACCACTATAAACTGAGTTTGCATCTTCTCTTCCTTAAACTCTTTTGTTTACAGCACTTTACTTGTTTACATGCTTGTGGATTAAACTATTTTTATAAACTTGTGATTAATTAGCAAAAGTTTTTAAAAACCTAATTCACCCCTCCTCTTGGGTTGAAACCTCAGTCTACATAAGGCATATTGGAAACAATAGAGTAGCAAAGTAGTAAGTCAGTAGTAATGAGAATAGTATGTTGCCAACAGTAGAGTAGAAAAATAATAAGCCAACAATAATTAGAATAGCATATTGGAAATAGTAGAATAGTAAAGCGCAAGCCACTATTAGATCATAGTTTCTTATTTTCCTTTTGGACATGCATTTTATTTTCTTAGATAGGCATTGTAGTTACATTTCGTATTTTCAAGTAATAGATGAGAGTGATTCTATATAATTTCTTTTTTTTGTTGCATCTTTCTTTTGTTATCTGGTTTGGAGAAACGACAGTAGCTAGTGTTTGCATGAGTAGAATATTTTGAACAAGATACTACTTCATTATTGATATAAAAATATGCTAACATAGATTTTGCATGATATGGTAGGTGACTACAACACTATCTATAAAAAAAGATAATAGAAATTTAGACTTGAACAAAAGAAGAGTCTTGGTGACTTGCCTCTTATAAGCTGAGATAGGATTTTTTCGGATTACTGGCTCCTCAAGACATCATGTCTTCTTTTTGGTGATACACAGTACAGCGGGTTTGCAACATAAGATTTTGGTGGCAATACACGATATGCCCAAAGAGTGTATGGAAGTTTCAGGCTCTAACCCCTACTGTACTCATACACCATTTTGCTGAAGATATGTAAGAGGGTGACCTCAGCTTGCATGTAGGCTCGGTAGTAAGATGTGGGCATTTTGTGCTTGATGTCATATCTTGCCAAAGTTGTTTTGAATTCTTTGCTTGTGAAAGGAGCAACATTCTCATGAACTATGTTGTGTGGTATGCCAAATTTGCACACCATATTCTATTTGATGAAATTTGCTACAGCGATGCTAGTTACGTCTCGAAGAGGGATAGCTTCCACCAATTTTGAGCAGTGTTTTATTATTGTGAGAATCCAAATATATCCATTTGAAGCATGATATATGGGACCCAATAGATCAAGACCCGAAATATGCAAAGATTGTTGGGTGTGCATGTTCGGTGAAACTTCTGCAGTATGGATTTTAGCATCATATCTTACTGAGATGGCCATGAGAGCTTCTGTAGTTACTTGGAAAGGACGAGCATTTAATATGATCATATCGAACAAGGAGTTGAAGATAAGATTGCATTGTAGGGACTGCTGCTCTATCAAATCTGAGCGTAAAAGGGCTCTAGAGGAGATTTTAGGCCAACTAGACAACTGTGTGTGACTATTACGGTAATATCTCTATGAATGACTATGACAGTAATCTCCCTGTATTGTGGTAGAGGGTCAGCTTCTCAATTCAATCTTTTTCTCTTTCTGGAATTTGAGATTTCAGGCAAATTTGACTACAACTAGGACTTGATTGGGCTCATCCTACTCTTTCTCGTAGTTGTATTCTACGGATGTAACTTCTATGGACTCATAAGTTCTTCTTGCATTTTTTATGAGATGAGAAAACTGTTTGATGCCTAGATTTTCCAAGACTGCTCAGTAATCTGGGATCATGTTATGGATGCAAAGCTCTACAAGGGTATCTTCATGATGGTCTTTATAATAGTCAAGAGCAACATTTCAGAAGCGACGAACACATTTCAGCAAGCCTTCTATGGACTTTTACATAGTGCTACTGAGGTTAAGGATAATGACTCTTTAATTATTTTTGGAATTAATTTTTTTTTTTCCAAAAATGGGACACCATTTCTTACTAGTATTTAATGGAACCAGATGAAAAAGTTGTGTATCAAGTATATGCATGATCAATGAGATATTTAGAGAACTCTCGCAGTCATAGATCATGGTCTATAGCATAAGGGCTAAGGGAGTCGATGAATATACTAATGTGCTCCTTGGGATTTCATTTGCTTCCATCAAACAAAGAGAAGATAGGTGATTCATATATTTTAGGATAAGCTTTTTGTAGTAGTTTTATGGGATGCAGAGAAAATGATATAAATGCAAGATCTTCAGCAGTAGGTTTGCTACTCTCCTTTTCCAGCAAAGCTAGAACTTCTTCTCAAGTCATGTAACCAAGATGAGCTGGTTCATGTTCAACAGTAGCTTGGTTAGTCAAGGCTTTTTGGGGGGGTTTGTCTTTAAATTCCTTTAGTGCAGCTGTATGAGCTATATTTGGCTCTACAATTTAGATATAACATTCCTTAGTTTTCATATGATTTCCACCAACTCAATCTGACTTAACTGAATGGACTTCATGATAGAAATAAGGGCAAGAAGAGGCTAGTCTAAGAATATAGGCTCCTTTTGTTGTTACTAAATAGTAGGTTGTTATGAGAAATTTTCACTGTCGTTAAGATTTGTGGCAACATCTGGTTGAGATTTTCTAGGTAACATTTCTTTGCTTGTTATATTTTTACCTTTTCTAGGGCAAGGCATTTTGGATACAAAAACTGTTGGATCATAAACTTGATCCATTATGGGAGTCCAAAACCAAACTCAATCAAATTGGAGTCCAAGTCCATAATCAAGGTCCAAAACTACAAGCATTCTACCTAGAATATTTTTGGTGTGGTAGTTGAGCATGTGAATCATTTGGTAACCTAAAATATTATTAGAACCACCAAGAAAAATGAGGTGTATGGTTGTTGTAATTTTGGATTAGTTTATTTGTGTGGTGTAGGATTGTTCTTAAGTAGTATAAATACCCCTCCCCATTTTGGTTTAATTATCAAGAAGAAGCAAGAGCTTCTAAGTGAGTGAAGAAGCAAAGTCTTCTAAGAGTGAGTTATAGTATCTTCTTTCTTTTGAGTGAGAGTGCTCTTGTAATATCTCTTTGAGTTTGAATAAGAGTTGTTTGTGTGAGTGTTTTATTTCCAACAAAGTGGTATCAGAGCTTGAGTTGAAAAGTATACACCATTGCATATCAAATCGAAGGTCTCGACGAGAGAAATCCGACGCCGCCAGAATCTCCCCGATCGGAGTTCAGACGCGCCTCCACGAGCCGTCGGAAGATTGCTGCCAAAAAACCGAATTGACTCACCGAGTTAAGCTGGGTCAGCCGAGTTGGAGCCGAGTTGACCGAGCCATAAGCCTGTTGACCGAGCCGCTTGACCGAACCGCTTGAGCCGAGTTGACCGAGCATTCAAAGTCAACTGTTGACCAGGTTAGTGTTGACTTTGACCGTTGACCGAAAGTTGAAAATTTTGACCAGGTCCCTCCCAAAGTTTTTCAACATTCCGGATCTATCTACGCAATCAGAATTTCCAAATTCTCAACATATTGAGTGATATGGCAAATGGTGTGGCATCCTTCCAAGTCCCGACGCTCATCAATAACAATTACGACAACTGGAGTATCAAGATGAAGGCTCTTCTTGGCGCACATGATGTTTGGGATATCGTAGAAAAAGGTTTTAGTGAGCCAGATAACGAAGCTACGCTGACCACAGCTCAAAAGGATAGTTTGAAAGATGCGAGAAAGAGAGACAAGAAAGCTCTCTACCTCATCTATCAAGCATTAGATGATGATGTTTTTGAGAAGATTTCGAGTGCAAGCTTTGCTAAGGAAGCGTGGGAAAAGCTGCAAACCTCTTACAAAGGATCCGAGCAAGTGAAGAAGGTCCGTCTCCAAACATTAAGAGGTGAATTCGAATCCTTACACATGAAAGTATCTGAGTCTATTTCAGATTATTTCTCAAGAGTAGTAGCTGTTTCTAATCAATTTAAAAGAAATGGTGAAAAGTTAGAGAATGTGAGGATAATAGAGAAGATACTCCATTCATTGGATTCCAAATTTGAGCACATCGTCGTGACGATTGAAGAAACTAAAGACTTGGAAGAAATGACGATCGAGCAACTCCAAGGATCATTACAAGCATACGAAGAGAAGCATAAGAAGAAGCAAGGGTTTACTGATCAACTCCTCAAGCTGCAATTCAAGGATATGCATGAAAGCCAAGGAGATGATAGAAACCAACGTGGCCGAGGCAGAGGTAGAAGCCGTGGACGAGGAAGAAATCGCGGTCGTGGACGAGGTTGGAATTACAACAACAACAATTCCAACAATAACTACGAGAAAGGAGAAAGCTCAACACGAGGCCGTGGAAGAGGCAATCTAAACTCGAGGAATGACAAATTTCAAGTTCGATGCTATAATTGTCAAAAGTTTGGGCATTATGCTTCAGAATGTAGAGCTCCTAACAACAGAATTGAGGAGAAGGCCAACTATGTGGAGGAGAAGACCGATGATAAAGAAACTCTTCTTCTAGCACGAAAAGAGACTGATGGTGTCCAAGCAAAATCCTGGTATCTTGACAGTGGTGCAAGCAATCACATGTGTGGAAGGAAAGATATGTTTGTGGAGCTGGACGAGTCAGTAAGTGGAAATGTCTCATTTGGCGATGATTCCACAATAGCGGTAAAAGGGAGAGGTAACATTCTTATCCGTTTGAAAGATGGGAGACATCAGTTTATTTCCAATGTCTACTTTGTGCCCAATATGAAAAGTAACATCTTGAGTTTAGGACAACTGTTAGAGAAAGGTTATGATATTCATATGAAGGATCATAATCTTTCTATAAAAGATGATAAGAATAACTTCATTGCTAAAGTACCGATGTCAAAGAATAGAATGTTCCTGATCAACATACAAAACGATGTTGCAAAGTGCTTGAAAGCTTGCTACAGAGATGCATCATGGCTATGGCATCTTCGTTTTGGGCATCTAAATTTTGGAGGTCTAAAGCTGCTATCCAAGAAGGAGATGGTGAAGGGACTACCTTGCATCAACCATCCTGACCAGCTTTGTGAAGGGTGTCTAGTCGGGAAGCAATTCAGAAAAAGCTTTCCAAAGGAGTCAAACTCAAGAGCCAAGAAGCCACTCGAGCTCATCCATACCGATGTGTGCGGTCCTATCAAACCAAGCTCTCTCGGTAACAATAACTATTTTCTTCTCTTCATTGATGATTTTTCAAGAAAAACGTGGGTATATTTCTTGAAACAGAAGTCAGAAGTTTTCGAAGTCTTCAAGAAGTTCAAAGCTGCAGTAGAGAGAGAAAGTGGTAGAAAGATCAAAGCTATGAGATCCGACCGAGGAGGAGAATTTACTTCTAAGGAGTTTCAAGAGTTCTGTGAAGCAAATGGAATTCGTCGACCAATGACAGTTCCTAGATCCCCTCAACAAAACGGCGTAGCGGAAAGAAAGAACCGAACTATCCTCAACATAGCTCGGAGTATGCTCAAAAGCAAGAAACTACCCAAGGAGTTTTGGGCTGAAGCAGTGGCGTGTGCGGTCTACTTATCCAACAGATCTCCAACAAGAAGTGTTTGGGGAAAGACACCGCAAGAAGCATGGAGTGGAAGAAAGCCCGGCATCTCCCACCTAAGAGTTTTTGGAAGCATAGCCCATGTTCATGTTCCAGATGAGAAAAGAACAAAGCTTGATGATAAAAGCGAGAGTTTCATCTTCATTGGCTATGATGCAAATTCAAAAGGCTACAAGCTGTACAATCCGAACAATAAGAAGGTTGTGATCAGCCGAGATGTGGTGTTTGACGAAGAAGGACTATGGGATTTTGGATCTCATATAGATGACTTCAATTTCTCTCCCCCGTTTGAAGATGAGCTGACACAAATAGAACAGCCTGGAGAAGCCCAACAAGAGCCAACAACTCCACCTACTTCACCAACATCAACTACCCACGGAGACGAGTCACCTTCATCATCTTCAAGTGGGAGTCAAAGTGAAAGAGATGTGCAACGAACAAGAAGCCTTCGAGATCTCTATGAAGTGACTGAACGACAAGATAATCTTACATTACTTTGTTTATTTGCTGATTGTGAACCAATGAGCTATCAAGAAGCTGCAAAAGAAATGGAGTGGAGAGATGCGATGAATGAAGAAATCAAGGCTATCGAGAAGAACGACACATGGGAACTTATTTCACTTCCCAAAGGACACAAGGCGATAGGTGTCAAATGGGTCTACAAAACAAAGCGAAATGCTAAGGGAGAGATTGAAAGACACAAGGTGAGGCTTGTTGCAAAAGGCTACAGTCAAAAAGCTGGAATTGACTACGATGAGGTATTCGCCCCTGTTGCTCGGTTGGAGACTGTTAGACTAATTATTTCCTTGGCAGCTCAAAACAAGTGGAAGATACAACAAATGGATGTAAAGTCTGCCTTCCTAAATGGAGTTCTTGAAGAGGAAGTCTACATTCAGCAACCATCAGGCTACGAAGTCAAAGGCCACGAAGACAAGGTGTTGAAGTTGAAGAAAGCTCTTTACGGGTTGAAACAAGCACCAAGGGCATGGAATAGCCGAATCGACAAGTACTTCCAAGAGAATGGCTTCAACAAATGTCCCTATGAGCATGCTCTATATATCAAGATCAAAGATGGAGATATTTTGATCGTGTGCCTCTATGTGGACGATTTGATCTTCACCGGAAGCAACCCAAGCATGTTCAATGAATTCAAGGAAGTGATGACGAAGGAATTCGAGATGACAGACATGGGGCTCATGGCGTACTACCTTGGCATTGAAGTTAGGCAACAAAATGATGGAATTTTCATTTCACAGGAAAGCTATGCAAAGGAGATCCTGAAGAAGTTCAAGATGGAGAACTGTAAGCCGATAAGCACACCGATGGAATACGGAGTCAAGATGTCCAAACATGAAGAAGGCGAAAGTGTAGATCCAACTTTTTTCAAAAGTTTGGTAGGAAGTCTACGCTACCTAACTTGCACGAGGTCCGATATTCTTCACGCAGTTGGATTGGTTAGTCGCTACATGGAATCTCCAACAACCACCCATTTTAAAGCCGCAAAGAGAATTCTTCGCTATCTAAAAGGTACAATTGACTTTGGCTTGTTCTATTCAGTTTCTAATGATTACAAGCTTGCTGGATATAGCGATAGTGATTGGGGTGGAGACATAGATAATCGAAGGAGCACTACTGGATTCGTATTTTTCATGGGAGATACTGCTTTCACATGGATGTCAAAGAAACAACCGATTGTCACATTGTCCACTTGTGAAGCAGAATATGTTGCTGCTACCTCATGCGTTTGTCATGTAATTTGGCTTAGAAATCTATTGAATGAGATAGGCTTGATACAAGAAGAGCCGACCAAGGTTTATGTCGACAACAAGTCAGCCATTGCCTTAGCAAAGAATCCAGTATTCCATGATCGAAGCAAGCACATCGATATTCGCTACCACTATATAAGGGAGTGTGTTGCAAGAAAGGATGTGCAAGTTGAATATGTGAGGTCACAAGATCAAGTTGCTGATATTTTTACTAAGCCACTGACAAGCGAAAACTTCATAAGATTAAGGAACTTACTAGGGGTCACAAGATCAAGTTTTAGGGGGGGTGTTGGATCATAAACTTGATCCATTATGGGAGTCCAAAACCAAACTCAATCAAATTGGAGTCCAAGTCCATAATCAAGGTCCAAAACTACAAGCATTCTACCTAGAATTTTTTTGGTGTGGTAGTTGAGCATGTGAATCATTTGGTAACCTAAAATATTATTAGAACCACCAAGAAAAATGAGGTGTATGGTTGTTGTAATTTTGGATTAGTTTATTTGTGTGGTGTAGGATTGTTCTTAAGTAGTATAAATACCCCTCCCCATTTTGGTTTAATCATCAAGAAGAAGCAAGAGCTTCTAAGTGAGTGAAGAAGCAAAGTCTTCTAAGAGTGAGTTCTAGTATCTTCTTTCTTTTGAGTGAGAGTGCTCTTGTAATATCTCTTTGAGTTTGAATAAGAGTTGTTTGTGTGAGTGTTTTATTTCCAACAAAAACAACCCAATCTATAGTAGAGTCGCCAATTATCTTGGGTGGATTTTTTTGTTCCATAACATATGCTTGAAAGGGGGACATGCGTTTGCGATCATGTGGCTTTGACTAGGATTAGGTAGTGCTCGCCCACAGGGGATTGTGTTCTATAGCACTTGGTTTGGTCTCATAGTCTACGTTCGCAAATATGCTACCGTAGTAGATAGAACTCACCCGAGTTCGATTATTATCAAGCCCAAGATTGCACCGAAACACTTGTCATGTTAGGGTAAACCCTATTGTTCTATCTTGCCTGCAAATACAACTTAGAATACCAGAAAAAATAAGCAATACAACAGATATGAACCTTCAGCAAAGAGAATAAAATATGTGCAAGTAATTAGGGAAGAATAGAAATGATGTAGTTGCTTATTATTGCATGCACCGTGCAACACATCATACTAAAAGGGTCTCAAAGTATACTACAGCCATGCTTCTGGGTGAAAATCATGAAGTGGTTTTTGGTGGGAAAACTCATCTTCTGTAGTCTTTGCATACAACATCAATGTCCGAGAACACATTAGTTAAGAAAAATATGATCACAACACAGATGCAAAATATTAAAGGCATTTACATACCATGAAAAATATCACAAATTTGAGGAGGGTTTTTTTTTAGGGTGTTACTTGTTTGGGCAGGCTCTGTATAACTGTAGAAGAAGAGAAAATCATGTGAAAACCCTATAGAAAATATGGTTGATGAGCTCAGAGTCACTGTTTCGGTGCTTTGTTTATGGACACAAGAAAGCTTGGCTTTTTGGGTGTTTAACTACTCATTCTAGAACAAACAAGACCGATTGATTGTTTTGTGGCAAAATTGAGCAGTTTTGTGGAAAAATTAAGCAATTTTGCAATTGTTTAGGTTGTTCTTTTGTTGGAGAAGTGTTGCTCTATTTTGTTAATTTTCTACCTTCTTCATGCTTTGTTTTAGCTCCTTTGTGCTTTGTTTTTTTTTTTTTTTGGAGAAAATGAATGGGCTAGTTATATGAGTGGATTCTATTTTTCTCCTTCATTCTAGGAGTTCCTAGACTCCAAAGTAACTGCTCAAACCTTTGGTCCTTCCTCTGCAACTTTAGTTAATCAATCCCAAAGAAAATCTGTAAACTGTTGTAGCCATCATGACATCACGTCTCCTACACCCTTTCCTATATCCCTTAGTTGCAACTTTAATCCCATGAAAATTTAAAGGAAATAACGACAATTGCTGCAAATGGGAGTTTTCTTGGTGGGAGAGACATGCTAGGTGGCCATTATCCATGGGACATGGCATCTCACAATGGTCACTGGGAGGTAGAGTGTGAATGTGGAGAAAGATGTAGGGTAGGTGAATGGTTGGTTAAAGCTTCATTTAAGGCTCGATAACTTTGATTTTCAAAACCCAAAGGACCCAGCTAAGACATCCACCCAGAAGTCCTGATCTGCCATCATTTCTCGAATATGGTGGGAGTTCTGGAGTACTTCCTTCGTAAAGAAGAAGATTGTACGATAAGGATGACAATCTTAGAGATTGAGTGATGGTGACAAGTTTGACGTGGCCAACCGATCAATACGGGAGAGAAGCTGTTGCTTACAGTGTTACTAGCAACTGTGTCGAGGCGCGGGTTGACGCTCGCTGTTGTTAGTAGTAGCTGTGCTTGGGTTTGTTAAGATTAAATTATAGCCATTGACAATAAATAAAGCCTAAATCAATTCAACTTGAGATATTTTGTTTTAATATTTACATATTCAGAATTACGAGCAAAGTTTTGTTTTTATTTTATTTTATTTTATTTTTGTTCTGATTTAAGAAATCGA
The DNA here is from genome assembly GCA_023935145.1 of Bretschneidera sinensis. NCBI lineage: Eukaryota > Viridiplantae > Streptophyta > Magnoliopsida > Brassicales > Akaniaceae > Bretschneidera > Bretschneidera sinensis. Next base: position 57,523,291 of record CM043702.1, on the reverse strand, counting down.
AAGAGACGATGTAAATGGAGAATAAGAGTAGTTTTCAAAATGATTTATTAAATTATTCAAACGACTTTTCGTTATTTTCTATTTTTAAAAATTGTTTTGAATTACAATTATCCAAACATGTTTTTCTTCAGAAAACAAGAGAAAATTATTTTTTATTTTCATTTTCAAAAATTGAAAATTGAAAACTGTATCCAAACATGCACTTAATTTTTTTTTTTATAAATAAATTTAAGCTTAAATCCATCAAAATACTAGAAAAAAAACGCCTATTTTAATACAATATATTCCACGAATCTTGTGTTAGAAAGTAAATAGCAAATGGAACTTGAATACCAACAGTGACAATATAAATCAATTCGTTAGTCAAGTAGCATCGAATTAATGCCTTTGAGAATACCTTTTGAATCAGCTGATTCTTGCTAACAGAAACTTAAGAAACAAACACAAAATCTAAGTTTGAAACAACCACTAGAAGCATGCACAAGTGTACATGTTCGTGTCTCTATACCATTGTTCGATCACGCTTTAAAATTAGTTTAAACAGTATTACGAAGGTGTATCATTATCCACTTTTTGCAAGGGTCGCAACTAATCGGAGATTTTCGATAATATTCTTTAAATCAATTAACTCAATTATGCAAAATCCCAAAATCTATAATAGATGTGATTCCTTATAAGTTATAAGAAAAATTTCCAGCATCTTCATCTCGGAACCATTCAAGACTTGAAGCGATGGTCTTTCTTCGACTTATATCAGTATCACAGAGAACCAACTAGCCAGAACTATAATCATATTAGATAAAGTATTAACCCTGATTTAAATACCTCAATCAAGGGCACCAGGTGAGGTACACTTCCTTGACAGATTTACTGCGATATCACAGTATTGAACCTCGAATATGCAGACATAAACCCTAGAGCATGATCGATTCCAAACTTCTTACACCACTGCAAGTCAAAGGCAAATCTTGGGATTCTCAAAGAAGATTAAAAATACCAAACCACAAATCTTCCCTAGGCATGAATGATAAAATGGCTCTTAACACTAAGAAAATATTAAAACAATGAAATACCAAACAAGAGAAGAGAATGAGAAATCATAGAGAAGAGAAAAGAGGAATCAAGGTGATTTTTAGAAAATTAATAGTGAAAACACAAAATCTCACTTTTTTTTTTTTTTTTTTTTTCAGGAATCAGTTTTCAAAAACCCATTTTTTGAAAATAGTTTTCAAAAATTCTGTTTAAAAATTGATATCCAAACATATTTGAAAAAATAAAAAACTATTTTTAATTTTTGAAAACCAAAAACTATTTTTGAAAATCCTATCCAAACATATCCACTTTCTGTATCTCAACTTACAACTAATTATCCTTGTTATTTTTTATTCACCTCATATGGTTTTGCTATTAAGGTCGAAATAACTCACAAGGTGCTGACATTCGGGACTAGAATAAATGGTTTGTATGCCCTCGATGGAGATGAATCGAAACAAGCACTATACTTGTATCGATTTCGTGTCACACTAGAAAAGGTTTGGCATTAGGCTTTAGGCATCCACAAGCTAGAGTTGCGAAGCTTCTTAATAATAGGAATCTTATTAATGTTAGTGAATGGAATAAATCTCACCATATTTGTGAGAGTTTAGTTGAGTAAAAGTAGTTAATTATGTTTTTGTTATGAATAAAGCAACATAAAATAAATAAACATAGAAAATTTACATGGTTGGAAGTCGAAACTCCTACATGCCTAGGCAATGGTGAGAGGTTTCACCATGATCAATGGAGTACAAATCAATAGAGATAGAACTCTCTAAACCCAAATCCTAAATACACCCAATTCTAAGCTATCACAAATTTAATTGGGAAAATACTAGCCTAGAAGAAAATAAATTTCAACCACTCACATGACACTATTTATTGTACTGCTCTGTCTACTTGATTTTAACTGTGACACAAAGAGAACCCAAAACACTTATATAAGAACAATAACTAAGGAGAATAACACTCCTTGTTGGTCTTGATTACCGTGTTCCACTTATGGTAGGAAATGTACACCTTTATTTCCTTTTCCAATTGTAACCCAAACACAATTCCACTGCACTTAAACTATAGGTGTGACCACAACACTAATAATTAGTGTTGATGAAATGGCACCAAGACCAAATTTTCTTTATATTATTTACTTGGGCTTTTTCTTTCTTTCGGGCCAAAAATACAAACCAATATTAACAAATCTCCACATTGGCTTGAATTTTTGCAAATAATAAATACTCTCCACCATCTCCACAAATGCCCCAATCGAGCATAATTCAAACACTTTAGTAATACCAAGCAATGCTCGAACTTAGACATTGAAAGTGATTTAGTCAACATGTCTATTGGATTATCTGTTATCTCTTTTTTTTTTCACAACTTCACTGCTATCAACTATGTCTCGAACAAAATGATAATGAACATCAATATTATTCGTTATCTCACGGAACATCTTATCCTTAGTCAAGTAAATGCAACTTTGACTATCACAAATGGGCAAACGTAGAATCATGAACCCAACACAATTCACTAAACAATCACCTCAACCAAACGACTTCCTTGATAGCCTCTGTTATAGCTATATACGATGCCTCTGTCGTTGACAGAGCAACAATTGGTTGAAAAGTAGTCTTCCAACTAACAACGCATCCACCAAGAGAAAATACATAATATTTAGTAAATCTTATTTTGTCAGGATCACCTACAAAGTCTGAATCAACATAACCAACAATATTTCTCTTGTGGCTTCCGAACTTCAAACGTATATCTGAAGTACCTCTAAGATACTGAAGTATCCATTTAACAGCTCTCCAATGAGCATATCATCATTGTAAAGCAACAAATAAATAAATGAACCATCTGCAATCTTTTTGAGATACACACAACTCTCATACTTACTTCTGGAATACTCATTAGTCACCATCAATGAGTCAAATCGCTTGTACCACTAACGCTGAGATTGTTTCAAACCATATAGAGATTTCTTCAACAAACAAACATGGTCTTCCTTGCCCTCAATAACAAAGGCCTTAGACTGATACATATAGATTTTCTCTTCAAGCTCATCATGCAAAAATGTGGTTTTAACATCAAGCTGTTCTAATTTCAAATTCTGCATATCAATCAAAGATATGAGAACACGAATGGAACTATGATTCACAACCGGAGATAACACATCATTAAAATCAACTCCAGTAACCTGAATGTATCCCTTAGCAACCAAATTTTTTTTGTGCCTTACATTTTTAGTCCTTATGATACATTCTTTCTTTTTTAATATCCATTTGCAACAAACTATACTTTAACCCATTGGTGGTTATACCAATTTCTGAGTCTGATTCTTCTCAAGATACTTCATATCTTTATGAATGGCTACTAGCCAATTTGAAGAATTTGCACAAGCAATGGCTTCTGTATATATGAAAGGTTCACCTACATCATTGATTGCTTGTGCAACTGACAAATTAGAGGCAATTGCATCAGTATTACTAGACAAAACAATATCACTGTACATCAATGGTAGTCTAGTTTCTCTTCTCGGTTTATGTTTAGCAATGTTAAAAGGCTCATCCAGAATTTGTTGAGCCTATTCTTCACCCAAATTATCACTTTGTTCTAAAAAAAAGTTGTGTGGAAATATTTTGCATAGGATCCGAATCCAAACTTTTCAACTCTACCTGTTGTGTGTTACTCTTACCATGATCAAAATCATAAGCAACAGATTCCTCTTTCTTTGTGTTAAGCATAACAAATTTTTTAAAAGTAATATTTGACTATAAAAAAACTCAGGTGTTTTATGTTGAAGATCAAAGTTGAAGCATTCAAGAATTTTAAGTAGTGGAGAACCATGATTGAGAAGTAAATAGGGAAACAGATTAAGAGGCCGAGGACAGATAATGGTCTGAAATTTTGTACAAATGAGTTTGATGACTATTATAGGGATGAGGGTATTGTTAGACACAAGATAGCTAGAGGTACACCACAATATAATTGGTTTGCTGAGTGAATGAACATAAATCTTTTGGAGAGAGCTCATTGTGTGCTATCAAATGCTGGTTTACCACCTTTTGGGTCGAGAGTGCTTCACACAGTGGGAGATCATACGAACATTTGATACCACTTTGTTGGGTCGAGAGTGCTTCACACAGTGGGAGATCATACGAACATTTGATACCACTTTGTTGGGTCGAGATTACTTCACACAGTGGTAGATCACACGAATACTGGTTTAATATACATGGATGGAAACCAATATGACTCAAAAGCTTAAGCTCACGAGTATAAGCTATTCTTATTTTTTATTTCTTTCTGATGTGGGATAACTCATATGTTTATATCGTGTTGGAAATCACCTTGACAAGATGCCCAGGTGGTGATCTTCCAAACACCCAAGTCTTGAATGACTTGTAGAAAGAATTTCAGCAATCGAACACAAGAACAGAAAATCAAAGAAAGAAAGAAGACAAGTAATTTGTTGTCGAGGTTCGGCAATGTGCCTACATCCCCGTGAGTTCCTCCGAACTCTTTGCACTATCTCAATGGTTCTTACAAAGTTACAGCAATCCCCTTCAAGAATCCAAGTTCTTGAAGAACCAAGAAGAGAACGAGAAAGTGATAGACCTATTACAATGCTTTCTATCAATTCTCTACTAACATCTCTTCTTTACAACCAGCCTCACTACAAGAGTCCCTCTTGTGTTTATGTCTCTCACAATTCTCTCTTATGTTTACAATGATCTCACAATATCACAACCTGTGTGGTTCTCTCACACACCTTTTTCACCACTTGAAATGAGGCTAGGAAACCCTTTTTATAGCCTCTTAATTCTTGGACAATCTTGTGAATCATTCTTGACCCTTTGATCATGTTCTTCCTTTAATCTCAGCCCTTCATTACTCTCTAAGTGATGCTATGCATTTTGGTGTGGTGCTGTGTGCTGTGGCGTGACCTGATGCTGCAGCCTCCTGATGCTGTGCGCACACCTCCTACCTGTGGGCAGAAACTTCCACAGCAGTGTGCCTGACCTTCCCATGCTCAAAATTGAAGCACACACATGTGTGCAACCTTATAACTTGCTGAACTTTGATATCCCATAATTGGTTTGGACATTAACCAACTTTAGACCGTGTTTGGATATGTTTGAAACTTAGACAAATAACAATAATCTCTACCTTTGTCTAAGAGTTTAAAAACCTGAACCATTGTGCAGAAAGCTTCGGGATCCAAACTCATCTGGAGTTACAAATTAACTAACTCCATTCCTAAGAAGTCTAAGACAATGATTGGACCTTCTTAGAGGTAGAACCTTGGTGCCTAAATCTGCAGGACTTTTCTCCTTGGTCTTCTTGTCAACATGAATGCATCCTTTCGTACCATTTTCCAGAATGTAATGATACCAAACATCCATATGCTTTGTCCCTTCATGGAACACCGAATTCCTCCAAAAGTGCCCCGCACTTTGGTTATCCAAAGTTACCACCACCTGCTCTTTTAGGACCTCCCACTCGTCCAACAACCCTTTGCACCCCATAGCCTCCTTTATAGCTTCCGTAGCCGCTATGCATTCTGCCCTGGTTGTTATAAGTGCTACCATTAGCTGCCACTGAACCTCCATGTACCTCAGCAACCACTTCATCCCAAGCCAACGCTCTTTTCCGGGATTACTCACACATTTGCTGAAAACATCCATTGCCCAAGAAACACTTGACCTGTTTCTCTTCCTTTCCCGGATGATTCTCCTTATCCCAAGGATCTTTTGTGTAAGGCTGAGATCCTTCCTCTCAAACTCCTCACTAAGTTGAGATGTAAACCTTTCCATCCTCTCCCTGCTGTTCCAAACCAACAGCCCATTAATGACATAGATGAGGATACTCACCATCTTCTCTACCTTGTGTCCAGGTGAGAAAGTTCTTGTGAAATCTATGTCTTCTTTCCATGTGAACCCATTCGCCACCAGCCTAGCCTTGTTATGGACTTCATCTCTTGGAGGGCACCCTTCTTTGATCTTGTAAGTGCACTTACATTCCACAACTTTCTGATTTCCTGAAATTTTTACCAATTCCCAGAAGTTGTTCTTCCTCAAAGAATCTATTTCTTCCTCCATAGCTAGCTGCCACTTTGACGAATCCTTACACTCCATGGCCACCGTGTAAGTTTCTTGTTCACTCATCTCTCCTTCTATCCAAGGAGCTGCTGCATCCGCAGCATCCACAAACCCACATCTTGAAGGTGGTCCGACCAGCCTTCTTTCCCGGTCTCTTATGAGCTGAAAGTCCTTCTGACTTACTGCAGCATCCTTTTCTTGTTCAGCCTCTTCTTGAGTTTCTTGAGCTTGGCAATCATCCAAGGGCTCTACCTGGTCCGAACCCTCTCGCCTCCTTTGCTCTACCTGAACAGAATCTCCCTTGATGCTATGCTCAACAATTTCTGAATTGGTTTGCTCACTAGCCCCTGCAGGGTTAGTATTCTCCAAGTAGGGAAATAATAATTCATTAAAGACAACGTCCCTACTTATTATGAGTTTAAATCCTTCTTTTTCTAAGGACCACAACTTGTACCCCTTAGCCCCTTCCCCATATCCTAGAAACACATATTTTCTAGATCCTGGGCTAAGCTTATCCTCCTTTTGGAGTGCATATGCAGCACACCCAAAAGTCCTAAGGTTGTCCAACTCAGGGGGTTTTCCACTCTACAACTCTTCGGGAGTCTTATGGTATACAATCCTAGAGGGTGATATATTAATCAAATATGCAGCTGTAGACACCGCTTCCCCCAAAAAACATTTGGGTAATCCGGATTCATCTAACATGCACCTAACTTTTTTTATAAGGGTCTTATTCAATAACTCAGCAACTCAATTTTGCTGAGGAGTTTCCACAACCGTCCTATGTCTTAGAATGCCATTTAACCTACAGAATTGATCAAGTTCTTGGTTAAAAATTTCTGAGCCATTATCGGTTCTTATCCCCTTAACTACTCTACCCATTTGAGTCTCAACCAGCCCTTTCCACACCACTAACTTATTCCATACGTTTGATTCATTTTTCACCAAATAAACCCACATTTTTCTTGAATAATCATCAACTAAAGACAAAAAGTAAATGTTACCTCCCTGTGTTGGTGTCCTTGCTGGTCCCCAAAGGTCCGCATGAATGTAGTCAAGAATTCCCTTAGACTTGTGCACTCCGGTGTTGAAGCTGACCCGATGTTGCTGCCCAAAAACACAGCTCTTACAGAAATCCATTTTTTCTACTTTGTCACCACCAAGTAGACCTTCCTTGCTAAGCACTTGCAGGCCCTTTTCGCTCATGTGTCCCAAGCGAGTGTGCCAAAGGGCTGCCTTGTCCAGCTCAGCCATCAAGCTTGCTGCTTGATCATTGGTTTCTGTTTCTCCGATCATCTCATAGAGTCTATCGTTTCTTGCTGCCTTGATCACTACCAAAGATCCCTTGGCCACCTTGATCTTTCCTCCCTCTATCTTGCATGTATAGCCCATGGAATCCAGCTGCCCCAATGAGATCAAGTTCCTCTTCAAATCTGGAACATACCTCACATTTTCCAGCAGCCTTGTGACTCCATCAAACATCCTCAATTGGATGTCTCCAATCCCTCTCACTTGGCAAGAATTATCATTCCCCAAGAAGACCCTTCCATCATTGATCTTCTTGAAATTCTTGAACCATTCTTTGTGAGGGCTCATATGATGAGTGCACCCGGAGTCCAAGATCCATTTCCCGCTGCCTTCTTGCCCCTTGCTCACATCCGAGCACACAACAAGAACATCACCATCTTGCTGTTCTGTTTTGGCAATCAAAGCCTCTCTATTGTTGGTATGGTTTCTCCTCTCATCCCAAATCCTCTTCTTGCAATCTTTCTTAAAATGGCCCTCCTTGTTGCAGTAGAAGCACCTCATTCCTCCAACCCTTGGTTTAGAGTGTGCTCTCCTATAGCTTTCTCCTCTACCATTGTCCCGGTAGTAGCCATTGTTACTGCCATTCCGAGCTGCTGGCCTTCCTCTTATGAACAGCCATTCACCACTTGATGTTTCCTTCATCTTGGCTTTGAAGTCATGTGCCCTTATGGCATTGATCACAATCTCCTTTGTCAAAGAATCCCTTCCATACTTAATTGCATTAATCAAATTATCAAAGCAATCTGGAAGTGAATTTAATAAAATAACAGCCAATTGTTCATCCGGAAAAGAAATGCTGCAGCTATTCAAATCTTGAACTAGCTTATTAAAGACATCAAGATTATCTTGCAACTCCTTACTAGGGTCCATTTTAAAAGCAAAGATTCTTTTAAGAAGATAAATTTTGTTAGGGAGAGTTTTGGTAAGAAACAACTCATCTAGTTTCTTCCATATGACAGCCGGATCCTCCGAGTCTCCGCACTCCCTTGTGACACGATCCGACATGTGCAAGAAAATGGTGCTGTAAGCCATCTTCTTCATCTCGGTCCTCTGGTCCTCTGTGACACTTGCTGGAAAAGCATCATCTTCTCCAATAGCCAAGTCCACTTTCTGCTGCATTAGAACCGCCTTGATCTTCAGCTTCCATAGGGCAAAGTCCCCCTTTCCATCAAACTTCTCCACACAGAAATTTGAAGCCATCTATTGCGGACAAGATCCCAGATTTGTGCACTAACCACAACTACTTTCTTCAACCTCAAGAACACAGATCGAAGATGGATCTTTAACACTGTTCTTGAATCAACCTTCAAGAACACGACCGGATCTTGATCTTTACACCGTTCTTGAATCACCCAAGAAGTTTGATCTTTGATTCTTGGAGTCTTGGCTCCGTAGCTTCTACTTCTTGCTCCAATAACCAGCTGCTTAGCTCTGATACCACTGTTGGAAAATACCTTGACAAGATGCCCAGGTGGTGATCTTCCAAACACCCAAGTCTTGAATGACTTGTAGAAAGAATTTCAGCAATCGAACACAAGAACAGAAAATCAAAGAAAGAAAGAAGACAAGTAATTTTTTGTTGAGGTTCGGCAATGTGCCTACGTCCCCGTGAGTTCCTCCGAACTCTCTGCACTATCTCAATGGTTCTTACAAAGTTACAGCAATCCCCTTCAAGAATCCAAGTTCTTGAAGAACCAAGAAGAGAACGAGAAAGTGATAGACCTATTACAATGTTTTCTATCAATTCTCTACTAACCTCTCTTCTTTACAACCAGCCTCACTACAAGAGTTCCTCTTGTGTTTATGTCTCTCACAATTCTCTCTTGTGTTTACAATGATCTTACAATGTCACAACCTGTGTGGTTCTCTCACACACCTTTTTCACCACTTGAAATGAGGCTAGGAAACCCTTTTTATAGCCTCTTAATTCTTGGACAATCTTGTGAATCATTCTTGACCCTTTGATCATGTTCTTCCTTTAATCTCAGCCCTTCATCACTCTCCAAGTGATGCTGTGTGTTTTGGTGTGGTGCTGTGTGCTGCGGCGTGACCTGATGCTGCAGCCTCCTGATGCTGTGTGCACACCTCCTGCCTGTGGGCAGAAACTTTCACAGCAGTGTGCCTGACCTTCCCATGCTCAAAATTGAAGCACACACATGTGTGCAACCTTATAACTTGCTGAACTTTGATATCCCACAATTGGTTTGGACATTAACCAACTTTAGACTGTGTTTGGATATGTTTGAAACTTAGACAAATAACAACATATCGCAACAAATCTCTCTCTCACGTGAGTTATATATCAAACTTGCGCTTGAATAGAACCATCGATCACGCAATCAACTAGAGAAACCAAACCAAACTCAACCATGGGAGTCCTCACGGGACAAACAACCTTAAACACACAAACACTTCTCATCCAAAGACTAAACCACCGAATAGCATCATGGGAGTCACGCGATCGTGATCAACTCGAACCAGGCTCTGATACCAATTTGTTAGGAATAAAGCGACAAAAAATAAAAAGAGAAAATTAATATGGTTCGGAGCCAAAACTCCTACGTGCACAGGCGATGGTAAGAAATTTCACTATAATAAAGGGAGTACAATTTAAGAGAGATGAAACTTATTAAGCAAAAATCTCAAATACATCCAAATCTAGGCTACCACAAATTTAATTGGGAAAATACAATAGCCTGAAAGAAACGAAATTTCAACCGCTAAGAGGGCTCTGTTTGTTGTACTGCTATGTGTGCTTGATTTTCATTGAGACGCAAAGAGAACCCAAAACACTTATACAGGGACAATAATCGAGGATAATAACACTCTGTATTGGTCTTGATTACCATGTACCACTCTTAGTAGGAATTGTAGCCACCCCTTTTATTTCCTTTTCCAATTACAACTCAAACACAAAAGTTCTACTGCACTTTAACTACAAGCATGACCAGAACACTAATAATTAGTGTTGATGAAATGACACCAAGTCCAAATTGTCTTTTTATTATTTATTTAGGCTTTTTCTTTCTTTTGGGCCAAAAATACAAGCCAATATTAACACCTTTCTTAGACTCTGCTAATATCTCCATTGAACCTGTGATGAAAGCTCTTTTTGATTTGTGAGGACCTACTTCTATAAGCTCTAAACAAGGATTCCGTCATTATGTTGCATCTGTAGACAATTACACCAAATTTGTGTGGTTTTTCCCCTTGTGTAAAAAATCTGATTTCTTTCATTGCTTTATCATATTTTATAAAGTTGTTGAAAGCCGTTTAGAAAAGGAAATCAAAGTTTTTCATACTGATGGTGGGAGAAAATTTTCAAAAATAGAATTTTTGAATCACTTGTTAAATCATGGAATTGTACATAGTCTCATGTTCCAGTACACTAGAATAGAATGGTGTTTTTGAAAGGAAACACCATCACATTGCCGAGCTTGATTTAGCAATCATGTTCAATGCAAAAGTTCCCAAATTCTATTGGTTGGGAACATTTTCTACAATAGTATTGTGGGTAAATGGGTTTCCATATGTTGTTCTAGACATGGAATGCCCATATTTTCAATTATACGAAGAAAAAAAAAACACCATATTATTTATGTTTGCGTGTTTTCCGATGTAGATGATTTTCATATCTCAGAAATTATGTTTTAAACAAATTTGAGCCACACCCATTGCCGTGCATTTTCTTGGGATATAGTACAAAGGATATCGTTGTCTTTACCCACCAACTGCATGGGTTTACATCTCTCGACATGTCGTGTTTAATGAAAATATTATGCCATTTTCTAATGTATCTATTTTATTTGGTGATCAACAGAATGAAGGCGAATTGTTTACCTATCATGACTTGTTACAACCAAATGAAGAAGATATTCAATATATCCATGTTATAAATCAGCCAGTCTCACACGTTTTATCATCACCACTTCCTGTTGTAGACATGAAAAAAAGACATAAAACATAAAGAAAAAAAGGCATAAAAAATAAAAGAAAGACATAAGAAAGAAATCGGAGCAAGAAGTGTTGGAAAATAAATTAAATTTGGGAGACAAGAAAAAGTGGAAACAAAAGGGAAATAATAAACAAAAGAATGAGAAATAGTTGAGGCGGTTACCTTGTTATGTCAATTGCATCTTGACAAAAAAAAGTAACAGATCATTGATGATGCTTTATGAAACACTTCCTAAGGCCGATCAGTTTATTCTCCTATAAATGAGGAGATAATGTAAAGCAACAGACACGAGACAGAGCCCAAAGTAAACTGATTACAAGAAAGAAAGAAATAGTGAGAAAATAATGGTTCAGAAGCACCAATTCTTGTAATATTTATCAGTGTTTTCAGAGGCGAGGGCGTTGAGCGAGGCGTAAGCCCCGAGGCGTTGGGGCGTAAGTCTTTCGAAACGTTAGGGCGTTTTGAATACAATAATATTAATTAAATTATAAAAATACTAAAAAATTAAAATAATATAAATTAATTAATTATCGATAAATTTTACTAACTTAAAACCTATTAATGAATATTTATCAAAATATTTCACAAACACACGTTCATATCACAAACACAATGTTAAGCGATTGTTGTTTACACACTTACAATAATATAAAAAATTCACATACATCTCATCTTTCATCAATAAATCATAAATCAGACTCCAAAAATCAAATTCTAATTTTCAAATTGACCAATTTATTCATCACAAGACACAAACACGTTTTAAATTTCAACAAATATAAAAATAACACAATGTTAAGTGTCAAATGTTTACTGATTAGTGTTTACACACTTACATTGGTATAACAATTTCACATATATAAATCTATTAAAAGCAATAAATTAGATAGTATAGATAATGCAATCTTAATGATGTTATAAAATTATATTAATAAAATACAGAATATATAATATGAAGCATATTTAATAAAATTTTTAATCAATGAAAACAACGGAGGAAAAAAAACGAAAACAGTGGAAACAAAAAGGGAAAGAAAAAAAAAGGAAACAGAGGAGCGAAAAGAAAAAGGAAAGAGAGAAAGGAAAAGAAAAAAAAAACAGGGAAAGAGAAGAGGGAAAAAAAAACAGGGAAAGAGAGGGAAAAGAAAAAAAAGGGTGGGAAAGAGAGGAGGGAAAAAAAACAGGGAAAGAGAGGGAAAAGAAAAAAAAAAGGGAAAGACTCGCACGCAAGTGCTGGGAATCGAACCCAGGGCTCGTAAAGCAGGAAGACAATCACCTAGAGCACTGATGCTTGATTGTGAAAATGTTACTAACAATCATATATATAGAATATACGCCCCAACAATCACGCCCCTGGGTTTTTTTGCCGGATTTCGCCCTTGGGCGCGCCCCAAACCCGTTTTTTAAATCACTGATATTTATCATTATAGTGAAATACTTTTCCATTGCTCCCATAGAGTAGGCCTCATAAGTGGAACCATGTAAACACTTGTCTCATTTATTTTTTGAAATTCTTTACTTATCAACTATTTTCTTTTGTATTTTTGTGCTAGAGCGTAAAAATAATTTTATACCTCAGTCTCTCTAAAATTGTCAATTCAAAAACATATTCTTCATTCTTTATCTAGAATCTCTATAAAAAAATAATATTTTCCCACCACTCAATTTTGGAATTATATTTATCCACCAATTAAACTCGGAAACAATTTTGCGGATTTTACTAGTTGGTCCGCTAGAGACTCTATCAATTCAGATTTAGAAATACGAATTAATTTTTGTGTTTACATTTTTGGTGACTCTACTGGGGAAGGCAATTTTGTTTTTTGAAGAAGCACATAAGACGATTTGTTTTTGAAGGAGAAGCAAAAAAGCCCCTAAGCTTTCTGGAAATTTAATTCAAACCCTTATAGCGCATCAGAATGATGATTCCATTCCACAGACTGAAGATTCCACTCAGTTACGAATGGAAGCACGGATAAAATTCATGGAGGAAGAAGATGTAACAATCAAGCAAATGTTGCACATTTTACAATACATGATAAGCCAAATAGTTTTGAATTCCCAAAGTACTAAGCAGAAAGAATCCATTGTTGCTGAGGTTGGAAGTTCTGATCTTAGGACTCAACCTCCGGTAGTTCCACCTCAAATAGTGGATTTGGAGACAAGACATCATGATCTTAGAACAAAAGGCTCTGTAGAAAAAGAGCAAGCACTAAAGAAAGAGCTTGAAGAAGAAGCAATGAAAGAAAAGTCAAACCACAACCTGATCGAAGTTCATGGAGCTTCTGTCATTGCAACCGAAAATGAAGGAGGGCCTAGTTTTTCCTATACTCCATTGCCAACTTCCATAACTCAAGAAGACTTGAAGTCTCTCATAAAAAAAATTTACAAAGCAATCCGCCTCTACAGTGGATGATTTCAACTTCATACCACCCTATCCTAGGTCAGCAATGGAGACAACAAATCCTCAAGGTTATGTGATGCCAACTTTTAAGAAATATAATGGGAAGACAGGAGACACGAAAGACCATGTTAGGAGGTTCTTAGATGTCATGGGAGCTTGGGGAAAAGATCAAGATCTGTTGGCATAAATGTGTACCTAGTATACAAGGCTTGAACCCAAAGCATAACAAATTGGCATAAATTTGTACAATAATTTATACAAAAGTTTTACACCATCCCACGCTGGTTCACCATGATCGATCTAGTACAAGAGTATTAGAGTCCTTCAGAAAATCTGGAGGGTTATATTGAAAGATTCAAAATAAAAACATTTGAATGCCAAGATAAAACCAGCAAGGATGGTCTAGCGAAACTCTGTATTTCACAAATGTGGGATGAATACAAGAGTTTTTTTTGGAGAATTAGAAGATAAAATCCTTAGTTATTTGCAAAAGAAGGCCAGGAGAACTAGTCTTTCTGTTTTTAAGCTTCTGAACATGAAGAAAAATCAAAATACACACATAGCAGCAATAACCGAAGATCGTAGGCATATTGACAAAAGGATAAGGAGAGAAACTTATCAAAAAAGAAATTATGAAGAAGCTCCACATTTCCTTTACTCTAGGGATAAAGTGGTAGATATCGTGAAGGATTGGATCAACAATGATCAAATTAGGCAACCACCACAATAGAGGCAATTTTTTTCGACTGAAATCGATGGCCCTAGGTTTTGCTTATATCATCATTTTGTTTCACACCATACATATGAGTGCTTTAGGCTCAAGTGGATCTTTGACAACAAAGTGAAAAGGGGAGAACAAATCCTTACAAAGCAAGAAAGGTGTTGGTATTTGTCTAAGGTTCAAACATGTCCAAGTATGGTTCAAAGATGGTTAAAATCAAAACCAAAGTTAGAGGATCAAAGTTCAGCAAGTTAGAAGGCTGCACACATGTGTGTGCATCATTTTGGAGCAAGGGAAGGCCATGCACACTAGTGTGCGCACTTCTGCACACAAGCAGAAGGGTGTTGTGTGAAGGGGACAGCAACTCGAAGCTGCAGCACGGAGCTGCAGCGCTGGAACCTGGCAGGAATAGCACAAGGGACAAAAACTTGAAGCTGCAGCGCTGACTTCCCAGCGCTGCAGCGCCCAAGCACACTGCTGCACACATGGGCAGCAAGCTTAATGTTGACCCTCGCCCGTATTTTAATGATGGCAAAACACAACTGTTATTTAACTAACATGTTTAAACTAAGTTGTATTAAGGATCAAACACATTCAACCAAGGAACAAAGTGCAAAAACTCGAACCAAATCAAGTATCAAGTGAAGACTGAAGATCTAGTATAGGTCTTAAGGTTTAGAACCAATGTAAGTCTCACTCATACATTGTATTAGCTTGTTTAATGGCTCAAACACAAATGGTTTTTCTAAAACCATTAATTTTAAAATGTTTTTAAATGAAAAACAGAAGAAAAACTGGGTTGGAAGACAACCCAGTCGACTGGGTACATATACCAGTCGACTGGTATATGGGTCAGAAGGTACCCAGTCGACTGGATGAATTAACCCAGTCGACTGGTACTTTGACCAGTAATTTCCCAGTCGACTGGATGAATCAACCCAGTCGACTGGCAAAATGGACAGAAAGTCCCCAGTCGACTGGATGATATATACCAGTCGACTGGATACCCAGAAGGTCTGAAAACGTATATTTTTCAAGTGAACCCAGTCGACTGGTATCTCGACCCAGTCGACTGGTAGTTCAAAAATATGACCGTTGGACTCCAAATCTGAACGTTTTAAAGTAAATCTTTTTCAAATTAAAGTCCAAAACGGCCATATTAATTGATTGCTATATAAACCCACTCAGCAAAGCATTCAATAACAAGCAGCACATATTCAAAAAGAGTTGATCTCATATAATCACGTTTTTATACTCTTGAAACACAAAAAGCTTTGAAATAATCTTATTGAGCCATTTCTTCAAGCTTTACTTTGAAAGAGAGACATTTCTGTTGTAATAAGCTTTCATTTGTTGTCTCTCTACCTTTTACTTTACACCATCTTTGTAAAGGGATTACTTCCGAGAGGAAGGGGAAACTTCCGAAAGGAAGGGGATTTTTCGGTTTAAGCAATTCCTGTAAATTGCTTGTGTACGGTTTGTGCAACACCCGGATAAGTTGTGCGACTAAGTTTTCTTAGTGGATTACTTCAAGGAGTTCCTTGAAGAGAGTGGACGTAGGGTCGGAACGAATCCGATATTGCCGAACCACTATAACTGTGTTTGCATCCTCTTTCCTTAAACTCTTTATTTACAGCTTTCTACTTGTATCAATTATTTGTTGCTTATCAGTCTTTATAAACTTGTATAAATTCCGCAAAAGATTTTAAAAACCCAATTCACCCCCCCTCTTGGGTTGAAACCTCGAGCTACAATTGGTATCAGAGCCTAGTTCTCTTTATAAGGCTTAAATTCCTAGAGTTGATCCAATGGCAGCAAATAGCTACTCTGAGGGACACTCTTATACTAGACCTCCATTGTTCAATGGATCGAATTATAACTACTGGAAAAATAGAATGAAAATCTTCGTCGAAGGACAAGATTACAATCTATGGAGAATTATAGAAGAGGGACCTAAAATTCCCTCAAAAGAAATAGTTATTGGAGAGACTCTTCATACAATGCCTAAACTCAAAACTGAGTTTACTGACGAGGATTGTAGAACAATGTCTCTCAATAGCAGAGCAACAAGCATGCTACATTGTGCTTTAGATATTTCTGAATATAACAAAATATCTGCATGCGTTTCTGCTAAAGAAATATGGGACAAATTGCAAGTCACATATGAAGGAACAAGTGAAGTAAAAAAGTCTAAAATTTACATGCTAATTTCTGAATATGAATCTTTTAAGATGTCTCCTAATGAAACCATTTCTGAAATGCACTCACGATTTACTACTATTATAAATAGTTTAAAATTGCTTGGCAAGAATATTGAGGAAGTTGAACTAACCAGAAAAATCTTAAGATCTCTACCTCCAGAATGGAAACCAAAGAGGACAGCCATTCAAGAGGCCAAAAATCTTGACAAGCTTGATGTTGAGACGCTGCTTGGGTCATTATTGACATACGAGATGGAAGAAATGACTCCCATCGTCAATGATGATGAGAAGAAGAAGAAGCAAATTGCTCTCAAAGCTTCTACGAGCAACAAAGAAAAGGAATTAGAACAAGAAGCAGAGAGCAGTGAAGAGGATGGTGAAATGGCTTTAATCACCAGACGATTCCATAGGTTCTTGAAGAAAAGCAAGAAACCTTACTCAAAGGATCCCACCTCAAAAAGGGAACCACTTATGTGCTATGGCTGCAAGAAGCCAGGACATATAAAAGCTGACTGTCCAGTTTCAAGCAAACCATACAAGGGCTTCAAGAAGAAAGCTATGGTAGCAACTACCTGGAGCGATGACGAAGAAGATGAGTCATCAGACAAAGAAATTGGATACGAAGAGATTGCCAACCTCTGTTTAATGGCAATCGATGATGAAAGTGAGGTAACATCTTCTCCCTCTTCAAAAAATAATATTGTTACTAGTAGTGAAGAATTACTAGAAGTCATAAATGAAATGCATGAAGAATTAAAGAAATTTGATTCTAGAAATTCTGTTCTTAAGAAAGAAGTATCATCTCTTTCTAAGGAAATGATAGTTCTTAGAGAAGAAAAAGAAAAATTATCATCTTTACTGTATAATTCGTCTCAAGATTTTCTTAAAGATGAAATGAGAATTTGAAAAATAAAATTTCTGAATTAAACAGCACTGTATCTAGACTTATGCTTGGTAAAGAAAAACTTGATGAAGTGCTTTCTTCCCAAAGATTAAGTGGAGGAAAATCTGGTGTAGGATATTCTCCATTGGGAAAACAAAAAACAAAAGAGAGCTTATTCATGAAAGCCTCTTGTGCAGATGGAGCTTCTACTTCGAAAGCTCCTAACCTTGTTAAAAGCACTCCCTTAATAAATCCGAGGAACTCTAGAAACTTAAATGATCATACTAAATTGAAGCATCCTAAAAATACTCATGCTTATTTGTATGCTCATTCTAGAAATGCTCATACACATCCTAGAAATAATCATCATGTTCATTCTAGGAACAATGTGTATAATCAAAGAATGCATTCTGCTCATCCTAGGAATCACCATCATGACTATTCTAGAAATAACTTGCATACATATGCTAGCATGTATCCTAGAATGCATCATCGTTCATTTTCTGAAAATGACATGCATTTTCATACCCCTTACCGTAGAATCATGTATCCTAGGAACTATCATCCTAAGGATTATAGGAATGCACATGTAAAATTTCCTAGAAATTTCTATGACTATAATGCTAGGTATGTGCATCATCAACATGTTCATAGAGCACCATATATTGTTAAGAAAGTATGGGTCCCAAAAGGAACCGTATTTTCAAGGACTAACCCCAAAGGACCCAAGAAATTTTGGGTACCTAAAAATGCTATCGTATATCCTTGTGTGATGTAGATTTGCCTTCACACCAAGGAGAAAGGTAACTGTTGGTACCTTGATAGCGGTTGCTCAAAGCATATGACCGGTGATAAAAGCGTATTCAAGGAGCTAACTCTAAGAGATGGTGGACTTGTAACCATTGGAGACAATACTAAAATAAAGATCATCGGGCATGGAAAAGTCGGTAATGATTTCTCAACTTTAGATAATGTATTGCTAGTACAAGGCTTAAAGCCAAATTTACTTAGCATTAGTCAATTATGTGACAAAGGATATAAAGTCACATTTGAGACCTCTCATTGTCTAGTTATAGACATCAAGAGCAACAAGATCAAATTCATTGGCCATAGACATGAAAATGTCTATATAGTTGATTTGAAATCCTTACATTCCAATAATGAAAAATGTTTTCCTGCTTTTAGTGAAAATCAATGGCTATGGCATAGAAGGCTTGGTCATGTAAACATGAACTTGCTAAAAATTGTTTCAAGAAAAGATTTAGTTATTGGTCTTCCTAAAATCAATTTTGAGAAAAACAAAATTTGCAATGCTTGTCAAATAGGAAAACAAACTAGGATATCTTTCAAAGCAAAAAATGTTGTCTCAACTACTAGACCTTTGGAACTTTTGCATATGGACTTATTTGGTCCAATTAGTACCATTAGTCTAGGTGGCCATCAATATGCTCTTGTTATTGTTGATGACTATTCAAGATATACCTTTGTTATTTTTATTGCTTATAAGGATGAAGCTTTCAAAGGATTTGAAAAGTTTTGCAAAAAGGTACAAAATGAAAAAGGAATTTGTATTTCAAGCATAAGAAGTGATCATGGCAAAGAATTTGAAAATCAAAGCTTTTCAAAATTTTGTGATGAAAATGGAATTAATCACAACTTTTCAGCTCCTAGAACTCCTCAACAAAATGGAGTTGTTGAGAGGAAAAATAGAGTTCTAGAAGAATTTTCAAGAACAATGCTTTGTGAAAATAATTTACCAAAATATTTTTGGGCTGAAGCCGTGAATACTTCTTGCTATATTTTAAATAGAATTTTGATAAGGCCCCTGCTTGATAAAACTCCTTATGAACTATGGAAAGGGAGAAAGCCCAATATTTCCTATTTTCGTGCCTTTGGTAGTAAGTGCTTCATCTTAAATAACAATAAAACTAACTTGGGTAAATTTGATTCCAAGACCGATGAAGGGATATTTTTAGGATATTCTACTACTAGTAAGGCTTATAGAGTTTTCAATAAGAGAACTCTAGTAGTAGAAGAATCTGTGCATGTAACTATTGATGAATCTAACCCAATGAGTAGTGGAGAAGTTTCCTTTAAAGATGATGCAGATTTTATTCCAAGAATGGAAACTTCTACTCCCATTGTTGACCCAAAAGTGAGTTCTTCTCAAACAAATGAAGGGATGGCAACTCCAAATTTGGACCAACCATCCTCAAGTCAACAAGAGGAAAATCTACCCAAGGATTGGAGGTATGTAAATCATCATCCAATTGATCAAGTAATTGGTGATCCTTCACAAGGGGTAAGAACTCGCTCTTCCATTAGAAATATTTGTAATTTTGTAGCTTATTTGTCTCAAGTAGAACCTAAGACATTTATAGAAGCTGAAAAAGATAATGATTGGATAATTGCAATGCAGGAAGAGATAAATCAATTTAAGAGAAACAATGTTTGGGAACTAGTTCCAAGACCTAAAGATCATTCAATTATTGGAACTAAATGGGTATATAGAAATAAAATGGATGAAAATGGTATAGTAACTAGAAATAAGGCTAGACTAGTTGCTAAGGGATATAACCAAGAGGAAGGAATAGATTTTGATGAAACCTATGCTCCCGTAGCTAGATTAGAAGCTATTCGAATGTTATTAGCCTTTGCATGCTTTAATAAATTCAAGCTATTTCAAATGGATGTGAAAAGTGCCTTTTTAAATGGCTTTATAGAAGAAGAGGTTTATGTTGAACAACCTCTTGGTTTTGAAAACCCTAGTCTTCCAAATCATGTCTACAAGCTTTCTAAGGCTTTATATGGGCTGAAGCAAGCACCAAGGGCATGGTACGAAAGACTAAGCAAATTTTTGATTGATAATGATTTTGTAAGAGGAAGAATAGATACAACTCTCTTCACAAAAACTCACAAAAATGACACTTTGATAGTTCAAATATATGTTGATGATATTATATTTGGTGCTACTAATGAATCTATGTGTCAAGAGTTTGCTAAGTGCATGCAAGGTGAATTTGAAATGAGCATGATGGGAGAACTTACCTACTTCCTTGGACTGCAAATCAAGCAACTAAAAGGAGGTATCTTCATCAATCAACAAAAGTACGTCAAAGATCTACTAAAGAGGTTCGGGATGGAAAGCTCAAAACCAATTGGAACACCTATGAGCACAACCACCAAACTTGATCTTGATGAAGGAGGTAAAAATGCAGATTCTAAATATTATAGAAGCATGATAGGTGCTTTACTGTACTTGACTGCAAGTAGACCTGATATAATGTTCAGTGTATGCATGTGCGCTAGATTTCAATCTAATCCTAAGGAATCACATGTAGTTGCAGTAAAAAGAATCCTTAGATATCTACAAGGGACCCAGACCATAGGATTATGGTATTCTAGAGAATCATCTTTTGAGCTAGTAGGATATTCGGATGCTGATTTTGCTGGATGTAGGTTAGATAGAAAAAGCACAAGTGGAACATGCCAATTCTTAGGTGCTATGTTAACTTCTTGGTTCTCCAAGAAACAGAATTCAGTTGCACTATCAACCGCTGAGGCGGAATATGTAGCAGCTGGCAGTTGTTGTGCCCAAGTATTATGGATGAAACAACAACTAGAAGACTATGGCATGAGTCTCAAAAATATTCCTATATTTTGTGATAATACTAGTGCCATCAACCTAACCAAAAATCCTATTCAGCACTCTAGAACCAAGCATATAGAGATTAGACATCATTTCTTAAGAGACCATGCTCAAAAAGGTGATATAAGATTAGAATTTATACCTTCAGAAGATCAAATAGCTGATATTCTTACAAAACCCTTAAGTGAAGCTAGTTTTTGCAAAATAAGAAAGTTGATGGGATTGCTTGATTTTGATAAATTGAATGTTTGATTGCATCTCATTTCATCATTTGCATGTTTGACATTGAGTGATAGAGTATTAATCCATGTTTAATTATTCCCTTCACTCAAAAATGTCATAGATAAACAAAATCGTGCTAAAAATTCAGGACTGGAAATTTTACTCAGGATCCAGTCGACTGGTAAATGTTCTCCAGTCGACTGGTAAGTCTCTGCCTGTTTTTCCAGTCGACTGGTAATTTTGACCCAGTCGACTGGTAACTCTCTGCCAAAAACTCCAGACGACTGGTAAGTCTTCTCCAGTCGTCTATAAAATCAAATCATGCTTGGAGCCAAATTTTTTCATTTTTTTTGAACCCCCAGTCGACTGGTAACGATAGCCCAGTAGACTGGTATCTCACTGTCAGTTGATCCAGTCGACTGGTACGTTTACCCAGTCGACTGGTAAGAGAACTGTTCATCTTTTCAAAGGGGCCCAGTCGACTGGTAAGTTTACCCAGTCGACTGGTATCGCGATTCTATAAAAGGGACTGTTCATTTTCGCCCTCTTTACGCCATTTTCAAAGAGCCCAAGCTTTCTCTCTCTAGAAAAATTCATCTTTTTGATCTAAAAACCATCCAAATCCCTTCTAAACACACCGATCTACTCATTCCTAAAGAAATTTTTAACTTTCTACGGTTACAATCTCTCATTTTTACCAAATTTCCTTTTTCCAAAAACTTCAAATTTCTCGAAAATGAGTGACAAAATCCGTATAAAACTCACAACAAGTGGACCTAATGCGCCCAAAAAGCCTAGGTCTTCAAAACCTTCGGCTTCGGAATCAAAAGGGAAGGGAGTAGCAGGGTCATCCAGCAAGGAGCCCAGAACAGAGTTGGAGCAGGCTCTGTTTTTCAGCCCAGCTGCTCATAAGAGGTATAACTCTATAATCCGTCACAAGAAAATCATGACGGGTAGAGTCGTTGATTTCGACTCCATTCGTCATGGTAATTTCGATATTCTACCAGCCTTTGAGGCAATAAATCTGACCCCACTGGTCAGTATTCATGAAAAATATTACCCGCGACTGATTCACCAGTTCTATGCGAACTTGGTGAAACCCAGTCCTCTGGCTCTGAGATTCAGAACCAGAGTTAGCGGTGTGGAGTTTGAGGTCAACACTGACCTCTTGATGAGCATTCTGAGAATCCCTATAAGGGGGGTTCAATGGAGTCTGGATGGATGGCCAGACAACTTTGAAGTTGAGGAGGCCTGTCGGATAGTCAGGGGCGACCCTAACTATGTGTACAGACCCACTACATTTCACACATGTAGTGACTTGCCCCTCGACTCAAAAATGTTTCAATTGATTGTCAGTTGGACCATCCACCCGAGACTCGGGAGTCGAGGGTATCTATCTAAAATAGATACGGTATTGATTTGGTGCCTAAAATCTGGGCACCACTTCAATATATATCCTCTGCTGCTCGCCAACATGATAAACGGTGAAGCAAACGACTCCGGGTGTCTTCCTTATGGGATGCTCATTACACTCATCCTCCAGCACTTCCGGGTACCTTTGCCTGCCTCCGAGGCTCAGGATATCGGATTGACGGATATCATCAACATCTCATCTCTAAAGAAGATGGGATGTACTGTTCGTGAAGGGTTTCTCTATCCTAAGGCTGGAAAGCGCCTAAGGATTCGAGAGGATGCGAGTGACAGCGATGAGGATGCTGATACGGCTGCTGAGATGGAGACAGATACCCGAGCACCTCCCATTGGTGACTCGAGTACTGGTCAGACTGGATATGGTGACATCCTACGAGCTATCGCGAGTCTTCAGATGACGATGGAGTCTGGTTTTCAGTCCATGCAGTCCGATTATCAGAGGCTGAGCTCCTCCATAGACCATCTACGGGATGACTTCGAGTTACATCGAGAGCACACCGAGGGTTCCCTAGCTGAGATTAGGGAACTTCTTCGTGACAGCTCGGACTCTCCCGCACCATGAGTCTCATTCATTTAATCAGTTCTTAGCACTTTTCCAGTATTTGTCACTTAGCACGGACATCTCATGTTTGTTTTTCTTAGTTATGGCTCTATAAGACTCTACTTGTATTGACTTTTTCTATGATGATGTAATACTATAAGCCATATTTCTTGCATTTATTTAAGCTATTTGTGATATGTTAGAACTGTTTTTAAATATCTGTTTGTCTCATAGCTTATTTGTTAATTGTTCTGCCCCCTTTGGTTGCTGTTGTCAAAACGGGGGAGAAAAATGAGAAAAACGAGAAAATCTAAGTAACGAGAAAATCTAAGTAAAAACGCAACCAATGCATAGATTTAGGGGGAGCATTGCTCCATATCTATGTAAAAATGTTTATTGATTGGTTGAGTTTAATTCTGGATTGGTTGAAAGAAATATAAACTGTGTTTGCTTGTTTACAGGGTGGTTTTTCTCGAAAAACAGAGGAGACTCTGTCCAAATTTTTGTAAAATCTTAACACTTAGTTTTTAAAACTGTTTTTACATTATTAGTTTTGTCATCATCAAAAAGGGGGAGATTGTTGACCCTCGCCCGTATTTTAATGATGGCAAAACACAACTGTTATTTAACTAACATGTTTAAACTAAGTTGTATTAAGGATCAAACACATTCAACCAAGGAACAAAGTGCAAAAACTCGAACCAAATCAAGTATCAAGTGAAGACTGAAGATCTAGTATAGGTCTTAAGGTTTAGAACCAATGTAAGTCTCACTCATACATTGTATTAGCTTGTTTAATGGCTCAAACACAAATGGTTTTTCTAAAACCATTAATTTTAAAATGTTTTTAAATGAAAAACAGAAGAAAAACTGGGTTGGAAGACAACCCAGTCGACTGGGTACATATACCAGTCGACTGGTATATGGGTCAGAAGGTACCCAGTCGACTGGATGAATTAACCCAGTCGACTGGTACTTTGACCAGTAATTTCCCAGTCGACTGGATGAATCAACCCAGTCGACTGGCAAAATGGACAGAAAGTCCCCAGTCGACTGGATGATATATACCAATCGACTGGATACCCAGAAGGTCTGAAAACGTATATTTTTCAAGTGAACCCAGTCGACTGGTATCTCGACCCAGTCGACCGGTAGTTCAAAAATATGACCGTTGGACTCCAAATCTGAACGTTTTAAAGTAAATCTTTTTCAAATTAAAGTCCAAAACGGCCATATTAATTGATTGCTATATAAACCCACTCAGCAAAGCATTCAATAACAAGCAGCACATATTCAAAAAGAGTTGATCTCATATAATCAAGTTTTTATACTCTTGAAACACAAAAAGCTTTGAAATAATCTTATTGAGCCATTTCTTCAAGCTTTACTTTGAAAGAGAGACATTTCTGTTGTAATAAGCTTTCATTTGTTGTCTCTCTACCTTTTACTTTACACCATCTTTGTAAAGGGATTACTTCCGAGAGGAAGGGGAAACTTCCGAAAGGAAGGGGATTTTTCGGTTTAAGCAATTCCTGTAAATTGCTTGTGTACGGTTTGTGCAACACCCGGCTAAGTTGTGCGACTAAGTTTTCTTAGTGGATTACTTCAAGGAGTTCCTTGAAGAGAGTGGACGTAGGGTCGGAACGAATCCGATATTGCCGAACCACTATAACTGTGTTTGCATCCTCTTTCCTTAAACTCTTTATTTACAGCTTTCTACTTGTATCAATTATTTGTTGCTTATCAGTCTTTATAAACTTGTATAAATTCCGCAAAAGATTTTAAAAACCCAATTCACCCCCCCTCTTGGGTTGAAACCTCGAGCTACACTTAAGGACCCTCTAAAGTGTGTGTGTGCAAGGCCAAAATGCGCAGCACCACTTAAAGAAGTGATTAAGGGCTAAGATCTAAGGGAGAACAAGATCAAAGGGTCAATAATAAATCTCAAGAATGTCCAAGAATTAAGAGGCTATAAAAGGGGTTCTAAAGGCCTTATTTCTACAATAATATACAACACACATACAATAGAGATTTGTGACATTGTGAGATAATTGTAAACACTTAGAGAGAATTGTGTAAGAGTGACAAACACAAGAGGGACTCTTTGTAGTAAGGCTGGGTGTATAAGATAGAGAAGTCTAGAATAGTGAGAGGACATTGTTAGTTCTCATCTTCTTCATTCTCTTCTTGTTTCTTCAAGAACTTGGATTCTTGAAGAGGATTGCTGTAACTTTGTAAGAACCATTGAGATAATGCAGAGAGTTTGGAAGAACTCACGGGGATGTAGGCACATTGCCAAACCTCGACAACTA
Organism: Bretschneidera sinensis; assembly: GCA_023935145.1. Lineage (NCBI taxonomy): Eukaryota > Viridiplantae > Streptophyta > Magnoliopsida > Brassicales > Akaniaceae > Bretschneidera > Bretschneidera sinensis. Next base: position 57,497,527 of record CM043702.1, on the reverse strand, counting down.
ATTACTTGTCTTCTTTCTTTCTTTGATTTTTTGTTCTTATGTTCGATTGCTAAAATTATTTCTACAAGTCATTCAAGACTTGAGTGTTTGGAAGATCACCACCTGGGTATCTTGTTAAGGTGATTTCCAACAGTGGTATCAGAGCTAAGCAGCTGGTTATCGAAGCAAGAAGTAGAAGGTATGGAGCCAAGACTCCAAGAATCAAAGATCAAACTTCTTGGGTGATTCAAGAACTGTGTAAAGATCAAGATCCGGTCGTGTTCTTGAAGGATGATTCAAGAATGGTGTTAAAGATCCATCTTCGATTTGTGTTCTTGAATTTAAGGAAAGCAGTTGTGGTTAGTGTACAAATCTGGGATCTTGTCTGCAAAAGATAGCTTCAAATTTCTGTGTGGAGAAGTTTGATGGAAATGGGGACTTTGCCCTATGGAAGCAGAAGATCAAGGCGGTTCTAATGCAACAGAAAGTGGACTTGGCTATTAGAGAAGATGATGCTTTTCCAGCAAGTGTCACGGAGAACCAGTGGACCGAGATGAAGAAGATAGCTTACAGCACCATTTTCTTGCACATGTCGGATAGTGTCACAAGGGAGTGCGGAGACTCGGAGGATCCGGCTGTCATATGGAAGAAACTAGATGAGTTGTTTCTTACCAAAACTCTCCCTAACAAAATTTATCTTCTTAAAAGAATCTTTGATTTTAAAATGGACCCTAGTAAGGAGTTGCAAGATAATCTTGATGTCTTTAATAAGCTAGTTCAAGATTTGAATAGCTGTAGCATTTCTTTTCCGGATGAACAATTGGTTGTTATTTTATTAAATTCACTTCTAGATTGCTTTGATAATTTGATTAATGCAACTGAGTATGGAAGGGATTCTTTGACAAAGGAGATTGTGATCAATGCCGTAAGGGCACATGATTTCAAAGCCAAGATGAAGGAGACATCAAGTGGTGAAGGGCTGTTCGTAAGAGGAAGGCCAGCAGCTTGGAATGGCAGTAGCATTCATGGCAGCTACCGGGAGAAATCAAGAGGTAGAGGGCAGAGCCATGGGAGATCTCACTCCAAGACAAGATATGGAGGAGACAGGAGATGTTTCTACTGCAACAAGGAGGGCTATTTCAAGAAAGACTGCAAGAAGAGGTTATGGGATGAGAGGAGAAGCCATACCAACAATGGAGAGGCTTCGGTTGCCAAGGGAGAACAGCAAGATGAGGTTCTTGTTGCATGCTCAAATGTAAGCAGGAGGCAAGGCAGCAGAAAATGGATTCTTGATTCCGGGTGCACCTACCATATGTGCCCTCACAAAGAATGGTTCAAGAATTTCAAGGAGATCAATGAAGGAAGGGTCTTCTTGGGGAATGACAATTCTTGCCAAGTGAGAGGGATTGGAGACATCCAATTGAGGATGTTTGATGGAGTCACAAAACTGCTGCGAAATGTAAGATATCTTCCAGATTTGAAGAGGAACTTGATCTCATTGGGGCAGCTGGATTCCATGGGGTATACATGCAAATTAGAGGGAGGAAAAATCAAGGTGGCCAAGGGATCTTTGGTAATGATCAAGGCAGCAAGAAATGATGGACTCAATGAGATGATCGGAGAAACATAAACCAATGATCAAGCAGCAAGCTTGATGGCTAAGCTAGACAAGGCAGCCCTTTGGCACACTCGCTTGGGACACATGAGTGAAAAGGGCCTGCAAGTACTTAGCAAGGAAGGTCTACTTGGTGGTGACAAAGTAGAAAAACTGGATTTCTGTGAGAACTGTGTTCTTGGGAAGCAACACCGGGTCAGCTTCAACATCGGAGTGCACAAGTCTAAGGAGATCCTTGATTACATTCATTCGGACCTTTGGGGACCAGCAAGAACACCAACACAGGGAGGTAACTTTTACTTTCTGTCTTTAATTGATGATTATTCAAAAAGAGTGTGGGTTTATTTGCTTAGGAATAAATCTGATGCCTTGAATAAATTTGTTGTGTGGAAGAAATTGTTGGAAACCCAAACTGGTAGGGTAGTTAAAGCTTTACGAACCGATAATGGCTTAGAATTTTGCAACAAGGATTTTGATAAATTCTGCGAATTAAATGGCATTCTAAGACATAAGACGGTTGTAAAAACACCCCAGCAAAATGGAGTTGCTGAAAGAATGAATCGAACCCTTATGGAAAAAGTTAGGTGCATGCTAATAGGATCTGGGTTACCAAAATATTTTTGGGGAGAAGCTATAGCAACAGCTGCATACTTGGTGAATAGATCACCCTCTAGAGCAATAGAGCTCAAGACTCCCATGGAGATGTGGAGTGGAAAACCTCTTGAATTAAACAACCTTAAGACTTTTGGGTGTGCATCATATGCACATCAAAAGGAGGATAAACTTGGCCCTAGGTCTAGAAAATGTGTATTTCTAGGATATGGTGATGGGGTTAAAGGATATAGGTTGTGGTCCTTAGAAAAGAAGGGCATGAAACTAATTGTAAGTAGAGATGTTATCTTTAATGAATTATTATTTCCCTACTTAGAGAAAACTAACCCTGCAGGGGCTAGTGAGCAAACCAGTCTAGAAATTGTTGAGCATCGCATCAAGGAGCACTCGGTTCAGGTAGAGCAGAGGAGACAAGAGGGTTCGGATCAGGTAGAGCCCTTGGAAGAAGGCCAAGAAGCTCAAGAAACTCAAGAAGAGACTGAACAAGAAGTGGTTGATGCAGTAAACAACTACCAGCTCATAAGAGACCGGGAAAGAAGAGTGGTTAGACCACCCTTGAGATATGGGTTTGCAAATGCTGCGGATGCAGCAACTCCTTGGATAGAATGAGGGATGGCTGAACCAGAAACTTACACGGATGCCATTGAGTGTAAGGATTCGTCAAAGTAGCAGCTGGCTATGGAGGAAGAAATGGATTCTTTGATGAAGAACAACTCTTGGGAGCTGGTGCCAAAACCAGAAAAACAGAGAATGGTGGATTGTAGGTGGCTCTACAATATCAAAGAAGGGAATACTCCAGGGGATGAAGTCCGATATAAGGCCAGGCTGGTGGCGAAGGGGTTCACACAAAAAGAAGGCATAGATTTCACCGAAATCTTCTCACCAGTTGTGAAGTACAAGACAATACGGATAGTGTTAGCATTAGTGGTCCAATTTGATTGGGAAATCGAGCAACTGGATGTGAAGACTGCATTCTTGCATGGAGAGCTTGATGAGACCATTTTCATGAGGCAACTCGAAGGCTATGAGGAAGGAAGGTAGGGAGAGCTAGTGTGCAAATTGAAGAAGTCTCTCTATGACCTGAAGCAATCACCTCGGCAGTGGAACAAGAGGTTTGATTCCTTTGTAATCAGCTTGGGTTTCATGAGGAGCTACTATGATTCTTGCTTGTATTATAAGGGGCAGAAGATTGAGGATATGGTGATCATCCTCATCTATGTTGATGATATGTTGCTGGTTGGGAGTAGCATGGAAAGGATAAATAAATTGAAGGCTCAACTCAGTGAGGAATTTGAGATGAAGGATCTTGGCCATGCACTAAAGATTCTTGGGATGTGTATCATCCGGGAAAGGGAGAGAAACAGATTGAAGGTCTCTCAAACTTCCTACATAGAGAATATGATATTTAAATTCTCTATGGAAGATAGCAAACCAGTGAAGGTTCCACTTGCTGGTCATTTCAAATTCTTCAGCGATCAATGTCCAAGATCGGAGGCGGAGAAGAAGGAAATGGAGAAAGTCCCTTACTCTAGTGCTGTTGGTTCTGTTATGTACACCATGGTGAGCACTAGACCGGACATTTCTCATGCAATGAGTGTTCTCAGCAGGTTTATGAGTAATCCCGGAAAGGAGCATTGGCTTGGGATGAAGTGGTTGCTGAGGTATTTGAAGGGAAGCCCAGAAGTAGGGCTGGTGTATAAGAAGAGGGGTAATGCAATCTACCTTGAAGGGTTTGCAGATTTGGATTATGGAGCAGACCGGGATAAACTTCCACTCATGTGTGAGTTGAGTGCAAAGACCAAATTGCTATCACGAAAAATCACAAAGCCAAAAACTCTATATATACCTTGCAGCAACAAGTGAACACATATCTTGTGCATGCAAATTAAGCCCTCCAATACATTAACCTTAAGAATTAAACACCAATGGCTTACTCATCTCTCTTTCTTGTTTCTCTCATAACCTTATTAAGGAGATTGATTACCTCTTACTTTTTCAACTTAAACGGATGTTGTGTAAGTTGGAAGGCTCAGTTGCAGCCAGTGGTAGCACTCTCAACAACCGAGGCTGAGTACATAGCTGCTACAGAGGCCATAAAGGAAGCTATGTGGTGCAAAGGGTTGCTTGAAGAGTTGCAGGTATTGGATAAGTAGGTTTTGGTATTTTCAGATAGTCAAAGTGCCTTGCACTTGTGTAAAAATCCAGTGTTCCATGAGAGGACAAAGCATATGGATGTTCGGTATCATTTTATTTGGGAATATGTTACGAAAGGATGCATCCATGTGGACAAGGTTGCCACAGAAGAAAATCCTGTTGACTTGGGTACTAAAGTTCTACCTCTAAGTAAGTTCAATCATTGCCTTGAACTACTTAAGATTGGAGTTGGTTAATTGATAACTCAAGATGAGTTTTGATCCCGAAGGTCTCTGCACAATGGTTCAGGTTTTTTGAACACTTAGACAAAGGTAGAGATTATTAGTATTTGTTTAAGGTTCAAACATGTCCGAGTATGGTTCAAAGATGGTTAAAGTCCAAACCAAAGTTGGAGAATCAAAGTTCAGCAAGTTAGAAGACTGCACACATATGTGTGCATTATTTTGGAGCAAAGGAAGGCCATGCGCACTAGTGTGCGCACTTCTGCACACAAGCAGAAGGGTGCTGTGTGAAGGGGACAGCAACTCGAAGCTACAGCACGGAGCTACAGCGCTGGAACCTGGCAGGAATAGCACAAGGGACAGAAACTTGAAGCTGCAGCATCGAATTCCCAGCGCTGCAGCGCCCAGGCACACTGCTGCACACATGGGCAGCAGGCTTAAGGACCCTCTAAAGTGTGTGTGTGTGTGTGCAAGGCCAAAACGCACAACACCACTTAAAGAAGTGATTAAGGGCTAAGATCTAAGGGAGAACAAGATCAAAGGATCAACAATGAATCTCAAGAATGTCCAAGAATTAAGAGGCTATAAAAGGGGTTATAAAGGCCTTATTTCTACAATAATATACAACACACATACAAGAGAGATTTGTGACATTGTGAGATAATTATAAACACTTAGAGAGAATTGTGTAAGAGTGACAAACACAAGAGTGACTTTTTGTAGTAAGGCTGGGTGTATAAGATAGAGAAGTCTAGAATAGTGAGAGGACATTGTTAGTTCTCATCTTCTTCCTTCTCTTCTTGTTTCTTCAAGAACTTGGATTCTTAAAGGGGATTGCTGTAACTTTGTAAGAACCATTGAGATAGTGCAGAGAGTTCGGAGGAACTCACGGGGATGTAGGCACATTGCCGAACCTCGACAACAAATTACTTATCTTCTTTCTTTCTTTGATTTTTTGTTCTTGTGTTCGATTGCTAAAATTATTTCTACAAGTCGTTCAAGACTTGGGTGTTTGGAAGATTACCACCTGGGCATCTTGCTAAGGTGATTTCCAACAAAAGGGGAGCATAATTCATAATGATTACACACCTGGAGGGATTCCTAAGGTTGTTTTGCCTGATGGTCAAACTGTTACTATTTATGAAGGGATGGGGGATTAGAAGAATCCAAATATCTTGATCCTGAGTATCAAGTGATCACAGCAAAGCAAGAGGTCACCTGTGAAGATGATGTACTTGCAAAATAATAAGAACACCCAAAAATAAACAAGAAAGTAGTTGATAAGCTGGAATGTATCAACCTAGCTGAAGATGGAGAAGAAGAGAAGCCAACATTCATCTAAAACAATTCATCACAAAAAGATGAGTTGATTTCACTTTTGAAGGAGTGCGTTGATGTCTTTTCTTGGAAACATGAAGAAATGATTGGCCTTTGTCCTGCTCTGGTTGCACACCACTTGAATCTGGATCCTAAAAGGAAACTAGTTAAGCAATCACAAAGGCCAGTGTCTTGTGCTCAAGAAGTAATTATCAAGACGAAGATAGACAATTTTTTGAAGAACAAGAAGATAAAGTAGGTGCAGTATCCTACGTGGCTAGTGAATCTGGTCCTTATAACAAAGTAGAATGGAGAAACTCGAGTATGTCAAGATTTTCGTCCACTCAATGATGCTATGCCAAAAGATGACTTCCTATTGCCTAACATTGACACCCTAATTGATGCAATCACAGAGCATAAAGTGTTTTCTTTTGTGGATGCATTTAGTGGCTATCATAAAATAGCAATGGCTTCGGAAGATGCGAAAAAAAAAAAAAAAAAACAGCTTTCCAAACCCCATTTGGTAACTATTGCTACATAGTTATGCCATTTGGACTCAAGAATACTGGAGCCACATTCCAAAGGGAAATAATGGTGATATTCGATGAGATGATCCATAATGAGATGGAAGTCTATGTTGATGATCTTGTTGCTAAGTCCAAAAGAAGTGAAGATCATTTGAAACATCTTTGAAAGATTTTCGATAACTGTAGAACCTTCAAAATGAAGCTTAATCCACTAAAATGCGCATTTGGTGTAGAAGAAGGAAAATTTCTTGGATTTATCATGCACAGAAGAGGTATTAAAGAAATGAATCCTCTTGTCAACATCAAACAGCTCAAATCATTCATAGGTTGTATTTCTTACATCAGAAGTTTCATTATTGCACTATTAGAATTGTTATCCCCTATGATGTGCCTATTAAAGAAAGGTGTCCCTTTCATATGGAAGCTACAATAGCAACAAGACTTTGAACAGATTAAGCAAGTGTTGTCATCAACCAATACAATAATAGCACCTATTCCTAGAGAAGCCTTTGTTGTTGTATCTAACTTCAATAAACAGATCAATAGGTTGCTAGCTTAGGAAGTTGATGGTGTTGAAAAGCCCATTTACTATTTAAAAAAGATGATTAGGAGGCCAAAAATACTCTACTCAGTGCATTAAAAGCATTGTCTAGCCCTAGTGTATACAAGACAGAAGTTCAAGCACTACATGATGAACTACAAGGTGCATCTATATACAATATCCAATCCATTGAGATTTTTTCTATCCAGGTCTGTCTTGAGTGGAAGAGTAACCAGGTGGATGATTCTCCTCAGTGAGTTTCATATTGAAGTAAAAAATCAGATTGTTATAAAAAGTAAGGCTTTGGCATATTTGTTAGCTCAATTTTCATTAGGACAGTATGAATCTATCAATGAAGAATTGCCAATGGATGAAGCTTGTGTCACAAACTTTCAGCCTTGTGATGGAGAATATACATTGCTCTTTGATGGGGCAAGTTTAAAGAAAAGTGGATGAGCAAACATTATTCTCATCTCTCCCGAAGGAGATACAATCACAAAAGCCTACACTTTGAATTTTCCTTACCCCAACAATGAGGTAGAATATAAAGCTATGATTATTAGGTTACTGATGGCCCAAGAGTATGGAATCAAAGACATATGCATCAAAGGAGATCCAAATCTTATTCTGAATCAAGTACAAGGTGGCTATGCAATGAAGGCAATGGTTTTAGTAAGTTACAAAGAGTTAGCTCGAAAAGCTCTCAGTAATTTTGCAAAAGTTGGTTTTGGTCATTTACCCAAAAGCCACAACAGATATGCAAGTGAATTGGCAACACTCTCATCTCTTACCTAGCATGGTGACACTATAGCAAAGTTGTTTATCAATAATAACCTTTCCTCTTGTTTAAAAACATCATGCATCCAATATAGTGTATCTAAAACTATGAAAGAAGGAGATTGGAGGAGGGATCTACAAGCCAACCTTGAAAACATTCCTGGTGAAGTACAGAAGCTGTGCACTTTAAAAGATTTCATCATCCTTAATGGAATAATAAATCATAAGACCTCTAAAGGAGTGTTTGCCAAATGTGTGAGTCTTGAAGAAGGCAGAGCAAAGATGAATGACATTCATAAAGCCAGGTGCAGATTATACGGCCCAAAGTTGTATAGAAAAATACAGCGGTATAGTGTGTACTGGCCAACTATGAAAAAAGAAGCCGAAGAAGTAGAACTCAATTGCCTAGTATGCACTCAAGTTCTAGACATAGTAGAATCTAATTTCTTGGAATTAACAAGAGATTGGCATAGTCTTTATGAAGATTTACTAAGAGATGATATCTATCCCACCTATCCTAAGGATAAAATCTTGTTGAAGAAAATGATTGAAAGATATGAAATGAAGAATGATGTACTTTACAGAAATAGTTTTTTTGTGTGTGTAAAAATGCTTAAATGCGTTAGAGAAAATGATCAAGGAGCGTTGTTGCATGAGTTACACGCTAGAGTTTACAGTGACCATAAAGGAAGAGCAAAGCTTTACGAGCAATTCTAGAAGTTTGCTATTATTGGACAAAAATACTAGAAGACATAAAGGAATTTGTATGCATATATGATATGCGTCAACAACATGGAAATATGTTGCACAAACCTCTAGTAGATTTGCATGCTCTAGGAACTCCATATCCTTTCATACATAGGCTATGAATTTGATTGGGCCAATCTCACAGCCCGCCCCATTTGGATTCTAGCTGCTATATAACATTTTTCCAAATGGGTTGAAGATGTATCACTTAAGAAAGCTACAAGTGAAGGAGTCCTAAATTTCATAAAAGAAAATATTATCCATCATTTTGGCATCGCCAAACGTATCTTATATGATAATGGTACGCCCTTCATAAACAAGATTGTACAGGAATTCTTGAGCACCTATCAGATCATTCATCTCAAATGCATGACATACTACCCACAAGGGAATGGTGAATCAGAGGCAACAAACAAAACACTTATCAGGATCCTAAGCTGAGTCATACATGATTAACCTAAGGCAAGACATGATGCTCTTCCACAAGATCTATGGGCTTACAAAGTCATTAAATACTCTGCCACAAATGCATCACCTTATTCATTAATTTGTGGGGCAGAATGTGTGGTAACAGTAGAAATCCTAGAACAATCCCCTCGAATTAGAGTGACGGCAAAATTAGAAAATGATGATGATGATTCACAGAATTAGATACTTTGGAAGAAAAAAAAGATAAATCTAGAGTTATTTTCACTGCATATCAAGAAAGAGTAAAGAAAAGCATACAACAAGCTCGTTCGACCACGATTCTTTAAAAGGTGACCTGGTTTAACATATCCGAAGAGGACTATCAACAAATATCAAATTCGATCCTAAATGGGAAGGTCAATTTCAAATACAAAAAGCATCTACTAATGGATACTGTACTTTGCTCAATCCAGAAACAAGCAAAGTTACAGCTCCAATCAATTGTATGCATTTGAAAGAATATCATGCTTAAGAGAAAGAACATATCTAAGGGGGCTATCTACAACTAATAAATCCACTCCTGAATAGGACACACCATTCTAAGTACGGATTCAGCTTTCAAATATCTATATATAACAAATCCATTCTTGAATGGGAAACATCATTCTGAGTACAGATTTAGACTTCAAAAATATAAAGCATATTCGGTCCCGAATAAGAAGGACTAGGATATTTGCAAATATTACTCCTGAATAAGGACTCGGATATTTGTAGATACTAAATCCACCCCTGAATAAAAAGGACTAGTATATTTGCAGATACTAAATTCACTCCCAAATAGGAAGCTTCATATATTGTAAAGAGAAAGAAAGAAAGAAAGAGAAAGAACATGCATCATACATGTATACCAAGAGAGAGAGTATGCACATAAGCTTCATGATGCACATATACATACTAGGACAGAAAAGAATATATATAGCATCATCATCTTCATCATACATGCATATCAAGAGACATCATCATCATACTATATACCAAAACAAACAAAAAAAGGGCGCAAAGTATATATGTATAATAAAATAAAGCATATAGTTAACACTACTTGTGATTGCAAACATTACATATTTTAACCGAGGAGAGAATTCTAATGTGCCCTAGATACAAATTTTCCAGACTAGCAATTTGGCGACAAAAGATATCAGTTTATACATGCTGAGAAGAAAAGTCACATAGCACGTCAATTCAAGACCATTTATTTGAGTTATTGGAAATATAATAATAATTGTAAAAAATATTAATTTCTCTCTAAGGCAGCAATTAGAGAAAATTATTATGTAGAAAAGAATCATGGTGGCATACATATTTTAATTATCAAAATAAGAAAATCAAAATCCAAAAGTCGTGCTCATGTTGTACAGCAAAGCTATTCAAACATGATGTAGACACGAAAAAAGACACAAAACATAAAAGAAAGAAAAAACACATAAAAAATAAAAGAAATACATAAACAAAAAAGAAAGTGGAGCAAGTGAAGAAAGAAGTGGGAGCAAGAGGCGGTGGCAAGTGAATTAAATTTGGGAGATAAGAAAAAGTGGAAACAATAATAGATCATTGATGATGCTTTATGAAATACTTCCTAAGGCCGGCCAGTATATTCTCCTATAAATAGGGATATAATGTAAAACAAAGGACACTAGACAAAGGCCAAAATAAACTGACTACAAGAAAGAAAGAAATAGTGAGCAAATAATGGTTCATAAGCACAAATTCTTGTAATATTTATCATTATAGTGAAATACTTTTCTAATACTCCCGTGGAATAGGTCTCATAAGCCTAACCACGTAAACTTGTCTCATTTATTTTTCGATGTTCTTTACTTATCCGCTATTATTTTCATATTTTTGCGCTATAACGTAAAATAATTTTATACCTCAGTCTCGCTAAAATTTCCAATTCAAAAACATCTTCTTCCTTTCTTACCTAGAATCTTTACAAAAAAATAATAATTTTCCACCACTCAATTTGGGAATTATATTTATCCACCAATTAAACACGAAAACAATTTTGTAGATTTTACGAGTTGGTGCACTAGCTACTCCATCAAATCCAGATTTGTAAATATGGATTAATTTTTGTGTTTACACCTGTCAATGAACAAGGATCATATAATTTTTCAACTCAAGCTAAATAGAATTCCACCTTGTCTAACCTTGACTCCATGCTTGTTGAAGACAACTTGTCTCTTCCTAATGAGCAAAACTATGTTGCAAGAAATGAAGACTCTTCTGAAACATCTTCTCCTAGATTTATTCTTGAGCAGAGCGTAAGCACTTTGTCAAATTCTGTTTCGTTGTTGACTAATGGTAGCAAGTCCCTTCCTAATCACCAAACAGAAGTTTCACTTCCTGATTCATCTACTACACCAACAACTTTTGATAGTTTCAATAATATGAGAAAACATATTTCTTCATCCTTTCCAGAGCCATGTTTGTTGAGTCTCAAATGAGGCAAGTTGCTAATCACATTTGGTAACTACAGAAAAATCTGATGTGGTTAAACAAATCCTAAATATCAACTTTTGGTCTATCAAATTTGATGTGCCAACTAAACCAAGAACAGTAAAGACCACTCTACAACACCTAGACTGGAAACATGCCACGGAAGAACTCAATGCCTTATACACCAACCATATATGGGACTTAATTCCAAGAACTCTATAAACAAATGTAATTGGATGTTCAAAACTAAATTGAAAGTTGATGGTTATGCTTGGTTCGTTGCTAAAGGATTCAATCCAATAAGAAGGAATAAATTATTTTCAGCCCTATGATTAGACCTGGCAGTATTCGGTGCTTAGTATTGTAACAGTAAAACGTTGGTCTACTTGTCAACTTAACGTCAAAATTGATTTTTGCATGGCTCTTTGATAAGCGCTGAATGCCACATGTTCAAACCCCTTAATTTGCATACATTAATCATTTAGCCTTGTTACAATTTGATCTTTTGTAGTGTTTTACATGCTTTCAGATTTCCCAAGAGGAGTGCAACAAAACTCATCATTTCTAGACTGTTAAAGATAAAATGAGCATTTTTCTAAGTCATGTTGTCACTAGCAAAGGGTCAAAAGGAGCTTCACTAAATTGCTAGAATTGCCCGTACAAATCAATCATTTTTGCGGATTAAACTGCATTGATTCAGGAAGAACCAGGAGATGAACCATATATTCTTGGAAAGATCCAGAGTCTATTTTCTGGAGAATTTTACGACTAGTAAACATAATTTTTCTAGAAAAAAGTTATGGCAGTTTTAGTAGACAAATGTCAGGTTGTGCATGATTTCAACGTGGTAGACGTGAATGAGCTATTAAATTCTGATTTTTTTTGGAATTTACATGGCTGAAAAATGGAGTTTAGAAGAAGAGAAAGATCCAAATTTTAGTGTCCTATCATCAAGGGACTCTTTCTTCTATCAAAAAGGAAATTTTAATTAAAGAATTTGGAGCCTATCAAAAAAAGAAATTTTAGTTGAAGACTTTGGAGCCTATCAAAAAGGAAATTTTAAAGACTGAGAGCCTATATAAAGGAAAGGAAGAAACTCTAATTAGAGCCAGCCTGCAGCTCTAGAGACAAAACCCTAGAGTGATCACATAGTAGCCTCCCTCCTCTCTTCCTCATCTGGCACCAACTGCTGCCGCCTACAGTAGCTGATCGCACAGCAGCCCCCTGCTCGCCTCTTTGCCGTAACCAGTAGCTGCCGTCTTCAGCACTTTCTCACAGCCCGCAACCACCTTTCCCCTCCACACCAGTGCTAATTGCAGCCGCCTCCTTGCCGGTTTCAGCAGCTAATTCATCGCAAAGCAGTCCTCCGCAGCAGCAACAGTTGAATGTGTACTGATTTACGAAATTATGGTGAATTCGTTGCTATTAAATTTGATTTTCAGCATGAACTAAACTTTATTTATTCTAGGAAAATTAATTAATTTAATTTCATACTATGCTGATTTACAGCAATTATCTTTCATGTTTGGCTGATTTATTTTGAACGTATTGCATCTAATTGACTGACCATTAATTAGATGATATTGATCTTGTGATTTGCTGTGGAAAGAAAGAATTATAGGATAGAACTTAGATATTTCAGCATAGGTAAATATAGAGATTGAAAGACTTATATGAACCTATATAGTCTAAAAAAAATCGCTGGTCTTAATGCTTTCTTGTTTTATTAATTTGTATACTCTTGTGTAGAATGATGAACAAGAATATTTTCAATTGACTGTCGAAAGAGGCTTTTGGATAAGTTGGAGATTTTGCTAACAAACAGAGATGATTAATTTTAATTAGTTAGATAAGTTAAGCATAGTGAGGAATTAAGTGAAATCGGTTTCTTAGAAGTTCTTTCTCATATTCATTTAATATTCGAAAAACAGCTTTATTTTTCGTTGATTATTTCCTTTAAATTGATTTCATTTATATTTTGCAATTACAAACAACAAAAATAGATTTTATTTATTTCGGTACTTGTCAGAAGTAAGTTACCAATCCTTGAGGACGATACTCTTTTTATCACTTTACTATAAAATTACGATAATGTGCACTTGCAGTTTTGCACCGATCACTGTTCATGAACCAGTCTACTTGGAGCAACCACCTGGCTTCATCAATCAAGCATCTCCAATCATGTTTGTAAGTTAAATTGTGCTCTTTATAGTCTTAAGTTAGCTCAACGTGTTTGGCTCGATTGCTTTAGCAATTTTCTTCTGTGCCATGGTTTCTTTTCCAGTGTTGTTGACCCCTTTCTCTTTATTTGTCATTCATCTAGTGGGCTTCTCATTCTTTTACTTTATGTTGATGACATTATCTTAACCCATGATAATTCAAACTTCCTTCAATCTTTCATTGATCTTCTTGGCAATGAGTGTGCCATGAAAGATTTAGGCACCCTTCATTATTTTCTTGGCATAAAAGTCCACTCCACTCCTACTGGATTGTTTCTAACTCAAAGCAAATATGCTCTCGATCATATTATGTGAGCTGACATGGTTGGTCGCAAATCTGTTTCAACTCCCATGGTGTCAAAGTTTCAGTCCAAATATGATTTAGGCAATCCCTATCCGGACCCTACACAATATCGTTGTCTCGTTGGAGCTTTACAATATTTAACCATGACAAGCGCTGATTTAACATTCTCTGTTCATACTGTGTGTCAGTTTATGCACCAACCTACTGTTGAGCATTATCAAGCTATTAAAATAATTCTTCCTTGTGTGAGTGGCACCATGGGTCATGGCATTTACATTTTGGCTAATAGTTCTCTCGATCTTTATGGATTTTCAAATGTTGATTGGGCAGGATGTCCGATAAGTCGAAAACTCATCATTATACCATCATTTTTTATTATTTCTTGGATATCCTCGTATCTCATGTGGTGCTAAGAAGCAATCAACTGTTACACAATCCATTGTAGAGGCGGAATATCGTGTTATGGCTTCCACAAGTGCTGAATTGACTCGGCTTTCGTTTATTCTTTCTGACATTGGCATTCACTTATAAAAGACTTTATTCTGCGACAATATTAATGCCTTGTATATGATAGTTAATCCCATTTTTCACGGTTGTAATGCACATCAAGATTCACTACAAGAAAAATAGTGTTCATTGGCGATTTCAAAAGCGCTGACATGTGTAGAATGGCATAATAATTTGAGTTCCACAAATTTTTTTTTTTTTTATACGTGCATGTTTGAAAACCCACACTAAACGAGCAATAATAGGATTAAAAAAAAAAACTAAATTCAACAGTGGAAGAACCAAAAATAGCTGCGGGAGTTGGATAAAAATTTCGCGCAAAAAGCCGTAAACCCTAAAAGCTTCTGTCTCACGCATCTGTCTCTCTTTCTCTCAATGCCTCTCTCTTCTTCTTTCCAGTCTCTCACTCTTTCTTCCTCTCAATTTGATTTCTTTGCCTCTCCATCTAATTTAACTGTTTTTGATTAAAATATTTGGGATTTTTGGTTGAGATTTCCCTCAATTTTTGGGACCCCTCTCTCTTTTACGGTTTTGCTTTGAATCTTGTGGGAATTTCTCTCTCTTTTTGGCGATTTCTTAGTTTTCTATCTCTGTCTCTCTGCGACCTCACTGCTGCTGGGCCCACCTCCACTTCCAGCTGGACAGCCAGCACCGACAGCAGCAGTTTTCGTTCCTGAATGTGAGTAAAATCTCCTGTTTTCTTTTGTTTCTTCTCGTTTATCTTATTTTTGGGATTTTAGGTTTTATTATTGTGTTGTTGTGACTATTACTACAATACTAATTAATTTGATGTGCTTTTATCATTTCAGTATTTCATAATTTTTATTTTCTACGTACATTATGCGTATATGGTATATAAAAATTTCCTTTTTTCTGGTACCCTTGGTTGACGACTCACAACTCATTTGCTCAGTTGGGAGTGAAATCAGCAATTGGGTCTTTGATTCTTGCTCCTAGTAATCAACAGGACTCAATTACTAATCAGCTCAATGTATGTTTCTCTCTTTCTCTTCTCTTCTTTTGCAAAATTAATTAAATTTGTTTTATGTTTGGTCTATATGGAAATCAAGAAAATGCTCAAGTATATATGGGCAACTAGAAAATTTATTCAAATGAAATCTTAGCTTTTAGGCAGTTTGGCATTGAGATGCACTTTAAGTGTTGGTTTCTTGATGAATGTTGGATCAACAAGCATTGCAAGGAAAGATCCAATTAATGCCACACGATAGACCTTTCAAATTTATTTGTTGCAATTAGAATATATGGTTTGGCTACTCTGGCCATTCAGTTTTTCCAAATATATTTTCTTCCACAAAAGAGCCATCAAAATTTCCATTGGTACTTTTAACCATATATTTTTTCTTTAACTTAGATTAGAAACAATTGATAATGTTGCTAGTTGTCTTAAGAAACACGGAATATATCAATAAAATTTATTGCTTTATGAATGTCCCTGTTTCCTCTATGGCAACTTGTTTTCTGTTGGTTCCTGTCTGGGTTAGCGATCTGTGGCTTTCTAATATTTGTTGACTCAGTTGAATCTCAATTCACTTCAAACATGCCCAAAATATTTATGGCTTCTAAAATCTCAGCCTGGACAACGGTAGGATAATAACTCAATTCTGTTTTGTGAATACCTTTATGAGTCCTAACAAAACATGGTATGCTCAAAGATTTTAGATAGATTTGCATTGATTGTAACATAAATTTTTTTTTTCATGTTTTAAGTTGACCCCAAAGTCAAAGTATGCCTTGACACTTACGCGAGTGTATTGAGTTCAGAGGAACTCATGCCTTCAGCCCAGCTGGGCTCCTACGGTGTATCAATACTAATCAGAACAGTTTTAGTGATTTCCACTTTGGTTGTGGCAGTGATAGTTTCATTATTTGGTAAGAACATATTATACTAATGTATTTAATTGGTTGTGTAAATATGGGTTACAAGTTCTAAGACTAATTACTATATATGATTTTACTTTCTTCTCTACAAAAATAAGATAGTCACTACAAGATAGTAGCCTTGCCTGCTAAGCTTCTCTTCTCATAAATATACCTGAGTTATACAATTTAGAAGCAAAAAATAGACAAAAGTAATATTGTGTCGATTTCTAATTATCTGTGCCTCTGAAGTCCTAATCTTTTGGTGGAAGTCTTACAATTTAGTTTAGACTACTGGTAATAAACTTTTGTTTGGATCATGAAAGAGACCTGAATTATGTGAAAAGTATACTTAATAGTTGTTACCTTTCTATGAGAGTTTACTTGATACTTGATAGTTGATAGTTGTTACCCATATATGCCAACAATTATAGAGAGTTTAATTATTCCTTTTCTATGATCTCAACTGAACTGAAAATCAATAGTTGTTATTTTAAAATTAATTTGTAATCCTTGTTTATGGAAATATACTTGATAGTTATGAAATTTTATGTTTAGATGCACTCTATAATTGGAATTGTTTAACTTTTTAACACAATAGTTTTACATGGACTCTATTCAAAGTTTAGTTTTTATCCAAGAATATTGCAACCAAAGTTTTTCTTTTTTGTTCACTAAGATGATTAAATAGCAGAAAACTCATAGATCACATCTTAGTACTTGGAACTTCAATTTTGATTCCTAGTTTTTCCCTGCTAAGAAATTCTCACATCTTAGTACTTGGAACTTCAATAGTTTACTAAGATGATTAATTAGCAGAAAACTCAATTTTGGTACTTAAAAAAAAATTATGGACATTGCAGGTGCTGCACAGCCCCTGTACAATGCAGGTTTTGCACAACAATGAATGCACAAACTGACGATAAAGTTTGCTAATATTCATATGATTGGATATTAATGTTTTTGTGTTAATGGGGTATTTGGGTTCTTTTTTCAGGTTTGAGTTGAAATACTTTGATCCTTTCCTTGTTTTGGATGAATTCTCATGTGAGATGTCTCTTAACTAGTAGAGTACATGTACCTATAGCTCATATGCAGTTATCAATTCTTTTTATTTATAAAAGCCATAGCAACTATGGAGTAGTATGGATGTAAATTCCCTCAAAGATTTGATTTAATTGCTCTCGCTGTTAGTAATCTACTTGATAATCTCATCAAATAACTTGAAGAAGAGATGATTTAGAATAAACTGATTTAGGTTTGATACCAGTTTGAATGTCTTTTCTTTTTTCTTAAATCTAGGGAGTTTTCTATTGTACCTGTGTTAGCAATTAGCATGGTTAGGACACAAGTCGAATTTTGATTTAATGTTCAAGTTGCATATAATTCTAAAGGTTTCCAAATTTGCATTGATTTTGTTATATTGGATTGCAGTGTTCTGCTTAATTTAGATCGTGCTCTTAAATTTTTTACAGGTTATTGACTTTGAAGATGCTTAATATTCAGAACAGATGGGGGCATGGTTAATAACATTATTCTAAAGGTATATGCTAGGTGAAGGGTATGCTCAGTAATTATCCTACTTCAGTTATTCAGTTTTAGCCTGTTATTAATCATGTATAAAGTTGCAAAAAGTTTCTAAATTTGGAAAATATGGTCGAGGTATGATTATTAGTTTGAGAAAATTTTGTGCAAAACTAAAGCAAAGGAGAGATCCCACGCGGTATTAATCTTGTCTTTACTGTGTGATTTAGAATTGTTGGCCAAGTTGCTTCACTGGGAAGTACCATTGGGTGTTCTGTGATGCTCAGTGTGGAGAATGAAATCCCATTGGTTCTTTTGCAAATCAAAGTATGTTTCAAGTTTTTCTTCTTCCCATGTAGTAATAAATTTTGTACAAGTTTTCATCAAATCAAAGCTAACTAAATTTCTCTAGTTATTTGTGTTAGTTCTTATTGAATTAGTTAGTCGTCTATTTTTGGGCATCGGTGTATGGAAGATGATGTGAATTGTATATGGTTTTATTCATTGGAATATTCCTTTCATTCTGTAGGATAATTTAAAAGTTTCATCATCATTTTTTGTTTGGGATAAAGGTATGCCAGTACAACTTATTATACAAATTGCATTGGTAAGTAAAATCTTCAGGATTATTTTTTGGCATTACATTTGTATGCTTAGTTTTGTGTTTTTTGTGTCTATTGCAGTTTTCCTATGTCCAAGTACCAGACCATTTATGTGAAGATAATTTCCAAGAAACTTATCCTGAGTTAGTTGCCTGATTGATTTTTTTAGTTTACATTTTCTGTCTCGTGTAACTTTGTATAAAAGGAGACTTGATTTTTTTTTTCTTTTCTTATAGGAGTAAGGAGGCTTGAATTTGATTAGCTTTTCTATACATGAATGTGGCTTAGAATTTTTATGTTGTCTATTAATATTTCTACTTTTATTTGGATTGAATTTCTAAGATTTCTCGTTATGTGAATAGTCTGTCCAAATATTTGTTTTGGGATATAAACAGGATCTATATATTTCAAAAAATGTTGTATTTTGTAGCTAGGAAACAGGTTTATATATATATAAAACAAAACAAGTTATGCTGACGCTTGTAAGCATCAAAAAGTAAAAATATCGAAGTTTTGAAGCGTCAAAAGGTAGCGCTAAAAATAGATTTCGATGCTTGAAAGTGCAACAAAGTGCTTGTTGGAGACAATTAGAGAATGGTGAGGGAAAAATATAATGGTGCTTATAAGCTCAGGAAATTTCAATTACTGGCGTAACGCATATGAGGGTGCTTACTCAACCTCCATATACGAATTGTCACCCTGTTCAACGGTGCATTGTACAATGCTTATGTGAAGCGCAGAAAACTCATTTTACGGTACTTTAAAGGCAAATGGACTTAAAGAAAAGCACTGTTATACGTTTTCTTTTTTCTGGTAGTGATTGACTGCTACTTTGTTGGAGAATAAGTAACCCTTGGTTCTATGATTACTCGATTTGTTTCTTCCTCGTAGTAGCTTGCTAATATTTTCAGGAAACCCCTTGCCAAGCAGCTTTTTCGTAGACTCTGTATAAAACTAGGCCTTTCTTCTCTTCCCAGACCTTGTTTGAGGGAGTTGTAATGAAGCTGAAAATAAAAATGCAGATCAAAGAGAGTTATAGAAGGCCTGTTACAGGTCATCTAATCCAAAGAAGAGTCGATTCAAAACAAATCCTTGGCTATTATGATTGATTATTCTCAATATCTTAGAGATATGATTATGTAATCTTTATTTTCCATACTTGTACATACATTTGAATATATATATATATATATATATATATATGTATATATATAGAGAGAGAGAGAGAGAGAGAGAGAGACTAAACCCTTACCATCATTTGTGTGAGAGGAATTCAATCCCTTTGTATAATTTATTTTAGTTATAGTTTCGGTTGTTTTCTTACTATCGTTACTCTTTTGGACTTATTTTTATTCTACAGAAAAAAGAAAAAAAATGGCGATAAAATAATAGCTATTTCTTAAAACAGTGAAGTACAGGTCATGAATGGCTGCAAGGCGCTTCAGAGGCCAATATATCCAACATGGGAGTGACATTCAACGATATTTGTGAGTCACTATTATGTATGTAGAGTTTATACACGTAAAGCATGAGGCAAATGGTGTTAGTCTATCGATAAAGAAAAAGCAAGGAAATTTAAATTTTTTAAATATACCAATAAACTTCTATTAAGAAATTATCTATGAATCTATTAGAACAATTGATACCGGATTTAAATAGAATTGAAGGAAACTAAACAAACAAACAACAAAATGAAAGATAAGAGTTCACCACCCAAGAGATAACACCAAAGGGATATAGAATATCACCACCCAAAGGATTAACACAAGGGATACAGAACTATAGGAATTCACCACTCTAAGGATTATACCAAAGAGATACAGAATTACAAGAAGGAGAAAACTCTCTTCTAAAAGCCAAAGGCTGATTTCAATTTATAAACTCAAGTCTGATTTTTAGCTTACAAACACAAGTACTTATAGAGCTTAGAACAACCCTCTAAGCTTAGGAAAAGTAAGAAAACAATCCATAAAACATGCAAGGAAACAATCCCTAAAACAAGGAAGGAGACAATCCCTAAAACATGCAAGGAATCAAGGAATTGGTCAAAAGTAAAAAGAGGAATACAATTTCGGATTTTCAGGAGCACCCAATGACCAGAATTCAAATGGTCATATCTTCTTGTAGACATCTCCAAATGGGCTGAAACTTGTTTGGTTGGAAAGATGACGTCTTGAACTTTAATTTGGACTTAAGAAAATCTCAAAAAGGAGATCGTTTGGGCCTGGTATGATCAGCCTAAATCCAGTAAGCTGTTGCATCCGAATCTTCTTCCACTTTGGGCTTGGACCTTGCACCTTTCTTAGTTGACAAGAGATTATTAGATTTTTGTTGGGCAGGCCCATGCTAGGTTGGACATACCCATGTCAGGCTCCCCCAG
This sequence comes from Bretschneidera sinensis, assembly GCA_023935145.1. NCBI lineage: Eukaryota > Viridiplantae > Streptophyta > Magnoliopsida > Brassicales > Akaniaceae > Bretschneidera > Bretschneidera sinensis. Next base: position 57,476,716 of record CM043702.1, on the reverse strand, counting down.
TTGATGGGGACTTGCCCTCAAGTCCAAGATTTCTTCATTTACTTCATAGGGAGATAAGTCACTCACATTGAAAGTTGCAGATACTCCATAATCTCCTGGAAGTTCAATCTTGTAAGCATTTTCTCCAATGCGTTGAAGTACCTTAAATGGGCCATCAGCTCGTGGCAGAAGTTTAGACCGTCGTTTTGCGGGAAAACGTTCCTTTCGAAGATGAATCCATACTAGATCTCCTTCTTTGAAAGCTGCAGGCTTTCTATGTTTATTTGCTTGCTTGCGGTACTTCTCATTTTGCTTCTCAATATGAGCTCGAATCTGCTCATGTAATTTCTTGATCTCCTTCGTTCGTTCATTGGCATCTCCACTAAATTGGGTAGTAGTTGGAAGTGGAGCCAAATCAAGAGGGCTAATAGGTTTGAGACCATAGACAGCCTCAAAGGGGCTATAGCCAGTGGTTTGGCTAGTAGACCTATTATAGGCAAATTCAGCTTGAGCTAGGAGGAGATCCCATTGACGGATGTTCTTCCCCACAAAGCTTCTCAAAAGATTTCCCAAACTTCGATTAACAACTTCAGTTTGACCATCTGTTTGGGGATGATAAGCGGAGCTGAATTGAAGGATAGTGCCAAGCTTTCGCCAAAGAGTACGCCAAAAATGTTCGACGAACTTGGAATCACGATCAGAAGTAATCGTCTTAGGAATGCCATGAAGTTTGACAATTTCTCTGAAATATAGGTCAGCAACATGAGATGCATCAAGAGTTTTGTGGCAAGGAACAAAATGAGCCATCTTTGAGAATCGATCAACCACCACCATAATGGAGTCTTTATTTCGTTGAGTTCTTGGCAAACCTACAACAAAATCCATACTAACGTCCTCCCATGGGGCATTAGGAATAGGTAATGGGATGTATAGCCCGGTGTTTTGCTTGCGGCTCTTTGCGAGGTGGCAAATTTGACATTGCTTCACATGTCGCTCAACATCTCTCACCATTTTGGGTCAAAAAAAATGTTCCTGCACAAGAGTTAAAGTTTTATCTCTACCAAAATGACCAGCAAGGCCTCCTCCATGGGCTTCTTTGATAATGGCTTCTCTCAACGAACATCGAGGAATGCACAAAAGATTGCCCTTGAAGAGAAAACCATCTTGTAACAAGAAATGGTTGTTAGGACCATTAGAAGATTCCTTCCATGCATTGCCAAAATCAAGATCATCTTTATAAAGTTCTTTGACAACTTCAAAACCCAAAACCTGCACTTGCATAGTGTTAAGTAAAGAGTGTCTTCGACTTAGGGCGTCAGCAACTTGATTAAGTTTACCTGACTTGTGCTTGATGGAGAATGAATAGGCTTGCAAGAATTCACTCCACTTTGCATGTCGCTTGTTGAGTTTTTGTTGGCTGCTCAAATACTTTAGAGCTTCATGATCAGAATGAAGTATAAACTCTTTATGGAGTAGATAATGACTCCAATGCCCCAAGGCACGAACAAGAGCATAGAATTCTTTGTCATATGTTGAATACTTCTTTCGAGATTCATTGAGCTTTTCACTAAAAAAGGCAATGGGTTTACCTTCTTGGCTGAGAACACCACCAACCCCTAAATTAGAGGCATCGCAATCAACTTCGAACACTTTGGAGAAATCTGGAAGTGTAAGGACTGGGGCCTCCGTTACCTTCTGTTTGAGAAGTTCAAAGCTCTTTTGGGCTTCCTTCGTCCACTTGAATGTTCCCCCTTTAAGGCATTCCGTGATAGGAGCAATAATGGTGCTGAAGCCTTTGATGAACCGTCGATAGAATGATGCAAGTCCATGAAAGCTTCTTATGTCGTGAAGGGACTTGGGAATAGGCCAGCTGGTGATTGCCTCTATCTTGCCCGGATCCATCATGATTCCTTCTTTGCAAACAACATAGCCTAAGAACACAAGGCTATTAGTGAAGAAATGACACTTCTTCAAGTTGACATACAACTTTTGTTCCCGTAAGGTTTGGAAAACTTGATGAAGATGCTCCATATGTTGCTCTTGAGACTTGCTGTAAACTAAGATATCATCAAAGTAAACAACAACAAATTGACCCATAAATGGTTTGAAAATATGATTCATAAGGCGCATAAAAGTACTCGGAGCATTAGATAGTCCGAATGGCATGACCATCCATTCATAAAGACCATCTCTCGTTTTGAACGCTGTCTTCCATTCATCGCCATCTCTCATGCGAATTTGATGATATCCGCTGCGAAGATCGATGTTTGAGAAGATTATGGCTCCATGAAGTTGATCCAAGAGATCATCCAACCGTGGGATGGGAAAGCGGGTACCGGATGGTGATTTTGTTGACAGCCCTGCTGTCAATGCACATTCGCCATGAACCGTCCTTCTTTGGTACTAGAAGTGCTGGAACAGCGCAAGGACTCATGCTTTCTCGTACAAGGCCTTTGGAGATCAGCTCATCAACTTGACTTTGTAACTCTTCATGCTCCCTTGGATTCATCCGATAAGCTGCTTTGTTAGGTAAAACAGAACCTGGAATAAGATCAATATGGTGCTGTATACCCCTCATAGGTGGAAGGCCCGGTGGAAGTTCTTCAGGAATAATATCAGGGAATTCCTTAAGAAGTGGTTGTATTATAAGTGGAATCTCAATGGGATCTTTCTTTTCAACAACCATAAGAGCGTACCCCTCTCCACATTCTGTTAAAGTTTTCTCAACTTCACCTACAGAAAGTAAACTACAACCCTCCCTTTTAGAAGGTTTAGGAGTGAATATCATTTTCAGTGGGGCTAAAGTCACTTTAATTCCATTCTTTACAAAAGAATAGGTGTTTTTGAGACCATCATGGATAACTTTCCTATCATACTGCCATGGCCTACCAAGTAGTATATGACATGCATCCATAGGGACAACATCACACATAACTTCATCCTCATAATTTTTCCCAATGGAGAATTGAACTAAGCATTTCTTAGTTACCTGAATATCGTTGCCTTTTCGAAGCCATTGAAGTTTGTAGGGATGGGAATGAGCTTCTGTTTTTAGATTCAGCTTCTCCACCATGGTTGTAGACACCACATTCTCACAACTTCCCCCATCAATGATGACATTACACACCTTGCCATTGGAAGTGCATTTGGTGTGGAAAATGTTGTTTCGAAGCCAATCATCTTCTGCATAAGTTGACTTCAAGAGTCTACGAATAACAAGAGACTCTCCCTGATCCGCATACGTGAACTCCTCCTCGGATTCGTCCTCAACTTGCTCCTCCTCAGCATTATCTTCCAATTCTTCTTCAACAAGGGAGATTATCTTGCGATTTGGACAATCGGAAGCAATATGTCCAAAACCATGACATTTAAAGCATTTTCTACTTGAATTAGAATTATTGAAGCGATTAGAACCTGATGGAGCTTCATTCCTTGCAGGTGGTTTGACAGCTGCAGTTTTGGTTGATGGAGTGGCCTTGGAAGTAGAACTACTCCCCCGGTTTGTGATTCCATCGCGATTGAAAGGTCGATAAGTATTCTTACGCCCTTCCATTAATTGTTTCTCCACCTTTAGTGCTAGCTTGCAAACATCATTGTAGGTCCAGTAAGGTTGTAATTGTACAACATTACTGATTTCACGACGTAACCCTCCAAGGTAGCGGGCTACCATTTGTTCTTCGGGCTCTACGATGTCACAACGCATCATAGAATAATCGAACTCTGCTGTATATTCTTCCACGGAGAGATCGTTTTGTCGAAAGTTGTGGAACTTAAGAAAAGCATCTTGCCTATAATGATCTGGCAAATACTTCTTCTTAAGAGCCTTCTTCATCTTTGCCCATGTCACAATGCGACTCTTCCTTTCACGTTCTCGCTGCCTCTTAAGGTGTTCCCACCAAATAGAAGCATGTTTTCGTAGCTTGATGGCAACAAGCTTCACCTTCTTGTGATCTGCAACATCCTTGTAATCAAAGATCCGCTCAATGGTGTTAAGCCAATCAATGAATTCATCGGGTTGCATTCTTCCTTCAAATTCTGGAATGTCCACCTTGACGTCATAATCACGTTGGAAAACGTGATTTCTTAGCTCACGGGGGTGAGGTGGCGTGCTGTCATTTGAGGCATGGCTACGAGCTTGGTGAAAAGGATTAACTTCATCTCCATCATTGCTGGAAACTTCAGCATCTGAGCCATGATGAGGAGCACCATGTTCAGAAGTTTCATAACGCTCTAGGCGTTGTTCGAGTTGCTGCACTTGTCTCCTCAAGGCTTCCAGCTCGATATCTCGCGGGTCTCCTTGCGGTGCTGGAGCTGCTATTGGAATAGCTTGACCACGACGACCACGACCAGCCATAATAACAAGAACTATGGAAATCAAGGTGTTAGATATCACACTTGAGAAACCAAAGCTCTGATACCAATTTGATACCGGATTTAAATAGAATTGAAGGAAACTAAACAAACAAACAACAAAATGAAAGATAAGAGTTCACCACCCAAGAGATAACACCAAAGGGATATAGAATATCACCACCCAAAGGATTAACACAAGGGATACAGAACTATAGGAATTCACCACTCTAAGGATTATACCAAAGAGATACAGAATTACAAGAAGGAGAAAACTCTCTTCTAAAAGCCAAAGGCTGATTTCAATTTATAAACTCAAGTCTGATTTTTAGCTTACAAACACAAGTACTTATAGAGCTTAGAACAACCCTCTAAGCTTAGGAAAAGTAAGAAAACAATCCATAAAACATGCAAGGAAACAATCCCTAAAACAAGGAAGGAGACAATCCCTAAAACATGCAAGGAATCAAGGAATTGGTCAAAAGTAAAAAGAGGAACACAATTTCGGATTTTCAGGAGCACCCAATGACCAGAATTCAAATGGTCATATCTTCTTGTAGACATCTCCAAATGGGCTGAAACTTGTTTGGTTGGAAAGATGACGTCTTGAACTTTAATTTGGACTTAAGAAAATCTCAAAAAGGAGATCGTTTGGGCCTGGTATGATCAGCCTAAATCCAGTAAGCTGTTGCATCCGAATCTTCTTCCACTTTGGGCTTGGACCTTGCACCTTTCTTAGTTGACAAGAGATTATTAGATTTTTGTTGGGCAGGCCCATGCTAGGTTGGACATACCCATGTCAACAATAAATCAATATTTCCATACAAGATTAGGGTTTATACCTTAATGAATATTCCATATGCAGATTCATTGGAGAGCTACAAGTTGTTCAAGCATCCAGCCTCTAAGTGTATCCACGCAAGCATCCAAGAATGGAGATTTTCTTTTTTGGATGTCAAACACCACGCGTTGAGGAGGATTAGGGTTGGTCGAAGTCTATCAATGCCACCTCTAGGATTTTTGGCTTTTTGAGAGAGATAATCTAAAAATCTTATTTTTAGTCTCACAATTTGTGCATTAGGGTTTCTATCAACTATAACTTTTATTCTTTACTCTTAAAAGCTATAAGATTTCTAGAATCACAATTAAACCATTGGTTTAATTAATTCTTAAAATCTCTCTATTAGCCCTTTAGTTTTCTTTATTCTTGTATTTTTCCAATTGTGTGCGACCTCTTAGGTTTAATTTCGCATTGGCAGTAGATCATAACTTTTATGAAACATTTGAATCTCATCCAATTAATTAAAACTTCTTTTAATTTTAATTCGAATTAAAACTCTTTCTAATTCTCCCTTTAATTAAGAATTACATATAATTTTTAAGGGTTTCTATCAGTCATTATTGACACCTAACAATATGTCATGACTATCTAGGTAAAATGAATTTATTGTGAACCTTTCTATTGTCAGTTACCATACAATTCAATCATTCCATCATGCAATGTCTCTACTTAAACCTATTGTATGAAGTTACTGTCAAAATTTGATAATTTAATCACATATATCTTGATCTCAAGTCCATAACTTCAGTGGTGAAAATTAGATTACATAGGACATTATATCTCTTTTATTGAGAGTGATGGATCCTCTATCGTGCATTCATATACCTCCATGCATAAGTGGTCATACCCAACTACTATCTTTATGTGACTCATGATTAGACTCACATTTAAGTATCATCGAAGCATGATGACCTATACACAAGGCATCTATGGTGCCTTAAGTCTACGAATCACTTGTGCAACTGCAATATAAGAATTCTTATAGACAACTAGTAAAATGTCCATTAAGAATTTCTTTGTCGAATTAGTTCGGTGTACCTATTCTCTAATAAGCACCAACATAACTTGTTTCAATGTCTTATACACTAGTGACCATGAGATTAGTCACCCTCAACTCCTTGAGAAAACATCGTATGTATTAATCTATATGGATTCACTAATGCCCTTCTTTGTGATCTTATGATTAGGAATATTTAAAAATAAAGCTGAAGGAAATACATCTCATTAGCATAATCTCATCATGGTAGTTATTTTCATTGCTCATATTATATGGGTTTTATCATGTAATACATATATAGTGATTTGTAATGAACATAATAAATAAGAAAATTTTCATAATTATTATTTATCTCCAATAAATGAATAAGATCAATGTACAACTAATATACCTAGACATCATATACTATTGGCTTATAGGACATACTACTATCAATCTCCCACTTGAACTAAAGCCAATCGCCTATATATCTCACACCCATGTTCTAAAAAATGATGATCAAATTGTTTTTATGAAATAGCTTTAGTTAGTGGATCCACTATGTTTTTTTATTGATGAAACTCTTTCTATCTTTACATCGGGTCTTCCAATGACCTCTCTAATCAAATGGAACTACCGCAAAATATACTTGGAATTCTGATGAGATCTTGATTCCTTTGTTTGCACGATAGTAGCATTGTTATCACAGTACAGAGTTACTGGATTGTCTCATCAAAACTGATGTTCAAACTTCTAGAAGCTTGCTTTAAAATGAATTTTTGAAGCTTGCATACCTTGTGGTCACTACCACTAGATGTAAAACCATCAAGATGTGTCATGTACACATCCTCCTCTATCTTTTCATTGAAGAATGCAGTCTTTACATCCATCTGCAATATCTTATAGTCATGATACGCAACTATTGCAAGTAAAATCCTAATGTATTTAAGCTTGGTTACTGGAGAGAAAGTTTCATCAAAGTTAATTCCTTGTCTTTGATTGAAACCCTTTCCTACTAGCTTGTCTTATAGGTCTCTACTAGCTCGACCTATTTGCAACCTATAGGTACTATACCTTCAAGTGCATCAATAAAAGTCCACATTTTGTTGGGGTACATGGAATCCATTTCAAATTTCATGGCTCTTAGCCATTCTCGAAATTGATGTCTAACATCGTTTCTTCGTAGTTAACAGGTTCCTTATCATTTATAAGGTGTACCTCCAAGTCACCATTTATGATAAATCCATCTCTCTGGAGCTTTGGGAATTCTGTTAGATCTACGAACTGGTTGTGTAATGGGAAGATTTATTGATTCAGATTCCTCAATTTGAACAGTACTAGGTTATAGTCCTTATAACACTTTATCAAGATCTATTTTGTTCCCACTGCTCCCTTATAGTATAAACTCTTTTTTCTAGAAAGGTAGCATACTTGGAGACAAACACTTTATGTTCTCATGGATGATAGAAATAATATCCTAAACTTTCTTTAGGATATCCCACAAACCTACATTTGTCAGACCTAATTACCAACTTGTTTGTATGGAAGTTCTTTTAATGTGTTTAAGACTAGGTTTCTTCCCTTTTCATATCTTGTATGGTGTTTTAGGTACTGCCTTTGAGGGAACGTTGTTAAATAAATATGTGCAGTTAGGACAATATATCCCAAAAAGATATAGGAAGATTAGTGTAACTCATCATAGATTGTACCATATCTAATAGAGTACGATTTCTCTTTTTAGACACACCGTCCAACTATGGTTTTTCAAGAGGAGTCCACTGATAGAGAATTTCATTCTCCTTTAGATAATCAAGAAAATCATCAATCAAGTATTCCCCTCCTTAATCAGATTAAAGAGCTTTAATACTTTTCTCAATTTTCTTTTCAACTTCATTCATGAATTCTTTTAACTTTTAAAATGATTCAAACTTATCTTTCATTAAGTACACGTACCCATACCTTAAGTGATCATCGATAAAGGTAATGAAGTAGGAGTAACCCCCTCTAGCATTAACTGTTAGGGGCCCACACACGTTAGTGTGTATTAATCCTAATACATCCGTGGATCTTTCTCTATGTCCATTAAATGGAGATTTAGTCATCTTTCCCATGAGACAGGCTTCACAAGTGTAGATAGAATTCAAAATCCGATAGATCTAAATATCCACCTTTTACCAACTTGTTTACCCTATCTTCAATAATATGACTTATTCTTAAGTTCTACATGTAGCAAAGATTTGGATCATTATCTATTTTTCTCTTATTTTGTTTGATATTTAAAACATTACCATCTACTTTAACAATTTAAAGACCATTATTCAATGTACCAATTCCATAATATTTATAATCAAAATAAATATAATAACAATTGTCCTAAAGAGAAAATTCATAACCTTCCCTATCTAATTTTGAAACTGAAACAATGTTTCTAATTAAAACTGACATATAATAACAATCTCCAAGTTCTAAAGTTTGTCTAGATAGCAACTCCACCACATGTCCCCATCGCCAATGCAGCAACTTTTACCCCATTTTCAAGGCATAGGTCCATCTCACCCTTGCTCAAATTTTTACCTCTTTTCATTGCCTGATAATTATAACAGATGTGTGAGGCACAACCAGTATCTAATACCCATGAAGATGTATTGTTACATCAATAACAAACAAATCGGACATACCTTCCAAAGGATTTTCCTTCAAGGTTGCAAGGTACTCATTGCAATTCCTATTCCAATGTTCATCCTTGCCATAATGGAAGCATTATCCCTTATCTTTCTTACGCTTTGAAGAATTGACTTTGCCAACACCGCCCTTTACTTTAATTGGTTTCTTCTTCTTCTTCTTCTTCTTCTTTAATATTTTCTTGCCCTTAGGCTTATAGGAAGAAGCTCCATCAACATGGATAATAGGTGCTTTGCCATTCTTGATCATGGTTTCAAAAGTCTTCAACGCGTTTACAAGTTCTGGAAGCATAACTTCTACCTTGTTCATGTTGTAGTTCATAACAAACTGAGAAAAGGAGTTTAGAAGGGGTTGCAAAATCAAATCATTATTCAAGTTTTCATTTAAATGAAAACTGAGCTTGTCTAGCTGCTCTATGTAATTGATCATTTTCAATCCATGCAGATGGACGAATAATCATTCGAGCATCCTAACCCTAAATAGGTCTTTAGAGATTTAGAACCTTGCATTACTGTATGTTCACCATAAAATTCTTGTAGATGGAGTAAAATCACAATGCATTTTCCATATTATCATGTTGCTTTTGAAGGTTATTAGACATATATGCTAGTATGTAGCACCCTTCCTTCATGTCATCCTCTTACTACTTATCATAAGTAGCGATCTCTTCTTTCAAAGCATTCTTAGCAAGGCTAAATGAGAGTGATTGAACAATAACATAGGCCATTTTCTCGGAATTGAGAATAATTCTCAAGTTCCTTAACCAATCAAGAAAATTGAGTTCAGTTAGCTTGTTTGTATCAAGGATTCTAGATAACAAGTTGAGATTAGCCACTGCGATCTACAATGTAACAATAGATAAATTAGTGTTTATTCATTTCTTAACTATCATAAAGATTTGGTCTTTAATATAAATGGTGCATCCTAGTATTCTTTTTCGATTCCAATAACCCTTAATGTGAAAAATGGAAAACCCCTTTGGAAGGTTTCTTAGTGGGGATTAGGATCCTATCACTTGCACATTATAGTCTTACAGTAGCGCAACAAACTACAATACACTTAATAGGTAGATAACTTTTATCATTTGTATCTTATGCAATTCTCAATCATAATTTAGGCTCTTAAATACATATGACCTTACGTTAGCGCAACAAATCATATCCATTTTAGTTAAGTAAAAGCCACCATTCCTTACGAGTATAAATTAGTGATATAACCCTTAAGGTACAACAATAAAGCTATATCATTTTTTTACGTCATAGACATCACATGTTTAATAGACAGTATAATTTTCCTATAGCTGTAAACCTTACAGTAGTGCAACAAATTTACACATATAAGAAACTTTGCATATTGACTATAATGGTAGAAGGCTACAAACAATCATTCCTATTGATTTTCATTTACAACTTAATATTAAACTTTTGTGCGTGAGGGATTTAGGTCTTTATGTTTAGATCTCATTATATATCATGCATCAAGTACATATAGAAGCATATAATCTAATCACATGCAAGGTATACATACATCACATGGATATATCTCTAAGAGGATGACTATGGACTTTCTAAGCATGATCAAGTAAATCACTTAGTCAAACCCTAGATAATTATTAAGTAAATATGTCCCATATATTCATGGTCTTCAATCTTCAAATGGTCCATCATGCTTCCCTACACACTCTTATAATTGCCTTAATTAAATCCTATCTAATCCTAAGTAACTATACATATCAAATATATAAGAAACCTTGATCATAAGTCAAGGAGAGTTACATGGGAGGGAGATAGAAATTTATATTGAGAGAAATAAGAGAACAAAATGTATGCAAACCCCATTTAAAACTAAATAACTAAAAATAATACCATTAAATTCAACCCATTGCTAAGGTCTGGATCTAACAATCATCAACTCATACAATCAAATTGTATAATAAACAAGGTTAATTCTATTCTAGTTATGACTTGATTCTTATATTGCATTCCTAATCCCATTAGGTCTTTAGAACACTTTTTAATCTTACTCCAAACAATATTAAGATTTTTTATTCATAAGAATTCATAATTCTAATGCAAGAAAGATTTTGGAGTTTCAATTCCTAATCAAACCCCAATTTCTTAAAAATTTTCATTTTGAAATTAAGAACAATTATTAATTAAGTAAATCAATTTAATTTAAACCTTTTAACAGTGAAAATTAAATAATTAATTGCAATTAAAAATGTGTTTCAATTTTGAGGAAATTTGAATCAATTTTCAAAATCCTTTTAAAAACTAGAAAAAAAAACTTATTTTTATGTGGTGTAATCGATTACACCCTAGTTGTAGTCAACTAAATGTAGCTTCTACCCAAAAATTTCATCAGGTTTAATCTCGTATAGTTGGCTGCAATTCTGTTGTAGTCGACTACACCTTGTTTTCTACAAACACGTATTTTCTCGTGTTATTTTTTTTAAACTTGATTAAATTCAATCTAACATCAAATTTTAATCATCCAAATTGAATATAATCAATTCCTATTGATATAATATGTTTGAAAAATAATCTACAACAAATTTATTTTCTTCATATGACAATAAACTGTTTAAGAACTCTTTCTTGAATTCTCTTGACCTAGGGTTTCATAAATCCTAATCTAACTTTTAGATTTTGAAATTTGCAATCTCTAGATGAGCAACCAAGAATGAGGATCTTCTTATTCAGGATATCGAACACAACGCGTGGAGGAGGAATAGGGATGGCCAAATCTATGAGTGCTAGCTCTAGGGTTTTTGGCTTTTAAGAAAGGAAGAGTAATTAAAAATCTGATTTTTAGTCTCACAATTTATGCATTAGAATTGCTATCAAATCGAAGCTTTATATAGAGTCTTCACTCCTAAAAACTCTACTATTTCTAGAATATCAATTAAACTTCTGGTTTAATTAATTCCTAGAAATCTCTCTATTAACCCTTTAGTTTTCCTTATTCTTGTAATTACCTAATTGCGTGTGACCCCTTTGGTTCAATTTTGTGCTGGTAATAGGTCGTAACTCTTACGTAACAATTGGATCTCATTCAATTAATTAAAACTTCTTTAATTTTAATTCAAATTAAAACTTATTTTAATTCTTACTTTAATTAATAAATAATTACAATTAATTTTTAAGGGTTTCTACAAGTTAAGATTAATACCTAACAGAATGTTATGACTACCTAGGCGAAATGAATTTAATATGAACCTTTCTGTTGTCAATTACAGTAAAATTCAATCATTCCATCATGAAATGTCCCTGGGTAAACCTAAGGTATGAAATTTTTTAATCATATATATCTTGATGTGATTAAATAATTTCTTAGTTGAGTCTCAATCACACTCAACTCCTTGTGGAAACATAGTATGTACTAATCTATATGGATTCACTAATGTCCTTCTTAGTGATCCTATGATTAGAAATATTTAAGAATAAAGCTTAAGGAAAAAAATCCCATTAGCAAGATCTCATCATGATGCTTATTTCCGTTACTATTATTCTATGATCTTTATTATTATGTAATGCACTTACAATGATTTGTAATGAACATGATAAATAAGAAAAATATCATAATTATTATATATTGTCAATAAATGAATAAGATCAATTTACAAGTAATATGCCTAGACATAATATGTTATTGGCTTGTAGGACATACTACTATCAAATGGTGTTGCACACCAATTAGTAAGAGAGGGTTTAATTGAAGAGTCTTGTAAGTCATTGTTGAGAAAATGCCCAGATGGTGTGAGGGCTCTAGTAACCAAGAGACGATATAGTCCGTTTTTATGGGTAATATATCGCTTCTTTTTAAAAAGAACAGGAGAGTGAATTGTAATTTAAGGTAAAACTGATTTATTTGTATTTTGCATAGTTAATACACCTGATGTTGAAGGAGGACATGTACCAAATGGATATTAGGGCACTAAAGGAATGTGAATAGAGAAATTTACCCAAACAACCAACTAGATATCAATAATGCATTGAGACAGAAAAAGAGAGGAATACTTTTGAATGACAAGTGTCTATCTCTTTTGCCTTTATAAAATTATCATTTTTAATTGAAAGTAACATGAAAGGTACAAGAAATATATCATCTTCCTGTAGAAGTTATGAAAAAAAAAAAAAAGAGAAAAAGAGAGATCTTCTTGTAGAAGTCCTTTTTTTCTCAAAGCCCACGACATCTCAAGTCATCCAGTAAAGAAAATTGGACCGTAGCTCATTAAATTAATAAATTATGCATATACATGTTTAGCAAGGAATTTAGTCTGTTTCGCAAAAGTCTGTTTGTTAGTTACAAACCCACCTAAACGTTTTTTGGTTGGCAACCTAGTCTTTTATGCAACCATAGTGTCCTCCACACATGACTTGAGTGTTCCCCTGGCATCTTCCTTGCTTCATAGAAATTAGGAATCCTAGTAGATGACACTTTACACGTCTTTTGAATATAGAGAGCTTGTTTTCATCACCACTTTGATCTGTTTCACCAAAATTAGTAGTAAAAGAATAGATTGCATGTTGACATTCACTTGTCAAAGTTCCGCATCTCATATCGTTTGTCATTCAACTTTAGTGTGTCTAATTTGATCCTCACCTTTCTAATGGTAGCAATTTTATAAGTGATGTGGTGTTGTCCTTCCCTATCTAATTTACTACATACTACATCGCGTCATGAAACAGAAAGTAAGATCATCTGTTAACTTGAACAAACAGGAGGAGGCATTGATGGAATTTTAAACCAAGTAAAATTAGTTATTGAGTAAGTTATATTTTCATTTTTACTTTTTGATCATATTTATAAATCAGAACATTGGTATAAAAAAATATACAATTCGCTCGGAAAGTGTTCATAGTACACTGCAACACAAGACACATAACCTAAAAGTCAAGGTGATGTGTCCAAACTTAAAGGCGGAATATGGCCAAATTGCCTTCATTAAAAGTCACTATAGCTGAACATCAAACAGAAAAAATGATGAAGAAAATAAATCAATAAAAAAGAAAAGAAAAATAACTCAAGTCAGAGAGAGAAATATGTACGATAATGGTGACTCATAATTCCTGGTTCAAAGATCTATTTCATTCTCAATCTTCTCTTTTCCTCTTCAAATATGCATGGCTACATATCTATATGTATAGATTTGTTTATTCATCTAAAGTTTGAGTTTTCATAGTTTGTGATTTTGGTGTTTAATTTGTTTTTTTTTTTTTTTTTTTTGTGTTTAGATCTTTGTGAGAAAATTTTTCACAGGAGCGGTTCATTTTCATAGGAAAGTTATAGAGAGAGAGGGGAGAGAGAAAAAAATTATCTCACTTTCTCATCGAACCAAACAGCCCCATTCCTTCTATTGATCAAAAATCAAAACAAAGAGAGATCTGAGACTGCTTCGACCTAAATTTTTTTTTATTACTCTTGGATTTCTTTGGATCAAAAAGGAAAAAAACATAGAAAAAGAAATTTTCCCTCTTCACTCTCTCAAAACCCAAACAGATTTTATCTCTGTTGATGTCGAAGATCTGCCAAGCAACCAAATGGACGTAGCGTGGTACATGTGCATACAAAGACAAGATAAAACCTAAGGAGTCACCAGAGGGCTGGAGGAGTTGTGCCTCCCGGGGGACTCTTTGATGCCTAAGTCAGCAAGCTGAAGGCTAAAGAAAAGTAAGGAGCAAGAGAGATGGAGAATTTGTGAGTGAAACTGTGTGTACCTATAATAATGAGAGCCCCCTTTATATAATGTTTAGAGGTAGAGTCAGATTAAGAAGGTGATTAATGTTGAGTGTCATCGTAGAATCAAAGTTCCCATAGGTTTGGAGTGTTTTGATAGGACTAGGGTGAGGAGGTGAAGAGCTCGGGGCTTTCTCCTCGAAATTTGACTAAAAATGGCCCAGAAGGTGAAGAGCTCAAGGCTTTTTCCTTAGAATTTTCTTGAAAATGATAGTGCTCAAGACTCTCTCCTCGAAATTTGCTAGAAAAATAGTCGAGGAGGTGAAGAACTCGGGGCTCTCTCTTGGGACTATGCTTGAAAAATAGCCTCGGGGCTCTCTCCTCAAAATTTGCTTGAAAAATGATCGAGGAGATAAAGAGCTGGAGGCTCTCTCCTCGGATTTTGCATGAAAAATAACTGAGGAGATGAAGAGCTTAAGGCTCTCTCCTTAGACTTTGCTTGAAAAATGGCCGAGAAGGTAAAGAACTTGGGGCTCTCTCCTCGGAATTTTCTTGAAAAATAATGGAGAAGGTGAAGAACTTGAGGCTGTCTCCTCGGATTTTGCCTGAAAAATGGTCAAGGAGGTGAAGAGATTGAGGCTTTCTCTTCAGAATTTTCTTGAAAAATGGTTGCGGAGGTGAAGAGCTCCAGGTTCTCTCCTCAGAATTTTCTTGAAAGATATCCTCGAATTTTGGTGAGGCTTTTTACTTGGCGTCTTTTTGTAAAGTTTTGGGAGTAACTAGTAAGCTGTGGGAGCAATGGGCCTTTCTTGGTCATAGGCTGATCAACTGTGGTAGTTTTGGGCCCTTCTTGGTCGTTGGTCGACTAGTTATGGGAGTCATTGGCCTTTCTTGGTCATCAACTGACCAATTGTGGGAGTTGTGGACCCTTCTTGGTCATAGGCTGACCAACAAATAAAGTGGTGGGCTTTTTGGGCCCTATCCAAAGGATAGTGTGTGGAATTGAGGGGAGATGAGAAGTGTAAGCATCTGTTGGTTTTTTATTTGTGACCGTTATCACTCCTTGGTATCTGAAAAGTCATGATCGAGACCTTTGGTCTAAATTGATCTTGTCCATTCAACCTTCTATAGAAGAATTTCGGATTTTGAGGGAGGAACATACCATTCTCAAGATTTATTTAGAGTTTCCTTCTTTCAGAGCCCTCGGCTTTTTGACTTTCTTAGTCTTCGATTATCTTCCTGTTTTCATCCTCAGTCCTTTGATTTTTTGGTGAGTTGTTTTTTCCCTTTTTTTCAAAATATCTTTTCATCGCCTTAGCATAAGTAGTAGTAGTATTAGAAAGTCCATTCTCTTCGTCTTTTGAGGCCGAGGTGAGTAGCACCTCGACCAGTTCTAAGGGAGTCTTGGAGGTGGTCAAGGATAAGGCTGTTCAGTGATTCATTAAGATTGAGGCCGGGCCAAGTCATACATTGGATGCCATCTAAGATAGGATAGTTGAGGATTCTAGGGATATAACATATTAGGTTGAGTATTAGTCAAACCAAATAAGGAGTGGTCTCTTAGAGGAGATTAGGCAGATATATAAAATTCTTGTTGAGTATTCCCTTAAAGAGGCCAAGGTCGGGGAAAGGGCTTGTGATGAGCTTCGTGAAGACTTTCTCATAAGGTGTATGTTTATTTAGATTCTTTTAAGATCGAGCTTAGGTTTCTTCTTCACCAATTTATTCATCTGGTACTTAACTACTATAAGATAACACTAGCTCAACTTGACCCCAATTTTGTTCGTCTCCCATTAGGGTTCATTTATATTTATAAGAAAGTGGGAGGGATGATGACCTTAGATGTTTTCAAGAACCTTTTGACTGCTAGCCACCATAGGGATGAAGGTTGGGTTTATTTCAACCAAAGGGCAAAAAAGTCAGTAATGAAGAAGAACCCATCTTTGGTTAAGAAAATGAAGAATAAGTTCTTCTTCATTCAGAGTGACAAGGATTTCGAGATTCCCAACGTGTGGGATTTGTATTGGTTGAAGAAGAGTAGGTGTCTAGTCCTCAGTACCGAGGAGGAGATGTCTATGAATAGTATGTTGGGTGGAGTTATATTCACCTCGGTGCTGGATAGTAACGATAACCTGGCCCGTTTTGGGGTCTGTCCTCAATAGGGTATTTGCTTATTTTCTTTTATATTCAAAGTGCTTGTTCTATTTTTTTTTCTTTTATTATTAGCCTAATGTTTGTTTCTTTACTTTGAAGCTATGCCTCTAGGTTGAGGGGAGTTTTGAAGGTGGCCAAGAATAAGAAGAGTGATTCTAGGGCTGGTGATGGAGATTAAGGTACCAATAAAAAAAGGTAAGAGGTTATAGAGACTCTGGTGGTGCTAGTTCCTTCTTAACCAGGGGCCTTTTTGTTAGGGTCTCTAACGAGGTGCCTCCCCATTTTTCAAACTCATTTGTCCTAGGGCTAAAGTCCCTTTTTGGTTGGGCTTTTAAGGATAAACCCTTTTCACCCCAACTAATTTCTAAAGATCAACGATTCTATCTTGGGAAACCCGAAGTGTAAGGCATATCCTGAGTTTGAGAAGTGCCTGATTGACTAGGTTGGGAAATACCACCTCGTTAGCTTTAAGGATGCCAAGGGCAAGATGGCTAAGGCCTACCCCAACCTTAACTTGACTAGGGTCTAGATCTCTAGTGAAGAGACAACTCTGGCAGGTGGCACTTTGGGGCCTGAGACTAGCGAGTAGGTTAAGACCTAGCGAAGGGATGATAGCAAGGAGTAGGCGCCACTCTTCTTTTATGTTTATGTTTGTATCTGGCTGGTGGCACCTATATGTACTTAATCTTTTCAAAGAAGACGATACTTTTTTTGTTTAAGTACTTATGGAACCATTCTTTATTTTATTACCACTTTGCATGTGAATGTTTTGTTTGAAGAATGACTAGGGATGGTGGGCACTCGGAGTGTTACCCTTGAATTTTGATATCGAAAATGGTCGAGGATGGTAAACACTTGGGGTGCATCATATGGAGAATATCTTAGGAAGTAAAACACTCAAGGTGTTATCCTCATACTTTGATATGGAAAATGTTTGAGGATCGCAAACACTCAGGGTGTTATACTCCGAATTTGATCGTGAGGATAGGCTCTTGTGATTCCCAGATAAACCTAGGATTTTGGTGTGTCAAAAGTTGATGGTTTTTTATTGCGCCATTGGTTGGTAGATTTCCTATGTACGCCTTTTTATGGAGAACTAAAAAATAATTGCTTTATTGATAGAGAATGATAAAGTTACAAAATAAGTAAATTTCTAGAAAGAAAAGTATTAGTGATAAAATTTGCAAAGATTCTAGGCATTCCAAGTCCTAAGTATTGAAGTTCCATTAAGATCTTCAAGTTCAAATGTGACGGTTAGGAATACTTTTTGAATGCATTATGGGCTTTCCTAGTTTGGAAGGAGTTTTCTGTCTCTCATTGATGGAAGACCTCATTCTTTCTTAGTGCAAAGTTATTGAGTCCGAATGTTACTCCTCTGACTCGAGAATTGTAATAACGGGCCACTTTTTGGTGGTAAACGGCAAGTATGATTTGAGCTTTTTCCTTGGCTTTATTGATCAAGTCGATGTTCATCTTGAGGGCTTCTATGTTATTCTCAAGGTTGAAGTTTTTCACATGCAATAACGGAGTCCAGATCTCGAGAGAGATGAGTGCTTCAGATCCATAGGCTCGAAAGAATGGTGTTTCCCAAGTGGGGGTTCAAGTAATCGTCCGATAAGCCTAGTGGACATTCGATAGTTCCTTGAGCCATTGTTTATCGGTATCTTCCAACCTTTTCTTGATTCCTTATAAGAACGTTCTATTGGAAACTTCGAACTACCAATTTACTTGAGGATAACTTACCGAAGTCAACCGGTGCTCGATTTTGAGATCTTGCTAGAAGGACTTGAAACTAGAGCTATCGAACTGCTTCTCTTTATCAGTAAAAATATTTTTCGTTATCCTGAACTTGCATACAATGGATTTCCATATGAACTCTCGCATCTTAGAATCGGTATTTTTGGCAAGTGGTTCAACTTCTAAGCTAACACTCTATCCCCAACTAATTCCCACATATCTCTTTATGAACCTTTTAGAGGGTTTAATCAATATCTATGTGACTAAGGCATTTTAGGTAAGGCTAGTGAGTCCCTTTTTGTACAGTTGGCCCTCAATGATAATGAACTGTGAGGAGTGAGAAATAATTTTCTTTACTTCATTTTTTTGCTCGAGAAGTTTTCAATATTGCAAGTATTAGAGGATCGGGTCCATCCAGGTTTGTTCTTTAATGATTGGCATGACTGGTTGTTCATCTATGCTAGGCGCATTGAATGTCTTCAGATATACAGTCTGAGTGAGGTCTGACTGTCTGAAGGAGGCGAGTTGAGCTAAAGCATCTGCCTTCGAATTCTGTGCTCAGGGAACTTGAGAGATTTAGAATCTCTTGAAGGATGTGGCTAGTTCCCAAGCTTTTTCTAGATATTTGATGGTCTTCGCTCATTTTGCCTTATACTCGTTCGTCTTCTGATTGATTGGAAGTCTCTATGGACTTTTAGGGCTTGGATAGTCAATATATTTTCTAGTTTTATCCTTACTAGCAAAGCATTGTATCTACCTCATTATTAGAGGCCTTGAACCCAAACTTTAGAGCATATTCGACTGTGAAGCCTTAAGGACTTGTAAGGATAAGGCCAGCTACACTATCGCTGTTAGAGGACCCTTCGATAAAGAGTATCCAAACGGGTATTTCTTCAGACTAATGCCTCTTATGAGGCTCCTCAGGAAGTATATTCTCGATAATAAAATTAGCTAGCGCTTGAGCCTTGATTGCTTTCCAAGGCTTGTAACGGATATCAAATTCTTCTAATTCGATGGACCATTTTACTAGTCTCCCGGAGAGGTCTTGTTTATACAGTACTTGCCTTAGTGGCTAGTTAGTAAGGACTATGATTGTATGAGAGTAGAAGTATGGCTGTAACTTTTGCGTTGTAATGAAGACGAAATAAGCCAGTTTCTCGATTAACACTGATGTAATAGATGGGTTTCTAGGCCTCACCTTCTTATTGGATTAACTCTAACGCAATTCCTAGTTCTTTTATTTTATTTATACCAGCTGCTCTCCTAGTTATTTTATTTCTAGCATATACCGGCTGTCATGGTTTTTCATTTAGACTGGCCCCCTCCCAGTTCTTTTATTTTTAGCATATATCGGCTATCACGGTTTTTCATTTAGATCGGCCACCTCCCGGTTCTTTTACTTCCAGCATATACCGGCTGTCACGGTTTTTCATTTATACCAACCTCCTTTCAGTTCTTTTATTTCATGCATGTGCATACAAACAATGATATGAAATATGCATATGAACAATAATACAAAAACAAGCATGTATTCAGACATTCAATTTAGCTATCCTGCTTTTTCTCAAATTATTATTTGACCAATTTCACTAAATTCTTCTCCTAATATATCATATCAATCTATCTACCATAACTCGTTAAGAATTTCATTTATCACATTCATTATTAAATCGACTTATTATTCCAATAATATTACTTCTCATATAATAACTTTTCACATATCAATTATACCTATCATACTCATCAAACAACTTTCATCCATCATCAAATCATAGGTTAATAATTTATTCAAATATTATCACTATATATTTCATATTTATCTTGATTACTTAAAGTAAATCTAACTCACCACGTAGTACTTAAAGCTACCCGTCGATCACCTCCTTGCCTTTCTTGCTCCTCTCAGAAATTTCTCCCGGTTGCTGATCGTCAACACCTGACATAATATTCATATTAAATTCTAATTTATTCTTTAATTGTTCCATAATTTACACCCTTTGAAAATTCCCACATTGAATTCCGAGAAATTTCATGTATGCTAAATTTAAAAAATAAACCTCACGTTATTACTTTATGTTTTTCTTAGAGCTTCCTGTGACTCTCTATAACATTCTTCCATAAACCTCTTCAAAATTTTACTCGTTCAATCTTTCTTTCGGTCTCCAAGTGTTTGGAGAAATAGAGTAGTTTGAATTATAGAATGAAGAAAACCAATCAAGATTTGATAAAACTGATAAAACAAATCCATAAAATATTTATATAACTTTTCAACCACTGTACCGTTTATAAAAACAGTGCTCAGTGTCTCAAAGTTTCTAAATGGACAATTAGTGTCCATTTCACATATGTCTCATGCAATACCTAGACTTCCAGGTGTTGCATCCCCCATTTTTTTGAAAACTTTTTTTTTCTTCTTTTTCTTTACAGCACCACACATCCATTTTTTTTAAAGAATTGTTTTATAAAAATTAAATATTTCGCATATATATTATTTAAAATTCCATATCATATTTATTAAAGTACTTCTTTACCCTTTCTTTATGAATACAGGTATTACAATTTTACCCACCTTACAAAAAGTTTGTCCCTGAAATTTCCTTACCTAATTCATGAAAGAGTTGGGGGTATTCTTTCCTCATTCTTGCTTCATGCTCCCAAGTGATTTCTTCGAAATCTTTATTCTGCCATAATACTTAAATCAATGGAATGACTTTATTGTGTAAGACTTGTTCCTTTCTATCTAGAATTATGACCAGTACTTGCATAAAAGTCAAATCTTCATGAAGTTTTTTCGCCTGATTCGAGATACTATGGGATTCATCGTGTAAGTACTTTCTCAAAAGTGACACATGAAACACATTATGTAATTGCTTTAACTCTGGAGGAAAATCCAATCTATATGCTATTGGTCCAACTCTTTCAATCATCTCATATGACCCCACAAATCTCGGGCTCAACTTTCATTTCTTTTTAAACCTTAACACGCCCTTCCACGAAGATATCTTGGAAAATACCCAATCACCAACTTGAAACTCGAGAGGTCATCTTTTATTATCAAGATATCATTTATGTCTGTTCTGTGCTACTCTAAGGTTCTCTCTAACTAGTTTGATCCTCTCAGTAGTCAGATCTATCATTTCTGGACCAAATATCTTTCTCTCTCCAACTTCTTCCCAGCATACTGGAGTTCTACACCTCCTACAA
The DNA here is from genome assembly GCA_023935145.1 of Bretschneidera sinensis. NCBI lineage: Eukaryota > Viridiplantae > Streptophyta > Magnoliopsida > Brassicales > Akaniaceae > Bretschneidera > Bretschneidera sinensis. The sequence continues at coordinate 57,455,114 of CM043702.1, read as the reverse complement.
TATAAAGCTTCAAGTGGTGCCATCCCAATACTAGTTTGATATTGATTATTATATGCAAACTCGATCAAAGGCAAATAAGCACCCCAGCTCATTGAGAAACTCAATACACTTGCCCTCAGCATATCTTCTAGTATTTTGATGATTCTCTCCGTCTACCCATCAATTTGTGGATGAAAAGTTGTACTAAACTGTAATTGTATACCCGTGGCTTCTTGAAAACCTCTCCAAAATCTAAAGGTAAATCTAGCATCGCTATCTGATACAATACTCAAGGGTACTCCATGTAATCTTACAATCTCCGTTATATACAATTCAACCAACTTTTCAGGACTCCAGGTAGTTTTAATAAGACAGAAATGTGAAGACATAGAAAGTCTATCCACTATAACCCACACAGCATCATGTCCTTTCTGGGTACGAGGAAAACTAGAGACAAAATCCATACTCACATTTTCCCATGGCCACTTAGGTACTAAAAGAGGTCGTAATAAACATGTTGGATGTCTATTCACAGATTTCATCTGTTGACAAGTCAAACATCTAGAAATATATTCCGCTACATCCTTCTTCATCCTTGACCACCAAAATTTTTGTCTTAATCCCCTATACATCTTATTATTATCTGGGTGCATGGAATATACAGAATCATGAGCCTCCCTTAGTATTTCCTTTCTCATCTCCACCTCATTGGGAACACAAATTCTATGCCCCAGTACCACCATACCATCTCCCCTAATTCTAAACTCAGTCGACTTCCCACTCAACACTTACCGTCTAATCTTCTCTATCTCCTCATCTCTACCCTGCATCTGTAATAAACGATCAATAATAGAAGATTGTACCATCATATTTGCCATCAATACTCCTCTATCATTGATACTCAACTACATCCTCATTCTTCTTAATTCTATCATCAAGCTAGTATTATGACTCCCAATAGTAGCTAATCTCCCTATAGCCTTTCTACTTAATGAATCAGGTACTACATTATCCTTTCCTAGATGATAATGAATTGTACAGTCATAATCACTAATAAATTCCATCCACCTCAATTCATTCTGGGTAGGTAAATGCGTCAAACTTTTATAATCAGAAAATATTTCACAATTGGCTCCATACAGATGATGTCTTCAAATCTTCAAAGCAAAAATGATGGTAGCCAATTCTAAATCATGAGTCGGCTAATTTCTCTCATGGTTCTTTAATTGCCTAGATGCATAAGCTATAACTTTCCCATGTTGCATCAACACACTTCTCAACCTCTAATGCGACGCGTCACTATATACTACAAATCCTTCATCATCAAAAGGAAGCACTAATATCCGGGCAGTAGTCAATTTTTCTTTCAACAGTCGGAAACTTCTCTTACATTCCTTTGACCACCTAAACTTCATGTCCTTCCTGGTCAATTTAGTCGATGGTCCAATAATTATAGAAAATTTTTGGATGAATCTCCTAAAATAACCAGCCAACCCCAAAAAGCTTCTAACTTCAGTTACACTAGTGGGTCTTTCCCAATTCAACACTGCTTCTACTTTCTGTGGGTCAACTACTATTCCCTCTCCCGACACAATATTCCCTAAGAAAAATATTTCACTCAACCAAAACTCACATTTAGAGAACTTTGCATATAATTTCTCTCTCCTCAGAATTTCCAATACTATATCTAAATGCTACATATGCTCATCTTTATTCTTGGAATATACCAGAATATCATCAATAAACACAATCACAAATCTATCCAAGAATAGTTTAAACACCCGATTCATTAGATCCATAAATGCTGCAAGAGCATTAGTCAACCAAAATGGTATGACTAGAGACTCATGATGGTCATAACGTGTCCTAAAAGCAGTTTTAGGCACGTCCCCCTCCTTCATCCTCAATTGATGATAATCTGATCTCAGGTCTATCTTAGAAAACACCCTAGCTCCCTGTAACTGTTCGAACAAATCATTTATCCTTGGCAAAGGATATATATTCTTGATGGTAATCTTATTCAACTGTCTATAATCCATACACAATCTTATTGTCACATCCTTCTTCTTGACAAACAATATAGAGGCTCCCTAAGGTGACATACTAAGTCGAATAAACTGTTTATCTAGAAACTCCTGAAGTTGAACTTTCAACTCTCTCAATTCAGCTGGTGCCATTCTATAAGGTGCTATAGATATGGATGCTAATCTTGGAATCACCTCAATAGAAAACTCAATCTCCCTATTAGGAGACAAACCAGACAACTCTTCAGGGAATACATCAGAAAAATCTTTTACTACCAAGATTTCTTCTAACTTCCTATTCTCCTTGCTAGAATCCACCACATATGCCAAATACCCCTCATAACCCTTCCTCAACCATTTATTGGTAGTTAAGGCAGAAATAAGACAGTTAGCAAGTATCTTACGTCCTCTCTGAAAATTAAACTCTTCTTGTCCAAGTATCTTGAACACCATATTCTTCCTAAAACAATCTACCCAAGTATGATATGCAGATAACCAATTCATCAGCAGAATTAAATCAAAATCTGTCATATTTAAAGGCAATAAATCAACTTCGACTTCTCTATCAGCCATATATATAACACAACTTAGATAAATTGTCCCGATAATAATCCTATCCCCAATAGGAACTTTAACAACAATAGCATGCATCAAAGGACTAGCACTAGCATCAATGGATTTTATATAAACACTGGACGTGAAAGAATGGGTTGCACCAAGATCAATCAATAATCTAGCAGGCCTATCAAGGATAGATACCATACCCATAACAACATCAAGAGTGGCTTATGCATAATATTAGGTCAATGCATAGACCAGCTCCTCTCCTGGTTATTTTATTTTCAGTATATACCAACAGTCATGGTTTTTCATTTAGACCGGCCCCCTCAAGATTCTTTTATTTCATGCATATGCATATGAACAATGATACAAAATATGCATATGAACAATGATACAAAATATGCATATGAACAATAATACAAAAACAAGCATGTATTCAGACATTCAATTTAGCTATCCTACTTTTTCTCAAATTATTATTTGATCAATATCACTAAATTCTTCTCCTCATATATCATATCAATCTATCAACCATAACTCGTCAAGAATTTCATTTATCACATTCATTATTAAATCGACTCATTATTCCAATAATATTACTTCTCATATAATAACTTTCCACATATCAATTATATCTATCATACTCATCAAACAACTTTCATCTAGCATCAAATCATAGGTTAATAATTTATTCAAATATTATCACTATATATTTCATATTTATCTTTATTACTTAAAGTAAATCTAACTCACCACGTAGCACTTAGAGCTACCCGTGGATCACCTCCTTGCCTTTCCTACTCCTCTTAGTAATTTTTCTCAGTTGCTGATCGTCAACACCTGACATAATATTCATATTGAATTCTAATTTATTCTTCAATTATTCTATAATTTACACCCTTTGAAAATTCCCACATTAAATTCCGGGAAGTTTCATGTATGCTAAATTTCAAAAATAAGCCTTACGTTATTACCTTATGTTTTTCTTAGAGCTTCACGTGACTCTCTATAAAATTCTCCCGTAAACCCCTTCAAAATTTTATTATTTCAATCTTTCTTTTGGTCCCCAAGTGTTTAGTGAAATAGAGTAGGTTGAATTATAGAAAGAAGAAAACCAATCTAGATTTGATAAAACTAATAAAACAAATCCATAAAATATTTATATAACTTTTCAACTGTCGTACCGTTTATAAAAACGGTGCTCAGTGTCTCAAAGTTTCTAAATGGACAATTAGTGTCCATTTGCATGTGTCTCATGCAACACTTGGACTTCCAGGTGTTGCATCCTCGCCCCCCTTTTTTTTGAAAACTTCTTTTTTTTTTCTTCTTCTTCTTCTTATTTTTCTTTGCTGGACGTAATTTTTTTCATTTTCTTTACAGTACCACACATCCATTTTTTTTTAAGAGTTGTTTTATAAAAATTAAATCTTTCGCATATATATTATTTAAAATTCCATGTCATATTATTAAATTATTTCTTTATCCTTTCTTTATGAATATGGGTATTACATAACCTGCGGATCAATCACAGCTATGCCTGAAGCCGACCAAGTGAAATTTTTTTGGTTTTCTTAGAGGAAAGAAACTAGAGAAGTTGTGTTTTCTTCAAGCAAATTGGACCCAATCTACATTGTTTTGTAACCTTTTTCTTCATTTAGGGGGACGGCGATCAACCCCTCAATAGGTTGGCCCCTTGGAGCTTTGAGTTCATCTCTCAGATCTTTGATTTCAAGAGGTAAAGCTTCAATTTTCTTATGCCTTTTTATGAGTTGCAAGGTCGAGAAGTCATCTAGATTTTTCAAACTTCCTCATTTAATCTTGGAAAGGAATTTAATCTTCAAATAGTATGTGGAAACATCAGTATTTTTGGATTTTTGACTCGGTCTCCCGATGATAGCATTGTAAGAAGATGGATGTTGGCGACCATGAAAATGGTCATGATAGTGGTATGTTTAGGAGCTGAGCCTACGGTAATGGGTTGGACTATGTTACATTCGAGGAGTATTGGCTCTCTTGAAAATCCATGGAGTGGAGATGCCACTAGCTTGAGCTGATCATTGTTAAGGTTCATCTTTTGGAAAACATTGTAGTATAAAATATGGGTCAAACTTCCATTATCGACCAAGATCCTTTCCACGTTGTAATTTTGGATTAGTAAGGTGACGACCATGGCTTTATCATGTGATGTTTGTAGCCTTACCAGGTTGTTGTCAGTGAAGGAGATTTCTTTATTAGCTCGTGCTTTCTTGTTGGACCTAATGACAGAGGTGACTGATCAGCCATAGGCCTTCTTTGCTTTCAATAAATGCACGACGACTGCCGGGCCTCCGAAAATGGTCTTGGTGGTGCTGGTTATGGTGGTCTGATATCCCATGTTACCTTTTTGGCACTTGTTATCTTTTTCATTTCTTCTCAAACTTTGCTTAGGACTTCACCTTGGACCTCGCTAAGGGTTGTGCCTATAGCTTCTTCTAGGAATCCTCCTAGGGGCTTGCTTTAGGCTACACCTAGGGCTTCATCTAGAAATATGTTAGGGGCTTTATCCTAGTCACTCCTTTTCTTCTCTTCGAAATGTAGGAACCCAGGTGTATTCCTTCAAATATCCTTGATGGATAAATGACTCTATCTGGTTCTTAAAGGCTTTGCACTCCTTAGTTTTGTGTCTGTGGTCTTTATGGTAGCGGCAACATCTGAACCTATTTTGACTATCACTGATATTCATGGGTTTTGAGGGCCAGCAAACAAAATCTCAGTCTCATATGTTCATCAGGATGTTGACTCTATGGGTTATGAGGGTTGTGCAGTTGTCAAACATCCGAGATGTTTTTTTTTTCATTTTCATCCTTGCTAGGCTTTTTCCTCGTTTCGTTCTTCGACTCAGACTATTCACACTTCCTTTTTTCTCTCACTTCTTTTCGTTCCCTTCGGAACGCTCAATCTTCCTCCATGAGTATGTATTCTTTGGCTCAAGTGAGGATTTCCTTTATGTCTTTGGTTGGGCACCAGGTGAACTTGGAATTGAAGCTTCCTGACCTAAGTCCATTATTGAAAGCAACAGTTTGGATCTTAGAGTCGAGGTCAGGGATTTCCTATGTAATAGTGTTAAAGCTTGAAATATATTTGTGAAGCTTCTCTTTCCTCCGCTGGATAATATTGAAGAGACTTTTAGATTTCTTCCTCGGTCCTTTGCTATTGAGGAATTGAATAGAAAGGGTGAAACTAAGTTCCTTGAAGGAGTTGATGCTTTCGGGCTTTATGTGGGTGTACTAGGTGCTGGTAGCCTTTTCAAGTGTTAGTAGGAAAGCCCAGCGCATGACTGAATTTGGGTTGCGGTGCATGAGCATCATTGTCTTGTAGAGTTGGAGGTGATCCATAGGGTTACTGGTATCATCATAGGCCTTAGTCACAGGCATCCCGAAGTGTCGAGGGAGTGGGGTGTCCAAGATCTCTTGGGTGAAAAGAGGGTCTTGGGATCTAATTTCATCTAGGACATTGGTGTTTTAGTACTTGAAGGCCTCGCCTATCTTTTTATCCATCTCCTCCAGCTTCTTGTCTGGATGGGTGTGATTTTTGGAAATAGAGTAATCTCGAGACTTTGGTCTATGGTTAGCAAGAGAAGACCCTGTAGTGGACTTATGATTTGAGGCTTGAGCATGGTGAGCAAAATTGTGGTGCCTCATTAGCCGAGTGCTTAGTTATGATACTTGAAGCTAAGAGAAAGGGGCTTGCCCCCCAATTCGGGCCGTCAAGATAGGCACTAACTAGGTTAGCTCCATGAATTGTCTGGGTTGGCCTAGCCTTAGTGAACTGGGTGGTTTGACTGGGACTACTGATCATGTCGTGACTGTTCATCGGATGGTTCATTGGGGTTTTGGTTGATTACAGCAGGTTCATGGATGGCTGGTAGTTCAGAACCAATGTGTAGGCTACGATTGCGGTAGTATTTGTAGCAGTGGTAGTGGTGGTTGTAGTTAGGATAGTTTTTGAAGCATTCTTGGGTGATATCTTTGACAGTTGAGTTATTTTTTCTATTCCAAGGGATAATGCCTCTGTTGTTACCAAAAATATGGTAGGCAACCGAATGGACGTGGCATAGTACCTACACACACAAAGATAGAAGGAAACCTAAGGACTCGTTGGAGGAGTGCCTCCGCAGGGGCTCTTTGATGCCTAAGTCAGCAAGTTGAAGGCAAAAGAAAAGTAGGGAGCAAGAGAGCTGAAGAATTTGTGAATGAAATTGTGTGTACCTATGAGAATGAGAGCCCCCTTTTATATAGTGTTTAAAGGTAGAGTCTGATTATGAATGTGATTAACGGTGAGTGTCATAGTAGAATTAGGGTTCCCATAGGTTTGGAGTGTTCTGATTGGCCTAGGGTTTCTATAAGCTAGAGTGTCCTAACAGGATTAGGGTTTTCACTGGTCGGAATGTCTTTAATACCCCTGGATATGTGTAAAAAGCATATTTGTTGGGTTTCTTGGTTTGTGGGCTTATCTCAAAATTCCATGTGTCATAGTCTAATTGGGTGAGGAAAATTACCTCACATCAATCTCTATAAACCGAAACTAGAATTCGTCGAATTTGAGAGAGAAATTGAGATCCTCATTCTCCTCTCTTTCATTATGATTTGTATAGTAAGTCCTCTAGTTAGCTCTCATCCTCCCAATACCTCCTTCAAAACAACCCTGAATACCACCTAACCCCCATTGGAAAATTGCTTCTCTCAGCTACCTCAACTAAACAAATAAACCAATGAAACAAAGAAACCACACTAAAAACTATGCAGTACTCACAATTTCTCCAAGTAAAGACTTACATAATGAATTTTTTTTCTTTTCATTTTGGTGATATTATTTAAGATTCGTTGACCACCACGAGAAGTACGACAAAGAGGGACACTGGATTAGGAATGGGACAGTAGATAGTAAAGAGAGAGGTGGGGTGCTGATGTGTGTTCATCCAACATCCCTCAACGACTTTGTCTATAACTTTTCCTCATATAAAGGGAAGAGAAAGAGAAAGAGAGGAAGGGGAAGAGAAAGATAGGAAAATTTTGAAAACTTAAGTAACTAAAGTTAAAAGAAAGGGTAAAGTGGACATTTCAAGCATTGCAAGTTTGACCAAATGAGTAGCAAGATTGAATTGTATATTTTAGATACCAATTTCTTGATAATCATAGTTAAAACTCAAGGACAAAAATGTTATTTTCCCTTAGTTATTTTATTACTTGTTATGTTTCAAGTAGGATTAGTTATGTAATTTCCATCGGTGATTGTATTTGACACCTTTGATGAGAAATATATATAAAGGCTCACACATAACATGTGATTATGCCCACAGAGTAACGCGGTAGTTGTAGCACAGCTTTGGGGTGTCGATTCCATAGGAAAACAAGTTAACTACAAGAGAAGGTAAACCTAAACACGAACAGTAAAGATTAAATGAAAGAATTTGAGTTTTGATAGTAATTGTGTAAGTAGTCGTGTGAATATATTATAGAGAAGCAACAAAGATCCGGGAATCTTCCCTAAGTTCGTTGCCTTATCCTAATCAAGATTCAGTTTTTTTATCTCGATTGCAAGTTTCACATCTCAAACAGGCAATCGACAAATATTCAATTAAGCACAAATATAAACCCTAAAGTAATTGCTTATGAAATACTCATTTATTTCGATTCAAGCACACATGACCTATCCTATAGAGTCAACGACAATATATCACCATGACAATATCGCAGTAATGGACAACCCTAAAAGAGAAATCTACCAAACTCAATCACACCTGAACAAGACATAAGAAGAGCAAGAGTAGACTTATATGGAGAAGAAGCATGCAATCACCGGATTAAAAAAATCTAAGATAAGAAGAATAAAAAGTGTAACTGTCACATGAACCCTAATTCTTCTTGTTTGATCAAAGAATAAATCATAAACAATGTTTTAACATTAAATCTTTACAACCGAATCAAGACTAGAAAGTAAGAACAACTACACCTAGGGATTCATCCCTTCGCCTTGCTTGGAGATTAGTTGGCTATAAGGCTCATGGTTGAACACTTCGATGGAGGAGAATCGGCTACTTTCTTGAGTTTCCCAGGTTTAATCAGTGTCTAATATCAAACCTTAAGTGATCTATTTATAATACAAGGGTCCAAGGGTGTTTTATGGTTTTAAACAATCATTAAAGACCTAATTACATCATAACTCGGAGAACAAAGTTTGTGTGCGCGACTAGGCTTCGTTTTAGACCAACTTTGTGAACTTCCTGGAAGGTGCAGTGCAGCTCCATCTAGGGTGCACCTTAGCCCTTCAGAGTGCACCATAGATTAATCCAGGGCGCACCTCACACCTCAGGGCTCGGCGCCCCTTGGTCCAAGGCCCACCCTGACCTGATGGCCTTCTTTGCTTGCTTTAGCCTCTGTTCTGGAGGGTGCAGCCTAGCTGGTTCCAGGGTGTGGTGCACATGCTTGGATATCTTTGTTTAGCCTTTCCGAAAGCACTCCTTTGCTCCGGTATACATGGAATCTTTGTGCTTCATTCAACAATAGCTTTTCCATCTCTTTAAGACTCAAAATACCTGAAAATGCATCAAAACAAATTAGTGATCCAAATATGACACTTTAGAGTTGTTAACATATAAAAGTTTAATTAAAACCTAGATCAACTCTAAAATGCTAACAATTAAGTACTATTAAGATGCATTTTATAGCTCTCATCACAACCCCCAACTAGCTTATTGCTAGTCCCTAGCAATTCAAGCGAAAACAAGAGATGAATTCTACTTTGGTTGTTGTGAGTTTTAAATTACTCGCAAGCGCACGAGTCGTTTGCAGTATAGTGTTGTGCAAGTGCAAGGTCGAATCCACAGGGAATTGTGTTGTGAAAGTATATTTTCAATCTAAACTAATTCTATCTTAACCTAGTTCCGAATTTCAGATGATAATTTGCAAAAGAAATTAAAATTAAACTAAATTGATTTTTAAAAACTAATAATTAAAACACTAAGGTTTCCAAATCCACCCCACCGAAGTTAAGCATATATGTTCTAAAAATATAGCCTATCAAAACATTCCATGAATCCAACTATAAGACAAAAAACAAAGAATATCCCAACTAAACCAAAAGCATCTAATGTATCCGCTCTCAACAAATCACAAAGGAAATCCAATTTAATCGAAAAGCATTCAATGTATCCATCAGATGAAACACAAGGAATATCCAACAGACAATTTAAACTCAATCAATTAGAAGATTAACTCAAATAATTGACAGAACATTTATACTAAAAATTGTCAGATTTGTACAAGCAAATCTGAACTACTACGCCAAACAACGGCGAGGCTTTATCTTCAACTTTGGCTGAAGAGTCTAGCCACTCATAACTATGAAACTACAATTCACAATAAAAGTGCTAAATATTTAAACTAAAACAACTAAATGTAAAGAAATAAATAAATAACTTTACATGGGAGAAATTTCACTCGCTGACGGGCGACGCTTCCCCTCGTGGTGACAAGCCTTCGAGATCCACCAGAATGCTAGTGGACGTCCACCGGTAAACACCAAAGTGGCTCAGGAATTATACCCTGAACGATGAAGTGGAGTGGGTCTTATATAGGCAAATACCACAAGTGGAATGTGTTTCCAATTCGATGTGGGATGTAGGATATAGAAATGTGTTTCCAACCGATGTGGGATGTTGGATTTAAGTCTTCACATGCCCTTCAAAACTTCTGTTCACGCTGAAATCCCGCACAGCCCGACCTTTGTCTACTAAAACAGCCATAACTTTCTGTAGAAAAATCATTTTACGAGTCGCAAAATTCTCCAGAAAATAGACTTCTGGATCTTTCTAAGCATGTATGGCACATATCCTGGTTCTTCTTGAATCAATACAGTTTAATTTTCAAAGATGATTGATCTGTACGGGCAATTCTGGCAATTTTAGTGAAAATCCTTTCCCAGTGCTTGTAAACCTGAAAAACAATGAAAACAACTTAAAGTAACAAATTCCTAAGCTAACAAATGTAAATTAGGTGGCCAAAATATGCAATATTTTTCACTCATCAAATACCCCCAAACTTACATTTTGCTAGTCCCTTAGAAAAACAAAATAAAAAACTAAATGAACAACAAAGATTATAAAGATAAGTTCAGTATTCATGGTATCCAAAAATTTAAGGAGCATTCAAAATCATGAGATTCATTCATGAGCAAGCTTAAATAAGTCAAACCCATCTTCACAATGAATAAGAATTTAAAACTTAATTACTTACAAGAGGCATGGTAAGACATCATAAGCTTAAATCAGTGTAAAGTGAATTAGCATATACATATGAGGTTTCCAAATAACTTCAATGTACAAGGTATTCAAATCTCAAGATCCACAGAATTTCTCGTCGGAAAGAACAATGAAGGCATAGTTTTTTTTTTTTTTTTTTAACATAAGGCTCTGCTATGTTTAGTTCCCTTAAGCTTTCTAATTGACCCATGTAATGAGTGTTGAGTCAATGACTCCCAAACCAGATGGTTTTAGGGCATTAGGTGTAAAGACACCCCTAAGGACTTACTAACTCGAGTCAAAAAGGCTATGAAATTAAACCGGCCTTAATACTACCAAGCAAAATTCCACCTTTTGACGTGAACACTCACTGCTTACTGAGGCAAGAGGTCCAGTTACTCAGCGGAAAGTTTATTGATGATGATCATTATAAATATTTGTAGTATTAGTTGTTTTTTTTATTTTTTTTATTTTTATATATGCCCAAGTGTTAATCCAACAAATCATCCGGTTTCAGTTAAGACAAGGAAACGTATACATTCAACTCACTTGTCACACCTCACACAAATATGTGCTAATGTGCTCGTGTTAGATTAGATCAAACATGTGAATTCTCGAAAATGCCTAAAGTAAGTAACTAAAGTTTAAACTCTATCATCAGATCATGTATTCAAAGTTTTAAACTCACCAATGAAATCACATCACAATTTTTCAGAACAACCAAAATTTTTAGACGAACATGAACATGCATTTATCTTTACGACAAAAAGACAACAAATTAGGACAAAGTGTGTGATGTGTCTCCCATACCCCTAAACTTAAATTACACATTGACCCCAATGTGTGACTAATATGGAAAGAGCTGACCTGAGATATGGAGAACTATCTGGACTAGTATGGCTCATAGCATACCCCCAAACTTGAACTGAAGTACGCATTGTCCCTAAAAAATAAAAAAAACTGGAAAACAAAAAATACTGGAAACAAACATTAATCATAAAAATGCGAAATAATAAATAAACAGAAAAGATAAGCTATGGGGTGCCTCCCATGAGCGCTAAGTTTAACGTCTTTGGCCAGACCCAACATTAGTAAACATGCCCAACTAAGCGCTCCACCATCTGATCAATAAATAGGAATGGAAAATGATCAGGCCTAGTGGCAGCATTCAACTTACGGTAGTCTATACTGACTCTCCCTCCTGACTGATTACGAGTTGGCACCAACTCGTCGTCCTCATTCTTCACTACCGTTAATTCAGCATGTTTGGGCACGACTTGAATCAGGCTCACCCACTTGCTATCAGAGATGGGATAAATGATCCCTGCCTCTAACAGCTTAATATCTTCTGCCCTCACAACCTCTTGCATAGCATGGTTGAGCCTTCTTTGTGGCTCCCTCGATGGCTTGGCATTCTCCTCCAACTGTATCGTGTGTATTACCAACGAGGGGTTGATTCCCTTGACATCCTCAATAGTCCAGCCTATAGCTTCCTTATGCTCTCTTAAGATGTCCAATAATTTCTCCTCTGAAGCATCACCCAAATCTAAAGCTATCATTATAGGCAAAGAATCTGCTGGACCTAGGAACTTATACTTAAGATTGTCCGATAAAGGCTTAAGTTCCTTCTTGGGGGGTTCAGGTGTTGTGGTTTCCTCCATCTCACTGATCTTTTGAGGAGTAGACTCCAAAGTAGCATTTGTTTGCTCAAACAACTTATCTAAATCCAAATCGTCTTCAAATTGAGCAAAGCATGCCTCCAAAATGTCCTCAGACTTCCCTTCTTTCTTGGGCGCTTGTAGTCTCTCAGGGTAAGGCGCTTTAGGTAAAAACGACCTAGAGAGATCATTAATAATAGGTGTGGCTATAGATGGCTCAGCATCTCTCTTCTCATTGTTGCCACTTTCTTGCCCTTGGTGCATAGTAGGGTTCTCTTCCACTTGATTGTGCACTTGTCTCCCAGACCTCAATGGGACAATTGATTGCACTTGTTCCTGCCAATGCATAGGAGTTAATAAATTTACCACCGCAAACTATTCCTTTGGGTTAGGATCAGTTTGACTGGGGAACGTTCCTTCCTCTCCTTCACCCACGTAACTTGCGATTTGATCAATTTGACTCTCTAGTGTGGCAATCGCTTGGGTGTTTTCTATTGTTGCACTCATCACTTCACTCATAGATTGGCTAGTCATTTTCATGAAATCATTGAGAGCATCATCCAATGACTGTGAAACCGACGCTAGCGCTTGAATGGGAGCTTGGTAAGCGAGTGATGGTGCTGGATAAGCTGAGTGACCATAACTTGGAATTGGTGGAGGAAATTCGGGAGGGTATTGATTGTGAGCATGATAAGGGTCTCCTCCCTGATTCCTCAGTTGGTTCTGCGTCCATGGAACATTAGAGTGGTCCCACCACCCTGGATTGTATGTTTCAGAGTAAGATCCATTTAATTGCCAACAACACTCATTGAAAGCATTCATTTGTTTCATAGGATACTCGGCAAAAGCTGGCATTGATTGACAATTCTATGCTAAATGCAGAGGACTAGCACAGATAGAACAACTATCAACATTGAATGTGTTGGCAACATTGAGGGACAGGCCGGTCATTTTAATGAAATCTTTGAGGGCGTCCTCTAAAGACTGTGAAACTGGCGCTGGATTCATCCACATTTTTTTTAATTTTTTTAATTTTTCTAACTCTTTTTTTTTATAACTAACTAGTAGAAAAATAAAATCAATTCAGACCAAAAATTTTCACAAACAAAACAATTCCCTGGCAACGGCGCCAAAAACTTGTTGTGAGTTTTAAATTACTCGTAAGAGCATGAGTCGTTTGCAGTATAGCGTTGTGCGAGTGCGAGGTCGAATCCACAGAGAATTGCGTTGTGAAAGTATATTTTCAATCTAAACTAACTCTATCTTAACCTAGTTCTGAATTTCAGATGATAATTTCAAAAGAAATTAAAATTAAACTAAATTGATTTTTAAAAACTAATAATTAAAACACTAAGGTTTCCAAATCCACCCCACCAAAGTTAAGCATATATGTTCTAAAAATATAGCCTATCAAAACATTCCATGAATCCAACTATAAGACAAAAAACAAAGAATATCCCAACTAAACCAAAAGCATCAAATGTATCCGCTCTCAACAAATCACAAAGGAAATCCAATTTAATCGAAAAGCATTCAATGTATCCATCAGATGAAACACAAGGAATATCCAACAGACAATTTAAACTCCATCAATTAGAAGATTAACTCAAATAATTGACAGAACAGTTATACTAAAAATTGTCAGATTTGTACAAGCAAATCTGAACTATTACGCCAAACAACGGCGGGGCTTCATCTTCAACCTTAGCTGAAGAGTCTAGCCACTCATAACTATGAAACTACAATTCATAATACTAGTGTTAACCAAGAGTAATTCACTTTTTGTCTCAAAAATTGCACTTAACATATAGCATATAGAATTATTAAATTCCACCCAAGTCCAAAAAGTAATCCAAACATCAATCTTAAAATCATTATTGACTCTTAAAATCCATTTTACCATAATCCATTAATCCGATCATCCGGATGATTTTATGCATAACATTCGTGAATACAAGTCTTGGCCTCTAAAACATGATAAACTGCATGACATCAATCACAAAAATAGGCTCCATAGGCTTACATTTCAAACCACTCTCCACTATTGTAGAAAAATCACATTATATTGGATCAATAGGTCTTTAATAAGCTTGTAACGTTAGGCTAAGGTAAAGGTTAAGAAGGAATGGGAAGGATTTATAAGTAAAAGAACTCAATCTCTTAGCTTTAAACACAACCACTTTTAAGCATTAGATAACCTTTCTTCAACACCCAACTGTTTCAACCATTTTTCGAGCATTTTTCTCAAATCACCATTTTTATTTTCTCTTCTTCTTTCTTTGCCATAATTCACTTCTCTTTTTTTTTTTTTTTGGCATAAGGCCATTCACCTCCTTTTCATTTTTTTTCTTTTCCATAACCCCCAACTTATCTCCTTTAATGTACTTGGGTTATGGTAGTGATATTTTCTCATATTCCCATCCTTACTCCTTTTAAATACTTCTCAAAAAATGTGTATAGCTAAGTTCTTTAAAGATAAGGATAAAATATTTTTAGGCTCATAAAGGTGAGTAAATGGGCTATTGAAAGAAACAAGGCTCAAATTCTTTTTTTTTCTTCAAGAAAATGGCTCAAATAGGTGACTAGTGGCAAATATAGCAATGGTAGGTTTGACAAGCTTAAACGGTCCAAAAATGGCCTATATCATATCCTAAGTAATGTGCACTCTAGGAATTCACCTCAAGTGGTTATCAAGTAAGTTCTAGAGCTTGTGGAGACTGCAAAAATATTCAAAAAATAAGCTCACATAAAACTTCTCTAAATGTTTAAGACTAATCATACAATCTTACCACAAACTAGAGTCTCTAACCAAATGAAGATTGATGCTTAAATTAATTTCAAACTGAAGCAAGATTTAACTTCTTCCAAATGCTATGTTCTATCTCAATTAGGCTTATATCATTGACATGTGAATTAACTCTAAGGCTAACACAAAGCATGCTAAAAACAAACAAAAAGGAAAATGACACCAAGCAGTTCAAAGAAAAATATGAAAAACAGGAATATGTTTCCTCCTTTCCTCCAACCCCAACTTAAAATAAGCATTGTCCTCAATGTGAAAGAAAAAGTTAAGGGAACTCCCTTTGTAGCCAAAAGTGCACAGAATTTGAAATTTGTGCACCACCATTTGAACTACTTCGTAAATTTGTCCCTGAAAAAGAAATACGAAAGTAAAACTGGAAAACATCAAAATAATAATAATAAACAAGAAAAAGAAATATGAAAAACAAAAAAATAAAAGGATATGTTGTGGGGTGCCTCCCATGAGCGCTAAATTTTACGTATTCAGCCAGACACTGCACCACTCTCACTGTTGGCCTCATTGTGGTGCTGAAGATGAGGCTCCATACTTAATGGCCTCAGTTCTAGTCTTTTGGCAAGGAATACTTAAAATCCACCACATGCGGCTCAGATGTTTTTGGTTATGCTCATTTACTATCAGCAGTAGAGTATTTGATTCCCGCATCCATGTGACTTCTCTCAAGCAACTCCTCAAAGCATGGTTGCCAAGATTTCTTAATAAATTATTGTGGCTTATCAAAAACATCAATAACATAACGGCATAAGAATAAATTGAAGAATCGTTGAACTCAAAATTATTAGGAATGAATTCTGAAGAGTTAGAATTATCTTTGATGTACTCATCATCTTCATGTGGCTGCCATGAGACTTGTAAAATATTTACCTCTAGAGTCCTATTTCCAAATGATAATGTCATTAGGCCATTCCTACAATTAATGAGGGCATTGGCAGTGGCAAGGAATGGTCTTCCAAGTGTCAAAGGAATTTTTGACTCCGTGTTTACAATAGAAATAGTATCTAAAACCAAAAAATCAACAGGATAGTAGAAATTATCAATTTGCAACAAAACATCTTCTACAATACCTCTTAGTTTTCTTACCGATCTATCTGCTAATTGAAGTACCACGGAGGTTGGTTTGATCTCACCTAGACCGAGCTGCAAGTCCATAGAGTATGGCATGAGGTTCACACTAGCACCCAAATCTAGCAATGCTTGGCCACAAGATTTGTTTCCAATTTGGCAAGCTACCGTTGGAAAACCCAGATCTTTATATTTGGGCGGTGTCTTGCTATCAATTACTGCACTTGCTTGTTCCATTAAGAATGTCATCTTTTTCACATTATGCCTCTTCTTGAGTGTGCATAGATCCTTAATGACTTTAGCATAGTTGGGAATCTGTTTTATAACATGAAGAAGAGGGAGGTTAATTTTAACATGTTGAAGTTGTTCAAGAATCTCACCTTTTAGTGTTGTATTTATCTCTTTAGGTTTAAGGAGTGCTTGAGGGAAAGGCACCGGTGGAGAATAATTATCATGGGCCTCTTGTTCCTTGGGGGCTTTATCCTTGTTGCACATGGTGTTAGGAATCAGGTTTGATGGTAGAGTGGGTCCATCAATTTTCTTACCACTGCGAGTAATTATGGCATTAACCTCTCTAATGTTTTGATTTTCAATATTGGAGGTTTTTACCATATGTTGTCCCCTTGGATTAGGTTGTGGCTGTGAAGGAAACCGACCTTCTTCTTGAACCGTCAAGAAACTAGTCAACTTGGTGAGTTGACTCTTGATCGCTTGTTGCTCCTCTAACAACCATTGATTTATCTTGCCTTGCTCTTCCACACTCTTGGCATATACCTGCATAAATGACTTAAACATATCTTCCAAAGGTAAAGATTGTTGAGGTGCATTAAATGAGGTTGTTTCCGGTTGCCATTAGGTACTAAAGTGGGCAGGGGGTTGCATGTTGGATTTCCAACTAAAATTAGGGTGATTCTTCCAACCGAGATTGTAGGTGCTAGAGTAGGGTGAGTGTAGTTTTCCAAAGGGTATACCTACAGCATTACGCTCTTCCTTCATCTCAAAATAAACTAGACAATCCTTAGGTAAATGATCTACCCTATTACACATGAAATAAGGCACGTGGGATTCTGACCTAACAACCGGTTCAGGGGCTCTAGTATTTTTGGTTTTTAAGGTTTCAATTTCCTTAGTTAGGGCCTCTAAATGGGCTTTAAGGTTATCCTCTTCCTTAATTTGATAAATCCCAGTGGGTTGATTTCTCCTAGTGCTTTCCATGGCATTTGGTCCTGTCCAAGTGTAGGATTTTTCTGATAGGTCATCTAGGAAATCTATGGCTTGGTCAGGATCTTTTTGAAGAAAATCCCCATTGGACATCATTTCTATGAACTGCCTTTCCCTACTTAGGAGTCCATCATAGAAATAGCTAACTACCCGCCAACTCTCATACCCATGGTGTGGACAAGAATTCAACAGGTCCTTGAAATGTTCTCAAACTTGATATAAGTTTCGCTCTCTTTTTGTGCAAAGTTTGAGATTTGTCTCTTAAGGTTATTGGCCTTATGGGTTGGGAAGTGTTTTTGGAAGAAAACTCGTGTCATCTCATCTCAACTACCTACGGACCTAGGCCTTAATGAGTACAGCCAAGCCTTGGCTTTTTCCTTAAGTGAAAAGGGGAAAAACCAAAGTTTGACGGTGTCTACCATATCAGCCCTACCTTGAAAGGTTGCTACTACTTTCTCAAATTCCCTAATGTGGATATAGGGATCTTCATTCTCCAAACCCATGGAAGGTTGGTAGCAATTGGATCATGCCTGGTTTGAAATCAGGTTGTTGAATATTAGGGGGGGACATGATACAAGATGGGGTGGCTGTTCGGCTAGGATGTAAATAATCTTTAAGTGTCCTAGCAACATTCTCATTAGGGTTTTCAGCCATGTTAACAGAATAAATAAATAATAAACGAAATCAGGAAATCAAAAGTTAAAGAGAAAAAATGAGTTATAAATAAAATAAATAAAACAAAATAAATAAAATTAGAAAATCAAAAACTTAAATAAAGGAACGATATTACTGTTTCGACTTAGAGTTGACAATCTTCTTTGTACTTAAGTGCGTTTCCCCGGCAACGGTGCCAAAATTTAATTACGCCCAAAAAGTAACGCGGCAGTTATAGCACAGCTTTGGGTTATCGATTCCACAGGGAAACAAGTTAACTACAAGAGAAGGTAAACCTAAACACGAACGGTAAAGATTAAATGAAAGAATTTGAGTTTTGATAGTAATTGTGTAAATAGTCGTGTGAATATATTATAGAGAAGCAACAAGGGTCCGGGAATCCTCCCTAAGTTCGTTGCCTTATCCTAATGAAGATTCAGTTGTTTTTATCTCGATTGCAAGTTTCACATCCCAAACAGGCAATCGGCAAATATTCGATTAAGCACAAATATAAACCCTAAAGTAATTGTTTATGAAATACTCATTGATTTCGATTCAAGCACACATGATCTATCCTATAGAGTTATCAAGAAATGACAATATATCACCATGAAAATATTGCAGTAATAGACAACCCTAAAAGAGAAATCTACCGGACTCAATCACACCTGAACAACTTGACATAAGAAGAGCAAGAGTAGACTTATATGGAGAAGAAGCATGCAATCACCGGATTAAGAAAATCTAAGATAAGAAAAATAAAAAGTGCAACTGTCACATGAACCCTAATTCTTCTTGTTTCATCAAAGAATAAATCATAAACAATGTTTTAACATTAAATCTTTACAACTAAATCAAGACTAGAAAGTAAGAACAACTACACCTAGGGATTCAACCCTTCGCCTTGCTTGGAGATTAGTTAGCCATAGGGCTCATGGTTGAACACTTCGATGGAGGAGAATCGGCTGCTTCCTTGAGTTTCCCAGGCTTAATCAGTGTCTAATATCAAACCCTATGTGATCTAATTATAATACAAGGGTCCAAGGGTGTTTTAGGGTTTTAAACAATCATTAAAGACCTAATTACATCATAACTCGAAGAACAAAGTTCGTGTGTGTACCTAGGCTTGGATTTTCTGCACCTAGGCTTGGTTTTAGGCCAGCTTTGTGAACTTGTTGGAAGGTGCGGTGTAGCTCCATCCAGGGTGCACCTCTGCCCTTCAGGGCGCACCCTAGATTAATCCAAGGCACACCTCACACCTCAAGGCGCGGCGCCCCTTGGTCCAAGGCGCACCCTGACCTGATGGCCTTCTTTGCTTGCTTTGGCCTCTATTCTGGAGGGTGCGGCCCAGCTGGTTTCAGGGCGCGGTGCACATGCTTAGATCTCTTTGTTTAGCCTTTCCAAAAGTACTCCTTTGCTCTGGTATACATGGAATCTTTGTGCTTCATTCAACGATAGCTTTTCCATCTCTTTAAGACTCAAAATACCTGAAAATGCATCAAAACAAATTAGTGATCCAAATATGACACTTTAGAGTTGTTAACATATAAAAGTGCAATTAAAACCTAGATCAACTCTAAAATGCTAACAATTAAGTACTATTAAGATGCATTTTATAGCTCTCATCAACATAAATAAGAAATCAATAATAATTAAAATAGTGGTTCTCATTTTCTTAGATCTTATTAATTTTTTTGTGCTTTTCTGAGCTTTGGCATTGTTTGGGCATTTGCTTAACTGCAACTTAAATCACCAAAACTTAAAGTTTCTAGAGTTAAAAATAACATGGATAAAGATAACATCGCATTAATTGTGATACGTAAATAATGACATTAATGCAATTGAAATGTGAGGAACCAAATTGACACACGTCCTAAGCTCTAAGGACTAAAAATATATTGGCCCTTAATTATTCAACTCAATCAAATTTTATTAACAAAATTGGTATATTTATAAGATTAATTTGCACTCACTAAAAATTGATTAATTTTACCTAAAAATTATCCAAAAATATTTTTTTTCTAAGTAAAGCAGTTTAATGTTGATGAGGTATTGGTCTAGTGGTCAATATCTAGGCTTTAGGATTACAAGATACTAGCTTTGATTCTCATGGTATGGGTTATTTGTCTGATTTATATATTTGTTATTTCTCTCACTTAAGGTGAGTTATGGTAATATCGTGGATTTTTATGTGTAATGAGATAGTATAGACTTATATTGTAATAAAATCAATCATTATACTACTGGTATCTAACGTCTCATACATAAATAAATAAATTTCATCTTATTTACTGACATATGACTATTTTTTGCCCAACATAGCAAATTCTAGGGTCCCTTTTATTATTAGCAAAAGAATGATAACTTTTACCACAAAATAATAATCAATTGCCACTAAATGATACCACATTGGCATGAAATGTAACCCAATTACCACAAAATGTAATAAAATATCTTTTATCATCTAATGATATCAATTACCATGAAATGATACTAATTTATTATCTAATATATTAAACTACCACTAAGTTACAGTTCCTTCTTCATACCCAAAGGGATGTAGTGGACATTGTAAACATGGACATAAAGGTTTCACAAACAAATTAAGCTCAAGGCATTAAATAAGATTTGTTTAAAGGAAAATGTTAACCATTGCTTTTAACAAGCATTAGATTAACCTCAACTAATCGTGTTTGAAGAAAAATATTAATTAAATTAACACTTAACGAAGAAAGGACAAAATTTGAGAAAAGGAAAAAGGAATTGGAGGAGAAGTTAGACTTGAATGAGGCTTTGGTTAAGAATATGCAATCTCATATGCTGGCTTTGATCCCTAATATCCCAAATTATGATTTTTCAATTATTTTTTGTGTTCTTTATCTTTAAACTTAGGTGATTTAAGAAAGTAAGATAATGCCAATCTTCATCTTTCACTCTGAATTAGATTTTGCATGTTACTGTTATTATAAAAAATCAACTTCTTAAACAGTGGTAATCTCAAGAACTTAGATAAATCAAGGGGCAGTGGCTTGTGCTTACAATTTTGATTGTGAGCTCAAGCTTATGGAATCGTTAACAGTTGTTCATACTTCATACTATAAAGAGAATTAAAATTTAAAACTAAAAGAGTAGTAGAATAGAGAGGATGAATTGATATTTTGCTATGTATATGGCAGCCAAGTTACATTGTAGGAAATTCAGGTTTTGCTTATTACAATCACAAAAGCAAAAGGATATAATAATGAATCAGGTGGAAGTAGTATATTTAAGTGGGTGCCTAATAAAAGTGTATCAAAAATATTCTTGATAGGCCAAGAATAGACCCTTAAAAGAAGAAGGTTGAGAGAAAACTGAAATTGGTATAACTTTTTTCTTGTCTCTCTCGTTTACAAGGATGCAGTTTATATACTCTGCATTAGAAGAGTAGTTACAATTCTTGATTCATTAGCTAATTAACTACTAATATGTAAATAACTAGCTTACTAATGATAATAGAGTAGTAACCAATTTATTTATAGCTATTGCATTGGAACTCTAGCATTGGAATTGTTCTTTAGGAGCACTGGAAGTCCTTTAACTAGCTAAGCCTTCCTCTCACTCTTGTTGGTCATGTTCCTTTGTTGCTAACTTCTTCATTTGATGCTTCTTTTGTTGCCTACTCTGACTCTTCTGTTGCAACATTTGTATCTTCTGCAACCTTTGTTACTTGCTTTAAATTTGTATCATTATCTTCCTCCTAAAAAAAGACCTCGCCCTTAAGGTGTAAATTGGGATAAAGCTGTTGGAGTTCATCTAAATCTTCCTAGGATGCCTCCTCTAATAGTAAGTCAACCCACTAAACCAACTATTTCTAGATCCACTTGTCTTACCTCTAAATGTATCTTTCTCCAATGATAGCAAGTGGCAAGAATTGGGGTTTGTTGTTAGTACTAAGAGATCATAATGATAGTTAGGTAATTTGAGATTGAGGTCCATGATATGGTTTGAGAAGGGATAGATGAAAAACTGGGTGAATGAGTGGTCCAAGAGGAAGATCTAGTTAATAAGAAATTGAGACAATTCTCTTAAGAACCTTGAATGGACCAATGAACTTTTTATCAAGCTTCAGAGAAGATCTTGTAGAAACTATGAGTTATCTATAAGGTTGTAGTCTGAATAAAACCAAATCTCCCACCTGAAAAGTAATTTATGTTCTAATTTCTATGGTTGGTAACATATTGTTTCATTCTCTATTGTGTTTAGTAAAGATATTCTTGAACTTGCAGTAGAATTTTTTATTTGATTCCTAAATCATGGTCAATAGCAGGAAGGGAAGGAGGTAATCTTCTATAGACCCCTTCAAATAGAGTCTTTTCAAGTGAAGTTTGAAATAAGGTATTATAGTGAAATTAACAAGGTGTAAGTATTTAGCTCACTATGTAGGTTGAGAATAAGTATAAGCCCTCAAAAACTGCTCTAAGAATCTGTTTAGGACCTCAGTTTGGCCATAAATTTAAGGATGTTATAAATAACTCAATTTCCTGTAGCTTAAAGAGTTCTCTTCAGAATTTACTCAGAAAAATTGTGTCTCTATCACAAACTATAGACCTTGGAATGCCATGCAAAGCACAAATCATTTTCATAAATAGTGAAGCAACTTTGATTGCAGTAATGTGGGAAGGCAATGGACCAAAATGAGCATGCTTGAATAATCTATCAACCACAACTAAGATTGTTATCACACCTTGAGAAGCAGGTAGATTAGTAATGAAGTCCATACTCACATCTTACCATATTTGATTTGGTATGAGTAAAGGCTATAAGAGTCCATAAGGAGCCTTATTAGCACTCTTAATTTTCTGATATATGTCACAGTTTTTGACAAACACCTCTATTGACTTCCTCAACTTCTTCTAATAGAAATTTGCTGTAACTTTCATGTAAGTCCTATGAACACCTGCATATCCCCCATATGAGTGGAATGAAATTCTTTGGGGATAACTTCCTTTAGTTGAGAAGTATCACTCAAAATAGTCTTTCCTTTATAGCATAAGATTTCATTTCTAACTGCATAGGAGAGGAAGTGAATTGGACATTCCGGGACTTGTTTGAACAGTGGACTGATATGATTATCATTAGCATGTTTAGCTGCAATATGAGAAAAGATGTCTAAAGTAGGTATGGAAAGAGCCTTGAAAAGAACTTCATATTCCTCTTTAGCTTCCATTATTTTCGATCTGAACAATGCATCAATAAGAGTATTTTCCTTACCAGGTCTATAAATGATTTCATAAGTATATCCTCATAGCTTGGTAAGATAATGTTACTTTTTTAGAGTTTTTATGGTATGATTAAGTAAGTTCTTTAAACTCTTCTAATCAATGTAGATAAAGAATTTAGCACCCAACACATATTGTCTTCACTTCTTGATTGCAGAGGTTATTGCAAATAACTCCCTGATGTAAGTGGAATCTAGTTGCATTCTAGGACACAACTTCTTGCTATAGAAAGCAGGAGGATGACCTTGTTGGGAGAGTACAACACCAATACCCACACCAGAAGCATTTTTTTCAAGAACAAATAGAAGAGTGGATCCCTAAGAAACTTCTCAATTGCTTTTAGTTGGCAGGGGTAGGCCATCCTACTTTAGCTTTTACTTTTGCTTAACCAAGGGTAACACCAATAATAGAAATGATGTGGCCCAAGTACTCTATAGAACTTTAGGCAAAATGACTTGATTTGCTTAGAAAACAAAGAGTGTTATTGGAAGTAAGCTAAAACAGACCTTAAGTGCTCAATATGATCCTCATTTATTTTGCTGTAAATAAGTATGTCATCAAAAAAACAATAACATATTTTCTTAGGAAAGACTGTAAAACCTGATTCATTGTTACTTGAGAGGTTGAAGGTGCATTAGTAAGTCCAAATGGCATAACAATTAATTCAAAATGACTTATGTGAGTTCTAAATGCAGTTTTTTGTATGTCAACGGGATGTATTCTCACTTGGTGGTAACCTTCTCTTAGGTCTATTTTAGAAAAGATAGTTGCACCAAACAATTCATCTAGTAGTTCATCAATAGTTGGAATGGGGAACTTGTCTTTAACACTGATATCATTAAGACTCTTTTAATCTACAAAAAATCTCCAAGTTTTATCTTTCTTCTTAACCAATACGACTGGGAATTATAAGCACTATGACTAGGTTGTATAATACAAGCCGCAATCATCTCTTATACCAACTTTTCAATCTCATCTTTTTGGAAATAAAGGTACATATAAGGCTTAGTATTAACTAGTTTAGCCATAGGATCCGCCTCAATTCTATGATCATTGTTTCTTTTGGAGGTAGTGAAGCAAGTTCCTTGAAAACATGAGAAAATTCATCCAAAACATGCAAGACATCTTCATCAACAGAATACGCAAGTAGACTAGTAGTATAAATAGTAATGAAACTAGATAATGAACAAGCAGAATCAAACATTGTCATGGACATAAGCTTAAAACAAAAACAAATCCAACATTGCTAGAAAGTTTTTTTAAATTTTTTAGTAGCAATAAAATTGAGTTTAGACCCCATGTTGCCTTGCAAATGAACAGATTGTCCTTCCAACAAAAGTCTATAGTTAAATTGGTATAATAAATGGTTATTGGACCCAGTTCTTGTAACTACTGAACTCCCAGTACCATATCAGCTCCTTAGAGGGAGATCACAAAGAAATCTACTGTAAAGTTATGGCTTTAAAGAGTAAGGGAAACATTGGTTTACATACCTGAATAGGAAAGCATTGCACCATTCCCAACATGTATTGCTAAGTGATGTTATGGTGTAATTGGTAGTTTTAAAAACTATATTTTTCTTTCTTGTATAAAGTTGTGGGTGCTACCCCCATCCACCAGAACTTAGCAAGGTTAATAGCACCAGTCCTTGCGTTCTAAATGTCTTTGCAGATTACTGCCCAGTTAGAGAATGAATGTTGATTTTAGGGACTGTGTTCATATCAGTTCTAGTCTCCTCTAATGTGCATTCCTCTATAACATTTGTATCTCATTCCATGTCACCATCCATTAATAGTACAACCATTTTTTCTTGCATTTGTGTTGAGGAGTGAATCTTTCATCACAATTAAAAAAGAGGCCTTCCTCCCTTCTTTCTCGCATTTCAAGAGGTGATAGTCTTCTAATAGGGAATTTAGTAGGAACTGTAGGTAGACTAGGTAATGTTAGTTTAAGGCCTAAAAGAGAAGGCTGTATAGAAGGTTTAGGAGGCCGAGATCTCAAGGAAGGTTTCATATCATTGAATCTTTCTTCTTATAAATGAGCTAATCCAATAGCATCATGAATTAAAGTTGGTTTATGGGTAATCACCTCTCTTCTGATCATTGGTTTGAGACAAAAAATGAAACAACTCTTTAGGAATGTCTCACTTAGCCTTATCACCTTATTAGAAAAAGTGTCAAACTAGGATTGGTACTCAAGAATAGAACCAACTTGAATTAATTAATTTGGAAAAGGTTCTCCTTAAGGATCCTCATAATCAAATCTTTGGTTCAAGTCATGAACAAAATTAGACCAAGATCCCAATTGTTTAGTGTTGTACATCCATTGAAACCATGATAAGGCCACACCTTCTAGATTGAAAGAAATCGTAATTAATTTTTTATGTATCTTGTGTCTTATGAAAACAAAAGGTATTGATCCATTCTAAACAACCAATCAATAGGATCACTTTTTGCAAATTTAGGAAAATTAAATTTGATAGTCTTGAAGCTTGAAGTTTGTTGACAATTCATACCTTCAAGAAGAACATAATTGGCATCTATAAAAGCTATACTAGGAGAAGAAGATTACAGCTTAGCGTATTGATCATGGATGGAAACTATATAAGCTATGACTTCTTCGAGTAATTCCCTTTGAGCCTCCCTGATCAGTGCAGCTATGTTGTCTAATATTAGATCTTTGGATCATGTTGAAGCAGCCATGATTAGAAGTTGATGAAAATAATATAGTGATGGAAAAAGAATATAGGATGAAATAACAGTGAGATGGAATGGAATTTGGAACGGTAAGTAACAACGAAAGCACCAAAATGATACAACTTATATCAAAAGTGTTCTTGATAGGCCAAGAATAAACCCTCAGAAGAAGAAGGTTGAGAGAAAACTGGAATTTGTATAACTCTTTTATTTATTGCTCTCACTTACAATGATGCAGTTTATATACTCTGCATTAGAATAGTAGTTCCAATTCTTGATTCATTAGCTAACTAACTACTAATATGTAACTAACTAGCTAACTCCTTATAACATAATGGTAAAAAATTTATTTATAGCTATTGCACTAAAACTCTAGCCTTGGAATTGTTCTTTAAGAGCACTCGAAGTCCTTTAACCAGTTAGGGTACTTCTCACTCACATTGGTCTCATTCCTTTGTTGCTAACTTCTATATTTGACACTCTCTTTACTGCTTATTCTGCCTGTTTTGGTGCAACATTTGTATCTTCTATAAATTATGTTACTTGCTTTAAAGCTGTATTAGTGACCATCTTGAAAAGCGTATGAATCAATGGATAAGGGCTTGTGTGCATAACCCAGGCTGAACGATGAGTAGGCCCTATCTCATCGTTAAACTGGATCATGGTTGGACTAGGCAACTCAGTGAGAAGCACCCAAAGAAGACTTGGCCACCTTGCTCAAATGGACAACGCCCTTCAGCAACAGTTTGAGGAACTAGTTGCGCGATTTAGTCAAGTGGCCCTTGAGTGGAGTAAAACTCGGTGCCATCATCACCAACCCAAAGAGCCACTATGGCTAGAAAGACCACAGAGGTTGTACCTCAAGGTCTGGGTATCCGACTAGAATAAGTGAGCTTCGACAAGAGGTATAACCGACCCGAATAGGATAGAAGTCGCGAATGTTTGATCAAAAGAAAGGAACCAAATTGATGGAGTCCTCGACGAATTCCCCAACATTCAATCCGGGACGGTAAGTCCATATCAAACTCTCATCCATCCAAAAAGCAACAAGAGCAAGACAAAGCCTAGGTCAGCAAGTAGTTGAAAGAGATGAACGAATGCAACGGGCTAACAAGTAACCCCTCGATAAGATAAAGGAGACCCGAATAGGATAGAAGTCACGAATGTTTGATCAAAAGAAAGGAACCAAATCGATTGAGTCCTCGATGAATTCCCCAACATTCAATCCGGGATGGCAAGTCCATATCAAACTCTTATCCATCCAAAAACCAACAAGAGCAATACAAAGCCTAGGTTAGCAAGTAGTTGAAAGAGATGAACGAATGCAATGGGCTAACAGATAACCCCTCGATAAGATAAAGGACACTTGAGAAAATATCCTCGATGAGATTAAAGATTCAGATAACCCCTTCTCCAAAGATCTAATGGATGAGAAAATGTCTCACAACTTTAAGATGTTGCACATTGAGTTGTATACGGTGAGGACTTTCCCTTTAAACCACATAAAGACCTTCAAATCCATGATGTTCCTCTATGGCCACACAAAAACAGCAATGTGCATAGCATTCCCAATAACACTATGCGAGATAGTAAGGACATGCTTTTCTTGTCTACTATCGGGTTCCGTCAAATACTTCGATGAAATCAATGAATAGCTTGTGACGCTCTTCTTTAGAAATTGAGGTTCTAAGAGGACTCCTGAAAGCATGCTAAGCATAAGTCAGCCTAGTGAGGAGAATCTTCACAATTATATTTCTTGATTGACCTTAGTTATAGTACAAGTAAGGGATTTATATTTAAAAAATGGCAGTCATGGCCTTTATCAATGGTCTTAAAGCCTCCGACTTCAGCCATTACCTTTTAAGGAACTTGTTGCATACTATACCATCCCTACTAGCTAAAGTTGATGAATTTGTGATCACCAAAGAAGATCAAGCTTTTCGCAAATAGTGGGAAGAAGCCTTGATGGGCAAGAAGAGAAAAGAACCAAAAAATTCCAAGCCAAAGAATGGCAAGAAAAAATGGGGCTGAGGTAATGAGCGTAAACTTAAAAATCGAGAGTTCCTCGAGGATTTGAGACATACACCCCCGTCAATACCTCAAGGATAGACCTCTTGCTGGAAATAGAAAACCAAGACATTATCAAATGGACTCCAAAAATAAAGCACCCACTAGCAAGTGAGATATAAACCATTTTTTTCATTTCCACAAAGACTATGGCTATGACACAGATGAGTGCAAACACCTGAAAGATAAAATTGAAAGTTTGATTTAGATAAAATACCTAAGGAAATTTGTCAAGACCGAGTCAAGGCATAGTCCTCCTCTAAGGTGAAGTGTAAACTGTAAAAGAAGACTTGAGCATAAAGAAATGAACATACTAAGTTGGACCTTAGATAGAAGGGAACACAATCGAAGATGACGAAGCTCAAAGAGAAAGTTGGATAACTCCCCAATGGTAGGCGTAATTCGAACTATCTTCATGGGATTATAATTTAGGGGATAATCTTCAAACTCCTATAAGGTCTATGCTCATTTTTTTCGGATCAATGGAAGAGCCAACAAAGAATACTCGGATTGATTAGACCATCAACTTCATAGATGAAGACCTAGAGGGGGTAAGGTTCCCTTATGATGACGTGGTGGTTGTAACCCTAGTCATATCAAATTTCAAAGTCAAAAGGATTCTGGTAGCCAATGGTTAATTCCAAGACATCTTATACTGTGATGCCTTCAAGAAGATAAAGTTGTCAAAAGACCTTTTAAAGCCAACATTCTACCTTCTGTACGGCTTTTTGGGTGAGTTAGTCTACTAGAAATGGAGCATAGCATTGTCGATAACCATAAGCACTTTACCTTGTCACACAACCATCTTGAGCACTTTTTTAGTCATAAATCTTCGCTCCTCCTACAATACGATTCTCGGACGACCAGTAATGAATGTCATAAAGGCGGTGGTCTCCACATATCACTTAATGATGAAATTTCTAATCGATAACAGCATGGATGAGGTCAAATGTAACCAGGTCGCAACTTAGACTTGTTGTCTAGCCTCTATTAAAGGAAGAGATAAGACGAGTGTCCTTCATATTGAAGACTTGAAAGAAGAATTTAAGACACCTGGAGGAAGACTGGTAGAAGAATTAGTATCAATATCTCTTTTGGAAGATGAACCAGAAAAAACAGTGTAAATCAGCTTAGGTTTAAAGAGAGAACTCCAAACACAACTGATCTCATTTCTTAAAGAAAATCGAGATGTGTTTGCTTGGTTGGCTTATTATATGATAGGAATTGATCTTAAGATGATGATACACCATTTGAACATTAACCCCAACTAAAATCTAATAATACAAAGGACGAGAGACTTCGCCTTTGAAAGAACACATGCCATTGATACTGAGGTAAACAAATTCCTAGAAGTTGGTTTCATTAGAGAAATCAATTACCCTAAGTGGTTGGCTAATGGGAAGCAACAGATTTGTATTGAATTCACTGACCTGAATAAAGCTTGTCCAAACAATAGCTTCTTCTTACCGAGAGTTGACCAGTTAGTGGACACAAATTCAGGGTATGAGATGTTGAACTTCATGGATGCCTACTCTTGGTACAACCAAATCAAGATTTATAAGCTGGACCAACCAAACACAGCCTTTATGATAGAGAAAGGAATTTATTATTACAATGTAATTTCATTCGGACTCAAGAACACAGGAGCAATATATCGAGGCTGGTCAACAAACTATTCAAAGAACAAATTGGCTAAAATATGGAGATGTATGTCATAGCATATAAGCAGCAAACTATGTGACTGATTTCAAAGAATGTTTCTCAGTGCTGAGGAAGCACCAGATGAAGCTTAACCCCTCAAAGAGCACCTTTGGTGTAATATCAGGGAAATTCCTTAGCTTTATGGTCATTTAGAGGTGGATCGAGGAAAACCTTGAGAATATCAAGGTTATTCTAGACCTAGAATCCTCAAGGAATGTAAAGGAAGTACAAAAGCTTATTGGCCGAATAACATGAAGGAAGTTAATGTGCAAAACACAATGGAAATTTAAAATTTTTCTCTGATTCCTATAAACCTTAATCACCTTATGATTTACACATAACATATATTGAACAAGAACATTCAAGGATAGAATCGTTACTTTTGATTTGCTGTGTTCTTGACCCCTTGAATTTGTTATAGCCGAATTTTCCAACACATACGAATCCAAATTCCTGTATTCTTGAATTTACAACAATAAAAACTATGTGATCTCTAAAGATAGTCCATACAGGGCAAATCCCGAAGTAAGATTTCTCTTTCAATTAGCTCTATCTCTTTTATGGAAGAATAAGAAGAAGAACTAAACCCTAGAAGAAACTTGTGTGTAGATTATGTGCTAGCAAATTTCCGCACACTCATAAACTATTTATAGTGTTAGGGTTAACTGCATCTAACCATTAATTTCAAACGAAACCTATGTAATTATTTTCTAATTACACGTTGCCTCTTCTATGTGTGAACCTTTAGATTCAAACTAATTTGGTTTAGGTCATAACTTTTATGTAATTGCAATGAAAACTCTTTCCAATTAATTAGAACTCTTTCTAATTTATTTTGCAAAAAAAAAAAAAATCCTTTTGATTTTCCCTTATAAAAAAATTAATTAATTTTCCACTAAATTAATTCTTAGGGCTTCTGCAATCATGAGTGACACCTAGCAGTATATCATGACTACCCAGACAATGTGAATTTGATTGTGAAACCTTGAACATTTTTGTTATGAGTTACTGTGCAATTCAATCATTCCATCATGCAATATCTCGATTAAGCTAATTTGGGTATAAAATTATTATCAAACCTTTAGCATTAATATCATGTTTCTAGATCTCAAGAATATAATTCTTATGGTGAAATTACAAATTTCTTTCTAATTATCACCCAATGTTAACTAAGGAACTCCCCTTATATCTTATAAATCACATAAGACATTCTCTCCTTTTACTTAGGAGTGATAGATCTCTTATTATACACTCACATACCTCCACATGAAACTCATTATACCTAATTAATGATCCATGAATAAAATTATATTAAATAGCATTTAAGTATAACATGTTGTATACAAGATATCTATGGTGCTCATGGCTAAGGATCACATGCACAACTGTAACATAAGAACTACCTATTGATATACAAGTAAAACACCATTAGGTTTTCTTAATTCGAGTCATGTTTCGAGAACCCATTCTCCAATGAGCACCCACATACTTGTTCTAGTTTCTACAATATAAGTGACATTAAGATCAGTCACCATCCTAATTGAGAAAACATAGTATGTACCAGTCTATCCGGATTGCTAACGTCCAATTAGTAACCTATGATCAAGAACATTTAAGAGAATTTTTTCTAGAAGACTAAGTCTCAAAATTATGAACTCATCATAATTCTATCTCAATTGCTCTTACTCTATGGACTTAATTACGATAATTTAATTAAACAAATATTCATGATAAATAAACTTACCATTAATTATAATAACAATTTGAATATGATTTTTTTGCAAATAATATCCCTGGACATCAAATGTCATTGGCTTATAGAGCATACTACTAACAATCTCCCGTTTGCACTAAAGCTAATCGTTCATGTATCTAATACCCATCTTCTCAAGATGATAATCAAAGTCATGTTGTGTCAATACCTTAGTTAGTGGATCTGCTTATACAACCTTTTCTATTCTCATGTTTCCTCTTCCAATGATTACGCTAATCAAGTGGATGAGTTACTCAATGTGCTTGGATTTCTAATAAGACCATAGTTATTTGGCTTGAGCTATCGCTCTATTTCTATCACAATACATTGTATTGTGAATTCAATGTTAGGAACAACACCATTCTCGATGATGAACTTTTCATCTAAACCATTTCATTTGCAGCCTAAGACGTAGTAATCTATTCAATCTCAGTGGTGGAACAATTGTAACTTACTTACAACTCTTCCAGCTCAGTGCTCCACCATTCAAGGTGAACACAAATCTCAAAGTGGACTTTTTATCATCCAAATTAGATCGGACATCTGAATTAGTATACCCTTCCAATTTCAAGTCACCTTTTCCATATGTGATGAAAAAATCTTTAGTGTTTCTTAAGTAATGAAGAATGTTCTTCATAATAACCCATTTTTCCAAACCTAGATTAAAATGATATGTGCTAGTAACACTTATAACATGACTGATATCAGGCTTGGTACATAACATATTATACATGACACTTCCTATTGCCGAAGCATAAGGAATCTGAATCATGTTCTCTCTCTCCTCAAGTGTCTTTAGGGACATCTGTTTTGAGAGATGTACTCCAAGCCTTAGAGGTAACAATCTTCTCTTAGAGTTTTCTATGTTGAACCTCTTTAACATCTTATCTATATATATAGATTGGGAAAAGCCAGGCATCCTTCTAGATCTATTTTTATGGACCTTTATTCCCAAAATATAATATACTTATTCCAAATCTTTCATGGAGAAGTTTCTTGAAAGCTAAACTTTAACTAATAGTAACATATCTATGACATTCCCAATGAGTAGTTTGTCATCAACTTAAAAAATTAAAAATGTAATTACACTCCCACTAGTTTTCTTATACACACATGGTTCATCTATATTATGAGAAAACCAAATGTTTTGATTGCCTCACCAAATTGGATGTCCAATTTTGAGAAGCTTCCTTTAATCTATAAATTGGTATTTGTAGCTTGCAAACTTTTTGGTCACTACCACCGAATGAAAAACCTCTAGTTGCTCAATGTGTATATCTTCCTCTATGTTACCATTGAGGAAGGTAGTTTTAACATTCATTTATCATATCTCATAATTCCAGCGTACAACTATTGCGAGCAAGATCTTGATGGACTTAAGCATGGCTACAAGAGAAAAGGTTTCATCAAAGTCAACTCTTTGTTCTTTTTCTAAAATTTTGCTACTAGGATTGCCTTAAAGGTCTATACCTTTCCATCGACACCCATCTTTTTTTTTATACCCATTTGCAAACAATAAGAACAATACCTTCAAAAAGGTCAACCAAAGTCTAAACTTTGTTAGAATACATGGATTTCATTTCAGATTTCATGGCTTCAAGCCATTTACCCGAATCAATGTTTGACTTCCTTGTAGTTCGTAGGATCCTTATTCTTTATAAAGTGTACCTTTATGTCAACCTCGATGAAATACCTATATCTCTTTGATGCTTAAGGTATCTTACCTGATCAACGATGAGGCTGTGTGATAGAAGACTATTATAATAGGCTTCTCATGTTGGTCATTGTTTATTTTTTATTCTTGAGACACCTCTTCAAGTTCTATTTTACTCCCACTACTCTCTTCTAGAACACATTCTTTCTCCAGAAAGATAGTAAATTTTGAGATAAACACTTTTTGATCATTAGGGAGATCAAATTAATATCCCAAACTTTCTTTGGCTATCCCATAAATATACACTTATCATACCTTGCTTTTAACTTGTCTGCAACTAATTTTTTGACATATGCAGAACAACCCCAGATCATAACATGCTTAAGACTAGGATTTCTACCATTCAACATCTCATATGGTATCTTAGGTACAGACTTAGAAGGAACTATATTTAACAAATATGCGTCACTTTCTAATGTATAGCCCCAGTATGAAATTGGAATATCAGTGTAACTCATCATTGATCACACCATATCCAATAAATTACTATTTCTCTTTTCAAACACACCATTCAGGTGAGATATTCTAGGAGGAGTCCATTGTGAGAGAATCTCATTCTCTTTAAGATAATCCAAAAATTCATTGGTTAAGTATTCACCTTCTCAATTGGATCGAAGAACTTTGATATTTTTATTAGTTTGTTTTTCCACTTCTTATCTAAATTATTTGAAATTTTCAAATGATTCAGATTTGTACTTCATAAGATACACATATTCTAACCTCGAATGGTCATTGGTGAAGGTAATGAAGTAAGAATAGCCTCCCCCTAACAATTTAGCTTAATGTCCCACAAACATCTGTATGGATCAATCCTAATATATCAACAACTCTTTCTCCATTTCCACTAAATGGAGTCTTAGTAATTTTCTCATGAGATAAGATTCGCATGTTGGGCGTGACTCGAAGTTCAATGAATCAACGTATCAATCTTTAGCCAACTTGCTAATCCTACTCATTAATGTAGACAATTTTGAGATGTCATAAATACGAAGGATTAATTCCATCTGCTTTTCTTTTATTACCTTGTTATTCAATATTAAATATTTAATCGTCCCATTCAAGATGGTAAAGCTGAGTAAAATGTATTTTCAGCTAACGCAATAACACTTGCTACATTTCCAAGGCGAAGATTGACTTCTCTTTTACTTTTCTTTATGCTTCTTCTTAGTACTTACAAATGTGAAAACCACACTTGATATCCAATATCCCAGTAGAAGCTTATTTAACTAATAAATTAATTTCAATAAGTAATAACTCAGACATTACTTCCAAATTTTGTCCTTTTAATCTTTCAAGGTGATCATTGCAATTCTTTTTCAATATCCATTTTTGTCATAATGAAAGCATTGTCTTTTTCCTTTTTGGCTTATGAAGAATTGCACTTCATGACACCTCCATTTGCTTTTAATGGTTTTTTCTTCTTCTTTGAGATATTCTTTCCCTTAAGCTTACAAGAGGAAGCCCTATCAACAAGCATAATGGGTGCGTTACCTTTCTTGATTGTTGCCTCTACAGTCTTTAACATGTTAACAAGCTCTAGAAGAGTAGCTTATATATTGTTCATGTTATAATTCATAATAAATTATGAGAATAAATCTAGAAGGGACTGCATAATCAAGTCATTACATAATTTTGCATCCATACTAATACCGAGTCCATCTAACTATTCGATATAATTGATCATTTTCAATCCATGCTCATGGACTGATGATACTTCAAGCATCCTAGCCCTAAAGAGGTTCTTTGAGATCTGGAACCCAATAGTTCAATTGTGCTCACCATATAACTCTTGTGAGTGAAGCAACATTGCATAAGTGTTTTCCATCTTTTATGTTGCTTCTAAAGATTATTAGACATTGAAGCTAGCATGTAGCACCATGCTTTAATGTCATCCTCCTACCAATTCTCAAAAGTAGCAAACTTTTCTTCATGTGCATTCTTAGCAACACTTGTTGGAAGTATTTGATCAAGAACATAGCCAACTTTCTCAAAATTGAGAATGATTCTCAAGTTTCTTAACTAGTCCGAGAAATTGGGCTCAGTCAATCTATTGGTATAAAAAATTCTGAATGGTGGGTTAAAGTTGGTCGTTGTTATCTACAAGTCAACAACAACATAAATTAACATCTATTCAATTTTATTGTCCACCAATAGATTTGGTCTTTAATCATATTGATACCTCCCACTGTTCTTTTCAAATTCCATAATCTCTCGATACGAAATTTGAGAGAACTTGTTAGAAGGTCTCCTAGTGAGGATTAAGATCCCATTACTCGTTTAAAATAGCCTCACATAATAGTTTATTGGCTATAATAAACCTTTAATAGGCAGATAACACATATTAATTACATCTCATGTAATTCCTAATCATTCCTTTAGCCTCTAAAATATTTCATCCTTACATGATAATTTCTTGAGCAATATAATCTAGTTAAGTCAAACCCATCCTTTTCACAAGTGTAGATGATTGAACCAATAAGCCCTCACATGATAGTTTCTTGGATCCACTAGTTTCCTACCTCGTTACAACTTAATAGCAATTACTTTCATAAGGGAGTTTAATTGGTCTTTAGTCTCATCATTAATTGAACATGTATCATATATATATCAAATAAAATATGACTCTAGGTAATTATGGATTTTTGTACATGATTAACTTGAGCCATTAAGTGAATCATTGGTCTTAATTTAGGGTTCTGTAATATCTTTCACCAATTCCTTTGGAGTAAGGGTAGAGTCGACTATCTCCTCCGGACAGTCGACTATCCAAAGTTTATACTCAATTTTTCATTTAGACCTGTTAGGGTAGAGTCGACTGTCTCCTTAGGGCAATAGTCAACTATCCCAATGATTTTTGCAAATTTTCGTGATTTTTCACGCAGATTTTCTTCCCCAAATAATTTCTTTTTATTCAAAATCATATTTTGATCAACTAAATTCTCATAATCAATCTCTATTGACTTAATTCATTTGAAAAATAATCTACAACAATGTTATTATCATCATATGATAATAAACAATTCAAGAACACTTTCTTGAATTCCTTGACCTAGGATTTCACAAACCCTAATCTAACTTTTAGGTTTATGAATATGCAATCTTAAGAAATAAATATCAAATCTTTTACAGCCATAGCAATAAACTACCATGTCCTACATAAATCATAAGGATGACTTTGATTCCACTTTAAGGAAATCAATGTAAAAAGCATAACAGAAATTTAAAAATTTTCATTGATTACTATAAGCCTTAATCACCTTATAATTTATATAGAACATAAATTGAACAAGAACATTTAAGGATATAATCGTTACCTCTTAATCGTTGTGTTCTTGACTCTTGGAATTTACAGTAGTTGAATTTTTCAACACGATGGAATCTAAATTCTTGCGCTATTTAATTCACAACAATCACAAAACTATGTGATCTCTAAAGATAGTCCACACAAGGCAAATCCTGATTTAGAATTTCTCTCACAATTAGCTTCCTCTCTTTTATGAAAGAGGAAGAACTAAACCCTAGGAGAAACTTGTGTGTAGATTATGTGCTTGCAAATTTTAGTACACTCATAAACAATTTATACTGTTAGCGTTAAGTGCAGCTAACCATTAATTGCAAACTAAACCCCTGTAGTTATTTTTCTACTTACATGTAGCCCTTTTGTGTGAGACTCTTTAGGTTCAAACTAATTTGGTTGTAGGCCATAACTTTAATACAATTGCAATTGGAACCCTTTTCAATTAATTAAAACTCTTTCTAATTTATTTTGATATTCTTCCTTTTATAAGAATCAATTAATTGTCCATTAAATTAATTCTTAGAGCTTCTACAATCATGAGTGACACCTAACAGCATATCATGACAACCCAAACAGTGTGAATTTGGTTGTGAAACCTTGAACCTTTATGTTATTAGTTACCATGCAATTCAATCATTCCATCATGCAATGTCCCGATTAAGCTAAGTTGGGTATGAAATTACTATCAAAGAGAAGTTTGATGGAAAGGGAGACTTTGCCCTTTGGAAGCGAAAGATCAAGGTGGTTCTAATGCAACAGAAAGTGGATTTGGCTATTGGAGAAGATGATGCTTTTCTAGCAAGTGTCACAGAGGACCAGCGGACCGAGATGAAGAAGATGGCTTACAGCACCATTTTCTTGCACATGTTGGATAGCATCACAAGGGAGTGCAGAGACTCGGAGGATCCGACTGTCATATGGAAGAAACTAGATGAGTTGTTTCTTACTAAAACTCTCCCTAACAAGATTTATCTTCTTAAAAGAATCTTTGCTTTTAAAATGGATCCTAGTAAAGAGTTGCAAGATAATCTTGATGTCTTTAATAAGCTAGCTCAAGATTTGAATAGTTGTAGCATTATTTTTCCGGATGAACAATTGGCTGTTATCTTGTTAAATTCTCTTCTTGATTGCTTTGATAATTTGATTAATGCTATTGAGTATGAAAGGGATACTTTAACAAAGGAGATTGTGATCAATGCAATAAGGGCACATGATTTCAAAGCCAAGATGAAGGAGACATCAAGTGGAGATGGGCTGTTCATAAGAGGAAGGCCAGCAACTCGGAATGGCAGTAGCAACCATGGTAACTACCAAGAGAAATCAAGAGGTAGAGGGCAGAACCATGGGAGATCTCAGTCCAAGACAAGACTTGGAGGAGGAAGGAGATGCTTTTACTGCAACAAGGAGGGCCATTTTAAGAAAGATTGCAAGAAGAGGATGTGGGATGAAAAGAGAAGCCATACCAATAATAGAGAGGCTTCAGTTGCCAAAGGAGAACAACAAGATGATGTTCTTGTTGTGTGCTCAAATGTAAGTAGGAGGCAAGGCAGTAAAAAGTGGATTCTTGATTCCGGGTGCACTTATCATATGTGCCCTCACAAAGAATGGTTCAAGAATTTCAATGAGATCAATGATAGAAGGATCTTCTTGGGGAATGACAATTTTTGCTAAGTGAGAGGGATTGGAGACATCCAATTGAGGATGTTTGATGGAGTCACATTGGGGCAGCTGGATTCCATGGGGTATACATGCAAAGTAAAGGGAGGAAAGATCAAGGTGGCCAAGGGATCTTTGGTAGTGATCAAGGCAGCAAGAAACGATGGACTCTATGAGATGATTGGAGAGACAGAAATCAATGATTAAGCAGCAAGCTTAATGGCTGAGATGGACAAGGCAGCCCTTTGGCACACTCGCTTGGAACACATGAGCAAAAAAGGCCTACAAGTTCTTAGCAAGGATGGTCTACTTAGAGGAGACAAAGTAGAGAAACTATATTTCTGTGAGAGTTGCATTCTTGGGAAGCAACACCGGGTCAGCTTCAACACCGGAGTGCACAAGTCTAAGGAGATTCTTGACTACATTCATTCTGACCTTTAGGGACCAACAAGAACACCAACACAGGGAGGTAACTTTTACTTTCTGTCTTTAATTGATGATTATTCAAGAACAGTCTGGGTTTATTTGCTTAGAAATAAATAGGATGCCTTGAATAACTTTGTTGTGTAGAAGAAGTTGCTGGAAACTCAAACGGGTAGGGTAGTTAAGGCTTTACGAACCGATAATGGCTTAGAAGTTTGCAATAAGGATTTTGATAAATTATGTGAATTAAATGGCATTCTAAGGCATAGAGCGGTTGTAAAAACACCTCAGCAAAATGGAGTTGCTGAAAGAATGAATAGAACCCTATGGAAAAGGTTAGGTGCATGTTAATAGGATCCGGTTTACCAAAATATTTTTCGGGAGAAGTTGTGGCTACAGTTGCATATTTGATAAATAGATCACCCTCTAGAGCTTTAGAGCTCAAAACTCCCATGGAGATGTGGAGTGGAAAACCCCCTGAATTAAACAACCTTAGGACTGTTGGGTGTGCTGCATATGCACATCAAAAGGAGGATAAACTTAGCCCTAGATCTAGAAAATGTGTATTTCTAGGATATGGTGATGGGGTTAAGGGATATAGGTTATGGTCCTTAGAAAAGAAGGGCATGAAACTTATTATAAGTAGGGATGTTATTTTTAATGAATTATTATTTCCCTACTTGGAGAAAACTAACCCTGCAAGGGCTAGTGAGCAAACCAGTCCGGATATTGTGGAGCATTGCATCAAGGAGAACTCGATTCAGGTAGAGCAAATGAGGCAAGAGGGTTCGGACCAGGTAGAGCCCTTGGATGAAGGCCAAGCTCAAGAAACTCAAGAAAAGGTTGATGCAGCAAGTCATAATGACTACCAACTCACAAGAGATCGGGGAAGGAGAGTGGTTAGACCACCTTTGAGATATGGGTTTGCGGATGCTAATGTAGCAGCTCCTTGGATAGAAGGAGAGGTTGAACCAAAAACTTACACGGATGCCATGGAGTGTAAGGATTCGTCAAAGTGGCAACTGGCTATGGAGGAAGAAATAGATTCTTTGATGAAGAACAACTCTTGGGAGTTAGTGCCTAAACCCAAAAAATAGAGAGTGGTGGATTGTAGATAGCTCTACAAGATCAAAGAAGGGAATCCTCCAGGGGATGAAGTCTGGTATAAAGCTAAGCTGGTGGCGAAGAGGTTCACACAAAAAGAAGGCATAGATTTCACCGAAATCTTCTCACCGGTTATGAAGTACAAGATGATACGGATAGTGTTAGCATTGGTGGTCCAATTTGATTGGGAAATCGAGCAAATAGATGTGAAGACAGCGTTCTTACATGGAGAGCTCGATGAGACCATTTTCATAAGGCAACCCGAAGGCTATGAGGAAGGAAGGTAGGGAGATTTGGTGTGCAAATTGAAGAAATCTCTCTATGGCCTGAAGCAATCACCTCGGAAATGGAATAAGAGGTTTGATTCCTTTACAATCAGCTTGGGTTTCATGAGGAGCTACTATAATTCGTGCTTATACTATAAGGGCCAGAAGGTTGAAGAAGTGGTGATCATCCTCATCTATGTTGATGACATATTGCTGGTTGGGAGCAACATGGAGAGGATAAGGAAATTGAAGGCTCAACTCAATGAGGAGTTTGAGATGAAAAATCTTGGCCATGCACAAAATATCCTTGGGATGTGTATCATCCGGGAAAGGGAGAGAAACAGATTGAAGATCTCTCAAACTTCCTACATAAAGAAGATGATATCTAATTTCTTTATGGAAGATAGCAAACTAGTAAAGGTTCCTCTTGCTGGTCATTTCAAGTTCTCCAGTGATCAATGTCCAAGATCGAAGGCGGAGAAGAAGGAAACGGAGAAAGTCCCTTACTCTAGTGCGGTTGGTTCTGTTATGTTCACCATGGTTCGCACTAGACTTGACATTACTCATGCAATGAGTGTTCTCAGTAGGTTTATGAGTAATCCCAGAAAGGAGCATTGGCTTGGGATGAAGTGGCTATTGAGGTACTTGAAGGGAAGCCTAGAAGTAGGGCTGGTGTATGAGAAGAGAGGTAAGTCCATCTGCTTTGAGGGTTTTGTTGATTCAGACTATGGAGCAAACCGGGATAAAAGGAGATCGATTGCCTCCTATTTCTTCAACTTAAATGGATGTTGTGTAAGTTTGAAGGCTTAGTTGCAGCCAATGGTAGCACTCTCAATAACCGAGGCTTAGTACATAGCAGCTACAGAGGCCATTAAGGAGGCTATGTGGTGCAAAGGGTTGCTTGAAGAGATGAAGGTATTGGATGAGCAGGTTGTGGTATTTTTGGATAGTCAAAGTGCATTGCACTTATATAAGAATATGGCGTTCCATGAGAGGACAAAGCACATAGATGTTCGGTATCATTTCATTCGGGAAAATGTTATGAAAGGATGCATCCATGTGGACAAGGTAGCCACGGAAGAAAATCCTACAGACTTGGGTACTAAAGTTCTACCTCTAAGTAAGTTCAATCATTGCCTTGAACTACTTAGGATTGGAGTTGGTTAATTGATGACTCAAGATGAGTTTGGATCCCGAAGCTCTCTGCACAATGGTTCAGGTTTTTGAACACTTAGACAAAGGTAGAGATTGTTGGTATTTGTCCAAGGTTCAAACATATCCAAGCATGGTTCAAAGATGGTTAAAGTCTAAACCAATGTTGGAGGATTAAATTTCAGCAAGTTAGAAAACTGCACACATGTGTGTGCATCACTTTGGAGCAAGGTAAGGCTAAGCGCACTAGTGTGACCACTTCTGCACACAAGCAGAAGGGTGTGCGCATAGCTGGGAGAATTGGGCAGCATCAGTGTGCGCCACGCCCCTCCTTTACCAAAGCTGAACCTTGCAGAATAGGGACTCTAAGGATGTACTAGTGCTACAGCATGCACTACCCAGCACCGCACCTTCCAGCATGCACACCTCTAGAAACGCACCAACGCCGCACCGCCCAGGAGCTACTCCATGTGTGCTCTGCCTAGCACCGCACCGTGCCCTGTTGAGCGCCTAGACGCCAGGCACACCAAAGCACATATAGGCAGCATGCTTAAGGACTCTCTTAGGTGCATGTGTGCAATGTTAAAATGCACAGCATCACTTGGGAAGTGATGGAGGGCCATGATTAAGTGGAGATCATGATCAAAGGGTGGAGATCAGGATTCACAAGAATGATCAAGAAGTAAGGAGCTATAAAAGGGGTTTCCTAGCCTCATTTTCACACAAGAGAATAGAGAATACATTGTGACATTGTGAGATCAATTGTAAACACATAGAGAGAATTATATAAGAGTGACAAACAGAAGAGGGACTCTTTGTAGTAAGGCTGGGTGTAAAAGATAGAGAAGTCTAGATTAAAAAGAGAGCATTGTTAGTTCTCATCTTCTTCCTTTCTTCTCTTCTTGGTTTCTTCAAGAACTTTGTTTCTTGAAGGGGATTGCTGTAACTTGTACGAACCATTGATTTAGTGCAGAGAGTTTGGTGGAACTCATAGGAATGTAGGCATATTGCCGAACCTCGATAACAATTGCTTGTCTTATTTCTTTCTTTGATTTTCTGTTCCTATTTTCGATTCCAAATCTTTACAAGTCATTCTAGTCTTGGGTGTTTGGAAGATCACCACCTGGGCATCTTGTCAAGGTGATTTCCAACATCAACCTTACCTCATATGCCTCAAGCCAAGAGAAGCAGGCTATGCCTTAAGGGATGTCAACGAAGAAATTTGCAAAAATCACTAGGGTAAGCGAGCCCTAGCCCATAAGATTCTTATATAAGGCTATTATTGGTCGAGACTCCAAAAAGAGGCCTTAAACTTTGTTAACAAATGTGTTAAGTGTCAAAAGTTCGTCCCCATTCCTCACTCTCCCGCAAATCTATTGATTGTTATTATTAGCCTAGTACTATTCACAATGTGGACCGTTGACATTCTTAGACTATTCCCTCGAGCACCTGGATAGTTGAAATTTCTTATCATGGCAACGATTTACTTCACAAAATGGGCAGATGTAGAGCCCGCTTGAAAAGATAACAGAAGAAAAGTTAAAATATTTTTTTGGAAGTTAATAGTGACTCGATATGTAATCCCAAGGATGTTAGTGACTGAAAGTGGAAAGTTGTTTTAAGCAGCACAATTCAAGAAGTTCTGCCAAGACCTTCAGATTGACCAATAGTTCAACTCGATCGGATACCCACAAGCTAACAGGCAGGCCGAAGTAACGAATATGACCATATTGCAGACTCTGAAGAATTAACTCTAAGACATCCAAAGACTTTATGTCAAAGAGCTATAGCATGAAATAGCAGCCTACAGGACCATGCCTTGGTCCCTAATAGGTGAAACATCAATTTTTTTTTTAGCTCCTTGTCAAGGTGGGACAATCTTACCTACATGTTCAAATCTTTGATGCGAACAGCAATGACGATGGTCTGAGAGTGAACTTGGATCTGATCAAAGGAATCTGAGACAAAGCACTGTTGAAACTTGTTTAATACCAGCAGAGGACGACCATATACTATAACTCCAAGGTTAAGCAAAGAATATTCAGACTCAGAGACCTATTCCTCTTTAAGAAAGAAGTCAATGATCCTTGAAACATGGAAAAGCTCTCTAATAATTGGGAAGGCTCATACCGTATCAAGAGGGTGATCAAGGCAAGAACTCTTGAGCTGGAGATATATGGTACACCCGTACCACGTAGATGGAATTCAAAGAATTTAAAGAAATTCCACCAGTGACTCACCAATGTAAACTGGCCGAGAGCTGAGTGACTAATGTAAGCACTGTTATTATATGAATCGAATCAATTTGGCCTATGTTTTCCTATATTTATTATTTTCTACCAACTAAATTCCACCAAGTCCAAAATAGTGGTTGCATGCGAGAACTTCACTTCAGACATCCTCCACACCCAAGGACCAAAGTGAAGCATCCAAAATAACCTTTACCACAGCCATCCTCAAGTTCGAGGATCGAAGGGAAGAGCCAAAAAACCAGCCGCTAAGGCAATTCCAAAACCGAGCTGAAGGCCCACGAGAGCACCCCACCTTTGTGGAATGACAACTCGAGCATCATACTCAGGTGCTTAAAGGGTCACTAATTACTTCATTTTGTGATAACAAAATCAAGGACCGAAGTAATGACTCCAAAACTGAGCACTTCTCGGATTACAAAGACCCGTCTGAGAAAATATGTTAAGACTCTAGAAAGAGAAGTCTCAACTCAAGCACAAACATACAACACTTAGTAAGACTCTCATCCAAACACTAAGTGTTAGCTTTGAGAGCACACCACGGATTACTAAAACTCGAGAAAAGAAGTTGAGCCTATAAAAATAGAAGTTTCAACTTTAGCACAGATGTACAACACTTAGTGGAATTTTCATCCAAAAACTAATTGTCAACACCCAAAAGTTAAGTCTTAGATTTATACTAGAATGAATCTTGAGGTCAAAAGTTCGAGTAAATCACGAACGCAAACAAAAGAGATAAAAGAAAACACAAATATGAAGATAAAGCAAAAGATTTCATTACTAATAAAAGTACTACACATGAGGGCTTTGAGCAGAAATACAATAAATTACACAAAATAATATAAGGAAAAAAAAGTTTAGGCTTGCTCTTCTTACCCCTCTCGGCTGTCACGGTTGCCTACATACTCCTCTACGATCTAGCCATCAAATAAGTGATGATGACCTCAGCCTCACGACAGCGAGACTAGGCACCATCATCTTCAACTGTCATAACATCCTCACCACCCTCCTAAACCAACAGAGAGATAAGGTAATCTTTGGCAAAAGAATCCTGACCTATCCCACGTTGA
The DNA here is from genome assembly GCA_023935145.1 of Bretschneidera sinensis. Taxonomy (NCBI): domain Eukaryota; kingdom Viridiplantae; phylum Streptophyta; class Magnoliopsida; order Brassicales; family Akaniaceae; genus Bretschneidera; species Bretschneidera sinensis. The sequence continues at coordinate 57,410,449 of CM043702.1, read as the reverse complement.
GCTAAGGCCAAAGCTTTTTCACCTTCTCCTTAGTTGCCTAGAACTTGGAGATATACTTCTCAACGGCCTTTTTATAGACTAAGTCATCAAAAACTTGGGAGAGCTCAAACTCTTCCATGACTTTCTTCTCTACTCTGGCCAATTCAGCCCTGAGCCTTTTCACCTGAGCCTCAGCCCACTCCCTTTCCATACCCACATTAGCTTAAAGAGCTCAAAGCTCAACTCGTAGGTCATTTTGAACCCCCTTCAACTAGGAGATTTGCATGTGACACACTTAAAGCTGGGCCTTGAGAACTTCCTTCTCCTTACAAAACTGACCGATCTCTACCACGGTTTGAAAATATAACTCGGCCATAAAAAAGGCTAACACACAGACCTGAAACAATGATATCAATGGATCCAAATACTAAAAGAGCTTAAAATATACACTAAGCATAAAAAGAGATATACCTTTTGAGTAGTCTTACTCAAAATCCCAAACATGACCTCTATAAAGATCTGAGGAGCTGAATCGTTACTGCCCTCCCCATGAGGACCCATCCTCAAGGGTTGACCACTATAACCGAGTCTGAGGACAATCTCATTTGGAGTAAAAGGTTGAGGCTGACTCGCAAGGTCTATAGGATCCTTTACCTTGACCTTTTTCCTTTGGCTGGATAGAAGAGGAGGAAGAAGAGGAAGAACAGAGGTACCCTGAGGAGGGTTAGTCGAAGTAGAAGCCCCATGCTTATTTGCCACAAGTTGAAAAATTCGATTCCAGACAAAAACATTTCTGCACAAAGAAAGAAAGAAAATTTAGTACTAGAAATGTAAAATAGCTTAAACATAAACAAAAAATTACAAAAGGATAGAAGAAAAACAAAAATTTTCTAAGTAGAAGAAGATTACCAAAAGTAGCTTGACTCAAATCTATCAGCACACTCTCATCTGCTAACTCAGAGTCAAACACGGATTTTCCAAAGCAAGACCAGATCAGGTCCTCTTCCTTCTCGGTCATTGGAGGAAGATTGTTTTAGGAACTGAAGGTTCCAAACTGATAGTTCTTCCTCATAGAGAAAGGTTGCTCATAGCGTAAATAGAAGAACATCATCTTCTAACCATGGATAGACAAGGGATTCTCAAGTATAATCTTCTTCCTCAGCCTCGGAGACAGTGTATACAAACCTATGTTCTAAAGATTCTTGATGTCATAGTTGCTTCGAAACAAGTCCATGGAGAAAAGGATATGTCTACTATGCTTTCAATGCCAAACAAAGAAACTAACCAAAATTCTCATCGAATTTGAAGGTAGTTGATTAAGAGCAATGCTGAAGAAGTTCAGCACCTGAGCCACCTCTAGATCCATAGGAAAACTAAAACCTCCCTTGAAAAACTCCTCATAAAAACACATTTCATAAGGAGATCTACCTTGGATCAGGCTTTTGCCCCCTCTTATGGTGTCGATATTTGGATCTCATACTTATTTGAGATGCAATACTTTTGACGGAACAAATACAATGACCTATCTAACAAGGAACACGCCTTATCCATAGCCACATAATGAAATCGATCATGGTTGCGTGACATTTCAGTGCAGACATCTCTCATGGAGGAGGCAATAGACCCAATGTCTATGGTTTTAGAGGAATAACTTACGTGGTCTTCCTTATCTACATGGTCCACAATATCCATGGTTCCCTCTAAAGAAGGTACTTTAGGGCCGTAGGAGCTATGAGCCTCCTTATCGACTCTCTATTGAACTAGCACCACTAGATATAATTTAAGTGAAGAGAAGTACTCTTACCGAAGATGAGCTGAAAAAACGTGTCGAAGCAAGATGGACGAAACCAAAGAGAAGTGATGTTTCGAGGAGGAAAAAGAATAAGGACAAGGAGAAATTTTCTCCAAATAGAGGATAAATATGAAGTAGATCTAAAGCTCCAAAAGAAGGACGAAGACAAAAAGGATTTGAAGAAAGGCTGAAGGTGAAGTGAGCTCTACATTCTCAAGAAATTTGAAGTGTGAAGAAATGAGACCCTCATCATTTCCTATATAGAATTCAGAACATATGGAGAAGCAAAAAAGCTTTCTCGAGCAGTGAAAAGGTCACATCTAGTAGTGCAAGAATCACATCAAGTAGTGAAAAAGTCATATCACAACTAACATGCACATGTAGCACCAATTTAGACCCCATTCAGAAAAATTCACAAATTTAGGCAGACAATGTACCTTTCCACCTTGCACCACTTCAATTCCAAAGACGAGGTGAAGCATGAAAAAAACTTCACCTTGGACTTCTAAGTCCAAAGACTGAGGTGAGGTGTGCAAAACATGGTTCACCTCATACCTCTGTAAGTTCAAAGACCAAGGTGAGGTGTGCAAAATACTTTTCACCTCCGACCTCCAAGTTCGAAAAGTGAGATGAGGTATCCAAAACACACTTCAGCTCGAACTCCTACAAGTCTAAAGACTAAGGTGAGGTGTGCAAAGCACACTTCACCTCGGACCCCCATAAGTCCAAAGATTGAGGTGAGGTGTCCAAACCACACTTCACCTCGAACCCCTGCAAGTCCAAAGAATGAGGTGAGATGTAAAAAACATGCTTTAGCTCGAAACCTCGTAAGTTTAAAGATTGAGGTGAAGTGTGCAAGACACCATTCACCTCAGATCTCTTCTAAGTTCAAGGTCCGATGTGAATCACCCAAGATGGTTTTCACCCCAGACCCCTCCTTGTCTAAGGTCCAAAGTGAATCAACCAAGATGGCATCCACCTCAGACCTTTTCCAAGTTCGAGGTCCGAAGTGAAGCATACAAACTGACATTCGCCTTGAACCCCTCAAAGTCCGAGGTCTGAAGTGAAGCGCACAAAAGGTACTATACTTCGAACACCCCCCCGACAGAATCAAAAAACTATTAGAAGAGCTCTTCATGTACTCTCTTATGCTGAATTTTAGCTCTAAAGGAGTGGAGATAATATGATGTGGGTCAAATATACCATCCAACCAAAAGACGACACGTAGCAAACCCAAAGGCATAATGGTACTTGAACCAAAGGCAAACTGATAACCTTATTTATCCTAAACTCTATAAATAGGAGCTTCATTTATGGTAACTCATTCTTTACACACTTTTTACTTTCATCTCACTCTTAGTCGTACTCTAACTTAAGCATCAAAAGGCTCTCCCTAGAGAAAAACACTCCAGGTTGGCTTCCTTTTCAAGTACCTCAGACTAGCTCAGACTATACTAGAGTAGTTTAAACTAGACCAAACTAGCTTAGATTAGACCAAACCATCTCATATCAAAACAATTCTGAGAGTACTAAGTCAAACCCGACTCTCAAACTTGACCCATGTGGATCTGACTTATTTTCGGCATCAAAAGTTATAACTCGCAAGGTTTGAGCATTATTAATTCAATCTTAATTCTAATATCATTATGGTTTAACATGGATTGATTTTTATGAGCCTTGATAGTTGAAATAATTTTAAATGTAAGGTCATAAGAAGAGTAGAATAATTTGATTCCATTTGAATTTTTTTTTTCCTTCAGCTTTATTAATAATGCAAGTACATATCAATCTAAGCTAAAGCTTCTCTATTGATTGGAAATTCAAAATCAAGCCATAAATTAGGACCTGAATATGAGCTCGATTTGGTCCAATTTAAAGTTTAAAACCAAGCATGAATAAGGAAAAGTTGGGTCAAGCCAAGTTCGTCTATTTTGTATACTTTGGTATTTTATGGGCTAAACTATAATTCTTTTCTTTAAGGATATTCAGGTTTTCTATTTTGGTCCCTAACAATTTTTTTCCCTATTTGAGACCTTAACATTACTAAATTTCCCAATTAATCCATTTTGTTAGTCAAACATTAAATTCCTTACCATTTTTCGTCTGACGTTAAACAAAGTTTAATATTAACAAAAAAATCAAACTATCCTTCCAAATTTTTTAACAATATTTAATTAATTACTATTTTCTCAAGAAGAAATTATCAACAACCTAGAAACAATAAATCAAATCAAACCAAATTACAAAAAATTGAAGGATTGAACACATAATGGTATTTCATAAATGAACAACCTAAAATATTAATCAAAATCCATTTCAAAATTGAACTGCCAAACCCATAAGTTTATGAAAACCAATTAAAGAATCAATTGTAAACTCTACTCAAATATACTCCAAACACCAATTTATTGGAACCCTTTTGGAAATCAAACTCCTAAAGTCAAATATCAAAGAAAACTCATAATAAAAACCAGAAACAAGCTAAACTCATAATGACAATCCAATTCCTACAATTAACACAAGCTCGGAAGAAAAAAAATTCCACAATAAGTTCATAAAAATGGTAAAAAAATAACACAAAATTGGATATGTTTCACCTCCAAAAGATCATGCCCATGTAGACTCTTCATAGCTGTTAGGAAATAAAGAAACCATTTTTCCTCTTTGTGTGAATAAAATAGACAAAAATAAAAATACTAAATAACCATAGCACAAAGATAATAATCAAACCACAAAAATCAAGACATTTAATTTTTACGTGGGAAACCCCTTCAATGTGAAAGAAAAAAGCCACAGGACTTAGTCCAAGCAAAATCTCCATTATAAAATAATGGGAATACAAAGTATCTTCTTTAAAGCAACCTAAAGATTAACAAATAATTTATCGTCACCTTAAAGGTGGATTTCAAAAATAATCTACCAGAAAAAAATTAAAGTGATCTCACTGAAACAAGCTGTAATAAAAGCAGGCGAATAAACGGAATACATCGCTTAAAGCCCTTACCACATAGAAAGAACAACCAAAATTTGAGCTCGAATTTTTATGAAATCGGTCTTCAAATCGGATAATAACCGTGAGTTAAAAAAATACCAACTCCCAAACTGTTTATGCTGCTAAAAAGAAAAGGCAAAAATCATATATATCAAGCAAGAGAATTCTGTTATCTTTATATACTAGCAGCCTTAGGTAAATGTCAACAAGAATTAATTTTTGGTGGCTCCACATAGGCGGGATCGACCCTAACAATCTCATATTTTTTATTCATGTGGAGAGCACAACCATACCTACAATCTTTTTGCATAATTCAAACTTCTACAGAGGCAAAGCTTTAGTCATCATATCTAATCCATTATCATCGATATGGATTTTCTCAAGTTGCAATAACTTTATCTCTAGAGCATCACAAATCAAATTGTAACACACATCAAATATGCTTAGACCGATAATGAAATGTTAGATTTTTGTTGAGATGGATAACACTCTGACTGTCACAGTACAACATGTACTTTTCTCGTTTCATGCCAAATTCGTGTAGAAACATTTTCAACCATAATAACTCATCAAGTACATTTTATAAGCTTCAAACATTTTCAAACATTTTATAAGCTTCAATCAAGATAATACATTCAGCCTCAGTGGAAGATAGAGCAACACATTTTTGAAGTTTAGACTGCCAAGATATAGCTTCCCTTGCCAAAGTCATCAAGTACCCTGAAGTAGACTTTCGAGTGTCAATATCACTTGCTATGTCGGCATCTGCCAAACCATCTAGCACAAGTTTACCATCACCAAAACACAAATACATCTAATGAGAGTCATAAAATGCATCTCAACAGTACTTATTTGTTAGCATTTTAGGGTTGATCTAGGTTTGATTTACATTTTTATACCTTAACAACTCTAAAGTGATATTCTTGGATTGTTGATCTAATTCGGTGCATTTTTCAGGTACTTTGAGTTCAAAAGAGATGGAAAGCTATCATAGCTTAAAGCACAATGCTTCGATACATATCAGAGTGAAGGCATGGTTGCAAAAGGACAAAATGAAAAGAAACCAAGTCTTTAGTGTTCCATGCTACAGCCCAGAACTTCAAGCCTCGGCCACCAGAACCATCAGCTTCTCGAATAGGAAAAGGAGTATGCGCACCATGGCCTGGAAGCGTTGAGCCATGGCCTCCAAAACCATGTCTAAAAGAACCAAGAAGACCATCAGTGTGCGTCGTGGCCTAGACCAGTATGAGCCGCGGCCTAGCAATCTGAGCCGCGGCCTGGAAGGTCTGAGCTGCGGCCTCCAGAAAGTAAAGAAAAATAGTCAAAAGCTTGAGCCACAGCCTGGATTAGTGTGCATCACGGTGCAAGCATGATGTCCTATTTCCTAATTATGGTTTTAAAGATAGTTTAGACCCGAAAATACCCTTGGACCTTTTGTATTATAAATAGATCACTTAGGGTTTGATAAAAAAGAGGTTGGAAAAACTCAAGAAAACAGCTACATTCTTCTCCATTACGATGTTCAAGCATGAACCCCATGGCCAACTAATCTCCAAGTAAGGCGAAATGATGAATTTTTAGGTGTAGTTCTTCTTATTTCTATTCTTGATTTAGTTGTAGTTCGAATTTATTGTTAAACATTGTTATGATTTACTCTTTGATTTAATTAGAAGATTTTCTCTTAATCCGATGATTGCATCTTTCTCCTCTATATAAGTCTAGTCATACTCTTCTTATGTTAACTTGTTGGATGTGATTGATTCCGGTAGATTTATCTTTTAGGTTTGTCCATTACTGCAATATTATCATTGAAGATATATTGTTGTTTCTTGATAAATCTATAAGATAGGTCATGTGTGCTTAAATCGAAAGTAAATAGTACTTCATAGCAATTACATTAGGGTTTACATGTGTTTTGATTGAATATTTATCGATTGCTTGTTTGAGATGTGAAACTAGCAATTGAGATAAGAACAATTGAATCGAGTTTAGAATAAGGCAACGAACCTAGGGAGGATTCCCAGAACCTTGTTATCTCTCCATTATAATCTTCATTATATTTACACAATTTTCTCACATTACTTCTTTATCAAAACTCAGATTCTTTCACTTGATCTTTATCGTTTGTGTTAAGGTTTACACTTTCCCTTGTAGTTCGCTTTTCCTCGTGGGATCAACACCTCAACTATACATAATAACCGCGTATTAGTTTGAGTGTAATCAAATTTTGGCGTCGTCGCCGAGGAAACATGCTCAAATACAAGGAATATTGTCAACTTTGAGACAAGACGATAATATTGTTCTTTTCTCTTTGTTTTGATTTTCTAATTTTCTTTTATTATTTTGTTTTATTTATTTTCCCTCTAACTCATTCGGTGTATGCTTAGACCGAGAGATTTGCGAGGTAGATTCATTAGAGGACTCGAAATAGAGTTACCCTCTCCTTCCACATCCGTTAGTGAAACCTCGCCTAGATCAAACCATAGTGTACCCCCATACGAGACTTTAGAGGATTTTGTTAACATGGCTGATAACCCCAATGAGAATGTTGCTAGGACACTTAAAGATTACTTGCATCCTAGCTGAACAGCCACACCATCATGCATCATGTTTTCAGCCAATACTCGCCATCAAGATTTTAAAACAGGGATGATACAGTTACTCCCTATGTTTCATGGCTTGGAAAATGAAAACCCATATGTACACATTAGGGAGTTTGAGGAAGTAGTTATGATTTTTCATAGTCAAGATGCAACTGATGACATCATGAGACTCAAGTTCTTTCCTTTCACTTTGAATGATAGAGCTAAGAGTTGGCTATACTCACTGAGACCACGATCTATTGGGTCATGGAATGAGATGACTCTGGTCTTCTTTAATAAATATTTCCCTTAACATAAGACCAATGCTTTAAAAAGGAAAATCTCTACCTTCGCACAAAAGGACAATGAGACTTTATATCAGTCTTGGGAGAAATTTAAGGAGTTGTTAAGTATGTGTCCTCGCCATGGGTATGAGAATTGGCGCTTAGTGAGCTATTTTTATGAGGGACTTACATATAGAGAGCGCCAATTTGTAGAGATGATGTGTAATGGTGAATTCTTACAAAAAGATCTTGATGAGGCCATACAATACCTCAATGAGCTTGCTGAAAAAGCTCACACTTGGACTGGACCTAGTGCTACTGAAAGCACATAGGTCACGACTTGTAGGAAAGCCAAATGGTGGTGGAATTTACCATCTTAGGGAAAAGGACAACCTAAAGGCTAAGGTTGAGATGCTCACTAGGGAGCTAGATGCATTAAAGACTAAGGGCTCAAAGCCAACACACGTGGCTAATCATGCCGAGTCTTTAGAACCATGTTTTATGTGTGGCGGGGTAGGTCATCCCGCCTAAGAATGTCCCACATTTATTGATATGAGAGGGATGTATGAGGAACAATGTAATGCCTTAGGCATGTACAAGAAACCTTTGGTACCCTTCTCTAATACCTATAATCCGGGGTGGTGCAACCACCCCAATTTTAGCTGGAAGTCTAAAAACTAGCAGCTTGAACAACCCCCTAGATCATATCCTACACCATATCATGCACCCTCATCCTCTAGGAGTTCTTTAGAAAACAGTTTGCATGCATTTATTGAGGCACAGGGTAAGACAAACCAAAGATGTGAAGCATTTATTACGTAGGTTGTTGAAGAAAACAAAGAAATAAGGAGCCAAGTGTCCAAATTGATAGGCTCCTTGAGTGTGAATGAGCAAGGTAAGTTTCTTTCTCAAGCTCAATCCACACCCCATGGTCAACACATGGCACAAGAGAATCTAAAAGATGTGAATACCATTGTGACACGAAGTGGTAAGTCATTACACATCCCAACAACGAACAAATCAGAGGATATGGAAAAGGGTCAAGGTAGTAGTGATGTCGAGCCGCCCAAGGACCCTGAGGTCACCAAGAGTCCTATTAAGGCACCATTCCCTCAAGCCTTAAAAACAAACAAGAAAACTCTAGACCTAAACAATGAAATCCTAGAGAACTTAAGGTAAGTAAAATTAATCTTCCTCTTTTACATGTGATTAAACAAGTTCCTACTTATGAAAAAGTTTTCAAGGATTTGTGTACAGTTAAGAGGAAGCACCATGTGAAGAAGACAGTGTTCCTGACAGAGCAAGTTAGTGCTCTAACTGAGCAGAGGATTCCTCCCAAATACAAGGATCTTGGTTGTCCAACCATTGCATGCAATATTGGAAATTATAAGGTTGGAAAAGCATTGCTCGATTTAGGAGCTAGTGTGAATCTAATGCCGTTTTTGATTTATTTGCGGTTGGGATTGGGAGAAATCAAACCAACCGCTGTGGTATTGCAATTAGCTGACCGTTCGGTCAAAGTACCCCGGGGTGTGGTAGAGGATGTTCTAATTCAAATTGATAAATTTTACTATCCTGTTGATTTCCTAATCCTTAACACTACCTCTGCTGTTGACACTGCCTCTAAAATTTCTTTGATTTTGGTTAGGCCATTCCTTGCCACTACAAATGCTCTTATTAATTGCAGGAATGTGTTCATGAAGCTGTCCTTTGGAAACATGACCCTCGAGGTGAACATCTTTAATGTTGCAAAACAACCAAAAGATGATGACGAGAGCCACCAGTTATACATGATCGAGTTATTCATCGATAAGGGAGTTTCTATAGCTCATGATTTTGATCTTCTTGAGTATTTTCTTGTTAATTCTGAGTTTGATTCTATTAATAATCTATCTGATGTAATTGATATTTGTGCTATTTTTTATAAAACTCAGGATTATGGCACTCATGCATGGCAACAGTAGTTTGAGGAGTTGCTTGAGAGAAGTAAGAAACAAATTCCCTCAAGTGTGGAAGCACCCAAAGTCGAATTGAAGCCTTTACCTAAGGGTTTAAAGCATGTCTTCCTCAGTCCAGGTGATACTTTTCCTGTTATTATCTCATATGAATTATTTGAGTCTCAAGGTGAGAAATTAATTCGGACTTTAATTGAATATAAATCTGCCTTAGGTTGGAGCATGGCTGATTTAAAAGGTGTTAGTCCCCTGGTCTGTTCTCATAAAATTAATTTGGATGAAGGAACTAGCCTTCGTAGAGACCCCCAGCGTAGGCTTAACCCCACTATGAAAGAAGTGGTAAAAAATGAAGTGTTAAAACTATTAGATGCGGGAATCATATATCCCATAGCTGATAGTAAATGGGTAAGTCCTATACAGGTCGTTCCTAAAAAGTCAGGTGTCACTGTGGTAAAGAATGACCTAGGAAAGTTAGTCCCTACAAAACTTGTTATTGGGTGGCGAATGTGCATTGATTACAGAAAATTAAATGCTGCCACTCAAAAAAAAACCATTTTCCACTACCTTTTATCGATCAAATTCTTGAGCGTGTAGCTGATCATCATTTTTATTGTTTCTTGGATGGTTATTCTGGTTATTATCAAATTGAAATTACATTAGAAGACCAAGATAAAACCACTTTCACTTGTCTCTTTGGTACTTATGCTTTTCGTAGAATGCCATTTGGATTATGTAATGCACCTGCTACTTTTCAACGTTACATGATGAGCATTTTTAGTAACATGGTTGAAAATTACATGGAAGTTTTTATGGATGACTTGACTGTTTTTGGATCTTCATTTGATGCATGCTTATTCAATTTAGAAAGAGTATTGATTCGTTATGAGGAGAAGGAATTAGTTTTCAATTGGAAAAAATGCCATTTTATGGTACCTTCAGGTATCGTCTTAGGGCATATTATTTATTCTAGGGGGATAGAGGTTGATCAATCTAAGATTGAATTAATCTCTAAGTTTCCTACACCTAAGACCATAAAGGATGTGAAATCTTTTCTTGGTCATGCGGGTTTTTATAGGAGGTTCATACAAAAATTTTCCACCATATCTGGACCACTATGTGCCCTCCTAATTAAGTATGCCCCATTTGAGTGGACACAAGCTTATCAAGAGGCCTTTAAAATGCTGATTGGCAAGCTTACTTCAGCATCTATAATGTATTCACCTTATTGGACTTTACCTTTTGAGATCATGTGTGATGCTAGTGACTTTGCTGTAGGTGCTGTTCTTGGATAGCAAAGAGAGGGGAAGTCTTTTGTCATTTACTATGCTAGTAAAACTCTAAATATTGCTCAGATGAATTACACCACCACTGAAAAAGAATTGCTAGCTGTAATGTTTGCTTTGGATAAGTTTCGTGCTTATTTGATTGGCTCTCCTATTATTATTTTCATATATCATATAGCCCTTAAGTACCTTCTTACAAAGAAGGATGCTAAGGCACGACTAATACGATGGATCTTACTTTTGCAAGAATTTGACATCACCATCAAAGACAAGAAAGGAGTAGAGAACGTAATGGCTAACCATCTCTCGAGGCTCACATTTGAAGACACCTCTGACAACCTACCAATCAAGGATGATTTTCCTGATGAGCATTTACTCTTTATTACTTCTCTACCATGGTTTGCTCATATCGTGAATTATTTGGCTACCGGTGAGATACCAATGGATTGGAGCGCTCAGGACAAGAGGAAGTTTATGACTGAGGTACATAATTTTTATTGGGATGACCCTTGTCTTTTCAAATACTGCCCTGACCAAATTTTAAGGGGTTGCATCCCTAATGAAGAGATTGCCAGCGTTTTGGAATTTTGTCACTCCCAAGCTTGTAGGGGCCACTTTTCAATGAAAAAAACCGCTGCAAAAATTCTACAGTGTGCATTTTATTGGCCCACCTTGTTTAAAGATGCAAACATCTATTGCCACTCATGCGAAAAGTGTCTGAAGTCAGGAATTGTGTCTTGTCGTAATATGATGCCCTTAAACCCAATTTTAGTGATCGAAATTTTTGATTGTTGGGGCATTGATTTTATGGAACCATTTCCTCCTTCTTTCGGATATCAATATATCATTGTGGCAATAGATTATGTGTCCAAACGGGTAGAGGCAGCAGCTTGTAGAAGCAATGATAATAAGACGGTAATTAAATTTCTCAAAGAAAATGTGTTATCTCGATTTGGTACACCATGTGCTATAATTAGTGATCGAGGTACGCATTTTTGCAATCGTTCTTTTGAAGATTTGATGAGAAAATATGGGGTGTTACATAAGATCTCTACTTCCTACCATCCTCAGACAAGTGGATAGGTAGAACTTGCAAACAGGGAAATTAGAAAAAACAGTCAACCTGGATCGCAAGGATTGGTCTTTGAGACAAGTTGATGCGCTTTGGGCTTACCACACAGCTTTCAAAACTCCCTTAGGTATGTCACCTTATAGGCTTGTTTTTGGAAATCCTTGCCACTTACCTGTAGATCTCGAGCATCGAGCTTATTGAGCCATCAAGCATTTCAACTTTGATATGGGAGAAGCAGGTAAGCTTAGGAAATTTCAGTTGACCGAGCTAGAGGAGTTGAGAAATGATGCTTATGAGAACTCTAGAATCTATAAGGCTAGAATGAAAGTGTTTTACGATAAGAAAATTTTGAGGAAAACATTTAAGTCTAATGATCAAGTATTCTTATATGATTCTAGACTCCATAAGCACCCAAGAAAACTTCGATCGAGGTGGACCGGCCCTTTTATAGTAAAGAATGTTTTTACAAATGGGGTGGTAGAAATAGAGGATCCTAGAGATAATCGGATCGTTAAAGTAAATTGTCAACACCTTAAAATCTTAATTGATAGGCAAGATCCGGAAGTGGAAGACATTCCACTTATGGATCCGGTCTATTCACCTTAACCACACCACACATGTATGTTTTTATTTATTTTTCATTTTGTTTGTTTTGTTTTTAATTAAGTTTATTTCAATTTTAATTTTTAATTTTTTTTCTAGTTTGATTTAATCTAATTTTTAGTTTAAAGGTTATTTCTATTTTGCTAATTTTATTTCGCACAAACAAGTTTTTTTAACTAGAACAGGTCCGGACCACGCTTAGGCCCAACAGACCTCGCCTCGGCCCACTGACGCTCGCCTACCGGCCAGTCTATCGCACCACGCCCCAACCCACACCACGTCGTGCTGCACAGCAAAGTAACATTTGGGTTTTAGGTTAGCAAGCCGCGGCGCGAGCATGCCCAAGCCGCGGCGCCAACCCGTGATCTAGACCCTTTAAAACCCATTTCTACACCATCTTCTTCATTTCTACTTTGCGAAACACATAGCACACTCCACTCTCTCTCATCCTCTCTCCAAACCCTCACTTACTCACCTCATTTTTCTCACTATTTCTTGATTCTAACACCATTTCTTGAAGAATTTCTCACTCATATTACAGATTTTGCTGAAAATTTCTCCAAAAAGCTTGGTTCTAAGAGGATTTTTAGTTCTTCAAGAAGATTTCAAGTTGGTGGGTACTCTTTCTTCTCTCCAACTTTGGGCATCAAGTAAGATCAATTTCTTCTCTTTGTTGTGAATTTGTGCTATTTGGGTGGTTGATTTTGAATTAGTTCTTTTGTTCTATAAATTTGATTCAAATGGCCCCTAAAACTAAGAGATCAAGGGGGAAACAACCTCAAGAGTATGATGAGAGCAAATTTGTCAGTTTTGAGGCTAGTGAAAGATATATTAGCTTGATAAATGCTAGGAAACCCATTCCTGATAGAGGATTCACTATCACAGAGAGGGGAAAACCAACCTTGTTTAGAATGATTATTAATAGGCATTGGGGTGCATTTGCAAGACAACCACCTCATTCCCTTACAAATGTGGTTAGAGAATTCTATGTTAATGCCGAAGAGCATAGGAATGGTAAGGTGATGGTGAGAGGAAAAATAGTTTCTTTTAGCAGCACATCTATCAATAGATTCTATGGGCTACCTGACATAGAAAATAGTGAGTATATTGCATATATGTCTAATATTGACTATGACGAAGTTTGCAATACTCTCTGTATTCCGGGCATAACTTGGAAAATGATGGGTGATACCCCTAAAACCTTGCCCAGTACTTCTTTGACTGTTAATGCTTGGGCTTGGCAATATTTTGTGTGTCAGAGGTTGATGCCTGCTACGCACTATAGTGATCTTACTGTTGAGAGAGCTGTTCTGATTTATGCTATTTTGATGGGCATGACTATTGAAGTGGGCCAAATCATATTTAATTCTATCATACACACTGTGAGACAAAATCTTAGGTTGTACTTCCCTTCATTAATTACCCAATTATGCATCCGAGCGGGCGTCCAGTACAGTCCTGATGAGGAAGCCCAGTAACCCAAGAAGCCTATCAATGATGGCATGCTCAATCTGATTAAAGTCTCAAGGCCGCTAGCTCCGGGTGAGAGAGCAGCAATTGCTGCCCCCCCTCCCCCTAGGAATTTCACTGTTTCAGAGCGCCTTGAGCATTTAGAGATTCGGTTTGACGAGCATCAGAAACTCTTGCATGATAGGTTTGATCATCAGGAACGATTCTTGGCTAGGCAAGCAGATTATCAAGCGGGGGTGTATTCTTCTTTTGGTTAGATGTACCAACACCTTACCTTTGCCACTAGTTGTGATATGGCTCACTTTCCCACTTTTCCACCCTATCCGAGTTCATCTTTTGATCCAGCTCTAGAGGAAGGTGAAGACAATGAAAAGTGTAAAGAGGAGGACGAAGACATAGAGGATTAATTTTGGGTTATATCTTGTTTGTCTCCTTTTATTTTATTATCGGATGACTGTACTAACATTTATTATGCATTCTTTTTCGTTATTTTATTTTTCATACTTTATTTTCATTTTTAGTTATTTATTTAGCTTTCAAGTGTTAACCTAACATACGGTGGGAATCTTAATGTTACACCGCAGTTGCTTTCTTTTTGTTTGTTTTGTTCTATGTTATAGATCGAAATTTCAACAAGAAGAACCGCATGCAGTTCAAATGGTGGTGCACAATTTTCAGCTTCTGTGCACTTTTGATTACAAAGGGAGTTTCCTTTACTTTTTCTTTCACATTGAGGTCAGTGCACTTTTTAAGTTGGGGATAAAGGAAACGCATTTCTTCTTTCCATTGAACTGCTTGGTGTCACTTTCCCTTTTTGTTTGTTTTTAGCATGCTTTATGTTAGTCTTGGAGTTAATTCACATGTCAATGATATGAGCCTAATTGAGAGAGCATATAGCGTTTAGAAGAAGTTAAATCTTGCCTCGGTTTGAGAATAATTTAAGTGTCAATCTTCATTTGGTTTGTGACTCTAGGTTGCGGTAAGATTACATGATTAGTCTAAAACATTTAGAGAAGTTTTTTGTTCGATTGTTTTGTGAATACTTTTACGGTCTCGACAAGCTCTAAAACTTATTTTATAATCACTTGAGGCGAAATCCTAGAATGCACATTACTTAGGATATGATATAGGCCATTTTTGGACCGTTTGAGCCTTTCAAACTTACCCTTGCTATATTTATCGCTAATCACCTATTTGAGCCTTTTCTTCAAAAAAAATTTGAGCCTTGTTTCTTTCGATAAACCATTTACTTACCTTTTTGAGCCTAAAAATATTTTATCCTTACCTTTCTTTTAAAAGAACTTAGTTATACACATTTGTTGAGATTAAGAGGAGTAAGGATGGAAATATGAAAAAATATTACTACCATAACCCAAGTACATTAAAGAAGATAAGTTAGAGGTTGTGGGAAAAAAATAAAAAAAGAGGTGAATGGTCTTATGCCAAAATTATTATAAAAAAAAGTGAATTATGGCAAAGAAAGAAGAAAATAAAAAAGTGGTGATTTATTGATAGAAATGCTCGAAAAATGGTTTAAAAAGTTGGGTGTTGAAGTAAGGTTATCCAGTGCTTAAAGTAATTGTGTTTAAAACTAAGAAATTGAGTTCTTATACTTGTTGAATACTTCCCGTTCTTTCTTGACCTTTACCTTAGCCTAATGTTACAAGCTTATTAAAGACCTATTGATCCAAGGTAGTGTGATTTTTCTACAATAGTGGAGAGTGATTTGAAGAGTGAGCCTATGGAGCTTGTTTTTGTGATTCATGTCACGCAAATTACTATATTTTTAGAGGCCAAGACTTGTATTCATGAATGTTGTGCATAAAATCATTCGGGTGTTCGGATTAATAGATTGTGGTAAGATGGATGTTAAGAGTCGATAACAATTGTAAGATTGATGTTTGGATTACTTTTGGACTTCGGTGATATTTAATGATTCTATGTGTTATGTGTTATTTACGATTTTTGAGACAGGAAATTTGAATTACTCTTGGTTTAACACTAACATTGCTTTATTTTGTTTTGATTTCTACTATAGAATTCATATCATATTGTCTTGTTTTTCGCTTGAATTGCTAGGGACTAGCAATAAGCTAGTTGGGGGTTATGATGAGAGTCATAAAATGCATCTTAACAGTACTTATTTGTTAGCATTTTAGGGTTGATCTAGGTTTGAATTACACTTTTATACCTTAACAATTCTAAAGTGATATTCTTGGATTGTTGATCTATTTCGGTGCATTTTCAGGTACTTTGAGTTCAAAAGAGATGGGAAGCTATCATAGCTTAAAGCATGATGCTTCGATGCATATCAGAGTGAAGGCATGGTTGCAGAAGGACAAAATAAAGAGAAACTAAGTCTTTAGTGTTCCATGCTACGGCCCAGAACTTCAAGCCTCGGCCACCAGAACCATCAGCTTCTCGTATAGGAAAAGGAGTGTGCGCGCCGTAGCTGGGAAGGGCTGAGTCGTGGCCTCCAGAACCATGTCTAAAAGAACCAAGAAGACCATCAGTGTGCACCGCGGCCTGGACCATTTTGAACCTCGGCCTGGCAGTCTGAGCTGTGGCCTCCAGAAAGTAAAGAAAAGCAGTCAAAAGCTTGAGGCGTGATGCCCTGTTTCCTAATTAGGGTTTTAATGATAGTTTAGACCTGAAAACACCCTTGGACCTTTTGTATTATAAATAGATCACTTAGGATTTGATAAAGAAGAGGATGGAAAAACTTAAGAAAACAACTACATTCTTCTCTATTACGGTGTTCAAGTATGAGCCCCATGGCCAACTAATCTCCAAGCAAGGCGAAATGATAAATTCTTAGGTGTAGTTATTCTTATTTCTATTCTTGATTTAGTTGTAGTTCGGATTTATTGTTAAAGATTGTTATGATTTACTCTTTGATTTAATTAGAAGATTTTCTCTTAATCCGGTGATTGCATCTTTCTCCTCTATATAAGTCTAGTCATGCTTTTCTTATGTTAAGTTATTGGATGTGATTGATTCAGTAGATTTATTTTTTAGGTTTGTCCATTACTGTGATATTTTCATTGAAGATATATTGTCATTTCTTGATAAATCTATAAGATAGGTCATGTGTGCTTGAATCGAAAGTAAAGAGTACTTCATAGCAATTACATTAGGGTTTATATGTGCTTTGATTAAATATTTACCGATTGCTTGTTTGGGATGTGAAACTAGCAATCGAGATATAAACAATTGAATCGAGATTAGAATAAGGCAACGAACCTAGGGAGGATTCTCAGAATCTTGTTATCTCTCCATTATAATCTTCATTATATTTACACAATTTTCTCACATTACTTCATTATCAAAACTCAAATTCTTTCACTTGATCTTTATTGTTCGTGTTAAGGTTTACACTTTCCCTTGTAGTTCGTTTTTCCTTGTGGGATCGACACCTCAACTATACATAATAACTGCGTATTAGTTTGAGTGTAATCAACGTCTTAGAAATAACAATATGGAATCTAAGATGCTCTTTGATGGATTAAAGAGAAACCGACTGACAACACTAATTGCATTAGCAATATCTAGCCTTGTGCAAACCATGGCATACATCAAACTAACAACTACAGAAGCATATGAGACTTTCTTCATTTCTTCTTTCTCTTTCTCATTAGTAAGAAACTGCTTGGAACTAAGCTTGAAGTGACCCACAAGTGGAGTAATAATAGGTTTTACATTGCCCATATGAAATCTCTCGAGAATCTTCTCAATGTAACCTTCTTAAGACAGCCACAACTTCCCATGCTTTTTATCACAGGAGATCTTTATACCAAGAATCTGTTTCGCCGGTCCTAAATCCTTTATTGCAAATAATTTACTGAGGTTCTTCTTCAATTCATAAATCCTACTAATATGATGACCAATAATCAAAATGTCATCTATGTAAAGCAAGAAAAAAATATAGTTACAATAAAAAACTTTTTAACAAACACATAATGGACAGAAGTAGTTCGGCTATAACCATGATTCTCAATGAAAGAATCGAATTTCTTATACCACTACTTGGGTGCCTACTTCATCCCATACAAACCCTTTCTCAACCTGTACACTAGATGTTCTTTATCTTTGACTTTAAGCCCCTTATACTGCTCCATATAAATCTCTTACTCTAGGTCACCATGGAGTAAGGCAGTTTTCATATCAAGTTATTCTATCTCTAAGTTTAAACGAGTAGTCAAGACAAGAATAACTTGGATATAAGACATCCTGACTACATGTGAAAAAATTTATTCAAAATCAATTCCTTTCTTTTGATTGAACCTTTTCACAACTAGTCTTGCCTTATACCTAAGTTGTGAGCTCTTATCTTCAGTTTTCAACCTGTAAACCCATTTGTTTTTTAGTGATATTTTACCCTTACGAAGTTTCACTAAGTCATATGTGTGGTTTTCATGCCAGGATTTCATCTCATCTTGCATGGCTTTCAGCCACTCTTCTTTATAATCATTTGTCATAGCTCCATCATAACATTTTGATTCTCCATTATCTATAAGTATTACATACTCATAAGGAGAATATCGTCTAGCAGGCTAACGCTCTCTAGTGGAATTTTTTTACTAAAGTTCTATAGAAGCCTATTGAAATTCTTATTTTGTATGATCATCATGAGGTAAATCAGTAACTACGTGATCATCAACAAGTGGAGGAATATCACTATTATTATCACTTGAATCTTCATTTTCTCTTTGAATTTCTCCCCCTGTGATCATCATGAGCTATAGTTGGAGAAGAAATTGGATCCAAGTTAACAAGATCTTCATTGAAGGACTTAGGTTTCATAATCTTCTACAAGTCTTCAATGGTTTGATCTTCAAGGAACACAACATTTTTAATCCTGATAATTTTCTTCTCTTTCAGATCCAACAATCTGTAGCCAAATTCTTCATGTGTATAACCCAAGAAGATACACTCTTTCATCCTACTATTAAGCTTGGATCTTTCATCTTTGAATAATGTGAACAAAAGGTCTGCACCCAAACACCCTTAAATGTTTGTAGGACACATCTTTCCCAATACAAAACTTCTCTAGTACATCAACATTCAAATGAGCTAAAGGAGAAGAAATAATCAAGTCAACTGCAGTCTTCATTGCCTCACCCAGAAGGTTTTAGGCAGCTTTGTATGAGAGAGCATACACCTAATTCTTTCTTCTATAGTTCTATTCATTCTCTCTGCTACACCATTATCATGCGGATTTTTATGAACAATTTTCCTAAGTCTAATACTAAAATCCCTACAATACTTCTCAAAAAGACCCATGTATTCACCACCATTATTTACTCTAACACATTTCAGTTTCTGACTAGTCTCTCTTTCAACTTTCACATGAAATTCTTTGAATGTATCAAACACCTAATGCTTAGAATGTAAAGCAATAACGCACATTTCTCTAGAGAAATTGTCAATAAACGTCACAAAATAGAGGGTACCACTAATAGATTTATATTTCATATAACAAACATCAGTATGAACCAAATCCAAAACAGTATTATATCTAGAAGGAAGAGGTCTAAGAAAATAAATTCTTCTTTGCTTTCTAGCCAAGAAATGAACACAAGTTTTCTGAGATATACCATTCATGGAAGGTAACATTTGCTTTCTAGATAGAATCTAGAGTCCGTTCTCACTCATGTGATTGAGTCACTTATGCCATAACTTAATGGACTTATTTTTAATTGCATTCACCTAGTTTTAACATGGCTTAGCTTAAAATCTGTAAAGGTGATCAGTCTGTTTTCCTCTTGCAAGAATCAATGAGGCTCTAGAGAGCTTCCACACTCCACCTTTGAAGTTACTCTCATAACTCTCATCATCAAGTTGAGTACTGGAGATTAGATTAAGAGCAATATGCATCTAGTATTGATTTTCAACCAAATATCTCTCACATCGATAACCTTACACAAAGCACCCCTAATTGTTTTCATAGAACCAATTCCAATAACATAGGTTGAGAATAAATCTTTGTGAGAACTAATATGTGAAGTAACATATATGTCAGCTACCTAAGTGGGGTCATCACATGTGAGATTAACAGAAGCATCATCACAAAAAACAATAACATCAGCATCAGATGTAAGTGCAGTTGTACCATTGTCACCTTTCTTCTCTTCACCTTTTTTTCCTTATTATGTTATCTCTTCATTTTCCTACACTCTCGCTTGATATGACCAAGCTTGTTGCAACAGTGATATATATCTCATTTTTAAAACTTTGATCTCCATTTTGGTTTTTTGCTTGATTTATCATGACTGTAAGGAGATTTTCTACTTTTACTTCTCTCCCTACTCTCTATTACTAGTGCCTTAGCCTTATAAGAGATTCCATGCTCCTTTCTTCTAGTTTCTTCATTAAACATGTTGTCTTTAACATGTGCCAATGTCAATATTCTATCATCAGTAGAATTACTAACTGATACCATCAATGTATCCCAACTATCTAGCAATGAACTTAACAATAACAAGGCTTGCAATTCATCATCAAACACAAGCTTCAAGATGGTCAACTGATTCAATAAACTTGGAAATTCATTCAAGTACTCTGTAATTGAGATACCCGCATTTTATTTTAGATTTATAAATTTCCTTATGATAACAACCTAATTTTGAGTGAATTTTCTTTCATACAGAGATTCCATCTTCTTCCAATGTGTAGTTTCATTAGTCTTAGTGGCTACATGATGAAATACATTCTGATCAATCCATTTTCGAATCACATCGACAATTTTTCTCTGCAAAAACTTTGAATCTTCATCAGTTTTGCATGTC
This sequence comes from Bretschneidera sinensis, assembly GCA_023935145.1. Lineage (NCBI taxonomy): Eukaryota > Viridiplantae > Streptophyta > Magnoliopsida > Brassicales > Akaniaceae > Bretschneidera > Bretschneidera sinensis. The sequence continues at coordinate 57,389,649 of CM043702.1, read as the reverse complement.
AATTTAGTTCCATCACCTTCAATAGGGCCATGCATATCCCTACAGTATAAAAAATCCAATATCCTAAGCTTCCAAATTGAGTAATTGGTGGCAGTGAGTTTAATCATGAAACTTGAAATAAAACTTGCACTCTCCTCTATTTTAAGTCACACAAGAATTCACAACCCAATCAAACAAAAGCTTTTATACCACTTTGTTGAGAAATAAAAAAATTATTTTCCCATTTTGTGTGAATTAAATAGACAAAAATAACAATACCAAATAACCATAGCAGAAAAATAATAATCAACCCACAAAAATCAAGAAACCAAATTTTTAAGTGGAAAACCCCTTCAATGTGAAAGGGAAAAACCACGGGACCTAGTTTGGGCAAAATTTCCACTATAAAATAACGAGAATACAAAGTATCTTCTCTATATCAATTAGAGGAACAATAGATAATTTATTGTCACTTTAAATGTAGATTTCAACAATAATCTACCTGACAAAAATTTAATTGATCTCACCGAAACACGTTGTAAAAGAAGCAAAAAAATAATCAAAATATATTTAAAGCCCTCACCACATAGAAATAACACCCAAAATTTGATATTAAACTGCGATAAAATCGGTCTTCAAATCGAATCACAACTATGAGTTAAAACAACAAAAAAAAAAAAAATAACAACTCCCAAACTGTTTTGACGACTATAGAGAAAATACAAAACTTATTAAACAAGAGAATTTCGTTCTCTTTATATAATAGTGGCCTTAAGGCCATGTCAACAGGAATTAATTGGTGGTGGCCCCACATAGGCAAGACGGACCCTAACAATAGTGCTTTAAATCTAGTTCAGATTAAGCCAGATCCGAGTGATGAAATAGAAAGTAAATAGAGAGGAGATTAAAAGAATAAATTATATGTCTCCTTAGAGATTATTCTATGTGATTCTGACTCCATTGCTAATGGCATCATTCATGTTACCTTAACCAACAAGGCACGATGTTCACCATCGTTTGCATCATCACTGCATCCTTGAGCGCCACCAACTTCTCGACTAACTCACCTTCCAAAGAAAACAGATCGTTATATTTCATGGTTTCTTGTGGACTTTGAGGCTCTGTTGCAAGTTGTTGGTTCACATTTTTCCTTTCTTTTTGCTATGTACATGCATACGTCTCTACTAGATTAACCAAAGATGGAAATTCTTGTCAAAAGAGAAGAAAAAAAATCAAAGAGAGATATTGTTGGGGTATAAGAGAATATAAAAAGGGAAAATTATACTGCACTATCTCCAAATTTACTGAAATGACATTAATATACTAAACATTTTTAAAACTCACGATTCACCCCAAAACACCAATTTTCAATATCAAACAGCCCCAAAATGAATTTTTTTGAAGAATAAAAATTTTAATTGGATATTACTTTTCAAGATGACTAAAGTACCCTTAGGTATTATAAATGTTACTTTTTAAAAAATATAAGTATATATTATGAATGAAACATATTTAACAAGGACATTTTAGTACCTTTTTTAAAAATAAAAAATAAAAATTATCATTGTTTTTTTTTTAAATTGTTAAAAGTATATTTTAAATGGATATATATTCTATTATATGATATAAAAAATTTTCCTTCATATATTTTATATTTTAAAAAAATATTATGATATTATTGTTTATCGCATCTTCAAATAAATAAAAATTAAAAACCATCATAAAAGAAAATTAAATATTTTAAATGGAAAGTTTGTTGATATATTTTTTAAAAAATTAAATAGTTCAACGTCTCAAATAAATAAATATAAAAAACTATCATGAAAGAAAAATCATAAACAGACTTATCTATTTTAAAAATTAAAATGATACTGTATGTTTTTTTTTATAGAAAAAATATGAATTCAAATAACCTAAAAATTGTGTTATAAAAATTTCGAGATAAATAATTAATAAATAGAATTATTAAACTTATCATAATCACTTGGCTATTTGAGGTGTATAAACTCATATCATAAGTCTAAATCGATCATTTTTTTTGCCAACAACTTAAGGGTATTTTGGTTATCATAAAAAGTAGTATCCAATTAAAATTTTGATTATTCAAAAAAAAGTATTTTGAGGCTACTTGATAGTGAAAATTAGTATTTTGAAGTGAATCGTGGGTTTTAAAAATGTTTGATATGTTAATTTTATTTCAATATATTGAAGATAGTGCATTGTAATTTGCTTTATAAAATTTGAAGAATGGTAGTTCAATCTTTTTGTTATTATCAAGATTTGTTTGATGCTCTTGAATGCCACATGTTTATTTTGAAAGGAAAATGCTATTGATTTTAAATTTAAACTAATGGAATGACTTAATTGAGAAATTTAGTACCATTAAGGATTCAAAGAGGAAAAATAATTCATTAGAGATCCAAATAAAAAACCGTATATCTAGAAGGACCAAAATTGCAGTTTAGCCGCATTCTATGCTATATCATTGGATTATGTCCTTCACTTCTCTAAATCATTAAAACCTCAATTTCCTAGACGCAAAAAAAAAAAAATAATAAAAAAAAAAAAAAAAAAACTATAGAAGAGAAAGGAGAAAACGAAATAACAAAGAAACATAACAGAAAGCAACAAAGAAGACTCCCATGAATTAAGAAACCAACAAATTCAACGCATCACACAAAACCAAACCATTCCAGCAAAGCAATCAAGAGATAGCAAACAAGGAAGAGTAAAGCAAGAAACTGCAAAGAAACTGTGCTAGAAAGGACTTGAAAGAAAGGCTGAGAAAACTTTTTCCTTAATGTCAAAGTGCAATCCCTCACGCAAACAAAGAAAGAGAAAAGATAAAGCATGAGAAAAGGGAAATAAATTTACCACAACACATACGCAAGCAGATAAACTATACTAAAAATATTAAAAAGAAAAGAAAACATAGAACAGAATCACAAGGCACAGGTCTGAGATTCTGACCAGGCAGAGGACTGTTGTTTTCGGCTGCAAAGTCTTCTCGTTGTTTCTTGATTCAATGCCCCGCTTACCCATCATTCAATGCTACCTCATAATTATTTCTCAATCAACCATTTTTCTTTTTAAATTTAAATCTGCTTACAGTTGCGTTTAATAAAATAAAATTAAAATTTAAAAATATAATTAAAATATAATTATGACTTTTTAAATTATTTTTTTGTTAAAAAATATTAAAATTTTACTTTAATTTCAATTTCAAACAAAAATTTCATTCAATAAAAAATAGTCATTGGATTTTTCACTATTTCTACTCCATTAATTTTTATGTTGAAAATTATGTTTATCATAGCATGACAAAGGCATCATGAATCCCTTAATGGGAATTTGGACTTTTAACTAATCTAATTGTTCTTTCTTGTTGTTAAAAGGACGAAAGTATTAAATCCAAGTCAACTTGCTAGAAGCATTTATGTTCATACACTTATCACGAAGACTTACAGGTTTCAACCCCAAAATTTCAAACTAATTTAATTTAACTTTACAAGAAGTTGTTGTTGGTTGGATAGCATTTTGTGGACTAAAAAGAAGGTTTGACTTTTAATTCAATTCTCTAAAGTCTTTTCGGTTTATAGACAGAATTATAATGAGTCAGAATTATGATTAATTTGAAATAAGATAAAGAATGATTAAAGTGATAATACCTTAATCTTATGATCCATTCATGTGATTGTTAGATTGGAACTAAAGTGGTATAAAAGCTATAAATACAAAAACACTCTAACACTATCAACCATCTCAACAATATTCAAATTTCTTTACAAACCCTATAATAATAATAATAATAATAATTATTATTATTATTATTATTATAGTTTTAATAATAAAAATAAGTATTATTATTAATGTTGTTGTTCTTATTATTATCATTAAATTAATTAAAATTATTATATTACTATTATTAAGATTATTATTATATGAAAATTATTATTATTATTATTATTATTATTTATAGTAGTAATTATTATAATTATAATAATAATTATTATTATTCAATGATAGAAAGGGAAGGAAAAAAAGTTTAGTCCCAAGAAGTGTGATAGATTCTATCCCTTTGGGGGAGGTGGGACAAAAATGGTGGGATGAGGACAAACTTTATCCTACCTTAATCACACATGAATAGTAAATCCTTCCAACCAAATGTGGGATAAACTATTTATGTGGGATTACTTAATCCAGTCCCACCTTGGTACTTCCAACTAAGCGTGCCCTAAGGACCTAACTATGTGTGAATAATTATAAGATTTTACCAAAAAATAATTATAAGGAAAAAATAATGAAAAAAGAAAAGGAAACATTTGTCTTTGATATTGTTTTTCTTATTACACAGTTAATTTATACTTTGTTTCACGGAGAATTTTTTTGGATTCATACTACAAATTTCGATCATCCATGCATACACACGAAATAAAGCTTTATTCCTCATTCGCTACAATTATTTTATTAAGGGCAAAATCGGTGAAACACAGCTTCATAATAGTTACTAGGGCAAATACATGATGGTTGCATATGTGATCAAAATATGTGGTAGGTATAACACTAATTTTTTTTTTTCATTTTTTACCTTTTTTGCGACCTTACACTTTGAAGAGAAAAATAGTTTAGGTATTGTATGAATAGTGCAAGATAACTTACAATATGTTGCTAAAGAATATTGCACGTATGTTGACACTATGATAGGAATACACATCATAGCCCTATATCACTGGAACAGAGCCAAGTAGTTGTAGATGCCGAGCAATGGTTACCAACAGTGCCAACTGAAGACACCAATCCCATATCAGAGGGTTTAGACTAAACCAGGAGAAGGATTAGGAAGGATCCAGCATAGGCCAAAAGCTATGTGATGTAGTTCATTTCATAACAACAAGAAAGAAGTGAAAGAAATCAGAAGGGAAGTTAATTAGTTCCTAGTTAGTTAAATCAGTTACAGTTTGTTACAAGTTAGTTAGCCTTTTTTATTTAACTATCCTAGCCTTGTTTGTTCTAGGCAAGAACTATAAATAAACTGGTATATTGTAAACGACTGGGCATTCAGAAATAAAGAAATTACTTACTTTTCTCAAAACCTTTTTTTTTTCATCTTTTTCCTCTTCCATTATGACTTGCCCACTAGCTTATAATTAGTGAAAAACTAGAACCCCCAAAACCAGTGTTTTTAAATTTATGCTTCCATTCTTCTTTTCCACAATATCAAACTACCACAATCCATTTTCCATCATGGCCGAGGGCACAAGATTTCAAAAACTTGATGATCAAATAAAAACTCAAAAAATATCAACTCAAGACTTTACAATACTTTTAAAAGGATCAGTATCAGGAAACTAAATAGAAAATTGATGATCTGAAGGTTAGAATGCAGTAACAATTTAAAGCATTCTTCAATTCAGTAGAATCCAAACTTGACGTATTATCGTAGCAACTGTGCCACCAATCCAGAATTCGTGCATCTTTTTAGATAAGTATGGAAGACAATCTAGTGGTAACACAAAACTCTTCAAGTATACAACCATTTAGATCCATGAGATTAGATGTTCCAAGATTTGATGTTTCAGATCTTTCAGGGAGGATATTCAAGGCTGAACAATTATTTGATTATCACCAAACTCCAAATGATCAAAGACTTGTCATAACCTCTTTTCACATGGAAAGCCATGCACTTTTCTGGTATCAGTGGATGCACAACAGTGGCTTAATCCACAGTTGGAAACAATTCTTGGGAGCATTGCAACTAAGGTTTGGACCATCTAAATTTGATGGTTGATAGAAATACATATCATAGCCCTATACGATTGGAACAAAGCAAAGTAATTTTAGATGTCGGGCAGCCGTTACCAGCAGTACCAACTGAAGATACTAATCCCAAATCAAAGGGTTCAGATCAAACTAGGAGAAAGATTAGGAAGGAACCAACGTGAGCCAAAGATTATGTGATGTAGTTCATTTCAAAAAAAAAAGAAGAAGAAAGAAGTCAAAGAAATCATAACAGAAGTTAGTTAGCTGCTAGTTGGTTAAATCAGTTACAGTCTGTTACAAGTTAGTTAGCCTTCTTGATGTAACTGTCCTAGCCTTGTTTGTTCTAGGCAAGAACTATAAATAACCTGGTACATTGTAAATGAGAGGGCATTAAGAAATAAAGAAATTACTTGTTTTTCTGAAAACTTATTTTTCATCTCTTTCCTCTTCCATTAGGAGTTGTCCACTAGCTTATAATTAGTGAAAAACTAGAACCCAAAACCAATATTCTAACACACTAAACGAGACAAAACTATGCATTTCAACTTTTAAGCAGTAGCGGTATTAAATTTGGTTTGGATCTTTTGAAAAATATGAAGGAATACAAAATTTAGAGAAAAAGGAAAATGAAAGAAAATTTTCATTTGATACTCAATTTTTTGACTTAATTTCGTTACATTGTGTTATTTTTCTAGGTACCTCTTTCAATGGCATGTCAAAAAATTATTTTTTATTTTATTTTAATCTTTCTCAAAATCCAAGCATAACATACAACAAGAAAACCATATTGAAGAATCAAACTAGAACTTTACAACTAAGTAATAAAAGATGATTTAGCATTGACTCTAACCAAAACCGTTTAGCTAACCCACTAACCAAACCCTTTTATTTACAGGTTATCGAATGTGATTACCAAAAAAAAAAAAAAACCAAAACTGAACCAAAATACTATTATATTCAAGCTTTGTGCTCAATTGAAATTTAATATGGAACATACGACGTTAAATTGTTTTTTTTCAAGCCAAAAAGTTGGCATAACAATAACCAAAAGGCTTCGCTATCTTCAAAATTTCAACGCTTTGATTGATCCATTGAGAATTATTTCTATGCAAACACATGAGCTATTTGATAATAGAGGGGAAGAAGGGGCTATTTATAAAGTTGAAACCTTTCATCTTTGGCCTTTATAATCGATGTGGGATTATTGCACTTGCAAAATATATCAATAAACGGGTTTAGGGTGGGTTTGATAAGCACTAAAACCCGCGTGTAGAAAATTTGGGCCGGGTTAGGCATCCATGATGGCAGACTCGATTTGCCCGATTAACTACAAACCAAAAGGCATGAGGAAACCATGCAACTCTTAGTTGAATGGATGCAACTTTTGGTTAAAGTCAACTGCCCATACCACCTTCCTCTTGGTAGTATATATATGTATTTCCAAGGAGAAAAAAAGTTGATGGAAAAATGAATTCTTGAGAAAGAAAGAGACATAAGAGAGAGAACGTTCTTATTATTCATTTAGAGATAACAAAAGGCTATTTGGTGATGAAATCAAGTGTGTTTTCCTATTCCATGATTACACACATGACCTCCAGCAAGATTAAAACGTAAAGAACTGGAGAGGAATCCAAATACAAGAATATTTTGGGTTGAATCAAATCGATAAGTACCCAATATTCCACTACAAAACTATTTTACATTGGTATCTGAGCAAGTTTTTATATTCTTTGGATGTATATAGTCTCTATGAAAAAATGGTCATTTGTCTTTGAATGTGAGTGTAAGAGATAACTTTTTGAGATCGTCCCTAGAAAAGAAAATGAATTAAAAACAATGGTGAAAATATTGGAGTTTAGAGAAAACTAACCATGTCTGGGACTTGGTAAAACTCTTAGCTACTGCAGAGTAAATGAGAACGATTGAGTTCTTAAGATTACCCGAAAAGCAATAGGTGAATGATTTTAATTAAGAGGTAGAAGGCATGTTTAGTGGTGAAAGACTATATCCTATAAAAGGCTGTAGCTTATGTGGTTTACTTATTTTCGCCCCATTATAGTTATCATCACAAGTCTAGACTTATGAAAGCACCGGATGGACATTAAGCTTACATTTCTCATTAGAGAACTGGATGACTCAATCTACATGAAACTAACCATAGTTTTTGTGTTAGAAGACCAAGAGTGCAAAGTATGCTAGCTCTAATGTTTTTGTATATGGCTTGAAGTATTAATATAAATAGTGATATTTAAGATTTCATCACAAGTATGGGCTTATGAAAGCACTGGATGGACATTAAGCTTACATTTCTCAATAGAGAACTAGATGACTAAATCTACATGAAACTAACCATAGTTTTTGTGTTAGAAGGCCTAGAGCGCAAAGTATACTAGCTCCAATGTTTTCATATATGGCTTGAAGTATTCATCCAAATAGTGATATTTAAGATTCCATCGAAATATGAAAACTTATGAGTTTGCATGATCGATGAGAATCACTGTATGTATGTAAAAGTTTCGAGGACAAATTAGGAAATTTATCATTTGCTAGAAAGATAAGGAAGTTGTCACCATTTAAGAATGGTTGTTCTTTCAATTTTAAAATGAAGGATTTGGGAGAAGCTAATTATGTATTTGATTTGAAGATCTATAGAGATCATTCATGAAATCTCTTAGCTCTATCACAAGAGCATTACACTAAGAAGATTCTTAAAAGGTTCAGTCTACATAATAGCAATCCCATAGACACCTTATATCTAAAAACGAAGGCCTAAACCTTGAATTATGCCTGAAACTCCATAAAACATAAAGAAATTAGAAAAACTTCATACTTTAGTACTAGTGAAAGCCTATTGTATGCCAAAGGCACACTATGTCTGATATTTGCTAATCTTTGGAGCTAATGATTAGTCATAAATGAGAAGAAGCATTAGATAATGGCCAATATGGATTCACATAAACCTAAGAGCATTGCAAATGACTAGCCATGAAGGTTAAGAGGTTCTTTGAAAACCTAAGAGCTGTCGTTAATGTCTTGGAATTAGTGGCAGTCAACTTTGATAGTCAAGTTGATATTACTTACATGTGGGATCCTTAATATCTTGGTGAGACTAAATATATTAATTATAAGAATAACTTACATTGGAGTCAGTGTGGATCAAAAGAAAGTGGTCCAACAATACATATTTGTGCATTAGATAACTGAGTTAAATTTATTCCTAAAGGTATGTTTTTGCCTTACATTAATAACTATAGGTACAGGTATATGTATTTGTTAAATAAAAATCTATATACTGGTATATTAATAAACTTAGTGTTCATTCCATGTATTTTAGAATGTTGGATGTCTTATACATGTTGACACTAGGACAAATACACACATATATGAAAGTATGTCACCAGGAAGAGGTTGGCTCTCTCACACGAATGATCGCCTTAGGCACTGAGATAGTGAGCTGAGATGAGACTTTGGTATTCTATTTTGATGCTAATGAAAGTGAGATAAGTATATAATGAATGCGATATATTCATAAACAGTGTGCCTTATTAAAAGTCACATTGGCTAGAGTCAAGATGAGGTCTTGAGCCAAAGCTTAAATACTTAGACCAATCATGATCATCCCATAATCATAGAAACTTAGATGAAAGCCGAATGCAAGTACTTAAGGCGCTCAAAGGAGTGAGCTAATAAAGAACTTGAGCTAGGCGTATGAGAGCATAAGGATGTAAATTGCGACTAGGCTAAGATCCGTATAGTGGTATGCAATTTAAAAAGATATACACTCTAATCAAGAAAGATTAATCCACTATAGCATGTATTTCATACTACATGTGCTTAGTATGACCTTAAAGGAAAGTGAGTGAGTGAATCAATCCCTGCGTCCTCATTGTGTGAGACCTAGAGGCTTATGTAAATAAAAAATCTCAACTAGTGTCATATGTAACTTTTGACTATGTTCTTAAAGGGACATGTTGATGTTTGCTACTTTAGCATGTTTTCGATGACAATGAAATAATTAGCCTTATAGGCCATGTCTAGGAAAGTAGTTAGTTTGAAACAAAAAGACAAGAGTGGAGAAGGAAGACTGCTTTGTTTACATCCACCACATGTATTCACAGGTCGACCAATTATGTCACTTTGTTAAAGCTTGGACATAATTGTGGATACATGGTGAGAAAAGTAAAGTCTAGCATAGCCTTTGGGGGATTAGGTATGCTATGACTGATGTAATAAAATAAGTCTAGGGCACAACGAGACACTTTACTAATATATTTTGTTTTTTTAGGGTTGAAGCCGCTGTGTATCCCTAACAGGTGCATAGTATTGAACTCCCAAGTATAGGTGTACTCGCAGGTCGCACAACTCATTTGCTAGTGTGAAGTTATCCAAAGGAAATTTGATGTTAAGATTCTCTCTATCTTTGCCTGTTGAGCGATGTCGAGCCAATCACGGATGAGTGGGAGATGTAGTAAATCTGAGCTGGGTTGGGCACCCATGATGGGCGACCCAATCTGCCCGATTAACAACAAACCAAAAGGCATGAAGAAACCATGCAACTCTTAGTTGAATGGATGCAACTTTTGGTTAAAGTCAGCTACCCATAACCACCTTCCTCCTGGCAATATATATATGTATTTCCAATGAGGAAAAAAAACTTGTGGAAAAAAAGATTTCTTGAAAGAGAGAGACAGAATAGAGAGAAAATTCATATTATTCCTTTAGAGATAACAAAAGGCTCTTGGGTGGTGAAAACAAGTATGTTTTTCCGATTCTGTGATTACACACACAACCTCCAGCGAGATTGAAGCACAAAGAACTAAAGAGGAGTCCAAATACTAGAAGATTTCGAGTCAAATTGGTAAGTACCCGATATTCCGCTACGAAACTATTTTACATTGTGAATTGCCATCTCTAAATATATCAAGAGTAAATTTTATTTTAATTATCTTAATTTGTCTTTAGTTTCTATTGAATTTTTGAAGTTTAAAACATCTTTATTAGGTCTTTTAAGTTTAGTATCTATTCTATATAGGTCATTCACGTTTCATTAACTACTGATTCAAATGTATATAATATGTGCATAAAAGTTCTCAATCAAGAGTTATTGAATTTTATTTGAAATATAGAATTGTTGTTGATGTAATGAAGAACGAGTCAAATGAGGTTAATGAAGATGTGAGGATTACAAGATGTGATTAAACTATTTGAATTTGATGAAATTGTTATTGATTATACTGTTAAGTTTGATGTGAATAAGATTACTGTATCATTTGAGTGAATTACTTAACTAAAACGAGTATCAAAACTTAGAAATTCAATAAAAATGTTTTAAATTCTAAAAGCTCTCTAAAACTGTACTTAAAAAATAAAATTTACTCTATTATTGTCCAAAAGCTCACCGGTGCACCCGAAGACTTAAAAAACCAATACCCAACTTATTAAATCACTCATCAAAATCTTCAAATAGAATAGCAAATAGTGGCACATAATAGTAGTAGCAGTTAGCAACATCACTCAGTCAATTCCAAAGTTTATTAATAATACTACTATTTTTCCAAATCTGACATTCACTACTCATACACATTACCCCATAAATCGAGCCCAACCAAATACCCGAACCACAAACCAACACAACACAAACACTTGAAAAGGGCTCTCTTTCTAACAGAATATAAACCCCAACACATCCTTCCCGCATGCTCAACCATCTGTTTCATCGCTTCCATTTCTAAGACCACCATGAACCACCACCAACCAACTTACAGCTCTTACCCCACAGCACCCAACACCACCTTCGTACAAGCCGATCCCTCCACCTTCCGCACCATCGTCCAAAAGCTCACTGGTGCACCCGAAGAATCTTCCTCCCAAAAGCTTCACCTCACCCCCAAGAAGCCCACCTTCAAGCTCCACGAGCGAAGACAATCCGCCAAAAAACTTGAAATCAACCTCCACAACATCTACCACATCGACAATAACAACAAAAAAAACGACAACAACTCTACTCTCGATTCTTTCTCTCTTGTCAGACAACGCGGCTTTCTAGTCTCGCCGGTGTCGCATTTTGATTTTTTGGCGCGCGTGAGTCCACGATCTCCGCAAGAAGAGGTTTACGCGCGTGAGAGCACGTACGAGAAGGAGGAGGAGAGGATCATTGCGGAGAAAGGGTTCTATTTGCATTCGAGTCCGTTGAGTACGCCTAGAGGACGAGCTGAGCCTGAGTTGTTGCCTCTGTTTCCTCTGCATTCTCCTAGAGATTCTGATAATTAATACTGTAAAGAATCATGATCATCCTAATTCTTCTTATTATTAGGTTATTATTAACTGATTAAATGTAGTACTCCGCATGTGGTTTTTATGGATTTTAGTGAGGATTAGTATTTTTATTTTTCTATGAAATATCTGTTACTCCTAATTAGTAATAATCATTCAAGACCATCTTAATTCCTTCTTCTTCTTTTTTTTCTTTCTAAATAGCCATCTGAGAACCTGAAATTCACTAAAATTTGATGCAATGTCCTTTTTTTCTCTTTTAAATTTGGTGGTAAGGGTGAGAAATGAGAATCTGGGAACGAATTACGGCTTTGAACCCAAAAAAGAAGGAAGAATTACGCCTTATATTTTTCCACATTAGTGTAACATTGTCGAGGCCAGTACACGCGCCAATATTTGGGTCTAGAGTTACTTAGTTGTTCAATAATGCTGGCAGCCGTTGGATTTAATGACAATGGTAACACAGGAAGGAAGCGGCGCCTTTGTCTGTAATAAGATTGTCTTTGCGTATTCAGTAGGGCGCAGCAAGGACAGTAACATTAATAATGTAAAGTGGCTGCTACAAGGCTACAAATATAGCAGACTTTTAAAGTTTTACGAGCTGATCATCAGTTATACAATTTTACTATCGCATCATATCTCAGCTGTCCTTTTGGTACAAACGATTCTAAGTTCATTTTCATAATAAATTTTTAATTTTTTATATATAATAAATTTATAATTTTAATTATTTAAAATATAAATTTTTAAAACGTTATTTATAAATAAAATTATCTTAAAATTTAATATCACATGAAATTTGATTATGATTTTTTGTATACATGTAAAGATAAGTATTATCTACCATGACAAAAAACAAAAGAATTTTTTTTATAACTAGAAAATATTTTTTCCTACTTTTTTACTATTAAAGATTGAAAAAGCACACGACTAGAAATTTTTAAAAAATTGTTAGATGATTTTCAAATGATTTATAGAATTTATTGGACATTAAAATGTGTTAATCTCGCACCCAAATGGATACAAATAAACGATGAAGTTAATAAAAGCTCACCTTATGTTAATAGTGCAAATAACAGGGTTTGATATGTAACAGAAAAATATCAGGGTTTGTTATGAAAATGAGTCAAATCACAAGGTTATACATGCATGATATAGGCAAAATTAACCAGATCAATAAGGCATGGACACGTGGGTGCACAATCATTGCCAGCCACGTAGGTTGCATAGGAGTAACACCTCCCCAACTATGCAATGATGAACTCATCGACCTAAGTCTAAAGATTTTATCTTTAGAGGTCGTAGCACACAAGGCTCAACGAGCAGAACTCACAGCCTTACTAGGACCCACCTCGGGACCTTAGAAAGAAGATCTCCAACAATCATATAAAAGGGACTCCAACCCTCATAATAAATAAGAGGTTTCTCCGCGAACATAAAGAGAGACCACAAGATGGTCCTAGAGAACCACTTCGATCCTTTTCGGAGAATCAAACTCCGACTGGCTTTCCTTGCAAGAGTTCGCGTACCACAGTGACACAATCTTAGGAACAAGGCAAGCATCAAGCTTCTTTTTTCATCAACTTGAGATCAATTGACAAGATCACCCTTGGATTTTTTTTTTTTTTTTTTTTTGCATCAACAGATTGGCGCCATCTATAAGAATGAAAAATTTATCTTACAATGCCACCAAAGAAAGCTCTCAACAGCAGGCTCGAGGAGCTCCACCCAACTCTCTACCCAAAAAGAGAGATGACATGACAGCCATAGGGCACACAGATGGGTATAACCCTCACCAAGTCTTAAGGAATAATAAAAAACCCGAGGTCTTCGGTGATTGGGCCTGATCTAACCCCGTAGAAATCGGCCTCATTGAGGAGCCTATAGCTCTAGTCGTTAGGACGAAGCAAAAGGAGCTCAAACACTGGTATAACCGCCTGACTTCAATGGTTGTACGAATGATACTAGACACGGCTCAGGCTCAATCAGAATAAGCTCATCACTATGAAACTAGTACGATTACAACCAAATAAGGCCAAGAAAAATTAAGAACCTCGAGTTGGAAGGACTAACTAGTAGCAAGGTTTCCGAAGCTGAACTTGACACACCGAAGCTCTTAAGGCCAACACTCAACCAATTCCAAAAGTAGTGTGAAGAGAAGTTCACGAATAATTCCTTCATAAACTTAAGTGAACATCTCGTGACTCACTTCTTTAGCAGTCGTGGACCAAGAAGGACATCAGAGAGTCTACTCAGCTTCATCCAACAAGTTGATGAACCTCTCAATGAGTACATCACTCAGTTCAAAATAGCTATGACATAGATCAGAAAGCTGGATGAGTAAGTGGCAATAGTAACCTTCGTCAATAGACTTCGAGCCTCTAAATTCGTCCATCACCTGTTCAAAAACCCAGTGAGCTCTCTAACAACCCTTCCTAGTTTAAATAGACAAGTTTGTCTTAGCCGACAAAGATCGGAGCTTTAAAAACCAGAGAGAGAAGGCCACCGCGAAGATGTCTTACTCCAATCCAATTCTTCACCACACATTTAGGAATTCCCTAAGTAACGTGAAAGGGAACCACTGAAGTTGGAACTAGTCTAAGATCAAAGCACCACAGAGATGCCTGGATGAATTAGAGACCGTAACTCGAGGTGAAAAATTGAAGTCCAACACTTGGGAAAGACCCATTTAAGAATCTTCACTCAATTCACTTAGGAAGAAGATCTTAAAGAGTCCGAAGTAAATGACAGAAGTCCCACACTTGACAACTCCAATCTAGATCCACTACTCAACAGAAGGTGAGATAGAAGAATAAAGACCAAAGTTCAAAGACCGAAGTCTCAACACTTGTAAAAATCTTGAAGTTTCTACTAGTAAAAAGAGTAAAACAAAAAGGCAAGAGTTATAGAAAATAATCAATTTTTCATTCATAAAAATGTATTTACAAATTATGGGTTTCGAGGCCAAAGTATAGGGAAGTGAAAAGCAAAAAATCCTAAGTCTAAGACTACTGCTCCTCATTCTTGGTCTCTTCAGTCTAGACCTCAGCCACTTCATCTCTACCTTTGCATGCTTGTTGTGCGTTTATCTACCTAAATAAATAAGCAAATAACCGAACTTATTTTACTTACAAGTGCACAAGGTCTACAGTAGCATAGTGTGCAAGTGCGAGATCATTTCCACAGGGATTGGTGAATTTCGATTTAGAATTAATTTCACAAAGTAAAAAATAGATAGAAATATTTGTTGGATTTAGATAATAATGATAAAGGCGTAGGGACTTGATATCCACCACTAATCATGCTATCCCAATAAAACAGTATGCCAATGCTCTACTCATGCTATGAATACCTAATGGTTGTCAACCTAAGGGCTTGGTCCACTCCTTAGGCTATTGATTTCCCTACACAACGAGTTAGGTATGGTGTATACTCTAACTCTTTTCTCTCTTAAGGGATTTAGCATGGTGTATACTGAGTTGTTCCTTAAGAGAGCATAAGATCTGTGGAAATCGACAACCACACGGGACCTAGGGCTTGGTCCACTCCCGGTTTCCCATGTTGATTAACCCAAGAATCCGGTGTGGATATCTTTCATTAATATTGTTGAAACCAGGACTCGGTCATTCAAATTGATTCAACTAACTAATCTATACCACATGCATACGTTGATCAGACACACACATATGAGGAATTTAAATAAAAACAGGCATTAATCAAATTAAGAATCACAGCATAAATATTGCAAAGGCACCAATACTGAATTATTGGTTAAACATAATTAGGGCTTCAACCAAGCCCTTACTATAAGTTTAGTTACACATAATAAAATAAAAGAAAGAAGAAACCCGAGAGAGCTCCATTGAAGAGTAGTCAATTCTTATGTAGAATCCCCCCTGGCCTCCGGCCTCCCGACCTAAAACTAAAACTAAAAAAGAGATATTGTTTCTGTGTTTTACAAGTCTATTTATAGGGTTCTAAGGACATCTCGAAACCCTAATTTCCAAAATAAGACCCAAACCATTATTTCCAAAATAGGTTCTGCCGGTTTACTATACGTGTGCGCTCGATCGCACACTATTGCGCTCGAGCACATCTGCGCTCGAGCCTTCTTCTTGCACGTGAGCGCAGGTTGTGCTCGATCCTGGCATGGGCACTAGGTGCTTGTGCACTCGATCGCACTCTTCCGTGCGCTTGATCGCACCTATCTGGTTCTAGATCTTCAGTTTTATTCCTTAAAGCTCCAAAATGCTATCTTTTCTTCAAAAATCTATAAAAAAAAAAACATAGAAAATACACAAATGAAGTAGAATATACTGAAATACATTAAAAAAAGAGCCTAATAACTATAAATTAATGGGCTTAAATATGAATATTGAAGCACTTATCACACCCCCAAACTTACATATTGCTAGTCCCTTAGCAATACAAAACAAAAAAACTAACTGAAAAACAAAATCAAAGATAAATTCATCATTTATGTTATCTAAAATTTGGGTTGCACATAAAACCATGATATTTGTTCATGAGTAGACTTTAAAATATAAACACATCGTCACAATGGATAAGGGTTTTTAATTCTAATTACTTACACAAGGCTAGTTTAAGGCATCATAAATTTGACATAGTGTGTGGTGGATTAGCACATAAAAGATTAAGCTTCCGAATAATTTTGATGTATAGTGTTTCGGTGTCTTAACATTCATCGAATTCCCTATCAGAATGAACAATAATGGCATAGTTTCATTTCATTTCATTTTCTTTTATCATGAGCTCTTTACCATGTTGAGTTCCATTAAGCTATCTAATTGACCCTTGTAACCAGTGTTTAGCCAATGACTCCCAAACCAGATGGTTTTAGGGCATTAGGTGTAAAGACACCCCTAAGAACTTACTAACTCGAGTAAAAAAGGCTACGAAACTAATTGGTCTTAATGCTTCCAAGTAAAATCCCCACCTTTTGACATGAAGACTCACTGCTTACTGAGGCAAGAGGTCCAGTTACTCAGTGGAAACTTTATTTAATGATCATTATATGCATTATTCCCACCTTTTGACATGACCACTCAATGCTTACTAAGGGAAGAGGTCCATTTACTCAGTGAAAAGTTTATTTAATGATCATTAGGAGCATTTTATTTTCTCTTTTTGCATAATAAACATTTTTCTCTATTTTTCTATGCCAAAGTGTTATTCTAACAAGTTATTCGATTACAGTTAGGTCATGGAAACTTATACATAAAAATTATACGTCATACCTCACACCATTATGTGCTAATGTGCTCGTGTCAGATTTAGATCAAACTTTTGAATTCTTAAGTTCCTTGAGGTAGGTAATTTAGACTTTTAAAACTTTATTATTTAGACTATGTGTTCTAGATTTTAAGCTTACTGATGAAGTTTTATTATAGTATTTTGTTGTGAGTTTATCTACCTAAATAAAGAAGTAAATAACCATACAGTTTTACTTGCAAGTGCACAAGGTCAATGGTAGCATAGTGTGTAAGTGCGAGATCATTTCCACAGGGATTGGTGAATTTCGTTTTAGAATCAGTTTCTTAATAAGAGAAGATCAAAATAACTGTTGAATGTGAATTAATAATAATGAGACATAGGGCTTTGATATCCACCACTAGTCATACTTTCCCAATGAGTAATAGGTCAATGCACTAGCCTTCCTATGAATACCTAATGGTTGCCAACCTAAGGCCATAGTATCTACTCCTTAAGCTATTGATTTCCCTAAGCACCGAGTTAGGCATGGTATCTACTCTAACTATTTTCTTTCTTAAGAGATTCAGCATGGTATCTACTGAGTTGTTCCTTAAGAAAGCATAAGATTTATGGAAATCGACAACCACATGAGACCTAGGGCATGGTATCTACTCCCGGTTTCTGGTGTTGATTAATCCAAGAATTTGGTGTGGATATCTTTTGTTACTACTGTTAGGCCCAGGACTTAGTCATCCAAATTGGTCTAACTAACTAATCCATACCACATGTATATATTGATCAGACATACACATATGAGGAATGTAAATAAGCACATGCATTAATGAAGTTAAGCATCATAATCAAGGCTCTTACAAAGATAATCAATGAATGTATATATGGGAAAGCATAACTAGGGCTTCAATCAAGCCTTATAAAGGGTTAGTTACACATGCTGTCTAAGATAAACATCATAGCATAAACTAAACATAAACTATAAAACCCGAAGAATACTATGGAGACGGATTGTCAATCCTCTCCAAAGCTTACAATTCCGAGCTAAGCAAAAAATAAAAGAAGTGATCTTATTTGCGTGTGTTTATAGGTGTATTTATAGGGGTTGAATAACCCTAGAAGACTCAGGAAACCCTAAACTTCCTAAAACGCAAAATCTCCTAAATTTCCAAAACTGGTTCTGCCGTTTTACTGTTCACGCCCGTACATGTGCGCTCGATCGCATGAGTTTTGGGCTCAATCACAAGGCTGCACTCGATCCTTCCTGTGTGCGCACGAGCGCTTATGAGCTCGACCACACCCAATATTGCACTCGATCGCACTTTTTCCAGTAGCTGCTTGAGGATTTCCAGATTTATTCCTTTAGGTGCCAAAAATGCTTCTTTTTATCTAAGACCCTATAAAAACATGGAAACACAGAAATGAAGTAAAGTGGACTAAATTAACATAACTAAGGACTTAACAACTATAAATAAGGGGGCTTAAATATGAATATTTAAGCACATATCACACCCCTAAACTTACATATTGCTAGTCTCTTAGCCGGGATGACTGGGCACGGTTGCTCGAGGCACGGGACGTGGAAGTGGTTTGCTTTGACATGTCGATCCTAGTTTCTATCAAATTTTCGATCGATCATGAATATGTGTGCTCGATCGCACACTTGACTATGCGCTTGATCGCACACGGTCAATCTTTTTCTCAAACAGCTTGTGGACGACGAAAGACCAAGCTATGGTCTTGTGGCTTCGAGTTTGTTCCTAACCTCTTGCAAACGTAAGAGCACCCAATCATACACAAGGTAACATATATATAACTGAAAGTGTAAATAAAACATTAAAATCCGTGTGTGCGAAAAAAATGGATACCTTGTGTATGGAGGGGATGTGGAATGGGGAGAGGGACGTGGCGGTGCTGGATGGTGGTGTTGTTTGGTGATGGTGGTGATGGGGTGAGGTGATGTTGGAGTTGTGAGTGTGAGAGTAGTTATTTGTAAATGGGAGAGTGCGAGTGAGAGGATTGGAATGAGATATGAAGAGTGGGTGAGTGAGTGAGTAAGTGCAAAGAGTGAAGTGTTTAAGTTTATTACGTGACTATCTGCCACAAGTGTGCTCGATCGCACTCTTGCGCTCGAGCACATTGAATGGTGTGCTCGATCGCTAAGTGTATCTATGGACAAAAATAAAAACTTACTAAGGCTGGAATGATAAAGCAAGAACAATACAACCTTACCGTGCGTCAGTGGCCTCAGTACCACTAACCTCAGTAGAGGCGCTTGAGCTACATGATTGGAAAATGTGAAATGTCTCAAGCACTCTCTTGATACAGTGCTACTCCCGTTGAAGGGGGCACTTGTAGCCCATATCAGGTGGTTCAAGTGTCCTTGACAGCTGCTACATCTTCAATCTTGGTGCCTGGTTAATAAAATAAGGAAAAGTCGTATTAGTAAGTTCAGGATTTTCAACTTGAGGATTATACTTACTTGAAGGCTGTGATGTGTTCTTGATGGGGTGCAGAGTTCTATTGATGTCTTTAATCACATCGTCATCCTCTGGCCTAATTTCCAATCTTATGTCCTTATGGTTGGGGATGGTCTCCGATGGAACAGTGTGATGGACCTGAGAAACTTTCTCAACAACACCTTGCATCAAGCTTATGTTAGAGTATGCATTATCATCTTTGGTTGATTTTAATGTATTAAATATTTGGAATTCCATGTCCTCATCATTTACTGTCATCGTGACGATGCCCCTTTTTACATTAATTTTGGTATCAGCAGTTATCATAAAGGGTCTTCCCAAAATGATGGGGAGGGGTGATGGCATATGACATTCTTCCATATCTAAGATGATAAAATCAGTGGGTAAAATAAATTTACCTACTCTTACCAAAACATTCTCAAGGATACCTCTCGGTCGTTTGATGCTTCTGTCAGCCAATTGCAGAGTGATGGAGGTCGGTTGGAGCTCCCCCAAACCTAGTGTCTCGAATACACTGTATGGCAATAGATTGACGCTTGCTCCTAGATCCAATAGTGCATGCTCAAATAGCTGGTCACCTAGCCTGCAAAGAATGGTGAAACTACCCGGATCTGTTAGTTTTGGTGGTAGTTTTCTTAATAGTACAACACTTACCTCTTCAATCAAGGCTACTATCTCATGTTCCTAAAACTTCCTTTTGTTAGTGCAATAATCTTTTAAAAACTTAGCATATGCAGATATTTGTTTGATTGCATCTAATAAAGGAATGTTTATTTCTGCCTTTTTCAATGTTTCAAAAATATCAATCAGTTTAGTCTCTTTCTTAGGTTTCACCAACCTTTAAGGGAAGGGTAGAGGTGTATTTACCTTTTCCATCTCTCTTACCTTAGATGTGGAGCTATTGTCTGGAGATGCTTGTGTAGGCTCATTGGTGCCGATGATCTTACCGCTTCTTAAGGTTTTTATAGCATTCAGTTGCTGATGTCCTTTTGGATTAAGCAGTGGCTGGGCTGGGAGCTCTCCTTGCTTTCTGCTACTCAATTCCTTGGCTAACTGTCCCATTTGTACCTCTAATCCTTGAATGGCTTGATAATGTTTTGCAGTGGTTTGTCTCATTTCAGTTTGAAATTGCCTTGTTTCTTCCATGAACTGATTTTGTGAGGTTATTAATTGTTGCTACTGAGATGCCAATTGTCTCACAAGACTTTCAAGGTCGTTCTTCTTTGGTTCATGAACAAATTGGACTGCTGGTTGGAAGTTTCTTTGCTGTCCTTGATCGTTCTGATTGTTGCTCCATGAGAAATTCGGGTAATTCCGCCATCCAGGGTTGTATGTGTTTGCATACGGATTGTTCTTTGGCGGGTAGTTGTTAGGTCCCATGTAATTTGCTTGTTCCAGATCTGCAGATGAATACAAAGGATAGGTATCAGTATTATGATCAAATTGGGAACATATCACACATACCTGGAGTAAGCTAGATGAGGCATTCTGAGCAGCCATGGCGTTAACCAACATGTCTAGTTTCCTCTCCACAGCAGCTATTTGAGGAGAAGATCCTCCATTTAAATTTACCTCATACATACCTTTACTCTTGGTTATATGTCTACCTTGAGAGGAGAACTGCTGAGTGTGTTCGCTTAGGGTTTCGAAGAGCTCCATAGCTTCTTCGCTGCTTTTCTCCATCAGCACTCCTCCACAACCTGAATCAACAATACTTTTGTTAGTATCACTCAAACCTTCATAAAAATCTTGTACCAGTTCATCTTAAGGTAGGTTGTGATATGGGCATTTGAGTAGCAGCTCGTTGAAGTATCCCCACGCTTCGAAGAAGAGGTCCCCATCCTTTTGCTGGAAGGACTAAATTTCCTTCCTCATTTGCCTTGTCTTCTGGGCTGGGAAAAACTTCCTTAGGAATTTGCTAGCCAACTCCTCCCAAGTGTGGATAGAAACTGCAAGCAAAGAATTGTACCACAGTTTAGCATTATCTTTTAAGGAAAAATGGAACAGAATTAACCTTATTCCTTCTTGGTTTAAGCCTTGGATGTGCTGGAACTTGCAAAGATCGAAAAATTCTCAAAGGTGCAAGTGTGGATCCTCATTAGGAGTACCCCTAAAGTGAGTCAAAGCATTCAATATTTGTGGAGAGATGTAATAGTTTCCTGCTGCCTCAGGTTGACATGCAATACATGATGGCTGATCAATGTTTCGTGGGATAAAGGATTGCTTCATTGGTACTCGTGCAGGTGGTTGTTGGTTTTCGAGTTGTTCCACCATTGGTGCTTCGTTCTCGGATTCTTCTTCGTTCTTCTCAAAGTTGTTCCTAAGCTTTTGTCGGATGGTCCACTCAAGCTTGGGATCGAGGGGAAAGAATGTTGGATGTCAGGATTGAAGTTCGTGCATAAATCAGGTAAACCAGCTTCAGTGCAGCAGCTCTACTCTGCTGCTCAGGTAACTCTCTGCCCTAATTATGCTCGATCGCACAGAAGGGTGTGATCGATCGCAAGTATCACAGAAAGTGTGATTAGGTTTTGATGTGCCTGAAACAGAAAAGAAATCGATTAGGGTTTGATAAAAATAAAGGTAAAAAACAGAAACTTAAATTTTTTTAGAAAAATTAAAGTAAAATAGAATAATGATGATTAAAACTAAACGAAAGTAATTCTAAAAGGAAATTTAGTGCAATCCCCGGAAATGGCGCCAAAAACTTGTTGTGCGTTTATCTACCTAAATAAATAAGTAAATAACCGTACAGTTTTACTTGTAAGTGCACAAGGTCAATGGTAGCATAGTGTGTAAGTGCGAGATCATTTCCACAGGGATTGGTGAATTTCATTTTAGAATTAGTTTCTTAATAAAAGAAGATCAAAATAACTGTTGAATGTGAATTAATAATAATGAGACATAGGGATTTGATATCCACCACTAGTCATGCTTTCCCAATAAGTAATAGGTCAATGCACTAGCCTTCCTATGAATACCTAATGGTTGCCAATCTAAGGGCATGATATCTACTCCTTAAGCTATTGATTTCCCTAAGCACCAAGTTAGGCATGGTATCTACTCTAACTCTTTTCTTTCTTAAGGGATTCAACATGATATCTACTGAGTTATTCCTTAAGAAAGCATAAGATTTATGGAAATCGACAACCACATGAGACCTAGGGCATGGTATCGACTCCTGGTTTCCCATATTGATTAACCCAAGAATCTGGTGTAGATATCTTTTGTTACTATTGTTAAACCCAGGACTCAGTCATCCAAATTGGTCTAACTAACTAATCCATACCACATGCATATATTGATCAAACATACACATATGAGGAATGTAAATAAACACAGGTGTTAATCAAGGCTATTGCAAAGATAATCAATGAATATATATATGGGAAAGCATAACTAGGGCTTCAATCGAGCCCTATAAAGAGTTAGTTACCCATGCTGTCTAAGATAAACATCATAGCATAAACTAAACATAAACTCTAAAACCCGAAGAATACTATGGAGACAGGTTGTCAATCCTCTCCAAAGCTTACAATTCCGAGCTAAGCAAAAGATAAAAGAAGTGATCTCCTTTGTGTGTGTTTACAGGTGTATTTATAGGGGTTGAATAACTCTAGAAGACTCAGGAAACTCTAAACTTCCTAAAAGCAAAACCTCCTCAATTTCCAAAACTGGTTCTGCCGTTTTACTGTTCACACCCGTACATGTGCGCTCGATCGCATGCGTTTTGTGCTCGATCGCAAGGCTGCGCTCGATTTTTTCTATGTGCGCATGAGCGCTTATGCACTCGATCGTACCCAATATTGCACTCGATCGCACTTTTGCCAGTAGCTGCTCCAGGATTTCCAAATTTCTTCCTTTAGGTACCAAAAATGCTTCTTTTTATCCAAGACCCTATAAAAACATGTGAAACATAGAAATGAAGTAAAATGGACTAAATTAACATAACTAAGGACTTAACAAATGTAAATAGGGGGCTTAAACATGAATATTTAAGCACCTATCATATTTGTTTTAAATCAACCAAAATTTTCAAAACAATATGAACATACATTTATCTTTTCAAAAATGCTAAAAAAACTGGGACAGTGTGTGAATGTGTCTCCCATACCCCCAAACTTAAATTACACATGGTCCCTAATGTGTGAATAACATGGAAAGATCTGACCTGGGAGATGGAGAACTAACTGGGCTGACATGGCTCATAGCACACTCCCAAACTTGAACGGATGCACACACTGTCCTTAAAAAAGAAAAAAACTAACGTAATACGGGAAAACAAGAAGTACTATAGTAAATAGATAACAATAAATATGAAAAACAATAAAAATAAAAGGATAAGCTGTGGGGTGCGTCCCATGAGCACTAAGTTTATAGTCTTCAACCAGGCGCTCTTATTCCCTCCCAGAAAAGCATAAGTTGAATGCATCAGCAACTGTTTTAATGCCAAATTTTGTGCTTAGATGCTGTGGAGAGGCCTGTAGGCGGTGCACAGCCTCAAAGATGTCTTCAGTAACATCTTCATATACATGCTCAACATCCAATCTTATTAACCCATGGGTGAGGGTGGCTTCCAATGGAGCAATGAGATGGACTTGAAAAGCTTGCTCAACAATACCTTGCATCATACATTCATTAGAATATTCTATATTATCTTGGGGTATTTTTAATGTATCAAATATTTTAAATTCAATCTTCTCACCATTTATCTTCATACTTACAATACCTTTTTTCACGCAAATTTTTCTATTAGTAGTTCTCATAAAGAGTCTTCCTAAGATGATGGGTAGGGGTAATGGCATAGAAGATTCTTTCATATTTAATACAATAAAATCAGCAGGTAAAATAAATGGACCTACCTTTACCGAGATATCCTCAAGAATACCTCTTGGTCTTTTGATGCTTCCCTCTACCAGTTGCAAGGTGATGGAGGTTGGTTGAAGCTCCCCCAAACCTAGTGTCTTGAATATAGTGTATGGCAGCAAGTTGACACCAGCCCCTAGATCAAATAGTGCATGCTCAAAAATCTGGTTACCTATCCTGCAAGGAATAGTGAAACTACCCGGATCTTTTAGCTTGGGTGGTAGTTTCCTTAACAATACCGCACTCACCTCTTCGGTTAAAGCCACTATTTCATGCTCCTGAAACTTCCTTTTATTAGTACAACTATCTTTTAAAAATTTAGCATATACAGGAATTAGTTTAATTGCATCTAATAAAAGAATATTAATTTCTACTTTTCTCAAAGTTTAAAAGATATCATGCATTTTAATTTCTTTTGTTGGATTTACTAACCTTTGGGGAAAAGTTGGTGCATTCCACTTCTCCATTTCACTTACTTTTGATATGGATGTTGTAATTGGAGATGCTTGTGCAGGCTCATCAGCTCCTATGATCTTACCATTTATGAGAGTTGTCACGACATTTAGTTGCTGATGTCCTCTTGGATTAGGTAGTGCTTGGGCAGGAAGTTCACCATGCTTTCTTTCACTTAGCTCCTTAACTAATTGCTCCATTTGTACCTCGAGTCTTTGAATGGCTTGCTCATGCTTTGCAGTGGTTTCCCTTTGCTAAGTCTGGAATTGTCTTGTTTCTACCATGAATTGTTCTTGTGAGGTCATCAACTGCCTTACAAGACTCTCTAGGTCACTTTGCTTTGATTCTGGAACTGACTGGGCTGCCGGTTGGGAATTCCTTTGCTGCTCTTGAAAGTTCATGGCATTTTGATTATTAGTCCATGAGAGGTTGGGGTGGTTTCGCCCTCTTTGATTGTAGGTATTTGCATATGCACTGTTTGGTCCCACATAGTTCGCTTGCTCGGGATCAGTAGATGAATATAAATGGCAAGTCTCAGTAGTGTGATCAAATTGAGAACATAAAGCACATACCTGGAGTTGTGTAGCTTGTGGTCGAGGTGAGATGTTCTAAGCAATCATGGTTTTTATAAACATAACTAGCTTCCTCTCCATAGCAACCATCTGATTTGAAGATCCACCATTTAGGTTCACCTCATACATGCTCTTTTTCACACCTTTTCTACCTCTGGATGAGAATTGTTGTGTGTTCTCACTTAAGGTGTCAAAAAGCTCCATGGCTTCTTCATTACGTTTTTCCATCAGCACACCTCCATAACTTGAATCAACTATACCTTTATTCATGTCATTTAGACCTTCATAAAAGGCTAGTACCAGCTCATCTTGAGGTAGATTGTGATGTGGGCATTTGAGTAGCAACTCATTGAAGTGTCCCCATGCTTCAAAGAAAAGGTCTCCTTCCCTCTATTGGAAAGATTGAATCTCCTTCCTCATTTGTCTTGTCCTTTGAGCTGGGTAAAACTTCCTTAGGAACTTACAGGCCAACTCTTCCCAAGTATGGATCTAAACTGCAGACAATGAATTGTACCATAGTTTAGCATTATCTTTTAAGGAAAAAGGGAAAAGAATTAACCTGATTCCTTCTTGGTCTAGGCCCCGAATATGCTGGAACTTGCAGAGATCAAAGAACTCTCGGAGGTGCAAGTGTGGATCTTCAGTAGGTGTACCCCTAAAGTGAGTCAAAACATTGAGTATCTGCGGGGATATGTAATAGTTGCCCTCTGCCTCAGGTTGATATGCAATGCATAAAGGATGGTCGAGCTTCCGTGGGATGAAGGATTGCTTCATAGGTCTTCGCTTAGGTGGTTGTTGGTTGTTAAGCTGATATGCCATCGGTGTATCTCCCTTGAATTCTTTTTCTACCTCCTCAAAGTTGTTTCTAGGCCTCTGTTGAATGGTCTGCTCAAGTTCTATATTGAGTAGAAAGATTGTTGGGTTCTTGAATCGGGGCCCTTATATGAATCAGCAAAACTGCTTCAATACAACAGTTTCAGTGTTACTGCTCGAGTAACCTCTACCTCAATTGCGCTCGATCACACCCTGATTTGCGCTCGATCGCACTTGAGCTTGCGCTCTATTGGAAGGCCAGAAACAGCACCGCTGCAGTAACTGAAACAGAACAAGAGAAAACGAAAAGAAAGTAAAAATTAGGTTTTTGATAAAGAAACTATGAACAGAATAAATAAAATAAACAAAATTAATTCCAAAAAGAACTTTAGCGCAATCCCCGACAACGGCGCCAAAAACTTGTTGTGCGTTTATCTTCCTAAATAAATAAGCAAATAACCGAACTTGTTTTACTTGCAAGTGCACAAGGTCTACAGTAGCATAGTGTGCAAGTGCGAGATCATTTCCACAGGGATTGGTGAATTTCGATTTAGAATTAATTTCACAAACTAAAAATAGATAGAAATATTTATTGGATTTAGATAATAATGATAAAGGCGTAGGGACTTGATATCCCACTAACCATGCTACCCCAACAAAACAATATACCAATGCTCTACTCATGCTATGAATACCTAATGGTTGTCAACCTAAGGGCTTGGTCCACTCCTTAGGCTATTGATTTCCCTACGCAACGAGTTAGGCATGGTGTATACTCTAACTTTTTTCTCTCTTAAGGGATTCAGCATGGTGTATACTGAGTTGTTCCTTAAGAGAGCATAGGATCTGTGGAAATCGACAACCACACAGGACTTAGGGCTTGGTCCACTCCTAGTTTCCCATGTTGATTAACCCAAGAATCCGATGTGGATATCTTTTGTTACTATTGTTGAACCCAGGACTCGGTCATCGAAATTTATTCAACTAACTAATCCATACCACATGCATACGTTGATCAGACACACATATATGAGGAATTTGAATAAAAACAAGCATTTATCAAATTAAGAATCACAGCATAAATATTGCAAAGGCACCAATACTGAATTATTGGTTAAACATAATTAAGGCTTTAACTAAGCCCTTACTATAAGTTTAGTTACACATAATAAAATAAAGGAAAGAGGAAACTCGAGAGAGCTCCATTGAAGAGTCGTCAATTCTTTTGTAGAATCCCCTCTGGCCTCTGGCCTCTCGACGTAAAACTAAAACTAAAAAGGAGATACTATTTCTGTGTTTTACAAGTCTATTTATAGGGTTCTAAGGACACCTCGAAACCTTAATTTCTAAAATAAGACCCGAACCGTTATTTTCAAAACAGGTTCTACCGGTTTACTGTACGTGTGCACTCAATCGCACACTATTGAGCTCAAGTGCATCTGCGCTCAAGCCTTCTTCTTGCGTGTAAGCGCAGGCTATGCTCGATCCTGGCATGGGCGCTAGGTGCTTGTTCGCTTGATCGCACTCTTTTGTGCGCTCGATCGCACCTATCTGGTTCCAGATCTTCAGTTTTCTTCCTTAGAGCTCCAAAATGCTATATTTTCTTCAAAAACCTATAAAAAACACAAAAAACACAAAAATAAAGTAGAATATACTGAAATACATAAAAAAGAGCTTAACAACTGTAAATTAAGGGGCTTAAATATGAATATTTAAGCACTTATCAATGCTCCTCAAGGTCTTCAAGGATCTCTAAACTAGCCCAATGCAGATCAGACCAATGCTTGGCTTTAGCTTTCTTAGCCATCTCGAACCCCACATTTTAATATCCCAGGGCCTCCACCAGTAGTTCAATCTTGAAGGCTTCAGAATTACGGAAGTTCTCCACAACAGAAGCTGGAGTATGATTCAGTTCAGCTCTCAGTTCTCCCTCCACCTCGAGGAGACGATCTAGTTTAGTTTTTAGTTCTTCTTCCACCTCTCGAAGATGGTCCACCTAGGCCCCGAACTTGCTCTCAACTTCCTAGAGTCTAGAGACCTTAGTTTTCAAATTCTTGACCTCCTCCCGGGCAGTTTAGTAGTAGTTTTTCGCCACGGCCAAAGAGGCTTGCAGCTTCCCCTTTTTAACCTTCAAATGGTTGTTCTAGCTCGCAAGGATCTCCAGCCATTCCTCGTTATCCTCCAAATGCTTTTGATAACTCTCCTCACTTTCTCAAAGTCGACGAACATTGTTAGTTATGGACTAGAAAGAGTCGTTGAGAAATGAAGCGAACATACCAGCCTGTGCCAAAAACACCTCAGTCAGAGTACATTAAGCAAAGATAAGGAAACATTTCACAAGTACAGTGACTTTAGATCTTACCTGGTAATAGGACTCTAGTGTGGTCACCATCAGCTGGTGAGGCATGAGCTTCATCATTGTGCCTATGTCAAAAGGGAAGATCGAGCCCATCCGAAGCTAACGAACCATACTCTCCCCATCAAAATCGAAGTATGTAGCCTTGAATTTCAAGTTTAGCCTGTAGTCTTTAGGTTTCTTTGAACCATAGTTTCTAACAGCAAAAACATCAATATTAGTAGCAACAAGAGAGGGCAGTAAAGCAGAAGCAAGTTGTTCAGTAGGAGCAACTACGCCAGAGGATAGAGCCTCAAGTAGAGTAGAAGCAAGTAGCATAGCAGGAGTAACAATACCAGAAGAAGGTACCACATTCTCGATCACTATTACCTTAAATCCTTGAGGGATCTCATCCCCTCACCTCAGCTTGTTGCACCTCGGTCTGCTAAACCTCAGGTGTTTCCACTATAGTCTTCTTCTTCTCGATAACAGTACTAGAAAAGCTAGCTTTCTTCTTCGCACGAGCCATCCTGGCCACTTCAGCAAGGTCCAACATAGCATTAGCCTCAAAGAAAGGAGCTAAGGTCAGAGATATCAAAAAACAAGTTAAAAATGCAAATATAAAGGGCAATAAAAAATAGTATTATCTTCTACCATCAGACTAGGAAGGGGTATAAAGCCCAAGCTTGAAATTCCTTAATAGTTGTTTGTTGGCCAAGTCTTTGTCAAACATCCTAGGTGTGGCCCTCATAACCTTATTGGACATCTCTTGCTTTTCAGCATTTAGGACTCGAGGCTTCTGATCAGAAACACCCTTGGAACTCCACTCCAACAAAACCTGATAAGACTCTGGCCCCTCCATGAAAAATTACTTCTCATTCAGTATTTATTCGAAGAAATGTTATCTAAAATCTTCCTACCAACTTTAGGGTAGAAGTTGTACATGTAACGACTTATTCCGAATGGGCCCACCCAAGATGGTATCGTCACCTTTCAGCACTAACCACAGACTCTTTTGCAAAAATTTCGTAACTTTAAACATATTTACATCATATACCCCTAAACTCATTCTTAAGGAGGTACAAAGATTTATTACATGAAAGTAAACATGTCTATGCATGTACAAAACTTGATTACAAATAAAGAAAAAGATTTCCTAAGGATGACGACCTCATGGACACACCTAACAACCACGAATAGAACTCGTATCATAACACTCTATCAACCTTTATGCTTTACGCAGCTCAGTGAGGTCCCAATTTACTCGAAGTACTCGATTTGTATACTTCAATTTATAATTTTATTTACAACTGATTTACAAGTCATTATACTTCATTTATTCATTATATTTCATATAATATCATATCTCGAGGATTTCATTCAAATATAGATATCACTCATGATATCTAGTTCAACATCATTCTTATTATTACACATAATAGAATTTCACAATCACATTGATTTATCAACATCTAAATGAAATAATAAGAATATGCTATGAAAGCATATGCATAGTCTCCATCTCTTTCCACATCTCATCACAATTCATTTCTTATTTCATTTTCATCCACACCAATAAATCAAGTATGGGCATTTTATCAGTCTCTAATATAGGTATTAGGGATGTCTCCCTATATGCCAGTACTCAATCATTTGTCCAGACCAGCCATGCTTATGGTTTTCCTCAGTCCACACCCCCTTTCTTTGTCCTTACAATGCATGTATAATCACATACTAGCAAGCACAAGGATAACAACATTACAATCAAATAACTACATCACAACGTTTCCAATTTTTTCATAACAATCTAGTCTATATGATTTACACATCCTTCCAAGAATATACCAATTTATTTTATATATACATACACTCAATTACTTCATCAAATTAACATTATCAAGAATTTATTTCACTTTATTCATTAAATTCATACCTATATTATTTATTCCTTCAAAATTAACATATTTACAATATACCTTTTATTTATTATCATTTATAGTTCATTTTAAGATTTATCCACATGTTTTACTTCTTCTCGCTTACTAAAAGTAAAGTGAACTCACCTAGAAGCACCAAGCACCTTCCTTGCCTTTAGCACTTCTTTTAGCAACACCTCCACCTAACAAGAATATGCTTAATCAGTATTATTATCTCATAACTTGTTCTCAAACTTTTTTAATGGGTTAAATGCGTGTATATATGTATGCATGTTTCAATCTATTCTCAATTTCAAAGTTTTAATTGAATTCTTTTCCCAATATCTTGAATCAAATTCAAACTCATTTAAGAATAACACGAGGTTTAAAGCTCTTAAATTCATGATTTCTATATGCAAAAGTACAAGAAAAAAACCGATTACCACCACAAAGATTTTGTCAAAAACTTCTTGAAATCAAATCTTGAACGATTGAATTCAATAAACATTTATAAAAAACCTCAAGTTTTCATATAATTCTTGTAACGACCCATCCCGAGTTGGCCACCCCTGAGACGGTGTCATCACATTTTGAAAATCCAGCACAACACATATATGCAACAATAAAAATAAATAACACCAATAGAAAATTTTACATCAATCATCAACTCTCATAAGGGGAGTTACATCAATATGATCTTTAAACATTAGATACAAAGTAAAATGCATGAATATTTACAAATAAATTTTTATTTTCTTTCTTCGTTAGTCTGAGGATGTTGACACATACGTGGCTTACAGATAATAATTTCGTCTGAACCTCAACTCACCAGAATATTTTTCCTGCCTGCTACCTGAAATCATTGTACAATGAGGGATCAGCTTCACAAGCTCAGTGAATTAAATTTACTAGAAGTACTCAATCTGTATAAATAGTCTTTCAATATTAAATCAATTATATTTTACATAACTTGAAAATAGCAATCTACTATCACTACACGCATCATAAGTCTCATTCTCTATCGCTCTCTTCTTCTTATTTATTGGTTCACTTTAAGACCATAAATTATCTCATAATTACCTCGCAATGAGGTTCACATAATAAATTCTACCATTTAGATGGTTCTTATCACCATAATTGTCTATCTGTGAGACTTATCCATTTATAAATAAATTCACAACAACACACCACACCTCAACATTTCAATAATGCAAGAAATAAATAAAATAGATGCAATGCATGAATTATTATTATGGGAACATCTTCCCACATGTTGACTTTTTTTTATATCTTAGACCGACTGCCTTCCCGGTTCTTTCATTCTCATTTAGACCGGCTGCTTTCTCGGTTATTTTCTTTACAGTTTGTCCCGGTTGCCACGATATTCATTTTCAGCATATACCGACTGTCACAGTGTCCCTTTTATTTCTAGCACATACTGGCTGTCACGGCTTTTCAATTAGACCAGTTGCCTTCCCGGTTCTTTTCTTTTCATTTAATGCATATGCATATGAACAATGATATGAAATATGCATTTGAACAATAACATAAAAAAACAAACATGAATTCAAATATTTAATTTTGGCTATCCTGATTTTTCTCAAATTATATAAAAAATTCCACTAAATTTCTCTCATCCGAAATCACATCAAATCATCCATCAAAGCTTGTCAGGATCCACTAAATTTCATTTCCTCATAATTCGTATCAAAACGTCAACCATAGCTCATCAAGAATTTCACTTATCGTTTTTATTATTAAATCAACTTATTATTCCAAAAATATTATTTCTCACGTAATAATTTTTCACTTGTCAAAAATTCCTGTTAATCAATTTTTCATCTACCAACAAAGTATAAGCTAATAATTTATATTAATATTATCACTAGATATTTCATTTTTTATTTAGATTACTTAAAGTAAATCTAGCTCATCACGTAGCACTTAGATCTACCTGTGGATCACTTTTTTCCCTTTCCCATTCCTCGCCGAAATTTCCCTAGGTTGTTGACCGTCAACACCTGATATCATATTTATATTAAATTTCTAATTTATTCTTCATTTCTTCATAAACCACACCCTTTGAAAATTCTCACTTTGAATTTCGAGAAATTTCATGAATGTTAAAAATTTAAAAATAAATATTACATTATTACCTTCTATTTTTCTTATAGCTTCCCGTGATTCTCTATAAAATTTTGTAGTAAACCCCTTCAAAATTTTGCTCTTTCAACATTTCTTTGGGTCCCCAAGTGCTTTGAGAAATAGAGTAGTTTGAATTGTAAAAAGAAAAAACCAAACAGGATTTAGTAAAAAATCAATTTATAAGCAAATTTTTAGGCGGTGCCAACCGCTTTTCACTGTTTCCATTTTAACAGCTGCATTACATGCAGCAATTTGTTAACCAAGCTGTAACACCTGGACTTCCAGGTGTTGCACGATTTCTTTTCTTTTTCCTTTTCTTTCATATTTACTGTTCACGAATTTTTTTTTTTTTCATTTTCTTTGTAACTACACCCCCATGGGTCCAGATTTTTTTGAAATTATTTTATTCAATACTAAATCCTTTGCACAAATATATTATTTTAATTTTCTATCATATTTATTAATTTATTTCTTTACCCTTACTTTATGATTACGGTTATTACAAATCTACCCACCTTATAAAAATTTCGTCCATGAAATTTCCTTACTTTACTGCAGAAACAAAAGTGGATTATGTTTCTTCATAATTGTTTCACTCTTTCACGAAGTCTCTTCAACATTCTTATTCTGCCACAGAACTTGAACTAATGCAATTATTTTATTTCACAAGACTTGTTCTTTTCTGTCTAAAATTCTCACTAGTATTTGTATATATAAGCCCAATCTTTCTCAACAGCCTCGTAGGGTTCCACTTACCTCAGACTCAACTTTTCTTTCTTTTTGATCCTCAACACACCTCTTCATGGAGATATTTTAATTACACCCAAGCACCTATTTGAAAATTCATTAACAGATATTCGGTCATTACTATGTGCTGCTTTACGGTTCTCTCTAACCAATTTGATCATCTCAGCTAATAACTCAATGATTGACGGACCAAATATATTTCTCTCTCCCCTTTTTTCCCAACATACTGTAGTTCTACACCTCCTACCATATAAAGCCTCGAAGGGTACGATCCCAATATTAGTTTGATACTAGTTAGTGTTAGCAACTTCAATCGGTGGCATGTAAGCATCCCAACTTACTGAGAAATTCATCACATTTGTCCTTAACATATCTTCCAGTTCTCTAAAAATCTTTTCTGTCTGAGCATGAAAAATTATATTAAATTGCAACTGTGTATCCGTGGCTTTATGAAAGCCACTTTAAAACCAAGGTGTAAATCTGGCATCTCTAAATGACATTATTCTCAATAGTACTTCATACCACCTCACAATCTCAGCTACATCCTTCTTCAATCCTGACCACTAGAAATTCTGTCTCCATCCTCTATACATTTTATTGTTACTCGGGTGCATCGAATCTACATAATCATCTACCTTTCTCAATATCTTCTTTCTCCACTCTGCATCATTGGGAACACAAATTCATGTTCC
Source organism: Bretschneidera sinensis (assembly GCA_023935145.1). Lineage (NCBI taxonomy): Eukaryota > Viridiplantae > Streptophyta > Magnoliopsida > Brassicales > Akaniaceae > Bretschneidera > Bretschneidera sinensis. Next base: position 57,355,395 of record CM043702.1, on the reverse strand, counting down.
AATACCAAAATACTCTCATTTCAAATTTTTGAACTCAAAATACTTTCTAGTAAGCACTCAATGCTTAATCTTTTTATCTCTTCATCTCTACCTTGCATCTCTAGAGCATTTTACTATGGATGACTGTACAACCATATTCGTTAATCATGATCCTCTATCACTGATATTCAACTTCATTCTTATCTCTCTAAATTTGTCATCAATTTCTCATCAGGACTCCCAATAGCAATTAACATTCTCATAGATTTTCTACTCAATGCATCAACTATTATATTCATCTTTTTCTGGATGATAAGGAATTGTACAATCATAGTCACAAACCACTCCATCCACCATCTTTGCCTCAAATTCAACTCTCACTGGGTAGGTAAGTATGTCAAACTCTTATAACCCATGAATATCTCACAAGTGGCTCCATACAGATGATATCTCCAATCTTTAAAGTAAACCCTATAGCAGCCAACTCTAAGTCATGAGTAGGGAAATTTTTATCATGAATCTTCAATTGCCTAGAAGAATGGGCCACAGCTTTTCTATGTTACACATATCTCAATCATTGATGTGATGTATCACTATACACCACACATCCTTCATCACCAGAAGGAAACACTAATACTGGAGCTGTAGTCAATTTCTCCTTTAGTAATTGGAATTTTTTCTCACACTTCCCTCACCATACAAATCTCACCTCTTTCCTGGTCAGTCTATTCAACAGTATAAAAATTTCTGAAAGAATCTTCTATAATAACCAGTTAACCCTAAGAAGATTCTAATCTCAGTCACATTAGTTGGTCTCTCCCAACTTAACATTACCTCTACCTTTTGTGGATCAACTGTTATGCCATTTCCCGATATTACATGTTCCAAGAAAGTTATTTCATTCAGCCAACACTTACACTTAGAGAACTTTGTATATAATTTCTCTCTCCTCAGAATCTCCAACACACTGCCTAATGATTCACATGTTGTTCTTCCTTATTAGATTATACCAGAAAGTCAAATATAACCATAAACTTGTTAAGATATAGTTTAAACACTCTATTCATCAAGTCCATGAATGTTTATGGAAAATTAGTTAATCTACATGACATCACAAAAAGCTTATGACCATAACGTGTCCTAAAAGCAGTCTTAGGCACGTCCCCCTTCTCTATCCTCAAATGATGATAATCTGATCTCAAGTTTATCTTAGAAAACACTCTCACTCCTTGCAACTGCTCAAACAATTCATTTATCCTGGGTAAAAGATATTTGTTCTTATTCAACTATTTGTAGTCTATACGCAATCTCATCATTCCATCTTCGTCCTTCACGAACAACACAGGGGTTCCCCAAATACATTAGGTCCGATAAATTGTTTATCTAAAAATTCTTGGACTTTCAACTCTTTTAACTCTATGGGTGTCTGTTGGAAATCACATCAAGATGCCCAGGTGGTGATCTTCCAAACACCCAAGTCTAGAATAACTGGTAATGAACAAAAACAAACCAATAAAATAAAGAGCATAATAATTGTTATCGAGGTTCGGCAATGTGCCTATGTCCCCGTGAGCTCCTCCGAGCCCTTTGCACTAAATCAAAGAGTTCTTACAAGTTGCAGCAACACCTCTTCAAGAAATCTCTTGTTCTTGAAGAATGAAAGAAGAGAAAAAAAAAGTGATAAGGACTTGTGTTTCGCTAGAATTTTCCCCAAGAAAATTCTACTTACAACGCCCTTGAATCCCCAATCTATACTATTCTCTCTCTCTAAACAACCAGCCTCTACTCTAGTGCCTCTCTTGAGTTTTGTGTCTTTGCACTCTCACACTTGAACTTGAATTCTCTTATATGATGATCACTTGTCTCACACTTATGTTACTTGTTGAGATTGAAGCTAGGTGACCCTTTATATAGTTCACCACTTCTTGAACCTATCTTGAAGTCAATCTCAACCCTTAGATCTTGAGGACCAATCAATCATAGCCCTTCAACAAGTCTAAGTGATCCTGTGCATTTTGATCAAGCCTCACGCATCAATCCAAAGTGCCCAAAATGAAGCTTCAGGTGTGCCTGGCCCCCGCAGCCCAGAACAGGGCAGGCCACAGCTCAAACCAGGGCACACTACCTCCACCTTCTGGGTGCTGTGGCGCACCCTCCTTGTGCTATGACGCATGTTGTGAGTTTTAAATTACTCACAAGCGCACGAGTCATTTGCAATATAGTGCTGTGCAAGTGCGAGGTCGAATCCACAGGGAATTGCGTTGTCAAACTATAATTTAATCTAAACTAACTTTATCTTAACCTAGTTTCGAATTTTTAATGATATTTTGGAAAACAAATTAAAACTAAACTAAATTGATTTTAAAAACTAATAAAAAGACTAAGGTTTCTGAATCCACCCCGCCAAAGTTAAGCATATATCTCAATGTTCTAAAGATAGCCTATCAAAAAATTCCATGAATCCAACTTAAGACAAAAAACAACAAATATCCCAATTAAACCAAAAGCATCCAATGTATTCGCTCTTAACAAATCACAAAGGAAATCCAATTTAATCGAAAATAATTTGATGTATCCATCAGATGAAACACAAGGAATATCCAACAGAACAATTTAAACTCAATCAATCACAAGATTAACTCAAATAATTGACAGAACATTTATACTAAAAAAATGTCAGATTTGTACAAGTAAATCTGAACTATTATGCCAAACAACGACGAGGCTTCATCTTCAACCTTAGCTGAAGATTCTAGCCACTCATAACTATGAAACTACAATTCATAATAAAAGTGCTAAACATTAAACTAAAACAACTAAATAAAAAGAAATAAATAACTTTACATGGGAGAAATTCCACTCGTTGATGGGCGGCGCTTCCCCTTGTGGTAGCAAAGCCTTCAGGATCCACCAGAATGCTAGCAGACGTCCACCGGTTAACACCAAAGTGGCCAAGGAATTGTACCAAATGGCATAAAGAATTGCACACTGAATGATGAAGTCAGATGGTGTTTATATAGGGGGAGTCCCGGAGTAGCATGGGTTTTAAATTCGATGTGGGATACTGCCCGAGTGCACTCGATCGTAGAATGATGCGATCGATCGCAAGTGCGATCGATCATATGTCTTGTCCACACGATCGCATGTGCGCTCGATCACGTGTTTGGTGCGCTCGATCGCAGATGCACTGTACTGCAAACATTTCGATGTGGGATTGTTGACCATGCGCTCGATCGCAGCATAGTGCGATCGATCACTATTGCTCCTGAAGCTTTACATCTCCTAAAATGCTTCATTTTCTCCACAAACCTATAAAAATACACAAAACACAAAAAAGACATAAAATAAAGTGAAATACTACTAACTAAGAGCATAATAAATATAAGTTAAGGGTCTTAAATATGCAATATTTAAGACTCATCAATGCACACGTGGGTAGAAGACTCTCTTTGCTAGGCGTTGAGGCGCAGATATCCTAGGGTGTGGCGCACACCTGGGGCTAAAGACTTCTCCTTTGCTGGGCACTGAGACGCACACCTCCTGGGGTGCGGCGCACACTTGGGGCTTAAGCTGAATTTTTACACCCTTTAGTTCTTAGACAAATCCCAACAAATCTCCACCTTTGTCTAAGCAACTAAAACCGAACCCATAGTGCAGAGAACTCAGGATCCAAACTCAACTTGAATCATTATATCAACCGACTTCAATCCTAAGAAATCCAAGGCAAAGATTGAACTTACTTAAAGGTAGAACTTTAATACCTAAATCTGCAGGATTTTCTTCCGTGGCCACCTTGTCCATATGAATGCATCATTCCGTAACATTTTCTCGAACGAAATGGTACCGAACATCCATATGCTTTGTCTTCTCATGGAACACCGGATTCTTGCATAAATGCAACGCACTTTGGCTATCCGAATACACCACCACCTGCTCTTTTAGTACCTTCAACTCTTCCAACAACCCTTTGCACCACATAGCCTCCTTAATGGCTTCTGTTGCCACTATATACTCAGCCTCAGTTGTTGAGAGTGCTACCACTGGTTGCAACTGAGCCTTCCAACTTATACAACATCCGTTTAAGTTGAAGATGTAGGAGGTAATAGATCTTTTTTTATCCCGGTTTGCTCCATAGTCCAAATCCGCATAGCCCTCAAGACAGATGGACTTACCTCTCTTCTCATAAATAAGCCCCACATTTGGGCTTCTGTTCAAGTAGCTCAGCAACCACTTCACCCCAAGCCAATGCTCATTTCCGAGATTACTTATAAACCTGCTGAGGACACTTATTGCATGAGCAATGTTAGGTTTAGTGCTTACCATGGTGAACATTACAGATCCAACTGCACTAGAGTAAGGGACCTTTTCCATTTCCTTCTTCTCCTCATCCGTTCTTGGACATTGATCGTTAGAGAACTTGAAATGACCAGCAAGGGGAACCTTCACTGGTTTGCTATCTTCCATAGAAAACTTAGATATCAACTTTTCTATGTAGGAAGTCTGAGAAATCTTCAATCTATTTCTCTCCCTTTCCTGGATTATACTCATCCCAAAGATCTTCTGTGCCTGGCCAAGATCCTTCATCTCAAACTCTGAACTGAGTTGAGACTTCAACTTTTCTATCCTCTCCCTGCTGTTCCCAACCAACAACATATCATTGACATAGATGAGAATAATCACCATTTCCTCTACCTTGTGCCCCTTGTAGTACAAGCACGAATCATAGTAGCTCCTTATGAAACCCAAGCTAGTTATAAAGGAATCGAACCTCTTATTCCATTGCCAAGGTGATTGCTTCAGGCTATAGAGAGATTTCTTCAATTGGCACACCAAATCTCCTTGCCTTTTTTCCTCATAGCCTTCGGGTTACCTCATGTAGATGGTCTCATCAAGCTCTCCATGTAAGAACGCTGTCTTCACATCCATTTGCTCGATTTCCCAATTAAATTAGACCACCATTGCTAACACTATCCTTATCGTCTAGTATTTCACAACTGGTGAGAATATTTAGGTGAAATCTATGCCTTCTCTTTTGTGAACCCTTTCGCCACCAGCCTAGCCTTATACCAGACTTCATCCCCTGGAGTGTTCCCTTTTTTGATATTGTAAATCCATTTATAATCCACAACTCTCTGTTTTTCTGGTTTGGGCACCAATTCCCAAGAGTTGTTCTTCCTAAAAGAATCCATTTCTTCCTCTATAGCTAGCTGCCACTTTAACGAATCCTTACATTCCATGGCATCCATTTAAGTTTTTGGTTCAACCCCTCATTCTGAATAAGGAGCTGCTACATTAGCATCCGCAAAACCATATCTCAAAGGTGGTCTGACCAACCTCTTTTCTCGGTCCTTTGTAAGCTGATAATCATTCTGATTTGCTGCATCATCCCCTTCTAGTTCAGCCTCCTCTTGAGTGTCTTGAGATTGGCCTTCATCAATGGGCTCTACCCGGTTCGAACCCTTTTGCCTTCCTTGCTCTACCTGAACTGAATTTTCCTTGATGCTATGCCCCACAAATACCGAACTAGTTTGCTCACTATCCCCTACAGGGTTAGTTTTCTCCAAATAGGGAAATAAAAATTCATTAAAAATGACATCCTTACTTATTATGAGTTTTGTTCCTTTTGGCTCTAAGGACCACAACCTGTACCCCTTAACCCTATCACTATACCCTAGAAACACACATTTTCTAGACCTTAGGCTAAGTTTATCATCATTTTGATATGCAAACGCAGCACATCCAAAATTTCTAAAGTTGTTCAACTCAGGGGGTTTCCCACTCCACATCTCCTTGGGAGTCTTAAGGTCTAAAGCCTTAGAGGGTGATTTATTAACCAAATATGCAGCAGTAGACACAACTTTCCCCCAAAAACATTTTGGTAAACCGGACCTAATTAACGTGCACCTAACCTTTTCCATAAGGATTCTATTCATCCTCTCAGCAACTCCATTTTGCTGAGGGGTTTTCACAACCGTTCTATGTCTTAGAATCCCATTTAACTCACAGAATTTATCAAAATCCTTATTAAAAAATTCTAAGCCATTATCGGTTCTTAACACCTGAACTACCCTGCCCGTTTGAGTCTCCAGCAACTTTTTCCACACCATAAATTTATTCAAAGCATCTGATTTATTTTTAAGCAAATAAACCCAAACCTTTCTAGAATAATCATCAATTAAAGATAGAAAGTAAACATTACCTCCCTGTGTTGGTGTTCTTGCTGGTCCCCAAAGATCCACATGAATGTAGTCAAGAATACTCTTAGACTTGTGCACTTTGGTGTTGAAGCTAACTTGATGTTGCTTCCCAAGAACACAACATTCACAGAAATCAAGTTTCTCTACCTTGTCACCACCAAGTAGACCATCCTTGCTGAGAACTTACAGGCCCTTTTCGCTCATATGTCCCAAGCGATTGTGCCAAAGAACCACCTTATCCATCTCAGCCATCAAGCTTACTGCTTGTTCCTTGATTTCTGTCTCTCCAATCATCTCATAGAGACCATCATTTATTTTTGCTTTGATCACTATCAAAGATCCCTTGGTTACCTTGATATTTCTTCCCTCTGCTTTGTATGTTTACCCCATGGAATCTACCTGCCCTAATGAGATCAAATTTATTCTCAAATCCGAAAGATACCTCACATTCCGCAGTAACTTTGTGACTCCATCAAACATCCTCAATTGGATGTCTTCTATCCCCCTCACTTGGCAAGAAGTATCATTCCCCGAGAAAACCTTTCCATAATTGGTTTTCTTGAAATTCTTGAACCAATCCCTATGAGGGCACATGTGGTAAGTGCACCCGGAATCCAAGATCCATTTCTTGCTGCCTTGCCTCCTGCTCATATTTGAGCACACAACAAGAACATCATCTTGCTGTTCTCCTTTGGCAACCAAAGCCTCTCCATTGTTGGTATGGCTTCTTCCTCTCTCATCCCACAACTTCTTCTTGCAATCTTTCTTGAAATGACCCTCCTTATTGCAGTAGTAGCATCTCTTTCCTCCAAATCTTGGTTTGGAGTGCGCTCTCCTATGGCTCTGCCCTCTACCCTTTGATTTCTCTCGGTAGTTTCCATGGATGCTACTGCTATTCTGAGTTGCTGGCCTTCCTTCAATGAGCAGCCCTTCTCCACTTGATGCTCCCCTAATCTTGGCTTTGAAATCATGAGCCCCTAGTTTCTTCCAAATGACAGTTGGATCTTCCGAGTTTTCGCACTCCCTTGTGACACTATCTGACATGTGCAGAAAGATGGTGCTATACACTATCTTCTTCATCTCATTCCGCTAGACCTCCGTGATATTTGCTGGAAAAGCGTCATCTTCTCCAATTGTCAAGTCCACCTTTTATTGCATAAGAACCACTTTGATTTTCTGCTTCCAAAGGGCAAAGTCTCCCTTTCCATCAAACTTCTTAACAATGAAGTTCGAACCCATCTTGCGAAGAAAATCCCAAGATTTATGCAGCACCCACAATTGCTTTCCTACTTCTAAATCTCAAGAACACGATCAAAGATTGATCTCAATACCTTTCTTGAATCACCCTCAAGAACACGATCAGATCTTGATCTCTACTCCATTCTTGAATCATCCAAGAAGTTGACCTTTGATTCTTGGAATCTTGCTCCGATACCTTCTGTTCCAGCTCTGATACCCGCTCACTAAGGCTTTGATACCACTGTTGGAAATCACCTCAAGATGCCCAGGTGGTGATCTTCCAAACACCCAAGTCTAGAATGACTTGTAATGAACAGAAACAAACGAATCAAAGAAAGAACACAACAATTGTTGTCAAGGTTCAGCAATGTGCCTACGTCCCCGTGAGCTCATTCGAGCCCTCTGTACTAAATCAATGAGTTCTTATAAGTTACAGCAACACCTTTTCAAGAAACCTCTTATTCTTGAAGAACAAAAGAGGAGAAAAAGAAAGTGATAAGGACTTGTGTTTCCATGGAATTTTCCCTAAGAAAATTCCACTTACAAGGCCCTTGAATCCCCAGTCTATACTACTCTCTCTCTCTAAACAACCAATCTCTATTCTAGTGTCTCTCTTATGTTTTGTGTCTTTGCACTCTCATACTTGCACTTGAATTCTCTTATATGATGATCACTTATCTCACATTTGTGTTACTTGTTGAGATTGAAGCTAGGTGACCCTTTATATAGTGCACCACTTCTTGAACCTATCTTGAAGTCAATCTCAACCCTTTTATCTTGAGGACCAATAAATCATAGCCCTTCAACATGTCTAAGTGATCCTATACATTTTGATCAAGCCTCACACATCAATCCAAAGTGCCTAAAATAAAGCTTCAGGTGTGCCTGGCGTCGCGGCCTAGAACAAGGCAGGTCGCTACTCAAACCAGGGCACACTACCTCCACCTTCTAGGCGACACGGCGCACCCTCCTTGTGCTACGGCACACACTTGGGCAGAAGACTCTCCTTGCTGGGCGTTAAGGTGCAGATATCCTAGGATACGGTGCACACCTAGGGCTGAAGACTTCTCCTTTGCTGAGCGCTGAGGCGCACACCTCCTGGGGTGCGGCACACACTTGGGGCTGAAGCTGAATTTTTACACCCTTTAGTTCTTAGACAAATCCCAATAGTGTCACTCTTGTAGGGTGTTATTAAATATATGTGATGATTCTGGTATCACATCAACAGAGAATTTAATCTCCTTACTTGGAAGCAACCTAGCCAACTCATCAAGAATTACACTAGAATAATCTTTCATTGCTAAGATTTATTCTAACTTCATAAATTTTTTTTTAGAATCTATTTTGTATGTCAAATACTCCTCACAACACTTCTTCAACCATCTCCTAGTGGTCAGAGCAAAATGAGATAGTTCGAGATTATTTTATGTTCCCCTGAAAGTTAAACTCCTCATGTCCATATCTTGAACACTAATTTCTTTCTGGAACAATCAATCCAAGCGTAACATGTTGACAACCAATTCATTCTCAAAATTAAATGAAATTATATCATATTCAAAGATGATAAATCAGCTTCAGATTCACTATCACTGATACAAGTCACACAACTCTTGTAAGTATTTATGATTATCACTCTATCTTTAGTGGGAGCTTCAACAAAAATATTTTTCAAGGAAAGTATTTATCAAGGAAAACCTTCTTAAACCTATTCCAGGTTAAGGGACTATCAACATTTGCACTTACCCTGGGAAGAATATCCTCCCACCATTCCAAAACTTCTCCTTATAATTCAAATGAAGCAAAGGCAACCATCTGCCTACCAGTAACTGGTAGAATACCAAATAATCTCTTTACATGTTCCTCCTAGAACTCAAGTGTAAAAGGATTCATAGATCCTTTAAACAACACGACATTCAACTTAACAATCTCTCTGCATCTCATGCATAAACTCACTTTTCCCCATTTTTAAATGTCTATCATTACTGGGTTAACAACCTCAAGCACTGCTCTACCCTGGTCATCAAGTCTATGTTATAGGCTACCAACTCTATCATCTGTTACATTCATTTTCTTAAGATCATGTGTAAGAGCTTATCTTAGCTCATCTCTTTCAACTTCAAATTCTCTCACCCTTTTATTAATATCAATTATACTGTCAACACGTTCCCTTCTAGGAACCATAGATTCAGACTCAACCTCAACTTATCAAAAATATTGGGGGCTTACCATTTCCTCTTAAATCAACAACTCTAACTTTAGCACTAGCGCGTTCACGTAACATCCTCAGACTATTAAAATATAATTTATTTTAATATTCCACTTTCTTACTTTTTATGCAGTCTACAGACTCATAAAACCTAATGCTCTGATACCAAAATTGTAACAACCCATCCCGGGTTGGCCACCCCGAGACAATGTCATCACATTTTGAAAATCCCACCACGACACATATATGCAACAGTAAAAATAAATAGCACTAATAGAAAATTTTACATCAATTCTCAACCCTCATCATGGGAGTTACATTAATCTGATCTTTAAACATTAGATACAAAGTAAAATGCATGAATATTTACAAATAAATTTTTATTTTCTTTTCTCATTAATTTGAGGATGTTGACACGTACGTGGTTTACAGATAATGATTTCGTCTGAACCTCAACTCACCAGACTATTTGTCCTTCTTGCTACTTGAAATCATTATACAATGAGGGATGAGCTTCACAAGCTCAGTGAATTAAATTTACTAGAAATACTCAATCTGTATAAATAGTCTTTCAATATTAAATCAATTATATTTTACATAACTTGAAAATAGCAATCTGCTATCACTACACATATCATAAGTCTCATTCTCTATCACTTTCTTCTTCTTATTTATTGGTTGACCTCAAGACCATCAATTATCTCATAATTATCTCGCAATGAGGTTCACATCAGAAAGTTTACCATTTAGATGGTTCTTATCACCATAACTGTCTCTCTGTGAGACTTATCCATCTATAAATAAATTTACAACAACACATCACACCTCAGCATTTCAATAATGCAAGCAATAAATAAAACATATGCAATGCATGAATTATTATTATGGGAACGTCTTCCCACATGTCGACATGTTTTTTTTAATCTTAGACCGACTGTCTTCCTAGTCCTTTCATTCTCATTTAGACCGGTTGCCTTGTAACAACCCATCCCAGGTTGGCCACCCCCGAGGCTGTGTTATCACATTTTGAAAATCCCAACACGACACATATATACAACAATAAAAAAAAACTAACATGAAATTTTACTGTAACCCTCAACCCTCAACAGAGGAGCTACATCAATCTAATATAAAATTTGTATATTTCATTTTCTCATTTGTCTGAGGATATTGACACGTACGTGGCTTACAACAAATGATTTCATCTGACTCTTGACCCACCAGACAAATTGTCTTGTCTGCTACTTGAAATCATTGTACAATGAAGGATGAGCTTCACAAGCTCAGTGAATTAAATTTACTAAAAGTATTCAAATTTCATAAATAGACCTTTAATCATTTATCTCTCATATACTAGATAATAGCATATAGTCTAACATTTAAATAATTCCTATTATACTTCTATACATCTTTCCCACTATAATTGTCTCTCTCTGTGAGACTTATTTATCTACAATTAAAATAAATACATAATATCCACAACATTTTAGTAATAAAATCAACATGTAAAATAGATGCAATGCATGAATTATTATTAGGGAACGTCTTCCCACATGTTGACATATTTTTATCTGAGACCGGCTGCCTTCCCGGTTCTTTCATTCTCATTTAGACCAACTGCCTTCTCGGTTCTTTCATTTTCATTAGACTAGCTGCCTTCCCGGTTCTTTTCTTTTATTTCATATATGTAATATGAAATATACATATAAACAGTAATATAAAAACAACATAAATTCAAAACATTTAAATTTGCTATCTTGATTATTCTCAAACTTATTATTGAAATAAATTCCACTAAATTCCTCTCCTCATAAATCACATCAAATCATAGCTAATCAAGAGTTTTATTTATCACCATATTATTAAATCAACTCATTATTCTAATAATATTTCTTCTCACATAATAATTTTTCTACATGTCCAATATTCATATCATATCTATCAACCAAATCTTTATCTAACACCAAAATATAAGCTAATAATTTATTTTAATTTTATCATTAGATTTTTTCATTTTTTATTTAGATTACTTAAATTAAATCAAACTCACCACGTAGCACTTAAAGCTACCCGTGGATCACCTCCTTACCTTTCCCATTCCTTTCAGAAATTTTCCCTGGTTGCTGATTGTCAACATTTGACATAATATTTATATTAACTTTCTAATTTATTCTTCAATTCGTCATAAACCACACCCTTTGAAAATTCTCACTTTGAATTCTAAGAAATTTCATGCATGCTAATAATTAAAAAAATAAACACTTCATTATTACCTTCTATTTTTTTGATAGCTTTTCGTGACTCTCTATAAAATTCTGCAGTAAGTCTCTTAAAAATTATGCTCTTTTAAACTTTTTTTTGGTTCCCAAGTGTTTAGAGAAATTGAATTGAGGAAAGGAGAAACCAAAGGTTTCCTAAAAATGAAAAAGATAAGTTGTTTATACACTCTGTTAGTCTCAGCCGCGCCCTCCTAACTAATGCCACGAATTTGCAACGTACAACCCCAAAAGTTTTTTTTTTCAACTCAACGCATATACACCCCCCCCCTAATTCACTACCACGACACTAAAATGTGTCATGCAAACCATTTCCTTTACTTTGCTTGGCAGCAGGTGCTGCCACCCTTTGTCGACCCCTTTTTTATTAATTTTTTTTTATTCTTCTTCTTTCTGGGTTCTGGACGTTATCATCCAATTTTTTTTTCTTGATGTCCATGTCCTAGAATTTTTTTTTTTAATAAAAATCTGACTGTTCGTATTTCAAAATATCTATATTATTTTAACTCTATAACGTATTTATTAAAGTACTTCTTTACCCTTACTTTACAATACAGGTATTACAATTCTACCCACCTTACAAAATTTTCATCTCCGAAATTTCCTTACCTAAAATCAAGAAAAGAGTTGGGGGAAATCCTTTCTCAGTCTTACTTCATACTCCCACGTGACTTCTTAGATATCTCTATTTTGCCATAATACTTGAATCAAAGGAATGACTTTATTGCGTAAGACTTGTTCCTTTCTGTCGAGGATTCTGACTGGTACTTGCATAAAAGTCAAATCTTCCTGAAATTCTATCACCGGATTCGAGATACTCTGGGATTCATCGTGTAAGTACTTTGTCAGCAGTGACATATGAAATACATTATGTAATCGCTTTAACTCTGGAGGCAAATCCAAATAATATACTACTGGTCCAATTCTCTCGATCACCTCATAGGGCCCCACAAATCTTGAGCTCAGCTTTCCCTTCTTTTTAAATCTCAACGCTCCATTCCATGGAAATATCTTCAAAAATACCCAATCACTAACTTGGAACTCCAAAGGTCGTCTTCTATTATCATCATATCCCTTCTGTCTATTATGGACTGCTATGAGGTTCTTCCTAACCAGTTTGATCCTCTCAGTAGTCAAATTTGTCATTTCTGGGCCATATATCTTTCTCTTTCCAACTTTTTCCCAACATACTGGAGCTCTGTACCTTCTACCATATAAAGCCTCGAAGGGGGTCATCCCAAATCTAGTTTGATACTGATTATTGTATACAAACAAGATCAAAGGCAAATAAGTATCCCAGCTCACTGAAAAACTCAATACACTTGCCTTCAGCATATCTTCTAGTATTCTGATGATTCTCTCCGTCTGCCCATCAGTTTGTGGATGAAAGGCTGTACTAAACTGTAATTGCGTGCCTATAGCTTCTTGGAAACCCCTCCAAAATCTAGAAGTAAATCTAGAATCTCTATCTGATATAATACTCAAGGGTACTCCATGTAATTTTACTATCCTTGCTACATACAACTCAACCAACTTTTCTGGACTCCAGGGTAGTTTTAATAGGAAGAAAATGTGAAGACTTAGAAAGTTTATCCACTATAACCCACACAGCGTCATGCCCCCTCTAGGTATGGGGAAAACCAGAGACAAAATCCATACTCACATTTTCCCATGGCCAGTCAGGTAATGGAAGAGGTTGTAATAAACCCACTGGATGTCTATTATCAGACTTTACCCGTTGACAAGTCAAACATCTAGAGATATATTCTGCTACATCCATCTTCATCCCTAACCACCAATAATACTGTTTCAATCCCATGTACATCTTATTATTACCTGGGTGCATGGAATATACTGAATCATGAGCCTCATTTAGTATCTCTTTTCTCATCTCCACATCGTTGGGAACACAAACTCTATGCCCCAATACTACCATAACATCTTCTCTAATTTTAAACTCAGTTGACTTCCCACTCAACACTTCCCCCCTGATCTTCTCTATCCCCCTATCTCCACCCTGCATTTGTAATAAACGATCAATAATAGGAGATTGTATCACCATATTCGCCATCAATACTCCTTTATCATTGACACTCAACTGCATCCTCATTCTTCTTAATTCTATCATCAAGCTAGTATTAGGACTCTCAATAGCAGCTAATCTTCCTGTAGCCTTTCTACTCAATGCATCAGCTACTACATTAGCTTTTCTTGGATGATAGTGAATCGTACAGTCATAATCACAGATCAACTCCATCCACCTCCTCTACCTTAAATTCAACTCCTTCTGGGTCGGTATATGCTTCAAGCTTTTATGATTAGTAAAAATTTCATAATTGGCTCCAAATAGATGATGTCTCCAAATCTTCAAAGCAAAAACTATGGCAACCAATTCTAAATCATAGGTTGGGTAATTTCTCTCATGTTTCTTCAATTGCCTAGATGCATAAGCTATAACTCTCCCATGTTGCATCAGCACACATCCCAACCCCTGATGTGACACATCACTATAAACCACAAATCCTTCATCACCAAAAGGAAGCACTAATACCGGGGCAGTAGTCAATTTATCGTTCAACAGCTAGAAACTTCTCTCACATTCCTCTGACCACATAAACTTCACATCAGTCCTGGTCAATTTAGTCAAAGGTCCAGCAATTATAGAAATTTTTTGGATAAATCTCCTATAATAACCAACTAACCCCAAAAAGCTTCTAACTTTAGTTACACTCGTGGGTCTTTCCGAATTCAACACTGCTTCTACTTTTTATGGGTCAACTGCTATCCCCTCTTTTGACATGATAAATGCTTAAATATTCATATTTAAGCCCCTTAATTTACATTTGTTAAGCTCTTAGTTTGAGTATTTTATTCCATTTTACTTTCTTTTTGTGTTTTTATAGGTTTTTGGAAGAAATGAAGCATTTTGGAACTCAAAGAGCAAAATTGGAACTGTGAGCTGTAGAAGAGTGCGATCAAGCGCAGTGCTTGGTGCGATCGAGTGCACTCGTGCACACAAGGAGAAGGCTCGAGTGCAACTTTGCGCTCGAATGCAAACTCATGCGATCGAGTGCACACATATCAGTAAAACATCAAAACGGCAGTTCCTATTTTGGAAAGTAGGGTTAGAGACCTGTATTGGAAATTAGGGTTTCTAAGTGTCCTTAGAACCCTATAAATAGACTTGTAAAACACAAAAACAGTATCTTCCTTTTAGTTTAGTTTTTGTTCGGCGGGCCAGAGGCTGGACTAGCCCGGAGGAGAGATTGTGGAGACGAATTGACGACTCTCTTCCATAGTGTTTTTGGGTTTCTTCTTTCCTTTATATTTTATTTTATGATGTTGTTTAGCATCACAAATATGTGTAACTAATTTTCTAGTAAGGGCTTGGTTGAAGCCCTAATTATGTTTACTCAATAATTCAGTATTGGCGTCTTTGTGATATTTGTGTTGTGATGCTTAACTTGATTAATGCTTGTTTTTATTTAAATTCCTTATATTTGTTTACTGATCAACATATGCATGTGGTATGGATTAGTTAGTTGAGGATGACCGAGTCCTGGGTTCAACAATAGTAACAAAAGATATGCACGCCGGATTCTTGGGTTAATCAACATGGGAAACCAGGAGTAGATACCATACCCTAGGTCCCGTGTGGTTGTCGATTTCCACAGATCTTATGCTCTCTTAAGGAACAACTCAGTATACACCATGCTGAATCCCTTAAGAAAGAAAAGAGTTAGAGTAGATACCATGCCTAACTCGTTGCTTAGGGAAATCAATAGCTTAAGGAGTAAATACCATGCCCTTCGGTTGACAAACATTAGGTATTCATGACATGAGTAAAACATTGGCATACTATTTTGTTGTGGTAGCATGATTAGTGGTAGATATCAAGTCCCTACGCCTTTATCTTTATTAAATTCCAACTCAATATTTATTTCTCTTATTTTTATTTTATTATTGTGAAACTAATTGTAAAACGAAATTCACCAATCCCTATGGAAATGATCTCGCACTTGCACACTATGCTACTATTGACCTTGTGCACTTACAAGTAAAACAAGTTCGATTATTTGCTTATGAATTTAGGTAGATAATTGCATAACATGACACAACATGCCCCAAGAAAGATATTTCGCTCAACCAAAACTCACACTTAGAGAACTTCGCTTATAATTTCTCTCTCCTCAAAATCTCTAACACTATCTCCAAATGTTGCATATGCTCCTCTTCATTCTTGGAATATACCAAAATATCATCAATAAACACAATCACAAATCTATCCAAGAGTGGTTTAAACACTCGATTCATAAGGTTCATAAATGCCGCAGGCATTAGTAAACCCAAATGGCATCACCAAGAACTCATGATGACCATAACGTGTCCTAAAAGCAGTCTTAGACACTTCCCCCTCCTTTATCCTCAATTGATGATAACCCGATCTCAAGTCTATCTTAGAAAACATTCTAGCTCCCTGTAACTGCTTAAATAAATCATCTATCTTGGGCAAAGGATATCTATTCTTGATGGTGATCTTATTCAACTGTCTATAATCAATACACAACCTCATTATCCGGTCCTTCTTCTTGACAAACAACACAGGGGCTCCCTAGGGTGACATACTAGGTCGGATAAATTGTTTATCTAGTAACTCCTAAAGCTGAATTTTTAACTCTCTCAATTCAGCTGGTGCCATTCTATAGGGTGCTATGGATATGGGTGCTGATCATGGAATCACCTCAATAGAAAACTCAATTTCCCTATTGGGAGGTAACCCGGTCAACTCTTCAGGGAAAACTTCAGAAAAATCTTTTACTACCAAGATTTCTTCTAACTTTCTACTCTCTTTGCTAGAATCAACCACATATGCCAAATACCCCTCACAACCCTTCTTCAACCATTTACTAGCAATTATGGCAGAAATAAGACAATTAGTAAGTATCTTACGTTCTCCCTAAAAATTAAACTCCTCCTGTCTGGGTATCTTAAACACCACATTTTTCTTAAAATAATTTACCCAAACATGATATACAGATAACAAATTCATTCCCAGAATTAAATCAAAATCTGTCATATCTAAAGGCAATAAATCAACTTCAAATTCTCTATCAGTAATATTAATCACACAACCTCGATAGATTGTCCTGATAATAACTCTATTTCTAGTAGGAACTTCAACAACAATAGCATGCATCAAAAGACTAGCACTAGCATCAATAGATTTCATATAAATACTATATGCAAAAGAATGAGTTGCACTAGGATCAATCAATAATCTAGCAGACCTACCAAGGATAAATATCATACCCATAACAACATCAGGAGTGGCTTGTGTATCCTGTTGGGTCAATGCATAGACTGCTATCTCTGGACTGAAACTGGCTGTCATATCCTTGCTTTGCTATTAATCATCGACCTCTGCCCTGCAAATTCCTTGATCCACCACCTCTCTTCACCGATCTTCTCCCAACACTTCCAAAGCTTACGTCAGCAGATTTCCCTACTGGACAATCTGTAGCAATATTTCTTCCCTCACCACATACAAAGCATATTTGCATAGGGTAATTCCGAGATAGATACCCCATCTGATTACATCTAAAGCAAACCCTTGACTCCCAATCATATATCAAATTACCACTTCCCCTTTGGGGCATACTTACTCCTGTACTATAACTCCCAATTCCCATAGCTTACCTCCAAATTCGAGGGATCCCACTGGTATTACTCTGAACTACAGAAGCAACAGATAATGCTTGCCTCTGACTCTGCCCTATAGTTCCTTGTGACAAGGAACGCCCCCTCTGGGGTGGTCTCCCACCATGTACACCCATAGTGCTACCACCTTTAGGTCTCTCAAATCTAGACCTCTTCAACCAATCCCTCCTATCTCTAAACTCCATTAAATCCTTCTAAATCTGTAATGCTTTATCCACCAGTACAACATAATTCCCTATGCCCATGTAAGAGAGTTTAGATCGAATTTCGTAGTGTAACCCATCTAAAAATCTCTAATATTTTCTCTCCTCTGTATTCACTAATTCAGCTAGAAATCTTGATAGCATAAATCTGCTATCATACTCCACCACAGATAGGGTATTTTGCCTTAAGTGAATAAAATCTCTCTCTTACTGGGTTCGAAATGTATCTGGAAATTATTTCGCAAAGAACTCATCCTCAAACTTACTCCAAGTTAAAGGTTGTTCCACCTGTGTACTCACCCTAGGCAAAATATCTTCCCACCATTGTGAAGCCTCACCATCCAGTATAAATGAAACAAAACCAACCCTCTGTTTATCTGTCACTAGTAAGACTTCAAAATATTTCTCCGCATATCTAATCCACTGCTCAGCTTCCATAGGATTTATAGATCCTCTAAAAGACTGAGGTTTAAACTTAAGAAATTTCACAAAACAATCCCTTTGCATATCACGTGCAAACACACCTCCCTCATAAACCTCTCGTCTCACCACATTAGGTTCTACTCTATCCCTTTTCTTTAATCTCTTCTGCAGATTATCAGCCATTTCTTCAGCTACATTCATCCTTTCTATAGCACGATTAAGAGCTTCTCTCAATTCATCTTTCCTAACCTCAGATTCTCTCCCGGCTCTACTAGTACCAGCTGCACTATCAACATGTTCCCTCGCAGGAACCACAGACTCAGCCTCCTTCCCTGCTTCAGTTCTCCTAAAAATTGGGGGTCTACCACATCCCATCTGATTCAGAACTCTACCTCTAGCTCTAGCACGACCACGAGTCATCCTCAGACTCTGCATTTAAAATATAGTTTATTTAGATGTTCTACTTTTTAAGTTCTCATGCAGTCTACAAAATCTTAAAACCTAATGCTCTGATACCAAAATTGTAACGACCCATCCCGGGTTGGCCACCATCGAGACAGTATCATCACATTTTAAAAATCCTAGCACGACACATATATGCAACAATAAAGAAAAACTAACAGGAAATTTTACTATAACCCTCAACTGAGGAGGTACATCAATGTAATATAAATTTAAACTTAATATATAACTTCAAATGCATGAATATTTACAAATAAAATTTTTATATTTCGTTTTCTCATTTTTCTGAGGATATTGACACGTACGTAGCTTACAACAAATGATTTCGTCTAACTCTTAACCCACCAGACTAATTGTCCTGTCTGCTACCTGAAATCATTGTACAATGAGAGATGAGCTTCACAAGCTCAGTAAATTAAATTTATTAAAAGTATTCAAATTTCATAAGTAGCCCTTTAATATTTAATCATTTGTCTCTCATATAACTAGATAATAGCATATAGTCTAAATTTTAAATAATTTCTATCATACTTCTATACCTTTTTCTCACTATAATTGTCTCTCTATGTGAGACTCATTTATCTACAATTAAAATAAATGCATAATATCCACAACATTTCAGTAATAAAATCAACATGTAAAATAGATGCAATGCATAAATTATTATTAGGGAATGTCTTCCCACATGTCGACATGTTTTTATCTTAGACCGGCTGCTTTCTCGGTTCTTTCATTCTCATTTAGACCGGCTACCTTCCCGGTTCTTTCATTTTTATTAGACCAGTTGCCTTTTTGGTTCTTTTCTTTTATTTAATGCATATGCATATGAACAATGATATGAAATATACATATAAACAGTAATATAAAAACAACATAAATTCAAAACATTTAAATTTGCTATCTTGATTATTCTTAAACTTATTATTGAAATAAATTCTCCTAAATTCCTCTCCTCATAAATCACATCAAATCATAGCTAATCAAGAATTTTATTTATCACCATCATTATTAAATCAACTAATTATTCTAATAATATTTATTCTCACATAATAATTTTCTATGTGCCATATCATATCTATCAACCAATTCTTTATCTAACACCAAAATATAAGCTAATAATTTATTTTAATATTATCAGTAGATTTTTTTATTTTTTATTTAGATTACTTAAAGTAAATCCAACTCACCACGTAGCACTTAAAGCTACCCGTGGATCACCTCCTTGCTTTTCCTATTCCTCTCAGAGATTTCCCCCAGTTGCTGATTGTCAACACCTGACATAATATTTATATTAACTTTCTAATTTATTCTTCAATTGTTCATAAACCACACCCTTTGAAAATTTGCACTTTGAATTCTAGGAAATTTCATGAATGCTAATAATTAAAAAAATAAATACTTCGTTATTACCTTCTGTTTTTCTGATAGCTTTTCGTGACACTCTATAAAATTCCACAGTAAACCCCATTAAAATTTTGCTCTTTTAACCTTTCTTTTGGCTCCCAAGTGTTTAGAGAAATTGAATTGAGGAAAGGAGAAACCAGTGGTTTCCTAAAAAATGAAAAAGATAAGCTGTTTATATACTCTGTTAGTCTCAGCCGCCCCCTCCCAATTAATGCCACGAATTTGCAACATACATCCCCAAATTTTTTTTTCAACTCAACACACATACACCCCCCCAATTCACTGCGACGACACTTAACTGTGTCAAGCAAACCATTTCCTTTACTTTGCTTGGCAGCAGGTGCTGCCACCCTTTGTTAACTTTTTTTGTTCAAAAAAACTTTTTTTATTAATTAATTTTTTTCTTTCTTCTTCTTTCTGGGTTATGAACGTTCATATCCACTTTGTTTAATAAAAATTTGACTTTTCGCATTCAAAATATGTTGGTGTTTATTTAAGGATTAAACAGGTTTGAAAAGCTTCAACATCAGGTCTCCAGGCCGCGACTCAAGGTGTGCGCATCTTAGCCTCCAGAAAGTCCAAAAGTTGAGGAAGGAGTTGTGCACTGTGGCCAAAGGTGTGCGCACCATGGCACGGCTGTTGTGAGTTTTAATTTACTCGCAAGCGCACGAGTCGTTTGCAGTATAGCGTTGTGCAAGTGCGAGGTCGAATCCACAGGGAATTGCGTTGTGAAAATATAATTTTTAATCTAAACTAACTTTATCTTAACCTAGTTCCAAATTTCAGAATGATATTACAAAATAAATTAAAACTTAATTAAATTGGTTTAAAATCTAATAATAAAAAGCACTAAGGTTTCCGAATCCACCCCACCGAAGTTAAGCATACATGTTCTAAAAATATAGCCTATCAAAACATTCAATGAATCCAACTATAAGACAAAAAACAAAGAATATCCCAACTAAACCAAAAGCACCCGATGTATCCGCTCTTAACAAATCACAAAGGGAATCCAATTTAATCGAAAAGCATTCAATGTATCCATCAGATGAAACACAAAGAAAATCCAACAGACAATTTAAACTCAATTAATTATAAGATTAACTCAAATAATTGACAGAACATTTATACTAAAAATTGTCAGATTTGTACAAGCAAATCTGAACTACTACGCCAAACAACGGCGGGGCTTCATCTTCAACCTTAGCTGAAGAGTCTAGCCACTCATAACTATAAAACTATAATAACAAGTGCTAAACATTTAAACTAAAACAACTGAATATAAAGAAATAAATAAACAACTTTACATGGGAGAAATTCCACTCGCTGACGGGCGGCGCTTCCCCTCGTGGTAGCAATGCCTTCGGGATCCACCAGAATGCTAGCGGACGTCCACCGGTAAACACCAAAGTGGCTTAGGAATTGTACACTGAATGATGAGGTCAGATGGTGTTTATATAGGGGGAGTCCCGGAGCACAATGGGTTTCAAAATCGGTGTGGGATACTGCCCGAGTGCGATCGATCGCACTCTGGTGCGCTCGAGCGCACATTGGCTCACTACAGAGCATTTTTAACCGATGTGGGATGTGCAAGTGCGCATTTGCGATCGATCGCAAGTCTGGTGCGATCGAGCGCACTAGACTTCTTCAGCTTGAACCTTGTTTACTAAAATGGCCATAACTTTCTTTAGAAAAATCGTTTTTGCAAGCCGTAAAATCCCTCAGAAAATAGACTTCCGGATCTTTCCAACCATATATGGCTCATCTCCTGGTTCTTCCGGAATCAATACAGTAAAATCCACAAAAATGACTGATCTGTAAGGCGATTTTGGCAATTTTAGTGAAACTCTTTTCCCAGTGCTTGTAAACCTGAAAAACAATGAAAACAACTCAAAGTAACAAATTACTAAGCTAACAAATGTAAATTAAAGGGCCAAAATATGCAATATTTGGCACTCATCAAATACCCCCAAACTTACAATTTGCTAGTCCCTTAGCAAAACAAAATAAAAGACTCAATGAAAAACAAAGAACATAAAGATAAAGTCATCACTCATGGTATCCAAAAATTTAAGGAGCACACATCACCATGATATTCATTCATAAGCAAGCTTAAAAAGGTAAACCCATCTTCGCAATGAATAGAAATGTTAAAATCTAATTACTTAAAAAAGGCAGGATAAGGCATCACAAGCTTGAATCAGTGTAAGGTGAATTAGCATATAAAAATGAAGCTTCCAAGTAACTCTAATGTGTAAGGTCTCCATGTCTCAAGATTCACTGAATTTCCCATCAAAAATGAATGAAAAGGCATAGTTTTTGTTTTATTCTTTTTTTTTTTTAATAATGCACGGCTATTGGTTAGTTCCCTTAAGCTTTCTAATTGACCCATGTAGCGAGTGTTAAGTCAATGACTCCCAAACCAGGTGGTTTTAGGGCATTAGGTGTAAAGACACCCCTAAGGACTTACTAACTCGAGTCAAAAAGGCTACGAAATTAAACCGACCTTAATATTACCAAGCAAAATTTCACCTTTTGACGTGAACACTCACTGCTTACTGAGGCAAGAGGTCCAGTTACTCAGCGAAAAGTTTATTGATAAATTTTTTTTTTTTTTTTTTTTTTATATATTTTCCTATGCCCAAGAGTTCATCCAACAAGTCATCCAGTTTCAGTTAAGATAAGGAAAAATACACATTAAAATCACGTGTCATACCTCACATAATTTGTGCTAATGTGCTCGTGTGAGATTAGATCAAACATGTGAATTCTCAAAATGCCTAAAGTAAGTAACTAAATTTTAAAAATTTATCACCAGATCATGTGTTCAAAATGTTAAGCTCACCAATGACATCACATCACAGGAAATGTTTAGATCAACTAAAATTTCACGATAACATGAGCATGCATTTATCTCTATGACGAAAAGACAACAAATTAGGACAAAGTGTGTGATGTGTCTCCCATACCCCCAAACTTAAATTACACATTGACCCCAATGTGTGACTAATATGGAAAGAGCTGACCTGAGATATGGTGAACTATCTGGACTGGTATGGCTCATAGCATACCCCCAAACTTGAACTGAAGTACGCATTGTCCCTGAAAAATAAAAACTGGAAAACAAAAAATACTGGAAACAAACATTAATCATAAAAATGCGAAATAATAAATAAACAAAAGAAAAGATAAGCTGTGGGGTGCCTCCCATGAGCGCTAAGTTTAACGTCTTCAGCCAGACCCAACATTAGTAAACAGACCCAACTAAGCTCTCCACCATCTGATCAATAAATGGGAATGGAAAATGATCAGGCCTAGTGGCATCATTCAATTTACGGTAGTCTAGACACTTTCTCCATCTTGACTGTACTCGAGTTGGAACCAACTCGTTGTCTTTATTTACTACCATAAATTCAGCACGTTTGGGCACGACTGGAATCTGGCTCACCCATTTGCTATCAGAGATGGGATAAATGATCCCTGCCTCTAACAGCTTAATATCTTCTGCCCTCACAACCTCTTGCAAAGCAGGGTTGAGCCTTCTTTGTGGCTCCCTCGATGGCTTGGCATCCTCCTCTAAATGTATCATGTACGTCACCACCGAGGGGCTGATCCCCTTGACATCCTCAATAGTCCAGCCTATAGCTTCCTTATGCTCTTTTAAGACGTCCAATAATTTCTCCTCTAGAGCATCACCCAAATCGGAAGGTATAATCACAGGCAAACTATCGGCTGAACCTAGGAACTTATACTTAAGATTATCTGGTAAAGGCTTAAGTTCCTTCTTGGGGGTTTCAGGTGCGGTGGTCTCCTCCATCTTATTGCTCTTCCGAGGAGGAGACTCTAAAATGGCATTCGCTTGCTCAAGTAATTTATCTAAATCCATATCCTCTCCAAATTGAGCAAAGCATGCCTCTAGGGGGTCCTCAGTGCGGGAGTCATCCGCAATCTCCTCCATCTTACTGCTCTCCCGAGGAGGAGACTCCAAAATGGCATTTGCTTGCTCAAGTAATTTATCTAAATCCAAATCCTCTCCAAATTGAGCAAAACATGCCTCCAGGGGGTCCTCAGTGCTTGATTCATTCACAGTCTCCTCAAGAATCTCCTCTATCAAGCATACATTTCTCACTTCATCATATTCATGTGGTTGCCTAGTGATATCAAAAATATTCAACTCCACTGTCATATTTTCGAAGGAGATCTTCATCACCCTTGTCCTACAATTTATCAGGGCGTTAGCCGTGGCTAAGAATGATCGCCCTAGAATAACCGGTATTTGAATCCCTATATTCTGAACCGGCTCTGTGTCAAGCACAATAAAATCCACGGGGAAATAGAACTTATCCACTTTTATCAAAACGTCCTCAACTATTCCCCGTGGTCTTTTCACTGACCTGTCAGCCAATTGAAGCGTAGTGGATGTGGGCTTCAATTCTCCTAACCCCAATTGTAAATAGACTGAGTAGGGTAGAAGATTCACACTCGCCCCTAGATCCAAGAGAGCCCTCTCAATGTGGCTGACTCCTATCGTGCAAGAGATGGTAGGACACCGCGGGTCCTTATACTTGATGGGTAGCTTGCACTGAAGGATTGAGCTGACTTGCTCGGTCAAAAATGCCTTTTTTGGGACATTCGTCCTCCTTTTGATAGTGACAAAGTCCTTTAGAAACTTGGCATATGATGGCATTTGATGGATGGCATCCAAAAATGGGATATTGATTTGGACTTGCTTGAATACCTCCAGAATTTCCTCATACTTCCCTCCTTTCTTGGGCGCCTGTAATCTCTCGGGGTAGGGCGCTCTAGGTATAAACGACCTAGGAGGGTCTTTCTCAGTAGGTGTGCCTATAGATGGCTCAGCATCTCTCTTCTCTGTGTTGCCACTCCTTTGCCCTTGCTGCATAGCAGGGCTCTCTTCCACTCGATTGTCCACTTGTCTCCCAGACCTCAGTGTGACAATCGACTGTACTTGTTCCGCCCCGTGCATAAGAGTTGATGAACTCTCAACCATAAATTGTCCTTTTGGGTTTTGCACGGGCTGACTGGGGAACTTTCCCTTCTCTCTCTCACCCAAGTGACTTGCAATTTGCCCTATTTGACTCTCCAGCTTGGCAATTGCTTGGGTGTTTACCACTGTTGCACTCCTCACATCACTCATATTTTGGCTAGTCTCCTTCATGAACTCCTTAAGGGTGTCCTCTAGCGACTGTGAAACTGGCGCTGGTGTTTGAGTGGGTGCATGGTAAGCAGGTGAAGGTGCTGGATGGGCAGAACGACCATGATTAGGAATTTGTGGGGCAAATCCGGGAGGATATTGATTTTGAGCATGATAAGGGGCTCCTCCCAGATTCATCGGTTGGTTCTGCCTCCATGAAAAATTTGGGTGGTTCCGCCACCCTGGATTGTACGTCTCGGAGTACGATCCATTTGGCTGCCTTCGAAAGTCATTGAAAGCATTTACTTGTTCCAGAGGATACTCGGCACAAGCCGGCATTGATGGGCAATTCTGTGCTAGATGCATGGGACTAGCACAGATGGAACAGCTTTCAACATTGAATGTGTTGGCAGCATTGATGGATTGGCTCACAGTGAGAGCGTCAATCTTTTTAGTGAGGGCATCTAACTTTATCCTCAAATCGGCGTCCTCTCTGACCTCATAGATGCCTCCCTTCTTAGGAGCACGAATGGACTTATCTCGACAGCTTGAAAAATCCCACTGCTGCGAGTTGTCGGACAACTTGTCCAACGCCATATATGCTTCGTCTCCTGTCAGACTCAAGAATGCCCCCCCATTCATAGACTCGATCATGCTACGGTTGGGTTGAGTCAACCCTTGGTAGAAGAATTGAACGAGTCTCCACTTCTCATATCCATGTGGAGGGCATCTGATCAGTAACTCTTTAAAGCGCTCCCAACCCTCAGAAAATTTTTCATCCTCATCCTGAGTGAAAGAGCTGATCTCCTTTCGGCACTCATTCACTCTAGACATTGGGAAAAACTTATGATAAAATTTGCTAAGCAGGTTTTCCCAAGATGTAATAGACCCGGGCGTGTTGGAATCCAACCACGCCCTAGCTCTATCGTGAAGAGAAAAAGGGAAGAGTCGAAGATGGACTGACTCTTCAGAGAAGTTCTGGAATTTGAATGTGGCACAAATGTCTTTGAACTTCTTCACATGGCTATAAGGATTTTCAAGATCTAAGCCATAGAATGAGGGTAAGAGTTGGATGACATGTGGCTTCAAGTCAAAGTGGGTGGCATTGGTCGGTGGCAACACTATGCAAGAGGATGAGTTAGTCGCAACGGGTGCGAACAAGTCCCTAAGGGATGTAGTGGAGTCCACGTTCCAAGCTCTAGGTTGCTCTACATGTTCAGGATGATTTGCATTCCTATAATTCTCTGCCATCTCAACTGTCTCTCTCTCAACTAGCGCTCTTTTCTGCCTTCTAAGAGTTCTTTCTAAGTCGGGATCTAAATGTGTCAAATCTAAGTTCAAGGATCTCCGACCAAGCATACACTAACAGAAAAATAATGAGATACTAACCAGTAGAAGCAACAGAATAAAGCAAATACAAAACTCAAATTTTTTTTTATTTTTTTTTTATTTTTTTATTTTTTTTAAAATTAAATTAACTAGTAGAAAAATAAAATCAATTCAGACTAAAAATTTTCACAAACAAAACAATTCCCCGTTAACGGCGCCAAAAACTTGTTGTGAGTTTTAATTTACTCGCAAGCGCACGAGTCGTTTGCAGTATAGCGTTGTGCAAGTGCGAGGTCGAATCCACAGGGAATTGCGTTGTGAAAATATAATTTTTAATCTAAACTAACTTTATCTTAACCTAGTTCCAAATTTCAGAATGATATTACAAAATAAATTAAAACTAAATTAAATTGGTTTAAAATCTAATAATAAAAAGCACTAAGGTTTCCGAATCCACCCCACCGAAGTTAAGCATACATGTTCTAAAAATATAGCCTATCAAAACATTCAATGAATCCAACTATAAGACAAAAAAACAAAGAATATCCCAACTAAACCAAAAGCACCCGATGTATCCGCTCTTAACAAATCACAAAGGGAATCCAATTTAATCGAAAAGCATTCAATGTATCCATCAGATGAAACACAAAGAAAATCCAACAGACAATTTAAACTCAATCAATTATAAGATTAACTCAAATAATTGACAGAACATTTATACTAAAAACTGTCAGATTTGTACAAGCAAATCTGAACTACTACGCCAAACAACGGCGGGGCTTCATCTTCAACCTTAGCTGAAGAGTCTAGCCACTCATAACTATAAAACTATAATAACAAGTGCTAAACATTTAAACTAAAACAACTGAATATAAAGAAATAAATAAACAACTTTACATGGGAGAAATTCCACTCGCTGACGGGCGGCGCTTCCCCTCGTGGTAGCAATGCCTTCGGGATCCACCAGAATGCTAGCGGACGTCCACCGGTAAACACCAAAGTGGCTTAGGAATTGTACACTGAATGATGAGGTCAGATGGTGTTTATATAGGGGGAGTCCCGGAGCACAATGGGTTTCAAAATCGATGTGGGATACTGCCCGAGTGCGATCGATCGTACTCTGGTGTGCTCGAGCGCACATTGGCTCACTACAGAGCATTTTTAACCGATGTGGGATGTGCAAGAGCGCATTTGCGATCGATCGCAAGTCTGGTGCGATCGAGCGCACTAGACTTCTTCAGCTTGAACCTTGTTTACTAAAATGGCCATAACTTTCTCTAGAAAAATCGTTTTTCCAAGCCGTAAAATCCCTCAGAAAATAGACTTCCGGATCTTTCCAACCATATATGGCTCATCTCCTGGTTCTTCCGGAATCAATACAGTAAAATCCACAAAAATGACTGATCTGTAAGGCGATTTTGGCAATTTTAGTGAAACTCTTTTCCCAGTGCTTGTAAACCTGAAAAACAATGAAAACAACTCAAAGTAACAAATTACTAAGCTAACAAATGTAAATTAAAGGGCCAAAATATTCAATATTTGGCACTCATCAACGGCCACCCTAAGCTGCGGCCTCCAGCATGACAGAAAGCCTCCCCCCTTCAAGGCCGCGGCTTGCCCGGTTTTCAACCGCGGCTTGAAGGCACACCTAAAGCTAATTTTCAGCATTCTTCTCCTAGTGTGTGGGGCATGAACAAAATGCACAGGATCACTTAGGATTGTTGGAGGGCTATGATTGATTGGTCCTCAAGATCTAAGGGTTGAGATTGACTTCAAGATAGGTTCAAGAAGTAGTGCACTATATAAAGGGTCACCTAGCTTCAAAGAGACATAACAAGTGTGAGACAAATTGTAAACACAAGATCATCATACAAGAGAATTCAAGTGCAAGTGTTAGAGTGCAAAGACACAAAAACACAAGAGAGGCACTAGAATAGATCTCAAAGAGAGGCTGGTTGTTTAAAAAGAGAGTAGTATAGATTAGGGAGAAGTGTTTTATAATAGTTCCTTATCAATTTCTGTTTTCTATTCTTTCGTTCTTCAAGAACTTGAGATTCTTGAAGAGGTGTTGCTGTATCTGTAAAGAACTCATTGATTTAGTGCAGAGAGTTCGGAGGAACTCACGGGGACGTAGGCTATTGCTAAACCTCGATAATAAATTGTTTGTGTTCTTTCTTTGATTGTTTGATTTTTGTTTCTATTATGATCATTACAAGTCATTCTAGACTTGGGTGTTTGGAAGATCACCACCTGGGCATCTTGAGGTGGTTTCCTAATAGTGGTATCAGAGCTGGAGGAGATACCACAACAGTGGTATCAGAGCTAGAAGAGCTACCACCAACAGTGGTATCAGAGCTTTGGTTAGTGGGTATCGGAGCTGAAAGAGAAGGCATCAGAGTAAGACTCCAAGAATCAAAGATCAACTTCTTGGGTGATTCAAGAACGGAGTAAAGATCAAGATTTGATCGTGTTCTTGAGGGTGATTTAAGAATGATATTGAGATCAATCTCTAATTGAGTTCTTGAGATTTAGAAGAAGTTGGAAAACAATTATGGGTGCTGCATAAATCTGGGATTTTCTCCGCAAGATGGGTTCAAACTTCATTGTTGAGAAGTTTGATGGAAAAAAAGACTTTGCCTTTTGGAAGCGGAGGAATGAAGTTATTCTTATGCAACAAAAGGTGGACTTGGCTATTGGAGAAGATGATGATTTTCTAGCAAGTATCATGGAGGTCCAGTGGATTGAGATGAAAAAGATGGCATACAACACCATTTTCTTGCATATGCCATATAGCGTGACAAGGGAGTGCAGAGACTTGGAAGATCCAGCTGTCATATGAAAGAAACTAGATGAGTTGTTTCTTACCAAAACTCTCCCTAATAAGATATATCTTCTTAAAAGAATCTTTTCTTTTAAAATGGATCCTAAAAAAGATTTGCAAGATAATCTTGATGTGTTTAATAAACTAGTTCGGGATTTGGCTAGTTGTAGTGTAAAGTCCCTGGATGAACAATTGGCTGTTATTTTGTTAAATTCTCTTCCTGATTGTTTTGAAAGTTTGATTAATGCAATCAAATATGGAAGAGATACACTAACCAGGGAAATCATGATTAATGCTATAAGGGCTCATGATTTCAAGGCCAAGATGAGGGAAGCATCAAGTGGAGAAGGGCTGTTTGTTAGAGGAAGGCCAACAACTCGGTATGGCAGTAGCATCCATGGCAACTATCAGGAGAAATCAAAGGGTAGAGGGCAGAGCCATGGGAGATCACATTCCAAACTGAAGTTTGGAGGGAAGTGATGCTTCTACTATAATAAGGAGGGTCATTTCAAGAAAGATTGCAAGAAGAAGATGTGGGATGAGAGAAGGAAAAAGCCATACCAATAATGGAGAGGCTTCGGTTGTCAAGGGAGAATAACAAGATGATGTTCTTGTTGTGTGCTCAAATGTGAGTAGGAGCTAAGGCAATGAGAAATGGATCTTGGATTCCGGGTGCACTTATCACATGTGCCCTCACAGAAATTAGTTCTAGAATTCCAGGAAACCAATGATGGAAAGGTTTTCTTGGGGAATGATACTTATTGCCAATTGAGGGGGATAGGAGACATCCAGTTGAGGATGTTTGATGGAGTCACAAGGTTGCTGCAGAATATGAGGTATCTTCCAGATTTGAGAAGAAACTTGATCTCATTAGGGCAGCTGGATTCCATGGGGTGCATATACAAAGCAAAGGGAGGAAAGATCAAGGTAACCAAGGGATCTTTGATAGTGATCAAAGCAGCAATAAAGGATGGTCTCTATGAGATGATTGGAGAGACAAAAATCAAGGATCACACAGCAAGCTTGATGGTTGAGATGGATAGGGTAGCTCTTTGGCACACTCGCTTGGGACATATGAGTGAAAAGGGCCTGCAAGTTCTTAGCAAGGATGGTCTACTTGGTGGTGACAAAGTAGAGAAACTTGATTTCTGCGAGTGTTCCATTCTTAGGAAGTAACACCAGGTCAGCTTCAACACCGGAGTGCACAAGTCTAAAGGCATTCTTGACTACATTCATTCGGACCTTTGGGGACCAGCAAGAACACCAACACAGGGAGGTAATCTTTACTTTCTTTCTTTAATTGATGATTATTGAAGAAAAGTTTGGGTTTATTTGCTTAAAAATAAATCAGATGCTTTGAATAAATTTGTGGTGTGGAAAAAATTACTGGACATTCAAACGAGTAGGGTAGTTAAGGCTTTACGAACCGATAATGGCTTAGATTTTTGCAATAAGGATTTTGATAAATTCTGTGAGTTAAATGGGATTCTTAGACATAGAATGGTTATAAAAACACCTTAGCAAAATGGAGTTGCTGAGAGGATGAATAGGACCCTTATAGAAAAAGGTTAGGTGCATGTTAATTGGGTCCGGTTTACCAAAATATTTTTTGGGGGATGCTATGTTTACTACTGAATATTTGGTTAATAGATCACCCTCTAGAACTTTAGAGCTCAAGACTCCTGAAAAGATGTGGAGTGGGAAACCCCCTGAGTTGAAAAACCTTAGAACTTTTGGATATGCTGTATTTGCACATCAAAAGGATGATAAACTTAGCCCAAGGTATAGAAAATGTGTGTTTCTAGGGTATGGTGATGGGGTTAAGGGGTATAGGTTGTAGTCCTTAGAACCAAAAGGAATGAAACTCATAATAAGTAGGGATGTCATTTTTAATGAATTGTTATTTCCCTGTTTGGAGAAAACTAACCCTGCAGGGGATAGTGAGCAAACCAGTTTGGTATTTATGGAGCATAGCATCAAGGAAAATTCAGTTCAGGTAGAGCAAGGAAGGCAAGAGGGTTCGAACCAGGTAGAGCCCATTGATGAAGGCTAAGCTCAGGACACTCAAGAGGAGGCTAAACTAGAAGGGGTTGATGCAGCAAGTCATAATGACTATCAGCTCATAAGGGACCGAGGAAGGAGGGTGGTCAGACCACCTTTGAGATATGGGTTTGCGGATGCTAATGTAGCAGCTCCTTGTTCAGAAGAAGGGATGGTTGAACCAGAAACTTACATAGATGCCATGGAATGTAAGGATTCGTCAAAGTGGCAGCTAACTATGGAGGATGAAATGGATTCTTTTAAGAAGAACAACTCTTGGAAATTGGTACCCAAACCAGGAAAACAGAGAGTTGTGGATTGTAGGTGGGTCTACAAGATCAAATAAGGGAACCCTCCAGGGGATGAAGTCCGGTATAAAGCTAGGCTGGTGGCGAAGGGGTTCACACAAAGAGAAGGCAAAGATTTCACCGAAATATTCTCACCAATTGTGAAATACAAGACGATGCAGATAGTATTGGCTATGGTGGTCCAATTTGATTGGGAGATCGAGCAAATGGATGTGAAGAGGCAACCCAAAGGCCATGAGAAAGGAAGGCAGGGAGAGTTGGTGTGACAATTGAAAAAATCTCTCAATGGCCTGAAGCAATCACCTCAACAATGGAATAAAAGGTTCGATTCCTTTGTAACTAGCTTAGATTTCATGAGGAGCTACTATGATTCGTATTGTACTACAAGGGGCACAAGGTGGAGGAAATGGTGATCATCCTCATCCATGTTGATGATATGTTATTGGTTGGGAACAATATGGAGAGGATAGAAGAATTGAAGTCTATACTCAGTTCAGAGTTTGAGATGAAGGATCCTGGCCATGCATAGAAGATCATTGGGATGAGCAAAATCCGGGAAAGGGAGATAAATAGATTGAAGATTTCTCAGACTTCCTACATAGAGAAGATGATATCTAAGTTCTCTATGGAAGGTAGCAAACCAATGAAGGTTCCCCTTGCTGGTCATTTCAAGTTTTCCAGCGATCAATGTCTAAGATCAGAGGCGAAAAAGAAGGAAATGGAGAAGGTCCCTTACGCTAGTGCGGTTAGATCAGTTATGTTCACCATGGTAAACACTAGACCCGACATTACTTATATAATTAGTGTTCTCAGCAGATTTATTAGTAATCCCAGAAAGGAGCATTGGCTTAGGATGAAGTGGTTGCTGAGGTACTTGAAGGGAAGCCCATATGTGGGGCTGGTCTATTAGAAGAGGGGTAAGTCCATCTGTCTTGAGGGTTATGCTGATTCAGACTATGGAGCAGACCGGGATAAAAGAAGATCGATTACCTCATACTTCTTCAACGTAAACGGATGTTGTATAAGTTGGAAGGTTCAGTTGCTGCCGGTGGTAGCACTCTCAACAACTAAGGCTGAGTACATAGCGGCTACGGAAGCTATAATGGAGGCTATGTGGTGCAAAGGGTTATTGGAAGAGTTGAAGGTCCTGAAAGAGCAGGTGGTGGTATATTCGGATAGCCAAAGTGCGTTGCACTTGTGTAAGAATCCGGTGTTCCATGAGAGGACAAAGTATATGGATGTTCGGTATCATTTCATTCGGGAAAATGTTACGAAAGGATGCATTCATGTGGACAAAGTAACCACGGAAGAAAATCCTACAGATTTAGGCACCAAAGTTCTACCTCTAAGTAAGTTCAATCATTGCCTTGGACTTCTTAAGATTGGAGTCAATTGATATGGTGACTTAAGTTGAGTTTGGATCCTAAGTTCTCTATACAATGGGTTCGGGTTTAATTGCTTAGACAAAGGTAGAGATTGTTGGTATTTGTCTAAGGATTAAACAAGTTTGAAAAGCTTCAGCAACAGGTCTCCAGGCTACGGCTCAAGGTGTGAGCGCCTCAACCTCCAAAAAGTCCAGAAGTTGAGGGAGGAGTGCACTGCAGCCCAAGGTGTACGCACTGTGGCACAGCCACCCCAAGCCACAGCCTCGGGCATGATAGAAAGCCTCCCCCCTTCAAGGCCTCGGCTTGCCCTATTTTGAGCCGTGACTTGAAGGCACACCTAAAGCCAATTTTCAACATTTTTCTCCTAGTGCATGGGGCATAAACAAAATGCACAGGATCACTTAGGATTGTTGGAGGGCTATGATTGATTGATCCTCAAGATCTAAGGGTTGAGATTGACTTCAAGATAGGTTCAAGAAGTGGTGCACTATATAAAGGGTCACCTAGCTTCAAAGAGACATAACAAGTGTGAGACAAGTTGTAAACACAAGATCATCATACAAGAGAATTCAAGTGCAAGTGTTAGAGTGCAAAGACACAAAAACACAGGAGAGGCACTAGAATAGATCTCAAAGAGAAGCTGGTTGTTTAGAGAGAAAGTAGTATAGATTGGGGAGAAAGGTTTTGTAATAGTTCCTTATCACTTTCTATTTTTTCTTCTTTCGTTCTTCAAGAACTTGAGATTATTGAAGAGATGTTGCTGTATCTGTAAAGAACTGATTGATTTAGTGCAAAGAGTTCAGAGGAACTCACAGGGACGTAGGTTATTGCCGAACCTCGACAACAAATTGCTTGTGTTCTTTCTTTGATTGTTTGATTTCTGTTTCTATTCTGATCATTACAAGTCATTCTAGAATTTGGTGTTTGGAAGATCACCACCTAGGCATCTTGAGGTGGTTTCCCAACAAAATATCTATATTATTGTAACTCTTTGACATATTTATTAAAGTATTTCTTTTCCCTTACTTTTCAATATGGTATTACATGTCTTCTTGAATCTTTTCTTTACAGATTGTCCTGGCTGCCACGATATTCATTTCCAGCATATACCGACTTTCACGGTATCCCTTTTATTTCCAGCACATACTAGCTGTCACAGTTTTTCAATTAGACCGGCTGCCTTCCCGGTTCTTTTCTTTTAAATTAATGCATATGCATATGAACAATGATATGAAATATGCATATAAACAATAACATAAAAAAAAACATGGATTCAAATATTTAATTTTGGCTATCCTAATTTTTCTCAAATTATATAAAAAATTCCACTAAATTCCTCTCATCCTAAATCACATCAAATCATCCATCAAAGCTTGTCAATATCCACTAAATTTCATTTCCTCATAATTCGTATTAAAACGTAAACCATAACTCATCAAGAATTTCACTTATCGCTTTTATTATTAAATTAACTTATTATTCCAAAAATATTATTTCTCACGTAATAATTTTCTACATGTCCAAAATTCTTATCAATCAAATTTTCATCTTCCAACAAAACATAAGCTAATAATTTATTTTAATATTATCACTAGATTTTTCAGTTTTTATTTAGATTACTTGAAGTAAATCTAACTCACCATGTAGCACTTAGAGCTGCCTGTGGATCACCTCCTTGCCTTTCTCATTCTTCTCCAAAATTTCCCCCGGTTACTGACCATCAACACCTGAAAATTAAAAAATAAACATTACATTATTACCTTCTATTTTTCTGATAACTTATCGTGATTCCCTATGAAATTCCGCAGTAAATTCCCTAAAATTTTGGTTTTTCAACATTTCTTTGGGTCCCCAAGTGCTTTGAGAAGTAGAATAGTTTGAATTGTAAAAAGAAGAAACCAAACAGGATTTGGTAAAAAATCAATTTATAAGCAAATTTTTAAGTGGTGCTGATTACGCCCAAAGAATAACGTGGTAGTTGTAGCATAGCTTTGAGATGTCAATTCCACATATTGACAAATTTAAAGAATAATAGAAAGAACAAAGAAACTAAAGAAAAATATTAAATGATTAGTGGAGAACAAAGATTAATTTTAAATGCAAATTAAAATGAAGCAAAGTGACTAACAGAGAAAGTACTTAAATTTGACAAACAGTAAAGCATCGGGAATCCCTTGCACAAATATTGTATTTTAATTCTTCTTAATTCATTGAATAACTCAATTGGGAACTCAATTCCCAAAATTTCCAATAAGAAGGTGTAGATTTATAAACCAATATTAAACGAAATGTAACCCTTTGAAAAATCATTCGCCACTTTTAAAATACGTAAATTATTATCACTATTGAGAAAATCCAATGACAACAATATACCCAGGAAGTGATATTGCAGCAAAGAATTAAATCAATAGAGATAAATAATTGATCCAAACATAATCAAAGAGCTCATCCATTCAATAGAGAAAGCATGACTGAATCCATAAACAGAATAAATTCTACGATTATTCGGAGAAGAAAACATCACCAATGAATTGAGAATTATAAAACAAAAGATTTTTAGTAATTGAAAATCAAATAAAAAAATACCATCCACTATGCAAGTTCATTCTTAGCCCCACTTGAGAATTTAGTTACCCATAAATATAATGGACAACAAAAATCTCAAGGAAAAAATTAGAGCAAACATTAAAGTGCTAAACATTAAAATTTAAAACTTAAAAGAAACAAATTAAAACAAACACTACATGGAGAGAGAAATTTCACCCGTAGCTGCTGTGCGGTGCTTCCCCTGATTGGTAGCAAAATCCTCCAGATTGCACCCATTGGTAGCAAAACTCAGAGATTGCAAACGCATTTGATAAAGTGAAATAAGACTTTTATAGGGGAACTCTATGAGTGCAATGTGTTTCCAATCTGATGTGGGATGTAGAATATATTTCCAACTGATGTGGGATGTGGGATTTAAGCCTTCACATGCCCTTCAAAACTTTTGCTCACACTGAAATCAAGCACATCCTGATCTTTGTCTACTAAAACTGCCATAACTTTCTTTAGAAAAATCATATTTACGAGCCGTAAAATTGTTAAGAAAATAGACATCCGGATCTTTCCAAGCAAATATAGATCATCTCCTGTTTCTTCCTGAATTATTACAGTTTAAACCATAAAAATCACTTCTACGACGCTGAAATCATGCACAGCCTGACCTTTGTCTACTAAAACTGTCATAACTTTCTCTACAAAAATCTTGTTTACAAGTCGTAAAATTCTCCAGAAAATAGACATCCGGATCTTTCCAAACATATGTGGCTTATCTCCTGATTCTTCCTGAATCAATACAATTTAATCCGAAAAAATAACTGATCTGTATGGATAATTCTGGCAATTTAGTGAAACATTAAAAATCATAGAACTAACACAAAATATCAGATTAGGACACAACCAAAGAATTAACAAATATAAATTAGGAGCCAAAAAATGCAATATTTGGCACTCATCAGGTGCCGACCGCTTTTCACTGTTTCCATTTTAAGAGCTGCATTACATGCAGAAATTTGTTAACCAAGCTGCAACACCTGGGGTTGCATGATTTTTTTTTTTTACAAAACTTTTTTTTCTTTTTCTTTTACCCTTACTGTTCACGAT
Source organism: Bretschneidera sinensis (assembly GCA_023935145.1). Taxonomy (NCBI): domain Eukaryota; kingdom Viridiplantae; phylum Streptophyta; class Magnoliopsida; order Brassicales; family Akaniaceae; genus Bretschneidera; species Bretschneidera sinensis. Next base: position 57,318,605 of record CM043702.1, on the reverse strand, counting down.
TTTTTTTTGTTTTTTTTCATTTTCTTTGTAACTACACACCCCCACTGGTCAATATTTTTTTTGGAATTATTTTATTCAATACTAAATCCTTCGCACAAATATATTATTTTAATTTCCTATCATATTTATTAATGTACTTCTTTAGCCTTACTTACGATTACGATTATTACAATTCTTTAAGACATTTGAGAGAATTTTAGAGAGAGAAAGAATAATTTTGGATGACGAAATAAATTTTGAATGCGAAAATGGTATTTACATAGCCAAATCCTCTTGCTAACTGACTATCCAATCGACTGGTAAGCCTTAGACGCCTGCCTAGTCGACTAGAGTTGTCTTAGTCTACTGCCTAGTTGACTGGTGAAGGGCTAGTCGATTACCTAGTCAACTAGTGCCTTCTAATACACTCCAAACTCCTTTTTTTTTATTTATCATTTTAATGCCTTCAAACCTATTTTCTTCATTATATTTTTAAATTCATGTCTCAATATTGTCTCAAATTTAAATTTGAAATGAAACCACTTTGCATATGAATGCATGATGAAAAAGTAAAAAAATAGGAGATTATCAAATTACCCATACCCCAAGGGTAAAGATCTTACATTTTTACCCACCATATAAAAGTTTTGTCCTCGAAATTTTCTTACCTACATAAAAAGGTCAAAGATATTGTTTTCTTATGGTTGCTTCACGTTCCCACGTAATTTCTTCAACATCTTGATTCCTCCAAAGCACTTGTACTAACGGAATAACTTTATTCCGTAAAATCTGTTCTTTTGTATCTAAAATTTTGATTGGCATTTGCACAAAAGATAAATCTTCCTGAATTTCTACAGACTGACCTAGAATCACTTACGACTCATCAGGTATATATTTAGGTAAATTAGATACATGAAAAGCATTATGCAACTAAACAAGTTTTGGAGGTAATGTCAGTCTATAAGCCACCAATCCAATTCTCTCAATAATTTTATATGGCCCAATATACCAATGACTCAACTTCCCTTTCTGTCTAAAACCTAATAATCCTTTCCAAGGAGAAATCTGTAGATGTACTCAATCACCTACCTAAAACTCAAGAGGCCTCCGTCTCTTATATGCATAATTCTTTTGTATACATTGGGCTATTTTAAGATGCTCTCTAATTAGTTTGATCCTCTCAGTTGTTAAATCTATTAATTATGGCCCCCAAATCTTTCTTTATCCTACTTTCCCCCAACATACCAGAGTTCTACATCGTCGATCATACAAATCTTCAAATAGAACCATCTCGATACTAGTTTGGAAATGTTTATTATAGATAAACTCTATAAAGGATAAATAAGCATCATAACTTCCAGAAAAAACTCATTACAAATGCCCTCAACATATCTTCTAATATATGAATGACTCTTTCAGTCTAACCATCTGTTTAAGGATGAAAAGTAGTACTAAATTGTAATTGAGTAGCCATAACTTGCTGAAAACCTTCCAAAACTGAGAAGTAAACCTAGCATCTCGATCCGAGACAATACTTAATGGTACTCCATGTAATTTCACTATCTCTACTACATATAACTCCGCTAACTTCTTAGGAGTGGGTTCGAATGGGAAGAAAATCAGAAGACTTTGATAACTGATCTACTATCACCCAAATAACATCATGACTTCTTTGAGTACGAGGAAATCCTATAACAAAATCCATAGCCACATTTTACCAAGGCCACTCAGAAATAGGAAGAGGTTATAATAAACCTATTGGATGTTTATTCTCTGATTTCACCTGCTGACAAACCAAACATTGAGAAATATATTTCATTACATTTTTCTTTAAACCCAACCACCAATAATTCTACTTCAGTCCCCTATACATTTTGTTATTCCCTGGGTCCATTGAGTAAATAGTATCATGAGCCTCTCTTAAAGTTTCCTTTCTTAACTCCACATCGTTCAGAACACATATCCGATGTCCTAACACCACCATACCATCTTCTTATATTCTAAATTTTGGTCGTTTTCTATCCAATACTTCTCCTTTAATTGTTTCTAACACCATATCCTTACTTTGAGCTTCTAAAAGACAATCTATTACAAATGACTTCACAATCATATTCGCTATCAATCCTCCACTCTCACTTATTTTTAACTTAATTCTCATACTCCTAAACTCCACCATTAGATTTATATCATGACTTTCAAAAGTAATTAACCTATCGATGAATTTTTGACTCAAAGCATCAGCCACTACATTGGCCTTCCCTTAATGGTATTAAATAGTACAATTATAATCACTAATTAACTCCACCCCTCACCTTTGTCTCAAATTCAACTCCTTTTGAGTAGGTAAATAAGTAAGACTCTTATGATCTGTATATATATCACAAGTGGTTCCATATAAGTGATGTCTCCAAATTTTCAAGGCAAAAACTATAGTAGCCAACTCCGAATCATGGGTTAGATATTTTCTCTCATGGTTTTTCAATTATGTTTAGAAGCATATGCCACTACATTCCCATGTTTCATTAATACACAACCCAACCCCTGATGTGATGTATCACTATATTCCACAAATTCTTTATCTCTTGAAGGAAGTACTAACATTAGAGCAATAGTCAACTTTTCCTTCAACATCTGAAAACTATTCTCATATTCCTCAGACCATTCAAATTTTAATTCATTTCTTGTCAATCTAGTCAAAGGTGCTGCAATAATCGAAAAGTTTTGAATAAACCTTCCATAGTATCCTGCTAACCCTAAGAAACTCCGAATTTCAGTTACATTAGTAGGTTTCTCCCAATTCAAAATTGCTTCAATCTTTTGTGGATCTACTACTTGATACTACATGCCCTAAAAATGATAATTTATTCAATCAAAATTCGCACTTAGCATACTTCGCATATAATTTCTCCCTTCTAAGAGTTTCTAATTCCATTTATAAATGTTTTTCATTTTTTTCCTCATTCCTAGAATACACCAAAATGTCATCAATAAAAACCACCACAAATTTATCCAAGAAATTTTTAAATACCCTATTCATTTAGTTCATAAAAGCGGTGGGAGCATTTGTCAACCCAAATTGCATAACTAAAAAACTCATGGTGACCATATTGAGTACTAAATGCATTCTTTGGAACATCTCCTTCTTTAATTCTCAACTAATGATAACCTGATCTCAAATCTCTTTTGGAGAATACTCGATTTCCTTGTAAATGTTCAAACAAATCATCAATTCGAGTTATTTCTAATTGTTATCTTATTCAATTGTCTATAATTAATACATAGCCTTAAAGTCCCATCATTCTTCTTAACAAACAATATCGGGGCTCACCAAAGTGATACACTAAGATCGATAAACTACTTATCTAACAACTCTTGAAGTTGTACCTTAAGTTCTTTTAAGTTCTTTCAATTCAGCTGGTGCCACTCTATAAGGGGATATAAAAATTGGAGTAGAACTGGGAACTAAATTAGTGAAAAATCCAATCTCTCTACTAGGTGGCAACCTAGATAATCATCAAGAAACACATTTGGAAAATTTCTAACAACTAATATTTCCTCTAACTTTATACCTCATTTACTAGAATCAATCACATAAGCTAGATAACCTCCACACCCTTTTCTCAACTATTTTATAACAGTCATAACAAAAATAAGACAATAGGAGAGTATTTTATGCTTTCCTTGAAAACTAAACTCTTTTTGCCTAGGTATCCAAAAAATCAAATTCTTTTTAAAACAATCTACTCACGCATGATGTGCAGACAACCAATCTATTCTTAATATCACACAGAATGGGGGTGTGATCCGAGGAAGAACAAAAGCATGGTTGGTCTGGACTAGTGGATGAGTGCCGACACATAGAGAGATGTCATTAATACCTTTATCCGAGACTGATACAAATAGCCATAGTTGAGTTATTGGTATGGACGAAAATGAAATAAAAAATGAATTGTGATGAGATGTGATGTAATGAGATGTAGAAAGAAAGATGGAGATTATGCATATGCATTCTCATTATTTCAGTGAAATGTTGATAAATCAATGTGATTATGAAATTCTATGAAGTGTAATAAGAAGAAGGACGTTGAACTAGATATCATGAGTGATATATATTTGAATAAAATCCTTGAGATATGATATTATATGTAATATAATGATTAAAAAAATTATAATGACTTGTAAATCGATTGTAAATAAGATTATAAATTGAAGATACAAACCCAGTACTTCGAGTAAACTGGGACTTCACTAAGCTGTGTAAAGCTCACCCCTTCCCTCTTTTATTAAATTTCAGGTTGAAATTAGAAAGGTTGATAGAGTGTTGTGATACGAGTTCTATTTGTGACTGTTAAGGGGGTCCATATGGTCAGCATCCTCAAGAAAAATTTTCTTTTATTTGTAATCAAGTTTTGTACTTTCATGTAATAAATTTTTGTACCTCCTCGAGAATGAGTTGAGGTGTATATGATGTAAATATTTTTAAAGTTATGAAATTGTTGCATATAAGTTTGTGCTTAGTGCTGAAAGGTGATGATACCATCTTTGGGTAGGCCTGCTTGGGATGGGTCGTTATATTTTTGGTATCAAAGCTTTAGGTTTAAGATTCTATAGATTGCATGAACTTGGTGTTGTTGTTTCTAAAATATATTCTTTTGGTGTAGGTTTGAGGATGTCGCGTGGAAGTGACCTAGAGCTAGGGTATTAGGATGTAACCGTACTAAAGATAGTGTTTCTATTAAAGGGCTTAGAAGACCCCTTTATTTAGAATGGAGGAGATTAAGGTTGACTTACTAGTTTCTGATAGAGAACATGTATTTAGCACACCTAGTGCTACTAGTGGTACAATAAAAGATTATGATGTTGAGAGAGATGAATTTAGAGGAACTCTTGCTCAGGCTCTTGATAGACTAAATCAAGCTGAAGATAGAGTTATAGAATATTAGGGTAGATTAGATTAACAAATTAGCTAGTAGCAGATCGTGTTAGAGTTTCGGAAGGACAGGATATCTAGAGAAGAGAGGATGATTTCGTTCAAGAGATACAAGGAGATAGTTTTGCAGGATTTCATTAAGTTGGAACCTCCATCCTTTAAGAATTCTGAAAACCCATTTGAGGTTTAATTATGGATTAAATGAATAAAACATTTTTTTTGGAGTATTATCAGTTACAAACAGACAAAAGGTTGCCTTGCTTCATTTCAATTAAAGGGCGAGGCTTCAAATTGGTGGAATAACTTTCTTCCTAGACTTAATATGGATGTAAAATAACATCTAACCTGGAATAGGTTTAAGGAAGTGTTATTTGCTAAGTATTTTCCTGATATATATAGGTCTCAACAGGAATGAGACTTCATTCAGTTGAGACAAAATGTGATGAATGTATCCCAATATGATGGAAGGTTTGTGGCTCTATCTAGGTTTGTTCCTGAATTGGTAAATACTGAAGAAAGAAAATGTAAATCATCTCTGGTTGGATTAAACTTTGATGTTCATTCTTGACTTTCTTATTTGAAGCATTCTAGTCATACTACATTGGTAGACATGACACTTCAAGTAAAGAAAGATATATTTGAGTCTAAAGAACGTCGAGAATGGCAGAAAAGAAGAAGATTTGAGGGTTCTTGAGGAGGTAGTTTTGGATTTGGGATGCAATGAGGTCGCCCTCCTCAAAGGAGTCGTTCTTTTTCTCAAGGACCAGTTGTTCAAAGTCAGTAAAGTGGCTCAGTAACATACGTTTTCTAGAGTTTAGTAGGGAGGACTCCTAGTTTTGGAAAACAACCTATGATAATGGGAGATTATAGTAGAGGAGGGAGTGTAGTAGGTAAAGGAAGTGATAGTAATGTATTAGGTAGAGAAAGCAAGGTATATTTTAAATGTAATAAAGTAGAAAACTTGTCTCATGATTTCCCTATTCTAATTCGTTATCAATATGGTTAGAGTGGACATAGGAGTTTGGCTTGCCCATCGAGAGCTAGACCAATTAACATGGTTACCATTGAGGGTTTTGGAAGAGGACAATAAGATCGAGGTAGTGGATTGAGCAGAATTCGAGATGGAACTCAAGGTTGGGGGACAATAATAGAGAGGGAACGTTCTAGTCAGAGTCAGCTGAGGGGAGGTCAAGTTTATGCCCTTACTTAGCAGGATGGTCAAGCCATACCTGATGTGGTTATGGGTATAGTTTCTATCCTTGATAAAACTGCTAAGAGATTAATTGATCCCGGAGCTACTCATTCTTTTGTATCAATTCATTTTATGAATTTTGTAAATGCACTCATTTTATCATTACATAATGATATAGTTGTTGAGATTCCCACAGGAGATAGAGTGGTGATTAAAAATGTTTATTGGGGATGCATTATAAATATTGGAGATAAAGAATTTGAAGTTAATTTGTTATCTTTAAATACGGTTACAATCACATACAAGCAAACACAAGGATAACAACATTACAATCACATAACTACATCATAAAATTTCCATTTTATCATAACAATCCAATATATATAATTTGCACATCCTTCCAAGAATACAACAATTTATTTTATATATACATACACTCAATCATTTCATCAAATTAACATCATTGAGCATTTATTTCACTTTATTCATTAAATTTATACCTATATTCTTTATTCCTTCAAATTTAACATATTTATAATATACCCTTTATCTTTTCTCACTAATAGTTTATTTTAATTTTTATCCACATTTCTTACTTCTTCTCGCTTACTAGAAGTAAAGTGAACTCACATAGAAGCACCAAGCATTATCCGTGAATCACTTCCTTACCTTTAGCACTTACTTCAACAATACCTCCACCTAACAAGAATAGGCTTAACCGGTTTTACTATCTCATGACTTGTTCTAAACCCTTTTTAATGGCTTAAATGCATGTATATAAGTATGCATGTTCTAATCTATTCTCAGTTTCAAAGTTTTATTTGAATTCTTTTCCCTTTATCTTGAATCAAATTCAAACTCATTTAAGAAGAACATGAGGCTTTAAGCTTTTAAAATCATGATTTCTCCATGAAAAAGTACAAGAAAAGAAAACTTTACCTTTACAAAGATTTTGTCAAAAACTTCTTGAAACCAAATCTTGAATGATTGAATTCAATAAGTGTTTATGAAAAACCTCAAGTTCATGTAACTCTTCAAGAGATTTGAGAGAATTTTAGAGAGAGAAAGAAGAATTTTGGATGAAGAAATGAATTTTGAACATGAAAATGGTATTTATATAGCCAAATCCTCTTGCTAGTCGACTACTCAGTCGACTTGTAAACCTTAGGCGCTTACCTAGGCAACAAGGGTTTTCTTAGTCAACTGCCTAGTCGATTGGTGAAGGGTTAGACTGGTGCCTTTTGATACCCTCCGAAGTAGGTTTTTTTTGGTATCATTTTAATGCCTTTGAACCTCTTTTTTTTAGTATATTTTAAATTTCTTGTCTCAATATTGTCTCAAATTTGAATTTTAAATTAAACCGCTTTGTATATGTATGCATGATGAAAAAATAGGAGATTATCAAATTACCCCTACCCGAAGGGTAAGGATCTTACAGTACCACCCCTTATCACTATGCTTTTTAAAGGTGTAGAACCACTTAAACATCCTCACCTTGTCCTTCCTATCACCCATACTGTACCCAACATACTTTCTTAAGGCTAGTACAAAACCCACTACACTTATTACATGGTTGGGAAAAGTTTGGAAATGCAAACCCTATAATGGTTCACTATCTGGGTAACATCAAAGTTAAGGTGAAATCTCAACTCTGCTTTCAAGTGGTCCATGTAACAGGTCAGGGAATATGATCTCTCATCCTTTAAGGGTGCACAAGCTCTCTAGTCAGGTTTTGGATGTCTAACCCTCCACTCTGGAGGGACAAAGATTCTAGTGCTAATAGACTTGAGTTTAGACTTGGAGATCCTATAGGGAACCACTTCAGCTTGAAAACCATAACTAGTGGAAGCAATACCAATCTCTTGCGAATAAGGTTGCACCACACTAAAACTTGAGAAATATTCAAGAAAACAGAACAAATTTGAAGAAATTGGAAGTGTTTACAAAAAAAAAAAAAAAATCTATGTAAACTAATAACTCTGGAAATCCAAAACACACAATTCCCGCTGAGGTGGAACTAAGGCTTTCACAGTCATATAGTTCCACTCGAGTAGAAGAGGAATTAAGGTTTGAGTTATACAATTCCCACTGAAGTATAATTAAGGCTCCAGCTACACAATTCTTACCTAAGTAGAACTACGACTTTCATAGCCATACAGTTCCATCAAAGTAAAAAAAGAATTAAGGCAATTACAGACATACAATTCCATCTGAAGTGGAGTTACGACTTCAGTCATACAACTCCCATTAAAGTGGAATTCATGCTCCAGCTACACAGTTCCTCCCAAAATGGAACTATGCATTCCGTACCTATACAGTTCAACCCAGAGTCAAAACGAAATTAAGGCTTCAACCATATAATTCTCGTCAAAGTGGAACTAAGGCCTTCACAACCATACAATTCCACTCGAGTAGAAGAGGAATTAAGGTTTCAGTCATATAACTCCCACTAAAGTTGAATTAGGGCTCCAACTATATAATTTTTGCCAAAGAATAACTAAGGCTTTCATAGCCACACAGTTCCACTTAGTAGCTGCTTAATTTTTCTAGGACCCGCTGTAGGGACCGCTCTTTTTTATATAAGAGGAACCCGCGCGTGGTCTGTTCAAAAGTTTTGGAACAAAATTGGGTGTTGATTATGACCAAAGTATAATGCGGTAGTTGTAGCACAACTTTGGGGTGTCGATTCCACACAGAAACGTAAACTACAAGGAAAGTGTAAACTTTAATATGAAACAGTAGAATCTAAATGAGAGAATCTGAGTAGTGTGAGAAAATTGTGTAATTGTAATGAAAAATATAATGGAAACAACAAGGTTTCGGGAATCCTCCCTAGGTTCGTTGCCTTATTCCAATCTCAATTCAGTTGTTTTTATCTCGATTGCAAGTTTCACATCCCAAACAAGCAATCGACAAATATTCAATCAAGCACATATATAAACCCTAATGTAATTGATATGAATTACTCTTCACTTTTGAGTTAAGCACACATGACCTATCCTATAAGTTTATTAAGAAACAACATTATATCTTTAACGACAATATTGCAGTAATGGACAAACCTAAAAGATAAATCTACCGGACTCAATCATACCTAAACAACGTTACATAAGAAAAAGCATGACTAGACTTATATGGAGAAGAAAGATACAATCACCGGATTGAGAGAAAAATCTTCTAATTAAATTAAAGAGTAACTCGTACAATGTTTTGATAATAAATCCAAACTACAACTGAATCAATAATGGAAAATAAGAACAACTACACCTAGGGATTCATCCCTTCACCTTGCTTGAAGATTAGTTAGCTATGGGGCTCATGCTTGAACACTTTGATGAAGAGTGTGGCAGTCTTCTTGTGTTTTCCAGCCTTAATCCCCCTTTCTCAAACCCTAAGTGATCTATTTATATTACAAGAGGTCCAAGGGTGTTCTAGGGTTTAAACAATCATTAAAGTCCTAATTAGGTATAACTCAGAAACAAAGTTTCGTGTGCATGCCGCGGCTCTCACTTACTAGAGCTGCGGCTCTATCTGTTCTTGGTTGGATATGCTTCTGGGCACCGCGACCCTACCTAGTCCAGGCCGTGGCTCTGCCTGATGGTCTTTGAGGGTGAGCTTCTGGGCACCGCGGCCTTGCCTAGTCCAGGCCGCGGCGCATACTGGTTGGTTTCCTTGTTCTTTTGTGCTTCTTTCTGGAGGCCGAGGCTTGGACTTCTTCAGGCCGCAGCGCACACACTCAAGACTTGATTCTCTTCATTTTGTACTTCCGCAATCATACCTTCACTTCGATATTCATCGAGTCATTGTGCTTCAAGTAACGATAGCTTTTCCTTCTCTTTTGGACTCAACATACCTGAAAATGCACCGAAGTAGATCAACAATCCAAGAATACCACTTTAGAGTTGTTAACGAATAAAAGTGCAATTAAAACCTAGATTAACCCTAAAATGCTAACAATTAAGTACTATGGAGATGCATTTTATGGCTCTCATCACAACCCCCAACTAGCTTATTGCTAGTCCCTAGCAATTTAAGCGAAAACAAGAGATGAATTCTATGGTAGGAATCAAAACAAAGTAAAGCAATGTTAGTGTTAAACTAGGAGCAACTCACTTTTTGTCTTAGAAATCGCAAATAACACACAGCACATAGAATCATTAAATATCACCCAAGTACAAAAGTAATCCAAACATTAATCTTAAAATTGTTATCGACTCTTAACATCTATCTTACCACAATCCATTAATCCAAACACCCGGATGATTTTATGCATAACATTCATGAATACAAGTCTTGGCCTCTAAAAACATAATAAGTTGCGTGACATCAATCACAAATCAAGCTCTATAGGCTTATTTTTCAAATCACTCTCCACTATTGTAGAAAAATCACACTACATTGGATCAATAGGTCTTTAATAAGCTTGTAACGTTAGGCTAAGGTAAAGGTTAAGAAAGAATGGGAAGGATTCAATCAATAAAAGAACTTAATCTCTTAGTTTTAAACACAACCTTCTTTTAAGCACTTGATAACCTCACTTCAATACTCAACTCTTTCAATCATTTGTTTATAAGAGCATATCTCTTGATAAGTCACCACTTTTCTTTTCTTTTCCTCTTTTTTTGCCATAATTCACTTCTTGTTTACTTTGGCATAAGACCATTCACCTTATTTTTCATTCTTTTCTTTTCTTTTCTTTTCCACAACCCCCAAATTATCTCTTTTAGTGTACTTGAGTTATGACAGTAATATTTTTTTATTTCCATCCTTACTCCTCTTAAGTGCTTCTCAACAAATGTGTATAACTAAGTTCTTTTAAAAGAAGGGTGAGGATAAAATATTTTTAGGCTCATAAAGGTAAGTAAATGGGTTATTAAAAGAAACAAGACTCAAATTCTTTTTCGAGAAAAGGTTCAAATAGGTGACTAGCGATGAATATAGCAAGGGTAAGTTTGAAAGGCTTAAACGGTCCAAAAATCGCCTACATCATATCCTAAGTAATGTTCATTCTAGGGATTCTCCTCAAGTGATTATCAAATAAGTTCTAGAGCTTGTTGAGACCTCAAAAGTATTCACAAAGCAATCACACATAAAACTTCTCTAAATGTTTTAGACTAATCATACAATCTTACCGCAAATTAGAGTCTCAAACCAAATGAAGATTGACACTTAAATCATTCTCAAACCGAAGCAAGATTTAATTTCTTCTAAATGCTATATGCTATCACAATTAAGTTCATATCATTGACATGTGAATTAACTCCAAGGCTTAACACAAAGCATGCTAAAAACAAACAAAAAGGGAAAATGACACCAAGCAATTCAATGGAAAAAAGAAATATGTTTCCTCTACCCTCAACTTAAAAATTGTATTTTCCTCAATGTGAAAGAAAAGGTAAAGGAAACTCCCTTTGTAAGCAAAAGTGCACAGAAGCTGAAAATTGTGCTCCACCACTTGACCTGCATGCCGTGCTTCTTGTTGAAATTTCGATCTATAACATAGAACAAAACAAACAAAAAGAAAGCAACTGCGGTGTAACATTAAGATTCCCACCGTATGTTAGGTTAACACATGAAATGGAAATAAATAAAAACTAAAATAAAGTATGAAAAAACAAAATAAAATAACAAAAAAGAAAGGCACAACAAATGTTAGTACAGTTATCTGATAATAATAAGAAAAAAATAAAATAAAAAGGGACAAACAAGATAGAACCCAAAACTAATCCTCTATATCATCATCCTCTTCCTTATTCTCTTTATTTTCTTCATTCTCTTCACTTTCCTCAAGAGTTGGATCAAAAGATGAACCTGGATAGGGTGGCAAAGTGGGAAAGTGATCCATGTCACAACCAGTAACGGAGGCAACGTGTTGGTACATCTGACTAAAAGAAGAGTACACCTCTACTTGATAATCAGCTTGCCTAGCCAAGAAACGTTCCCTATAATCAAATCTATTATGCAAAAGTTTCTGATGCTCGTTAAAACGAATCTCTAAACGCTCAAGACGCTCTGCAACAGTGAAATGCCTAGGGGGAGGAGGGGCTGTAATTGCTGCTCTCTCTCTCGGAACTGGTGGCCTTGAGGTTTTAATCAGATTAAGCATGCTATCATCAATGGGTTTCTTAGGTTGCTGGGCTTCCTCATCAAGACTGTACTGGACTCCTGCTTGGATGCATAATTGGGTAATTAAGGAAGGGAAGCACAATCCAAGCTTTTGTTGCACAGTGTGTATGATAGAATTAAATATAATCTGGCCCACATCAATAGTCATGCCCATCAAAATGGCATAAATCAGCACGGTTCTCTCAACAGTAAGGTCACTATAGTGTGTAGCAGGCATCAATCTATGACATACAAAATATTGCCAAGCTCCAGCATTGACAGTCAGAGAAGTACTGGGCAAGGTTATAGGCGTATCACCCGTCATTTTCCATGTAGTACCCGAAATACAAAGAGTACTACAAATCTCTTCATCATTAATATTGGACGCATATGCACTATACTCACTATTTTCTATGTCAGGTAGCCCATAGAATCTATTTATAGATGTGCTACTAAAATAAACTGTTTTGCCTCTCACCCTCACCTCACCATTCTTATGTTCATCTGCATTAGTGTAGAATTCTCTAACCACATTTGTGAGGGAATGAGATGGTTGTCTAGCAAATGAACCCCAATGCTTATCAATAATAATTCTAAACAAGGTTGGGTTCGTTCTCTCTGTGATAATAAATCCTCTGTCAAGAATGGGTTTTCTAGTGTGCATCATCCTAACATATCTCTCACTAGCCTCAAAACTAACAAATTTGCTCTCATCATATTCTTGATGTTGTTTCCCCCTTGGTCTCTTAGTTTTAGGGGCCATTTGAATCAAATATATAGAACAATAGTACTAATTCAAAATCAACCACCCAAATAGCATAAATAAGCAACAAAGAGAGGAAATTGGTCTTACTTGATGTTCAAAGGTGGAGAAAAGGAAGAGTACCCACCAATTTGAAGTTTGCTTGATGAACCCAAAATCCCCTTAGTACCAAGCTTTTTGGAGAAATTTCCAACAAAATCTACAATTTTAGTGCTCAATCCTTCCAAAAATGATGTTAGAATCAAGAAATTTTGAGCAAAAACGAGTGGGTAAGTGAGGGTCTTGAGAGAGAAGGAGAGAGAGGGAGGTGTGCTGTGTTTTTTGCAAAGTATAAATGAAGAAGATGGCCGAAAAAGGGCTTTAAATTGGTCTAGATCATGTGTAGAATAGGTGGCAGCTGGTGCCGCAGCTCGACTTAGTGGGTGCCGCGGCTTGAAGTTGTGGGCGGGTATGCTGGGTGCTGTAGTGCGCAAAATGCTGGGGTGTGGTGCTAGGTTGGGTGAACTGGGCCTCCTTACTACTGGGCGAGGCGATCTGTTGGTGGGCCGCGGCATGGGCTACTGCAAGTGGGCCTGGTTCTAGTAAAAAAAAAAAATTTGTTTGTTCCAAAAGAAAAAATAAAATAAAATTAGCCCAAATAAATAATAAAAATAATACTAAAAATCAGATTAAATTAAACTAAAAAGTAATATTGAAATAAACTTAATTAAAAACAAAATAAGCAAAACAAAAGAAAAATAAATAAAAACGTACCTGTGTGGTGTGGTTAAGGTGAATAATGTCTTCCACCTCCGGATCTTGCCTATCAATTAAGATATTAAGGCGCTAACCATTTACTTTAAAAGTCCGACCATCCCTAGTATCCTTTATTTCCACTGCCCCATTTTCAAAAGCATTCTTTACTACAAAAGGGCCGGTCCACCTCGACCGAAGTTTTCCTGGATGCTTATGGAGTCTAGAATCATATAAGAACACCCGATCATTAGGCTTGAATGTTTTCCTTAAAATTTTTTTATCATGAAACACTTTCATCTTCGCCTTATAGATTCTAGAGTTCTCGTAAGCATCATTTCTTAACTCCTCTAACTCGGTCAACTGATATTTCCTAAGCTTACCCACTTCGCCTATGTCAAAATTGAAAAACTTGATGGCCCAATAGGCTCGATGCTATAGTTCTACAGGTAAGTGGCAAGGCTTTCCAAAAACAAACCTATAAGGTGACATACCTAAGGGAGTTTTGAAAGCTGTACGGTAGGCCCAAAGCGCATCAACTAGTCTCAAGGACCAATCCTTGCGATCCGGGTTGACTGTTTTTTTTAAAATTTGCTTAATTTCCCTATTTGCAAGTTCTACTTGTCCACTTGTCTGAGGGTGATAGGCAGTAGAGATCTTATGTAACACCCCATATTTTCTCATTAAAGCATCAAAAGAACGTTTGCAAAAATATGTACCTCGATCACTAATTATAGCACGTGGTGTACCAAATCGAGATAATACATTTTCTTTGAGAAATTTAATTACCGTTCTATTATCATTGCTCCGGCAAGCTGCTGCCTCTACCCATTTTGACATATAATCTATTGCCACAATGATATATTGATATCCGAAAGAAGGAGAAAATGGTCCCATGAAATCAATACCTAACAATCAAATATTTCAATCACTAAAATTGGGTTTAAGGGCATCATAGTTCGATGAGACACAGCTCCTAAATTCTGACACTTTTCGCATGAGTGACAATAGATGTTTGCATCTTTAAACAAGGTTGGCCAATAAAATCCACACTGCAAAATTTTTGCTACAGTTTTTTTATTGAAAAGTGGCCTCCACAAGCTTGGGAGTGACAAAATTCCAAGACGCTGGCAATCTCTTCATTAGGGATGCAACGCCTTAAAATTTGGTCAGGGCAGTACTTGAAAAGACAGAGATCATCCCAATAAAAATTATGTACCTCATACAAGAACTTCCTCCTATCTTGAGCGCTCCAATCCATTGGTATCTCACCTGTAGCCAAATAATTCACGATATGAGCAAATCATGGCAAAGAAGTAATGGAGAGTAATTGCTTATCAGGAAAATCATCCTTGATTGGCATGTCATCAGAAGTGTCCTCAAATATGAGCCTCGAGAGATGGTCAGCCACTACGTTCTCTACTCCTTTCTTGTCTTTAATGGTGATGCCAAATTCTTGCAAGAGTAGCATCCATCGTATTAGTTATGCCTTAGCATCCTTCTTTGTAAGAAGGTACTTAAAGGCTGCATGATATGTGAAGATAAAAATAGGAGAACCAATTAAATAAGCATGAAACTTGTCCAAAACAAATACTACAGCTAGCAATTCTTTTTTAGTGGTGGAGTAGTTCATTTGAGCACTATTCAGGGTTTGACTAGCATAATAAATAACAAAAGGTTTTCCCTCCCTTCGTTGTCCAAGAACAGCACCTACGGCAAAGTCCCTAGCATCACACATGATTTCAAAGGGTAAAGTCCAATCAGGTAACTGTATTATAGGTGCTGAAGTAAGCTTTCCAATTAGCATTTTAAAGGCCTCTTGACAAGCTTAAGTCCACTTAAATGAGACATCTTTAACTAGGAGGGCACATAGTGGTCTAGATATGTTGGAAAAGTTTTGTATGAACCTCCTATTAAAACCAACATGACCAAGGAAGGATCTTACATCCTTTACTGTCTTAGGTGTAGGCAATTTAAAGATTAATTCAATCTTAGATTGATCGACCTCTATCCCCTTAGAAGAAACAATATGCCCTAAGACAGTATCAGATGGTACCATGAAATGGCATTTTTCCCAATTTAAGACTAATTCGTTTTCCTCACAACGAATCAACACTCTTTCTAAATTCATTAAGCATACATCAAATGAAGATCCAAAAATAGTTAGGTCATCCATATAAACCTCCATGAAATTTTCAACTATGTCGCTAAAAATGCTCATCATGCAACGTTGAAAAGTGGCAGTGGCATTCTACGAAAAGTATAGGTGCCAAAAGGACAAGTGAAGGTGGTTTTATCTTGGTCTTCTAATGCAATTTCAATTTGATAATAACCAGAATAACCATCTAAGAAACAGTAAAAAGGGTGACCAGCTACATGCTCAAGAATTTGATCGATAAAGGGGAGTGGGAAATGGTCTTTCCGGGTGGCAGCATTTAATTTTCTATAATCAATGCACATGCGCCACCCAGTCACAAGTTTTGTAGGGACTAACTTTCCTAGGTCATTCTTTATCACAGTGACTCCGGACTTTTTAGGAACAACTTGTGTAGGACTTACTCATTTACTATCAACTATGAGATATATAATTCCCGCATCTAATAGTTTTAACACTTCATTCTTCACTACTTCTTTCATAGTGGGGTTAAGCCTACGTTGAGGTCTCTACGAGGACTAGTCCCTTCATCCAAATTTATCTTCTGAAAGCAGATCATGAGACTAATTTCTTTTAAATTAGCCATGCTCCAACCTAAGGCTGATTTATGTGCATTTAAGGTCCGAAATAATTTCTCACCTTGAGACTCAGATAATTCAGATGAGATAATAACAGGAAAAATATCACCTGGACCGAGGAAAGCATGCTTCAAACCCTTGGGTAAGGGCTTTGATGAGAGTCATAAAATGCATCTTAACAGTACTTAATTGTTGGCATTTTAGGGTTAATCTTGGTTTTAATTACACTTTTATACCTTAATAACTCTAAAGTGCTATTCTTGAATCATTGACTTATTTTGGTGCATTTTTAGGTACTTGGTGTTTAAAAGAGATGGAAAAACTATCATTGCTTGAAGCACTAAGATTCCATGCAAATCAAGGTGAAGGAGTGGTTGCGGAAGGATAAAACGAAGAGAACCTCCACCAACCAATGAGAGCCACGGCCTGGACTAGTGAGGGCTGCGGCCTCTAGAAGCTAATCTAAAAGAGCCAAGAAGACCATCAGCCAGAGCCATGGCCTGGACTAGGCAGGGCTGCGGTGCCTAGAAGGTCCTCTAGCCAAAAATCAAGCAGGGCAGCGACGCAAAAAAGTGAGAGCCACGGCGCCCACACGATCATTGTCTCCGAGTTATGACCTAATTAGGACTTTAAGATTGTTTAAACCCTAAAACACCCTAGGACCTTTTGTATTATAAATAGATCACTTAAGGTTTAAAAGAAAAACATCTTTGAAGTCTGGAAAACTCAATAAGGCGACCACACTCTCCTCCATCAAAGTGTTCAACCATGAACTTCATGGCGAACTAATCTCCAAGCAAGGTGAAGGGATGAATCCCTAGGTGTAGTTGTTCTTATTTTCCTTTATTGATTCAGTTGTAGTTGGGATTTATTATCAAAACATTGTTATTTGTTACTCTTTTATCTAATTAATGGATTTTCTCTTAATCCGGTGATTGTATCTTTATCTTTGATATAAGTCTAGTCATGCTCTTGTCAAGATTATTGGATGTTATTGATTCCGGTAGATTTATCTTTTAGGTTTGTCCATTATTGCGATATTGTCATTAAGATATATTGTCATTTCTTGATAAACCTATAGGATAGGTTATTTGTGCTTAAATTGAAAGGAAGAGTAATTCATATCAATTACATTAGAATTTATATGTGCTTTAGTTAAATATTTACCGATTGCTTGTTTGGGACGTGAAACTTGCAATCGAGATAAAACAATTGAATCAAGATTGGAATAAGGCAACGAACCTAGAGAGGATTCCCAAAACCTTGTTGTTTCTTTATCATATACTTCAATCTATTTACACAATTACTTCATCATTCATATCTTCTCACTTGATTATTATCCTTTTTGTTAAGGTGTGCACTTTTCCTTTGTAGATAGCTTTTCCCTGTGGAATCGACACGCCAAAGCTGTGCTACAACTACCGCATTATACTTTGGGTGTAATCAAATTTTGGCGCCGTTGCCGGGGAAACGCGCTTACATACAAGGAAGATTGTTAACTCTAAGACAAGACGGTACTATTGTTCTTTTCTTTAAGTTTTTGATTTTTTGATTTCTTTTATTTGTTCTGTTTTATCTATTTCTCTTTAACTCATTTGGTGTATGCTTAGACTGAGAGATTCACGAGGTAGATTCACTAAAGGACCCGAAATAGAGCTACCCTTTCCTTCCACGTCCGTTAGTGAAACCTCGCTTTGATCAAACCTTATTGTACACCTAAACGAGAATTTAGAAAACTTTGTTAACATGGCTGAAAACCCTAATGAGAATGTTGCTAGGACACTTAAAGATTATTTACATCCTAGCCGAACAGCCACACCATCATACATCATGTTTCCAGCCAACACTCGCCATCAAGACTTTAAAACAGGGATGATTTAATTACTTCCTACATTTCATGGCTTAGAAAACGAAAATTCATATGTACACATTAGGGAGTTTGAGGAAGTAGTTGCGACTTTTCATAGTCAAGATGCAACTGATGATATCGTGAGACTCAAGTTTTTTCCTTTTTCTTTGAAGGATAAAGCTAAGAGTTGGCTATACTCGTTGAGACCATGATCTATTGGGACATGGAATGAGATGACTCAGGTCTTCTTCAATAAATACTTCCCTCAACATAAGACCAATGCTTTAAAAAGACAAATCTCCACCTTTGCATAAAAGGAGAATGAGACTTTGTATCAGTCTTGGGAGAAATTTAAGGAGCTATTAAGTATGTGTCCACACCATGGGTATGAGAGTTGGCGTTTAGTGAGCTAATTTTATGAGGGACTTACCTATAGAGAGCTTCAATTCGTAGAAATGATGTGTAATGGTGAATTTCTACAAAAAGATCCTGATGAGGCCATAGAGCACCTCAATGAGCTTGTTGAAAAAGCTCACACTTGGACTGGACCTAGCGCTACTGAAAGCACCAATAGGTCACGACCTGTAGGAAACCCAAGTAGTGGTGGAATATACCATCTTAGGGAAGAAGACAACCTAAAGGCTAAGGTTGAAATGCTCACTAGGGAGTTAGATCATTAAAGACTAAATACTCAAAGCCAACACACGTGGTTAATCATGCTGAATCTTCTGAACCATGTTTTGTGTGTGGCGAGGTAGATCATCCCGCTCAAGAGTGCCCCAAATTCATAGATATGAAAGGGATGTATGAGGAACAATGTAGTGCCTTAGGAATGTACAAGAAGCCTCTTGCACCCTTCTCTAACACCTATAATCTGAGATGGTGCAATCACCCCAATTTCAGCTGGAAGTCTGAAAACTAGCAGCTGGCACAAACCCCTAGATCATACCATACACCATATCATGCAACCTCATCCTCTAGGAGCTCTTTAGAAGACACTTTAAATGCTTTTATTGAGGCACATGGTAAAACAAACCAAAGGTGTGAGGCATTAATTACACAGGTTATTGAAGAGAACAAAGAGATAAGGAACCAAGTGACCAAACTGATGGGCTCCTTGAGTGTGACCGAGCGAGTTAAGTTCCCTTCCCAAGCTTAATCCACACCCCATGGTCAACATATGGCACAAACAAATCTGGAAAATGTAAATGCCCTTGTAATAAGAAGTGATAAGTCTTTACACATCCCAACATCAAACACACCCGAGGATGTGGAAAAGGGTCAAGGTAGTAGTGATACCGAACTGCCCAAGGACCCAGAGGTTACCAAGAGCCCCGTTAAGGCACCATTCCCTCAAGCCTTAAAATCAAACAAGAAAAATCGGGAGCTAAATAACAAAATCCTAGAGAACCTAAGGCAAGTAAAACTGAATATTCCACTTTTGCATGTGATTAAACAAGTTCCTACTTATGCAAAGGTTCTCAAGCATTTGTGTACATTAAAGAGGAAGCACCATGTGGAGAAAATAGTGTTCCTAACAGAACAAGTTAGTTCTTTAATTGAGCAAAGAATTCTCCTAAAATACAAGGATCCTGGCTGTCCAACCATTGCATGTAGCATTGGAAATCAAGAGGTTGGACAAGCATTGCTAGATTTAAGAGTTACTGTAAACCTGATGCCATTTTCTATTTATTTGCAGTTGGGTTTAAGAGAAACCAAACTAACCGTTGTGGTATTGCAATTGGCTGATCGTTCAGTCAAAGTACCTTGGGGTGTGGTAAAGGATGTTTTAATTCAAATTGATAAATTTTACTATCCTATTGATTTCCTAATCCTTGATACTACTTCTGCTATTGACACTAACTCTAAAATTCCTTTGATTTTGGGTAGACCTTTCTTTGCTACTGCAAATGCTCTAATTAATTGCAGAAATGGACTCATGAAGCTATCCTTTGGAAATACGACCCTCGAAGTGAACATCTTCAATGTTACGAAACAGCCCGAAGATAAGGAAACCACCACTTATACATGATCGAGTCACTCATCGATAAGGGAGTTTCCATAGCTCATGACTTTGATCCTCTTGAATATTTTCTTGCTTATTCTGAGATTGATTCTATGAATGATAAAACTGATATAATTGATATTTGTGATGTTTTTGATAAATCTCAGGATTATGGCACTCGAGCATGGCAACCAAAGTTTGAGGAGTTGCTCGAAAGAAGCGAGAAACAAATCCTCTCAAGTGTGGAAGCACCTAAAGTTGAATTGAAGCCACTACCTAAGGGTTTGAAGCATGCTTTCCTTGGTCCAGGTGATACTTTTCTTGTTATTATCTTATCTGAATTATCTGAGTCTGAAGGTGAGAAATTAATTCGGACCTTAAATGCACATAAATCAGCCTTAGGTTAAAGCATGTCTGATTTAAAAGGTATTAGTCGCCTGATCTGTCCTCATAAGATAAATTTGGATGAAGGGACTAGTCCTCGTAAAGACCCTCAATGTAGGCTTAACCCCACAATGAAAGAAGTAGTGAAGAATGAACTGTTAAAACTATTAGATGCGAGAATTATATATCTCATAGCTGATAATAAATGGGTAAGTCCTACACAAGTCGTTCCTAAAAAGTCCAGAGTCACTGTGATAAAGAATGACCTAGGAGAGTTAGTCCCTACAAAACTTGTGACTGGGTGGCACATGTGCATTGATTATAGAAAATTAAATGCTGCCACCCGAAAATACCATTTTCCACTCCTCTTTATCGATCGAATTCTTGAGCGTGTAGCTGGTCACCCTTTTTACTGTTTCTTAGATGGTTATTCTGGTTATTATCAAATTGAAATTGCATTAGAAGACCAAGATAAAACCGCCTTCACTTGTCTTTTTAAAACCTATACTTTTCGTAGAATGCCATTTGGATTGTGTAATGCCTCTGCCACTTTTCAACATTGCATGATGAGCATTTTTAGTGACATGGTTGAAAATTGCATGGAGGTTTTTATGGATGACCTAACTGTTTTTGGATCTTCATTTGAGTTATGTTTAATGAATTTAGAAAGAGTGTTGATTCGTTGTGAGGAAAAGGAATTAGTCTTAAATTGGGAGAAATGCCATTTCATGGTACCATCTGGTATTGTCTTAGGGCATATTATTTCTTCTAAGGGGATAGAGGTTGATCAATCTAAGATTGAATTAATCTCTAAATTGCCCACACCTAAGACAGTAAAGGATGTAAGATCTTTCATTGGTCATGCTGGTTTTTATAGGAGGTTCATACAAAACTTTTCCAACATTTTTAGACCAGTATGTGCCCTCCTAGTTAAAGACGTTTCATTTGAGTAGACTCAAGCTTGTCAAGAGGCCTTTAAAATACTAATTGGCAAGCTTACTTCAGCACCTATAATGCAATCACCTGATTAGACTTTACCCTTTGAAATCATGTGTGATGCTAGTGACTTTGTTGTGGGTGTTGTTCTTGGAAAGCGAAGCGAGGGAAAACCTTTTGTTATTTACTATACTAGTAAAACCCTGAATAGTGCTCAAATGAACTACTCCAACACTGAAAAAGAATTGCTAGTTGTAGCATTTGCTTTGGATAAGTTTCATGCTTATTTAATTAGTTATCCTATTCTTATCTTCACAGATCATGCCGCCCTTAAGTACCTTCTTACAAAGAAGGATGCTAAGGCACGACTAATAGGGTGGATCCTACTCTTACAAGAATTTGACATCACCATCAAGGATAAGAAAAGAGTAGAGAATGTGGTGGCTGACTATTTATCAAGGCTCACATTTGAGAACACCTCTGACGACATGCCAATCAAGGATGATTTTCCCGATGAGTAATTACTCTTTGTTACTTCTCTACCATGGTTTGCTCATATTGTGAATTATTTGGCTACAGGTGAGATACCAATGGATTGGAGCGCTCAAGATAGGAGGAAGTTCTTATATGAGGTACATAATTTTTATTGGGATGACCCCTGTCTTTTCAAGTACTACCCTGACCAAATTTTAAGGTGTTGCATCCCTAATGAAAAGATTGCCAGCGTCTTGGAATTTTGTCACTCCTAAGCTTGTGGAGGCCATTTTTCAATGAAAAAAATCGCTGCAAACATTTTACAGTGTGGATTTTATTGGCCTACCTTGTTTAAAGGTGCAAACATCTATTGTCACTCATGTGAAAAATGTCAGAAGTTAGGAGCTGTGTCTCGTCGTAATATGATGCCCTTAAACCCAATTTTAGTGATTGAAATCTTTGATTGTTGGGGCATTGATTTCATGGGACCATTTCCTCCTTCCTTTGGTTATCAGCATATCATTGTGGTAATAGATTATGTATCAAAATGGGTAGAGGCAACAGCTTGCCGAAGTAATGATAATAGAATGGTAATTAAATTTCTCAAAGAAAATGTGTTATCTCGATTTGGTACACCACGCGCTATAATTAGTGATCGAGGTACACATTTTTGCAACCGTTCTTTTGAAGCTTTGATGAGAAAATATGGGGTATTACATAAGATCTCTATAGCTTACCACTCTCAGACAAGTGGTCAAGTAGAACTTGTAAATAGGGAGATTAAACAAATTTTAGAAAAAACGGTCAACCTGGATCGCAAAGATTGGTCATTATGACTAGTTGATGCTCTTTGGGCCTACATACAGCTTTCAAAACTCCCTTAGGTATGTCACCTTATAGGCTTGTTTTTGGAAAGCCTTTCCACTTACCTATGGAGCTCCAACATCGAGCTTATTGGGCCATCAAGTCTTTTAATTTTGACATAGGAGAGGCGGGTAAGCTTAGGAAATATCAATTAACCAAGTTAGAGGAGTTAAGAAATGATGCTTATGAGAACTCTAGAATCTATAAGGCAAAGATAAAAGTGTTTCATGATAAAAATATTTTGAGAAAAACATTCAAACCTAATGATCGGGTGTTCTTACATGATTCTAGACTCCGTAAGCATCCAGGAAAACTTCGGTTGAGGTGGACCGGCCCTTTTATAGTGAAAAATGTTTTTCCCAATGGGGCGGTTGAAATTGAGGATACTAGAGATGGTTGGACTTTTAAAGTCAATGGTCAATGCCTTAAAATCTTAATTGATAGGCAAGATCCGAAAGTGGAAGACATTCCGCTTATGGATCTGGTCTATTCACCTTGACCACAGAACAAAGGTATGTTTTTACTTTTATTTTTGTTTTGTTTTGTTTGTTTTATTTTTAGTTAAGTCTATCTTCAGTTTAATTTTTAGTTTTTAGTTTTATCTAATATAATTTTTATTTTTACTAATTTTATATATTTTCTGATTTTTTTGGAACAAACAAGTTTTTTGTTAGAAAACAGGCTCAGGTTGCGCCTAGGCCCGGACCACAGCGCTGCAACGCATAGTGTGCACACCATAGCGCACCAACCCAGCAGCCAGAGCGCCTAGGCCTGGCCCACAGCACACCTCAGCGCCCAGTGTGCACACTACAGCCAAGTGCCGCACCCCAACTCCAGCCGCGCTGCGCCGCGCAGAATGCCCATACACACCTACGCCTTCAAGCCGCGGCGCCCACTAGGCTGAGCCGCGGCTTCACCTGATCTGCCAACACGTGAACTGGTCCTTTTAAAACCCAAATTTACATTATCTTCTACATTTCACCTTTGAGAAACATAGTACACTTCTCTCTCTCTCATCCTCTCTCCAAACCTTCACTTACCCACTCACTTTTACTCAAAATTTCTTGATTCTAACATCATTTCTTGGAAAATTTAGCACTAATATTGTAGATTTTGTTGGAAATTTCTCCAAATGGTACTAAGAGGATTTTGGGTTCATCAAGAAAACTTCAAGTTGGTGGGTACTCATTCTTCTCTCCAATTTTGGGAATCAAGTAAGACCAATTTCTTCTCTTTGTTGTTCATTTGTGCTATTTGGGTTGTTGATTTTGAATTAGTTCTATTGTTCTACACATTTGATTCAAATGGCACCTAAACCTAATAAATCAAGGGGGAAACAAGCTCAAGAGAATGATGAGAGCAAATTTGTTAGTTTTGAGGCTAGTGAGAGATATGTTAGGATGATGCACACTAGAAAACCGATTCTTGAGAGAGGATTCAATATCACAGAGAAGGGGAACCCAGCCTTGTTTAGAATGATTATTGATAGGCATTGGGGTACAAGAAAACCATCTCATTCCTTCACAAATGTGGTTAGAGAATTCTACGCTAATGCAGACGAACATAGGAATGGTAAGGTGAGGGTGAGAGGCAAAACAGTTTCTTTTAATAGCACATCTATAAATAGATTTTATAGGCTACCTGACATAGAAAATAGTGAGTATATTACATATGCGTCAAATATTAATTATGAAGAAATTTGTAATACTCTTTGTATTTCGGGCACTACATGGAAAATGACGGGTGATACCCCTATAACCTTGCCCGGTACTTCTCTGATTGTCAATGCTCGAGCTTAGCAATATTTTGTATGTCAGAGATTGATGCCTGCCATGCACTATAGTGACCTTACTATTGAGAGAGCTCTGTGTTGATTTATGCCATTTTGATGGGCATAACTATTGATGTGGGCCAGATCATATTCAATTCTATCATACAAACTGTGCAACAAAAGCTTAGATTGTACTTCCCTTCCTTAATTACCTAATTATGCATCCAAGCCGGAGTCCAGTACAATCCTGATGAGGAAGCCCAGCAACCTAAAAAACTCATCGATGATAGCATGCTTAATCTACTTAAAGCTTCAAGGCCACCAGTTACGGGAGAGAGAGCAATAATTGCAGCCCTTCCTCCCCCTAGGCATGTCACTGTTGCAGAGCGCCTTGAGCATTTAGAGATTCATCTTGATGAGCATAAGAAATTCTTGCATGATAGGTTTGATCATCAAGAACGCTTCTTGGCTAAGCAAGTTGATTATCAAGCGGGGTTGTACTCTTCTTTTGGTCAGATGTACCAACACCTTGCCTCCGCTACTGGTTGTCACATGGATCACTTTCCCACTTTGCCACCCTATCCGGATTCCTCTTTTGATCCAACTCCTGAGGAAGGTGAAGAGAATGAAGAAAATGAAGAGGATGAGGAAGAGGATGATGACATAGAGGATTAGTTTTGGGTTCTATCTCTTATTTGTCTACTTTTCTTTTGTTTTTATTATTGGATAACTATACTAACATTTATTGTGTTTTCCTTTTCGTTACTTTATTTTTCGTACTTTATTTTTCTTTTGTAGTTATTTCTCTCCATTTCATGTGCTAACCTAACATACGGTGGGAATCTTAATGTTACACCGTAGTTGCTTTCTTTTTGTTTGTTTTGTTCTATGTTGTAGATCAAAATTTCAGCGAGAAGAACGGCATGCAGTTCACATGATGGTGTACAATTTTCAGCTTGTGTGCACTTTTGCTTACAAAGGGAGTTTCCTTTACCTTTTCTTTCACATTGAGGTCAATGCTATTTTTAAGTTGGGGGTGGAGGAAACGTATTTCTTTTTCTTTTGAACTGCTTGGTGCCATTTTCCCTATTTGTTTGTTTTTTGCATGCTTTATGTTTAGCCTTAGAGTTAATTCACATGTCAATGATATGAGCTTAATTGAGATAGCATACAGCATTTAGAAGAAGTTAAATCTTGCTTCGGTTTGAGAATAATTTAAGTGTCAATCTTCATTTGGTTTGAGACTCTAGTTTGTGGTAAGATTGTATGATTATTCTAAAAACATTTAGAGAAGTTTTATGTGTGATTGCTTTGTGAATACTTTTACAATCTCAATAAGCTCTAGAACTTATTTGATAATCACTTGAGGCGAATTCCTAGAATGCACACTACTTAGGATATGATATAGGCCATTTTTGGACCGTTGAAGCCTTTCAAACTTATCCTTGCTATATCTATCACTAGTCACCTCTTTGAGCCTTTTTCTTGAAAAAGAATTTGAGCCTTGTTTCTTTTGAAAATCCGTTTACTTACCCTTATGAGCCTAAAAATATTTTATCCTTACCCTTCTTTTAAAAGAACTTAGTTGTACACATTTGTTGAGAAGCACTTCAAAAGGAGTAACGATGGAAATATGAACAAAATATTACTGCCATAACCCAAGTACATTAAAAGAGATAAGTTGGGTATTGTGAAAAAGAAAAGAAAAGAAAAGAAAAGAATAAAAAAAGGAGGTGAATGGTCTTATGCCAAAATAAATAAAAAAAAGAAAAGAAGTGAATTATGGCAAAGAAAGAAGAAAAGAAAAAAAGTGGTGATTGAAAGAAAATGCTCAAAAAATGGTTGAAAGAGTTGGGTGTTGAAGTAAGGTTATCCAGTGCTTAAAGTAGGTTGTGTTTAAAAACTAAGAGATTAAGTTATTTTATTTTGTTGAATCCTTCCCATTCTTTCTTAACCTTTACCTTAGCCTAACATTACAAGCTTATTAAAGACCTATTGATCCAAGGTGGTGTGAGTTTTCTACAATAGTGAAAAGTGATTTGAAAAGTGAGCCTATGGAGTTTGTTTTTGTGATTGATGTCATGCAAATTAATATATTTTTAGAGGCCAAGACTTGTATTCATGAATGTTGTGCATAAAATCATCCGGGTGTTCGAATTAATGGATTGTGGTAAGATGGATGTTAAGAGTCGATAACAATTTTAATATTGATGTTTGGATTACTTTTGGACTTGGGTGATTTTTAATGATTCTAAGTGCTGTATGTTATGTGCGATTTTTGAGGCAAAAAGCTGAATTACTCTTGGTTTAACGCTAGCATTGCTTTACTTTGTTTTGATTCCTACCATAGAATTCATCTCTTGTTTTCGCTTGAATTGCTAGGGACTAGCAATAAGCTAGTTGGGGGTTGTGATGAGAGTCATAAAATGCATCTTAACAGTACTTAATTGTTGGCAGTTTAGGGTTAGTATAGGTTTTAATTACACTTTTATACCTTAATAACTCTAAAGTTATATTCTTGAATCATTGACTTATTTCGGTGCATTTTCAGGTACTTGGTGTTTAAAAGAGATGGAAAAACTATCATTGCTTGAAGCACTAAGATTCCATGCAAATCAAGGTGAAGGAGTGGTTGCGGAAGGATAAAACGAAGAGAACCTCCACCAACCAATGAGAGTCATAGCCTGGACTAGTGAGGGCCACGGCCTCCAGAAGCTAATCTAAAAGAGCCAAGAAGACCATCAGCCAGAGCCGTGGCCTGGACTAGGCAGGGCTGCGGCACAAGAAAGTGAGAGCCGTGACGCCCATACGATCCTTGTCTCCGAGTTATAACCTAATTAGGACTTTAATGATTGTTTAAACCCTAAAATACCCTTGGACCTTTTGTATTATAAATAGATCATTTAGGGTTTAATAGAAAAACATCTTTGAAGTCTGGAAAACTCAAGAAGGCTACCAAACTCTCCTCCATCAAAGTGTTCAACCATGAACTTCATAGCAAACTAATCTCCAAGCAAGGCGAAGGGATGAATCCCTAGGTACGGTTGTTCTTATTTTCCTTTATTGATTTAGTTGTAGTTGGGATTTATTGTCAAAACATTGTTATGTGTTACTCTTTTATCTAATTAAAGGATTTTCTCTTAATCCGGTGATTGTATCTTTATCTTTGATATAAGTCTAGTCATGCTCTTCTTATGTCAAGATTATTGGATGTGATTAAGTCTGGTAGATTTATCTTTTAGGTTTGTCCATTACTGTGATATTGTCGTTAAGATATATTATCGTTTCTTGATAAACCTATAGGATAGATCATATGTGCTTAAATCGAAAGTAAGAGTAATTCATATCAATTACAGTAGAATTTATATATGCTTTAGTTGAATATTTGTCGATTGCTTGTTTGGGACGTGAAACTTGCAATCGAGATAAAACAATTAAATCAAGATTGGAATAAGGCAACCAACCTAGGGAGAATTCCCGGAACCTTGTTGTTTCTTTATCATATACTTCAATCTATTTACACAATTACTTCATCATTCATATCTTCTCACTTGATTATTATCGTCCGTGTTAAGGTTTTCACATTTCCTTTGTAGATTGCTTTTCTCTGTGGAATCGACACCCCAAAGCTGTGCTACAACTACCGCGTTATACTTTGGGCATAATCAGGCTTCAATTCGACTTTAGGTGCTTCCACACTTGAGGGGATTTGTTTCTCGCTTCTTTCGGGCAACTCCTCAAACTTTGGTTGCCGTGCTCGAGTGCCATAATCCTGAGATTTTCAAAAATATCACAAATATCAATTATATCAGTTTTATCATTCATAGAATCAATCTCAGAATTAACAAGAAAATATTCAAGAGGATCAAAATCATGAGCTATAGAAACTCCTTCATCGATGAGTGACTCGATCATGTATAAGTGGTGGTTCTCGTTCTCATCTTCGAGCTGTTTTGCAACATTGAAGATGTTCACTTCGAGGATCATGTTTCCAAAGGACAACTTCATGAGTCCATTCCTGCAATTAATTAGAGCATTTGCAGTAGCAAGGAAAGGTCTACCCAAAATCAAAGGAATTTTAGAGTTAGTGTCAACAGCAGAAGTAGTATCAAGGATTAGGAAATCAACAGGATAGTAAAATTTATCAATTTGAATCAGAACATCCTCTACCACACCCCGGGGTACTTTGACTGAACGGTCAGCCAATTGCAATACCATAGCGGTTGGTTTGATCTCTCCCAAACCCAGTTGTAAATAAATAGAAAATGGCATGAGATTTACACTAGCTCCTAAATTTAGCAATGCTTGTCCAACCTCATGATTTCCAATACTACATGCAATGGTTAGACAACCAGGATCCTTATATTTTGGGGGAATTTTTTGTTCATTTAAAGCACTAACCTACTCTATTAGGAATGCTATTTTCTTTACATGGTTATTCCTCTTAATTGTACACAAATCCTTGAAAACTTTTGCATAGGTAGGAACTTGTTTAATCACATGCAAAAGAGGAAGGTTAAGTTTTACTTGCCTTAAGTTCACTAGGATTTCATAGTTTAAGTCCAGATTTTTCTTGTTTGATTTTAAGGCTTGAGGGAATGGTGCCTTAATAGGACTCTTGGTAACCTCAGGGTCCTTGGGCAGTTCAACATCACTACTACTTTGACCCTTTTCCACATCCTCAGATTTGTTCATTGTTGGGATGTGTAATGTTTTACCACTTCTTGTCATAATGGTATTTACATTTTTTAGATTTTTTTGTGCCATGTGTTGATCATGGGGTGTGGCCTAAGTTTGGAAAGGGAACTTCCCTCACTCATTCACACTCAAGGAGCCCATCAGTTTGGTCACTTGGCTCCTTATCTCTTTGTTCTCTTCAACAACCTGTGTAATTAATGCCTCACACCTGTGGTTTGTTTTACCTTGTGCCTCAATAAAAGCATGTAAAGTGTCTTTTAAAGAACTCTTAGAGGATGAAGATGCATGATATGGTGCAGGGTATGATCTAGGGGGTTGTGCAAGCTGCTAGTTTTTAGACTTCCAGCTGAATTGGGGTGATTTCACTATCCCGGATTATAGGTGTTAGAGAAGGGTACTGAGGGATTCTTGTACATGCCTAAGGCATTCATTGTTCCTCATATATCCCTCTCATCTCAGCAAATGTGGGACACTCTTGGGTGAGATGATCTACCCCACCACACACAAAACATGGTTCTAAAGATTTGGCATGATTAACCATGTGTGTTAGCTTTGAGCCTTTAGTTTTTAATGCATCTAACTCCCTAGTAAGTATTTTGACCTTAGCTTTCAGGTTGTCCTCTTCCCTAAGATGGTAAATTCCACCACCACTCGAGTTTCCTATAGGTCGTGACCTATTTGTGCTTTCAGTAGCACTAAGTCTAGTCCAAGTGTGAGCTTTTTCAACAAGCTCATTGAGGTATTCTATGGCCTTATCAAGATCTTTTTGCAAAAATTCATCATTACACATCGTTTCTACGAATTGGCGCTCTCTATATGTAAGTCTCTCATAAAATTAGCTCACTAAGCGCTAACTCTCATAACCATGGTGTGGACACATACTTAATAACTCTTTAAATTTCTCCCAAGATTGATACAAAGTCTCGTTCTCCTTTTGTGCAAATGTGGAGATTTTTCTTTTTAAAGCATTGGTCTTATGTTGAGGGAAGTATTTATTAAAGAAGACCTGGGTCATCTCATTCCATGACCCAATAGATCGTGGTCTCAGCAAGTATGACCAATCATCAGTTGCATCTTGACTATGAAAAGTCGCAACTACTTCCTCAAACTCCCTAATGTGTACATATAGGTTTTTGTTTTCCAAGCCATGAAATGTAGGGAGTAATTGTATCATCCCTATTTTAAAATCTTGATGGCGAGTATTGGCTGGAAACATGATGCATTATGGTGTGGCTATTTGATTAGGATGCAAGTAATCCTTAAGTGTCCTAGCAACATTCTCATTTGGGTTTTCAGCCATGTTAGCAAAATCTTCTAAATTCTCGTTTGGGTGTACACTAGGGTTTGATCTAGGAGAGGTTTCACTAATGGACTTGGAAAGAAAGGGTAGCTCTACTTCGAGTCCTTTAATGAATCTATCTCACGAATCTCTTGGTCTAAGCATACACCAAATGAGTTAAAAGGAAATAATAAAAAAAAATATAACAAATAAAAGAAATCAAAAAATCAAAAACTTAAAGAAAGGAACAATAGTACCGTCTTGTCTTAGAGTTAACAATCTTCCTTGTATGTAAGCGCATATCCCCGGCAACAGCACCAAAATTTGATTACGCCCAAAATATAACGCGGTAGTTATAGCACAGCTTTGGGGTGTCGATTCCACAGAGAAACGTAAACTACAAGGAAAGTGAAACTATAATATGAAACGGTAGAATCTAAATGAGATAATATGAATAGAGTGAGAAAATTGTGTAATTGTAATGAAAATATAATGGAAGCAACAAGGTTTCGGGAATCCTCCCTAGGTTCATTGCCTTATTCCAATCTCAATTCAGTTGTTTTTATCTCGATTGCAAGTTTCACATCCCAAACAAGCAATCGGCAAATATTTAATCAAACACATATATAAAACCTAATGTAATTTATATGAATTACTCTTTACTTTTGAGTTAAGCACACATGACCTATCCTATAGGTTTATCAAGAAATGACAACATATCTTTAATGACAATATTACAGTAATGGACAAACCTAAAAGATAAATCTACCAGACTCAATCATACCCAAATAACGTCACATAAGAAAAAGCATGACTAGACTTATATGGAGAAGAAAGATACAATCACCAGATTAAGAGAAAAATCTTCTAATTAAATTAAAGAGTAACTCATACAATGTTTTGATAATAAATCCAAACTACAACTGAATCAATAATGGAAAATAAGAACAACTACACATAGGGATTCATCCCTTCGCCTTGCTTGGATATTAGTTAGCTATGGGGCTCATGCTTGAACACTTTGATGAAGAGTGTGGCAGTCTTCTTGTGTTTTTTGGCCTTAATCCCCCCCTTCTCAAACCCTAAGTGATTTATTTATAATACAAGAGGTCCAAGGATGTTATAGGGTTTAAACAATCATTAAAGTCCTAATTAGGTCATAACTCGGAAACAAAGTTTCGTGTGCGCGCCACGGCTCTCACTTACTAGAGCCATGATCTGCCTATTCTTGGTTGGATATGCTTCTAGGCACCATGGCCCTACCTAGTCCAGGCCACAGCTCTGCTTGATGGTCTTTAAGGGTGAGCTTCTGGGTGTCGTAGCCCTGCCTAGTCTAGGCCGCGGCGCACACTGGTTGGTTTCCTTGTTCTTTTGTGCTTCTTTCTGGAGGTCGAGGCTTGGACTTCTTCAGGGCGCAATGCATACACTCAAGACTTGATTCTCTTTGTTTTGTCCCTTCATAATCACACCTTCACTTCGGTATTCCTTGAGTCAGTGTGCTTTAAGCAACAATAGCTTTTCTTTCTCTTTTGGACTTAACGTACATGAAAATGCACAAAAGTAGATCAACAATCCAAGAATACCACTTTAGAGTTGTTAACGAATAAAAGTGAAATTAAAGCCTAGATCAACCATAAAATGCTAACAATTAAGTACTGTTGAGATGCATTTTATGGCTCTCATCAGGTGTCTACACCCACAATTTTCTACATCGAGGTACACAGTCAGACCGAGAACAAAAAGAAAGGAATAAAGAAAGAACTCTACTCTCTTATAAAACTCTTCAAACTTTCAAGGATGATATGGGCAAAATTAATTGGTCTAGTAAGGCCTAGATACATTGGCACATCATCATAGCTAGCTACCCTGGGCTCCATAGGAGTTTCTGAAGATTCTATCCTCAAAGGTCGCATCACACAAGGCTCAAGGTGCAAAACTCATATTTCTGCTAAGACCAACCTCGGGACCTTGGAAAGAGGATCTCCAACAATAGTATTAAAGGGACTTCAACCCTCATAATAAAATAGAGGTACCTTTACAAACACAAATAGAGGCCACGAGATGTCCAAGAGAACCACTTCGGCTCTCTCACTCTCTCTCTATACCACTTTAGTACTTCTTTAATCCATTCTTTTTACATCACTTTGATACACTTACTGAATTAACAATCGGAGGGTCCTTTCTAGAGAGTCAAACTTCGATGGGTGACTTTTCTTAGCAGAGTTCGTGTATCACACTGATGCAATATCAGGAACCAAGCAATCATCAAGCTTATTCCTTCATCAACTCGAGACCAATTGAGAAGATCACCTTTGGCTTCTTTTTGGCATCAACACCTACTTTTTACTATGTTTTAACACACATAATATATTATGCAAAATATTTACTAATGATATCATAAACGTATAAGCATATATAACAGTTTATTTATTATTAGGAAATTTCAATGTGTCGCAACAAAAGTTTTCAAATTTTTTTTTTACCCACATAATTTGAAATCGTATAGTTTAGAATCAATTTAGTAATTTTATCATTGAGCAAAAGCCTCGTATGTAAGTTTTCATATTTCAATCTCAAAATATTTGTCATGTAGAATCAACATGCCAGGTCAGTT
Organism: Bretschneidera sinensis; assembly: GCA_023935145.1. Classification (NCBI taxonomy): domain Eukaryota; kingdom Viridiplantae; phylum Streptophyta; class Magnoliopsida; order Brassicales; family Akaniaceae; genus Bretschneidera; species Bretschneidera sinensis. The sequence goes on along the minus strand of CM043702.1, from coordinate 57,285,297 downwards.
CAATGGCATGTTATCTAAATCAATGACCAATTATCAGAACATAAACATATACTATAAAAGGAACAGATTTTAGATGTGAAACAGTAACTTTTCAAAATTGATTCAAACGGTGTAGGGAAAGCTGCCTTATAAATCTGTACATCGTGATGGTTTGAAACCATAAACAAGAAACTGGAAGTGCTACAATTACTATGAAGTTGAAGAATAAGAAAAGGCACTTTCTCATTTCTCCCCTGGAAGGAAGGCTTAGGTAAAGATAGATGCATTTGATGAGTCCCCCAACATTCAAATAGGACCTAATTCTTTAAATTTGGAAGTGAAAATATTCTTAATAGTTTCATCTTCCCATTGCAACTCATCCCACCAGCTCCTATCTCCTTCTGTTGCCTTTAATTTTTTCTTTGCACTGTTGGAATTGAATGGTAGACTCTTTAGACTTGGGTATGAGGATACTGCTATCTTTCTGGGGGAAGGAAATAGCAAGACTCTCCTGTAAATCCTTTGTAGCATTGGTAAATTTAGTAAACATAATTTTCTAAGATTGCCAAACAAATCAATATTTCCTTTCTTTCCCTTAGATCCATAATCATCACTTATTACTTCAACCACTGAGTTACATTCACTTACTGAAAGAGTTTCAAGGCTTGGAGCAAAAACAAGCCATGTCAAATTTAACATTATTGAACACCGCCAAATCTCTACATGACAAAGATTGTTGAAGCATTCTCGTTCTGCCATCTTCAAGTATCCAGGGAGGAAATTCATTCTCTCATTATTTTCAAAATGAATTTTTAACTCTTTGAAAGAAGCACATTCCTTTAGATCAAGTGTCTCAAGATGCTCCATTCTTCTTATAGATGAAGATGATATAATGAGTGAGGTCAAACCAGGTCCCCCCAGCAAAATTCTTCTAATGCACCCTTGTAACTTGGGTGAATTCAATAACTTCTTGATGGATTGAAGAGTACATAGACGATACTTATGTCGTCAATGTGTTCCAAAGACTCCAACTATTTTAACAAAATACTTCCCTTAATGAGTTGACTTTGACTAAGAACATACGCTTACTTGCTGAACACTCGCAATGATGAAAGACTTGATATAACATTCCTCAGAACTATTCTTAGAAGTTCTGTCAAATCTAGTAGCAAAATCTTAAGATTCTTTAGATTTTTAATCTCAATTGGTAGTTCTTGCATAGAAGTGAATGACAAATTAAGATAGTTAAGGTTAGTTAATCCACCAATCTCTACAGGTAATGTAGTAAATGCATCATTACCTAACAAGTTCAGAACTTTCAAGCCGGGCGTAGAATGAAAAAATCCACTTGGAAAAGTTTTAAGATTAGTACCTCTAACAAGGAAAGTCTTGAGGTAGGGAGAATTCGCTGTTGTTTGGCTGAGAAATTCGAGAATAGGATCCCATAGTGTTATCCTAGTCTGTTTCTTCCACTTTGCAGACTGATCATCTGCTTTGATAAACACCGCATGTTCTTATTTCTTCTGGTTTTCACAAGCTAACTATAAGGCCATGTCACGAATTATATCATGCATTCTAACGTATTTGTCGGGTTCATCATCAACTATATTCCATCTTTCCAACTCTCCACTCTCCAAAAGACAGGCTAACTTTAGACTACTGACAATATATTCTCATTCATTTCATGCATCACATATGTTCTTGAACTTATCTAAAATCCCCTCCCCAATCTAAAGTTCAATAAGTTCGTCTTTCCTAATATTATAGTCTTCAGGAAAGATAGAACAAAAATAGGAAACACATCTTGATTATATCATCACTCAAGTTATCATAGCTAAATTTAAGAACATGAAAGACCTGATTCCCTATACTTGAAAGCTTCAAAGGGTAACTCTGCAATAAATTTATCATGTGCTTCCACTCCAGAGGATCTCTCCTACTAGCCATAGCTTGACCATAGTGATGAGAGCAAGTGGCAAACCTTTGCACTCTTTAGCAACAATTTTAGCTAGCTTTGGTATATCTGGACGAGAGTTTAAATCATCTTCACTGACCTTTTCCCCAAACAAATCCAGGGCATCTTTAGGTGATAAAGGTTCTACTTTTGTCTTCCTATGAGTTTCCATTTTGCCACACACTTCTGATCGATTTGTAAACACTACTTTGGATCCATTTTGGGTGATTGGATAAGGAATCCCAATTTTGAGGAGACACAATCTCTCCCATAGGTCATCAAAGAAAAGTATGAAATTTTTTCTATTCAAAACTTCTAATATTTTTACAGCACTATCATCCTTATTTTTGATTCTCCATACATAATCAGGAATCTCTAATTTGTTACAAATAACTTCTTAGATTTTTTCCAAGTTCACTTCTTTAGTCACCATATTGAAATTATGTCTGGCATCCTCTCGTCAAGCTACAGTTTATTGTAATTATATTAATGGTTATGTTGTAAGAGGTGGATAAATTTGATATGGTTTGTAATATATCTTTTATCTTTTATCCACAAATAGAAAGTAAAAATTTGAAGTTAATATTGAGATAAATGTTGAAGATGAAATTGATATAATGAGATTTCTTTTAAAATATAGTAATTAATTTGATTGTACATCTTAGACTTATAAGGGTAGTCTTATGGGTTTGGGTTATGACAATTTTTGGTATTAGAGCTATTGATTCTAAGATTCTGCAGGCTCATATTAATAAAGATTTTGAAGAAAATATTTAGGTGAGTAATAAAGGTTTTCTTATGCTTGTAGGATTTGTAAGGATGCCACCCAGAGGATATGGTCGTGGTAAAGGTAGAGGCAGAGGTAGAGACGGAGGTTGAGGTCTAGGTTATGATAGAATTCCTTGAGTTGAAGCTCATGTTAGTGAGTCATTTTTTTTTTATCATGGATCACTTGCAGAGCATGTTCCTTCTGGAGAGAATGATGTATCTAGTAATCCTCTTGTGGTTGGTGTTCTTGTGACTACTACTTAGACTGGATAGATTGATCTTGCTCTAGTGATATGAGTACTTGAGGCTTTTGCTCGTATGTTTGAAGAGAAACATAATGCTAAAAAATAGAGAGATGTAGCTAGTGGATCTGAGGGGAAACTTGTAGTTCAATAAGAAGAGAGACCTGAGCAGTTAGTACTTCACCCAGAAGTTCGTAGTACAACTTTTAAATAGTTAGAAAGATGAACCCACCCTTGTTTCCTGGTTCCATTGATCCTATAGTTTGTGAAGAGTGGATAAATCATCTGGATAATCTTTCTTCAGTTATGGATATTAATAATGAGTAAAAGATACCTTTGCAATATTCTTGTTTGTAGAGGAGGCCCGTTATTGGTGGGATTTAGTTTGTATGATTTCACTGCCTCAGACTTGGGATAGTTTGGTGGAGATTTTCTTTAGAGAACATTTTCTGATACCTATAAAGCTGGGAAGCGTTGAGCATTTGTAGAGCTTCATCATACTCAACAATTGAGATTAGTTGATTTTAAGGCTCGATTTATGACTATGTCCCAATATGCCTTATCTTTTGTGAGTACTGAGCATTATAAGATTTGGGATTTCCAAGATAAAATTCGTTGGGATATTCGTTGTAGAATATCTATCTTGGATTTTACTTCATCTGCTCAGTTGATAAATAAGGTTCTATTTACTGAGAGGAATCAGTTTGAATTTGAGAGCTTGAGAGATCAAAGGAGGTGGTTTGGAAGACAGAGGTAATAATTTGGAGTATCTCAGTCGAGGAGATCAGATTCTACGTTTTGTCCTTATAGTGTGCCTAGTGTTAGTCATTCTTCTAGACATAGGCCATAATTTGGAGGTACTATGTCAGAAATACAAGGAAGATCTAGTGAGATGACTCCTTTATAAAGGCCAATAGTTTATTATTTTTATTGTGGGAGATTTGCACATATTACTTCGGAGTGTGGATTTACTAAGCTAATGTTTTATACTTTTTGGGTTAGAGGTCACATGGCACGTGATTGCACTCAGTGTGCGACATTCGTTTCTAGCACGATGAGTATTAGAGGTACTAGGGGTAGTCAACAAATTCTAAGATCTTTTCGAGCCAAGGGTGGTAATAAAGGACAGTAGAATTGTGGCAAAGGTAGTGGTGGTAGTTATCAGGAGTTTGAGGAAAGATAAAGAGATGGACAAAGACAGCCTATACAGAGGAGTACATCAACTAATTAATCTACAGGTCAGGGTATAGTCTATTCACTTACTTAATAGGATGTTCAGGCTGCTTCGAATGTGGTGACAGGTGTAGTTTTACTATTTGGTTTAGATGCTCGAATTTTAATTGATTCTGGATTACATACTCTTTTGTTTTAGTATATTTTGCCATGCATGATGATAGGCCTATATCCCTTCTCGATTGTATTTTATCTATAGAAAATTCTGTTGGAAATAGTGTGGAACTGATTAATGTGTATGGGGTTATGTGTTGCAACTGTTTTGGTGTCAGTTCTGGATTTAATTCCTTTAGAGATGGTGGATTTTGATTAAATTTTAGGTATATATTGGTTAAAAGTACATTATACTTAAGTGGATTATTTTAGGAAAACAAATATTTTTTTCGGATCCTTGAAGATAATGAATTTGAGTTTTGTGGAGATAAAAAAATTATTCCTACAAGCATCATATTAGCTTTAAAAGCACAAAGAATGCTTAATAAGGTTTGTAGTGGTTTTTTTAGCTTTTGTGGTTGATTGTAAGAAGGAAGTGTCAAAGTTAGAAGAAATTCCTATAGTTTGTGAGTTTCCTAATATATTTTTGGAGGATTTGCCAAGGTTGACACCAGATAAGGAAATTGAGTTTGCAATAGATTTAGTTCCTAATACTATTCCTATTTCTATTGCACTATATCATATGGCCCCAGCCAAACTTAAGGAAATTAAAGTTGAATTGTTGGATTTGTTAGATAAAGGATTCATTAGACTGAGTGTATCACCTTAGGGTGCTCCTGCTTTATTTGTGAAGAAGAAAGATGGGACTATGAGGTTATATATTGATTATAGGCAACTACATCGAGTGACTATGAAGAATAAGTATCCTTTACCTAGAATTGATGATTTATTTGATCAATTACAAGGTGCTTATGTATTTTCTAATATCGATTTGAGGTCGGGTTATCATCAATTAAAAGTCAAGGAAATTGATGTATCAAAGACTACTTTTCGCACTTGTTATACTCATTATGAATTTCTGGTTATGTCTTTTGGATTGACCAATGCACTTGCAACCTTTATGGATATAATGAATATGATGTTTAAACCTTTCATTGATTATTTTGTAGTGGTATTTATTGATGATATATTGTTGTATTCTCAAAGTAAGGAAGAGCATAAACAACATTTGAAGATTGTATTGTAGACCTTGAAAGAGAAACAATTATATGCTAATTTAAGTAAATGTGAATTTTGGCTTGATAGAGTAAACGTTTTAGGTCATGTGATTTTTGATGAAGGAATTTATGTAAACCCTCAAAAGGTAGAAGCTGTGGTTCATTGGGATAGACCAACAAATGTGACAAAGGTTCAGAGTTTTCTTGGTCTGGTTAGATATTACAGGAGATTTATTGAGGGTTTTTCTTTGATAGCTGCACCATTAACCTGTTTGACCTGAAAAGATGTTAAATTTGAGTGGATTGAGGAATGTGAGGAGAGTTTCCTGAAACTGGAGAATAAATTGACATTGGCTCAAGTACTTATACTTCCAGTTAATGGTCAAAGATTTGTTGTTTTTAGTGATGTATCTCATCTTGGTATTAGATGTGTATTGATGCAAAATTTTAAAGTTATTGCTTACTTGTCTTGGCAGTTAAAGAACCATGAGTGTAATTATCCCATTATTGATTTGGAAGTAACTCCAGTTTTATTTTCTCTTAAAATTTGGAGACATCATTGTTGGGAAACCACCTCAATGATGCCCAGGTAATGGTCTTCCAAACACCCAAGTCTAGAATTACTTGTAAAGAAAAGATATAACAAACGAAGCAACGAAAGAAGACAGCAATTGTTATCGAGGTTCGACAATAGCCTACATCCCCGTGAGCTCCTCCGAGCCCTCTGCACTAAATCAATGGTTCTTTACAGAATACAGCAACCCTCTTCAAGAAACCAAAAGTTCTTGAAGGAACAAAGAAGAGAAGAAAGAAAAGATAAGAACTAATATGATCCACGCCAAGAACTAAGAAATTTATGGATCAAGAAGACCTCCAAGATCGTCTAGAAGCAGATTTATGTGAGACCGCGACCCGTTGCTTATATTGAAGCAAGAACCTTGGTATAATGAAGACTGAGACTGTGACCCGTTACTTATATCGAAGCAAGAACCTTGGTATAATGAAGACACCACAATCAATTATGGAAGGATTGATTGATAAGTCGAAGATGAACGCCACGGAAACTCTGATAAGTTCAGAAGTTCTAAAAGAACCAAAAAGAAATTTCTCTCCGAAAGTATGAATCAAATCTGAATTGTGTTATTCCAAAAGCCAATGGCTATTTAAATACATGAGAATTCGCAACCAAATATAAAAAGGAAAACTTAAAAATAGGAAATAAACCTAAACAGAATTCTGGTAGGAATAGGAAACTACGAAATAGGAAATAAACCTAAATAGAATTTTGGTAACCTAAAATTCAAATAAGGAAAGTATCTGACTTGGCATGCAAGCCTTATAATGCAACAATTAAATTCAGAAGGAAACAATTAAGAAAAGGTGCAAGCCCAACGTAGATTCGGATGCAACAGCCTACTGGATTTCGGCCCATCATACCAGGCCCAAACGATATCCTTTTTGAAACTTTCTTAGGTCAAAATTGAAGTTCAAGACGTCACCTTTCCATCCTAATAAGTTTTATCCCATTTTGAGTTGTGGGCAAGAAAATATGACTATTTTAATTCTGTTCATTGGGTCCTCCCGAAATTCCAAAGTGGAAGTTCCCTTGGATCATGGAAACCCATCCTTGTGGATCATGTATAGCATCATCCTTGGGCCCCCAAAGATGGTTCTTAGCCCAAATGTATTGAATAAGCCCATTGAGAGTTTCTTTGAACCTTTTAGCTTGAGCTCTTGTAACTGGACCAATTGGAACTTGAAGAGGCTCCGCATCCCATTTGTTAGCCGTGTCCTCATCATTTCCCTCCTCTTGAAAAGGATTTGTCCTCAAATCATCACCTACATCAAAAGGACTCTGATACCAACTAATATGATGCATGCCAAGAACTAGGAAATTTATGGATCAAGAAGACCTCCAAGATCGTCTAGAAGCAGATTTATGTGAGACTGCGACCCGTTGCTTATATTGAAGCAAGAACCTTCGTATAATGAAGACTGAGACCGCGACTCGTTGCTTATATCAAAGCAAGAACCTTGGTATAATGAAGACACCACAATCAATTATGGAAGGATTGATTGATAAGTCGAAGATGAACGCCACGGAAACTCCGATAAGTTCAGAAGTTCTAAAAGAACCAAAGAGAAATTTCTCTCCAAAAGTACGAATCAAATCTGAATCGTGTTATTCCAAAAGCCAATGGCTATTTAAATATATGAGAATTCGTAACCATATAGAAAATGGAAAACTAAAAAAATAGGAAATAAACCTAAACAGAATTTTGGTAGGAATAGGAAACTATGAAATAGGAAATAAATCTAAATAGAATTTTGGTAACCTAAAATTCAAATAAGGAAAGTATCTAACTTGGCATGCTAGCCTTATAATGCGACAATTAAATTCAGAGGAAACAATTAAGAAAAAGTGCAAGCCCAATGTAGATTCGGATGCAACAGCCTACTGGATTTCGGCCCATCATACTAGGCCCAAACGATATCCTTTTTGAAACTTTCTTAGGTCAAAATTGAAGTTCAAGACATCATCTTTCCATCCTAATAAGTTTAAGCCCATTTGGAGTTGTGGGCAAGAAGATATGACCATTTTAATTCTGTTCATTGGGTCCTCCCGAAATTCTAAAGTGGAAGTTCCCTTGGATCATGGAAACCCATCCTTGTGGATCATGTATAGCATCATCCTTGGGCCCCCAAAGATGGTTCTTAGCCTAAATGTATTGAATAAGCCCATTGAGAGTTTCTTTGAACCTTTTAGCTCGAGCCCTTGTAACTAGACCAATTGGAACTTGAAGAGGCTCCGCATCCCATTTGTTAGCCATGTCCTCATCATTTCCCTCCTCTTAAAAAAGATTTGTCCTCAAATCATCACCTACATCAAAAGGGCTTAAATTAGAAACAGTGAAAGTGGCACTAACATTGTACTCACCAGGCAAATCCAATTTGTATGCATTATCATTGATGCGCTCAAGGACTTGAAAAGGCCCATCTCCTCTAGGAAGTAACTTTGAACGCCTTTGTGTCGGAAATCTTTCTTTCCTCATGTGTAACCAAACCCAATCCCCGGGTTGAAAAATTAACTGCCGACGACCTTTGCTAGCTTGTTTTGCATATTGTTCCGTTTGCCTCTCAATGTTTAGTCTTGCCTTCTCATGGATCTGCTTAACAAATTCAGCCCTTCGAGAAAGTGCATCTGCAACGATGTTTTCCTCACCTTGCTTGTATCTAATGACATATGGAAATGTCTCGATGAATTCTACCCATCGTGCATGTCTCCTACTCAACTTGTGTTGCCCTTTTATATGCTTCAAGGACTCATGATTGGTGTGAATCACGATCTCCTTAGGCCAAAGGTAGTGTTGCCATGTTTCCAATGCTCGAACTAACGCATAAATGTCTTTATCATAAGTAGGATAGTTTAAAGCTGCTCCACTTAATTTCTCACTGAAATATGCGATTGGTCTTCCTCCTTGCATAAGCACTGCGCCGATACCCAAACCTGAAGCATCACATTCAATTTCAAAGGTTTTAGTAAAATTAGGCAAAGCAAGTAAAGGAGCATGATTTAATTTTTCTTTGATCAATTGGAATGCTTTTTCTTGCTCATCTCCCCATTTGAATCCAACGTGCTTCTTGATGACTTCAGTAAGCGGTGCGGCAATACTGCTAAAGTCTTTCACGAACCGCCTGTAAAAACTAGCAAGTCCATGAAAACTACGAACTTGACTTACATTCGTGGGACTTGGCCATTCTTTAATCTCACGAATCTTCTCTTCATCAACCTGTATTCCTTGTGCACTCACAACAAAACCAAGAAACACAAGCTTATCGGTGCAAAAAGTGCACTTCTTTAAGTTAGCAAACAACTTTTCTTTTCTAAGCACATCCAAAACTGATTTTAAATGGACAACATGATCATCTATGTTTGTGCTATAAATGATAATATCATCAAAATAAACAACAACGAATCTACCTATAAAAGCTCGCAAAACATGGTTCATTAATCTCATGAAGGTACTTGGTGCATTTGTTAGTCCAAATGACATAACTAACCACTCATATAAACCATATTTCGTTTTAAAAGCAGTTTTCCATTCATCTCCCTCTTTCATTCTTATTTGATGATATCCACTTTTTAAATCAATTTTAGAGAATACACATGCACGATGCAATTCATCTAGCATATCATCTAAACGAGGGATAGGATGTCGATACTTTACCGTTATATTGTTGATTGCTCGGCTATCAATGCACATTCTCCACGTCCCATCCTCTTTAGGAACCAAAATCACTGGAACAGCACACGGGCTCATGCTTTCTCTTACGTACCCCGTTTCCATTAAATCACTAACCTGCCTTTGTAGCTCCTTTGTCTCTTTGGTATTGCTTCGATAGGCTGGTCGGTTTGGAATTGTAGCACCGGGCACGAAATCAATTTGATGTTCAATTCCTCGAATAGGAGGTAAGCCATGTGGAATCTCCTCAGGAAAGATATCATCAAACTCCTGTAAAAGAGAAACAATAGAACTAGGAAAAGATGAGTCAAATTGGTTAGTGTTTAACGTCTCTTTGTACAAAAGTACAATCATTAGCTGATTTAAAATCACCGCTCTTTTTTTTCACTCATTCTTGCATAGAAATTTGTTTTTCTCTCAATGGCCGAATCAACTCTCTTATTTTCTATCTCAATTTTTTTGGCCTCTCTCATTTTCTTTTTCTGGTTTTCATTCGTTCTCTTTTTCTCAATCTCTTTCGTTTGCTTACTCTCTTTTTGTAACCTCACTTTATCTTCATAAACCTGCTTTGGTGTCAAAGGAACTAGAGTGATTGTTCTTTGATTTTTAACAAACGAATATTTGTTGGTGAAGCCATCATGCTTAACACATCGATCGAATTGCCATGGCCAGCCTAGTAACAAGTGTCCAGCTTGCATCGGAACTACATCACACAAAACTTCATCTTCATATTTTCCAATACGAAGGGAAACTAACACCTGTTTGTTCACCCTCAGTTCACCACTATTATTGAGCCATTGTAACTTGTAAGGCCGAGGATGTTTAATCGTTGGCAGCCCTAATTTCTCAACCATTGTAGTGCTAGCAACGTTAGTACAACTACCTCCATCAATAATCATACTACATACCTTGTTTTGCACATGGCATCTAGTATGGAAGATGTTTTCTCGCTGCACTTTGTCATCTTCTTTGATTTGCACACTTAGAGCTCTCCTTGCAACTAACAATTCTCCTTGGGAAGCGTATTCCTCATCACTCGCATCCTCCAATGGTGGCATAGATTCGGTATCTTCTTCGCCCTCGGTTTCAATTTCACCATTATCTCGCAATACCATAACTCTTTTGTTCAGACATTGGTTTGCTATGTGACCCCTGCCTTGGCATTTAAAACACTTAATATCACGATTTCTAGTGGTGGAAGAGTCAGTTTTACCTTGATTTCCATGGCTGGTACTTTCTTGCTTTTTCTTGGTTTTGGGCTTGGCCGTGGCTTGCTTCACAAAATTCGGCCTCCAAGATGAACTCGAGTTAGGGTTTTGTCGTGTATTGTTGCCCCTCCTCTTGAGTTGGTTCTCAATTTTGATAGCCATGTGCACCATATCTTCCAATTCCACATAATGATGCAACTCCATCTGAATTAGCAATTTCCAGGTTCAAACCAGCCAAAAACCTAGCCATAGTAGCCTCTCGATCCTCCTCTACATTTGCTCGAATCATAGCTACTTCCATCTCTTTATAATAATCCTCCACACTCCGACTACCTTGCGTAAGACTTTGCAATTTTTGGTATAACTCACGGTAGTAATGGCTTGGAACAAACCGTTTCCTCATCACGGTTTTCATCTCCTCCCAAGTCTCTATTGGACGCTCTCTATTTCTCTTCCTATTTAACATTAGCTGATCCCACCAAACAATCGCATAGTTAAAAAATTCAATGGCCGCAAGTTTAACCTTTTTAAGCTCGGAATAATTATAACAATCAAACACTAATTCTATTTTCTTCTCCCACTCAAGGTAAGCTTCAGGATCGTTTTTGCCTTGAAACGATGGAATCTTCATCTTAATACTACCCAAGTTATTGTCTTCCCGATTCCTAGCTTCTCTACCTCTACCACCAAATCTCTTATGGCTAACAACTGATTCCTAATCATCTTCTTCATCAAATCCATTCCCATAATACTCTTCATCTTCAACTCTCTCTCCCCTAGGTTGAACTCTCTCCCTCCTACGCACATTAGGAGCGTTTTGTTGCTGCCCCACACGTGCATTCTCTACCCGATCAATCTGCTCATGAACCTGTTCGATCTCCGTTCGCAATACTCTTCTCATCTCACCCATTAAAGCTTCCATGAGCAACTTCGGATCACCATCTCCCGACGTATCTCCGGAATTATTTTTGTTCTTGTTGTCTAACAGGTTTGCTGCAAAAATAACGTTAGAAAAAAAAGGACCTCACACACTCCCTCACATGTTTCACTAAAAGAATGAGTCACTCAATTTCACTCGTGTTTTCACACAAAAAATCAGATTGGCTTTTCCCCTCTTATGTGCTCACCACTCTTGCCTTTTTCCACTCGTAATAATCCTCTATAGGTTCTTATCAAACTAACCGAACAAGTATCAAAGTTTTCAGCAACAATTCACCAATAACTCACAAAGAAATTCAGAAATAAGGATTGAAAGGATGGAATCTAAATATTACTCACTTTTTTTTTCACATTTTTTTTTTAATGAATCAAAACAAAAGCTAAGCAAACCTACAACTAGAAGGCTCTGATACCAACTGATATGATCCACACCAAGAACTACGAAATTTATGGATCAAGAAGACCTCCAAGATCGTCTAGAAGTAGATTTATGTGAGACCGCGACCTGTTGCTTATATTGAAGCAAGAACCTCGGTATAATGAAGACTAAGACCGCGACCCGTTGCTTATATCGAAGCAAGAACCTTGGTATAATGAAGACACCACAATCAATTATGGAAGGATTGATTGATAAGTCGAAGATGAACGCCACGGAAACTCCGATAAGTTCAAAAGTTCTAAAAGAACCAAAGAGAAATTTCTCTCCGAAAGTATGAATCAAATCTGAATTGTGTTATTCCAAAAGCCAATGACTATTTAAATACATGAGAATTCGTAACCAAATATAAAAAGGAAAACTAAAAAAATAGGAAATAAACCTAAACAGAATTCTGGTAGGAATAGGAAACTATGAAATAGGAAATAAACCTAAATAGAATTTTGGTAACCTAAAATTCAAATAAGGAAAGTATCTAACTTGGCATGCAAGCCTTATAATGCAACAATTAAATTTAGAAGGAAACAGTTAAGAAAAGATGCAAGCACAACGTAGATTTAGATGCAACAGCCTACTGGATTTCGACCTATCAAACTGGGCCCAAACGATATCCTTTTTGAAACTTTCTTAGGTCAAAATTGAAGATCAAGATGTCATCTTTCCATCCTAATAAGTTTCAGCCCATTTGGAGTTGTGGACAAGAAGATATGACCATTTTAATTCTGTTCATTGGGTCCTCCCAAAATTCCAAAGTGGAAGTTCCCTTGGATCATGGAAACTCATCCTTGTGGATCATGTATAGCATCATCCTTGGGCCCCCAAAGATGGTTCTTAGCCCAAATGTATTGAATAAGCCCATTGAGAGTTTCTTTGAACCTTTTAGCTCGAGCCCATGTAACTGGACCAATTGGAACTTGAAGAGGCTCCGCATCCCATTTGTTAGCCGTGTCCTCATCAAGAACTATTACAAAGCCCTCTATCTAGTCTATGCTACTCTCTCTTCCTAAACCTCCAGCCTCTCTACAATGAGTCGCTCTTGTGTTTTGTGTCTTTGCACTCCTCACATAATTCTCTCATTCACATGTTCTGTCACACACACACTTGTGTCTTGTATCATAATATGTTTCCTTGTTGTGTTAAGATTGAATCTAGGTGACCCTTTATATAGTGCACCACTTCTTAAACCTATCTTGAAGCCAATCTCTACCCTTAGATCTTGAGGACTAATCATCCATAGCCTTTGATCAAGTCTAAGTGATCCCTTGAGCACGCATCCACGTACTTAACAAAAGAGGCTAAAAACCAGCCTTAGTGTGCCTTCAGGCCGTGGCCTAAAACAGGGCGTGCTGTAGCCTGGAATAGGGCTGAACAACTTCCTCTTTTCACCTTTCTAGGTGCTACGGCCTGGGGGAGGCTGAGCCACGGCGCACACTAGTTCTAGGAACTCCTCCATGCTGGGCGCCGCGGCTTGACCTGATGCGCACTCCTTTAACATGCTGAACTTTATTCTCTCGTTTAAACCTTAGGCAAACTCCAACAATCTCTACCTTTGTCTAAGCGATTAAACCCAAACCCATTATGCAGAGAACTCAGGATCCAAACTCATCTTGAGTCACCATTCAACCGAATCCAATCCTAAGAAGTTCAAGGCAATGATTGAACCTTCTTAGAGGTAGAACTTCGGTACCTAAATCTGTAGGATTTTTTTCTGTGGCCATCTTGTCTGCATGAATGCATCCTTCTATAACATTTTCCTGAATGAAATGATACCAAACATCCATGTGCTTTTCCCTCTCATGGAATACCGGATTCCTTCACAAGTGCCACGCACATTGGTAATCCGAAGACACCATCACCTACTCTTTTAGGACCATCCACTCGTCCAACAACCCTTTGCACCACATTGCCTTCTTTATGGCTTCCATAGCCGCTATATACTTAGCCTCAGTTGTTAAGAGTGCTACTATCGGGTGCCACTGAGCCTTCAAATTCCTCGGCAACCACTTCATCCCAAGCCAAAGCTCTTTTCCGGGATTACTCACAAATCTGTTGAGAACACCCGTTGCCTGAGAAATGTCGGATCTTGTGCTTACCATCACGACCATGATTGGTCCAACCGCACTAGAGTAAGGGACCTTTTCCATTTCCTTCTTTTCCTCATCCGTTCCAGGACATCGTTCGCTAGAGAACTTGAAATGGCCAGCAAGGGGAATCTTCACTGGTTTACCAACTTCCATAGAAACCTTGTACAACACCTTTTCTATGAAGGAAGACCGAGATACCTTCAACACATTTCTCTCCCTTTCTCGAATTCTTCTCATCCCAAGGATCTTTTGTGTAAGGCCAAGATCCTTCCTCTCGAACTTCTTACTGAGTTGAGATGTAAACCTTTCCATCCTCTTCCTACCATTCCGAACCAACAACATAGATAAGGATAATCACCACTTCATCCACCTTGTGTCCAGGTGAGAAGGTTTCTATGAAATCTATGCCTCCCTTTTACGTGAACCCCTTCGTCACCAGCTTAGCCTTATTCTGGACTTTATCCCCTGTAGGGTTCCCTTCTTTGACCTTGTAAGTGCACTTACAATCCACAACTCTCCATTTTTTCAAAATGTGCACCAATTCCCAAGAGTTATTTTTCCTCAAAGAATCCATTTTTTCCTCCACTACTAGCTACCATCTTGACGAATCCTTACATTCCATGGCATCAATGTAAGTCTCTGGTTCACTCATCCCTCATTCTGTCCAAGGAGTTGCTACAATAGCATCCGCAAAACCATATCTTGAAGGTGGTCTAACCATCATTCTCTCTCTATCCCTTGTGAGCTGATAGTCATTTTGACTTGCTGCATCATCCCTTTCTAGTTCAGCCTCATCTTTAGTGTCTTAAGCTTGGCATTCATCAATGGGCTCTACCTGGTCCAAACCCTCTTGCCTTCCTTGCTTTACCTGAACTGAATTCTCTTTGATGCTATGCTCCATAAATTCCGGACTGGTTTGCTCATTATCCCATGCAGGGTTAGTTTTCTCCAAATAAGGAAATAACAATTCATTAAAAACGACATCCCTAGTTATTATGAGTTTCAATCCTTTTTGCTCTAAGGACCACAACCTATACCTCTTAGCCCTTTCCCCATATCCTAGAAACACACTTTTTCTAGATCCTGGGCTAAGTCTATCATCTTTTTTATGTGCATACGTAGTGAACCCAAAAGTCCTAAGGTTGTCCAACTCAAGGGGTTTACCACTCCACATCTGCTCGGGAGTCTTGAGCTCTAAAGCTCTAGAGGGTGATCTATTAACCAAATATGCAACAGTAGACACCGCTTCTCCCCAAAAAAATTTGGGTAATCTGGATCCAATTAACATGCACCTAGCCTTTTCCATAAGGGTCTTATTCATCCTCTCAGCAACTCCATTTTGCTAAGGGGTTTTCACAATTGTTCTATGTCTTAGAATGCCATTTAACTTACATAATTGATCAAGTTCCTTGTTAAAAATTCCTAAGCCATTATCGGTTCTTAACATCTTAACTACCCTGCCCCTTTGAGTCTCCTTCAGCTTTTTTCACACCACTAACTTATTCAAAGCATCTAATTTATTTTTAACCAAATAAACTCAAACCTTTCTTGAATAATCATCAATTAAAGACAGAAAGTAAAGATTACCTCCCTGTGTTGGTGTTCTTGCTGGTCCCCAAAGATCCAAATGAATGTAGTCAAGAATGCCCTTAGACTTGTGCACTCCGGTGTTGAAGCTGACCCGATGTTGCTGTCCAAGAACACAGCTCTTGTAGAAATCAAGTTTCTCTACTTTGTCTCCATCAAGTAACCCATTCTTGCTAAAAACTTGCAGGCCTTTTTCGCTCATGTGTCCCAAGCGAGTGTACCAATGGGCTGCCTTATCCATCTTAGCCATCAAGCTTGCTGCTTGATTCTTGATGTCATTGTCTCCGATCATCTCATAGAGACCATCCTTCATTTCTGCTTTGATCACTATCAAAGATCCCTTGGTTACCTTGATCTTTCCTCCCTCTGCTTTGTATGTGTACCCCAAGGAATCTGGCTGCCCCAATGAGATCAAACTTCTTCTCAACTCCGAAAGATACCTCACATTCCTCAGCAGCCTTGTCATTCCATCAAACATCCTCAACTAGATGTCTCATATCCCCCTTACTTGGTAAAAAATATCATTCCCCAGGAAAACCTTTTCATCATTGGTTTCCTTGAAATTCTTGAACCAATCCTGGTGAGGGCACAGATGATGAGTGCACTCGATATCCAAGATCCATTTCCCGCTGCCTTCTTGCCCCTTGCTCACACTTGAGCACACAACAAGAACATCATCATCTTGATGTTCTTCCTTGGCAACCAAAGCCTCTCTATTCTTGGTATGGCATCTTCCCTCATCCCTCATCTTCTCCTTGTAATTCTTTTTGAAATAACCCTCCTTATGGCAGTAGAAGCATCTCCCATGGCTTTCTCCTCTACCTCTGTCCCGGTAGTAGCCATGTATGTTACTATGCACTCTCCTATGGCTTTCTCCTCTATCTCTGTCCCGGTAGTAGCCATATATGTTGCTGTGCACTCTCCCATGGCTTTCTCTTCTACCTCTGCCCTGGTAGTAGCCATGTATGTTGTGCACTCTCCCATGGCTTTCTCCTCTACCTTTGTCCTGGTAGTAGCCATGTATGTTGCTGTGGACTCTCCTATGGATTTCTCCTCTACCTCTAACCAGATAGTAGCTATGTATGTTACTGTGCGCTCTCCCATGGCTTTCTCTTCTACCTCTGTCATGTTAGTAGCCATGTATGTTATTGTGTGCTCTTTTATGGCTTTCTACTCTACCTCTGTCCCAGTAGTAGCCATGTATGTTGATATGCGCTCTCCTATGGCTTTCTCCTCTATCTCTATCCCGGTACTAGCCATGTATGTTACTGTCATACTGAGTTACTGGCCTTCCTTTAACAAACAGCCCTTCTCCACTTGATGCACTCCTCATCTTGGCATCAAGATTATCTTGCAACTCTTTATTAGGATCCAATTTAAAAGCAAAGATTCGTTTACGAAGATACCTCTTATTAGGGAGAGTCTTGGCAAGAAACAACTCATCTAGTTTCTTCCAAATGACAGCTAGATCTTCCGAGTCTCCGCACTCCCTTGTAATATTATCCGACATGTGTAAGAAGATGGCGCTGTACGCCATCTTCTTCATCTCATTCCGCTGGACCTCCGTGAGAGTTGCTAGAAAAACATCATCTTCTCCAATCACCAAGTCCATATTTTGTTGTATAAGAACTGCCTTGATCTTCTGCTTCCAAAGGGAAAAATCTCCCTTTCCATCAAACTTCTCACCAATGAAATTTGAAGGCATCTTGCGGAAAAGATCCCAGATTTATACAACACCCACAATTGCTTTCCAATTTCTTATAAATCTCAAGAACACGATCAGATCTTGATCTCTACTCCGTTCTTGAATCACTTCAAGAACATGATCGGATATTGATCTCTACTCCGTTCTTGAATCACCCAAGAAGTTAACCTTTGATTCTTAGAGTCTTGCTCTGATACCTTCTGTTATTGTTTCGATACCCAGCTGTGCAAGCTCTGATACCATTGTCTAAAGCTTTGATACCACTGTTGGTGGTATCTCCTCTAGCTCTGATACCACTGTTGGTGGTATTTCCTCTAGCTCTGATGCCACTATTAGGAAACCACCTCAAAGATGCCTAGGTGATGGTCTTCCAAACACCCAAGTCTAGAATGTCTTGTAAAGAAAAGATACAGCAAACGAAGCAAAGAAAGAAGACAACAATTGTTATCGAGGTTTGGCAATAGTCTACGTCCCCGTGAGCTCCTCCGAGCCCTCTGCACTAAATCAATGGTTCTTTACAGAATACAGCAACCCTCTTTAAGAAACCATAAGTTTTTGAAGGAACAAATAAGAGAAGAAAGAAAAGATAAGAACTATTACAAAGCCCTCTATCTAGTCTATGCTACTCTCTCTTCCTAAACCTTCAGCCTCTCTACAATGAGTCCCTCTTGTGTTTTGTGTCTTTGCACTCCTCACACAATTCTCTCATTCACATGTTTTGTCACACACACACTTGTGTCTTGTATCACAATGTATTTCCTTGTTGTGTTGAGATTGAATCTAGGTGATCCTTTATATAGTGCACCACTTCTTGAACCTATCTTGAAGTCAATCTCCACCCTTAGATCTTGAGGACTAATCAACCATAGCCTTTGATCAAGTCTAAGTGATCCAGTGGGTTTTGATCATGCATCCACGCACTTAACAAAAGAGGCTAAAAACCAGCCTTAGTGTGCCTTCAAACCGTAGCCTGAAACAGGGCATGCTACAACCTGGAATAGGGCTAAACAACTTCCTCTTTTCACCTTTTTGGGCACCACGGCTTGGAAAGAGCTGGGCCGCGGCCTGACCTGGTGCGCACTCTTTTAACATACTAAACTTCATTCTCCAACCTTAGACTAACTCCAACAATCATTTATATGGAGGGACCTGTGAAATCTTTATTGATTATAAGAGTTTGAAATATCTATTTACTTAGAAAGATATGAATTTGAGGCAGAGGAGATGGATTGAATTAATTAAGGACTATGATTGTACCATTAATTATCATCCAAGAAAAGCCAATGTAGTACCAGATGCCTTGAGTTGAAAGTCGAGAAAGCTGAGTGTTTTGAGAATTGTGAAGGGAGAGTTGTATTCTGATTTGAGATCATTGGGAGTAGATTTAAGCCATAGGTGTGGAATATTATTGGCTATTATACGAGTTAGACCAGTGTTGGCAGATCGTATCTTTGAAGCATAGAATGGGGATTTGGAGATACAAAGAATCTGAAGAGAAGAGCAGAATGAATTTAAATAAAAAAATTTAATTCGAGGTGATGGTATTGGGAGTCGTTTATGTATACCAAATGATAGTGAGATGGAGAAGGAAATTATGGATGAAGCCTATAGTACCGCATACTCAATGCATCCAGGTAGTACAAAGTTGTATGGAAACCTTCAAAAAACATATTGGTGGCCTGGTATGAAACATGAGATTGTGGAATTTGTTTCAAAATGTTTGATGCGCTAACAAATTAAGGTAGAGCATCAAAGGCCAACTGATTTACCACAGCCTCTTCCCATTCCTGAGTGGAAGTGGGAATATGTGACTATGAACTTTATATCAGGCTTACCATAGGCTCAGACTAGCCGTAATTCTATTTGAGTGGTTATTGATCGATTAACTAAATCTACCAATTTCTTAGCTATTAAGAACACATTTTCTTTAGAATAATTGGCACAGTTATATTTTTATGAGATCGTAAGACTACATGGAGCTCTAGTATCTATAGTGTCGGATCGAGGTTCGAGATTTACTTCAAGGTTTTGGTCTAGTCTTCAATTAGCTATGGGCACTAAGCTTAATTTTTTTACTTCTTATTACCTTATACTGATGGACAATCAAAAACATATAATTCAAACTTTGGAGGATATGTTAAGGGCTTGCATCTTGAATTTTCATGGTAGTTGGGATATCCATTTACCTTTGATAGAATTTTCTTATAACAATAGGTATCAATCCAGTATTGGAATGGCCCCATGTGAAGCACTTTATGGTAAAAGATGTAGATCTCTAGTATGTTGAGATAAGGTTGGTGAGAGACAGTTGTTAGGTCCTGAACTGGTCTAAATTACCAGTTAGAAAGTAAAGATTATTCAAGAACACATCAAAGCAGCTTAAATCGACAAAAATGTTATGTATATCATAGAAGTCATGATTTAGAATTTCAGTTAGGAGACTGGGTATTCTTGAGAGTAGCACTTTTGATAGGTATATTAGGTTTAGACGTGAAGGTAAACTTAGTCCTTGTTACATTGGTCCATATGAGGTAATTGAAAGAATTGGTGTTGTTACTTATCAATTAGCCTTTCCTCAAAAGTTATCTCAGATTCATGATATATTTAATTTTTACATATTTTTGTTACTCTTTTACTTATAAAAATTGTTAGTTTTCCTTTATTTCTTTTGATTTGCTTGTGCCACACTTTTTCCTATTTTGTGTTATATTTCCTTTTAGTAACTTTCGTATTTCATGTTTTCCTATTAGCATAAATATTTCCCATTTTACTGTCTTTCCTTTTCCTAGGCTACACTTTTTCTTGTTTTGTGTTATATTTCTTTTTTAGTTACTTTCCTATTTCATGTTTTCCTAGTAGTAGAAGTATTTCCCATTTCGGTGTCTTTCCTTTTCCTAGAAGGAGTAGTATTATTGTACTTTCCTTTTCTTTTTTAGGAGTTTGTGTATATAAGGCCAGTTGTCCTTGACTTCAAATCACAACAAATTTTTCCTAGAAAAGAGAATAAAGAGATAAGAGAATGAGGGTGGCAGCCAAGTCTCAATGAAGAGAGATCTTCAACAATCTTGAATGTTTCATCAACTTATTTCAAGCAAAAGAGTTTTATTCTCTTCTCTTTAGTTTTCTTTTGATGCATTCCAATAAGAATATGGTTGATTTCAGATTTGTTATGAACCAATTTTATTTTTCTAGAGCATTGATGTAGTCTAACTTTGAACACCCAATTTAAATTCTAAATTATTTTATTTCAAGTTTTTTTTTTATGTTGAGTGTTTGTCCTTGATCTTATCGCTTACAATTTTCTAGTCAATTATTGTTTGATTTATTGAATCATAATGAAATCAAGAGGTAATTTGTGATTAGAAGCTTTTAGGATTAAATATCATTAGTTGAGCGAAAGATAGAGATACTTTACCATGACTAGTGTGATTTTAGATTAAGAAAAATCCAAAGAACTTAATGAATCTTCAAATAATTTAATTTACATAGAAATATGATGAATTATTTGGTGGAGATATTTCTAATGTTATTCGAGAGAAAACATTGAATAATTAAGGGATTTATTTTTCATCAACTCAAAAAATTGGAATTTTATAACAAGGATTAATAAATTGTGTGGGATTAGCTAGGTGAAATCAAAAGCTCTAGATTTATTTTTATTATCTCTACAACTTTAAGTTTTATTCTCTCTTCTTTTAATTTATTTTTGTAAAGAAATTTAGTTTAATTTAGGTGATAAAGTCTTTAAAATTTCGGTTTTATTTCCAAATAGTAAATAAATTTCAATACTCAATAGCATAATTAGTCCTTGTGGGTTCGTCACTTTTTTCTTTAAAACTTTACTACTTATTGGAATTTTGTTCACTTGCAAATATTTTCACACCAAGTTTTTGGCACCGTTGCCAGAGACTAATTATTTGTAATTGATATTGATACTAGATAGATTGTTACTAATTTAGATTTTTATTTTTTATTTTTTTAGATTGGTGATTAGATCTCAGTTTTTCTTTTCTTTTATTTTTATTTATGGATTTAGAAGTTTATGCCCGGATCTAAACCATTAGAGTCTACACTTTTTGATCCCAAGATTGAGAGAACTTTACATCAAATCAAAAAAAGGAAGAAGCAAGAAGTCACCATAGCTGCCATCACTATGGCATATCAACGGAATGGAGAGGCGAATATGGCTTTGTGGGACTATGCTACACCCTCGGTTAATGGGGCTACATGTAGCATAAGGAGGCTGGCTATACAAGCTAATAATTTTGAGATTAAGGCAGCAATAATTCAAATGATACAGAAAATTGTTCAGTTTGGGGGGTTGTTGCAGGAGGATCCCAATGTTCATATCACAAACTTTCTAGAGATTTGCGACACCTTCAAGCACAATGGAGTGGCGAATGATGCTATTCGTTTGAGACTTTTCCCTCTTTTCACTCAAAGAAAAAGTGAAAGCTTGACTGAATTCCCTACCACTTGGTGTCATTACTACCTGGGAGGAGTTAACACAAAAAGTTTTGGCAAAATATTTTCCTTCAGCCAAGACAGCAGAGCTAAGGGATGATATTGCCATATTCACTCAATTGAAATTGAATCTTTCTATGAAGCATGGGAGAGGTACAAAGATTTATTACGAAAGTGTCCTTATCATGACCTTCCAGCATGGCTTTAAGTCCAAACATTCTACAATGGTTTGGGAGCTACAAACAGGTCCATGGTTGATGTAGCAGCTGGAGGGGCTTTAATGAGTAAAAATCATGAAATAGCTTACGAAATTTTGGATGAATTGGCATCCAACAACTATCAATGGCCTTTGGAGAGAGAAATGCTAAGAAAGACGGCTGGAGTATTTGAACTTTATTCTATTACCACATTGGTGGCACAAATGGCAACTTTATCTAAATAACTAGGTAAGATGAATGTTAATGCTATTCAAACTAATGTTGTGTGTGATTGTTGTGCAGGAAATCACTCAAGTATCGATTTCCAAGTGGGGAATCCGTTTGCTCAACCAAATTCTGAACAAGCTAATTACATGTCCAATTTCCAATGTTAAAACAATCCTTATTCAAACACATTCAATCCCGGATGGAGAAAGCACCCCAATTTTTCGTGGAGCAACAATCAAGGGGCAGCTAGACCACCTTAAAATTTTCCACAATAAGAAAAGAAGCCAACACTCGAGGAGATGTTCACGCAATACATGCAAAAGACAGATTTGGCAATCCAAAACAATTCAACTTCGATTCGTAACCTTGAGGCTCAAATTGGTCAGCTTTCACACATTCTTACAGAGAGGACAGGAAGAACTTTGTTGAGCAATACCATTACCAATCCTAAGGAATATGTCAAAGCAATAGCATTGAGAAGTGGGAGGACAATTGAGCAGCCATAAGGAGAAAGTACCGAGCAAGCTAAAGCTGGAAATCATGTGGAGTCTGAGCCAAATATGGAGGAATTAGAGTAGCAAGTGGCCGACCAACAAGCTAAAAATTCTAAAGCGAATAAAGAAGCTTTAAAACCTACGAATTCCAGGGAGTTCACATCTGAAACTAATTCTCCTTCAATTTATGATCCACTGAATCCTTTTCCTCAAAGATTTAAGAAAATTAATGATAATAAGTTAGATAATCAATTCTCTAAATTTCTTAATATTTTTAAGCAATTGCATATTAATATTCCTCTTATTGAAGCTTTAGAGAAAATGCTTAAATATGCTAAGTTTTTTAAGGATATTTTATCAAATAAGCGGGAGTTGGAAAAGCATGAGACGGTGATGTTAACCGAAGAGAGTAGCACAATTTTACAAAAGAAGTTGCCTCGTAAATTGAAAGATCCTGGGAGTTTTACGATTCCTTGCACTATAGGAAATTCTTATTTTGATAAAGCTTTATGTAATTTAGGAGCAAGTATTAATCTTATGCCTTTTTCGGTTTTCAGGAAGTTAGGTCTTGGAGAAGCAAAGCCTACTACGGTCTCTTTACAATTGGCAGACATGTCTATCAAGCACCTGCGAGGACTCATTGAAGACATTTTGGTGAAGGTGGACAAGTTTATTTTTTCGGCAGATTTTACTGTGTTAGACATAGAGGAGGATGAGGAAATACCTTTGATTTTGGGGCGACCTTTTCTTGCTTCAAGGAGAAATTTAATTGATGTCCAACAAAGGAAACTCATTTTGAGGGTTGATGTTGAGCAAGTTAATTTTGATGTATTTAAGGCTATAGATTTTCCTTCTAAAGTACACTCCTGTTTTCAAATTAGTGACATAGATTTAGTGGTGGTCGAGACCTATAGGGCTGGATTTTCAAAGCTGCCACTTGAGGTGTGTCTTACTCATTCTACAACTCTTGAATCCGAGAATGAAGAGGTTAGGGAATGTGTAAGGTATTTGGAAGCTACACCATCCTTTCATTCTTCCATAAAGCCAAAATTGGAAGTGCTAGTTTCATCCATGCTGATATTATCAAGTAAGGAACCACCCAAACTTGAGCTCAAATTGCTTCCGTCAAATTTGAGGTATGCTTTCTTAGGCCAAGACTCTACTTATTCGGTTATTATTAATGGTTCTTTATGTGATGTAGAGGAAGAAAAATTGTTAAGAGTTTTAAGGGAGCATAAGATGGCTTTGGGATGGACAATCTCGGATATCAAGGAAATTAGTCCTTCAATTTATATGCATAAGATGAGGATAGTTTCAAGCCGATAGTTCAACCGCAACAGAGATTAAATCAATCAATGCAAGAAGTGGTGTATAAAGAAGTATTGAAGCTCTTAGATGTTGGAATTATCTATCCAATCTCGGATAGTGCATGGGTGAGTCCGGTTCATGTGGTCCCAAAGAAAGGAGGAATAGCCATGGTAAAGAATGACAACAATGAACTTATACCAACAAGGATAGTCACGGGATGGCGAGTATGCATAGATTATCGAAGACTTAATGATGCAACTTGAAAACATCATTTTCCATTACCTTTTATCCACCAAATGTTAGAAAGACTTGCTGGCCATGCTTACTATTGTTTTCTAGATGGGCATTCCAGATATAATCAAATCATAATTGCTCTCGAAGATCAAAGGAATACTATTTTCACGTGTTCTTATGAAACTTTTGCATATAGGAGGATGTCTTTTGGTCTTTGCAATGCTCCAGCCATGTTCCAGAGATGCATGATGTCCATTTTCCCCGATATGGTGGAAAATTTGGTTATTCTTTTGATAATTGTTTATCTAGCTTGTCTTTGGTTTTGTAGCGATGTGAGGAGACTAATCTAGTTTTAAATTGAGAAAAATTCCATTTTATGGTCGAGGAAGGGATAATGCTTAGCCATCGAATTTCCTTAAAGGGAATTGAAGTCAATAGAGCTAAAATAGATGTTACTAACAAACTCCCACCACTGGCCAATTTGAAGGCCATGAGAAGTTTCTTGGGTCACACTAGGTTTTATCGATGGTTCATTAAGGACTTTTCTCAAATTACTAAACCTCTTTACAATCTTTTGATTAAAGATACACTGTTTGATTTTTCTCATGAATGCTTGCATGCTTTTGAAACAT
The DNA here is from genome assembly GCA_023935145.1 of Bretschneidera sinensis. Classification (NCBI taxonomy): domain Eukaryota; kingdom Viridiplantae; phylum Streptophyta; class Magnoliopsida; order Brassicales; family Akaniaceae; genus Bretschneidera; species Bretschneidera sinensis. Next base: position 57,260,210 of record CM043702.1, on the reverse strand, counting down.
TGAAAAAGAAATTGATTTCAGCACCTATAATTGTTTCACCATATTGGAATTTACCTTTTGAATTGATGTGTGATGCTAGTGATTTTGCTATAGGGGCTGTTTTAGGGTAGAGAAAAGATAAAAATCTTCATGTTATTTATTATACAAGTAGGACTTTAACGGGAGATCAACTTAATTATGCTACTACTGAAAAAGAATTATTAGCGATTGTTTTTGCTTTTGACAAATTTCATTCTTACTTGATAGGTTTGATGGTGGTTGTCTATACCGATCACTCCACTCTTAAGTACTTGCTTACGAAGAATGATGTTAAACCAAGATTACTTCGATGGATTTTTCTTCTACAAGAATTTGATTTGGAGATCAAGGACAATAAGGGTACCGAAAATTTAGTGGTAGATCACTTTTCCCAGATTGAGCCTAAGGGTGCGGATGATGAGCAGCAATTGTTAATTAATGAAACATTTTTGGTTAAGCATTTCATGGTTGTACAGGTTGTTCCATGGTATACGACATATTTAACTACTTGGGGTCGCGAATTCTACCTCCCGAGCTGACATATCAACAAAAAAAAAATTCTTCTCCAACTTGAAGTATTATTTTTAGGAGGAACCTTTTCTAGTTCGGTATTATGTAGATAAGATAATTAGGAGATGTATACCCAAAGAAGATATGGAAAGCATACTCCGACATTGCCACTCATTAGAAGTGGGCGACCACTTTGGTGGAGCAAAAACAGCGGCAAAAGTTTTACAATTCGAGTTTTATTGGCCTTCTTGTTTTAAAGATTCTTTTAACTTTGTTAATTTATGTGATCAATGCCAACGGGTTGGGAATATTTCTAGGAAACATGAGATGCCATTGAATAATATTTTAGTGATTGAATTGTTTGATGTTTGGGGGATAAATTTCGTGGGTCCTTTTCCATCTTCATATTCTAACAAATTTATTTTGGTGGCTGTAGATTACGTCTCTAAGTGGGTGGAAGCTACTACTTTGCCGACCAATGATGCCAGGGTTGTGGTGAATTTTCTTTGAAAAAAATATCTTTTCTCGATTTAGCACCCTAAGGGCGATAATTAGTGATGGTGAGAAGCATTTTTGCAACCATCCATTTGAAGCTTTACTTACTAAGTATGGAGTTACTCATCATGTGGCAACATCATATCATCCTCAAACAAGTGGCCAAGTTTAGGTGTCCAATAGGGAGTTGAAGCGCATACTTGAGAAAACCGTTAGTATCTCACGAAAGGATTGGGCCTGAAGGTTAGATGATGCATTATGGGCTTATAGGATAACATTTAAAACACCGATTGGAATGTCACCTTATCAGTTGGTTTATGGAAAAGCATGCCATTTACTCGTGGAGCTAGAACATAGAGTTTATTGGACAATAAAGACACTTAATTTTGATTTAATGGTTGCAGGTGAGAAGATGATGTTGCAAATTAATGAAATAGATGAGTTTCGCAATGATACTTATGAGAATGCTCATATTTATAAGGATAAAACTAAAAGATGGCATGATAAGCATATTTTGGTAAGGGAGTTCGAAGTGGGACAAAAATTTTAATTAAAGATACACTGTTTGATTTTTCTCATGAGTGCTTGCATGTTTTTGAAACATTGAAAATAAATTAATTTCAGCACCTATAATTGTTTCACCATATTGGAATTTACCTTTCGAATTGTTGTATGATGCTAGTGATTTTGCTATAGGGGTTGTTTTAGGGCAGAGAAAAGATAAAAAAATTTCATATTATTTATTATGTAAGTAGGACTTTAACGGGAGCTCAACTTAATTATGCTACTACTGAAAAAGAATTATTAGCAGTTGGTTTTGCTTTTGACAAATTTTATTCTTACTTGATAGGTTCGAAGGTGGTTGTCTATACCGATCACTCAACACTTAAGTACTTGCTTTCGAAGAAGGATGTTAAACCAAGATTACTTCGATGGATTTTGCTTCTACAAGAATTTGATTTGGAGATCAAGGACAATAAGGGTACCAAAAATTTGGTGACAGATCATTTTTCCCATATTGAGCCTAAGGGTGCATATGATGAGCAGCAATTGCCAATTAATGAAACATTTACGGATGAGCATTTCATGGTTGTACAAGTTGTTCCATGGTATGCCGACATAGTCAATTACTTGGTGTCATAAATTCCATCTCTTGGGATGACATATCAACAAAAGAATAAGTTTTTCTTCGACTTGAAGTATTAGGAGGTGTGTACCCGAAGAAGAGATTGAGAGCCTACTCTGATATTGCCACTCATTGGAAGTGGGCGACCACTTTGGTGGAGCAAAAATAGTGGCAAAAATTTTGCAATCGAGATTTTATTGGCCTTTTATTTTTAAAGATTCTTTTAACTTTCTTAATTTATGTGATCAATGTCAACGGGTTAGGAATATTTCTAGGAAACATGATATGCCTTTGAATAATATTTTAGTGATAGAATTGTTTGACGTTTGGGGGATAGTTTTCATAGGTCCTTTTCCATCTTCATATTCTAACAAATTTATTTTGGTGGCTGTAGATTACGTCTCCAACTGGGTAGAAGCTGTTGTTTTGCCGACCAATGATGCCAAGGTTGTGGTGAATTTTCTTCAATAAAATATCTTTTCCCGATTTAGCACCATGAGGGCAACAATTAGTGATGGTTGGAAACATTTTTGCAACCATCAATTTGAAGCTTTACTTACTAAGTATGGAGTTACTCATTATGTGGCAACACCATATCATCCTCAAACAAGTGGCCAATGTTGGTGTTTGTCTAAGGTTTAAACATGGTTTGACAAGGTTCTTCATTAGACCTTGGCATCTTAGCACACAAAGTGTGCACCTCAGCGCACAGCAAGACAAAGAAATGCAGCATCAGGTCACACTGTGGCGCCCAACATAGAGGAAGCTTGGAGGATGTGTGCGCCGCGGCTCAGCCTCCCCTAGGCCGCGGTGCCCAGAAAGTGGAGAAGTGTAGCCCTACCTTGCACCGCGGCCAGCGCTGTTCTGGGCCACGGTGCCAAGCACACTGAGACAAGCTTTTCAGCCTCTTTGAAAGGTGATTGGATGCATGATCAAAATGCACAGGATCACTAAGGATTGATGAAGGGTTATAATTGAAAGGTCCTCAAGATCTAAGGGTGGATATTGAACTTCAAGATTAGTTAAGAAGTCGTGCACTATATAAAGGGTCACCTAGCTTCAATCTCAACACAATAACACAAGTGATCATCATACAAGAGAATTCAAGTGCAAGTGTGAGAGTGCAAAGACACAAAACATAGGAGCGACACTAGAATAGATCTCAAAAGAGAGGCTGGTTGTAAAGAGAGAGTAGTATAGATTATGGGTAAAGGGCCTTGTAATAGTTCTTATCACTTTCTTTCTTCTCTTCTTTGGTTCTTCAACAACTAGAGGTTTCTTGAAGGGGCTTGTTGTAATCTGTAAGAACTCATTGATTTAGTGCAGAGAGTTAGAGGAACTCACGGGGACATAGGCTATTGCCGAACCTCGATAACAATTATTGTGTTCTTTTTTTTCTTTGATTTCTATTTCCGATTTATTACAAGTCACTCTAGACTTGAGTGTTTGGAATATCACCACCTGGGCATCAAGAAGGTGATTTCCCAACAGCCAAGTTGAGGTGTCCAATAGGGAGTTGAAGCGCATACTTGAGAAGACTGTTAGTATCTCACGAAAGGATTGGGCATGAAGGTTAGATGATGCATTACGAGCTTATAGGACAACATTTAAAACACCAATTGGAATGTCACCTTATCAGTTAGTTTATGGAAAAGCATGTTATTTACTCGTGGAGATAGAACATAGAGCTTATTGGGCGATAAAGACACTTAATTTTGATTTAATGGTTGCAGGTGAGAAGAGGATGTTGCAAATTAATGAAATGGACAAGTTTCGCAATGATGCTTATAAGAATGCTCAGATTTACAAGGATAAAACTAAAAGATGGCATGATAAGCATATTTTGAGAAGGGAGTTGGAAGTGGGGCTGAAAGTTTTACTATTTAATTCAAGACTTCGACTTTTTTTGGGAAAGTTATGATCTAGGTGGTCGGGACCATTTGTTATGACTCGTGTTTTTCCATATGGAGCAGTTGAAGTTCATCAGGCGAAAGGGACATTCAAGGTTAATGTATAGAGGTTAAAGCCTTATGTGGATGGAGAATTTAGCACGCAAAAGTTTTCCATCAATCTCGCCAATCCTAAATACTAATTTAGAGAATGTCTAGCTGTAGGCTTTAAACAAAGTTCTTTTTGGGAGGCAACTCAAGTTTTTTTTTCTCTTTAGTTTTTATTTAATATTTTTATTTTTGTTTTTATCTTGTAGGTTTGCATAAGTTTGGGGGCTCTCTAATGTGTTACACAGTTGCACTTTCAAGGACAACATTCAATTGGAAATCGGGGGAGCACTTCTTACCTTTTCTTATGTGGAAGGAGAATTTAGCAAGCAAAAGTTTTCCATTAATCTCACCAAATCTAAATATTGATTTGGAGAATGTCTAGCTATAAGCTTTAAACAAAGTTATTTTTGGGAGGAAACCCAAGGTTTTTTTTATTTTTCTCTTTAAATTTTATTTTTGTTTTCATCTTGTAGGTTTGCATAAGTTTGGGGGCTCTCCAATGTGTTACATGGTTGCACTTTCAAGGACAACATTCACTTGGAAATCGGGGGAGCACTTCTTACCTTTTCTCATTCTTTTTTTATTTTTTCTCCTTCTTTCTCATTGAGGACAATGTGTTATTTAAGTTTGGGGGAAGCTAGTTTATGTTTAAAAAAAATTAAATTTTAAAATTAAAAAAAAAAATTGTTTTTGGTTTGATGAATAAAAAGGCCTATGATAAGAATATAATTGAAATTGATTATAATTTTTATGGAAAATTAATATTATTTGAGTCTGCTTGTTAATCCCTAACTTGATTTTTCTTAATTTTAGATTTTCTATATTCAATGAATGCTTATCATGATCATTAATTGTTTTGCATACCTAGAGAAATTTTATGTGAATATTGTAATTTTGTATGGTCTCAACAAACTCTAGAACTTAGGAAATGATTTAGGCATTCTTTGAATTGATTGAGCCTTTCAAGCTTACCTATTTATTATCTTTATCCCTAGTCACCCCTTTGAGCTTTGTTGAATTATACTTTGGCCTTATATTTTTTTTATTTTTTATAAAGCATCATATTTCCTACCCTATTTGAGCTTAAACACTGATTTCCTTACCTTTCAAGAGAACTAAGTTTACACAAAGTCAGGAGAGCATGGAAGGTGTGAGAGGTACAAATTTTACAAGTAAATTTTATCAGAGTTCATGTTATCAAAGTCATAATATTGGGGGTGTGAAAAGTCAACAAGGAGTTGGGAAGTGTTTAAAAAAAAAGAGAGAAAAAAATGGATCTTTGAATTCTTAGATATATAAAAAAATGAATTCCTGAAAAAAAAATGAATCTTTGAAAGAACGATAAAGAGAGGTGTTTTGAGAGATTTAAAGGAATGAGAAGAAGTGTATGTGTTAGAAGTGAGTATGCTCTATTTGTTTTGTTTGTGTTAAAAATTAAGTTCTCTTGCTTTGTTTGAATCCTATCTTTTCTTTGTAGCCCTAACCTTAGCCTTACATTACAAGCTTAATAAAGACCTATTAATCCTTGGTGATATTTTTGTTCTACATTAGTGGAGAGTGATTTGAAAAGCAAGCCTATGGAGTTGGAATTATCAATTGCATAACTAGAGATCCATTATATATTTACTTGTTTGCATAAAATCATCCGGGAAGCTAATAATGAAGTGAGAATGATAGGTATGCAAGAATAAGAGGATTAATAATGAGGTGGAATTAAGTTTTGAATTAACTTTTGTACTTGTGTGATATTGAATGATTCCTTTGGATTATAAACCTTAGGCAATCTTTGAGGCAACAAATTTTATGAATTAAACCAATTCTTGTTTTTAGTTGTTTTTCTCTTTTTCTTTGCTCGAGGGCTAGCAAATTTTAACTTTGGGGGAATTAGATAAGTGTAATTTTTACATGATTTTGTTACTCTTTTACTTATTAAAATTGTTAGTTTTCCTTTATTTTTTTTTATTTGATTTGATTTTATTTGCTTGTGCCACACTTTTTCCTATTTTGTGTTATATTTCCTTTTAGTTACTTTCTTATTTCATGTTTTCCTAGTAGTAGAAATATTTCTCATTTCAGTGTCTTTCCTTTTCCTAGACTGCACTTTTTCCTATTTTGTGTTATATTACCTTTTAGTTACTTTCTTATTTTATGTTTTCCTAGTAGTAGAAGTATTTTCCATTTCATTGTCTTTCCTTTCCTTAGAAGAAGTAGTATTATTGTACTTTCCTTTTCTTTTCTAGGAGTTTGCCTATATAAAGCAGGATGCCGTTGCCTTGAAAACACAATAGATTTTTCCTAGACAAGAGAATAAAGAGAGAAGAGAAGGAGGGTGGCTGCCAAGTCTCAATGAAGAGAGATCTTCAACAATCTTGAATGCTTCATCAACTTATTTCAAGAAAAAGAGTTTTATTCTCTTCTCTTTAGTTTTATTTTCATGCATTCCAATAAGAAAGAGGTTGATTTTAGATTTGTTATGAACTAATTTTATTTTTCTAGGGCTTTGATGTAGCTAGCTTTGAACACACAATTTAAATTCCAAGTTATTTTATTTCAAGTTTTTCTTTTATGTTGAGTGTTTATCCTTGATCTTATTGCTTACAATTTTCTGGCCAATTATTGTTTGATTTATTGAATCATAATAAAACCGAGAGTTAATTTGTGATTAGAAGCTTTTAGAATTAAACACCATTAGTTGAGCAAAAGACAGAGATACTTTACCGCGACTAGTGTAATTTTAGATTAAGAAAATCCAAAGAACTTAATGAATCTTCAAATAATTTAATTAACATAGAAATATGATGAATTATTAGATGGAGATATTTTTAATGTTATTCGAGAGAAAACATTGAATAATTAAGGGATTTATTTTTCATCAACTTGAAAAATTGGAATTTTATAACAAGGAATAATAAATTGTGTGGGAATAGCTAGGTGAAATCAAAAGCTCTAGATTTCTTTTTATTATCTCTACAACCTTAAGTTTTATTCTCTTTTCTTTTAATTTATTTTTATCAAGCACTTTAGTTTAATTTAGGTGATAAAGTCTTTAAAATTTTGGTTTTATTTCCAAATAGTAAATAATTTGGTAAATTTCAATACTCAATAGCATAATTTGCCTTGTGGGTTCGACACTTTTTTCTTTAAAACTTTACTACTTGTTGCGATTTTGTTCACTTGCAAATATTTTCACACCATATTCAATATATCTTCTTTGAGAAAGTACTTGCCTGACTCTTCATACGTACTTCATTATGATCCTGTTGCATTAAAGAAAGTCCTCTCTTATGTTAAGCAATCAATTGAGATTTTGTGTAGGAGAAGACCAAGTAATGCGCAATAAAACTATTATGTTAGTGAAATTAGTTTGGCACAATCACTTAGTTGAAAAAGCCACGTGGGAGCGTGAATCAGCTATGCAGGCCCAATATCCGCATCTTTTTTATTCTCAAGGCAAATTTCGAGGACAAAATTTTTCTATAGAATGATAGAAAATCTAAATTCCTCACTCTTGGAGTAAGGGTGATTTGGTAATCTCCAATTTTATTTTGTATTATCATGCATACATATACATTTTGGTTTAATTTAAAATTCAAATTTGAGGCAATATTGAGAGAAGAATTTAAAAATAGACTAAAGCAAAGAGGCTATAATGCATTAAACTGATGCAAATTAAGGTTAGGAGGGCGTCATAAGGTACCAGTCTACTAGCCCTTCCCCAATTGACTAGGCAATCCACTAAGGTAACCCCAATCGACTATGCAGTCGACTAGGTAGTCAACTAATGACGAGTATGGCTATATAAACTCCATTTCTCTTCTCATTTCGCATTCTGAACGATTACTTCTCTTTCAAAACTCTCTCTAAAATTCTCTCTAAATCTCTTGAAAAATTATACGAGACTTAAGGTTTTTGATAGGCATTTATTGAATTCAATCGTTCAAGATTTGGTTTCAAGAAGTTTCTAACAAAATCTTTATGGAGGTAATCTCTTCTTTTCTTCTTTTTCATATAGAAATCATGATTTTGAGAGTTTAAAACCTCAAAATATTCTTGAATAAAGTTTGGATTTTGATTCAAGATGAAGGAAAGAGTTCAAAAACTTTGAATTTTAGAATAGATTAAAACATGCATACATATATACATGCGTTTAACCTATTAAAAAGGTTTAGATCAAGTTGTGAGATAGTAATATTGATTAAGAGTATTCTTGTTAGGTGGAGGTACAATGGGAGAAGCAGGTCCGAGTAAACCTACTTTGTGAAGAGCAAATGGATTTGGTGTAGTTGAGGTGTTGAGGTGAGTTTTTACTACCGAACTATATATAAATTCTCATATCTTTTTATGTGGTAAAAATGTGTTCTTTGCTTGAATTTATTAACTGCTTAAGAAAAAGATGAATTTGTACGTTTGAATTTAAATATTTGTGAAAAAGTATGAATTTTTATCTCTAATTTAAAATGATTGATCACTTTTGAATAACTTATTAAGAAGATTTATAATTGTTGAAATAAAATGTTTATGAGATGTTTTGAGTATGGAAAAGAATTAAGAATGAAATTTAATATTGAAATGATGAGAATGGACTTGGTACTGATGTTATAATAATACATAGAAGTGTCATGCTAGATGGGGACATTTATTATATTATGTACGTATCCTGCTAGATGGGGATACGTGATGATGATAAGGGTGTGCCCTAGAGATTACTCCGCCTTCAGCTACAGTATGTTACAGTATCTGGATACGTGTCCTACTGGATGGAGACATTTATATACGAGTCCTGCTCAATGGAGACATTTATTATATATGTATCCTGGTGGATGGGGATACATGATGATGATATTTATATATATTGGTTTTATTTATACTTTCTTTTTGGAAACCATCCCAAGAAAAGAAATGATTAAATTATTAATGAATTTTGAGAAGACGAAAAGAAGTTACTTGATTGCTTTCAGTATTATGACTAGTTAATGATTTATGTTGATTTGTTTTTGAAAGATGAAGAATGATCTGTGTTGATTTAAATTTAGAGTTCATGTTTTAAATGATTTAACATTGTGTTTGTGTTTTATATAATAAATGGTATTTCTTATTGTATGATAATTTAAATTTTGGTACTTTAAACATATCGGCTTAAAAAGCTGATTGGTTGTATCTTTAGTAAAATGACCAGGTTTGGAGGAGTGTTAAACGTACTTTATGCTATCAAGAACGTCTTCTTGTTTAGGTGATATCTTTGGCATCCTCTCTTTAGGCTATAGTATATGGTAATTATATTAATGATTATATTGTAAGTGATCGATAAATTTGATATGGTTTGTAATATATCTTTTATCTCTTTTATCCACAAATGAAAAGTTAAAACTTGAAGTTAATATTGATGTTGAAGATGAAAATGACAATGTGAGATTCCTATTAAAATATGGTAATTAATTTGATTGTACATCTTAGACTAATAAGGGTAGTCTTATGGGTTTGGGTCGTAACACATGATTCTATCACAAGCTATAAGCAAAGACGCTAGACAGAGAAATCCCCAAATCACAAAAATGCCAGACTATAAAACACCTCAAAAATAGCATGAGGCAGCACCAAACTTGATGACTAATAAACATTATCAATAATAGATCTAGAAACAAAATGCCCAAAAAATAAATATTGCCACAAGATTGAACCAAAAAAAGATTATCAGAATACCCAATATGTTTGCAAATCTGCCAAGGACCATCTAAATCCTTCTTAAACCACACTTAACCAGATTTCAAAAAATGATGCCTCAAATAATCGCAAAAGCAAAGTGCATTCCAAACTTGAATCAACAAAATCGACTAGATAAATTCTGATCGCACTAAATAGAAACCAATCGCGACATTTTCATCCCTGCTCCTTTGGGATTTTACCTCTAAAATTCATTTACTCAAATTTAGGCAAAAACCACAACCAGAACAATTAAATAAGTAAATAAAATAGAGTAAGAACATAAAAAATTAATATGGTTTGACAACCTCTTTTCTTATGCCCACCAACAAACTCACTAGTTTATAAATATTTAATTACAATTTTAGGAAGAACAAAGTTGCTAAACTCTCACTACCTCATATCCCAAAAGCTTCATACACCCAAAGCTCTCAACCTAGCTCTAGTTGTATGTTCTCTCTCTACTTGACAACCCAAAACCTCAATATACATAAATCTCTCAACCTAGCTCTAGTAGTAAATCTCTTTGATTTACAATGTATATTAGAATTATGAGTGTGTCTCAATCCTTCTTTAAGACCCTGTATAATAGTTGTATGTATATTAAGAAAATAACAACAACAACATAGGAAACTGATACTACAAGAACAAGCAATAATCCAAAGGAAACTACTACTACTACTACTAATAATCCAACTAAAACAAGAAAATATAAAATAGGAAACAACTTTTACCAAACCAATTAGAAGTCCTCCTTGTGGGAATTGAGCCAAAATCCCAAAAATCTCCACCTTGGCTCGAATTCTCCACCTTATCATCAAATTTGACCTTATTCTTTAGTTGGTTCAATTCTTCCTTTTGGTCTTTCTATCTCATCCACTTACTTTTCGAAGCAACAATCCTCTCATTTAACACATATAAACCCTTTTTGTTCATGATATCTCTCATCACTACCTTCGAACCATCAAGAACTTGTATCTTATTATCCTCATTAGCCTTTCATAATAACTCTCTTGTATACTATTCAACTCCTCCAAGTCCTCCATCATGGCCTTGCTTTGCAATTGTGTGTTTTTATCTTTCTCATTGTAGATGCATTTCTTATTTGAAAAATCTAGAGACTTAGATCATGATCTTTGCTCCCCCTTTCTTGAAGTGCTCCACTCCCTCTCTTTGTTTGGCTCATCTCTTGATATATTCATGAACAATTCTTCATCTTTGAACACACTTGACCTTCTAAACTTATCTCTCTCTAGAGATGCCACAGGAACCTACCCATCCATCAAAAATTCATTGTCCACCATTGATGTCATGACTATATCTCTTTCTCTAGGTGGCAAGTGCTCATTCCCTTGTAACTTAGTGCTCAATAATTTAGTAATAACGGAATTGAAAAAGCTAATATTCATCATACCTTATGTCATTTTCAATTCATCAATATCTTCATTCTTCAAGCAACAAACATATCTTTTAGAACCCATAAACCAATAGCACAAATATCTTCATCTCAAATGTAAAACTTTACATTTCTATCTGTATTAGTATCACAAATACCACTTTGAATCACAACCACACTAACATATCCACTTTATGTCCCATTCTATTATTTGCAAGACTATCAGCAAAATTATTGGCTTCTTTGAAGATGTGTTTCACGCAGATAGACCCTTTGTTAGATTACAAGGCTATAAAAGAATTTAATGGTTACACGGTTCAAGTTAGCCTTAGAGATACTAGTTATAAGGGGATTATCTTTACTTGTTGTCACTATCAATAAGAAGTAGATTGCTATAAGAAATAACATTTTTTTTTTGCAATAGACATGCGTATGTCGCTAAAAGTGGTCATCTGTAACAACTTTTAGTGATGAACACATCATTGAAACCATAAAAAAAATAATTTAAATTTTTTAATAAAAATAAATGAAAAACGAAAAGTATTTTTAAAAAAATGAATTAATAATTGATTTAAATATTCTTGTTGATATTTGTCTAAGGTTTAAACATGGTCTAAACAAGGTTAAATTTCAAACCAAGGTTGGAAGAATAAATTTCAGCATGTTAAAGAAGTGCACATAAGTGTGCGCAGCACCTTGGAGCAAGGCAAAGGTAGGCACACTAGTGTGTGCGCCTAAGCACACAAGTTGGAAAGTATGTGCATCAGGTCAGGCCGTGGCCCAGCTTTGTCCAGGAAGTAGTGCACAACATGGAGGAAATTGTTGATATTTGTCTAAGGTTTAAACATGATTTAAACAAGGTTAAACTTTAAACTAAGGTTGGAAGAATAAATTTCAGCATGTTAAAGAAGTGCACACAAGTGTGCGCGGCACCTTGGAGCAAGGCAAAGGTAGGCACACTAGTGTGTGCGCCTAAGCACACAAGTTGAAAAGTATCTGCATCAGGTCAGGCCGTGGCCCAGCTTTGTCCAAGCTATAGTGCACAGCATGGAGGAATGCTGGAGGAAGGCCAGGGCGTGGCACACCCTACCCCAGGCTTCGGCGCACAGAGTGGCAGCAAATGTGCCCTTGTTTCAGGCCGCACCTTGCCCTATTTCAGGCCGCACCCTGAAGGCACACCTAGGCTAGTTTTTTAGCCTTATGTTGAGTGCGTGGATACAAGATTAAAATGGACAGCTTGACTAAAGAATGATCAAAGGCCATGGTTGAGTGGTCATCAAGATCTAAGGGTGGAGATTGACTCTCAAGAGTGGACAAGAAGTTGGTGCACTATATAAAGGGTCACCTAGCTTCATTCTCAACAAGAATGTGATATAATGTAACTTTTGAGACATGTGTGTGAATGAGAGAATTGTGTGAGAGTGCAAAGACACAGACATACAAGAGGGACTCATTGTAGAGAAGCTGGTTGTAAAGAAGAGAGAGTAGTATAGATAGAGAGCATTGTAATAGTTCTTATCTTTTCATCTTCTCTTCTTGGTTTCTTCAAGAACTTAGGTTTCTTAGAGAGGGTTGCTGTAATTATAAAGAACCATTGATGTAGTGCAGAGAGTTCAGAGGAACTCACGGGGATGTAGGCTATTGCCGAACCTCGATAACAAATTGCTTGTGTTCTTTTCTTTCTTGCTTTCGATTGTTGTATTTCTTTCTATAAGTCATTCTAGACTTGGGTGTTTGGAAGATCACCACCTGGGCATCTTGTGAAGGTGATTTCCAATAGTGGTATCAGAGCTAGAGGAGATACCACAACAGTGGTATCAGAGCTAGTACAGTCGGGTGTTAGAGCATGAACAAGAAGGTGACGGAGTCAAGACTCCAAGAATCAAATATCAACTTCTTGGGTGATTCAAGAACGGAGTAAAGATCAAGATCAGATTGTGTTCTTGAGAGTGATTCAAGAACAGTGTTAAGATCCATCTTTGATCGTGTTCTTGAGGTTGAAGAAAGCATTTATAGGTATTGCATAAATCTGGGATCTTGTCCGCAAAGATGGCTTCAAATTTCGTTGTTGAGAAGTTTGATGGAAAGGGAGAATTTTCCCTATGGAAGCGGAAGATCAAGGCAGCTCTAATGCAACAGAAGGTGAACTTGGCTATTAGAGAAGATGATGCTTTTCTAGCAAGTACCACGGAGGGCCAGCGGAATGAGATAAAGAAGATAGCTTACAGCACCATCTTCTTACACATATCGGATAATATCACAAGAGAGTGCGGAGACTTGGAAGATAAAGCTGTCATTTAGAAGAAACTAAATGAGTTATTTCTTGCCAAGTCTCTCCTAATAAGAGGTATCTTCGTAAACGAATATTTTCTTTTAAATTTGATCCCAATAAAGAGTTGCAAGATGATCTTGATGCCAAGATGAGGAGTGTAACAAGTGGAGAAAGGCTGTTCATTAGAAGAAGGCCAGCAACTTGGTATGGTAGCAACATCCATGGCTACTACCAGGACAGAGATAGAGGAGAGAGCCATTGGAGAGTGCACAGCAACATGCATGGCTACTACCGAGACAGAGATAAAGGAGAGAGCCATGGGAGAGTGCACAACAACATGCATGGCTACTACTGGGACAGAGGTAGAGGAGAGAGCCATGGGAGAGTGCATAGCAACAATGGCTACTACTGGGACAGAGGTGGAGGAGAAAGCCATGGGAAAGCACATTCCAAACTGAAATTTGGAGGGAAAAAATGTTACTACTGCCATAAGGAGGGTCATATCTAGAAAGATTGCAAGGAGAAGATGAGGGATAAGGGAAGAAGCCATACCAAGAATGGAGAGGCTTCGGTTGCCAAAACAGAACAGCAAGATGATGATGTTCTTGTTGTGTGCTCGAGTGTGAGCAAAGGGCAAGAAGGCAGCGGGAAATGAATCTTGGATTCCAGGTGCACTCATCACATGTGACCTCATCGGAGTTGGTTCAAGAATTTCAAGGAAACCAATGATGAAAATTTTTTCTTGGGGAATGATATTTCTTACCAAGTGAGGGGAACAGGAGACATCCAGGTGAGAATGTTTGATGGAATGACAAGGCTGCTGAAAGATGTGAGATATCTCTCGAATTTGAGGAGGAATTTGATCTCATTGGGGCAGCTGGATTCCATGGGATACACATGCAAGATAGAGGGAGGAAAGATCGAGGTAGCTAAAGGATCTTTGGTAGTGATCAAAGCAGCAATGAAGGATGGACTCTATGAGATGATCGGAGACATGTAGATCAAGGATCAAGCAGCAAGCTTAATGACTGAGATGGATGAGGCAGCCATTTGGCACACTTGCTTGGGACATATGAGCGAATAGGGCCTGCAAGTTCTCAGCAAAGATTGCCTACTTGGTGGAAACAAAGTAGAGGAACTTGATTTCTACGAGTGTTGTGTTCTTGAGAAGCAACACCGGGTCAGCTTCAACACCGGAGTGCACAAGTCTAAGGGCATTCTTGACTACAGTCATACGGACCTTTGGGGACCAGCAAGGACACCAACATAGGGAGGTAACATTTACTTTCTGTCTTTAATTAATGACTATTCAAGAAAGGTTTGGGTTTATTTGGTTAAAAATAAATCAGATGCTTTGCATAAATTAGTGGTGTGGAAAGGGCTTGTAGAGACTCACATGGGCAGGGTAGTTAAGGGGAGCAGAACCGATAATGGCCTAGAAATTTTTAATCAAGAACTTGATCAATTCTATAGGTTAAATGGGATTTTAAGACATAGGACAGTTGTGGAAAGCCCTCAGCAAAGTGGAGTTGCTGAGAGGATGAATAAGACCCTTATGGAAAAGGTTAGGTGTATGTTAAATGGTTCCGGTTTACCAAACTATTTTTGGGGGGAAGCTATGTCTACTGCTGCATATTTGGTTAATAGATCACCCTCTAGAGTTTTAGAGCTCAAAACTCCCGAAGAGATGTGGAGTGGAAAACCCCCTGAATTAAGCAACCTTAGGACTTTTGGGTGTGCTGCATATGCACATCAAAAGGAGGATAAACTTAGCCCAAGGTCTAGAAAATGTGTATTTCTAGGATATGATGATGGGGTTAAGGGATATAGGTTGTGGTCCTTAGAAAAGAAAGGCATGAAACTCATTATAAGTAGGGATATTATTTTTAATGAATTGTTATTTCCCGACTTGGAGAAAACTAACCCTGCAGGGGCTAGTGAGAAAACCAGTTTAGTATTTGTGGAGCATAGCATCAAGGAGAATTCGGTTCAGGTAGAGCAAGGAAGGCAAGAGGGTTCAGACTAGGTAGAGCCCATTGATGAATGCTAAGCTCATGACACTCATAAGGAGGCTGAACGGAAAGAGGATAATGCAAGGAGTCGGAAGGACTATCAGCTCACAAGAGACCTAAAAAGAAGGCTGGTCGAACCACCTTCAAGATATGGGTTTGCGGATGCAGCAGCTCCTTGGACAGAAGGAGAGATGAGTGAACAAGAGACTTACATTAATGCTATGGGATGTAAGGATTCGCCAAGATGGAAGCTAGCTATAGAGGAAGAAATGGATTCTTTGAGGAAGAACAACTTCTGGGAATGGGTGCACATTCCGGGAAAACAGAGAGTTGTGGATTGTAAGTGGACTTACAAGATCAAAGAAGGGTACCCTCCAAGACATGAAGTCCGGAATAAGGCTAGGCTGGTGGCGAAGGGGTTCACGTAAAGAGGAAGCATAGATTTCATAGAAACCTGGGTTCACGTAAAGAGGAAGCATAGATTTCACAAAAATCTTCTCACCTGGACACAAGGTGGATGAAGTGGTTATTATCCTCGTCTATGTCGATGATGTGCTGTTGGTTCGGAACAGCAGGAAGAGGATGGAAAGGTTTACATCTCAACTCAGTGAGGAGTTCGAGAGGAAGGATCTCAGCCTTACACAAAAGATCCTTGAGATGAGAAGAATTCGGGAAAGGGACTTCTATGGAAGATGGTAAACCAGCAAAGATTCTCCTTATTGGTCATTTCAAGTTCTCCAGCAAAAGATGTCCTGGAATGGATGAGGAGAAGAAGGAAATGGTAAAGGTCCCTTACTCTAGTGCGATTGGACCAGTCATGTCCATGATGATGAGCACTAGACCCGACATTTCTCAGGCAATGGGTGTTCTCAACAGATTTGTGAGTAAGCCCGAAAAAGAGCTTTGGCTTGGGATGAAGTGGTTGCTGAGGTATTGGAAGGCTCGGTGGTAGCCGATGGTAGCACTCTTAACAACTGGGGCAGAATACATAGTGGTTTTGGAAGCTATAAAGGAGGCTATATGGTGCAAAGGGTTGTTGGACGAGTGGATGGTCCTAAAAGAGTAGGTGGTGGTGTATTCGGTTAACCAAAGTGCGTGGCACTTGTGGAGGAATCTGGTGTTCCATGGGAGGACAAAGCACATGGATAAGGTAGCCACAGAGGAAAGTCCTGTAGATTTAGGCACCAAGGTTCTACCTCTAAGAAGGTCCAATCATTTCCTTGGACTTCTTAGGAATGGAGTCGGTTGATGATGACTCAAGATGAGTTTGGATCCTGGAGTTCTTTGCACAATGGTTCAGGTTTAAACACTTAGACAAAGGTAGAGATTGTTGATATTTGTCTAAGGTTTAAACATGGCTTAAACAAGGTTAAATTTTAAACGAAGGTTGGAAGAATAAATTTCAGCATGTTAAAGAAGTGCACACAAGTGTGCGCGGCACCTTGGAGCAAGGCAAAGGTAGGCACACTAGTGTGTGCGCCTAAGCACACAAGCTGGGAAGTATGTGCATTAGGTTAAGCCGCGTCCCAGCTTTGTCCAGACCATAGCACATAGCATGGAGGAATGCTGGAGGAAGGCCAGGCCGTGGCACACCCTACCCCAAGCCGTAGCGCACAGAGTGGTAGCAAGTGTGCCCTGTTTCAGGCCGCACCCTGAAGGCACACTAAGGCTAGTTTTTCAGCCTTATGTTGAGTGCATGGATGCAAGATCAAAACGCACAGCTTGACTAAAGAATGATTGATTACGCCTAACATTGTTATTGTAGTACGGCTTTGGGGTGTCGATTCCATAGGGAAACAAGTTAAGTACAAAGGAAAATGTGTGAACCTTAAAACGAACAATAAAAGTTACACGAAAGATTTTTGGGTTTTGATGGTGAAATGATGTAAGAAAAATTGCGTAAATATAAAGGAAATATAAATAAGAAATAACAAGGTTTCGGGAATCCTCTTTAGGTTCGTTCCCTATTTCCACTCTTGATTCAATTGATTTTATCTCGATTGCAAGTTTCACATCCCAAACAAGCAATCGGAATATATTCAATCAAGCACATTTATAACTCTAATATAATTGCTACAAATTACTCATTGATTTTGGTTCAAGCACACATGACCGATATTAAAGATTATCAAGAAACGACAATATATCTTAAAAGACAATATCGCAGTAATGGACAATGAATAAAATAAATCTACCGGAATCAATCACATCCACACAACCTCAAAGGAGGAGAATGATGCAATCACCGGATTAAGAGAGTCTAAAAGAAGAAGAATAAAAAGTACATCTATCACATGAACTCAAATCCTTCTTACTTAATCAATGAATAATTTACAAACAATATTCAACAATAAATCCATACAACCGAATCAAGAATAGGAAATAAGGAACAATAAATCCCTAAGGATTCATCCTTTTCCCTTGTATGAAGACTAGTTGACCATGGAAATCAAGGTGGAAGAACAATAAGGATGCTCTCCCCTTGATTTGGCCATGAAGTTCAAGGTGGATGAACAATATGGATGTTTTCCCCTTGATTTGCAGCCAAAGAAAACTTGGAAAGAAAATGGAAGAATGCTGGATTTGGATCCCTTGGATCCTCTCTTTTTTCTCTCTTCCTTGCTTTCTCTCTTCAATGCCCAGCTGCACACTCCATAAAAATATATTTATAGAGCATGAGGGGGGTGTTTTGGTCTTAGAAAATGTCATTTTCTCACCCTAATCCAGTCAAGAGGCGAGTGGGCCGTGCTGTGCGCCTGGGCCTGCTGTGCTGGCCTGAACTGTTTCCACTAAAACTGCTATAACTTTCTCTAGAAAAATACCTTTTATGAACCATAAAATTCTCCAGAAAATAGACTTCCGGATCTTTCTAAGAATATATGGCTCATCTCCTGTTTCTTCCTACATCAATACAGTTTAATCTGCAAAGATGATTGATCTGTACGGGAAATTCTGGAAATTCAGTGAAACTCCTTCAGCTTGTATGCAGAAGTGCACACACTAGTGTGCCTACCATTAACTCGCTCCAAAGTGATGCACACACTTGTGTGCAGTCTTTTAACTTAATTTAATTTATTAATCCAGCCTTGGTTTAGACTTTAACCATCTTTGAATCATGTTTGGACACGTCTAAACCTTGGACAAAAACGAGCACCGACACCCAAGATCTTTTGGTGCTTTAAACATGGATCGCTTTATTATCTCTTTTGTACTCAAAGCACTTGAAAATGCATCGAATTAAGTCAATGATTTATGAATATCACTTTAGAGTTATCAACATGTAAAAGTGCGATTACGATCGAGATCAATCCTAAAATGTTAACAATTAATTGTGCGATTACCATCCATTTTTCGAGCATTTCTCGCAATAAATCACCATTTTTTTTTCTTTTCTTCTTTCTTTGCCATAATTCATTTTTTCTCCTTTTTTTTATTTTTTATTTTGGCATAAGACCATTCACCTCCTCTTTCATTCTTTTTTTTTCTTTTCAACAACCCCCAACTTATCTCTTTTAATGTACTTGGGTTATGGTAGTAATATTTTCTCATATTTCCACCTTTACTCCTTTTAAGTGCTTCTCACAACATGTGAATAACTAAGTTCTTTTAAAAGAGAGGTAAGGATAAAATATTTTAGGCTCATAAAGGTAAGTAAATGGTTTATCGAAAGAAACAAGGCTCAATTTTTCTTTTCAAGAAAAAGGCTCAAATAGGTGACTAGCGATAAATATAACAAGGGTAAGTTTTAAAAGGCTCAAATGGTCCAAAAATGGCCTACATCATATCCTAAGTAGTGTGCATTCTATGATTTTTTCCTCAAGTGATTATCAAATAAGTTCTAGAGCTTGTAGAGACCGCAAAAGTATTTATAAAACAACTGCGCATAAAACTTCTCCAAATGCTTTAGACTAATCATGCAATCTTACCACAAACCAGAGTCTCAAACGAAAGAAAAATTGACACTTAATTTATTCTCAAAAGCGAAGCAAGATTTAACTTCTTCTAAATGCTATATGCTATCTCGATTAAACTCATATCATTGACATGTGAATTAACTTCAAGGCTAACACAAAGCATGCTAAAAACAAACAAAAAGGTAAAATGACACCAAGCAGCTCAATGAAAAACATGAAAAACAGGAATATGTTTCCTCCACCCCTAACTTAAAGTAGGCATTGTCCTCAATGTGAAAGCAAAAGGTAAGGAAACTCCCTTTGTAGCCAAAAGTGCACAGAAGCTGAAAATTGTGCACCACCATTTGAACTGCTTCGTATAATTGTCCCTGAAAAAGAAATACGAAAGTAAACTGGAAAACAGCAAAATACTAATAATAAACAAGAAAAAGAATTATGAAAAACAATAACAATAAAAATAAAAGGCTATGCTATGGGGTGCCTCCCATGAGCGCTAAGTTTTACGTCTTCCGCCAGACACTCTTATTCCCTTCTAGACAAACATGAGTTAACTGCACCAACAATTGCTTTACTGTTAAATTTGCTGCTTGTGTGCTTTGGAGAGACCTTAAAGATGTCATCAGTAACATCTGTAAATTTTGGCTCGATATATGCTCCCGTGAAGCCATGGGTGAGGGTATATACTTGGTGGTTGTCGTCCACATCCACTGATTTGTTCGGTGTTAGGATGTGTAACAACTTACCACTAAGTGTCTCAATGGCATTCACCTCCTCTTTCTTCTGTTGCATTTGGTGCTGACCATAGGATGTGGATTGAGCTTGAGAAGGGAACTTACCTCGCTCAGTCACACTCAAGTAGCTCGTCAGCTTGGACACTTGGCTCTTTATCTCTTTATGTTCTTCAACAACCTGCACAATTAAATATTCAAGCCTTTGATTTGTCTTCCCCTGTGCTTCAATAAAAGCATGTAAAGTGTCTTCTAAAGAAATCCTAGAAGATACAGGTGCATGATATGGTTTAGAATATGGTGCAGGAGGTTGTGCAAGTTGCTGGTTTTCAGACTTCCAGCTGAAATTGGGGTGATTTCACCATCCCGGATTATAGGTATTAGAGAAGGGTGTAGAAGGCTTCGTGTACATGCCTAGGGCATTACATTGCTTCTTATACATCCCTCTCATATCAACAAATGTAGGGCACTCTTAGGCGAGATGGTCTACCCCGCCACACACAAAACATGGTTCAAAAGATTTTGCATGATTAACCACGTGTGTTGGCTTTAAGCTCTTAGTCTTTAATACCTCTAGTTCTCTAGTGACCATCTCGACCTTGGCCTTAAGTTTATCCTCTTCCCTAAGATGGTGAATTCCACCACCATTTGGGTGCTCTATAGGTCGTGACCTATTTTTGCTTTCGGTAGCACTAGGTCCAATCCAAGTGTGAGCTTTTTCAGCAAGCTCATTGAGGCACTCTACGACCTCATCAGGATCTTTCTCCAAGAACCCACCATTACACATCATCTCTACAAATTGGCGTTCTCTATAGGTAAGACCCTCATAGAAATAGCTCACTAAACGCCAATTCTCATACCCATGGTGAGGGCACATACTCAATAACTCTTTAAATCTCTCCTAAGACTGATATAGAGTCTCGCTGTCCTTTTGTGCAAAGGTGGAGATTTGCCTTTTCAAAGCATTGGTCTTATGTTGGGGAAAGTATTTATTGAAGAAAATTTGAGTCATCTCAGTCCACGACCCAATAGATCGTGGTCTTAGTGAGTATAGCCAACTCTTAGCTCTATCCTTCAAAGCGAAAGGAAAGAACTTAAGCCTAACAATGTCATCGGTTTCATTGTGACTATGAAAAGTCGCGACTACTTCCTCAAACTCTTTAATGTGCACATATGGGTTTTCGTTATCCAAGCCATGAAAAGTAGGGAGTAATTGGATCATCTCTAGTTTAAAATTTAGCTGGTGAGTATTGGCTGGAAACATGATGCATGATGGTGTGGCTGTGCGTGTAGGGTGGAGGTAATCCTGAAGTGTCTTGGCAACATTTTCATTATGATTATTGGCCATGTTAACAAAATCCTCTAAATTTTCTGATGGGGGTGCACTATGGTTTGATCTAAGCGAGGTTTCACCAATGGAGGTGGAAGGAGAGGGTAACTCTAATTCGGGTCCTCTAATGAATCTGCCTCGCGAATCTCTCGGTTTAAGCATGCACCAATTAATTTAGAGGGAAAATTAAATAAAAAAACAGAATAATAAATAAATAAAACAGAATAATAAACAAGTAAATAAAACAGAATAATAAACAGATAAATAAAACAGAATAATAAACAAGTAAATAAAACAGAATAATAAACAAATAAATAAAACAGAAGTAAAGGAATGATATGACTGTATTTACAAACTGCTGAAAAGAAAGATATTTACGATTTTTTTTTTTTTTTATTTTACAGTTACACTCAAAGTTGACAAGTTTCCTTTTACTTAAAAGTGTTTCCCCGGCAACGGCACCAAAATTTGATTACGCCCAAAGTATAACATGGTTATTGTAGTACGGATTTGGGGTGTCGATTCCACAGGGAAACAAGTTAAGTACAAAGGAAAATGTGTGAACCTTAAAATGAACGATAAAAGTTACACGAAAGATTTTTGGGTTTTGATGGTGAAATAATGTAAGAAAAATTGCGTAAATATAAAGGAAATATAAATAAGAAATAACAAAGTTCTGGGAATCCTCCTTAGGTTCATTCCCTATTTCCACTCTTGATTCAATTGATTTTATTTCGATTGCAAGTTTCACATCCCAAACAAGTAATCGGAATATATTCAATCAAGCACATTTATAACTCTAATATAATTGCTACAAATTACTCATTGATTTTGGTTCAAGCACACATGACCGATCTTAAAGATTATCAAGAAACGAAAATATATCTTCAAAGACAATATCGCAATAATGGACAATCAATAAAATAAATCTACCGGAATCAATCACATCCAAACAACCTCAAAGGAGGAGAAGGATGCAATCACCGAATTAAGAGAATCTAAAAGAAGAAGAATAAAAAGTACATCTATCACATGAACTCAAATCCTTCTTACTTAATCAATGAATAATTTACAAACAATATTCAACAATAAATCCATACAACCGAATCAAAAATAGGAAATAAGGAACAATAAATCCCTAAGGATTCATCCTTTTCCCTTGTATGAAGACTAGTTGGCTATGGAAATCAAGGTTTAAGAACAATAAGGATGCTCTCCCCTTGATTTGGCCATGAAGTTCAAGGTGGATGAACAATATTGATGTTCTCCCCTTGATTTGCAGCCAAAGAAAACTTGGAAAGAAAATGGAAGAATGCTGGATTTAGATCCCTTGGATCCTCTCTTTTTTTCTCTCTTCCTTGCTTTCTCTCTTCAATGCCCAGCTGCACACTCCATAAAGATATATTTATAGAGCATGAGGGGGGTGTTTTGGTCTTGGAGAATGTCATTTTCTCACCCTAATCCGGTCAAGAGGCGAGTGGGCCGTGCTGTGCGCCTGGGCCTGCTGTGCTGGCCTGAACTGTTTCCACTAAAACTACTATAACTTTCTCTAGAAAAATCGTTTTTACAAACCGTAAAATTCTCCAAAAAATAGACTTCCGGATCTTTCTAAGAATATATGGATCATCTCCTATTTCTTCCTACATCAATACAGTTTAATCTGCAAAGATGATTGATCTGTACGGGAAATTCTGGCAATTCAGTGAAACTCCTTCAGCTTGTATGCAGAAGTGCACACACTAGTGTGCCTACCATTAACTTGCTCCAAAGTGATGCACACACTTGTGTGCAGTATTTTAACTTAATGTACTTTATTAATCCAGCCTTGTTTTAGACTTTAACCATCTTTGAATCATGTTTGGACACGTCTAAACCTTGGACAAAAACGAGCACCGACACCCAAGATCTTTTGGTGCTTTAAACATGGATCGCTTTATTATCTCTTTTGTACTCAAAGCACTTGAAAATGCATTGAATTAAGTCAATGATTTATGAATATCACTTTAGAGTTATCAACATGTAAAAGTGCGATTACGACCGAGATCAACCCTAAAATATTAACAATTAAGTATTGTTTAGATGCATTTTATGACTCTCATCAATGATCAATGGCCATGGTTGAGTGGTCATCAAGATCTAAGGGTGGAGATTGACTCTCAAGATTGGACAAGAAGTTGGTGCATTATATAAAGGGTCAACTAGCTTCATTCTCAACAAGAATGTGATGTAATGTAACTTGTGAGACATGTGTGTGAATGAGAGAATTGTGTGAGAGTGCAAAAACACAGACATACAAGAGGGACTCATTGTAGAGAGGCTGGTTGTAAAGAAGAGAGAGTAGTATAGATAGAGAGCATTGTAATAGTTCTTATCTTTTCATCTTGTCTTCTTAGTTTCTTGAAGAACTTAGGTTTCTTGGAGAGGGTTGCTGTAATTGTAAAGAACCATTGATTTAATGCAGAGAGTTCAGAGGAACTCATGGGGACGTAGGCTATTGCTGAACCTCGATAACAAATTGCTTGTATTCTTTTCTTTCTTGCTTTCGATTACTGTATTTCTTTCTACAAGTCATTCTAGACTTGAGTGTTTGGAAGATCACCGCCTGGGCATCTTGTGAAGGTGATTTCCAACAATTCTTAGTATTAATTAGTCTAAATACCTAATGCTTAGTTATTGATATTCTCATTATGTAATTGATAATTAGTTATTAGCATTTTAATTATTAATTAAGTAATTCTTATAACTAAACAATTAATCTAAATAATGTGTTTTGATGATTAATTTAAGATTTTTGATTTACGGATCAAAAGCCAAACTAGAAAGCATACTTCACATGATATATAGTAGAGTGGAGTTGGGTTATTAAGGGGTTTTGTTGTAGAGTTTGTAATAGAAGTTATTTAGGGCTTAATATTTTGGAATTATTGAGTAAATGATGTAGAAAGTAATGAATTTGTATTCTAATTATTAGAAAAGTGATTAAAAATTCATTTTTTACATGACTGGGTATGAATTCATAATTAGTTTAAGGGCTTTCATTTTTTCATGGTCGACTTTATAAAAATTGGATTGAGACTTGTATACTTGAGATTATTTCAATTATTATGTCTTGAGTATGATTTTAGATCTGTATTGAGGAGGATCGGTTTAACTTGGTTTATTGGGAGAATAATGGATTGGATTTTATTTGATTTTACAAGTTTTCTCGACTTCTCTTATATATTCTTTATTTGCATATATATCATGCATGGTATCTTACCTTAGATTGTCCATCCAAGGATTATTGAGCAACACAAATGTTCTTGTTGCTTATTAATTAATATGCTTGCAATGAGAGTGTTAATATTCAAATAGTCTTTGGATTGTCCAATGTAGACAATTTAGGAATGCGTGATATAAATTTCAGTTAGTAGTTCCATCCTTGTTTTGTTTTGAATAAATTTCGGCAATATCTCTCCTTGTTCTCTGGGTGCATTCTAATTTCGGGGTTATCTTCCTCGAAAGATAGCAACGAATTTAAGTCTATACTTGGAGAACTAAGGGGAGATGTTAGTGACATTTTTTTTAAGTTACTAAATGCAATAAGGATTACGCATTCTTGAATAGGTTATGACATTCTACCTATTAGTGAATATAAGGATTTGTTTAGAAAGTATCAACATGAATGATGTGGATAATCTATTATTTATTTATTTATTTGCTAATACGTTATTATTTGTTGTGTCTTAGGGTTTACGATCTCTTCAATTGATTAGGTACTCACTACTCTATCTTAACTCTAGTTGACTAGGTACTTACATCGAAACTTGTGTATGTTACTTCTTTAGTTTTTGTCATGGCTTTATGTTAAATCTATACTTGTTTAATTCCATGTCAGCTTCATTGGATAATGTAGAGGAAATGTTTAATACAACATCTTTACAAGATAAAAAAGAGGGAATAAGAATTTTTTGTGAAAATGAAATCAAATAATGAAAGTTTTATGATGTCTTCCTGAATCTTTTTGATATGTAGGACAAATTAAACATAATCAATTACTTTATCAGAAGAATATAAATAAGATTTAGAACAAATTAATAACAAGAGATTCAATATTGTTTAGCACCTAGAATGATGTCAGTTGATCGAAGTTGGATGGATTATTGGGTTGTACATAATGCCCTATCAAAGAAATTTGTCGATCGAGTTGAAGATCTTATTAAGTTCATGTATGAGAATGTACTATTTGTATAGAAGGGAACTATTAAGTGTCCTTGCTATGCTTGTTAGAACTGTAAGGTTTTAGGTTGAGATGAGATTACCATACACTTATATAAGAAGTGTTTTACTACTAATTACAAGAGTTGAGCTCTACACTAAAAGGGTAACTGGTTTGGAGAACTTTCAATGAAATCAGCTAACCATGTGGATGAAGGTTTTTGAGAAACAAATCAGATAGGGGATCTAATGGATGTTTTTGGACTAGAGCAAACAGAATCCATTTTAGATCACTAATTTGGATTCCATAGCAAAGGCGTGGATTTTAGGCTAAAAACATTAACAATTAGAGGTTTTAGGGGTGAAAATATAAAATATTTATCCAATGGATGGGCCAAGGGTACCAACTTGTCCGTGTGATCGAATGTGACTCGTGAAAACAAAAGGAATCCATTTTAGAGTACCAATTTGGATTTCGTGCAAAGGTTTAAATCTTTTAGATGATATTAATTTCACTTTCATTTATATATAATGAATATATATCTTATGGATTTGTTTTATTATACAAGATCCTGCGCATTCTATTGTAGCTGGCCAAGGCGATGATCAAGACGACAAGGTCGATGATCAAGAGCATAAGGATATTGCAAATCCATGATGTTTTTTTTTTAATGAGAAAGTTATTAAACTTTTATTTTGTAAATAACTTTTATTTGATGATCTATATGGAGAATTGTGTTTTGTAATTTTTTATTAATATAATTAGCATTTGATGATCTGTTTTGTTGATTGTTAAAAATGGATGCAGTTTGAATAGGTTAAATAGATTTTAAATAGGTGTGTATATATATATATATATATATATATATATATATATATATATATATATATATATATATATATATATATATTAATGTTTAAAAAAGGAAAAAAAACATTTAGCTATAGGTATCTCTTGCCCATCACTAATAGTAGTAGTTGATAAATAAATGTTTTATTATTATTTTTAAACATGATCACATACTTTTTAATTTTTAAAAAATTTTAGAAACAAATAATTTTCCACTGAAAGTATTTTCAACAACATATTTCGTTCCGTCGCTAAAAATATACTATCAGCGATGCAATTATCAGCTACGAGACTTTCAACGATGGATAATCTATCATGGAAAAGGAGTATCAATGTTAGATTTGTCCGTTGTTGATACCTTTGTTTCTTTTAGTGTATCATATTTGGAAGAGGCCGGATAAATGTCTTCTTAATAACAATTTTTTGACCACTTTCTGGTGGGCGTCGAATCCAACAAATAATAAAATTCTCATTCTCAAAAATACAAATTGTAACAGTGATGAGCAAGGTCGAATCCATAGGGATTGGGTAGATTTATTTTAATGAAAAATAAAGTAAAGAAAAAAGGGGGTTTGAAATATCAGAGTGAAATAAAAGAGGAAGCAATTATAATCAACTAAAAACTAAGGAGAAGTCAATATCGGGCAAATATCCAACCGAAGGTATAATTTCAGAATTGGTTCATAGAATTGATCACAGATACAAGGATAAAATCTTCTATTCTTCACCAAATTGGTTATGGTTGCTAACAAGCTCTAACAACCTATCTCTCCTTACTTTCTCGATAACCAAAACAAGCTCTTTGATTACTTCCCTTGTTAATAAACAACCCTAAATAAGCTCTTAGGATTTAACCTATCGACAACATTAATAATTAGAGAGACTACCAATTCTAGCCAACAAATACACAAGCTCGATTCATTTAGACTAGGTTATATATCTCCATAACATAAATCGAAAATCTGGTTATAATCAACTTTGTTATTTTACCACTAATATTAGAACGTTTAAACAATTACGGATTTAAAGTTCTAAATGGAAATTTATTGACCTGATAATTGAACAATGGGCCCTTTGCATCAATCAACCAAGACAATAATTGATAATAAACACAGAAGATATATAAATAGAGAAGAAATAAAAGAGCAATGAAAATTATTTAGATCTCACAATTCTTGAAGAACCAAGACTTCAATTATCCTTCAGTTGGAAGAAGAGTATTTAGTTACTCATAATTAAAAGAAAACCTAAAGAAAAGAGAAGAGGCATTTTCTATTCAACGGCCGTCTCTTCTGTCCGAGCTTTTCTTTTCTTTCAGCTAGGGTTAGTATTTATAACTTTCAAAACCTGCGGTCTGGGGCTGCAGTGCTAACTTCCTGGGGCTGCAGCGCCAGGTTTCTGTCCACTCTTCATAAAATCTTGCCATTCCAGCACTGCAACG
This sequence comes from Bretschneidera sinensis, assembly GCA_023935145.1. NCBI lineage: Eukaryota > Viridiplantae > Streptophyta > Magnoliopsida > Brassicales > Akaniaceae > Bretschneidera > Bretschneidera sinensis. Next base: position 57,232,221 of record CM043702.1, on the reverse strand, counting down.
CCAACTTCCTAGGGCTGCAGCGCCAAGTTGCTATCCACTCTTCATAAAATCTTGCTTTTGACTTCAATTTGATTCAACTCCTCAATCTACTCCAAAAAATACGAAACATAATCAAAATCCAAGATTTAAGCAATTATAATTATTAAAACATGAGGAAATATAACAAACATATGGATATTATGAACTCTTATCACTTTCCTTCCCTTTTAGAAGAGCATCTATGATACAGCTACAAAACAAGATGGAAGATCAGAAGACACAAAGGCAGTAGTTAAGGACACAGCTTTAAAAGTAGAAGGGGTTGACAACAAATGAATAAGACCAATAAGTGTGAGAAGTTAGCATTCTATTACCAAACACAGTTAGTTAGTTAGCTTCTTGTTAGAAGTTAGTTACGCTTGTAACAACTTTATAAGTGCGGGATATATAACCTGCCCTCTTGTATACGGATGAGACAGAAAAGTATAATCAAATTCTCTATTATCTCAATCTATTTCAAGAACATTTCTAATATAGCTTCACAACATGTATTAATTTGGTGCTTTCATTGTTACCTTCACCTTCTCTTTCTACCTCACTATCAATTCATCCTTTCATTCTTCAAGAACTTCCATTATTCTCACCTAAATCTAATCATGGATGCTTCAACAAGATCTAAAGATCTTAGTTTAGACAACATTGCTGCTATGATCCGGGAGTCTCAAAGGGAACTTAGATAAGAGTTTACTACTCTGATCTAGTTGACTAAAAGAGAAATTAAAGAAGAGTTTATCAAACACCAAACTTCTTCACCTGGTGTGCCTTCTACATATGGTAATTGTCCACTTCCTGAAGGTATGGACTCTCCACAATCTTCACCCCATCAAGACTGTCAGACTTGAGTTTCCCAAAATTTCTAAAGGTGATCCTTCTGATTGGTTGTTTAGAATAGATCAACATTTCTTGTTTCAAAAAATTCCAGAGACATAAAGGTTAATTCTTGCATCTTTTCATCTGAATGGGGTAGCCTGTTCATGGTTTCAATGGATGTATAATACTAAGAAACTAGGATCATGGTCTGAATTTTTTATTGTTTTTAACAAAATATTTGGACCAACTAAATATGAAGATCCTCATGGCACACTATCCAAACTAACTCAGATTGGCTATGTTCTTGAATATTAAACCCAATTTGAGACTCTTTCCAACAAGATGGCAAGATTAAGTGAGGCATTCTTGAGGAGTTGTTTCATTTATGGTCTTAAACCATTGATTAGAAGAGAGGTGATTGCCCATAAACAAACTTCAATTCATGATGCCATTGGCTTAGCCAGATTGCAAGAAGAAAGACTTAATGAAATCAAACCTTCCTTCAGATCTTGACCTCCTAAACTTTCAAAACAACCTTCTATTTTAGGCCCTAAACCACCCTTACCTACTCCTACAGCATTTAACAAATTTTCTGTCAAAAGACTATCACCTTTGGAAATGCAATAGAAAAGAGAAAAATGTCTTTGTTTTAATTGTGATGAAAGATTCACTCCTCAACACTAATACAAGAACAAAATAACCTTACAAATACAAGAAAAAAATGGCCTTACTCTTACTGGAAGGAGACATAAAAGAAGATTATGAGGTAATAGAAGAATGCACACTAGAAGAGAATGCCACTGAGTTGAATATAGTTCTTGAAATAAGTTTTCATGTTCTCACTGGCCATCAATCACCAAAGACATTTAGGCTGGGAGAAATGGTGCTGTAGCAACCTTTCCAAGTCTTGGTGGATGGGGTTAGCATTCAAAACTTTATTAAAGAAAGAGAAGTCCAGTTGCTAAAGCTTCTTATCACACCATCGAACCATTTTGCAGTCCAAGTGGGCAACGGTGAAATGCTTTCTTGTTAAGGTATCTGCACCAATGTCTCCCTCACTATGCAAGACCATACCTATACTGCAGATTTCTTTGTTCTATCCTTACAAGGGGTTGATATGCTATTGGGAGTTCAGTGGTTACACGAATTAGGACCTATAACTACTGATTATGCACACTTAACTATGGACTTTTACTGGAAAGGTCAATCTATGCACTTACAAGGAGATATAGGGTCTAAATTGAATTTTATTGCAATTAAATGACTAAAGAAGTTATCTAGCAATGGTGGTATTATTGTTTGCTTTCAGCTTATGTCTATAAAAGAACTTGATCCTCCATGTTCACTGTTTAGTTGCACTACTATTGATAAACCTGGAGATTATCCTCATTCAATTAACAAAGATATATTGAATGCCTTGGATGAATTTTCATGTGTTTCAAGAACCTACTTCATTACCTCCACCAAGAACCACTAACCACATATATGAAGTTAATCCTATAGCTAAACTAGTTAATGTAAAGCCATATAGATATCCATATTTTCAAAAAGCAAAGATTGAAAAGCTAGTTCAAGAAATGCTTAAGGTTGGCATTATTCAACCTAGCCATAGTGCTTATAGTTCCCCAGTCTTGTTAGTTAAGAAGAAGGATGAAACCTGGAGATTTTGTGTAGATTACAGAGGTCTGAATGATATCACTGTTAAGGACAAGTTACCCATTCCAATAGTTGATGAGTTGCTAGTTAAATTTTTTGGAGCAACCATATTCTCTAATATAGACCTCAGAGCAGGCTACCATGAAGTCAGAATGCACACTGCTGACATAAAAAAGACTGCATTTAGAACTCATACAAGACATTATGAAATCCTTGTTATGCCATTTTGTCTCACCAATGCACCTTCGACTTTTCAAGCAACCATGAATCAAGCTTTGCAGGCTTTTCTAAGGAAATATGTCATTGTCTTCTTTGACGACATACTCATCTACAACAAGACAAAGGAGGATCATCTTGAGCACTTGAGGTCTGTCTTAGTTTGTCCACAACAAAACTTACTGTTTTCTAAGAAAAGAAAATGCCATTTTGGCCAAAGTTCCATAGAATACTTGGGCCATATCATTTTTGCTCTTGGTGTAGCACCTGACCAAACAAAAGTGGAAGCTATAGTGGCATGACCTACTCCACACAATCAGACACAATTGAGAAGTTTCTTGGGGTTGATTAGCTATTACAGAAAATTTATAAATGGGTTTGCATCCCTAGCTACATCTTTGACAGATCAATTGAAGAAAGAATCATTCCTTTGGATTTTTGCAACACATAATTCTTTCCAAGACCTCAAAGCTGCTATGATCATAACTCTTGTTTTGGCACTACCAAACTTCATTCTACCTTTTGTCATTGAAAAATATGCCTCATGTGTGGGTATTGGTGTTGTCCTATCTCAATAAGGACATCCGCTTGCTTTATATAGCAAGAAACTGTGTCTTAGAATGCAACAAGCCTACACTTACATTAGGGAACTGTTTGCCATCATATCTATAGTCAAAAAGTGGAAACAACATGTATTGGGTGCCAAATTCTACATCTACACTAACCAAAAGATTTTAAGACACCTACTTAACTAGACCATTCAAACTCCAAAACAGCAACACCATCTTACCAAGCTACTAGGCTACAAATATGAGATCATTTACAGACCTAGTAAAGACAACACTCCTGCTAATGTTTTGTTAAGACTACACATATTGGAAACTAAGCCAAAATTAGAAGTCCTACTTACAGCTCTCTCCATGCCTACTTTTGACATCTTTCATCAAATAGCAATTGAGTATGCTAATGATAGTACCATTACTCCACTAATCAAGCAAGTCCAACTATCTTACTCAAAATCCCTTTTATACAGTCAGACATGGAATCTTATACTATAGAGGCAAGATTTTTTTTAGTATTACTTCCCCTTTCATAGAATTAATACTCAAAGAATTCCATTCCACTCCTCTAGGAGGACATGCAGGTGTGCACAAAACCTACATGAGAGTTGCAGCTAATTTCTACTAGAAGAACCTGAGGAAATAAGTAGAAAGGTATATCACACATTGTGACATATGCCAAAAGATAAAAAGTGCTAACAAGGCCCCGTATGGTCTTCTACAACCATTACCTATTCCTAATCAAATTTTGGAAGATGTCAGTATGGACTTCATCACAAATCTTCCTCCTTCTCAAGGTATAACTATCATTTTAGTTATGGTTGATAGATTATCCAAGCATGCTCATTTTGGTCCTTTACCGTCTCACTTTAGTGCTATCAAAGTTGCTGCCTTGTTCATGAAAATGGTATATACTTTTACATGGCATTCCAAGGTCTGTGGTTTGTGATAGAGACCCTATTTTCCAAAGTAAGTTTTGGATGAAACTCTTTAGACTACAAGAAACTAAGTTAAGGATGAGTTCTTCTTACCATCCTCAAATTGATGGGCAAACTGAGGTCCTAAACAGATGCCTAGAGTAGTTTTTTTGAGCCTATACCTATGAGCAACCCACTCTATGGATTAGGTATTTGCACCTTGCCAAGTTCCACTACAATACCTCATTTCAAAATTCACTTGGCATAACTCCATTTGAAGTTGTTTATGGTAGATTACCTCCTTGTCTTCCTTCTTATCATAAAGGGACTACTACTTTGGAAGCTATTGATCATGACCTGGGAACAAGGTTAGAAATTCTTCAACAAGTCCAGGAACACCTTCATCAGGCCCAACAAAGAATGAAACAGGCAACTAACAAGCATAGAACAGAACTGAACTTTGAGGTGGGTGACGTAGTACTACTTATATTACAACCTTATTGACAAGTAACAGTAGCTACAAAGTCTTTTCAAAAGCTGAGTAAAAAGTTCTTTGGTCCATTCAAAGTTCTTAAAAGGATTGGATCAGTTGCATATCAGCCAAAACTCTCTCCTGGCTCACTCATTCACCCAGTGTTCCATGTTTCACTTCTTAAACCCTACCATGGCCCCAATCTTAGATCATTCCTTTAACATTACCTCCAACCAGCAATAACAATAAACCACAGGTTATTCCACTAGCCATTGTTAGGGAAAGGCACATTAAGATGCAAGACAAGTGGATCCAACAGTGGTTTGTTCAGTGGACAAACTTACCATTGGAAGAAGCTTATTGGGAAGATTATGAAGAACTACAATAACTTTATCCCAACTTACACCTTGAGGACATGGTGTCTTTTCATGAGGAAGGCAATGATACAGCTACAAAACAAGATATAAGGTCAGAAGACACAAGGGCAGTAGCTGAGGACACAGAGCCAGGAGTAGAAGGGATTGACAACAAAAGAACAAGACCAATAAGAGTGAGAAGAAGGCCTAGTTGGCTAAAAGATTTTGTGTGCTACTAAATCAGCAAGTGCAAGCTTAAGAATACAAGACCAAAGCTCAAGATAACCTTTTAGCAATACTGTTAGCATTTTGTTACCAAAATAGTTTGTTAGTTAGCTTCTTGTTAGAAGTTAGTTAGGCTTGTAAATACTTTCTAAGTTCAGGATATATAATCTGCCTTTTTGTACACGAATGAGACAAAAAAAAGTATAATCACATTCTCTCAATCTCTTTCTTCTTTAAGGGTTTGTTCTTGGCCTATCAAGAACATTTCTGATACAGCTGCACAACCTGTATCAATCTGCCATGTCAAAGGTCATACCATTCTCCATATAATATTACAGCCTTGTCCTTTCACGTTTCTGCTTAGATGGATTGATCATGGTTATTTTCAGGATTTGTGGCATACAATTGGCTTCTCTATGGTTCTAACTTTGGTGCTAGATTGAAGAGTCTCTGTTAGCTTTTACTTAAGTGGAATTAGAAGGTTTTTAGTTATCTTAAACAACGTATAGCCTCAGCCCGGGATGAGCTTCTTTGGGTTGATTTGTCTCTTCAGCCCCATTGGTCTTTGGAGGAGTTTTCTAATTATACAACTTCCAATAAGCTAAATTCTCTCTTGAACCATGACGTTTTACTTCTGCGGGAAAAATCACAAGTAAAATGGCTTAAAGAGGGTGACAAGAACAATAATTTTTTCACTCCTATATTAAAGGTGTGTATTGCTTATTCTCCTTTCAAGCTCTAATTGGTCGATGGCAATTTTGTCAGAGATGAGAATTCTATATAGTCAGCTTGTAGTTCTTTAATTTTCATATTTGTTTACTTATTCTCTTAACTCTACTCGCAACAAGCTTCTTGATTGCATCACTCGAAAACCCTCAACCTCTGATAATGATTTTCTTCGTGCCATTCTGTTGGATAAAGAAATTCGACAAGTAGTTCTCTAGATCTTGACAGTAGTTCTCTAAATCTTGACAGTGGTTCGGATGAATTTACTGGTATTTTTACATTAATTGCTGGTCCATAATCAAAAATGATGTGATAGATTTTTTGTAATGTTTTTTTCAAAAGGGACTATATGCCAAAATCGGTTACAGCAACAAACCTGCTGTTGTTGTTGAAAATGTCGAATCCTTATTCTTTTTCTGATCTAAGACTTGCCAACCTGTCTAGTGTTAGTTACAATTATAGCTAAAAATTTGATTGATAGACTCTCTAAATTTTTGCTTTCATAATCTTTGATGAGCAATAAGGTTTTGCCAAGGGCAGGGGTATTTATGAGAATATAGTTCTAGCCTCCGAGATGATATTGAAAAAGATTGGGTGTAATCTGATTTTGAGAATTGATATGGCCAAAGCCTATGACAGTGTGAAATGGAATTTCCTTCTGTAGGTAATGAGGAGGTTTGGTTTTTCAGAACTTTGATGTGACCTTATATATCAAGCTCTGGCAAATTATTGGTACTCGTTTTTGCTTAATGGTAAATTGCATAGTTTTCCACCTCTTCTCGGCGTTTGAGACAAGCTGACTCTCTTTCTCCGCCTTTGTTAATAATTTCTTAGGATGATTTGAGTAAGAATTTTACTAAGCTCATTTTACATAATATTTCTCATATGTTGTTTACCGATGGTATGTTGATTTTTAGAAATGTTAGTAAAAGCGCAATTCAACACCTTATTTCTCTGTTCTCTGTTTATAAAACGAAAAGTGGTTGGCAAGTAAATATTCAAATAAGCTGTTTTGTAGTCTCGAACGAAGTCTCATCGCTTAGAAGCAATTTAATTCAAGGCTGTACTAGATTTCACCAATGGAATCTACCAACAACTTATCTAGGAACTCCTCTTTTTTAAAAGGCAGCGCCAAAATGATTTATTTTAATGATGTTAAAAAAATCGTCAGGAAATTGGATTATTGGTCTTTCATACTTCTTTCGTTTTGAGGCAAGATAAATTTACTGAAATCGATCTTACCTGCAATGTCTATCCATTTGTTGGCAGACCTCAAAGTTCCCAAAAATCTTATTAATAGGTTGCATTCCCATTTTACTTCCTTTCTCTAATGTAACAATGGTGATTCCAAACATCATGGGTTTCTTCGCAAATAATTTCTTGTCCATTTAAAATAGGAGGCTTAAGTGTCCAAATTTTGCTTCCAGTTATGCATTCTCTTCATGATAAAATGGTACTTCATTGTAGATTTGGTTTGTGCAAAAAAAAAAAAAAAAAATGGAGTTGCTTCTCTTGTGCATCAAGCTCCCATGCTTTTGCTTGCTTATCATTGATGGAGAGCTATTCAACCCCTTATTTCTAATTTTGTTCAGCAATGCATTTGGAATATAAATAACGGTGCAAAATTACTAATTGGTGACAGGTAGAGCTATTATCCTTTTCCTCCAGAAACTGCAGTTTTTTCTCAATATTCTTTGCTGTAGTGATTCATTATGTAGATTTTCTTCATTAGGTTTTCCCCTCCTTATCTTTGGATCAATTGCAGATTTCATAAGAAATTTCTATATATAAAAAGTAGGATCATATGGTATGGATTACTAGTCAATCTGGGATTTTTTCTATCTTTTTTGGCATCATAATTGAGTCAAAGATCCAATTTTTCGTTGGCTTTCTTTCGCTAATATGGAATAAGCAAATTATGCCTAGGATCAACTTCTTCGTTTGGATACTTTTTCACAATGCAGTCCAAGTTGATTTGTGGATTCAATCTCATGCTCTACAAGAAACATGATTTGCAGCCAAAAGTTCTGTTGCCGTCGCTGAAAGTCATCTGTGATGGATCCTGTCGTAGTTTAACCCATCGCTAAGTTGGAAGTTGTAGATAGTCTGTGTCAGTGATGAGCTAAAATCCGGTCGTAGATATGACTATCTGCGATGACCCTGCAATGGTGAATTATGTCTTAAGACGTAAAATAAGAACGTGACCGATTAAAAATAATATTTTATTCGCAATTAGGGATGGGTCAGCAACAACATATGCCGCCGCTGGTATCATGATGACTCTTCAGCGATGGATTGTCATCGCTGATTATGCAGATTTCCGAAAAAAAATTAAGATTTGTTCATAGTGAAAGAGAATGTTAAATTAACTTTAAACTTTTAGAACTCATCTCTTTCCAAGTAAGTAGCACGTTACGAGGAACAACAATGACTAGTCTACATGTCGAATATAATTTCATATACGTTTAGAGAGTAGTATCTATCTACACCAGCGAGACAGTTTTGAAATGTACCACTCTAAAGATTTAAGAAATTATATTCAACATGTAGGCCAGCATTGTTTCTCCTGGTGGAATGATTCTTACTTCGGAAGAAGATTTCTAGAAATTAAAGTTCATTAGACATTTCATCTCACAATCTGAACAAAACTTTGTTTTTTTAATAAAAAAAAGAAAGTGAGAAGATTAGCAGTTGTTCACCAAAATCTACAGTAAACCCAACGAAGTTACCTTTAGATAACGAATGTTTACACTGCTCGACCCATAACTAAATCTCACGTAATCTCTTAGAGAGAAAGTTGATAAGTCGTGCACTTTCTCTCAAAGGAGACTATATGAGATTTATTGTTGTTTTGTATAAAAACAACAGATGTTAATTAATTTATAGCATACAAACAAGACTTCAGTGAATTAAAGGGCAACTATACTCTAACTACACTTCAAAGCTTATAAAAAAATTTCGATAGTCTCCTTTATTTTTTGGATATTTCCCAAATTTTTATTGACATGTAAACAAAAAACAAACACAATAGAACCCATTTAAAGCCCATCATATCATCTATATTCATATCACAAAAAGAACAATTAATCAACTCAAAATCATCAAGACTCCTTTAACTAGATAAACTATAAACAGTCCAATTTCTCATCAACTTTAGAATTAAATCATAAAACCAAGAAGCATGCACAAAACACAAGCAAACAGTAGAAAAAACTTGGGACGAAGTAACTAAAGGAAACCCCAAGGCCGGCAAGCCAAGGAGAAAACCAAGCAAATTATTGTAGATTGAAAAAGAGGGATTGAAAGAGTTATATCGGTATAGCAACGAGATCCAAAAATCTGTAAAAAGGAAAAAAAAAAAAAAAAAAAAACTAGTATAATTAGTTTGATATAAAAGTGAGAGAAGTGAGAAGCCCTAATGTTCATAGTTTTCTATCTATCTACCCACCTATTTATCTATATTTATTCTATATACCATTATATAGAAAGACATTGAGGCATCAAACACTTGGGTGTTTCATAACTTAAAACAATCCTTACACACTTACTCATTGATGCATTTCATCAAGCACCTTACATTTATTTCAAAAATTACATATATAGAAACACATAAACATATATACAAAATCACTCATCAAACAGCTAATTACACTTGATGCACAATTTCTTACATCAACTTAAACATGCATAGCAACAAGATTAAAACACAAAAAGAAGCACTCAAGAGAACCAATTTAACCCTCTCATCTCCCTTGTAATATGAAACCTCACACTCCAATTCCTTGCGCCTTCTCTCAGATTCCCTTATTTGTTGTTCCTAATCTTCCTCATTTCGACAAAGAACAACAAGATCGCCTTTAAGATTGTTAATGTTCTCAAGAACAAATGGAAACAATCTTTTACCCCATGGACAAGTGGTAGGATCAACCCATTTGAAAAAGAAGCAAGGCTCACCTTTCTAGACAACAAAGATTTTAAACGGCAAATAAGAAAATGATTTGATGGACAAACAAACAAAAAATCAAAGGGTCTTAATGTAACAGCTAACACCACTTACACCAAATCGAGAGCAACTATAAAACCTCCCGCCAATATTTGCTTCAATCCAAGCAACTCATAGTGGCAAGAGAAATCCGAACTAGCAGTTTGGTTGATCACCATTTCCACACACTAAATTGGAAACTTGATCTCGCACTCCTTCTTGATTGGGAAGATGAAGATGTAAACATGGGTTCTTGACTGAGAAAATGAGATGAGATAAGATGATGGGTGATATTTTTAGTTTAATGGCTATGGTATAGAGAGTATGATTGTTTACTTGCCCGAGAAAGACATAGATAGTTGGTCCACTAGAAAATTGCATAAAAAAGACTCAAAACCATCCATTATTATCTTATTCAATGGAAAGAGAACTAACTAGGAAACCATTACTAGCAAAAACAAAGAGAAAGAAAGAAACATAAAACCTTACTTTTTTCTTCTTGATATTGCTAGCACCAAACACCCACACGGAAGCAAGAAAAGAAGGGAGGAAAATAATTTGAAGGCACACAACATTAATTTTTACTTATACTAGGACATATTGCATTTAACATTAATTTTTTGTCTCCTACTTGCAAGTTCTAGCAATGGTATTCTTCCATAGGCCACCTAAAGTGATTCAAAGCAATTGTTTCTAGCATCTAGGATATAGGAACCCTAGTTAAAATACCTAGAGTTCGCCTACAACACATGAAAAAACATCTCCTGCCTAAATTCTAGAATACATTGTTTGCACATTATAGGATCAAACCCCAACACTAATAATTTTAACCAAAGAAATTTCAAATAAATTCAGTACTCCAAAGTAACGACAAGAATCTCTTGCAAGGGATATGACAAATTTTAAGGATCAAAGGTTACTAATTTTTGTACATCAATAAACTAGAACAAGAAACAAAAGACATATTCTGCCAAAAAGGATATCTTAAAAGGTACTTAAAATCAAGATATGCAAACACTACCAACAAACACCTATCTACAAGACACAAAACACTTTTATTCCAGCCTTGGAACAAAAAGTTTTGATCTTTCACATGATTCATATAATAAAACAACATATAAACCAAAAAGTAAACAACTGTAAGTTCAAAGTAATTTATAAGTTCACAACCAAACCTACATAATTTTTTTAAGAAGCCTCCTTAAGGTGCCTCAGAAGTTCACAGGTGGACTTGTGTGCCCAAAATTAAGACTGGAACAAAATTCTAATACAAACCAATCCTACATATAATATAAACTTATATAAATATCAAGTCAACAACAGAATACAAGCCTTGAAATCAGACATAAGATTTCCATTAATTTCAAGTTCAATACCCAAAATGCAAGAAAAACTCTGAAAAATACATACACAGAAAATAAATAAACGAATAACCAAACCCCAATCATATTGCAAAAACCTATTCATTTTCACTAGAATTTTAAGTAGATTTTTTTTTACAGAAACTTCAATTTCTACACAAACCCTAATATAGACGAAGCCCAATTTCCTATCCAAACTAGAAACTTATGAATTTTTTAAATACATACCTTAAATGCCAATTCGTATTCTCAAACACAACTATGAAACCTAGAACAAACAAAACAGGGAAACAGAGTGATTATATGCAAAACAAAAAGTAAAAAAAAAAATACAAAAACGTTAAAATAGAGGAGAGAAAGAATGAGCTTACCAGCGACGGACGACGACAGCAGTGTACGACGATAGTGGCGAATGGTAGAGAGAAATGTGAGAGACTACGATGATAGAGAGTGGGATGAGAGATTCCGAGGAGAGAGAGCAAGATAAAGAAAAAGTGAGGAGAAACGAGAGGAGGAGATAGAGATACTTAGACGAGAGTGCAGAGAGCCGGATGAGAGAGAGCGAGAGAGAGCGAGAGAGAGAGAGACGGAGAGTAATTTGAGAGAGATTGAGAGTTAGATCGGGGGAAGAATAAAAAAGGTTAGCTATTTTAAATCGATATGAGCGACGACATATTCAGTTGCTAATATTTTTTAACGGCGTTTGTGCATCCCACATAAAATTAAAGCGGGCATTTTGAACTTTTCTTTTTCTTTTGATTACATTTTTCGTCGCTGATATATATCTTAATTATTTTTTATATATTTTTTATTAACATCAGCAACGACGTAGGGTATACCAATGATGACATTTAATTTATTCGCAACGGCCTAGTGACGGACTATCCATCTCAACTGGCTATTTTCAGCGATGACATCTATGTATAGTTAGGTTGTCATTGCTGGAAATTAATTTTCTTGTATTGCATTCTAATAGTTCTAGGATTTGTTTTCCACCCTTTGCCTTCTATGTAATAATCAGTGTTTGAAAAGGCGAATCCAGGGCATGTCCGGGGCGCACACGTTCGGGGTGCGCCCAGAGGCATTTTCGGGCTAAATACCCTAGGGCGTGAATCCTGGGGCGAAAGTATCACTGGGCGCACGTTTTTCGGATCTGGGTCCAGACCCGAGACGTAATCCTTTGACACCTAGGGCGTCTGGGCGTACGCCCAATGCAATTTTTTTTTTTAACTTGACATTATAAGTATGAGCTGGTTAACTCAATAAAAAAACGAAAAATTCAAATCACGATAACTATAAGAAAAATACAGCGATCAGAGTCCCAAATCATTAATTAAAAACAATGAGCGCATTAAAAAAACATTAAATCGCAACCAAAACCCTAGCCCGGGGAATAAGGGAATAAAGAAGATGGAAAAGATGACACTAACCGATAAGAGAAAAGAAGAGAGATGGGTATCTTTATTTGGGGGATTTGTCATTCTTGGAGGAGCCATATTGAGGAGGTGAGAAGATGAGAGCAGCAGCCATGGCTCCCGGTAAAACCACATACTTCGCTAACACTACCAGCTTTGCCACTAAAGGCTCTCCTCTCATCCACTTCATTTATTCTTCTTCTTCGCTTCTCCAACAAACAGAAAAACGTTTTTCCTTGTTCTAAAAGAGAGTTGAGAGAGAAAAGGGAAGAAGCCTCGAAAAAAGAAAGTTGAGAGAGAGAGAGCCGTTGTTTGCTTCAGAATCATAATTACACTGACAAATGAAGCTGTTTGCTTCATACTTACGCTGAGGTAACAGACTGTAACTTACAGTAGATAATTATGCTAAAGTTACAAACTGTAATTACGCTGAGGTTAAAAGACAAATGATGTTGTAACTTACAGTAGGTAAGTTTTATTATAATTACAATTTTACCCTTCACTTCATGAAACAATTAAATTTAATTATAGAAAAAAACATTTGTCTTTTAATTTTGCTAAGACCTAGTTGCTTGCAAAACAGGAGATAGGATTAGAGTGAGATGAATTGTGATTTTTGTTGGCTAATGCTTGGTTCACAAATTAGATCTCATGTTTTATTCTCACAATATGTTTTGATTTTTTTTAACATTGTGTTTGTTATGTTAATGTATGTTTATGAAATATTTTGATAAATATTCATTCATAAGTCTTAAGTTAGTAAATTTTATTGATAATTAATTAATTTATATTATTTCAATTTTTTAGTATTTTTGTAATTTATTTAATATTATTTTATTCAAAACACCTAAACGTTTCAAAAGGCTTACGCCCTAACGCCTCATGGCTTACGCCTCACCTCATTGAGACAAAACACCTCACCCAACGCCCTCGCCTTTGAAAACACTAGTAATCATTACAACATCTCTTTGTTAGGAATCAACTAACTACTTAGGTATACAACCATTTGGTTCTTTGGTTAATGTTCCAAGTCATTATTCTTCCCTTCAAGGTCTCTTTCATGCTTGGTTGTGCTCAACCAAATTAAATTATCAATTGGCTTTTGTGAAATCATTATAGTGAATTTTGTTTGTTATGAGAATTATTTGTCAAGAAATGAGAGCATTCATGACTTTATTGCCTACTCTTCTTTGCCTATCATTCTTCAGGTTACTTGCTTGCTTAGGAAAACAATTGTAAATTTTCTCCTTCCTTCAAAGTTGGTTTCCAAGATTTCATTACTCTCTATTGTGGGTAAAAGTCCATTCTCCAATCAAAGAACAACACGTGGAAAGCCTACGAGCAAAATGATCATTTTGCCAAGTAGGGGTAAAATGGTAAAAATCCACCTAAAGACAAAAAGGTTAAAACCAAACTAAATTTATGGTGCGATCTTAACACTCAATTGATTTTTTCTACCAACAATTTAGATCATCTATCATAAATGCTCCTTATTCCTTCTTTCCTTATAAAATGAGTATTATGATATTACATTTAGGTTCGAAATATGACTTTCTTTCTCTCTCTATACATACAATTTACCTATAAAACTTGTGTACTAACTTAACCGTCAGAGTGACCCCTCAGAGATCTCTGAGCCAACTTCCAAGTCTTTAGTAGGTCTAGGTACTTAAGAAAGAAAGATTCGGCCAAGAGGCAGGCATCTTACCCCTTTAACCTTTTAAGACTCTAGCACCAAACGTGCTATCCCCTCTGGTGACTTGCACTTTCACATAATCAATAGATTGATGCTATCTATAGGGAACAAGTAATCCGAAACTAACAAATATCATATGAAGATGCCTCCAAGCAGAATGGTCACCAACACCCTTTTGACCATATAGTCAGCTATAGTAAACGTAATGATCACTGCGTCAACTTATAGCCTTTGCATGCCACTTAAATCTTCCGATGAAAGTAATGATGTGATCGGTCTGATCCCTCGAGAGGTCTAGGCCTTATTCTTACATTTCAAATGGATTCTTATTATGTGGTTAATCATTAATTAATTGTTTTCTTTAATTTTATTGATCAAGCAAGCACACACTATATATCATACAATAACAAAAATAAACCATCCATAGCAGCTAAAGTTCGATTACATCGAAAATTACGGAGAATAAAAAGTTCCTAACCACGACTTACATCCCCAAAAATAAATGAAAGCGATAAATATATTAAAGTAGATAAAAGATAAAAAATACCAAACCGCGACATTAAATTCCCAACAACTAATATAACTTAAATAAAAGTGAGTAAATAATTGAGGTGCGAATATGGAAGAAAGGAAATAAAGCTAGTAAAGGGTAAAATAAATAAAGAGTAATTATACGGGCTTGAATAAAATGAACAAACATTCTTTAAACATAAGGGAAACAACTATTGAACTCGAAAAATTACACGAATCACAAGAATAAATGAATAATCACATAGTAATCAAAGCACAAACTCGATTAAGCATAAGCAAGTGAGGACATGAGAACTTGGAGTAAAGAGACAAGTAATCAAACATATGATCATGCAAAAAACAAGTTTAACTCATGATTCAAGATAAAACAGTAACTAATCCATGGAAATTGAAGGTCAAAATCACATAAAAACATGACAAAGACAAATATAAACGTATAGGAGAAAACATAGAGTCATGTGAAATAGTACAAGAGTAAAAAGGCATGTGATTGATCATCTACACAAAGATAAGCATATTAATTATCACAAAACACCAAATTTCTCAATTAAAATCAAGTCTTCAAGAACACATTATGAGGAATAAAGGCATATGAAGGCATATGAGCATCAAAAATAGTTTAAACTAAACATAATCATCAAAATAGCACGCAAATAAGGATAGAAGATAAGAGGACAAAAACTTTAGCATGTTTAAATCATCATACCAAACCTAGGAACAACATAATAATGATTTAAGACTCAATCAATGCATAGAGAGAATGTGAGAGTACTTAACCAAGCATAAACTTAGATTTGAGTCAAAGGTCAATATTAATGCATGATATATCCTAAATCATATAATCACAGAGTTTCTAGATATCATATGAGTTACAGAAACATGTTAAAAGTCATGCAAACATGCAAATAAACCAAATGAAATAAATCAAAATTTAAATAAACAAAAAGGAGATAGACAAATCTTGGTTGCTACTTTGAAGTGAAGGTTTAGTCCAACCACCAATCAAAGTGGTGGCCGCCACTTCAAAGTGAAGGTTAGGTGATGATAAAAAAAATTGTTTCTTTGCTTTGGGTTTTTTATTATAATTCTCAATTCAATAATTTTAAGTAAAACAACAATCAAACAAACTTCAACAATCACATATGTATAGATTTAGATATTAAAAAAAGCTTAAACACGGATTGCAAAAATAAATAAGTGATTTAAATTAAACTAGATAACAAAATAGAAAGAAGATATACAAGGGAGTTTACTTGAGTTTATACTTAATTGTGCATAAAACTCTTGCAAAGATCGATGAATTGCTTCCTTGGATCTTCCTTAAGCAGCTTTGAATGAAATTACAAGGTAGAAGACTCTTCTCTTTCCTCGATATTGGATGGTTGTCTCCTTGGAAACTCTAAAAAAGATATTGTTGCGTTGTGTTTGATCGATGGACAAAATTAGGTGATGTTCATCACTTACTGTCGTCAAAAGATTGATAAAAATAAAAAAATAAGAGCCTTTTGATGAAGGATCTTGGTTGGGTATTGGGTAGGGGGTGTGTTTTTTATATTAGATGTGTGTTTGGAGGCTAAAGTTGGTGTTTTAGTGTAGAGAGAGGCAAAAATCCGAAAATTAGAGTTGTAATTCTTTTAGATATAAAAACTGGTGGAATAGAACACCTCTAAGGCTACTAAGAGGGATACTTACAAGGTTTAGGAGATTATATTAGAATTAGGAATAAGATCTGGTTGTCCTATAGATAATAGGAAAGTGTTTAATAACTTTTAAATTAGAATTCCCGCACTAATTAAGAAATTATGTAGATTCTAGACCACGACTTGGAATAGGTCATTCTCACTCATATGGACGAGTTTGGAGTTCTTAGTTTTTCTTGAAATACCATAGATTCTTCTCTCAGTCCAAGTGGTTTGAAGTGAAAATGCATCACAGATTTTAAAATAGGAGCCTGCACACTAAAATTGGTCAAATTGGGAGCTGTTTTGGTAAAAAAAAAAAAAAATTAAGTTCTCGCTCATCTCTAATCGGATTGCTGGGAAATCACCTTGAGATGCCTAGGTGGTGATCTTTCAAACACCCAAGTCTAGAGTGACTTGTAATGAATCAGAAACAGAGACAAAAATCCAAGAAAAGAAAGAACACAGCAATTGTTATCGAGGTTCGGCAATAGCCTACGTCCCCGTGAGTTCCTCTGAACTCTCTGCACTAAACCAATGAGTTCTTACAAGTTATAGCAACTCCTCTCCAAGAAACCCAAGTTCTTGAAGAACCAAAGAAGAGAAGAAAGAAAGTGATAAGAACTATTACAAAGCCCTCTACCCACAATCTATGCTACTCTCTCTTTACAACTAGCCTCTCTTTTGAGATCTATTCTAGTGCCTCTCCTGTGTTTAGTGTCTTTGCACTTGAATTCTCTTGTATGATGATTACTTGTGTTTTGTTGTGTTATATGTGTCGAGATTGAAGCTAGGTGACCCTTTATATAGTGCACCACTTCTTAACCAATCTTGAAGGTCAATATCTACCCTTAGATCTTGAGGACCAATCAACCATAAATCTTCATCAATTCTTTGTGCGTTTTGAACATGCATCCACGCACTTCTAAAAAGGCTGAGGAAACTAGTCTCAGTGTGACAGGGCACACATGCATCACTCTCTGGGTGCCGTGACCTAGGGGAGGTTGAGCCATGGCGCACACCTCCTCTAAGCTTCCTCCATGCTGGGCGTCGCGGCCTGACCTGATGTTGCACTTCTTTGACTTGTTGTGCGCTGAGGCGCCAAAGTCTAATGAAGAACCTTGTCAAAACATGTTTAAACCTTAGACAAACACCAACACGGATCAATACCTATAATATATGGGTATAGAGAAGGGAAAATTTAAAAGATTTAAATACAAAAAATTATTGAGATCAAAAGTTAGGTTCTCAAAATAGTGAAAATAGGGATTTTTGGCAAAGTCAATATCTATAGATTGGGAATTATCTTATTATCTTGTATCAATCAAACTTTGACATGAAAATTAATTGAACTCATCATGGAATGAAATTCAATCGCACACGATAATCCATCATCGTAGATGTTTTCATTGAGTTCCAAGAAGACGAATTATCATTTATCAAATGGTATAAAATTGAGTGTTTATAGTTGCCTCTCTTTGCAAACACTTTCACTTTAGATGCATGTGGGGGTTCAAAGCCTTAGAAAATAATTTTACCATTTGATAGATGCAAAGGTTTTAGCACCACTTCACAAAGAAGTTATCTTACATAAGCTAAAAGAGAAAGTTTGGCAGTTTATGTAGGTTTAGTGGTTTGATTAAGTATTTGTCAAGTATTTTTTATTGAGAGAATGATTTTTTTTTACTGTGACGATTTGAAAACGATGTTGGAGAGGGTTGTTTTTGTTGTTGGGCAATCATGAAAATTTGGTTCATGCAAGTTAATTCATCAAGAAAGTTCTCTTAGCAAACTAGCAATCAATTAATTCAATCATTTGAACACCTTATTGAATCGATCATCAAGTAAGAAACCTTTTTAGTTGAGAAGTATTGAGCAATCAAGAAATTCAATCAAATAAGTAGTTTCACAACCAAGCAATCAATTATCAGGCAAGTAACTTGATAGTTCAAGCAAAAAAGTTGACTTAACAAATTCATCATCTCCCCATTTGTGAATTCTCAAGCAATGTGTGTGATCAAGTAATTTAGTCAAGTAACGCCAATTCACAATTTCATGCAAATTGTTTCATCAAGATATTTATCAATTTATTGTTAGGAATGTAAACAATTCAAGACAATCATTATATCATGCCCCTAGTTATGAATGTATCAATGCCTAAGTATGATCCTAGACGTAGCCAATATGAATACACATGCCTCTAGCCATGAATGCAACTAAAGTAAAATGCAATATATGGTAACATGCTTTGGATGCCTATAGCAACAAGGTGAACTTATTTATCATTGTTCTCCATAATTTCAATGAAAGCTCAAGTTTATGGTCATGCACATAAGGTGCTTGATAAAATACTTTAATGATTTTTCAATGAGTTATTACTAGAACATAGTTAAAGCACACAACAATCAATTGGGATGGCAGAAAAAAAATGTGCATGAGTATGCATGATAATTACCTTAGACTCAACTTAAGTATCATGTATGCAAATAATTAAAAATGTGGTAATGCAATGTGAATGCCAATAAGGCATGTAGGAGTGAATGCAAAATGCATGGTGCAAGGTAGAATTCAATTTTGAGTGTAATGAATTTTTCAAAATTTAGGAGTTTGGTCACAAAATTGGTGCTTTGTTGCTCTAAAATTCATCCACATGACTTTGAAGAAAACAATCATTTATTGAAAACCATTTTTTTAATACAAAAATCTTTTAGGTTGCTATGCAACAGCTTAGAAAATAGTTTTGGATTAAGACTCTCACCATGACTAGACCAAAAAATTCATGGAGAACATGACATAACTGAAGTAGTTTGACACGATGGAAAACATGAGCGACGAAAGAACAAACGCAAAAAAAGACTCAATTGATCTTGATATAAGTGAAGAAACACAAAATTTGAAGAAAAAAAAACACTAGATTGTCGCTTGCGTATGACAAATCCTTTCGGTTTTTTTAGAAAAACAAGACCCATTCTTATGAAACTGACGATAGTAGTCTCATACTAAAAGTAATTCTTCAAAGTTCCTTACTAGTTAACTCTCACCTATTGTACTCTCATGGTAATTCTTTGAACATGTCTTACGTGTAATGTTTTCAAAGTGTACGATGCTTATGCTCCACACTTGTGTATATGAAGATCTTCATTGTTCCACTGATGTGACTGTACCAAGTTGGCTACCTACGTATTTTATGAGGAATCATGTCATTCATATTTCATTTCGTCGAGCTTTCAATTGACTGATTTTTATTTGTTTTGACTTTAACTTTTTCCTAGGTCATTGTAGAAATCTCATTTTGCATCCATTAATTCATAAAGACAACCTCTTCTTGGCTACCAATGAAAACAGTAAAGAACCAGATAATTGAGGATTGAACGAAGGATTATGGTGGTTTGATTTTGGTGATTGATGCTAAGAATACTTGATGAATGATATTAAAAGTGAAAAGTAAGGTCATAGATGTTGTTTACGTCAAAAATAAGGTAAGTCTAGGTACTTAGCTCTGGGCACCATTTTAGAATGGCTCTCAGGTTAGGCACCATTCTAGAATGGCTCTCAATTCTTAATACTAACCTAGAATGGCTTTCAACACTCATGAGAGTTGCTTTCAGCTCCTAAAGTGTCTAGATTCATCCCCTATATGAGTTTGAATCTTTCTCAACCTCCAAAACCTTATTATGATAAGACTGAAGTGTTCAATTTGAAATAAAATGAAGTCCCATGATCCTACTATACTTTTAACACCTAAACTCAATAAATACACCTCCAAAATTCGGATAGGGGGAGGACTTTGGAAAATCAAGTCATTTTCTTCTTCTACACTTTATTTCTCTACAAAACCCAAACACTTGAGCCCCAGAATTATTTTCATTCATAATTTGTCCAAAGGTAAGTAAAATCAAGTAATTACAATCACAATATCATCATCATCAACACCAGAAACATCAATCGATTTACCAAATCATAGTTTTCTTGGAGGTAAGCCAAGAAGAGAACATAAAGCTACCTTTGAAAAGTGTAAGTATTTAAATTCGATTCAGGGTGCTATGAAGTTGTGAGGAAGACTAAAAATCATCACTAAGCACTTCTAACATCAATTGTAAGTACGAAAATGTGATAATCCCTCTCCAAATAGCTTTCTTTTCATTATTTCATGTTTTGAAAAGTTTCTATTTTTGCTTTAATTTCACCTTCAAATTGGGTTTCTTGTTAAAAGTATGTTATATATGTGTTATATGAACTAACCCATTAATTTTTGTGCTTAGAAACATGCTAGAATGTGATTTGAAGTGAAAAAGGGCAAAAACCACATTTTTCTAAGTGTCATACTTGAGCTCCGCTATAGGGTGGTGCCCCACAGTAGGGAGCCATTCTAGACTGGTTCCCAGACCAAAGAGACACTCTAGAGTGGCTCTCAGACCCAAGAGACACTCTAGAGTGGCATCCAGCTATGGGACTTTCGGGTTGCAATTTGTTTCTTGCTTTCTGATCTCATATGATATCTAATGCTTCTGAAATTTTTTATGGTGATTAATATAGACTAAATAAACATGTTTGAACATAACAACATAAAAAAAATATTAAATGGATAATCAAATTAAATGAGCTTTATATCTATTTTATCAAATGTGCATGTTTTGTTGAGTTTGATTTATTCAAAGCTATTATATGATTGTTTATATGTTGAAATAGCATGTTTAAACTCCCTAGAATTTTTATGTTGATCATCAAATGATTAAGTTAGCATGGATATCTCTCTTGATTGTGCTCTTGGATGCCTCACATGTCTATATATTGTTTAAATGATGCTTTGCTTTGATCTTATCATGATTCTCTATTTCAATTATTTGCTGTTATATTTGTGTCATCATATTCTAGTGTGCTTCATATAACTTGTGTGAGTGTGTGATCAATGAAAAAATAGAACAATTATAATATAAAAAACCTAACCAAAGTCCCTTTTAAAGAGGAAGAGTAAAGGCTAGATCCCTTAAGATCTTGGAGTTGATCGGGTGCTCTCTGGACCTTCCCATCACGTACCTGAAGTCTTAAACCCGAATCTTATTCATATGACCAGTCGCTTTAAGGTTCTTAGTGCCTTGAAAAATTAAGTGGCGACTCCATGCACTGACCTTTGTCGGAATGTCCCTCGGTTTGCATAGAGTTGACCAATTGGGTTGACCCATCAATTTGACCTTCAGTTTTCCCTTAATTGTTATGCTCGATCTTCATTACACTTCTTTCTCGCAAATGGGGATTAAAGTGGTGAAAGACCCATACCCCATAAAAGGCGACTCCACTTGGGACTTAAAACTTGAAATTTCTTTAAATATACTAATTAATTTATAATCCTATAAATGTTCTTACACTAACACACACCCACTTTTGACTCTTTCTGAAGCCCCTTGGGGAGGATGATTGTAATACCCGTGTTCTTAAAGTAAGGATAAAGAAGTAATTTGATAAATATGATATGAAATTAAAATAACATATATATATATATAAGATTTATTATTGAATAAAATAATTCTTTGAAGAAAAAAAATGAAAGCATCCAGATGTGGGACGATTAGAAAAAAAGAATGTAGACAACACCTGGAGTCTAGGTGTTGTCAAAATAACATGCCTTATTCGCATGTTATACACCTAAGGTAAGAAATTGTAAAGAAACGGTGGTCAAGCGGTGTCGAGTAATAAAAACGGCTTTGTCATTTTTTTTTATTAATTCCTACCAAATCCTGTTTGGTTTTCTTAAACTTCAATTCAAATTACTCTATTGCTTTAAACACTTAGGGACTCAAAGAAAGGTTGAAAGATTGAAATTTTGAAGAAGTTTACGGGAGAATTTTTAAAAGATTCGAGGGAAGCTTTAAGAAAAACAAAAAGTAATAATGTGAATTTTATTTTTGAAATTATGCATACATGAAATTACCCGAAATTTAATGTAGAAATTTAAAGGGTATGAATTATGGAAGAATTGAAGAATAAATCAAAAATTTTAATATAAATATTATGTCAGGTGTTGATGATCATCAATTGAGTGAAATTGCTGAAAGGAGCAGGAAATGCAATGAGGTGATCCATGGGTAGCTTTAAGTACTATATGGTGAGTTAGATTTACTTTTAGTAATCAAGATAAATATGAAATATAAAGTGATGATATTTGAATTAATTATTGAACTATGATTGGATGACATATGAAAGTTGGTTGATTAATATTATATGAATAATTAATATGTTCAAAAGTTATTATATGAGAAGTAATATTATTGAAATAGTGAGTTAATGAAATATATATAATGAAAGGATAAATGAAATTCTTGACAAGTTATGATTGATAATTTGATATGATATATGAAGAGATAATTTAATGAATATGATAAAAATAATAATTTTGAGAAGGAGTTGGATAGCTAAATTGAATGCTTGAATGTATGCTTGTTTTATTTATTACTCATATGAATATTTCAAATTATTGTTCATATGCATGAAAACAAAATAACCAAGAAGGTAGCCAGTCTAAATGAAAATAAAAGAATCATGACAGTCGGTATATGTTGAAATTAAAAGAACCGGGAAGGCAGCCAATCTAAATGAAAATTGATGAGTGCTAAATATTGCATATTTTGACCTCTTAATTTACATTTGTTACCTTAAGAATTTTTTACTCTAAGTTGTTTTCGTTGTTTTACAGGTTTACAAGCACTTGGAAAGGAGTTTCATTAAAATTGCCAGAATTGCCTGTACAGATCAGTCATTTTTTGTGGATTTTATTGTATTGATTCAAAAAGAACCAGAAGATGAACCATATATGCATTGAAAGATCCAAATGTCTACTTTCTGAGGAATTTTACGGCTAAAAAAAATGATTTTTCTAGAGAACGTTATGGCAGTTTTAGTAGACAAAGGTCAAGCTGTGTGTGATTTCAGCGTGACATATCAGTCATTTTTATGGATTTTAATGTATTGATTCAGGAAGAACCAGTAGATGAGCCATATATTCTTGGAAAGATCAGGATGTATATTTTCTGAGGAATTTTACGACTTATAAAAGTGATTTTTCTAGAGAAAGTTATGGCAGTTTTAGTAGACAAAGGTTAGACAGTGCACCATGCTGCGCTCGAGCGCACAAGACTGTGATCGAGCGCATTCGGGCAGTATCCCACATCGAATTTGAAATACATTGCACTCTTGAGTTTCCCCATAAAAGCCCCACCTCACTGAAGCAATTGATGTGCAATCCAGAGGACTTTTGCTACCATTCTGGTGGATCTCGAAGGCTTTGCTACCACGAGGGGAAGCGTCGCCCAACAGCGAGTGAAATTTCTCCCAATGTATAGTTAGTTTTAATTTATTTATTTTTTAGTTTTAAAGTTTAATGTTTGGCACTTTTCTTGTGAACTTTAGTTTCATAATTATGAGAGGATAAAATCTTCATCTAAGGTTGAAGATGAAGCCTCGCCATTGTTTGGCATAATATTTTTTAGATTTGTTCATACAATTATGATATTTTTAGTATAAATGTTCTGTTCAATTATTTGAGTAAAATCTTATGATTGATTGCTTTTAAATTGTTAAATTGGATATTCTTTGTGTTTCATCTGCCGGATACGACGGATCATTCAAATTAGATTGGTTATTCATTGTGATTTATGAATTAAACGGATACATTGGATGGTTTTGGTTTAGTTTGCGTATTCGCCGTGATTTGTATAATGGTGGATTCATGGCATGATTTAATAGATTATTTTTATATAGAACATGAAGATATATACTTTACTTTGGTGGGGTGGATTTAGAAAACCTTAGTGTTTTTATCAGTTGTTTTTAAATCAATTTAGTTTAGTTTATATTTCTTTGCAAGATACAATCCAAAATTCATAACTAGGTTAAAATAGGGTTAGTTTAGATAAAAATATATTTTCACAACGCAATTTTCTATGGATTCGACCTCGCACTTGCACAACACTATATTGCAAATGACTCGTGCGCTTGCGAGTAATTTAAAACTTACAACAAGATTTTGGCGCCGTTGCCGGGGAATTGTTTTGTTTGTGAAATTTTTGTCTGAACTGATTTTATTTTTCTACTAGTTTAGTTAGCATTTTTATTTTATTTTTCTTTTGCAATTTTATTTTAGTTTATTTGTTTCTATTGGTAATTGCCCATAAAAAAATAAAAAAATGTGGATGAATCCAGCGTCGGTTTCACAGTCTTTAGAGGACACCTTCAAGGATTTCATTAAGATGACCAACCAGTCCATCAGTGCAGCCAATACATTCAATGTTGATAGCTGTTCCATCTGTGCTAGCCCTATGCATTTAGCACAGAATTGTTCATCTATGCCGACTTTTGCCGAGTATCCCATGGAACAAATGAACACTTTCAATGACTGTCGGTGACAATCAAATGGATCTTACTCCGAGACGTACAATCCAGGGTGGCGAAACCACCCTAATTTTTCATGGAAGCAAAACCAACTGATGAATCAGGGAGGAGCCCCTCATCATGCTCACAATCAATACCCTCTCGGATTTTCTCCACCAGTTCCAAGTTATGGTCACTCAACCCATCCAACACCATAACCCGCTTACCAAGCTCCCATTAAAGCGCCAACATCGGTTTCACAATCATTGGAGGACGCCCTCAATGATTACAGGAAGATGACTAGCCAATCTATAAGTGAAGTGAGGAGTGCAACAATAGTAAACACCCAAGCGATTACCAAGCTAGAGAGTCACATGGGTCAAATCGCAAGTCACTTGGGTGAAGGAGAGAAAGGAAACTTCCCCAGTCAACCCGTGCCCAACCCGAAGGAACAGTTTGCGGTTGAAACTTCATCAACTCCTACGCACGGGCAAGAACAAGTGCAATCGATTATCACATTGAAGTCTGGAAGACAAGTGGACAATCAAGTGGAAGAGAACTCCGCTCTGCAACAAGGGCAAAAAAGTGGCAACAAGGAGAAGAGAGATGCTGAGCCATTTATAGCCACACCTACTATTAAGGATCTTCCTAGATCGTTTGTACCTAAAGCGTCTTACCCTGAGAGATTACAAGTGCCCAAGAAAGAAGGGAGGTCTGAGGACATTTTGGAGGCATGCTTTGCTCAGTTTGGAAAGGATTTGGATTTAGATAAGTTACTTGAGCAAGTGAATGCCATTTTGGAGTCTGCTCCTCGAGAGAGTAGCGAGACGGAGGAGACTGTGGATGAATCCTGCATTGAGGACCCCCTGGAGGCATGCTTTGCTCAATTTGGAGAGGATTTGGATTTGGATAAAGTACTTGAGCAAGCAAATACCATTTTCGAGTCTGTTCCTCGGCAGAGCAGTGAGATGGAGTACACCGCAGCACCTGAGCCCCTCAAGAAGGAACTTAAGCCTTTACCGGACAATCTTAGGTATAAGTTCCTAGGTCCAACAGACTCTTTGCCTATGATTATAGCTTCAGATTTGGTTGAGGCTCAAGAGGAGAAATTATTGGACATTTTAAGAGAGCTTCAGGAAGTTATCAGCCGGACTATTAAGGATATCAAGGGAATCAGCCCCTCGGTGGTGATGCATAAGATACATTTGGAGGAGAATGCCAAGCCATCGAGGGAGCCACAACGAAGGCTCAACCCAGCTATGCAAGAGGTTGTGAGGACTGAAGTGATAAAACTGTTGGATGTAGGGATCATTTGTCTAATCTCTGATAGCCAATGGGTGAGCCCGATTCATGTCGTGCTCAAGCGGGCTAGATTGGTGGTAGTGAAGTATAAGGATGACGAGTTAGTGCCAACTCGTGTTCAATCAGGATAGAGAGTGTGTCTAGACTATCGTAAGTTGAATGCTGCTACAAGGAAGAATCATTTTCCACTCCCATTTATTGATCAGATGGTGGACCGCTTAGTTGGGCACGATTACTAATGCTGGGTCTGGCTGAAGACGTTAAACCTAGCACTCATGGGAGGCACCCCACAACATATCCTTTCTGTTTGTTTATTATTTTACATATTTCTTGTTACTGTTTCTCTCTAGTGTTTTTTGTTTTTCAGTCTTTATTTTTCAAGGACAAAGTGTACTTCAGATCAAGTTTGAGGGTATACTATAAACCATACCAGTCCAGATAGTTCTTCATATCCCAAGTCAGCTCTTTCCATATTATTCACACATTGGGGTCAATGTATAATTTAAGTTTGGGGGTATGGGAGACAATTACACAAACTTTGTCCTAATTTGTTGTTGTTTTTCTTCATTTAAAAAAATAAAAAAGAAGGTAAATGCATGCTCATGTTATTTTGAAATTTTAGTTCATCTAAACAAATACTGTGAGGTGATGTCATTGATGAGCTTAAAATTGTGAACACATGATTTGATGATAGAGTTTTAAAACTTTGTTACTTACTTTAGGCATTTGAGAATTCACATATTTGATCTAATATAACACAAGCACATTAGCACAAAATTGTGTGAGGTATGACATGCGATTTCAATGTGTATGTTTTCTTGACTTAACTGAAACTGGATGACTTGCAGGATAAACACTTTGGCATAGAAACATAAAAATAAATAAATAAATAAGTAAAAAATAAAAAAATAAAAAAATAAAATAAAATTTATAATGATCATCAATAAACTTTCCACTGAGTAACTGGACCTCTTGCCTTAGTAAGCAGAGTGAGTATTCATGTCAAAAGGTGGGAATTTTATTTATAATGATCATTGCGAAATTTTTCGCTGAGTAACTGGACCTCTTGCCTCAGTAAGCAGTGAGTGTCCACATCAAAAGGTGGGAATTTTGCTTGGTAGCATTAAGGCCAATTTAGTTTTGTAGCCTTTTTTACTCGAGTTAGTAAGTCCTTAGGGGTGTCTTTACACCTAATGCCCTAAAACCACCTGGTTTGGGAGTCATTGACTCAACACTCGATATATGGGTCAATTAGAAAGCTTAAGGGAACTAAACTTAGCAGAGCCTTATAATAAAAAAAAATTGTAAAAAAAAATAAAACTATGCCATCGTTGTTCATTCTGATGAGAAATTATGTGAAGCTTGAGACATGGAGACATTGTACATTGAAGTTATTTGGAAACCTCATTTGTATATGCTAATTCACTTTACACTGATTCAAGCTTGTGATGTCTTAGCCTGCCTCTTGTAAGTAATTAGGTTTTAAAATTTCTATTCATTGCGAAGATGGTTTATATCTTTTTTAAGCTTGATCATGAATGAATATCATGGTTTTGAGTGCTCCTTAAATTTTTGGATACCATGAGTGATGAACTTATCTTAATGTTCTTTGTTTTTCATTTAGTTTTTTATTTTGTTTTGCTAAGGGACTAGCAAAATGTATGTTTGGGGGTATTTGATGAGTGTCAAATATTGCATATTTTGTCCCCTTAATTTACATTTGTTAGCTTAGGAATTTGTTACTTTGAGTTGTTTTCGTTGTTTTACAGGTTTATAAGCACTCTGAAAAGAGTTTCACTAAAATTCCCAGAATTGCTTGTACAGATCAGTCATTTTTGTGGATTTTACTATATTTATTCAGGAAAAACCAGGAGATGAGCCATATATGCTTTAAAAGATCTAGATGTCTATTTTCTGAGAAATTTTACGGCTCATAAAAATGATTTTTCTAGAGAAAGTTATGGCAGTTTTAATAGACAAAGGTCAGGCTGTGTGTGATTTCAGCGTGACAGATCAGTCATTATGGTGGATTTTACTGTATTGATTCAGGAAGAACCAGGAGATGAGCCATATATGCATGGAAAGATCCAGATGTCTATTTTCTGTGAAATTTCACAGCTCATAAAAATGATTTTTCTAGAGAAAGTTATGGCCGTTTAGACAAAGGTCAGGCAATGCACCATGCTGCGCTCGAGCGCACAAGACTGTGATCGAGCGCACTTGGGCAGTATTCCACATCGAATTTGAAACATATTGCACTCTTGAGTTTCCCTAGAAAAGTACCACCTCACTGAAGCAATTGGTGTGCAATCCAGAGGACTTCTGCTAGCATTCTGGTGGATCTCGAAGGCTTTGCTACCACAAGGGGAAGCACCGCCTAACAACGAGTGGAATTTCTCCCAATGTATAGCCAGTTTTAATTTATTTCTTTTGTTGGTATTTGTCTAAGGTTTAAGCAGGTCCCAACATGGTTCAAAGATGGTTAAAGTCTAAACCAAGGGTGGAGGATTAAAGTTCAGCAAGTTAGAAGACTGCACACATGTGTGTGCATCACTTTGGAGTAAGGTAAGGCTAGACGCACTAGTGTGTGCACTTCTGCACACAAGCAGAAGGGTGTGTGCATAGCTGGGAGAAGGGGACAGCATCAGTGTGCGCCACGCCCCTCCTTCTCCAGCATCGCACCTTGCAGAATGGGGACTCTAGGTACGCACCAGCACCGCACCGCCCAGTGTGGATGCCTCCAGGAATGCACCAACACCTCAACGCTCACCACCAGCGGCACATTGCCCAGAAGCTGTTGTAAATGTGCTCTGCCCAGCGCCGCACCATGCCTTATTGAGCACCTAGGTGCTAGGCAAAGTCAAGCACACATAGGCAGCATGCATAAGGACTCTCTTAGGTGCGTATGTGCAAGGTTAAAACGCACAGCATCACTTAGGAGTGATGGAGGGCCATGATTAAGTGGTAATCATGATCAAAGGGTGAGGATTGAATCTAAAAAATGACCAAGAAGTGGATGGCTATAAAAGGGGTTCCCTAGCCTCATTTTTCACATATAGAAAAATACAAGTTAGTGATATACTTTGAGATCAATTGTAATACAAGAGAGAATTGTGTGAGAGACATAAACACAAGAGGGACTCTTTTTTGTGAGGCTGGTTGTAAGAGAGAGAGAAGTCTAGATTAGATAGAGAGCATTATTAGTTCTCATCTTCTTCCTTTCTTCTCTTCTTGGTTTCTTCAAGAACTTGAGCTTCTTGAAGGGGATTGCTGTAACTTGTAAGAACCATTTGATTTAGTCCAGAGAGTTCAGAGGAACTCACGGGGACGTAGGCACATTGCCGAACCTCGATAACAACTGCTTGTCTTCTTTCTTTGTTTGATTTTCTGTTCTTGTTTTCGATTCCATTTCTTTCTACAAGTCATTCTAGACTTGGGTGTTTGGAAGATCACCACCTGGGCATCTTGTCAAGGTGATTTCCAACATCTTTTTAATTTTTAAAGTTTAATGTTTAGCACTTTTATTGTGAACTTTAGTTTCATAATTATGAGAGGCTAAATTCTTCATCTAAGGTTGAAGATGAAGCCTCGCCATTGTTTGGCATAATAATTTTCAGATTTGTTCATACAATTATGATATTTTTAGTATAAACGTTCTGTTTAATTATTTGAGTAAAATATTATGATTGATTGCTTTTAAATTATTAAATTGGATATTCCTTGTATTTCATCTGCCGGATACAGCAGATCATTCAAATTAGATTGGATATCCATTGTGATTTGTGAATTAAACGGATATATTGGATGGTTTTGGTTTAGTTTGGGTATTCGTTGTGATTTGTATAATGGTGGATTCATGCAATGGTTTGATAGATTATTTTTATATAGAACATGAAGATATATGCTTTACTTTGGTGGGGTGGATTCAGAAAACCTTAGTGTTTTTATCAGTTGTTTTTAAATCAATTTAGTTTAGTTTTTCTTTGCAAGATACAATCCAAAATTCAGAACTAGGTTAAAATAAGGTTAGTTTAGATAAAAATATATTTTCACACCGCAATTCCCTGTGGATTCGACCTCGCACTTGCACAACACTATATTGCAAACGACTTGTGCACTTGCGAGTAATTTAAAACTCACAACAAAAATAAAATAACCGTGGCAGCTAGCATAGCTGAAAATAAAAGAACCGGGAAGGTAGTCGATCTAAATGAAAATAAAAGTACCGGGAAGGCAGCTAGTCTAAGCTAAAACACGTTGACATGTGGGAAGATATTCCCAAAGATAATATGAAATGATTTGATAATTTAAATTCATGCACTGCATTTGTTTTAAATATTGATTATTATTGCTTGAGATGCTAAAGTGTTATTCTTGATTGTGAATTTATTGAAAGATGAATGTGTCTCTGATAGAAGAAGTTGAGAAACAGAAGAAGGTAATTGGTGAGGATTGTTGCTATGTGGATGATGACAAGGTTGTTGATGTTAAGTCAGTGTCCAAGGAAAGTTTAGAAAAATTGAAGACTATCATTGTTGAACTTGAGGAGGTGAAGTCAATTTTGAAATATTCCTCTAGGGTTAATGACTATTTGTTGGAAATGGAAGGTTTTTCTCCTACCCTTGGAGAGGACCTCTATCCCAAGTTCAAAATTCTAGACCTTGACAAATTTGATGGAAATGGAAACCCTAAAACCCACCTCAAATAGTACCTAAACATCTTGCAACTCATTTGAATTAGCCCAACTATCATGACTCACTGATTACGCTCAAACTAATACGCGGTTATTGTGTATAGTTGAGGTGTCGATCCCACGAGGAAAAGCGAACTACAAAGAAAAGTGTAAACCTTCACACAAACGATAAAGATCAAGTGAGAAAATTTGTGTTTTGATAGTGAAGTAATATGAGAAAATTGTGTAAATAGATTAAAGAATATAATAGAGAAATAAGTAGGTTCCGGAAATCATTCCTAGGTTCGTTGCCTTATTCCAATCTTAATTCAATTGTTTTTATCTCGATTGCTAGTTTCACATCCCAAACAAGCAATCAACAAATATTCGATCAAGCACATGTAAACCCTAATATAATTGATATGAATTACTCTTTACTTTCGATTTAAGCACACATGACCTATCCTATAGATTTATCAAGAAACAACAGTCTATCTTAATGAAAATATCGCAGTAATGGACAAACCTAAAAGATAAATCTACCGGACTCAGTTACATCCAATAATCTTGACATAAGAAGAGCATGACTAGACTTATATCAAGGGGAAAGATACAATCACTGGATTAAGAGAAAATCTTCTAATTAAATCAAAGAATAAATCATAACAATGTTTTGACAATAAATCCAAACTACAACTGAACCAATAATGGAAAATAAGAACAACTATACCTAAGGATTCATCCCTTCACCTTGCTTGGAGATTAGTTGGCCATGGGGTTCATGCTTGAACACTTTGATGAAGGAGAATGTGGTAACCTTCTTGAGTTTTCCAGCCTTGATGATGTCCCCCTTATCAAACCCTAAGTGATCTATTTATAATACAAAGGTCCAAGGGTGGTTTGGGTCTAAACAATCAACTAAAACCCTAATTAGGAAAATAGGGGTTCGTGTGCGTGCCGCGACCCTCACTGACTCGCGCCGTGGCTCTGTCTGGTCTTTGGTTAGGTGAGCTTCTAGGCGCCGCGACCTTGCCTGGTCCAGGCTGCGACCTTGCCTGGTCCAGGCTGCGGCTCAGCCTGGTGCTGATGCTTATGGAGGCTCTGGGCGCCGCGGCCCTGCCTGGTCCAGGCCGCGGTGCACACTGGTGGTGGCAACCTCTGAATGTTTCTGGAGGCCGCGGCTCAGTCCTTCTGTGTTGCGGCGTGGAGCAGTTTCGAAACCACTTCTTCACCTCGATATGCATGGAATCTTAGTGCTTCAAGCAATGATAGCTTTTCCATCTCTTTTAAACTCAAAGTACCTGAAAATGCACCAAAATAAGTCAATGATCCAAAAATATCACTTTAGAGTTGTTAAGGTATAAAAGTGTAATTCAAACCTCGATCAACCCTAAAATTCTAATAAATAAGTACTGTTACGATGCATTTTATGACTCTCATCATAACCCCCAACTAGCTTATTGCTAATCCCTAGCAATTCAAGCGAAAACAAGACAATATGAAATGAATTCTTTAATAGGAATCAAATTAAGTAAAGCAATGTTAGCGTTAATCCAAGATTAATTCATTTTTTGTCTCAAAAATTGTACATAACTCACAGCACATAGAATCATTAAATATCACCCAAGTCTAAAAGTAATCCAAACATCAATCTTAAAATTGTTATCGACTCTTAACATCCATCTTACCACAATCCATTAATCTGAACACCTGGATGATTTTATACATAATATTCATGAATACAAGTCTTGGCCTCTAAAATATTTAATTTGCATGACATCAATCACAAAAACAATGCTCCATAGGCTCATTTTTCAAATCACTCTAAACTATTGTAGAAAAATCACACTACCTTGGATCAATAAGTCTTTAATAAGCTTTTAACGTTAGGCTAAGGTAAAGGTTAAGAAAGAACGGGAAGGTTTCAACACATAAAAGAATTAATCTCTTAGTTTTAAACACAACCTACTTTAAGCACTGGATAACCTTACTTCAACACCCAACTCTTTCAACCATTTTTTCGAGCATTTTTCTCAATAAATCACCAATTTTTTTCTTTTCTTCTTTCTTTGCCATAATTCACTTTATTTTTCTTTTTTGGCATAAGACCATTCACCTCCTTTTTCATTCTTTTCTTTTTCTTTTATTTTCCACAACCCCCAACTTATCTCCTTTAATGTACTTGGGTTATGGTAGTAATATTTTTTCATATTTCCATCCTTACTCCTCTTAAGTGCTTCTTAACAAATGTGTATAACTAAGTTCTTTCGAAAGAGGGGTAAGGATAAAATATTTTTAGGCTCATGAACGTAAGTAAATGGGTTATTAAAAGAAACAAGGCTCAAACAGGTTACTAGCGATGAATATAGCGAGGGTAAGTTTGAAAGGCTCAAACGGTCCAAAAATGGCCTACATTATATCCTAAGTAATGTGCATTCTAGGAATTCACCTCAAGTGATTATCAAATAAGTTTTAGAGCTTGTCGAGACCACAAAATTATTCACAAAGCAATCACACATAAAACTTCTCTAAATGTTTTAGACTAATCATGCAATCTTACCGCAAACCAGAGTCTCAAACCAAATGAAGATTGACACTTAAATTATTCTCAAACCGAAGCAAGATTTAACTTCTTCTAAATGCTATATGCTATCTCAATTAAGCTTATATCATTAACATGTGAATTAATTCTAAGGCTTAACACAAAGCATACTTGAAACAAACAAAAAGGGAAAATGACACCAAGTAGTTCAATGAAAAAAAGAAATACGTTTCCTCCACCCCCAACTTAAAAAATGCGTTGACCTCAATGTGAAAGATAAAGTAAAGGAAATTCCCTTTGTAAGCAAAAGTGCACAGAAGCTGAAAATTGTGCACCACCCTTCGAACTGCATGTTGTTCTTCTTATTGAAATTGTGATTTATAATATAGAACAAAACAACCAAAAAGAAAGCAACTGCAGTGTAACATTAAGATTCCCACCATATGTTAGATTAACACATAAAATCTAAATAAATAACTAAAAATGGAAATAAAGTATGAAAAATAAAATAACGAAAAAAAATACACAATAAATGTTAGTACAGTTATCCGATAATAATAAAATAAAATAAAATAAACTAAAAGGGGACAAACAAGATAGAACCCAAAACTAATCTTCTATGTCTTCATCCTCCTCTTCATTCTCTTCACCTTCCTCAGGAGCTGGATTAAAAGATGAACCCGGATAGGGTGGCAAAGTGGAAAAGTGATCCATGTCACAACTAGTAGCAGAGGCAAGGTGTTGGTACATCTGACTAAAAGAAGAGTATACTCCCGCTTGATAATCGGCTTACCTAGCCAAGAATCGTTCTTGACGATCAAACCTATAACGCAACAGTTTCTGATGCTCGTCAAAATGAATCTCTAAATGCTCAAGGCACTCTACAACAGTGAAATGCCTAGAGGGAGGAGGGGGGGCAGCAATCGCTGCTCTCTCTCCCAAAGCTGACGACCTTGAGGCTTTAATCAGAGTGAGCATGCCATCATCGATGGGCTTCTTGGGTTGTTGGGCCTCCTCATCAGGACTGTACTGGACACCGGCTTGGATGCATAATTGGGTAATTAATGAAGGGAAGTACAATCCAAGCTTTTGTCGCACAGTGTGTATGATAGAATTAAATATGATTTGGCCCATATCAATAGTTGTGCCCATCAAAATGGAATAAATCAGAACAGCTCTCTCAATAGTAAGATCACTATAGTGTGTAG
This sequence comes from Bretschneidera sinensis, assembly GCA_023935145.1. Lineage (NCBI taxonomy): Eukaryota > Viridiplantae > Streptophyta > Magnoliopsida > Brassicales > Akaniaceae > Bretschneidera > Bretschneidera sinensis. Next base: position 57,197,492 of record CM043702.1, on the reverse strand, counting down.
CAGGCATCAATCTCTGACATACAAAATATTGCCAAGCTCGAGCATTAATAGTCAGAGAAGTATCGGGCAAGGTTATAGGGGTATCACCCGCCATTTTCCATGTAGTGCCCGAAATACAGAGAGTATTGCAAATCTCTTCATAATTAATATTAGACGCATATGTAGTATACTCACTATTTTCTATGTCAAGTAGTGCATAAAATCTATTGATAGATGTGCTGCTAAAAGAAACTATTTGTCCTCTCACCCTTACTTTACAATTCCTATGTTCTTCTGCATTATCATAGAATTCTCTAACCACATTTGTGAGGGCATGAGATGGTTGTCTAGCAAATGTACCCCAATGACTATCAATAATCATTCTAAACAAGGTTGGATTTCCCCTCTCTGTGATATTGAATCCTCTCTCAAGAATGAGTTTTCTAGCTTGCATCATCCTAACATATCTCTCACTAGCCTCAAAACTAACAAATTTACTCTCATCAAATTCTTGAGGTTGTTTCCCCCTTGGTCTCTTAGTCTTAGGGGCCATTTGAATCAAATGTATAGAACAATAGAACTAATTCAAAATCAACCACCCAAATAGCACAAATGAACAATAAAGAGAAGAAATTGGTCTTACTTGATGCCCAAAGTTGGAGAAAGAAAGAGTACCCACCAACTTGATATCTTCTTGAAGAACCCAAAATCCTCTTAGAACCAAGCTTTTTGGAGAAATTTCCAATAAAATATGCAATATTAGTGCAAAATCCTTCAAGAAATGATGTTATAAACAAGAAATTTTGAGAAAAAGTGAATAGGTAAGTGAGGGTTTGGAGAGGTGATGAGAGAGAGTGAGGTGTGTTGTGTTTTTCTCAAAGTATAAATGAAGGAGATGGCTGAAATTTTGGGTTTTATCAAGTGCAGAATGAGTGGGCGCCGCGGCTTGAAGACCTAGGTGCTATGCATGCGTGCTGGGCGCTACGGCGCAGAGGAAGCTAGGCGCGGCGTGGCATGGGGCGAGTTGGACGAGCCTGCTGGGTGAGGCGCTAGAGAGATGGGCCTAAGCATGACCTGGGCTAATTCAGTGTGCTTCTTGGGGGGCGAGGCATGCTGGGCTGGGCTTAGGCGCGACCTGGGCCTGTTTTCTAGTTCTAAAAAGAAAAACTTGTTTGTGCAAAATAAAATTAATAAAAAAACCTTTAAGCTAGAAATTAGATTAATTTAAACTAAAGAAACTAAAAATTAAAATTGAAATAAACTTAAACCAAACAAACAAAACAAAAGAAAAATAAAAACATACTTATGTGGTGTGGTCAAGGTGAATAGACTGGATCCATAAGTGGAATGTCATCCACTTCCAGATCTTGCCTATCGATTAATATTTCAAGGCGTTGACCATTTACTTTAAAAATTCGACCATATCTATATCCTCTATTTCTACCACTCTATTGGCAAAAACATTATTTACTACAAAAGGGTCGGTCCACCTCGACCGAAGTTTTTCTGGATGCTTATGGAGTCTAGAATCGTATAAGGATACCCGATCATTAGGCTTAAATGTTTTCCTCAAAATATTTTTATCACGAAACACTTTCATTTTAGCCTTATAGATTCTAGAGTTCTCATAAGTATCATTTCTCAACTCCTCTAACTCGGTCAACTGAAATTTCCTAAGCTTACCCACTTCTCCTATGTCAAAATTGAAAGACTTGATGGCCCAATAAGCTCGATGCTCGAGCTCTACAGGTAAATGGCAAGGCTTTCCAAAAACAAACCTATAAGATGACATACCTAAGAGAGTTTTGAAAGCTGTATGGTAAGCCCAAAGCGCGTCAACTAGTCTCAAAGACCAATCCTTGCGATCCGGGTTGACTGTTTTTTCTAAAATTTGTTTAATTTTCCTATTTGCAAATTCTACCTGTCCACTCATCTGAGAGTGGTAGGCAGTAGAAATCTTATGTAACACCCCATATTTTCTCATCAAAGCTTCAAAAGAACGGTTGCAAAAATACGTTCCTTGATCACTAATTATAGCACGTGGTGTACCAAATCGAGATAACACATTTTCTTTGAGAAATTTAATTATTATTCTATTATCATTGCTTCAACAAGTTGTTGTCTCTACCCATTTTGACATATAATCTATTGCCACAATGATATATTGATATCTGAAAGAAGGAGGAAATGGTCCCATAAAGTCAATGCCTCAACAATCAAAGATTTTAATCACTAAAATTGGGTTTAAGGGCATCATATTACGACAAGACACAGCTCTTAACTTCTTACACTTTTCACATGAGCGACAATAGATATTTGCATCTTTAAACAAGGTGGGCCAATATAATCCACACTGAAAAATTTTTGCAGCAATATTTTTCATTGAAAAGTGGCCCTCACAAGCATGGGAGTGACAAAATTCCAAGACACTGGCAATCTCTTCATTAGGGATGCAACGCCTTAAAATTTGGTTAGGGCAGTACTTGAAAAGATAGGGTCATCCTAATAAAAATTACGTACCTCAGTTAAGAACTTCCTCTTGTCTTGAGCACTCCAATCCATCAGTATCTCACCAGTAGCCAAATAATTTACGATATGAGCAAACCATGACAGAGAAGTAACAGATAGTAAATGCTCATCGGGAAAATCATCATTGATTGGCATGTCATCAGAGGTGTCCTCAAATGTGAGCCTTGAGAGATGGTCAGCCACCACGTTCTCTACTCCTTTCTTGTCTTTGATGGTAATGTCAAATTCTTGCAAGAGTAAAATCCACCATATTAGTCATGCCTTAGCATCCTTCTTTGTAAGAAGATACTTAAGGGCTGCATGATCTGTGAAAATAAGAATAGAAGAACCAATTAAATAAGCAAAAAACTTGTCCAAAGCAAATACTACAGCTAGCAATTCTTTTTTCAGTGGTGGAGTAATTTATTTGAGCACTATTTAGAGTTTTACTAGCATAGTAAATGACAAAAGGTTTCCCCTCCCTTCGCTGTCCAAGAACAGCTCCTACAGCAAAGTCACTAGCATCACACATTATTTCGAAAGGTAAAGTCCAATCAGGTGATTGCATTATGGGTGCTGAAGTAAGCTTGCCAATGAGCATTTTAAAGGCCTCTTGACAAGATTGTGTCCACTCAAATGAGGCATCTTTAACTAGGAGGGCACATAGTGGTCTAGATATATTGGAAAAGTTTTGTATGAACCTCCTATAAAAACCAGCACGACCAAGAAAGGACCTCACATCCTTTACTGTCTTAGGCATAGGAAATTTAGAAATCAATTCAATCTTAGATTGATCAACCTCTATCCCCTTAGAAGAAACAATATGCCTTAAGACGATACCTGAAGGTACCATGAACTGGCATTTTTCCCAATTTAAGACTAATTCCTTTTCTTCATAACAAATTAATACTCTCTTTAAGTTCAATAAGCATGTATCAAATGAAGATCCAAAAACAGTCAAGTCATCCATAAAAACTTCCATGCAATTTTCAACCATATCACTAAAAATGCTCATCATGCAACGTTAAAAAGTGGCAGGTGCATTACACAATCCAAATGGCATTCTATGAAAAGCATAAGTGCCAAAAGGATAAGTGAAAGTGGTTTTATCCTGGTCTTCTAATGCAATTTCAATTTGATAATAACCAGAATAACCATCTAGAAAACAATAAAAAGGATGACTAGCTACACGCTCAAGAATTTGATCGATAAAAGGGAGTGGGAAATGGTCTTTCCGGGTGGCAGGATTTAATTTTCTATAATTAATGCACATTCGCCACCCAGACACAAGTTTTGTAGGGACTAACTCTCCTAGGTCATTCTTTACCACAGTGACACCGGAATTTTTCGGAATGACTTGTGTAGGACTTACCCATTTACTATCAGCTATGGGATATATAATTCCTGCATCTAATAGTTTTAACACTTCATTTTTCACTACTTCTTTCATAGTGGGGTTAAGCCTATGTTGAGGGTCTCTATGAGGACTAATTCTTTCATCCAAATTTATCTTATGAGAACAGATTAGGGGACTAATACCTTTTAAATTAGCCATGCTCTAACCTAAGGTTGATTTATGTTCATTTAGGGTCCGAATTAATTTCTCACCTTGAGACTCAGACAATTCAGATGAGATAATAACAGGAAAAGTATCACCTAGACCGAGGAAAACATGCTTCAGACCCTTAGGTAGCGACTTCAATTCAACTTTGGGTGCTTACACACTTGAGGAGATTTGTTTCTCGCTTCTTTCAGGCAATTCCTCAAACTTCGGTTGCCATGATCGAGTGCCATAATCCTGAGATTTATCAAAAATAGTACAAATATCAATTACATCAGATTTATCATTAATATAATCAAACTCAAAATTAATAAGAAAATACTCAAGAGGATCAAAATCATGAGCTATAGAAACTTCCCTATCGATGAGTGCCTCGATCATGTATAACTGGTGGTTCTCGTCCTCATCTTCTGGCTATTTTGCAACATTGAAAATGTTCACCTCGATGGTCATGTTTCCAAAGGACAGCTTCATGAGTCCATTCCTATAATTAATTAGAGTATTTGTAGTAGTAAGGAAAGGTCTACCCAAAATTAAAGGAATTTTAGAGTTAGTGTCAACAGCAGAAGTAGTATCAAAGGTTAGGATATAAACAGGATAGTAAAATTTATCAATTTGAATCAGAACATCCTCTACCACACCCCGGGGTACTTTGACTGAACGGTCAGCCAATTGCAATACCACAGCGGTTGGTTTGATTTCTCCCAAACCCAGCTGCAAATAAATAAAAAATGGCATCAGATTTACACTAGCTCCTAAATCTAGCAATGCTTGCCCAACCTCATGATTTCCAATGCTACATGCAATGGTTGGACAGCCAGGATCCTTGTATTTGGGGGGGATCCTTTGCTCAATTAAAGCACTAACTTGCTATGTTAGGAATGTTGTTTTCTTCACATGGTGCTTCCTCTTAATTGTACATAAATCCTTGAGAACTTTTGCATAAGTAGGAACTTGTTTAATCACATGCAAAAGAAGGAGATTAAGTTTTAATTGCCTTAGGTTTTTTAGGATTTCATTATTTAGATCCAAATTTTTCTTGTTTGATTTTAAGGCTTGAGGGAATGGTGCCTTAACAGGGCTTTTGGTAACCTTAGGGTCCTTGGGCTGCTCGGTATCACTACTACCTTGACCCTTTTCCACATCCTCTAATTTGTTCGTTGTTGGGATGTGTAATGACTTACCACTTCTTGTCACAATGGCATTCACATCTTTCAGATTTGCTTGTGCCATGTGTTGACCATGGGGTGTGGACTGAGCTTGGGAAGGGAACTTACCTCGCTCATTCACGCTCAAGGAGCCCATCAGTTTGGTCACTTGGCTCCTTATTTCCTTGTTCTCCTCAACAACCTGTGTAATTAATGTTTCACATCTTTGGTTTATCTTACCCTGTGCCTCAATAAATGCATGCAAAGTGTCTTCTAAAGAACTCCTAGAGGATGAGGGTGCATGATATGGTGCAGGGTATGATCTAGGGGGTTGTGCAAGCTGCTGGTTTTCAAACTTCCAACTGAAGTTGGGGTGATTGCACCATCCTAGATTTTAGGTGTTAGAGAAGGGTGCAAAAGGCTTCTTGTACATGCCTAAGGTATTACATTGTTCCTCATATATCCCTCTCATATCAACAAATATGGGGCACTCTTGAGCGGGATGGCCTACCCCGCCACACACAAAACATGGTTCCAAAGATTCAGCTTGATTAGCCATGTGTGTTGGCTTTGAGCCTTTAGTTTTGAATGCATCTAACTCCCTAGTGAGAACCTTAGCTTTTAGGTTATCTTCTTCCCTAAAATAGTATATTCCACCACCACTTGGGTTTCCTACAGGTCGTGACCTAATTGTGCTTTCAGTAGCACTAGGTCCAGTCCAAGTGTGAGCTTTTTCAGCAAGCTTATTGAGGTATTCTATGGCCTCATCAGGATCTTTTTGTAAAAATTCACCATTGCACATCATGTCTAATAATTAGTGCTCTCTATATGTAAATCCTTCATAAAAATAGCTCACTAAGCGCCAATTCTCATATCCATGGTGAGGATATATACTTAACAGCTCCTTAAATTTCTCCCAATATTGATACAGAGTCTCATTATCCTTTTGTGCAAAGGAGGAGATTTGTCTTTTTAAAGCATTGGTCTTATGTTGAGGGAACTATTTATTAAAGAAGACCTAGGTCATCTCATTCCATGACCCAATAGATCGTGGCCTCAGTGAGTATAGCCAACTCTTAGCTTTATCCTTCAAGGAAAAAGGAAAAAACTTTAGTTTCACGATATCATCAATTGCATCTTGACTATGAAAAGTTGCAACTACTTCCTAAAACTCCCTAATGTGTACATATAGGTTTTCATTTTTCAAGCCATGAAACGTAGGGAGTAATTGTATCATCTCTGTTTTAAAATCTTGATGGCGAGTATTGGCTGGAAACATGATGCATGATGGTGTGGATGTTTGGTTAGGATGTAAGTAATCCTTAAGTGTCCTAGCAACATTCTCATTAGGGTTATCAGCCATGTTAAGATCCTCTAAATTCTCATTTGAGTGTACACTATCGTTTGATCTAGGAGACGTTTCACTAACGGACGAGGAAGGAGAGAGTAACTCTATTTCGGGTCCTTTAATGAATCTACCTCATGAATCTCTCGGTCTAAGCATACACCAAATGAGTTAAAGGAGAAATAAATAAAACAAAATAATAAAAGAAAATCAAAAAATCAAAACTTAGAGAAAGGAACAATATCACCATATTGTCTCAAAGTTGACAATCTTCCTTGTACTTAAGTGCATTTCCCCGGCAACAGCGCCAAAATTTGATTACACTCAAACTAATACGCGGTTATTGTGTATAGTTGAGGTGTCGATCCCACGAGGAAAAGCGAACTATAAAGAAAAGTGTAAACCTTAACACAAACGATAAAGATCAAGTGAGAAAATTTGTGTTTTGATAGTGAAGTAATATGAGAAAATTGTGTAAATAGATTAAAGAATATAATAGAGAAACAACAAGGTTCCAGAAATCCTCCCTAGGTTCGTTGCCTTATTCCAATCTTGATTCAATTGTTTTTATCTCGATTATTAGTTTCACATCCAAAATAGACAATCGATAAATATTCAATCAAGCACATGTAAACCCTAATGTAATTGATATAAATTACTCTTTACTTTCGATTTAAGCACACATGACCTATCCTAAAGATTTATCAAGAAACGACAGTATATTTTAATGATAATATCATAGTAATGGACAAACCTAAAAGATAAATCTACCGGACTCAATCACATCCAACAATCTTGACATAAGAAAAGCATGGCTAGACTTATATCAAGGGGAAAGATACAATCACCAGATTAAGAGAAAATCTTCTAATTAAATCAAAGAGTAAATCATAACAATGTTTTGACAATAAATCCAAACTACAACTGAACCAATAATGGAAAATAAGAACAACCACACCTAGGGATTAATCCCTTCGCCTTGCTGGGAGATTAGTTAGCCATGGGGTTCATGCTTGAACACTTTGATGGAGGAGAATGTGGTAGCCTTCTAAAGTTTTCTAGCCTTGATTATGTCCCCCTTATCAAAAGTTAAGTGATCTATTTATAATACAAAGATCCAAGGGTGGTTTTGGTCTAAACAATCAACTAAAACTCTAATTAGGAAAACAAGGGTTCATGTGCGCGCCGCGGCTCTGTCTAGTCTTTAGTTAAGTGAGCTTCTGGGCACCGTGGCCCTACCTGGTCTAGGCCGTAGCTAAGCCTAGTGCTGATGCTTGTGGAGGGTCTGGGCATTGCGGCCCTGCCTGGTCCAGGCCACGGCGCACACTGGTGCTGGCAACCTCTGAATGTTTTTGGAGGCCGCGGCTTAGTCCTTCTGTGCTGCGGCATGGAGCAATTCTGAAACCACTTCTTCACCTCGATATGCATGGAATCTTAGTGCTTCAAGCAACAATAGCTTTTCCATCTCTTTTAAACTCAAAGTACCTAAGAATGCATCGAAATAAGTCAATGATCCAAAAATATCACTTTAGAGTTGTTAAGGTATAAAAGTGTATTTCAAACCTAGATTAACCCTAAAATGCTAACAAATAAGTACTGTTACGATGCATTTTATGACTCTCATCACTCACCTCTTTCAAAGATCCCTCATTGGTCCTATTTTACAGTGGTATCAAAACCTAGACTCGACCAAGATCTAGACCATGGAAGATATTGCCTCTGAGTGTATCATGCAATATGCCTAAAGCACCCAAGTCAATGTCACACTTCCTGATCTCGAGACCACCAAATAAAAACTAAATGAAACCTTTTTTGAATTTACCACTCATTGGAGGGAGAATGTAGCCTAAATGACTAATCGTTCTAGTGAGAAGGACCAAGTTTGCGTTGCTCTGATGAAGTTGCACCCCACCTACTTTCAACCCTTGTATGCCATTCAATTAACTACATTCAACAACTTTATGACTATATAATTCAAGTAGAAGATACAATGATCAGTGGTTCTATTTCCAAAGGTGAAGTTACTAAGTATCAGAAGAAAGGTAATCATTTTGCAAGCAACTCTAACTCCTACCACAACAAAACCAATGAGGTAAATGTGGTAGTGAATAAATTCTTTCGCAAGTTTAATGAACTCTATGCACCTTTGACTAATATAATGAACAGATTGATCAAGAAAGGATTCTTAATCCTACGTGACCTTATCTCAAACACCAACTACAAAAGTTGTAATAGCGAGTACTATGATTCCACCAACAAAATGACCACCTCATCGACCGTTGTGGTCACTTCTACCACTCAATCCAATACTTCATTGAAAACGACACCACACCTAAATCTACACCAAAAGCCACTCCAAATATCCACAACAACCCACTTTCAAATTACCAAAATATCCCTCTCTCTACAAAGATCAATTACATTGTTGAAGAAGATGATCCTTCTTACTTGATCACCTCTACTGGAATGAAACCTTTGTTCACCTTTATGTATGAGGATCCCTTCTTTGCATCAATAATCTTTACTATAGACTCTATTTGGTCTAAATCAGAAGATGAACCTGATGATGGAGGGTGTTTGGACTCTTAGAGTGAATTCAATTGTAGTAATGAAGAAGAAGCAAACCGTTAAGTTGATGTTCTAATCGAAAAGATGAAAGACCTAACACATGTTAGTAGAGGAGGTAGACATTTCAAGCCTCCATTTCTTGAGGCCAATCACATTGAGAAATAGTTATATAAATAATTAGAGTAGGAGAAAGACATAGGAAAAGGTAAGTGGAAGATGAAGAAGGAAAGTTTACTGCTATGAGGTAGTTAAAGAAGACACAAGCCAAAATCTTCATATAAGAATTGGTTAATGCTTCTCCACCCGATAGGAGATCTTTTTGACAAGCACTAGCCAAAATGGAGGTATCCATAGACACCACCTCTTAAGATATCGTCAACTTTATGACTACTCCAAAGAAACCTAAAAAATCACATTAATTGATAATGACCACCTAGAAAAAAGTAATGCTCATAACAAGCCTTTGTATGTGACTGTGGTAGCTTATGAGAAAAAAAATCCCCATGGTATTGGTTGACAATGGATTTAATTTGAATATATGCCCACTTCGCACCATGAAATGCCTTTGATCCATGAGAAAGATTTAAAAACTACTTCACAAATGGTGAGAGTATACAACAATACCAAGATGAATGTGTTATGAGTGATCAAGTTTCATGAAAAAGTTGGTCTCTTGTAAGGTATGATTGAGTTTTACATGATTGACATACCTACCTTGTATAATCTCTCGCTTGGGTGACCTTGGTTGCATGCAAGAGAAGCTGTTCTATTGACACTGTACCAAATGTTGAAGGTCAAAACCGAAGGAGGAATGTTGACCATTCATGGAGACCACTATTACATGGAGGTATTTGAGCTTGGTGAAGAGATGGATGCACTACTGAATGGGTTTGAATTTTTTGTGGACATGGTAACTTTATATGGAAATCATGTAATCCTAAACATAATGGGAGTATGGGTTACCTGATAGTAGTATGCCCTACAAGCAAATAATATTTTATGTCTAGACATATTACTTGTAATTAATCTTATTCATTTATTAACAATAAATATTTATTTATGATATTTATAATATTTATCGCATGCATTACAAATCAAATTACACGTGTTTACAGGATAGAGCCCATAGAACAAATGAAATGAAAATAAGTACAATGATGAGATTTTGCTAATGAGATGTATTTACTTAAGCTTTATTCTTAAATGTTCTTTATCATAGGATCACTAAGATTGGAATTAATGAACTGAGATAAATTAGTACATACTACATTTTTCAAGGAGTTAAGGGCGATTGATCTCATTGTCACTAGTGTATAAGACACTAAAACAAGTTATGTAGGAGCTTGTTAGAGAATAGGTACACCAAGCTGACTTAACTTAAGTAATTCCTATTAGAAATTTTACTGGCTATTAATAGGTGTTCTTACATTGAAGTTGTGCAAGTGATCCTTAAACTTGAGGCATCATAGATGCCTTATGTATACCTAATCATGCTTTTGATACTACTTAAATGTGATTCTAATCATGGGTCATATAACGGTAGTAATTGGGTATGAACACTTATGCATGGAGGTATGTCAGTGTAAAATAGAGGATCCATCACTCTTAGTAAAAGAGAGAGAATGCTCTATGTGATCTGATTAAGTTACAGCTTAGAAATTCTTTGCCCAATGTGGGGTGAAAATAAGAAAAGAGTTTCAAATTTCACAATTTAAATTATGAACTTGAGATCCAGATACAAGTGATTAAATAATTAAAGTTTGAAAAGAATTTCATACTTTAGGTTTAATCAAGGGCATTGCATGATGGAAAGATTGAATTGTAGGGTAACTAACAACGAAAAGGTTCACTCTAAATTCATATTACTTGGGTAGTCATGACATACTGCTATGTGTCAATCAGGACTTGTAGAATTCCTTAAGAATTAATTAAAAGGAGTTTTAATTAATTGGATGAGATCAAATTGTTACATAAATGTTACGACCTACTACTAGTGCGATATTGAACCTAAGGTGTCACACACAATAAGGGAGTTGTAAGAATAAGAAAAACTAGAGGGCCAATAGATAGATTTCTAGGAATTAAATGAAACTAGAGGTTTACTTGCAATTATAAAAATCTTAAAGCTTTTAGGAGAAATAATTTATATAGAGGCTTCTATGTGAAAGAAACCCTAATTCAAAATTTTTTTTTTAATCTAAGCTCAGATCTTAAACTTTTTATATAAAGGAAAAAAGTTGAAAAATAAACCTTGAGCTAGCAGTCTTGATTTTCGGCAATATAATTGGGGATTTTGTTCTTGGTTGCTCGTGTAGATATGCTTAGAGGTCAGACACTTGAATGGCTTGTGAACTCATCTTCAAAAGATTAACCAGAATCTCCATCGATTAAAGGTATAAATATCTAACATTTTATGGAAATTATCGTCTTATTCTAATAGATCCATATAAAGTATTATTTGGTTTTAAGTTTATTAGTATGAAAATTTTAAATTTTCGTTGTGTTTCTATACCGGTAGACTTACACTACCGTCAAGGAAAAGTTTGGGAAAATATTTGCAAGTCCAATCAAAACTATCATGGGCTATGATATGAGCCCACCAATGGGCAAGGTAAATTGAAAATTGGAAAAGTAAGTTTATTACCGCCAACGGTCAATTTATTAGGATTGGGGAAGATTTTCCACATTGTGGCTTTCCAGAACCATGGATTGATCCCATTTCTTGTGTTAGGTACCCTGGACTCAAAATCTTTTTTCATGATGATTTCAATTGGGAGAGTGATGAAGAAGGTGTTGAGGAATGCCAAGGAAAAGAATATTGAGGAAGAAATGAAGGAGAATAATGGATTATGTTAACCAAGAAGCTATAAATCTATTGTTCTATAGAAGAGCCATCACTACCACCAACCCGACCAATTGATCATCCCAATTAAAGAGAGGATCACCATTTATCGATGGAGGTTCGAGAGAGAAGTTGCAATTTATGTTGGGTCAGAGCCACTTACAAGTGGTATTGAGTCTTATTTGTTTTCTGGCTTTGGTTATAGGTCTATTGAGTCTTATTTTGAAGTTTCTAGTCTGTAATTGCATTACTCAATGACAATGAGACCACTTTAGATTTCAAGTACTTGCTTATCTCTTCTTGCAATAGTAAATCCATTATGAATTTGAACCATATGAGAACAATGAGAAGCAAAATGATCAACTGAAATTAGATAACACTATTTCTATCAACATTGGTATAAAAGAAGAACCTAAAGAAATTAAAATTTATGATATATTATCAACACATGAATAACAACAACACATTTTCATTATTATTGAATGAATATCTAGTTGTATTTGTATGGTCCTATGAAGATATGCCATGTATTGATCCCCTCATTGCACAACATCAAATTCCATTCTTAGAACACATGAAGCTAGTGAAATACAAGCTTAGACACATGAAATCAGATTGCTTCTCAAGAGTAAGGAAGATATTACTAACCAGTTGAAAGTGAAATTCCTTATTGTTTCCAAGTACCCAGAGTGGATTGCCAATATTGTTCCAGTACCAAAGAAGGATTGAAGGATTCGAGTATGTGTTGATTATGGAGACTTGATAAAGCCAATCCAAAAGACAATTTTCTACTCTTTCATATTAATTTTCTAATTGACAACACTATCAGCCATGCTCTTTTTTCTTTTATGGATGGATTTTCTAGGTACAACCAAATTCATATGGCACCAGAGGACAGAGAGAAGAATACCTTTTTAACTTAGTAGGGAACATTCTATTATAGGGTCATGTCATTTGGGTTGAAGAATGCAGGCGCTACTTACCAGAGAATGGTAAAAACATTGCTCCTTGATATCATACAGAAGGAAGTAGAGGCATATGTTGATGATATGATAGTAGAGTCAAAAGAGAAACAGGATCACTTTGGAGCACTTTACAAGTTCTTCATGTGCATTCAGAAGTTCAATTTGATGTTGGATCCATAAAAATGTGTTACTTGGTGCTACTGCTAGTATAACTAGGCTTTATGGTCAACTAGAGAGGAATAAAAGTTGATCCAGTAAAGATAAAATCTATTATTAATATGTCTGCTCCAAGAACTGATAAGGAGGTTTGAGTTTTCCTAGGTAGAATTCAGTATATCAATCGCTTCATTGCCAAACTCACGATAGTATGAAAGCCTATCTTCAAGTTTCTTAAGAAAGGGTCCAAGATTGAGTGGACACGACAATGTTAAGAAGCCTTTGATAAAACCATGACTTATCTTGACAATCCACCAATTTTAGTTTCTCCATGACAAGGGGCACCATTGTTTTTGTACTTAGCCGTTACCGATACCACAATGGGTTGTATGCTAGCACAAGAAGATGAAGACAAGAAAGAGAATGCAATCTACTATCTCAGTAAGATAAACTCTGAGACAAGGTATTCCAAGATTGAGAAAGATGAGATATTCTAAGATCGAGAAAGCTTATCTAGCTTTAGTTTGGCCCATCAAGAAATTAAAGCGCTATATGGTATCATACCAGGTTTTAGTAATTTCTTTAATGGATCCTTTGAAGTACTTGTTTGAGAAATCTGCATTGATTGGGAGGATGTCTCTTGGCTTATCCTATTGTATAAGTTTGATCTCTAATATGTCAATTGAAAGTCTATCAAAGGTAACGCAATTGCTGAATGCTTTGTCGAGCACCTTATAGAGGATGGTAAGGATTTATTGCTTGCACTCCTAGATAAGGAGTTGATGGTAGTAAATATCGAGAAAGGTTGGAAGATTTAATTTGATGGAGATTCTAATTAGAATGGATATGGAGTAGATGTGGTGATTGTCTCTCCTAGTCAATCGTGCACTCCTTTGTTAGTTAAGTTAAACTTTCCTACAACAAACAATGTTGCCGAGTATGAAACACGTGCTATTGGATTGGAGGCTTTGTTAGCTATGGATGTGACAGAAGTGGAGGTCTTTGGAGACTCTACTTTGATAATCTTGCAAGTGAAAAGGAAATAGAAGATCAAAGAAGAAAATTTGAAGCCTTATCAAGAATACATAGAAGAGTTAATCTGAGGGTTTAATAGTGTCATATTTATTTATCTTCCAAGAGCCCAGAGTCAGTTTAACAATGACTTAGCAACCTTAGCCTTACTAGTAGACATGCTAGATGGTGTGCAATTCAAACCATTGATGATTGAAAAATGCAAAGATCTAGTTTATTGTCATAAGATTGAAATAAAAGCAGAGTCAGTGATGAATTACCGTGGCTCATCAACATCAAGAGGTTTTTCTGATAATGGAGAGTATCCTAAGGGAGCCAATAAGAATGATCAAAGAGAAATCCAAATGTTAGCCTTGAATTATCTGCTTTGTGGAGGTCAGTTGTACAAGAGAAGCTATGATGGTATGCAACTTCTGTGTGTGGATGAAGACTCAGCTGCTAGATTGATTGAAGAAATACACACTAGAGAGTGTTATACAAGCATAGAATACACAACAAAAAATTAAAAATTTATGCTCATAGACTTGAATCCAAAGATAAATCTCTATGAATCTATTAGAATGATGATCTAAATAATATTGCCATACAAGGTTAGAGATTTTCTTACTTTTGATGGAGATTCTTGTTAATCTTTAAAACTGATTCACTAGCCGTTCAAGAGTCTAACCTCTAATCGTAATTCCACACGACTAACCAAGAACAATGATCTTTTTCTTCAAGATGTTGAACACCACACGATAAAGAACACTAGGGCTGGCTAAAAATTCCCTGAGTGCTACCTTTGAAAAATCGGCCCTGCTAGAGAGAAAAAATGTCTGAAACTAATATCAACAATAATAATAATGTTAGGGTTTCTATCAAATAGAACCTTTATATAGAGTCCTTACTTCTAAAAGCTCTAAGATTTTTAGAATTTCAATTGAAACCCTGGTTTACCTCTACAAGTCATAATTGAAACTTAGTAGTATGTCATGACTACCTAAACAATACGAATTAATGTGAACCTTTCCATTGACTATTACCATACAATTTTGTCCTTCCATCACGCAGTGTCCCAAATTAAACCAAGGTATGGATTTACTGTCAAGTTTTAATTATTTAATTATATGTATCCAGATCTCAAGTCCATAACTTAAATGGTGAAATTAGAAAATCCTTTCTAATTTCCACCCTACCTTGGTCAAGCAATTTCCAAGTTGTGACTTACTTACATCACATAGGACATTCTCTCTCTTTTATCGAGAGTGATGGATCCTCTACGGTTCTTATTTTCATTGCTTTATTTTATAGGCTTTATCATTTAATCCACATATAGTAATTTGTAACGAACATGATAAATAGGATAAATGCCATTCATTCATATTTACTATCAATAAATGAATAAGATTAATTACAAGTAACATGCCTATAACATCAAATGCTATTGGCTTGTAGGGTACACTACTATCAATCTCCCGCTTGCACTAAAGTCAACAACCTAGGTATCTAATACTCATTGCTTTAAGTAGTGGATCCGAAATATTTTTGATAAAAATCTTTAATATTTACATCCTTATAGATCTATCTCTATAGAACTTGTTCCCCAAAATATAGTATGCTTTACCCAAATAATTTCATAGAGAAATTCTTTGACAGCCAAATATTGACTGATTGTAGCTTACCTACATCATTACCGATGAGTAGTATGTCTTCTATGTAAAGTATTAAGAATATCATAGTGTTCTCACTGACCTTCTTATACACACATGGTTCATCCTCATTTTTAATAAAATCAAATTATTTGATTGTCTTATCCAAACAGATGTTTCAACTTCGAGAAGCTTACTTTAATCCATAAATGGATTTTTGAAGCTTGTACACCTTGTGGTCATTACCACTAGATGTAAAACCCTCAGGCTGTGTCATATACACATCCTCCTCTATGTTTCCATTAAGGAATGTAGTTTTTACATCCATATGTCATATCTCATAGTCATGGTATGCAACTATAGCAAGTAAAATCCTAATAGATTTAAGCATGGCCACTGGAAAGAAGGTTTTATCAAAGACGATTCCTTATCTTTTCTTAAAACTTTTCACTACTAGACTTTCTTTATTGGTCTCTACCTTTTCATTTACTCCAATATTTTTCTTAAAGAACCATTTGCAACCTACAAGTACTATACCTTTAGGTGCATCAACCAAAATCTATACTTTGTTGGAGTACATGGAATCCATTTTAGATTTCATGGTTTGTAGCCTCTTCTCTAAATCAATATCTGGCATCACTTCTTCATAGTAAGCAAGTTCTTTATCATCTATAAGGTGTACCTTTAGGTAACCATTTATGAGAAGTCCATATCTCTATGGAGCCTAAGGTATTCTGGTAGATCTACCAACTAGTTGTGTATTAGGAAGATCAATTGATTTCCTTAATTTGAACAATACTAGGTTGTAGTTCTTATGACACTTCATCAAGAACTTTCTTCCTCTCAATGCTCCATTCTAGCATAAACTCTTTTACTATAAAGGTAGCATGCTAAAAAATAAAAAACTTTTTTTCTTGAGGATGATAGAAATAATATCCTAAACTTTCTTTAGGACATCACATAAACCTACATTTCTTAGACCTACTTCTCAACTTGTTTGTATGTAACTTCTTTACATAAGCAGGACAAGTCAAAATCTCAGTGTGTTTAAGATTAGGTTTTCTCCCTTTCCATATCTCATATGGTGTTTTAGGTACTACCTTTGGGGGAACCTTATTCAATAAGTATGCGGCGCATAGGACAACATATCAATAAGAGGATATAAGAATATTATTGTAGCTCATCATGAATCGTACCATATCCAATAGGGTGCGATTCCAAGAAGAGTTCAATTCTCATTCTCTTTGAGATAATCGAGAAATTCATTAAACAAGTATATGCCTCTTGGATCAGATCAAAGAGCTTTAATACTTTTCTTAGTTTGTTTGTCAACTTCACTTCTGAATTCTTTGCACTTTTCAAAAGACTCAAACTTATACTTCATTAAGTACATATACCCATACCTAGAATGCTCATCGGTAAAGCTAATGAAGTAAGAGTAACCTCCTCAAGCATTAACAGTTAGGATCCCACATAAATCACAATATATTAACCTTAACACAATCCTGACTCTTTCTCCATGTCCACTAAAGAAGATCTAGTCATTTTCCTATAAGATAGGTTTCATAGGTTAGATAGGATTCACAATTTGATAGATCCAAGAATCCATCTTTTACCAACTTGTTTGCACTATCCTCATTGATATGACCTAGTCTTAAGTGCCACATGTAGGAATTATTTAGATCATGATCTCTTTTCCATTGTTGTTCCATATAAAATGTTTTACTGTATACTTCTAGATGGTAAAATGGTAAAACTAAGTAATAAGTCCTTACCGCTAATGTAGCAACACTTGCTTCATTTCCAGGGTGAAGGTTGACTTATCCTTACTTAGTTTCTTGTTTTTTCTTAGAGTTTGTAGCATATTGCAAAAGTGAGAACCATACTTGGTATCTAATACCCAAGTAGGAGCATTAAGTATATTTCAATGAAGAACAACTGAGACATACCTTCGTGATATGATCCACGCCAAGAACTAAGAACTTGATGGATCAAGAAGACTTCCAAGATCGTCTAGAAGCAGATTTATGTGAGATCCGACCCATTGCTTATATTGAAGCAAGAACCTTGGTATAATGAAGACTAAGACCATGAACCATTGCTTGTATTGAAGCAAGAATGTTGGTATAATGAAGACACCACAATCAATTATGGAAGGATTGATTGATAAGTCAAAGATGAACGCCACGGAAACTCCAATAAGTTCAGAAGTTCTAAAAGAACCAAAGAGAATTTTTGCTCACAAAGTATGAATCAAATATGAATTATCTTATTCCAAAAAGCCAATGGCTATTTAAATACATGAGAATTCGTAACCACTTAGAAAAAAGGAAAACTAAGAAATAGGAAATAAATCTAAATAGAATTCTGGTAGGAATAGGAAACTAAGAAATAGGAAATAAACCTAAATAGAATTCTGGTAACCTAAAATCCAAATAAGGAAAGTACCTAACTTGGCATGCAAACCTTATAATTCAACAATTAAATTAATAAGGAAACAATTAAAAAAAAGGGTAATAAGTAAAATTGCAGCCTGTCATTTTCCTTGATGAGCCAACCAAAATGAGTAAGTTTCCAATTTTGGAACTCTAAGATTTTAATTCACCATCTTGATTTGCTGGATTATTCCAAAGCTTGAATTATGGAAACTCATCCTTGTGGATCATGTATAGCATCATCCTTGGGCCCTCAACGATGGTTCTTAGCCCAAATGTGTTGGATCAGCCCATTGGGAGTTTCCTTGAACCTTTTAGCTCGAGCCCTTGTAACTGGACCAATTGGAACTTGAATAGGAAGATACTATTTGTTAACCGTGTCCTCATCATTCCCAACTGATATGATCCATGCTAAGAACTAAGAACTTGATGGATCAAGAAGACTTCTAAGATCGTCTAGAAGCAGAATTATGTGAGACCGCGACCCGTTGCTTATATTGAAGCAAGAACCTTGGTATAATGAAGACTGAGACCACGACCCTTTGCTTATTTTTAAGCAAAAATCATGGTATAATGAAGACTGAGACCGCGACTCATTGCCTATATTGAAGCAAGAACCTTGGTATAATGAAGACACCACAATCAATTATGGATGGATTGATTGATAAGTCGAAGATGAACACCACAGAAACTCCGATAAGTTCAGAAGTTCTAAAAGAACCAAAGAGAATTTTCTCTCGCAAAGTATGAATCAATTCTGAATTGTCTTATTCCAAAAAGCCAATGGCTATTTCAATACATGAGAATTCGTAACCAATTTGAAAAAGGAAAACTAAGAAATAGGAAATAAACCTAAATAGAATTCTGCTAGGAATAGGAAACTAAGAAATAGGAAATAAACCTAAATAGAATTCTGGTAACCTAAAATCCAAATAAGGAAAGTACCTAACTTGGTATGCAAGCCTTATAATTCAGCAATTAAATTAATAAGGAAACAATTAAAAAAAAAGATAATAAGTAAAATTGGATCCTACCATTTTCCTTGATGAGCCAACCAAAACGAGTAAGTTTCCAATTTTGGGAATCTAAGATTTTAATTCACCATCTTGAGTTGTTGGATTATTCCAAAGCTTGAATTATGGAAACTCATCCTTGTGGATTATATATAGCATCATCTTTGGGCCCCCAAAGATGATTCTTAGCCCAAATATGTTGGATTAGCCCATTGAGAGTTTCCTTGAACCTTTTAGCTCGAGCCCTTGAAATTGAACCAATTGGAACTTGAATAGGAAGATGCCATTTATTAGCCGTGTCCTCATCATTCCCCTTCTCTTGAAAAGGATTTGTCCTCAAATCATCACCTACATCAAAAGGTCTTAAATCATAAACATTGAAAGTGGCACTAACATTGTACTTACCTGGAAAACCTAATTTGTATGCATTGTCATTAATGCGCTCAAGGATAAAAAAAGGCCCATCTACTTTAGGAAGTAACTTTGAACACCTTTGTGCTGGAAATATTTCTTTCCTCATGTGTAACCAAACCCAATATCCGGGTTGAAAATCAGCTGTCGGTGACCTTTGGTCAATTGGAATGCCTTCTCTTGCTCGTCTCCCATTTGAATCCAATGTTCTTCTTGATGACTTCGGTAAGTGGTGCGGCAATACTGCTAAAGTCTTTCACAAACCTCCTGTAAAACCTAGCAAGGCCATGACAACTACGAACTTGACCTACACTCGTGGGACTTGGCCATTCTTTAATCGAATGGATCTTCTCTTCATCAACCTGTATTCCTTGTGCACTCACAGCAAAACCAAAAAACATAAGCTTATCGGTGCAAAAAATGCACTTCTTCAAGTTAGTAAACAACTTCTCTTTTCTAAGCACATCCAAAACTGATTTTAAATGCACAACATGATCATCTAATTTGGTGCTATAAATGAGAATATCATCAAAATAAACAACAACGAATCTACCTATAAAAGCTCGCAAAACATGGTTCATTAATCTTATGAAGGTACTTGGCGCATTTGTTAATGGCATAACTAGCCACTCATATAAACCATATTTCATTTTAAAAGCAGTTTTCCATTCATCACCCTCTTTCATTCTTATTTGATGATATCCACTTTTCAAATCAATTTTAGAGAATACACATGCACCATGCAGTTCATTTAGCATATCATCTAAATAAGGTATAGGATGTCGATACTTTACTGTTATATTGTTGACTGGTCGGCAATCAATGCACATTCTCTATGTCCCATCCTTTTTAGGAACCAAAATCACTGGAACAGTGCACGGGCTCATGCTTTCTCTTACGTACCCCATTTCCATTAATTCACTAACCTACCTTTGTAGCTCCTTTGTCTCCTGGAGATTGCTTTGATAAGCTGGTCGGTTTAGAATTGTAGCACCGGGCACGAAATCAATTTGATGTTCAATTCCTCAAATAGGAGGTAAGCCATGTGGAATCTCCTAGGGAAATATATCATCAAACTCCTGTAAAAGAGAAATAATAGAACTAAGCAAAGATGAGTCAAATTGGTTAGTGTTTAACGCCTTTTTGTATAAAAGTACAATCATTGGCTGATTTAAAATCATCGCTCTTTTTATTTCACTCGTTCTTGCATAGAAATTTGTTTTTCTCTCAATGGCCAAATCAACTCTCTTATTTTCTCTCTCAATTTTTCTAGCCTCTCTCATTTTCTTTTTTTGATTTTCATTCATTCTCTTTTTCTCACTCTCTTTCGTTTGCTCACTCTCTTTTTGTAACCTCACTTGATCTTCATAAACCTGCTTTGGTGTTAAAGGAACTAGAGTGATTGTTCTTTGATTTCTTACAAACGGATATTTGTTGGTGAAGCCATCATGCTTAACACACCGATCGAATTGCCATGGTTGGGCTAGTAACAAGTGTCCAGCTTGCGTCGTAACTACATCACACAAAACTTCATCTTCATATTTTCCAATCCGAAAGAAAACTAACACCTGTTTGTTCACCCTCACTTCACCACTATCATTGAGCCATTGCAACTTGTAAGGCTGAGGATGTTTAATTGTTGGTAGCCCTAATTTCTCAACCATTGTAGTGCTAGCAATGTTAGTACAACTACCTCCATCAATAATCACACTACATACCTTGTTTTGCACGTGGCATCTAGTATGAAAGATGTTTTCTTGCTATACTTCGTCATCTTCTTTGATTTGCACACTTAGAGCTCTCCTTGCAACCAAAAATTCTCCTTGGGCAGTGTATCCCTCATCTTCAACTCTCTCTCCCTCCTACGCATATTAGGAGCATTTTATTGCCTCCCCACACGTGCATTCTCTACTCGATCTATCCGTTCATGAACCTGTTCCATCTCCGTTTTCAATGCTCTCCTCATTTCACCCATTAAAGCCTACATGAGCAACTTCGGGAAAACCTCTCCCGACGTATCTCCAAAATTATTTTTCTTCTTTTTGTCTGACATTTTTGCTGCAAAAACAAAGTTAGAAAAAAAAAGAATAAAAGGACCTCACACACTCCCTCACTTGTTTCACTTAAAGAATGAATCACTCAATTTCACTCGTGTTTTTACTCAAAAATCAGATTGGCTTTTACCCTCTTATGTGCTCACCACTCTTGCCTCTTTCCACTCGTAATAATCCTCTATAGGTTCTTATCAAACTAACCGAACAAGTATCAAAGTTTCCAGCAACAATTCACTAATAACTCACAAAGAAATTCGGATTTAAAGGCTAGAATAAAAGGAAACAAAAATAAGAAATTGAAACAAGAATTGAATCTAAATATCACACACTTTTTTTTTCACATTTTTTTTTCTAAACTAGAAATTTGTTATTCTTTTTTTTTAATTTCGTTTTTTTTCACATTTTTTTTATATTTTTTTTATTTTTATGAATCAAAACAAAAGATAAGTAAACCTGCAACTAGAAGGCTCTGATACCAACTGATATGATCTATGCCAACAACTAAGAACTTGATGGATCAAGAAGACTTCCAAGATCGTCTATAAGCAAATTTATGTGAAACCGCGACCCGTTATTTATATTGAAGCAAGAACCTTGGTATAATGAAGACTGAGACCGCGACCCGTTGCTTATATTGAAATAAGAACTTTGTTATAATGAAGATGCCACAATCAATTATGGAAGGATTGATTGATAAGTCAAAGATGAATGCCACGGAATCTTCGATAAGTTTAGAAGTTCTAAAAGAACCAAAGAGAATTTTCTCTCACAAAGTATGAATCAAATCTGAATTGTCTTATTCCAAAAAGCCAATGACTATTTAAATACATGAGAATTCGTAACCAATTAGAAAAAAGGAAAACTAAGAAATAGGAAATAAACCTAAATAGAATTCTGGTAGGAATAGGAAACTAAGAAATAGGAAATAAATCTAAATAGAATTTTGGTAGGAATAGGAAACTAAGAAATAAGAAATAAACCTAAATAGAATTCTGGTAGCCTAAAATCCAAATAAGAAAAGTATCTAACTTGGCATGCAAGCCTTATAATTTAGCAATTAAATTAATAAGGAAACAATTAAAAAAAAGGTAATAAGTAAAATTGCAACCTGCCATTTTCCTTGATGAGCCAACCAAAACGAGTAAGTTTCCAATTTTGGGAATCTAAGATTTTAATTCACCATCTTGAGTTACTGGATTATTCCAAAGCTTGAATTATGGAAACTCATCCTTGTGGATCATGTATAGCATCATGCTTCGGCCCCTAAAGATGGTTCTTAGCTCAAATGTGTTGGATCAGCCCATTGAGAGTTTCCTTGAACCTTTTAGCTCGAGCCATTGTAACTAGACCAATTAGAACTTGAATAGGAAGATGCCATTTGTTAGCCGTGTCCTCATCACTTCGAAAACCTGGTATTGTAAGGTGGTCCTTTTAAGTTCTCTTTCAATGCTCATCTTTTCCGTAATGAGAGCAATGTCCCGTATCTTTCTTGGCTTTTGATGAAATAGCTTTGTTGACACTCTGTTTGTTTTCAATGGTTTCTTCTTCTTCTTCTTCTTCTTTAAGACTTTCTTTTAGAGGAAGAAGCTCCATCAACAAGCATAATGTGTGTCTTAACTTTTCTTGATCGTAGCTTCTATAGTTTTCAACATATAACAAATTCGAGAAGTATGGCTTCAAACTCATTCATGTTGTAGTTCATAACATACTACGATAATGAGTCTGGAAGAGACTGGAAAGTTAAGTCACTACTTAATTTCATATTCATACTAAAACAAGCCAGTCTTATTACTCGATATATTTGATCATCATCGCTCATAGATTAATGATCCTTCAGGAATCCTTACCCTAAAGAGGTTATGCTCACTATAGAACTCTTGTAGATGAAGCAATATTGTATAAACAATATCCATCTTGTCATATTGCTTCTAAAGCTCATTAAACATAGATGTTGACATGTAACTCCTATCTCACATGTCATCTTGCCACTTGTTATAAGTAGCGACCTCTTTTTCCATAACATTCTTAGCAACAGTTGCTGGAAGTGACTTATCAAGAAACTAGATCATTTCTCATAATTGACAACGATTTTCAAATTCCTTAGCCAATCTAGAAGAATAGACTAGTCAGTTTGTTTGCATCAAGTATACACGATAATAGGTTTAGTTATTGTAACAGATAAAACTAAAGTATATTAATATTATCAGTATAACAACCCAAAGCTGGCCACCCCAAGACGGTATCATCACATTTTGAAATCCTGGCATAACACATATATACAACAATATAAAAACATACATCAAAAGAAATTAATAATTACATCCATAGTCTCAACTATTTTTAGAGGAGATACATTATCTTTCTCCTATCAGAATCAAATATGTAAAAATATAAATAGAATGCATGAATAATCTTTCTTAAAATTTTCTTTCTTTCTCTTTCTTACAATGTCTGAGGATGTTTACCACAGGACTTACTTAAATTACTTACTCTGAGTATCAACTCAATAATCTATCAGTCTTGCCCACTTCCTAAAATTATTCAACAATGAGGAATGAGCTTCACAAGCTCATTAAGTTAAAGTTAGTAGAAGTACTCGATTTATATACTTATAGTCATAACTCATAATTCAATCATTTATAATTTAACATAAATATTCATCTATCTCTTCTTATATCATATAAAATCAATTATCATACTATATTCTTTCAAAATTCTATCTCATACACATATTGTTTCAATTATCTTCTCATATATTTAACCATCTCATGTTTATCATTTCAATGTCAATATCATCTTACTATCATAATTTATCTCGTTATGAGGTCACTATATACAATCAATTTATTATTTATCATATCATATATTTCTTGTCAATCAATTCCTCATCATAGTTGTCTCATTATGAGACTCATTTTTCTATCATCATCATTCAATCAATCTGATGCTAAGAAATCTCAATCATCAGTAATAAATTATTCAAATAAAAACACATGTAATTATATCATCATCATTTATTTATTTATTTCTTCATTTCTTTCTCATCATTTCAACATCACTCTATACTATCAACGAATAGGAAATACCAATTTTGGTATATAATCTAGGAATATCTTCCCACATGTCGACATGTTTCATTTAGACCAGCCACCTTCATGGTTTTCCCTCTATGAATCTGATCAACAACATACAAGCAAGCATATTATAATATCAATACAAATAAAAATATCTCTTCATATAATAACAACTTATTGATTACAACCTTAAGATATTCATTTATCTGTTCAACATATATTTCTTTCAATTAATCTATCATATATAATATTAATTCGAAATTTTCCATTTCATCATACTGTCATTCTATTTCATCCAAATATCGTATATCATCATATTTTGAATACAATCATATTTATCATATATTTCCAATAATCTTTTCATATTGTTTATTATATCGATTTCCATGCAATTTTCATGTTGGTCTCATTTTCTAAAAGTAAATTCAACTCACCTAGTGGCACTTAAAGATACTCTTGTACAACTTCCTTTATTTTTTTGCTCTTTTCAGCATTTCCACCCAATTAGTGATCACCAACACCTAACACAAAATTTAATTAAATTTCTATCTCATTTCCCAATTCTTCTATATTTCATACTTTTAAATTTCTATACTCAATTCCGGGTAATTTCGTTTATACATAAATCAACTGTCTTTAAAATTCAATACTGTTAGCATAAATTATTTTCATTATGCTCAAATCCAAGTTCGAAACCTTTTTTCTAAGAATAGTATAAGAATGATTTATAAAAATTCAATCTTTCACAATAAAATTCACACTATTATCTTTTTCAAAGCTTTCCTCAAATTTGTTTAAAATTCTGCCATAAACTTCAACAAATTTCAATCTTTTAATCTTCTATTATCAAATTTTTAAATCCAAAAGTGTTTTTAAAATATTTTTCAATATTATCTAGATAAAGAGTAGTCTTAGAGAGACAAATGCATTTTATAAATGGATTTTGAACTTAAAAACAATTTTATATATTCTCGGTCTGACCAGTCGGTTACATAGTCAATCGGTTTAGCTTTTCAATAAAATTTCAATTCTACCACAAGACCAACTGGTCACCTAACCAGTGATTGGTTTGTTACTGGTCGACTGATTACTCACTAGTCAATCGGCTAGTTGACCACCCTTTATCCATAATTTACAGTTTTGCCAATGTCTTCAAAAATCAATTTTTTTACCCTTTTTCTTCCTTCCAAAAATTATAATTATTATCCTCAATTTCATTCCATATTTTTCTTCAAAATTCTTTCACATTCAACTACTAATTTCATTAAATTTCAATACTTTTCTTCTTAAAAATTTTTCTAACTCTTTCAAATAAAATATTCAATATCATCCTTAAAAAAATTTCAATTTAAACAATCAATCTTTTCTGTATGCATATTCAATATAATAATTCAAATTTACTTCTTTACCCTTACTTTAAGGATATGAGTATCACAATTAACTACCATAAAGATTTGGTCTTTAATCTAAATGGTACCTCCCATTATTATTTTAGATTCCACAACCCTCATTGTGGAAAGTGGAAAACTCCTTTCGAAGGGATCCTAGTAGGGATTAGGATCCTATCACTTGTTCTAGACACCCATTTATGTTACAAAAATTTTGAACGAACCACACGCGGGTTCCTAGGAAAAATATTTGATCCTAGTATGCTTAGATTTGGTAAATGTGGAGGTTTAAATTTAATAGAGGAGCATAACCAATTGTAAGACCCTATTATTCATTCCATTAAATCCACTTTGAGTTTAAATCAATTGGGCCGTATTTGATTCCACCAAATTCAAGACCAAAAACTTTAATTGAATCCAAAACCTACTAAACCCCATTGATTTTTGCTAAGCACAAACAATTTTGGCCCAAATTTCAAGCCTAAGAAGACTTCTAATTATTAAGGGTCAATTTCCAATTTCACCCTCCACTTGGAACCTTTTGATTAGTTCACTTTTCTTACGGTAAACTCTCTTTTATACAAACAAAACAGTCGTCTCTCGTCCCTCCCTATGTGGTCGGTCATGTAGTATAAGGACGAAGGAAATTTTGCTCTTACTCTTTGCTTTTTGAACTCACATTTCCCTCTTTATCTCACCTTCTTATGTACCAAATATCACATTTTCTACACAAGAAACAACACCTTTTTCACCTAAAAAACAACAACTATACACTTAAAACTATAGTATTTTTTATATGAATGTGCAAATTGGAAGTCTTTTTTTTTTTCATTTTCTTTTGTTTTGTTTATAGCACACTTTGTTCCTTAAGCTCTTCCACTTTCCTATGTGTCAAAACCCCAAAAAATTTGAGTCATTTCCTTCCCTTCATGGCCAGCCACACAGAGGATAATATCTCTTCATTTTTTTTTTGCTTTATTGAAAACTCCACAACTTATACTTTCTTTCTCACCTTTCTACTTTATTAGAACCACCATTCTTCTTCACTTTTCACCTCAAAACCCCCCTTTCTATTCCCCATTGAAGACATCTAAAAATATTCTTTCGTCTAACTTTTTTACTTAGTTCACCACACCTCACCTTTCCTAGCTCTACATTTTTTACCTCAAAAGTTACAGCCCTTTCCCCTTCTCTTGTTCATGTCTAGCCATGTCTTTATTGTCCCCTTTATTTGATTTTTTTAATCCCTTGGACATCCTCCTATAAATATCCTCCTCGCTTTGCTAACACACACA
The DNA here is from genome assembly GCA_023935145.1 of Bretschneidera sinensis. NCBI lineage: Eukaryota > Viridiplantae > Streptophyta > Magnoliopsida > Brassicales > Akaniaceae > Bretschneidera > Bretschneidera sinensis. Next base: position 57,170,090 of record CM043702.1, on the reverse strand, counting down.
CTTGCGCAAGCTAAGGCAAAGTAATGCAAAAAAGAGAGAAAAGGGAGAAAGTTTAGAGATAAAGAAAGAAGTGAGGAAAGTGAGAAGAACAGGAAGATTAAAGAGAGAAACACAAAAAAATAAAATAAAAGAGAATACTGAAGAAAAGTGAGAAAAGAGCAAACAGGGAAACAAAAAAAGAACTAGTGAGAGTTCTTCACCATTTTTCTATCTCCTTTTTTGTTTTGGTTTTCTAATCTTCGATCAAACCATCTTCCAACTTCATTAAGTCCACAAGAGCACGCGGATCTTCGAGGATAATTCTCGCACGTGGGAATTTTCTTTAGCTAAAAAGGTTAGTCAAATCTATTTTATTTGTAAAATAAATTGTTAGTATGATTTATGTTTTTAAACCACCTTGAAAATGGACTAAGTTAATTTAGCTCACTTAATAAAATTCATCTTAAGGTATTCACTAGTTTCTTAGCATTTATTTTCTCTTCACTAGTTATATGTTTTTCTTTAGCTAGCTACTAGTCATAATGTAGTCTCCCTTTGATAAATGTAATTTTGAGTTAGTGGTAGTTTTAAGGTTCTTTCCTTTAGTTTATTTCGTTAAGATTTTTTATTTCATGTCTTCTAAATTAGATATGTTATTTTAAGTTGTTATTAACTATATGTAATAGTTAAATCCACTTGGTTTAATCTCTTTTTTAATCTACCTTGTTTAAAGTAACTTAGTTTAACCGGTCTAATTAAATTAGTTTAGTTTTAATCCATCTAATTCAAACCCGCACACACATGAATAATTTTGCATGAACTTGTACACTTTTGGGCGCATGTGCACACATGTGAACATTTTTACATGCCCCTTGCACAAACATGCACACTGTTGCACACACTTGCACACATGTGCACACATATGCACATTTTTCATGCAGCTAGAACACACGTGTGCATGCTTTCACACACTTTCTCACTTTTGCATGCACCTAGAACACATGTGTGCACACTCGCACATGTCTCGCACGCATGCTGCACATATTTAATTTAATCTTCAAGTTTAATTCATCTAGTTTAAAATAACTTAGTCCTAATCTATCTAGTTTAACATACATAATTAATCCACTTAGTTTAAATGCACACATTTTAATTTACTTCCCATTTTTAGTCCATACTTTGCAGATAGTTTTAATATATATTTGTTTCATAGTTAAAGTAATTTCTTTCCTCAACATAATTACTTTTATCGCACTCATTTTTTATTGCATTACTTTATAGTTAATATTTGGTGTCATTTTATACGAATATAAATTGCAGAATGTGTGCTTAACTTTATTAGTAGTATATGATAATAATACTTGAATTAAAATTTTGATTAATTTTCTTGAAGCACAAAGGGCTAGACTTCGGTCTCAGTAAAAGAGGGAGCTTTAAATCATCCCTCTTTTACATTGAAATCTCCAGAGCTTGGAATTTCTCACGTAGACCAATGACAAGGGATTTAACCCCTTCAAAGTTAAATGGCGGCTCCTTACTCGTCATCCTTGCTTTGTACTTAGATGACAAATGACCCTTTGTCTAATACATTAAAAGCACACCCATCACGAAAGTCTCCTTACTACTTATACAAGGTTTGTATTAAACTTGGTAGGTTTCACTTGCTCCATATGCCTACTCATCGTAATTCGCACCTTCTCCATATCCGTTTTCTTTAAGGGGATTGGCCTTGGGTAATGAGCTGGATGCATACGTCTTAGGCAAAATAGAGCACTACCTATAGTTGGTGACTACAATGGGGAGATTTAGCCTTAAGTGTTTCTTGGAGATTTTTTAAACTTTAGTTTTAAGTTATTAATTCATACTTCACTTTGCACACTAGCACTTACACTTTACTCTCGACGGAGTAAAATGGAGGGCCTATTTCCTTTTGGATTTTGGCGTGGCCCCCATTTGCTTATCATCAACCCTTAGTGTAGGACATGTTCCTTCTGGTTCTTTTCCATGTAACGAAGGTTTGCCAATGTGTTTGTACTCTTGTGGTCCACCTTTCAGGCCACTAGAGGAGCATAATAGCATCCTTCTAGCCATGGAATACCTGAGCCCACTGAAGTTATAAGTTAAGCCTACCATTTTAAGCAAACATCAGAACCTTCCTATCTAGGACAAGAACCCTTTCTTTGCCTTTTCTTGATTGCATGTGTTTTCCTTTACCTCACATGTGAAAAAAAAAAGATAAAATCAATCTACTTGATAATATGTTTAGTAATTTAGCATTTCCTTTAATTAAATTATAATCAAATAAATTAAGCTTAGTATTGCACTTAGGTTTGCCCAAAATAATTGACTTTCTTGTAGTTAAGTCTTATTAGTTTGGCATCATTAAAGAGCCCACCAAAATAAACTAATGGTGATTAGGCCTTAACCCAAAAAATATAAAATGAATGTGACTAAAGGCCCAAGGATCAAGTGAAAAGACCTATAGCAGGGGCACTCTTCATCATTCATTTAGGCTTTGTGGATTTAGCTGTAATCACTACTAGATTCCAAATCTCTTGGAAGACTTAGTGATATCAAATCTACAATACTTAACTGTGAGAAAGCCCATAGGAGATTGAAAGGGCCAAGATCAAAGATGTTTGATTGGAATTTAATTACAGGAAATTTCCTTTGATTAAATTACAAAAAAAATGAAGTGAGCCCAATTTGTTTGAAAATAGAGGATTTTCCCTCAATTAAGTTAGTTTGAATCATTGAGAAGCCTATCAGAAGAAACTAATAATGATTAGGCCCTAACCCAAGTGACTGAAGGCCTAGGAGTCCATTGGAGCGATCCATCCAAGAGGAAATCTTCATTTTTCATTTGAGCTTCTTAGGTTTAACATAAATCACCATTAGAGTTCAAACCCCTTAGGAAGCTTGTTGATGTTAAATCCACCATACTTAATTATGAGAAAACTAGAAAAATTTATTAGAGGAAAATTTTCTTTATATGTCTGTCTCCACCTAATTGGGATAATTAAGAATGTATCCACACCCTAACCATATCCAACTTTTTAAAGGGGAGTGGCCTTAGGTAATGTGCTGGATGCATGGGTCTTAGGCAGAAAATAGCGGTACCTACACTTGTACCTTAAGCCTTGTGTGACACAACAAACTAACAATGTACTTGATAGGTAGATAACTTTTATCATTTGCATCTCATACAATTCTCAATCATAATTTAGCCTCTTAAATGTATGTGAACTTGTGGTGACACAACAAATCATATCCATTTTAGTTAAGTTAAACCCACCATTCTTCACAAGTGTAAATTAGTGATATAATCCTTGTGGTGACACAACAAAGCTATATTATTTGTTTACCTCATATACATCACACATTTTAATAGACAATATAATTTTCCTATAGGTTTAAAGATTGTGTTGACACAAAAAATTTACACATATAAGAAACTTTGCATATTATTTATAATGGCAGAAGGCTACGAATAATCATTCCTAATGATTTTTGTATACAACTTAATATTAAAATATTTGCGCATGAGAGATTTAGCTCTTTATGTTTAGATCTCATCATTTAACATGCATCAAATACATTTAATAATCATATAATGTAATTACATGCATAACATACATACATCACATGCATATGTATTTTAACCTAATTGTATGACTATAGATTTTCTAAGAATGATTTACTTAAGCCAATAAAGTAAATCACTTGGTCAAACCCTAAGTAAATATTACATGAATATGTCTCATACGATAGGTCTTCAATCTTCAAATGGCTTAATCAGAAGTCAAGGGGAATGACATTGGAGGGAGATAGAAATTTATATTGAGAGAAATAAGAAAAGGCTAGGTATGCAAACCTCATTTAAAATTGAATAACCAAAAATAATACCATGAATTTATCCAACTACTAAGGTCTAGGTCCAATAGTCATCCACTCATAAAATCAAATTGCATAAATAAATAATAACAATTTTATTCTAGTTATGGTTATTTCTTCTTAAATTGAAATCCTAATCTCATTAGGTCTCCAAAATCTTTTCTTAATCCTATTACAAATAAGACTAAGATTCCTTGTTCATTAGAATTCTTAATCCCAATGTGATAACGATTTTGGAGCTTTGATTCCCAATCAAACTTCAATTTCTTAATCATTATTCCAAAATTAAGAGTAATTCTTAATTACTAAAAATATATTTTTTAACAACCAAAATTAATTTATTTAATTTAATAAAAATTTGATTTCGAATTCCAAGTCAAAACAAATTGGGATTCTAAAAAACGTGTGAAAACTGTGAATTTAAAAAAAAAACATTTTTGTTGATTTTAACACTGTTTGATTTTTTTAATAATACTTTAACTATATTTAGAATTTTGAATAATGATCACCTTCAAATGAAACTGGACATCTATATCTTTCCAACACTTATGAAAATGCCAAAATCCGATTTAAAATGAGTGAATAACAATTATTTGAAGTTCGACCAGAAAGTTTGTCCGTCAAAGTCGACTCTTTGGCTCTAGGAGTCGACTATCAAGGTCATCTGATGTATTTTACAAGTTTTTGACCCACAGAGTTGACTCCCAGAGTGTACTTTGTATATTTTCACGTGTTTATCCATTTCTTCTTCACCAAACTTGATTCAATTCGATCCAAAATCAAATTTTGACCATCCAAATAGAATTTAATCAATCTTTATTTTTAAAAAATAAATAAATATCCTTGAAATGGATGAGGGTTTGGCCTAGACCCTCCAACACAAAAGAAAAAAATATGGGGGGAAAAAAGGATGTATAAACCCTAGGCCTTACCCATCTAAACACATAAGAAAATTAACCTAAAAAGGTAAAGGAATACATCCAAAAAGAAACAAAATTACATATGACTTACTATGCATATCATGGGGTGCACCTACTTGACTCCACAAAATCAGCAAAAGACCATGAAAACTTGAAGAAATTGATAACAAAGATACATAATAAAAATATATCCTGCAAATTGATTGCCCATACGCACACGGGATGCACACTTGACCTTTACCTATCAAACAAAAATGGTTACCGTACACAAACTTGCATGCACAACACATACACAAGATTTTTACCATTGTCGTTTTTTCTTTACCTTGACGCCCTTTTTTCTCAAGGTTTAATTTTTACAAGAAAGCCATAAGACCCACCGTCGGATTCTTTTCATATTTCTGTTGGAAGCTACTATCCAACATATTATTAGTTGATGATGATCTACAAAGATCAGTAAAAAGGTATAGATGGTGGAAAGGAACTGTCATCTTGACATTTCAAATCATCCAAATTTGATTTGAATGACCAAAATCCACAATTTAAACTTATAGCCATTGTTACCTGATCAAAGGTCTATTGATTTAACTTGTCTGAGAAATTAATCTACAACAAATTATCATCATCCTATAATAATAATCAATTCAAGAAATCTTTCTTGATTTATCTTTACCTAGGGTTTCATAAACTCTAATTTGATTTTCTAGATTCTTCAATTTGCAAAAGAATTCTAAGATTAAATCTATTAAGTCACAATAATAGAATTAAACTTATCCTAATAATCCATGGAGTTGTCTTTGATACCATTGTAAGTCTATAAGCATAGAATACGCAGCAAAAAAAAAATTAAAAAATTTATGCTCATAGACTTAAATCCCAAGATAAATCTCTACAAATCTATTAGAGTGATGATCCAAATAATATTTCCATACAAGGTTAGATATTCTTTTACCTTTAATGGAGATTCTTGTTGATCTTTGAAATGGATTCACCATCTGTTTAAGTGTCTGACCTCTAAGAGTATCCATACGGGAAACCAAGAACAAGGATCTTCTTCTTCAGGATGTCAAACACATGTGATGAAGAACATTAGGGCTGACCAAAAATTCCCTGAGTGCTAGCTCTGAAAAGTCAGCTTTTCTAGAGAGAAGAAGTGTTTGAAACTAATTTAAGCAACAACAATAATGTTAGGGTTTCTATCAAATAAAACCTTCATATAGAGCCCTTACTTCTAAATACTCTAGAATTTTTATAATTACAATTAAACCCTTAGTTTAATTAATTCCTAGAATTCTCTTTTTTCTTCCATTAGTTTTCCTTATTCTTGCAATTGCATAATTGTGTGTGACCTCTTAGGTTCAATATTGTGTTGGTAGTAGATCGTAACAATCAGATCACATCCAATTAATTAAAACTCCTTTTAATTTTGATTTTAATTAAATTTTTTTTAATTCTTCTTTTAATTAAGAATTAATTACAATTAATTTTTAAGGGCTTCCACAAGTCATGATTAATACCTAGAAATATGTCATGACTACTCAGGCAATACTAATTAATGTGAACCTTTCCTTTGACAGTTACTGTACAATTTAATCCTTCAATCATGAAATATCCCTAATTAAACCTAAGGCATGGATTTACTGTCAAGCCTTAATTATTTAATCATATGTATCTAGATCTCAAGTCCATAACTTAAATGGTGAAATTGAAAAATCCTTTCAAATTTTCACCCCACATTGGCCAAAGAATTTCCAAGCTATGACTTAATCAGACCACATAGGACATTCTCTCTCTTTTACCGAGAGTGATGAATCCTTTATTGTACATTCACATACCTCTATGCATAAGTGATCATACCCAATTACTACCCTTTTGTGACCCATGACTATAATCACATTTTGGTAGCATCAAAGCATGGTGTCCTATACACAAGATATCCATGGTGCCTCAAGTCCAAGGATCGCTTGTATAACTGTAATGTAAGAATTCCTATTGACAACTAGTAAAATTTTCAATAGGGATTTTTTAGTTGAGTCAGTTCTGTGTACCTATTCTCTAACAGGCACCTATATAACTTGTTTTAGTATCTCACACACTAGTAACCGTGAGATCAATCACCTTAAACTCATTGAGAAAACATAGTATGTATTAATCTATCCGGATTTACTAATGGCCTTCTTAGTAATCCTATGATTAGGACAATTTAAGAATAAATATTAAGGAAATACATCTCACTAGCATAATCTGATCATGGTGCTTATTTCCATTGCTCTTATTCTATGGGTTTCATCATGTAATCTACATATAATTATTTTTAATGAACATGATAAATAAGATAAATGTCATTCATTAATATTTATTGTCAATAATAAGATTAATTATGAGTAATATGCCCATAACATCAAATGTTGTTGGCTTATAGGACACACTATATCAAGTGTTTCCCTCACATAAATGGAAAAATGCTTATTAAGAAAATCCTAAGGTTGGGCTACTACTGGATTACGTTTGAGACAAATTGCGCTAACTATGTAAGGAAGTGTCACAATTGTCATATTCATGTGCACCTCCAAAATCTGCCTCTTTCACCTTTATACAACATGTCAACTTCGTGGCCCTTTTCATTGTGAGGGATTGATGTGATTGGGAAGATAATTTCTAAAGCTTGTAATGGATATGAGTACATTCTAGTAGCAATTGATTAATTCACTAAATTGATTAAAGATGCGTTTTACGCCACCCTTAAGGCTAAGTACGTAGCCAAATTCATTCGCACCAACATTATACATCGATTTGGATTCCCTTCTAAGATGATTTCTGATAATGGCTCTCCTTTTTAAGGAGAAGTGATCGACTTGCTGCAAGAATACAACATTGTTTATCATAAGTCTTCCCCATATCGTCCTCATACCAATGGCAAAGTTGAGGATGCCAATAAGAACATCAAGGTTATTGTGGAAAAGATGATCGAAACCTATCGTGATTGGCACGAGAAGCTCTTTTATTCCCTATGGAGCTATCGTACTTCATTTCAATCCTCAACTTAAGCCACATCGTACTCATTAGTTTATGGAATGATAGTCATTTCGCCAATGGAAGTGGAGGTTCAATCTTTACGAGTGGATTTAGAGAGCAAGATTCCTAAAACTGAATGGTTGCAAGTGAGATATGATGAGTTAGTACTTTTGTATGATAAGAGGATGAAAATACTTCACTATGTTCAAGCATATCAGAAGAGGATAGCGAGAATATTCAACAAGAAAGTAAAACCAAGGAACCTCAAAGAAGGGGATTTAGTACTCAAGGAGTTTAGACTGCACGTTCATGACCTAAAGGGCAAGTTCAAACCTAAGTAGATTGGGCCCTTATTGCACATTATTTACCTAAATTAATGGAAAAATAAACATACAGTTTTACTTGCAAGTGCACAAGGTCAATGGTAGCATAGTGAGCAAGTGTGGGATCATTTCCACAAGGATTTGTGAATTTCATTTTTAGAATCAGTTTCTCAATATAAAAGATAGAAATAACAATTGAGTATGATTTAATAATAATAAGAACATAGGGCTTTGATATCCACCTCTAATTATACTTTCCCAATGAGTAATGTGTCAATGCACTAGCCTTACCATTAATACCTAATGGTTGCCAACCTAAGGGCATCGTATCTACTCTTTAAGCCATTGATTTCCCTAAGCACCGAGTTAGGCATGATATCTACTCTAACTTTTTTCTTTCTTAAGAGATTCAGCATGGTATCTACTGAGTTGTTCCTTAAGAGAGCATAAGATTTAAGGAAATCGACAACCACATGAGACTTAGGGCATGGTATCTACTCCCAATTTCCCATGTTGATTAACTCAAGAATCCGGTGTGGATATCTTTTGTTACCATTATCAGACCCAGGACTCAGTCATCCAAATTAATCTAACTAACTAATCCATACCACATGTGCATATTGATCAGACATACACATATGAGGAATTTAAATAAACACATGCATTAATCAAGTTAAGTGTCATAATCAAGGCTATTGCAAAGATAATTAATGAATTTATATATGGAAAAGCATGACTAGGGCTTCAATCGAGCCCTATTAAGAGTTAGTTACACATGTTGTCTAAAATAAGCATCGTAATATAAACTAAACATAAAATATAAAACCCGAAGATTACTGTGGAGACGAGTTGTCAATTCCTCTCCAAGCTTACAACTTCGAGCCAAAGTAAAAGACAAAATAAGGGATGTCCTTTTGTGTGTGCTTACAAGTGTATTTATAGGGGTTGAATAACCTTAGAAGACTCTGGAAACCCTAAACTTCCTAAAACGCAAAACCTCCTCTATTTTCAAAATCAGTTCTGCCGTTTTACTGTTCAAGCCCGTACATATGCGCTCGATCGCATTCGTTGTGTGCTCGATCATATTCATTGTGTGCTCAATCGTAAGGTTGTGCTCGATCCTTCTTTGTGTGCGCACGAGTGTTGGTGCGCTTGATTGTACCAAATAGTGTGCTCGATCGCACTTTAGCCAGCAGCTACTCCAGGATTTCCAGATTTTTTCCTTTAAGTGCCAAAAATGCTTCTTTTTTCTCCAAGACCCTATAAAGGCATGTGAAACACAGAAATGAAGTAAAATGGACTAAATTAACATAACTAAGGACTTAACTAATGTAAATAAAGGGGCTTAAATATAATATTTAAGCACCTATCACACCCCCAAACTTACATATTGCTAGTCCCTTAGCAATACAAAACTAAAATCTAAAATGAAAAATAATGACACACAGATAAATCCAACATTCATAGTGTCCACAAAAGTTTAGGTCTCACACAAAACTATAATGCGCATTGATGAGCAAGCTTAACAAATATAAACAAATATTTGCAATGAATAAGAGTTTTGAACGCAAATCACTTTAATGAGGAAGTTTAAGACATCACAAGTTTGACTTTAGTGTGTGGTGAACTAGCACATAAAAGATTAGGTTTCCAAATAAATCTAATATGTAGTGTTTCGATGTCTCAAGATTCACCAAATTTCCTATTAGAATCAACAAAGATGGCATAGTTTTTCTTCTTTTCTTTTATTTTTGAGATTTTTGCCAAGTTTAGTTCCCTTAAGCTTTCTATTTGACTCATGTAGCGAGTGTTTAGCCAATGACTCCCAAACCAGATGGTTTTAGGGCATTAGGTGTAAAGACATCCCTAAGTACTTCCTAACTCGAGTCAAAAAGGCTACGAAACTAACTGGTCTTAATGCTACCAATCAGAATTTTCACCTTTTGACGTGACACTCACTGCTAACTGAGGCAAGAGGGTCAGTTACTCGGTGGAAAGTTCCTTTTAATGATCATTGTGAGCAAAAATTCTCACCTTTTGACATGACACTCACTGCTTACTGAGACAAGAGGGCCAGTTACTCGGTGGAAAGTTTGTTTAGTGAGCATTAGGAGCACTTTTTCTTTTTGAGCAATAACAATTTTTTTCTATGTTCCTATGCCAAAGTATTAATCTAACAGGTCATCCGATTCATAGTCAAGCCAAAGAAACATACTAATTAAAATTACATATCATACCCCACACAATTATGTGCTAATGTGCTCGTGTTGGTTTAAGTCAAACTTGTGAATCCTTAAATGCCTAAAAGTAAGTGATCTAGGTTCAAAACTTAATTATTAGCCTATATGTTCAAGGTGTTAAGCTCACTTATGAAGTCAAATCATATTGTTTGTTTAGATCACTCAAAATTTTTGGAACAGAATGAACATTCATTTATCTATAAAAACAAAAATTGGGACATAGTGTGTGTGTGAGCATGTTCCCTTACCCCCAAACTTAAATTGCACATTGTCCTCAATGTTTGAGAAGCATGGAACGATCTGACCTAGGAGATATAGAACTTAATGGCTGTCATGGCTCGTAGCACGCCCCCAAACTTGAACTGGATGCACTGACTATGTCCTTGAAAAAGAAAAACAAACATGAACTGAAAAACAAGTGATAATAAACAGATATATAAAAGTGAAGGCTAACAATAAAAGGAAATACCAAAAAGGATATGCTTTAGGGTGCCTCCCATGAGCGCTAAGTTTAACGTCTTCAGCCAGACAAGGTATCCTCTCACTATTGATCGTCGGGTGGTGCAGTCAAAGAGGTACCGGGCGCCAGAGGCAGGCGATCAAGGATGGACTGTAGCATCACCTCCTATCGTGCAAACCGAGCCTCCAAACCATTTATGCGTTGGTGCACTAGTGATTTAGCTGCAGAGACCTTACCTCGAAAGAAGGACAGCTCAGCGAGAAAGTACTGGGACTGAGTGGGTCCCATGTTCGGATGGTCTTCCTCTCATAATGGGCTAACTGCAGGGGTCTCTGTCTCCATATGATCCTCCTTAACTCTCTCAGCTACAGGTGCAGGAGCTGGGAGTCCTCGAGGCATGTGTGAGAGGCTATGTGTCCATTGAGCCTTCCCAAAGAAGGGATGTTCTCGCACTGGTCCGTCACTGGTGGTCCCCTTAATCCCTTTCTTCTTAAGGATGTAGGAGAGTAGGAATGGGAATGGGAGCCCCCATGTATTGGCTGTGGTGGTCTGGCGGCCATGGACATGATCCCAAAATTTATGCAGCTGACTCCAAATGACAGTTGGGATAGAGTACCAGTGGCCTCCATGGAAGGCGTATAATGTCTGTAGAAACTTATCTCTCCTCTATGTCTTGTGCCTTAGTGGGCACACATTTTGCTGGAGGATGGTATCCATGAGCCAGAGCTGTGGAGGTAACTTTGATCGGCTCGTCGTGTTGTTATGCCTATCAGCGTACTGGCCAGCGCACATATCCTCGATGATCGTGGTCAGGTCAAAAGACTCCGACTGCTCCTCGATATCGGTGTCCTCCGGAGGGGACTCATCACAATAGTGAAGAGCGGTAGCTATGTCGGCATTGGTCACCTTTATAGATGTGCCCTAGACTGAAGAAGTCAAGATTCCGGCCTGCTGCAGTCGAATGATATGTGCTCATAAAACTGGACTATAAGCTGGGTGTAGGCAGTCTAGTAAACTAGCTTGAATAGTCTCTTTAGCCCCCGATGTTTAAATACTTAGACTGCCCATTGAGTGGCATCCATGTGCTTGAAGACTTCATCGATATGGAAAGCGGTCTCGAATAATAGCTCTCTTTGCTCGATGCTGGACCGGGATGACTAGGCACGGCTGCTCGAAACACGGGAGGTGGAGGTGGATTGTTGCGACATGTTTATCTTGGTTTCTATCAAAGTTATGATCGATCACGAATATGTGCGCTCGATCACTCTGGATTATGCGCTCGATCGCACACAGTCAGACTTTTTGTCGAACAGCTTGTGGGCGACAGAAGTTGGAAGCTGTGGGTAGCCCATAAACATGATCTTTAACCTCCTGTAAACACGAAAGATAACCATACAACACAGGAATATATGTAAATGATTGGGAACAATTAAAAACGTGGGTGATTGTGCATAATTAAATAGAAAAGAAAAAGAAAAGTGGAATGGGATATACCTGGAGTCACGGATTTGGTGCAATGTGTGGGTGAAATGTGGAGATGATGAGTGAGACTAAGGTGGGGTGGGTGATGTAAAATGAGAGAGTTAGGGGAGGAGTGTTGTGTGAAAGGGAGAGTGCGAGTGAGAGAGTGTGAGTGAATTATGAAGAGAATGTGAGTGAGTGAGGGTAGAGAGTGAAATGTTTAAATCCATCACGTGACTGTCTGCCACGAGTGCGCTCGATCGCACTAGAGTGCGCTCGATCGCACTGGAGTGCGCTCTATCTCACTGGAGTGCGCTCGATCGCACTTTTGCGATCGAACACACTGAATGGTGCACTCGATCGCAAAATAGTATGTATGGACAAAATAAAAACTTACCAAGGCTGGAACGATAAAGTAAGAACAATACAACTTTACCATGCGTTAGTGGCCTCAGTACCACTAACCTCAATAGAGGTGCTTGAGCTGTATGGGTAGTAGAATATGAATTGTTCAAGCACTCTCTATAGCAGCTTCAACATTTAGTCTTTTAGAAGGGAGTACTTAAAGCCCACTACATGTGGCTTAAGTACTCTTGGTGCTTCATCATGCCTCAATTTGATCAGCTCATGGACCTGCAACTTCTTCGTATCATCCGGTCTTGGATGCATAGGATAGACTTCAGGGAGGTGCACAGCTTCAAAGATGTCATCAGGAGTGGTTTCTGATGCAGGCTCAATATATGATCTTTTGAAAGGTTGGGTTATGGTAGTCTCCAATGGATTAATGTGCTGGACTTGAAAAACTTGCTTAGAAACACCTTACATCAAGCACACATTAGAACAATCCATATCATCTTTGGGTGAATTTAATGTATTAAATATTTTAAATGCTATCTCCTCACCATTTACCTTCATAGTAACAATACCCTTTTTTACAAAAATATTCGTATCAGCAGTTATCATAAAGGGTCTTCGTAAAATTACAAGCAGAGGTAATGGCAAAGGACATTCTTCCATATCCAATATAATAAAATCAGCAGGTAAAATAAATTTATCGACCCTTACCAAGACGTCCTCAAGGATACCACTTGGTCTTTTGATGCTTCTGTCAGCTAGTTACAAGGTGATGGAGGTTGGTTGAAGCTCCCCCAAACCTAGTGCCTCGAATACAGTGTAAGGCATCAGATTGACACTCACCCCTAGATCCAATAATGCATCCTCAAATAACTGGTCACCTATCCTGCAGGGAATGGTAAAATTACCCGAATCTGTTAGTTTTAGTGGTAGTTTTCTTAATAGTACCGCACTTACCTCTTCTGCCAAAGCCACGGTCTCATGTTCCTGGAACTTCCTTTTGTTAGTACAACAATCTTTCAGAAATTTAGTATATGCAGGAATTTGTTTAATGGCATCTATTAAAGGAATATTAATCTCTACCTTTCTCAAAGTTTCAAAAATATCAAGCAATTTATTTTCTCGTTTTGGCTTTACTTACCTTTGAGGGAAGGGTGATGCATTCCACTTCTCCATTGTACTTACCTTGGGTATGGATGTTTTATCTGGATTTGCTTTTGTAGGCTCATCAACTCCTATAATCTTACCATTTCTTAGAGTTGTCACGACATTCAGTTGCTAATGTTCTCTTGGATTAGGCATTGGTTGGGCTAGAAGCTCACCTTGCTTTCTTCCACTCAGTTCCTTAGCCAGTTGCCCCATTTGAACCTCTAGTCTTTGAATGGCTTGTTCATGTTTTACAGTGGTTTGTCTTATCTCGGTCCGGAATTACCTTTCCTCTGTTATGAACTATTCTTGTGAGGTTATCAGCTGTTGTTGTTGAGTTGCCAATTGCCTCATAAGACTTTCTAGGTTACTTTCCTTTGATTTGAGAACTGAGTGGGCTGCTGGTTGGGAGTTCCTTTGCTGCCCTTGACTATTCTGATTGTTGTTCTAAGAGAAATTTGGGTGGTTTCGCCATCTAGGGTTGTAAGTGTTTGCATATGGGTTGTTCTTTGGTGGATAGTTGTTCGGTCCCATGTAATTTGCTTGTTTCGGATTTGCAGATGATTACAAAGGATAAGTGTCAGTGTTATGATCAAATTGGGAACATATCGCACATACCTAGAGTGGTGTGGCTGGTGGGTTAGATGAGGCATTTTGAGCAGCCATGGCTTTAACCAACAGGTCTAGTTTCCTCTCTACAGCAGCTATTTGAGTGGCCGATCCTTCATTTAAATTTACGTCATACATACCCTTACTTTTGGTTACATGTCTACCTCGAGAGGAGAACTGCTGAGTGTGTTCACTTAGGGTTTCAAAGAGTTCCATAGCTTCTTTGCTACTTTTTTCCATTAGCACTCCTCCATAACCTGAATCAACAATACTTTTGTTAGTATCACTCAAACCTTTATAAAAAGCTTGTACTAGTTCATCTTGAGGTAGGTTATGATATGGGCATTTGAGTAGCAGCTCATTGAAGTGTCCCCATGCTTCGAAGAACAGGTCTCTATCCTTTTGTTGGAAGGACTGAATCTTCTTCCTAATTTGCCTCATCTTTTGGGCTGGGAAAAACTTCCTTAGGAATTGCTAGCCAACTCCTCCTAAGTGTGGATAGAAACTGTAGGCAAAGAATTGTACCATAGTTTAGCATTATCTTTTAAGGAAAAGGGGAACAGAATTAATCTTATTCCTTCTTGGTCTAAGCCTCGGATGTGCTGGAACTTGCAAAGATCGAAGAACTCTCGAAGGTGCAAGTGTGGATCCTCATTAGGTGTGCCCCTAAAGTGAGTCAATGCACTCAATATTTGCAGAGATATGTAATAGTTGCCTTTCGCCTCAGGTTAATAAGCAATACACGATGGTTGATCAAGGTTGTGTGGGATGAAGGATTGCTCCATCGGCCTTCGCTCAGGTGGTTGCTGATTTTCTAGCTGTTCTGCCATTTGTGTTTCTTTTTCACTTTCTTCTACCTCTTCGGAGTTGTCTCTAAGCCTTTATCAGATAGTCTGCTCACGCTTGGTATCAAGGGGGAAGAACGTTGGAGGCTTAGATCGACGCTCGTGCATGAATTGGTGATAATCGCTTAAGTGCAGCAGTGAGACATTGCTACCCGAGTAACTCTCTGCCCTAATTGCACTCAATCACACAAGAGGGTGCGCTTAATCGCAAGTGGCATAGAAAGCTCTCCTGGAGTGCCTAGAATTCGATTAGAGTTTTAATAAAAAAAAATAAGATAAGGACAGAAACTTAAAATATTTGAGATTTCTGATAAAAATAGAAATAGAATGAAAAAGAAATAATAATGAAAAATTAATTCTAAAAAGGAAATTTAAGTGCAATCCCTGACAATTGGCGCCAAAAACTTGTTGCACGTTTATCTACCTAAATTAATGGGCAAATAATCGTACAGTTTTACTTGCAAGTGCACAAGGTCAATGGTAGCATAGTGTGCAAGTGCGAGATCATTTCCATAGGGATTGGTGAATTTCGATTTTAGAATCAGTTTCTCAATATAAAAAGATAGAAATAATAGTTGAGTATGATTTAATAATAATAAGAACATAGGGCTTTGATATCCACCTCTAATTATACTTTCCCAATGAGTAATGTGTCAATGCACTAGCCTTACCAGGAATACCTAATGGTTGCCAACCTAAGGGCATGGTATCTACTCCTTAAGCCATTGATTTCCCTAAGCACCGAGTTAGGCATGGTATCTACTCTACTTTTTTCTTTCTTAAGCGATTCAGTATGGTATCTACTGAGTTGTTCCTTAACAGAGCATACGATTTATGGAAATCGACAACCACATGAGACCTAGGGCATGGTATCTACTCCCAGTTTCCCATGTCGATTAATTCAAGAATCCGACGTGGATATCTTTTGTTACCATTGTCAAACCCAGGACTCGGTCATCCAAATTGATCTAACTAACTAATCCATACCACATGCACATATTGATCAAACATACACATATGAGGAATTTAAATAAACACAGGCATTAATCAAGTTAAGCATCATGATCAAGCTATTGCAAAGATAATTCATGAATGTATATATGGGAAAGCATAACTAGGGCTTTAATCGAGCCCTATTAAGAGTTTGTTACACATGCTATCTAAGATAAGCATCGTAATATAAACTAAACATAAAATATAAAACCCAAAGAATACTGTGGAGACGAGTCGTTAATTCTACTCCAAGCTTATAACTTCGAGCCAAAGTAAAAGATAAAAGAAGGGATGTCCTTTTGCGTGTGTTTACAAGTGTATTTATAGGGTTTGAATAACCCTAGAAGATTCTGGAAACCCTAAACTTCCTAAAACGCAAAACCTGCTAAATTTCCAATACCTGTTATGTTGTTTTACTATTCGCACCTGTACATGTGCGCTTGATCGCATTCGTTGTGCGCTCGATTGCAAGGCTGCGCTCGATCCTTCTTTGTGTGCGCATGAGAGCTGGTGCGCTCGATCGTACCAGATAGTGTGCTCGATTGCACTTTAGCCAGCAGCTGCTCCAGAATTTCCAGATTTCTTCCTTTAAGTGCCAAAAATGCTTCTTTTTTCTCCAAGTATTGTGAGTTTTAAATTACTCGCAAGCGCACGAGTCGTTTGCAATATAGTGTTGTGCAAGTGCGAGGTCGAATCCACAGGGAATTGTGTTGTGAAAATATATTTTTAATCTAAACTAACTTTATCTTAACCTAGTTCCGGATTGTGAATGATATTGCAAAAGAAATTAAAATTAAATTAAATTGATTTTTAAAAAACTAATAATTAAAACACTAAGGTTTCCAAATCCACCCCACCGAAGTTAAGCATATATGTTCTAAAAATATAACCTACCAAAACATTCTATGAATCCAACTATAAGACAAAAAACAAAGAATATCCCAACTAAACCAAAAGCATCCAATGTATCCGCTCTTAACAAATCACAAAGGAAATCAAATTTAATCGAAAAGCATTCAATGTATCCATCAGATGAAACACAAAGAATATCCAACAGACAATTTAAACTCAATCAATTATAAGATTAACTCAAATAATTAACAGAACATTTATACTAAAAATTGTCAAATTTGTACAAGCAAATCTGAACTACTACGCCAAACAACGGCGGGGCTTCATCTTCAATCTTAGCTGAAGAGTCTAGCCACTCATAACTATGAAACTATAATTCATAATAAAAGTGCTAAACATTAAACTACAACAATTAAATAAAAATAAATAAATAAACAACTTTACATGGGAGAAATTCCACTCACTGACGGGCGGCGCTTCCCCTCATGGTAGCAATGCCTTCGGGATCCACCAGAATGCTGGCGGACGTCCACCGGTAAACACCAAAGTGGCTCAAGAATTGTACACTGAATGATGAAGCCAGATGGTGTTTATATAGGGGAAGACCCGGAGCAATATGGGTTGCATATTCGATGTGGGATACTGCCCGTGTGCGCTCGATCGCAGTGTGGTGCGATCGATCACAGGTACGATCGATCGCATGTCTTGTGCGCACGATCTCGTGTGCGCTCAATCGCATGTCTGCTACAATCGATCGCAGATGCACTGAACTTCAAATATTTCGATATGAGATGTTGACCATGCGCTCGTTCGTAGGCAGGTGCACTCGAGCGTAGGTGCGCTCGATCGCATATCTCGTGCGATCGATCGCAATGTCTCCAGAAGTTTCACATCTCCTGAAATGCTTTATTTTCTCCACAAACCTGTAAAAATACACAAAACACAAGAAAGACGTAAAATAAAGTGAAATCCTACTAACTAAGAGCATAACAAATATAAGTTAAGGGTCTAAAATATGCAATATTTAAGACTTATCAAATACCCCCAAACTTATATTTTGCTAGTCCCTTAGCAAAACAAAATAAAAGACTCAATGAAAAACAAAGAACATAAAGATAAAGTCATCACTCATGGTATCCAAAAATTTAAGGAGCACACATCACCATGATATTCATTCATAAACAAGCTTAAAAAGGTAAACCCATTTTCGCAATGAATAGAAATGTTAAAATCTAATTACTTACAAAAGGCAGGATAAGGCATCACAAGCTTGAATCAGTGTAAGGTGAATTAGCATATAAAAATGAAGCTTCCAAGTAACTCTAATGTGTAAGGTCTCCATGTCTCAAGATTCACCGAATTTCCCATCAAAAATGAACGAAAAGGCATAGTTTTTATTTTATTCTTTTATTCTTTTTATTTTTTAACAATAATAAGGCACGACTATGTTTAGTTCCCTTAAGCTTTCTAATTGACCCATGTAGCGAGTGTTGAGTCAATGACTCCCAAACCAGGTGGTTTTAGGGCATTAGGTGTAAAGACACCCCTAAGGACTTACTAACTCGAGTCAAAAAGGCTACGAAATTAAACCGACCTTAATATTACCAAGCAAAATTCCACCTTTTGACGTGAACACTCACTCCTTACTGAGGCAAGAGGTCCAGTTACTCAGCGAAAAGTTTATTGATAATTTTTTTTTTAATATTTTCCTATGCCCAAGAGTTCATCTAACAAGTCATCCAGTTTCAGTTAAGATAAAGAAAAATACACATTAAAATCACATGTCATACCTCACATAATTTGTGCTAATGTGCTCGTGTTAGATTATGTCAAACATGTGAATTCTCAAATGCCTAAGGTAAGTAACTAAATTTTAAAATTTATCACCAGATCATGTGTTCAAAATGTTAAGCTCACCAATGACATCACATCACAGAAAATGTTTAGATCAACCAAAATTTCATGATAACATGAGCATGCATTTATCTCTATGACGAAAAGACAACAAATTAGGACAAAGTGTGTGATGTGTCTCCCATACCCCCAAACTTAAATTACACATTGACCCCAATGTGTGACTAATATGGAAAGAGCTGACCTGAGATATGGAGAACTATCTGGACTGGTATGGCTCACAGCATACCCCCAAACTTGAACTGAAGTACGTTTTGTCCCTGAAAAATAAAAACTGGAAAACAAAAAATACTAGAAACAAACATTAATCATAAAAATGCGAAATAATAAATAAACAAAAGAAAAGATAAGCTGTGGGGTGCCTCCCATGAGCGCTAAGTTTAACGTCTTCAGCTAGACCCAATATTAGTAAACATGCCCAACTAAACACTCCACCATCTGATCAATAAATGGGAATTTAAAATGATCAGGTCTAGTGGCAGCATTCAATTTACGGTAGTCTAGACACTTTCTCCATCTTGACTGCACTCGAGTTGGAACCAACTCGTTGTCTTTATTTACTACCGTAAATTCAGTACGTTTGGGCACGACTGGAATCTGGCTCACCCACTTGCTATCAGAGATAGGATAAATGATCCCTGCCTCTAACAGCTTAATATCTTTTGCCCTCACAACCTCTTGCATAGCAAGGTTGAGCCTTCTTTGTGGCTCCCTCGATGGCTTGGCATTCTCCTCCAACTGTATCGTGTGTATTACCAACGAGGGGTTGATTCCCTTGACATCCTCAATAGTCCAGCCTATAGCTTCCTTATGCTCTCTTAAGACGTCCAATAATTTTTCCTCTGGAGCATCACCCAAATCTAAAGCTATAATTATAGGCAAAGAATCTGCTGGACTTAGGAACTTATACTTAAGATTGTCCGATAAAGGCTTAAGTTCCTTCTTGGGGGGTTCAGGTGTTGTGGTTTCCTCCATCTCACTGATCTTTTGAGGAGCAGACTCCAAAGTAGCATTTGCTTGCTCAAACAACTTATTTAAATCCAAATCGTCTTCAAATTGAGCAAAGCATGCCTCCAAAATTTCCTCAGACTTCCCTTCTTTCTTGGGCGCTTGTAGTCTCTCAAGGTTAGGCACTTTAGGTAAAAACGACCTAGAGAGATCATTAATAATAGGTGTGGCTGTAGATGGCTCAGCATCTCTCTTCTCATTGTTGCCACTTTCTTGCCCTTGGTGCATAGCAGGGTTATCTTCCACTTGATTGTGCACTTGTCTCCCAGACCTCAATGGGACAATTGATTGCACTTGTTCCTGCCAATGCATAGGAGTTAATAAATTTCCCACCGCAAACTGTTCCTTTGGGTTAGGATCAGTTTGACTGGGGAACGTTCCTTCCTCTCCTTCACCCACATAACTTGCGATTTGATCAATTTGACTCTCTAGTGTGGCAATCGCTTGGGTGTTTTCTATTGTTGTAGTCATCACTTCACTCATAGATTGGCTAGTCGTTTTCATGAAATCATTGAGAGCGTCCTCCAATGACTGTGAAACTGACACTGGCGCTTGAATGGGAGCTTGGTAAGCGGGTGATGGTGCTGGATAAGCTGAGTGACCATAACTTGGAATTGGTGGAGGAAATTCGGGAGTGTATTGATTGTGAGCATGGTAAGGGGCTCCTCCTTAATTCATTGGTTGGTTCTGCTCCCATAAAAAATTAGAGTGGTCCCACCACCCTGGATTGTATGTTTCGGAGCAAGATCCATTTGATTGCCAACAACAGTCATTGAAAGCATTCATTTGTTCTATAGGATACTCGGCACAAGCCGGCATTGATGGGCAATTCTGTGCTAGATGCATGGGACTAGCACAGATGGAACAGCTTTCAACATTGAAAGTGTTGCCAATATTGAGGGACGGGCCGGTCATTTTAATGAAATCCTTGAGGGCGTCC
Source organism: Bretschneidera sinensis (assembly GCA_023935145.1). Lineage (NCBI taxonomy): Eukaryota > Viridiplantae > Streptophyta > Magnoliopsida > Brassicales > Akaniaceae > Bretschneidera > Bretschneidera sinensis. The sequence goes on along the minus strand of CM043702.1, from coordinate 57,149,137 downwards.
TCTAAAGACTGTGAAATCGGCGCTGGATTCATCCAAATGATTTTTTTTTTTAACAAAAAGATAACTAACTAGTAGAAAAATAAAATCATTTTAGACCAAAAATTTTCACAAACCAAACAATTCCCCGGCAACGGCGCCAAAAACTTGTTGTGAGTTTTAAATTACTCGCAAGCGCACGAGTCATTTGCAATATAGTATTGTGCAAGTGCGAGGTCGAATCCACAGGGAATTGTGTTGTGAAAATACATTTTTAATCTAAACTAACTTTATCTTAACCTAGTTCCGAATTGTGAATGATATTGCAAAAGAAATTAAAATTAAATTAAATTGATTTTTAAAAAACTAATAATTAAAACACTAAGGTTTCCAAATCCACCCCACCGAAGTTAAGCATATATGTTCTAAAAATATAGCCTACCAAAACATTCCATGAATCCAACTATAAGACAAAAAACAAAGAATATCCCAACTAAACCAAAAGCATCCAATGTATCTGCTCTTAACAAATCACAAAGGAAATCCAATTTAATCGAAAAGCATTCAATGTATCCATTAGATGAAACACAAAGAATATCCAACAGACAATTTAAACTCAATCAATTATAAGATTAACTCAAATAATTGACAGAACATTTATACTAAAAATTTTCAGATTTGTACAAGCAAATCTGAACTACTACGCCAAACAACGGCGGGGCTTCATCTTCAACCTTAGCTGAAGAGTCTAGCCACTCATAACTATGAAACTATAATTCATAATAAAAGTGCTAAACATTAAACTACAAAAATTAAATAAAAATAAATAAATAAACAACTTTACATGGGAGAAATTCCACTCGCTGACGGGCAGCGCTTCCCCTCGTGGTAGCAATGCCTTCGGGATCCACCAGAATGCTGGCGGACGTCCACCGGTAAGCACCAAAGTGGCTCAGGAATTGTACACTGAATGATGAAGCCAGATGGTGTTTATATAGGGGAAGACCCGAAGTAATATGGGTTGCAAATTCGATGTGGGATACTGCCCGTGTGCGCTCGATCGCAGTGTGGTGCGATCGATCGTAGGTACAATCGATCGCATGTCTTGTGCGCACGATCTCATGTGCGCTCGATCGCATGTCTGCTACGATCGATCGCAGATGCACTGAACTTCAAATATTTCGATGTGGGATGTTGACCATGCGCTCGTCCGTAGGCAGGTGCGCTCGATCGCATATCTCGTGCGATCGATCGCAATGTCTCCAGAAGCTTCACATCTCCTGAAATGCTTTATTTTCTCCACAAACCTGCAAAAATACACAAAACACAAGAAAGACGTAAAATAAAGTGAAATCCTACTAACTAAGAGCATAACAAATATAAGTTAAGGGTCTAAAATATGCAATATTTAAGACTCATCATCAAGACCCTATAAAGGCATGTGAAACACAGAAATGAAGTAAAATGGACTAAATTAACATAACTAAGGACTTAACTAATGTAAATAAAGGGGCTTAAATATAAATATTTAAGCACATATCAGCCCTACATGATCAACAGTATTCTGTGTGGGGATATTGATAAGATTTCAGAAGTGGATGGGAACGAGTTCTCTAAATCCATTAATCTTGATAAGCTTAAGAAATATCACATGTAAAGAGTAGTCTCTCCCCAAAGAAAAATAAAGGCCAAGAATAAAATTAAAAAGTAAAAAACTAGAATATAAAAAATGAGCTCGCTAAGTTGAAAACTCAAAAGGGAGATCTTGGCAAAAGTTAGAGAAAATCAAAGAAATTTGGAAAATGAGCTCTCTAGGTTGAAAACACGAAAGGGTGGTATGGGAAAAAATTAAAGCTAAAGACTAAAATTAGAGAGAAAGTAACTAATGTTTTTCTTTGTTAATCTCAATTAGGCAATTCATTTCAGAAATTGTTGATTGAAATAGTACCATGGAATTTTGGAAGAAAAAAAATGCAAATTCATTGACTTAAATAAATAAATAATTCATTGGGATTTATTATTGCATAAATAGATGATCAAGTACATGATATCAATGTTGTTTCCTCTTTTTATTTGTTCTTTTATTTTCTTTGTATTCTGTTGGCTTTGCACGTTTGTATTTTCTTTTCCATTTTGTAATGTTAGTCATATCTACTTGGCCAACCAAGTGGTCATAATAGCCTTCGCTTGGTTTAATGTAAGTTGACACATTAACAAATATCACCTTTGGGGGATCCACCCAAGTTTCAGTGATCTTTCTCCTCACTTTCTCAGACATAGCCAAACACTTTTACTTGCAATCAGCCGAAGGAGAGAAACTCCGATGTCCAAGCCACCAATGATTACACTTTCAATATTCCATCAAGGAGAAGGCCATTATATTTCATCTATAGTCAACAACAATAACACCTTTCCCCATTTTTTCTTTTCTTGTAACCTTTCGTGAAGACCTCGACCTCAAGTTATGAATTGTGTTGGGACATAAGAAGGCATGGATGGGGGCATAGTCAATTTCAATCTCTTAAAAAGCAATACCTACAAGGAAAAAATGTGTATCAAAAGCAATTTAAAAAAAAAAAGTGAAACAATTGCTCACTTGTAAAAGAAAAGGACTTCCATGGAAACCTCTTAATTTTCCTTGAGAAAACTAATCCAATTAATGAAAGCTCTCCCTTAAAATTAATTGAATTGGAGTTTTCTTATTCTCTATGCCTTCCACATTGCCAATAAGTGAACAACTCCTATAGCCTTCTTTAGATTTCAAGAAGAAGTGACTAAGAAGAAAAAAGCAAAGAGCTCGACATTGAACTTTGGGTTACTCACCCGTGGTGATGGTATTTGGCATAAAATAGTCAATAATGGGAAGTATGGACATAAATACATCCTTTATCCATGCATTTATGGTTTCCAAAGGCAATCCAAAGAGGATTGAAATTTTATTAGTAAACTTTATTGATGAGAGCCATAAAATGCATCTTAACAATGTTTAATTGTTAGCATTTTAGGATTGATCTCGGTCTTTACTGTACTTTTATATGTTAATAACTCTAAAGTGATATTGTTGGACCACTAACTTATATCTTTGCATTTTCAGGTATTTTGAGTCCAAAAGAGAAGAAAAAGCGATCGTTGCTTAAAGTGCCAAGATTCCATGCATAACGGAGTGTCGGAGTGGTTGCGGAGAAGCAAACATAAAGAAAAAAATCAAGTCATCAGTGTAAACCGCGGTGCCCCTCAGCCAGCACCGTGGTGCCCAGAAACCTCCACATCTTGAACCATCAGTGTGCACCATGGTGCTCCTCAGCCAGCACCACGGTACCCATAAATACACCCAACCAAAGCGAAAGCCAACACCGCAACGCCCATAAAGGAGCACTGCAGCGAGCACACGATGTTATATCTCCGAGTTAGAACTTAATTAGGGTTTTAAACAATAGATTAAACCCGAAAACACCCTTGGACCTTTGTACTATAAATAGATCACTTAGGGTTTAAGAGAAGGATCTTTCGGAAGCCTGGAAAACTCAAGGAAGCAACCAATTCTTCCCCATCAAAGTGTTCAACCATGAGCCCCATGGCGAACTAATCTCCAAGCAAGGCGAAAAGATGAATCTCTAGGTGTAGTTGTTCCTATCTTCCCTTATTTGATTCAGTTATAATAGGAATTTATTGTCAAAACATTGTTATGATTTACTTTTTAATCTAATTATAAGATTTTATCTATTCTGGTGATTGTATATTTCTCCTTGATATAAATTTAGTCATGCTTTTCTTATGTCAAGATTGTTTGGGTATAATTGAGTCTGGTAGATTTAGCCTTTAGGTTTATCCATTACTGCAATATTGTCAACAAAGATATATTTTTGTTTCTTGATAAACCTATGAGATAGATCATGTGTGCATGAATCGAAAATAAAAAGTATTTCATAACAATTATAGTAGGGTTTATATATATGCTCATTGAATATTTACCGATTGCCTGCTTGGGATGTGAAACTTGCAATCGAGATTAAAACAACTAAATCAAGTTAGGAATAGAGCAACGAACTTAGAGAGGATTCTCGGATCCTTGTTGTTTCCCTATTATATTTTACAATCTATTTTACACAATTACTTCATTACCAAAAGTTCATATTTTCTCACTTTAATCTTTATTGTTTGTGTTATGGTTCACACCTTTTTTTGTAGTTAACTTGTTTCCTTGTGGAATCGACACCCCAAAGCTGTGTTACAATAACCACATTATGTTTTGGGTGTAATCAAATTTTGGCGCCGTTGCCGGGGAGACGCACTTAAGTAAAAGGAAGATTGTCAACCTTGAGACAAGACAGTAGAAGAATTATAGATAGTTTTTCTTTTTCAGCAGTTTGTAAAGGCACTAACTTCGTTCCCTCTTTTAGCTTGCTGCATTATTTTTTTGTTGTTTCTTTTTTTTATTTTTTATTTTGTGATCTTGCATGCCCCGATATAGAGACACTTTGGGTAGATTTTCTTGTAGGCCTGTGTTAGAGTCAGAATTAAATTCTTTTCTAAATCCTTTATTTGACAACCCATCTAGTCCCGAAGAGGTGAGTGAACACGAAGATCAACCCCTTAGGACCCTTCAGGATTATTTCTACCCTACATGCATAGCCACACAGAAAATTGGATTAACCCCCATTGCGTATTGGTACTTATCGGATATAGAATAGATCTGCTTCTCTTTTTTCCTATGAACCAAATTGTTCCATTATTACTAAAAGAATAGAACAAATCTTAATCCTTTCTCCAAAATAATCCCCTGAAAGGGGGGAGGTCCATAGCATAGTTTTTTTCCAATGCAATAAAGTTACATAGTATTTATTTTTCGTCATCATGCATCATGTTTCTAGCCAATACTCTCCATTTAGATTTTAAAAGAGGGATGATACAATTACTCCCTACATTTCATGGCTTGGAAAGTGAAAACCCATATGTGCACATTAGGGAGATTGAGGAAGTAGTTGCGATTTTTCATGGTCAAGATGCAACTGCTGATATTGTGAGACTTAAGTTCTTTCCTTTCGCTTTAAAGGATAGTGCTAAAGGTTGGCTATACTCACTGAGACCACAATTTATTGGGTCGTGGACTGAGATGACTCGGATCTTCTTCAATAAATACTTCCCCTAACATAAGACCAATGCTTTAAAAAGGAAAATCTCCACTGTTGCATAAAAGAATAGTGAGATTTTATATTAGTCTTGGGAGAGATTTAAGGAGTTGTTGAGTATGTGCCCTCACTATGCGTATGAGAATTGGCGCTTAGTGAGCTATTTTTATGAGGGACTTACATATAGGGAGTGCCAATTTGTAGAGATGATGTGTAATGGTGAGCTTTTAGAAAAAGATCATGATGAGGCCATAGAATACCTTAATGAGCTTGCTGAAAAAGCTCACACCTGGACTGGACCTAGTGCTACTGAAAGCACAAACAGGTCACGACATATAGGGAACCCAAATGGTGGTGGAATTTACCATTTTAAGGAAGAGGATAACCTAAAGGCTAAGGTCGAGATGCTCACTAGGAAACTAAATGTGTTAAAGACTAAGAGCTTACATCAAACACACGTAACTAATCATGCAAGGTCCTTTGAACCATGTTTTGTGTGTGGTGGGGTAGATCATCTCGCCTGAGAATGTCCCACATTTGCGGTGATGAAAGAGATGTATGAGGAACAATGTAATGCCTTATGTATATACAAGAAGCCTTTTTCACCTTTCTTTGATATCTATAATCTGGAGTGGCGGAATTACCCCAATCTTAGCTGGAAATCTGAAAACCAGCCCCCTACACAAACCCCTAGATCATATCCTGCACAATATCATGCACCTGCACCTTCTAGGAGTCCTTTAGAAGAAACTTTGCATGCTTTTATTGAGGCACAAGATAAGACTAATCAAAAGCTTGAATATTTAATTACGCAGGTTATTGAAGAACATAAGGATCTAAAGAGCCAAGTGTCCAAGTTGATGAGCTTCTTGAGTGTGAATGAGTGAGGTAAGTTCCCTTCCCAAGCTCAGTCCACACATGATGGACAACACCTGGCACAAAAGAATTTAAAGGAGGTGATTGCCATTGTGACACTTAGTGGTAAGTCATTACACATCCCAACACCGAACAAATCAGAGGCTATGGACGAGAGCCACCAAGTATATATGATTGACTCACCCATGGAAAAGGTCCATCACCTTAATCCATTGGAGTCAATCCAAACCCATGGGTTCACAAGAGAATATACTAAGCCAAAATCTGGAGAAGTTACTGATGACATCCTTGAGGCCTCTTCAAAGCATACAAGCACCCAATTTGACAATGAAGCAGTTGCTGGTGCATTCAGCTCATTTTTGTCTAGGAGGGGACAAGAGTGTCTGGCTGAAGATATAAAACTTAGCGCTCATGGGAGGCACCCCATGGCATATCCTCTTACTTTTATTGTTTATTGTTCTTATTTTTTTCTATTTTCCAGTATTAACTTAGTATTTTTTTTAGGGACAAATATACGAAGCAGTTCAAATGATGAAGCACAATTTTCAGCTTCTGTGCACCTTTGGCTACAACGGGAGTTTCTTTTACTCTTTCTTTTACATTGAGGTCAATGAAATTTTTAAGTTGGGGGTGGAGGAAACGCATCTCTTTGTTTCCATATTCTTTATTTCCATACATTTTTTTCTTTTTTCATTGAACTGCTTGGTGTCGTTCTCTCTTTTTGTTTGTTTTTAGCATGCTTGGTGTTAGTCTTATAGTTAATTTACATGTCAATGATATAAACTTAATTGAGATAGCAGATAGCATATAGAAGAAGTTAAATCTTGCTTCGGTTTGAAATTAATTTAAGTGTCAATCTTCACTTAGTTAGAGACTCTAGTTTGTGGTAAGATTGTATGATTAGTCTTAAACATTTAGAGAAGTTTTATGTGTGATTATTTTGTGAATATTTTTGTGGTCTCGGGAAGCTCTAGAACTCATTTGATAATCACTTGAGGTGAATTCCTAGAATGCACATTACTTAGGATATGATATAGGCCATTTTGGACCGTTTGAGGCTTTCGAACTTACCCTTACTACATTCATCACTAGTCACCTGTTTGAGCCTTTTTCTTGAAAAAGAATTTGAGTCTTGTTTCTTTCAACAGCCCATTTACTCACCTTTATGAGCTTGAAAATATTTTTTCCTTTCCTTTCTTTTAAAAGAACTTAGTTATACACATTTATTGAGAAGCACTTAAAAGGAGTAAGGATGGAAATATGAAAACCATAACCCAAGTACACTAAAGGAGATAAGTTAGGGGTTGCAGAAAAGAAAAAAAATGAAAAATGAAAAAGAAGGTGAATGATCTTATGCCAAAGTACAAAAGAAAAGAAAAGAGAAGTGAATTATAGCAAAGAAGGAAGAAAAGAAAAGAAAAGTGGTGATTTGAGAAAAATGCTCGAAAAATGGTTGAAAAAGTTGGGTGTCAAAGAAAGGTTATCTAGTGCTTAAAAGTGGTTGTGTTTAAAGCTAAGAGATTGAGTTCTTTTACTTGTGAATCCTTCCCATTCTTTCTTAATCTTTACCTTAGCCAAACATTACAAGCTTATTAAAGACCTATTGATCCAATGTAATGTGTTTTTTCTACAATAGGGGAGAGTGGTTTGAAATGTAAGCCTATGGAGCTTGTTTTTGTGATTCATGTCACGAAATTTATCATGTTTTAGAGGCCAAGAATTGTATTCACGAATCTTATACATAAAATTGTTCGGATGTTCGGATTAATGGATTGTGGTAAGATGGATGTTAAGAGTCAATAACGATTTTAAGATTGATGTTTGGATTACTTTCGAACTTGGGTGAATTTAAATGATTCTATGTGCTGTGTGTTATGTGAAATTTTTGAGACAAAATGTGAATTACTCTTAGTTAACACTAATATTGCTTTACTTTACTTCGATTCCCACCATGGAATTCATCTCTTGTTTTCGTTTGAATTTCTAGGGACTAGCAATAAGCTAGTTAGGGGTTGTGATGAGAGCCATAAAATGCATCTCAACAGTGTTTAATTATTAGCATTTTAGGATTGATCTTGGTCTTTATTGCACTTTTATATGTTAATAACTCTAAAGTGATTTTATTGGACTACTGACTTATTTCTTTGCATTTTCAGGTACTTTGAGTCCAAAAGAGAAGAAAAAGTGATCGTTGCTTAAAGTGCCAAGATTCCATGCATAACAGAGTGTCGGAGTGGTTGCAGAGAAGCAAACATAAAGAAAAAAATCAAGTCATCAGTGTGCACCGCGGTGCCCCTCAGCCAGCACCGCGGTGAAACCTTCACATCTTGAACCATCAGTATGCACCGCGGTGCTCCCCAGCCAGCACCGCGGTGCCCAGAAGTACACCCAACCAAAGCTAAGGCCAACACCGCAACGCCCATAAAGGAGCACTGTAGCGCGCACACGATGTTATATCTCCGAGTTAGAACTTAATTAGGGTTCTAAACAATAGATTAAACCCGAAAACACCCTTAAAACTTTGTACTATAAATAGATCACTTAGGGTTTAAGAGAAGGATCTTTTGGAAGCCTGGAAAACTCAAGGAAGCAACCAATTCTTCCCCATCAAAGTGTTCAACCATGAGCCCCATGGCGAACTAATCTCCAAGCAAGGCGAAAGGATGAATCCTTAGGTGTAGTTGTTCCTATCTTCCCTTATTTGATTCAGTTGTAATAGGAATTTATTGTCAAAACATTGTTATGATTTACTTTTTAATCTAATTATAAGATTTTGTCTATTCTGGTGATTGTATATTTCTCCTTGATATAAATTTAGTCATGCTTTTCTTATGTTAAGATTGTTTGGGTATAATTGAGTATGGTAGATTTAGCCTTATTGTTTCCCTATTATATTTTACAATCTATTTTATACAATTATTTCATTACCAAAAGTTCATATTTTCTCACTTAAATCTTTATCGTTTGTGTTGTGGTTCACACCTTCTTTTATAGTTAACTTATTTCCCTATAGAATTGACACCCCAAAACTATGCTACAACAACCGTGTTATATTTTGGGTGTAATCACTTATCATATAAGGAGGAATAAGGATGTACTTAGAAGTTGAAGAACCAAGTATGGCACTAAATTCTTTAAAGGTGGGGCAAATCTCACTAAACCTGAAAATGAATACGTGCCTCTTTGGACTCCAAAAATGGGCACATACCTTGAGAAAATCCTTCTCTAGTTGGATTTGAAAACAAATGGAGAAGATGGGATCCATGCTAAAGATTTTGAAGTTGAAGCAATGAATTCCTTTGAATGATTGCAACAAAGCTCTCAATCTAGTTTCAAAGGGTGATTTCATGGTTCTTAGAAGTTAATTTTTGTTTATGAATGAATTAAGAGATCTCTAAGGCCTTTTATATGTGTATAAGGTTTTCCAAAGTCGAGTAATAGTTATAAAAAAAAATGTAAAAGTCAGTTTATAAAAGTTTTAGGTGCGAGTACTAATCTAGACTGACGCCCAGCACCCAAGCGCCAATTTAGATTGGTGCCCCACCTATTTGCTTTTAGGATTGCTTTTTTCATCTCTTTTTCATTCACAAATCATCCATATATGCATCATACTTTAATCATATATTTGAACATCCTTATTCATCATAATCATGATCATATATCACATCAAAATACAACAATTCCTAGGAAAAAGTCGTTCCATATTCATGGAGAAAATTTTGATTACTTAGTCATAACCATTAGTTAGAGTCCTAGTTATCCACCACCATGCACGTATTACTGCACACATCATCATCCAAAATATCAGACACAACCATAGGGTAGAATTCCAATCATATAAACATCAAGAAAATCAAAGAAAATATGGACATCAGTATTGTCAAAATTGACCCTTGGTGGAAAAAAAATTATTTTATAAGAGTTCGAAAACGAAAATCAATTTTGGATATTTTTAATTTTTTTTCAAAGACTATTGTTTTTAAAAATTAAGAAAAATTGAGAGTTTTATCGAATATACGTGGAAAACTTGGAGTCGTCACCAATTGGTTTAATATGGCTGATTAGACACCTTTGAGTGAATTAGTGTATTAAAATTAATTTTCCCAATTAATATTAACATGACCAATAAGTTTCTGTGAACCATATTTTAGTCTCGGAAGGTCATTTATGTGGGGGGAAGGAAAACACCCCCATAGCGCTTGTATTTGACGGTTACTATTTTGTGTTTAATCTTTTCAAGTAAAAGTTGAAGTGATGTAAAAGTATTCCTTTTATTTGCATTCCCAACTTTATTTAGATTTTTTTACAAAGAAAGTATTCATTTTACCATGGCATGTATTTATTCATTTTATTTTTTGTAAGTGTGATTTTAAGTTTAACAATGTGAAACACTTAGTAAAATAAAGTCAATTAACTGACTCTAATAATGCTTCCTAAGATATAACTTTGGATTCAATCTAACATGCCTCTCAAAATTTCATACAAGCCCACATCAAAGAAAATAGATTTTATAACTTCGTAGGCCTTCGATTGGGCCATGTTGGGCAAGCTACAAGTCAAAATTAATTTAATGAAAACATTAGTACTCAAATGGGCACTAGGCCCAAAAGTAAGCAAGGATTTTTCCTTAGTCAACTGTAAAATCCCTTTTGATGAATCATACTTAAGCGAACCTAAAGCCCATCAATTTTTGCCTAACTAATTCATGAAATTTTAACTACTTGTTTCTCCAAGCATATATGGAATATATTGACAATGATTAAACTATAATGTAAACCAATATAAAATTTGCCCTTTTATAGTATGGGACTCAAGCCCTTAATCAGTATAATATATCAAATGGTCTTCCAAGCCCTGACATCTCACTCTTTCTCAACACAAACCGAGTCCTATACTAATTGGAGTTTGACCTACTATCTTAGCAGCACATGAAAGATGAAAATATTATCATAATAATTATAGCTGCAAGTAAGGAAATCAAGCAAACATATTTTAACATAGCAAACACACGGGTCACATACGAATCATTTAGTGAAACTGAGTACTACTAATTCAAAAAGCATAGAGATGCAGAATATTAATGTTACACCTTAAGCATTCAAAACACCAGAGGAAGTCCTTCCTGAAGCAAGAGAAGTTGTGCAGACACCAGAAGAAATACCTGAAGCAATGGAGGTTGTGCAGGCACCAGAAGAAGTAATAGAGGAAGAAAGAACTTTGCCAAGACTCAGGCTAGGTAGAACTTGGAGAAGCCTACATGGCTAAGAGACTTTGAGTATGAGAAGAGGTGTAAGGTGTAAGCTAGCAAAGGAAGAAGGGAGTTGTTGCAAGAGTTAGGATTAGTTAGTAGTTGTAACTAATTCTGTTATAGTCAGTAACTTAGCTATAATTGAATTACCAATAGTCTAAGTAAGCATAAACAAACACTATAAATACTTAGTGTGATTTGTAAATGAGGTAATTAGAAATTACAATTCAATCTTCTTTCTCTCTTTCTTCTTGGAGTCTTTCTTGAAATCGAATCAAGAACCATTTTCTTTCTTTCTGTTTTCTTATCTTCTACTTTTTGTACCCTTATTGATCACTCAATTAGTCTTGAGTGTATCAATTTCTTTACCAAATATACTCTATAGAATGTAAGACTTTTCATAAAACAAATCATCCCAAAGATCATCCATAACAAAATTTTAGAGCACCCAATATGATATAATTAACTGATAAACATTATAACATACTTGTTTGGACTCCATGATGAATCACACAGCGAAATCTAAGATCCTCTAAGTAGTCACACAAACAAGAACGTTGAATCCTGAAACGGATAGTAGAAAGAAAAAAATTAGACTCGATTTTTCACTTTCTTTTTTCCTCTTATTAACTAGCTTCTTGATGAGATAGAAGTATTGTATGGTTATGTTAGGAACAAGAGGAGGAGACCTAGCCATAAACCTTTATATAGTATCCTAAAGGGATGCTCATCAAAACCCTAATTGGATACTATGACCAACACTAATCAGTCAACACTTAACACAAATAGAGGAGTTAGACCCAATTAACATATCACCTTATTGGACTTTCTTTAAATCGTACCAGTAGAACAATTACTTAGCTTATTTTAATAAAAACCCAAAATCCACAAATAATATAAGCCCAACTTTATAAGAAAAATTCCAATATTCTCCCACTTGGGCGAGATTAATTGTGGTTAGTTTTAGAAAACAAATTTATTATTTTAAAACGACTCTCAGGCTAAGATAACTATAAAAACTTTATGTGTGCACACTTTTAAAAACAAAATGATTGGTCTAGATACTACACCAAGTGTAATCCAGTCCAATAAAGCTTTTAACCCTGAATTATGGCAATAATTGCTTCATTTAGCTACACAGGACCTTCCATGGTTATATGAGCCAATCAACTCTATCGACATGGATTTAGTGTGGTAGTGTGGCAAGAAAATTAGCATCCTTATGTGATCTCAATATGCCTATTTTACTTGTTGGTCATTATTTTCTCTTCCTTAAAGTAGCATAAGCATACTTAGCGAAAATATTTATGGTTTTAATAACGAACCCATATATCTTAATAGAAACTTAATATCTCGAGATAACCTTTATGTATCAAGAGTCATACACACAAGGCTTTAACTTTGAAAGAATGCCCAAGCTTTTATGCTTAAGACTAACACATCTTAAGACTTCTAATATATATGACATGCCATAATATATATTCCACATGTACTACACAGTAATATCAAAAACCTTTGAGCTATCAAACTGTATATAACTGAATGACATGTGATATATATTAACCAAAGTACATCACCGAAAGATATAAATAACTAAAGTACATCATCAACAAATTTAAAGAATAAAGAATAATGTAAACAAATAAGTAAATGCAATGCCTCCTACTAACTAAGCATATCCATAAGACACCATAAGATCATACTTTTATTGCATATCACTTTAAGGAATTAGGGCAAAAACCCTTGGTTAGAGGATTAGCAACGTAAGTATTTGTTCTGTTATTCTTCTCTATTGTCACCTTACTTTATTAATTTTATTAATTGTTAATCACTTTATATCTATATACTTGGACCTTGTGATATCTTTCATTATTTATAGAGAAAAATTATTATCACAGTATAATTGTATGGTCCTAGCAATAGAGATTTCCATGAATGACTCGACAACTTAATATTTTAGTCAAGTAGTGTGGCGACCCAAAGCATGCTATAGCCTTAGCTTACGCGGTTGAAGAAACAAAAAGTGTCTATCTAACACTTTCCTAAATTAGCACCTCCCACAACCATAACTATATAATCTGAAGAAAACTTCCCTTTATCTTGACAAATGGTAAAGTTTGTATCCATAGACTCCACTATCTCAAGACATTAAGAACTTTTGTAATCAATTTGAAATCCCATGAACTCTTTAAGTACCTTCCTTATATATTTTTTCTCAGTTTCACTTTAAAGACACTACATAGGGTTTAGTTTTTCATTTTTGGAACTATAACATTCCCAAGTTTCTTGTCACTTGCATACCGAACCTCTCCAAAACATAGTCAATGTATGCCCTCTAAGAGAGTCTCTCTTGGAAACAAGGTCGTTCTTTATGGATTTTGGTCAGAATTTAAAGGATGGGCAATGTGTTTTGATAAATCATACTTGTTATATTGATCACGATACATTGGTAGAGCAGTGCGCATTGGACAAACAATCTGCCATGGATGGGCAATTTGATGTTGATGGAGAGTGTGCTGTTGAGGAGTAATGTGATCAAAACTTGGAAAATCTTCCTCAAATTTAACCTGTTGTGATTCCTCTAGCCCCTCCACTTCAAGGTATGTTTAACTGTTCTTCTAAGCCTTCTTACGCTGATGTACTGAAATAAAATATTCAAGATTAGGATCAAGAAAGCTTTATTTCCTTCTAAGATTCTCCCAAATCTTTCACCTTTCAAGATTCTCTTCAAGCGGATCATGATGCTTCCCTTCATCCCTAAACCGTTCTCCTTTGTCTAAATTTTCCAAAAATTTATTTCATCAAATATTACCGGAGCTTAATATTTCTTCAAAGACTTTTACTAAAAATGGAGAACCTGCTTTTAACATATCCAAAATAGAATTTAGTAATGTTGTTTCCTCCCTTGATTATGCGATTGTTCTCAAATTCTACACCAGCATGCCTTCCATGAACCTCATCCACCAACATCTCTTTTCTTGGAATTTGAAAGAAAACCTAGTCGTAGTTGTTCTTGATCCTAGGAATTTGTTAATCTGTTTGGGTTCAAAAGAAGATTTCATTACGACTTGGTCGAGTAAGTCAATAAAAGTGGGAAATACACTATATAGAATGTTCAAATGGACTCCTTCGTTCAGCACAAAGAAATAAAATTCATTAATGGCTATTTGGGTTAGACTTTTGGGTCTCCCACTTCATTTTTATCACACTTCTCTTCTTGAAGGAATTGTCAATTCATTTGCCCATTTTCTATGAGTTAACAAAAAAATAGAATTCATGGAAAATCTAAACTGTGCTAAAGTGTGTGTAAAATTTGATCTCACTTTGCCAAGACCTAATTGTGTGTGGATTGGAGTTAACAACGACAAATTTTTTTTGGCAAAAGGTCATATTTGAGGGCAAACTAGATTATTGCTCTAATTATTCCTTACAAGGTCATCATAGTTTTAATTGTCATAAGAAAGCTAGTAATGTTGATTCAAACCAGCATTCAAATCAAGGGAATGAGATGAAAACTAATCTGAGCAGTGATAATATCAATAATAAAATTTGTTTGGACCTAATCGATTTTACTCAAGAACACAAGCAATGTTTAACCGGATGCACAACAAAGGCAAAGAAGTGATGGTCTCTAATGATGATGGATACACTCCTCAAAATAGTGTGCCTATGGGTCAATTAGTTTCTACATGAAAGTCTAAAACTACATCTACTTTGGCCCCTTTACTATTTGGTTCGAGCTCAACTTCAACCTTGACAAAGGCTAAGGAGGAATACAACATTTTGAGTATGAACTAACTTTAGCGCTTACACAGCTCGTTTCTGCCCTTAATCCTTAAGGTACTGTATAGCCAAGCTGCCCTAGTTGCATCCCTTAACTTTTCTCCTCTACTAGACATTTAAGAGGAGATTGAGGAAGGAGAAAAACTTCATCAAAAGGCGCTTGAAGATGACCCTCTATGTCAAGGTCAGGTATCTTAACACAGCTCCTTTAAATATCGAATGCCCAAATGCTAGCAATATTGAATTCTTAAAATGCAAGGATGATAGTGGCCACCCAAAAACAATTCATTTTCCTTGCTCAAAGGGATATATGTCTTCGAAGGACATTTTCAATATGCAAAATACATAACCTTATAAGTATAATTCGATTGAAGATTTTGTAAAATCTTCTAATGCTATTATACAATTAGCAAAAGATTGTGTTGGTATTTGTCTAAGGTTTAAACAAGGTTGGAAGAATAAATTTCAGCATGTTAAAGGAGTGCACACAAGTGTACGCATCACTTTGGGTGTGTGTGCACACCTCTATTCAGCAAGACAAAGAAGTGCCCACAGTTGTGAAGAGTCCAGCTTCAGTGTGCGCCATAGCCCTGCTCTTTCTAGGCCACAACGCCCAAAAAGGAAGAAGTCTTGGTGGAGGGCAGTGCCACACCTCTCCCTCATCAAGGCCACGGTGCCCAGAAAGTGGTGAAAGGGGGGTTTTGCCTAGCACCGCAGCATGCCCTGTTCAGTGTCTAGGTGCTAGGCACACTAAGACACACATATTCCACTTGATTCAGCCTCTTGTTAGGTGCATGGGTGCAAGGTTAAAATGCACAGAATCACTTAGGATTGATGGAGGGCCATGGTTGAGTGGTCATCAAGATCTAATGGTGGAGATTGACTCTCAAGATTGGATAAGAAGTTGGTGCACTATATAAAGGGTCACCTAGCTTTATTCTCATTAACATTGTGACATAATTTGAGATCAATTGTAAAGAGTGACAGACATACAACAGAGAATTGTATGAGAGTGTAAAGACACAAAACACAAGAGGGACTCATTGTAGTGAGGCTAGTTGCAATAAGAGAGGAGTATAAATTAGATAGAGAGCATTGTAATAGTTCTTATCATCTTCTTTCTTCTCTTCTTGGTTTCTTCAAGAACTTGAGGTTTCTTGAAGAGGGTTGCTGGATTGTAAAGAACCATTGATTTAGTGCAAATAGTTCAGAGGAACTAATGGGGACGTAGGCTATTGCCAAACCTCGATAACAAATCACTTGTCTTCTTTTCTTTCTTGCTTTCGTTTACTATTTCATTTCAGTATAAGTCATTCTAGACTTGGGTGTTTGGAAGATCACCACCTGGGCATCTTGTCAAGGTGATTTCAAATAGTGGTATCAGAGCTAGAGGAGATACCACAACAGTGGTATCAGAGCTAGTACAGCCGAGTGTCGGAGCAAGAAGAGAAAGTGTCAGAGTCAAGACTCCAAGAATCAGAGGTCAACTTCTTGGGTGATTCAAGAACGGAGTTAAGATCTATATCTTATCGTGTTCTTGAGGTGAATCAAGGAAGGAGTTAAGATCAATATCTGATCGTGTTCTTGAGGGTGATTCAAGAACGGAGTAATGATCAAGATCTGATCGTGTTCTTGAGGTTGATTCAAGAACGGTATTGAGATCAATCTTCGATCTGTGTTCTTGAGATTTAGAAGAAGTTGGAAAGCATTTGTGGGTGCTGCATAAATAAAGGGATCTTCTCCGCAAGATGGGTTCAAAATTTTCTATTGAGAAGTTTGATGGAAAGAGAGATTTTTCCCTGTAAAAGTGAAAGATCAAGGCTATTCTTATGCAATAGAAAGTGAACTTGGCGATTGGAGAAGATGATGCTTTTCCAGCAAGTACCACGGAGAACCAGTGGAATAAGATGAAGAAGATGGCATACAGCACCATCTTCTTGCATATGTCGGATAATGTCACAAGGGAGTGCGGAGACTCGAAAGATCCAGTTGTCATATGGAAGAAACTAGATAAGTTGTTTCTTACCAAGACTCACCCTAATAAGAGGTATCTTCGTAAACAAATCTTTGCTTTTAAATTGAATCCTAATTAAGAGTTGCAAGTTAATCTTGGTGCCAAGATAAGGAGTGCATCAAATGGTAAAGGGTTGTTCGTTAATGGAAGGCCAACAACTCGATATGGCAGCAACCATGGCTACTACTAGGACAGAGGTAGAGGAGAGAGCCATGGGAGAGTGCACAACAACATTCATGGCTACTACTTGGACAGAGGTAGAGGAGAGAGCCATGGGAGAGTGCACAGCAATATGCTTGGCTACTACCAGGATAGAGGTAAAGGAGAGAGCCATGGGAGAGTGCATAGCAACATGCATGGCTACTATCAAGACAGTGGTAGAAGAGAGAGCCATGGGAGATGTTTCTACTGCCATAAAGAGGGTCATGTCAAGAAAGATTACAAGGATAAGATGGGGGATGAGGAAAGAAGCCATACGAAGAATGGAGAGGCTTCGATTGCCAAAACATAACAACAAGATGATGATGTTCTTGTTGTGTACTCGGATGTGACCAAAAGGCAAGAAGGCAGCAGGAAATGGATCTTGGATTCCGGGTGCACTCATCACATGTGCCCTCACCGAAGTTGGTTCAAGAATTTCAAGGAAACCAATGATGAAAGGGTTTTCTTGGGGAATGATATTTCTTACCAAGTGAGGGGCACGGGAGACATTCTGGATAGGATGCTTGATGGAATGACAAGGCTGCTGAAAGATGTGAGATATCTCTCGGATTTGAGGAGGAATTTGATCTCATTGGGGCAGTTGGATTTCATGGGATACACATGCAAGATAGAGGGAGGAATGATCAAAGTAGCCAAGGGATCTTTGGTAGTGATCAAAGCAGCAATGAAGGATGGACTCTATGAGATGATCAGAGACATGGAGATCAAGGATCAAGCAGTAAGCTTAATGGCTGAGATGGATGAGGCAGTGTAACAACCCATCCCGGGTTGGGCACCCCTGAGATGGTATCACCACATTTTGAGAATCCCAGCATGACACATATATGCAACAATAAAAAATAAATAATACCAAAAGAAATTTTTCCTCAATCCAATCTTTAAACATTCTATACCACGTAAAATGCATCAATATTTACAAATAAATTTTTTATTTTATTTTCTCATTAGTCTGAGGATGATGACACACACGTGGCTTACAAAAATGATTTGTTCAACTTTAACTCACCAAACCATTTGTCAAGCCTGTTACCTGAAAATCATTGTACAATGAGGAGTGAGCTTCACAAGCTCAGTGAATTAAATTTACTAAAAGTACTCATTTGTATAAATAGTCTTTTAATATTTAATCAATTTATATCTCATACCCTCGATACTAGCACTCTACTATCATTACACATGTCATGATATTTATTCTCTATCATTCTCTTCCTCTTATTTATTTGTTCACCTTAATACCACCAACAATCTTATAATTACCTCGTAATGAGGTTCACATCATAAAGTCTACCATCTAGATTTTTCTTATCACCATAACTGTCTCTTTTAGTGAGACTAAACCATCATTAATTATATTTGCAATAATACACCACACCTCAGCATTTCAAAAATCTTATCACATAACTGTCTCTTTCAGTGAGACTCAACCATCATTAATTATATTCACAATAATACACCACACCTCAACATTTCAAAAATGCAAGCAATAATTAAAACAGATGTAATGCAATGAATGCATATAATGGGAACGTCTTCCTACCTATCGACAGGTTGTTATTATCTTAGACCAGCCCCTTCCTGGTTCTTTACTTTGTAAGTTGTCCCGGTTGCCATGGAATTTTCTCAGCATATGCCGGCTGGCACAATGTCCCTTTTATTTTCAGCACATACTGGCTGCCATTGTTTTTCAATTAGACCGGTTGCCTTCCCGGTTCTTTTCTTTTCATTTAATGCATATGCATATGAACAATGATGTGAAATATGCATAAAACAGTAATATAAAAACAACATATAAATTCAAAACACTTAAATTGGCTATCCTGATTATTCTCAAATTTATATAACAAAAATTCCACTAATTTCCTCTCATCCCAAATCACATCAACTAATCCATTAAAGCTTGTCAAGATTTACTGAATTTCATCCCAAATTGCATCAAATCATCCATCAAAGCTTGTCAAGATCCACCAAAATTCATTTCATCATAATTCGTATTAAAATATCAAAATAACTCATCAAGAATTTCACTTATCGCTTTTATTATTAAGTCAACTTATTATTACCAAAAATATTATTTCTATCCTAATAATTTTTTACATGTCAAAAATTTATATCATAAATATTAACCAAAACTTTATCTATCACCACAACATAAGCTAATAATTTATTTTAATATTATCACTAAATTTTTCATTTTTATTTGGATTACTTAAAGTAAATCCAACTCACCACGTAACTCTTAAAGCTACACATGGATCACCTCCTTGTCCTTCCCGTTTCTTTCTGAAATTCCCCCAATTGTAGATCATCAACACCTGAGATCATATTTATATAAATTTTCTAATTTATTCTTCAATGCGATATAAACCACACACTTTGAAAATTCCTACTTTGAATTCAGGGAAACTTCATAAATGTCAAAAATTCAAAAATAAACATTATGATATTACCTTCTACTTTTCTGATAGCTATTCTTGATTCTTTATGAAATTCTGTAGAAAACCCCTTCAAAATTTTGCTCTTTTAACTTTTTTTTTCAGTCACCAAATGTTTAAAGAAAACGAGTGAATTTGAAGAAACTTAAACGAATTCTGTTACATTTTCGTGATATGTATATATACAAAAAGTTTGCTTTGGCTTCAGTAGTCCCCTCCCCCAAATCTCCGCCACCTATTTGCAAGGTGTAAAACAAACATGCAACTCAGCAGGCCCCCTCCCAAAACTATGCCACCTATTAGCAAGGTGTAATGCATACACCAAATTTTTCTTAATTTGGCAACAAGTGGCTGCCACGATTTTAGCCTTTTTTTTTTAACTTAACCCTTTTTTTTTCTTCTTTTCTTTTCCTACATCTTGGATGTTTCACGTCCATTTTTTTATTTTTTTATTTTTATAATGATAAATCGTTCACATAGACTTTATTTTAATTCCATATCATATTTATTAAATTACTTCTTTACCCTTATTTTACAAATACGGGTATTACAGGCAGCCCTTTGGCACACTCGCTTTGGACATATGAGCGAAGAGGGCTTGTAAGTTCTCAGCAAAGATGGCTTACTTGGTGGAAACAAAGTAGCGGAACTTGATTTCTGCGAGTGTTGTGTTCTTGAGAAGCAACACCGGGTTAGTTTCAACACCGAAGTGCACAAGTCTAAGGGCATTCCTGACTACATTCATGTGGACCTTTGGGGACCAGCAAGAACACCAACACAGGGAGGTAACTTTTACTTTTTGTCTTTAATTGATGATTATTCAAGCAAGGTTTGGGTTTATTTGGTTAGAAATAAATCAGATGCTTTGAATAAGTTAGTGGTGTGGAAAAGGCTGGTAGAGACTCAAATGGGCAGGGTAGTTAAGGTGTTAAGAGCCGATAATGGCTTAGAATGTTTTAACAAAGAACTTGATCAATTCTGTAGGTTAAATGGGATTCTAAGACATAGAATAGTTGTGAAAACCCCTCAGCAAAGTGGAGTTGCTGAGAGGATGAATAAGACCCTTATGGAAAAGGTTAGGTGCATGTTAGATGGATCTGGATTACTCAAATATTTTTAGGGGGAAATGTTGTCTATTGCTACGTATTTGGTTAATAGATCTCTAGGATTGTGTACCATAAGACTCCCGAGGAAATATGGAGTGGAAAACCCCCTGAGTTGGACAACCTTAGGACTTTTGGGTGTGCTGCATATACACAACAAAAGGATGATAGACTTAGCCCAGGATCTAGAAAGTATGTGTTTCTAGGATATGGGGAAGGGGCTAAAGGGTATAGGTTGTGGTCCTTAGGACAAAAAGGATTGAGACTCATAATAAGTAGGGATGTTATTTTTAATGAATTGTTATTTCCCTACTTGGAGAAAACTAACCCTGCAGAGGCTAGTGAGCAAACCAGTTCGTTATTTGTGGAGCATAATATCAAGGAAGATTCAGTTCAGGTAGAGCAAAGAAGGCAAGAGGGTTCGGATCAGGTAGATCCCATTGATGAATTCTAAGCTCAGGACACTCATGAGGAGGCTGAACTGAAAGAGGATGATGTAGGGAATCGAAAAGACTATTAGCTCACAAGAGACTGGGAAAGATGGCTAGCCGGACCACCTTCAAGATATGGTTTTACGGATGCTGTGGATGCAGTAGCTCCTTAGACAGAAGGAGAGATGAGTGAACAAGAGACTTACATTGATGCCATGGGATGTAAGGATTCACCAAGATGGAAGCTAGCTATGGAGGAAGAAATGGATTCTTTGAGGGAGAACAACTTCTGGGAATTGGTGCACATTCCGGGAAAATAGAGAGTTGTGGATTGCAAGTGGACTTACAAGATCAAAGAAGGGTAGCCTCTAAGAGATGAAGTCCAAAACAAGGCTAGGCTAGTGGTGAATAGGTTCACAAGAAGAGAAGACATAGATTTCACATAAACTTTCTCACCTGGACACAAGGTGGAGAAAATGGTGAGTATCCTCATCTATATCATTGATATACTATTGGTTCAGAACAGTAGGGAGAAGATGAAAAGGATTATATCTCAACTCAGTGAGGAGTTCGAGAGGAAGGATCTCAGCCTTACACAAAAGATCCTTGAGATGAGAAGAATTCAGGAAAGGGAGAAAAATGGTTTGAAGGTTTCTCGATCTTCTATGGAAGATGGTAAACCAGTGAAGATTCCCCTTGCTGGTCATTTCAAGTTCTTCAACGAACAATGTCCAGGAATGGATGAGGAGAAGAAGAAAATGGTAAAGGTCCCTTACTCTAGTGCGGTTGGACCAATCATGTCCATGATGCTAAGCACTAGACCTGACATTTCTCAGGCAATGGGTGTTCTCAGCAGATATGTGACTAATCCTGAAAAAGAGCTTTGGCTTGGGATAAAATGGTTGCTGAGGTATTGGAAGGCTCGGTGGCAGCCGATGGTAGCACTCTTAACAACCGAGGCAGAATACATAGTAGCTTCGAAAGCCATAAAGGAGGCTATGTGGTGCAAAGGGTTGTTGGATGAGTGGATGGTCCTAAAAGAGCAGGTGGTGGTGTCTTCGGATATCCAAAGTGCATGGCACTTGTGAAGGAATTCGGTGTTCCATGAGAGGACAAAGCATATTGATGTTTGGTATCATTACATTTTGGAAAATGGTACGAAAGGATGCATTCATGTTGACAAGAAGGCCATGGGAGAAATTCCTATAGATTTAGGTGCCAAGGTTCTACCTCTAAGAAGGTCCAATCATTGCCTTGGACTTCTTAGGAATCGAGTCAGTTAAATGATGACTCAAGATGAGTTTGGATCCTGAAGTTCTCTGCACAATGGTTTGGGTTTAAATGCTTAGACAAAGGTAGAGATTATTGGTATTTGTCTAAGGTTTAAACATAGTTTAAACATGGTTAAGGTTTAAACAAGGTTGGAAGAATAAATTTCAGCATGTTGAAGGAGTGCACACAAGTGTGTGCATCACTTTGGCTGTGTGTGCACACCTCCATTCCGCAAGACAAAGAAGTGCGCATAGCTGTGAAGGGTCCAGCTTTAGTGTGCGCCGCAGCCCTTCTCCTTCTAGGCCACAGCACCCAACAAGGAGAAATTCTTGATGGAGGGCAGCGCCGCATCTCTCCCTCACCAAGGCTGCGGCGCCCAGAAAGGGGTGAAAAGGGTGTTTTGCCTAGCGCTGCAGCATGCCCTGTTCAGTGCCTAGCCGCTAGGCACACTGAGGCACACATATTCCACTTGATTCAGCCTCTTGTTAAGTGCATGAGTGCAACATTAAAATGAACATCATCACTTAGGATTGATGGAGGGCCATGGTTGAGTAGTCATCAAGATCTAAGGGTGGAGATTGACTCTCAAGATTAGACAAGAAGTTGGTGCACTATATAAAGGGTTCCCTAGCTTTATTCTCATTAACAGTGTGACATAATTTGAGATCAATTTTAAAGAGTGATAGACATACAAGAGAGAATTATGTGAGAGTGCAAAGGCACAAAACACAAGAGGGACTCATTGTAGTGAGGCTGGTAGTAAAGAGAGAGGAGTATAGATTAGATAGAGAGCATTGTAATAGTTTTTATCATCTTCTTTCTTCTCTTCTTGGTTTCTTCAAGAACTTGAGGTTTCTTGAAGAGGGTTGCTGGATTGTAAAGAACCATTGATTTAGTACGGGGACGTAGGCTATTACCGAACCTCGATAACAAATCGCTTGTCTTCTTTTCTTTCTTGTTTTCGTTTGCTGTTTCATTTCATTACAAGTCATTCTAGATTTGAGTGTTTGGAAGATCACCACCTGGGCATCTTGTTAAGGTGATTTCTAGCAGATTGTAAAGGGCTGGACCTTCCTTCATTATATCAAATTAAAAAACCTCCAATAAAGAAGGTTAAAAAGGCCTGAAAAACTAAGGTCAGTAGATTGTCAAAAAGGAAAACTAAATGATTAGTGCAATTATTTGGAATGTTAGAGGGATTAGGAATCTAAATAAAATTGGATTCTTACGAAAATTAATTAAGGCACATAAATCCTCTCTTGTTGTTTTTCTTGAACTAAAATACAAAGGGGATGAGTTAAAGAAGTTTTCTAGAAAAATTAAGGTCACAAATTTTATTCATGGCAATCCCACAAATACTCATATTTGGATCCTTTGGAAAGATGACCTCAAATATGATATTATTGAAATCACATCTCAATCAATTTCGGCTAAGGTAATTAATGTGATTAATGATTCAATTTGTTATGCCTCTATCATTAATGCTAAGAATAAATTACAAGCTCATAGAGAATTATGAACTTCCTTAACTAATCTAAAATCAACATTTCAAGGATCTTGGTTTATTCGAGGTGACTTTAATGTTGTCTCCACTCTGAATGAAAAATGCAGTAGTGTTCCAATTGACTTAATAGAAATTAAGGAATTTGACAATTTTATAGATGATAATGGTTTAATGGATGTCGGGTATGAGGGCAGAAAGTTTACTTGGTCAAATGACCATCAAAACTCTACATGGTGTTGGTGCCATTTAGATAGAGCTTTGATTAATATCAATTTTGTGTCCTTAATGCCTCCATTAAAATTCTTACATGCAGATAGATTGTTTTCAAATCATATGCCTCTAATTCTTTCATGTGTTCCTCTTTCCTCTAAACCTCGCCTTTTTTTAGATTTTTTAAGGTGTGGCTTTCGCCGGTGAGTTTCCTAGACTCAATTGTCGATTGGTGGAAGGAGGATATTTCGAATCCTCCCTTAGGTTTTTTTTCACCAAAAACTTAAGAGGGTAAGAAAGAAGTTAAAAGGATAGAATTGGCACACTTTTGGTAACATCCAAGATAACATTAATTTAGTTAGAGACAATATAATTACAGCTGAATGTGAATTACAACAAAAATTTTCGGATGACAACTTGAGTATCCTAAATTCTTCTAGGATAAAGTTGGAAACATGGCTACTTTGTCAAGAGTCTCTACTTGGAGAAAAATTATGAATAAAATGGCTCAATGAAGGTGATAAGAGCACAAAATATTTTCATGCTCACTTAAAGGAAAACAAGTCAGACCAAAATTTGAAATAGAAAAGTATGATGGTTCTTTTATCTTAGATGATCATGAACTAGGAAAAGTTGTTTGTGATTACTACCAAGCTCTTTCTACCGAAGGCTTTACTGCTTCCTCTTCTTATAATCTACTTGATTGTATTCCAAATATAATAATAATATCACAAAATAATGACTTGCGTAAAATTCCTTTATAAGAAGAAATTAAACAAGCCATTGATGACCTAAACCCGGATAGTGCCCCGGACACGGACGATTTTTATGGTCACTTTTTCGTGCTTTTTGGTCCATTATACATGAGGATATAGTAAGGGCTGTTCAAGAATTTTTTAAAGGTGATTATCTCTCAAAGTCGTACATGGTTACTGTAAACTTTAAAAAAAATGAATATCTGATGTATCGAATATGAGGCCTTTTTCGGCTACATGTACAGAATAATATTAGCTAATTACAAGGAGATAATTGAGAGATGAGATAAATAAGAAAACTAAGTACTAGAAAATAGAAACAAAGCTATTTAGTGTGATTCTATCTTTTTCTCTAATTCCCACGATTCTAGCATTCTTATTATTAGAATATTACACGTGTAATCATTGAGTTATTTTCCAACACGAATCTAATCCTAATTCCTAAAGTAGACAATGCGACCTCTTTGAAGGATTTAAGACCGATAAGTCTTTGTACATTTATGTACAACATTATCTCTAAAATCCTTACATTAAGACTAGCACCACTATTGCATCTAATAATTTTGGATCAGCAATCGAGGTTCATTAAGGGAAGAAACATTCAGGAAAACACATGTTTAGCTCATGAAATGATTCATGACCTAAATAATAAAATTTTGGGATCAAATATCATTTTTAAAATAGATATGTCAAAAGTATATAATCGGGCAGATTAGGCATTTTTATTGCGTGTGCTCTGAAAATTTGGTTTCTCAAAAATTTGGTGTGATTACATGTTAAAATGCCTATCTAATGTATGGTACACAATAACATTAAATGGATCCTCTTATGGTTTTTTCACTTCTTCTTGTGGTCTCCATCAAGGAGACCCATTATCCCCTTTATTATTTATACTAATAGAAGAAGTTTTTTCGAGGAATTTTAATGAATGGGATAATAATGGACTAATAGGTAGATTTAAAGGTTCAAGACCAGCCCTAGGTATTACTCATTTACTCTATGCGGATGACATGCTTTTATTTCTAAATGGTCGAAAAAATTCTGTTAAGGCTTGTAAAACACTTCTTTAACAATACGAGGCTCTTTCAGGTTAACAAATTAATTGGGATAAAAGCTCATACATTACTAGGTCTAAGTGTAACTTATCTAGAAGTGCATGCATTCATACTTGGTCAGGTTTCAAGCATATTCACTTACCTATCCGTTACCTAAGTATGCCTTTATATAAAGGCAAGAGCTACAAAAGATATTTTGTTGACATGCAAGATAAAATATAAAAACAACTAGCTTAATGGAAATCAAAGTACTTATCTATGGCTGGAAAAATAACTTTAATTCATAGTGTTCTCACTTCCATACCTATTCATATACTAGCTACTATATACATACCTCAAGGAATTCTACAATAATTGGAAAGTAGTTTTTCTTATTTCTTTTGGAATTTTGTGGATAAAGTGCATAAAAAATGGATTTCTTGGGATCGTATTTGCAAACTTATAAAAGAAGGAGGATTGGGCATTAGAAGGCTTCATGAAATTCACAAAAGTATACAAACCAAATTAACGTGGAATTATTTCCAACCTAACTCCTTATGGAGTCAATTCATGCGAGGCAAATATGGTGACCAAATTCTGGGTCTTAGATTACCTAGCTTTGCTTCTAAAATCTGGAAATCAATAGCCCCAACCATCATTCATTTAAAGGAAAATTCTATATGGATTTTGGGTGAGGGAAACAGAAAATGTTGGCATGATAGATGGCATTGTGAGGACTATTCTAGTGATATTCTTCCTTTTGAGTCTTGTACTTTTAAGGAAGTTGTGGAGGATGCAAATAAAATGGATCTTCTTAAAATAAACTTCCTTTCTATATATGAAGCAGTACATAAAGTTCATCTCAATGACAAGAAAGATAAACTAATTTGGGAACATTACTAATCAGGTTTGTTTTAGTTCAATAAGAGTTCGAAATAACTCTTTTATATGGGCAAAAAAAGTTTGGATTAAATAGGTTCCCTTAAAAGTTAGTTGTTTATTTTGGAAATTAATTTTTAGAGGAATCTTGGTAGATAGTAAAATTAAAGAGGCAGGCATTCAAATGGTTTCTAAATGTTCTTGTTGTCGTAAAGGTAATATAGAAACCATTGACCACTTGTATGTACTAAGTGACATTTCTAAAGTCGTTTGGACTTACTTTGGTACTCAATTAGATGTGAATCAAGCAAACTCTATCCATGTTTTATTTATAAATTGGTTAACCAATGCTTCTTTAACATCTTAATTGGGTATCACTAATATTTTTACTTTGTTATGGGATTGTTGGCATATTTGGCTTTTAAGTAATGAATATAGGCAAAATTGAAAATCTATATGCTTAGAAATTCATATTGGACATATCCGGAATGGTTTAATGGACAATTCTCATATAATTAAACTAAAAAGTAGTATTACATTTCATGATATGTTATTTCTTAACTCTATTAACATCAAAATTATTCCACCTATGATTCATAGAGGTATTTGGACTCATTGGAATCTATTACCTAATAACAAAATTAAACTTAATATGGATGGGTCTTATTCTTCAAGAGGTAGCGTGGGAGGTGGAGTTTTTACAATAGGATCTACTTTCCTACTTGCTTATTCCTATTCCTTTAACACTTGCACTAATAGTAAAGCAGAGGCCCTAGCCCTTTTAAGTGGTTTAAGATTAATGCATGATATTAATCTTAAAGTAGCTGCTATTGATTGTGATTCAAAATTGCTAGTTGACTTTATTCTTGGATTAAGTACTTGTCCTTAGGATTTTGAGTACTTAATTTGGGATATTCGATCTCTTATTACTTCAGATATGACTATCACCCATATTTATCAAAAGAAAATTATGGTTACAGACTCTCTTGCTAAATATGGTTCTAGTCATGGTAGTAATAAAATTTACTTGAGCTTTGACGAGCTTCCTCAATCTAGTATAGATGATTTCACTTTGATGACTCTCAATTGTAATCTTATAGAAAGTTATAGTTACTTGTATCTATCCCATTTAGGGTAAGGCTTATGAGCCTCCAAGTTTGTTTGGGTATGGTTCCTATTGTCCCCTCATTTCTTTATACATTTTTTTTATACTAATAAAATTTTTCAGAGGTTTTTTTTTTTAAAAAAAAGGAAAACTTCAAGTAACAATCATAAGGCATTACGAACAAGCAAGATTTTATCCTTATTCAAGATAAGGAAAATAAATTGCTCCCACTAACCTTTACATATATTCACTGATTTTACATTTATTCTCAACTAACCGTAATTAAGTCACTATATCATCAAATTTTAGATACTATTGTCTAGAAACTTGTTTTGTTCTCTTATATAAACTTTTGTATGTCTATATATTCAATGGTTTTCACTATCTTCCTAAAATTCTTTAAGTTTTACCATATAGACTTCCTTATAAAGTCTTCATACAGGAAAACGCTTATCATTTTCATCTGATGTAGCTCTAAATCCTGATGAGCAACTAGAGAGAAAGTTTCATTGTAAACAATCCTCTCTCTGAGTGAACCATTTAGGAAATGTTCAATCCTTTGGAGTCTTTCTTAGTCTAACAACCATCAGAAAATTCTATAAGCTCTCCCTAAAAAAATATTGAGTTTCATTGAATACAACTTATCTTTCACCGCTTCTTACCACAAATCTAACTGAAAACTAGAAAGTAGCTTCTGACAAGTCACTAGGTGATCCACCACATAGCCAATGTTATAGTCACTATCATCTTAATATATCATATAGTTCAGAATATTGGCAGGTTTTCTCTCCTTAGTGGGTCATAACTGGTACCATACACAATTGTATCCTGCTGTTGAGGAGTCTTAATAGGAATTAGTTGAGCATCTAGTTCTTGTTCCTCTATAGGTCACACCATATGTGTAGGAACTAATATTTCCATCTTTATAGGTAGATAAAAGAAACTATCAAACCATCCCCACAATCATTAATGAAATGAGAATGATTACCATTTCAACTAGATCAACACCAAAAACTTAGATATTTTTTATTCCTCAATTCTAGTATTATTAGTTAAAACTATGAACCTTATATCTTAGAATTATTTGAGTACCTTAAAAAGAAGAAACAAGAAAATCTTAAATCTAGCTTACCTTTATTTGGAATATATATAGGTGCATTTCTAAAAAATATTTCCTAAATATGTAGATTATCAATATAGAGGCTTTCTTCTACTCTTTAATTCAAAAGATCTTTCGATTTCAAATTTATTGGGTGCTTTATTAAGGACTTAGTAAACCATAGTATTGACCTCGACCCAGAGATAATCTAGTCTTGAAATGCTTCTTCTAAAGCCTTAAATATGTGATTTCTCCTTTTGACTACTCCAGTATGTTCAGAGTAATCTAATATAGTGTATATGTCACTATTTCCTTCAAGCATTTAGCAAACAAACCTTTTAACTATCCTGAAACTTCATATTCGTTAAAATACTCACTTTACTGATCAGACTCAATCATTCTTAATGACTTTTGCCAACTGTTTCTCAACTACAGTCCTAAAATTCTTGAACATTTCAAGAAAATCATACTTTCTTTAATTGGGAACATGTATCCACAACAACATCGGACATCAATAAATGATACAAGTGTTTAAACTTACACAATGTAGTTGGACAATTTTTATTGAAAATAAGTGTGGATGACTTCCAAAAGATTAGCTTTATGAGATGCATAATTTTTTTCATCTTGGTTAATTTATCCCTAAACAAGTCAACACATCTCTAGTGAAGAGTAGACCGAATGTATTCCTTTATCACCCTTTTAAATCTCTCCCTAGAATTATGACCAAAGAATTTATGCCACAACATGGAAGGATTTCCTTAATTAGGGATGTCTTGGCAATAATGTAACTTTATATGAGATTTTACGAACTTCATTTAGAGCTCAACGCACAATCTATACAATCCATTGAACAAGCTACGACGGCTAATAGCTTTTGAATCAAAAGATAATTTAACTTTATAATCTTTATCATTAAAAGTGTATCCAGTATTTTCCAAAACATGGATATGAAAAATATTCCACACTAGGATCATATTAAAGTGTGTCCCTAATAACAGTTTAAATCTAGAAGCTAAATTTAAACTAGCTACTCATATGAACTTTATGTCCACCTCATCATTGTTGCTAATCATGAGTTTAAACTCTCTTTTATTTGATTTTTGCTTGCTTATGAATCTCTATATTGTAAAAGCAATGAAATTACTATTTTCTAGCCACCACACTAAATAGAGCTTCATTTACATTGGATTCCCTTAAAACAAGAGTCAAAGAGTTACACTCACAATCATTATCCTTTATCCAAGTTTTTTTTTTTTTTTTTTTTTTTTTGCAATCTCATTTCTCATTATCCTTCTTCATACATAAGAAGCACTTAATTTCACTTTTTAAGGACAACATACTTAACCACTATATTGCCAATCTAATCAAATTCTTTATTAATCTTGAATAGTTTCAAAAGTACTAGATTAACCCCTCTTGCCTTTCTTGATACTTGTTTTGGAAAGAGTTAGGAAATATAAGATTTCTCTTAATTTGAAAAAGACTATCTTTATGATGTACTCCTAAACACATTATTCTTCATTATTCCTCATGGAACTTACTTTATGCATAGTTGAATCGATCTAAGCATTTAATGACTCTCAATATCTTTTAATGGTTAGCAGGCTCTCATGGTCGACCTTAATCCATACATCATTAACCTGTTATTGAATCAAAACTATTATCGTTATGTTCTGCAAGTTTATATTTTATTCATTGCCAAGTCTATACCTACTGTATTAATGATAAACTCATTAAATATTTTTAATTCTGGATAAGAGCATAATAACTGAGAGTCCGAACGTGTCATCATGAAACATCTTTGGGTTAAATTCATGATATGAAATTAGAAATCCTCCACACATAAAAGTGATCATGAGAACCTATTCTAGCTTTCGCAAATCTACCATCTTTGGGGGATTAGACTGCTTGGGTAGGTCAATTCGCAACCATATGCTCCATTTTTGAACCTCTTAATTTTAAAATATCATGAGAATGTCAATATTAATATTGATTATATAGTTATTTAACAATAAAGGTGACTTTAAATTATTAAAGGTGACTATAAAATTACATAATGCAATTTATTAGCAAAATTGTGATGAAATAGCATACTCCGGAAAAATAAATAAGTACATTAGCCGGGATTTCAAACTCATTATCATGAAACACCTTTAGGCCAAATATGTGACATATGGTCTGAAACCAACACATATATGTGGCCATGAGAATCTGTCCTTACCTTTGCAAGACTACCACCTTTGGGTAAATAAACCACTAGGGAAAGTCACTTCTCAACCATATACTTTCATGTGTAGCCCTCTAACTCTAATATGCAATCACCACCTTTGGGTGAATGAATGTATACTCGAATTAGAGACATCCCTAAAACATATAGGACCAAAATTCCATAAAATCCAACTAAAAAGCCACTTTGGTGACCACAAATCAACTAGACTCATGAAACACTCCACATAACTAGACATACTTTATATTACTTACACCATAATTCATTGTTACTTTATGACATCACTTTATGCGAAGTAAAACTTAATTCACCTCTCTTCAGTGTATTTGATTATGCTAATTACGTTGTGTACTTAAGTTTAATTTATATTTTAAATGATATTACTTTAGTTTAGGGATCAATCAGAACTCCAAAATCCGAAAACGAATGAAGATCGACATTGTCTAGAGATCCAGTCGACTAGGATTAGCCTTTGTCCAAATTTAAATATTTTTTTCTTGATTCAGTTGACTGGACCACAACCTAGTTGATTGGAAAAACTTTATATACAAAATTTGATTTGATTTCAATTGAAACAGTCGATTAAGGACTAGCCCCAGTCGATTAGGGACGTGATCCTTGTTAAATTGTTTTCGATGTTTTCTCCATAAATCTAATTTCAACTCTCACAACCATTATATTTGGGATTTGTTTTGATGCCATGCAATTGCTTTACATGTATAAAGTAATATTGTCTCATAATTATTGTTCCATAAAAATAAAATAAAAAAAACTGTTATCAATTATTGTTTTTATTGAATCACACAACTTTT
Organism: Bretschneidera sinensis; assembly: GCA_023935145.1. Classification (NCBI taxonomy): domain Eukaryota; kingdom Viridiplantae; phylum Streptophyta; class Magnoliopsida; order Brassicales; family Akaniaceae; genus Bretschneidera; species Bretschneidera sinensis. The sequence continues at coordinate 57,117,023 of CM043702.1, read as the reverse complement.
GAAACATTTTTTTTAATTTATCTCTTAATAATAATTAACACAAAAATTTGCTTCCTTTATTTCATGAAACAATAGAATACATAGGTTTTTCAAGATTCTATAGTGTTCTAAAACCGCATTAACACATTATATCCAATTAAATTATTTTCAATTTAGTCCAAATAAAATTAATTAATTGAATAATTATCGTCAAGAACCCTAAATGTGTTTCTATAACAATAAATTATTTTATTCATATAATCAAGAAATCAAACTTTATATTGCAAGAATTTAACATAAGAATCAAAATGCTTTATTACTATGATCAATTATAAAAATAACCTAATTCATAATTCAAGCCCTAGCAAGCTTTTCAATTAATCAATCAAAAACCTTTAATTAGGGTTCTAAACCTAAGTTATGGTTGCTCTGATACTACGTGTTAGAATTTTCATAAACCAATTCATCCCAAAGATCATCCATAACAAGATTGTAGAACACCCAATATGATATGATTACTTGATAAACTTTATGGCATGCCTGTTTCAGACTCCATGATGAATCACATAGCAAAAATCTAAGATTCTCTATGTAGTTGCGCAAACAAAAAGGTCGAATCTTGAAACGGTTAGTAGAAAAAAAATAGACTTGATCCTTCCCTTACTATTTTTTCTTGTTAACTGGCTTCTTGATGAGATGAAAGTATTGTATCGTTATATTAAGATTAGGAAGAGGAGACCTAACCATAAACCTTTACATAGTATCGCAAAGGGTTGCTCATCAAAACCCTAATGGGCTAATATAGCCCACACTAGTCAGTCCTCACTTAACACATATATAAGAGTTAGTCCCTATTAACAGATCACCTTAAATGAGCTCTCTTTAAGTCTTACCAGTAGACCAGTTACGTAACATGTTTTAATAAAACCCAAAATCCACAAATAAATGTAAGTCCACCTTTATAAGGAAAATTCCAACATAGAATTCATGTTTAACTTAGAAGATAAGAAGGAAAATCTCAATTCAAATGCATGAAACATGTTTTTATATGTGAAATTTAATAGCCACACCAATTAACCAGTACCAAACCCCTAAAGAATGAACATATAAGAAACATAGCAGCACCTAAAGGCATTTTTTAATCAAGAATCTAAAATTTATTTACTTAAGGCAAGCAAAATACTTTCATCAAATCATACCAAAGAGACAAATACACAGCAAACTAAGAGAGCTAGCAGCAAAATCGATCGATCAAAGGCTAAACTAGCATGCCAAACTAACAAGAACAAATCAAGTGATTTAACAAGACTTCGCTATATACTCTCACATAGAAGCTGATGAACAAACCAAAGAAGGACAAAAATTTGAACACCACCAAAATATAAGCAACATACCAAAATGGAAACATAAAATAGTACTTTTGAAAATATAAGCAACAGGTCCAATGAGGGTCAATTTTTACAAGCTATGTTGGACTTTTTAAATCCCTTTTTCTATAGGTGCAAAAATTTATTTTAGCCCTATATGCATAGTAGAGTCAATTCCAATAACCATGAAGAACACATATCAGAATCATGCTTGACAGAGAGATATATTGAGTAAATAGACAAGATTTTGGATCACAATGGCAACAACTATTTGTGTTTATGCCGTAGAAATGATATGTATGCTTAAAACTTTTTTTCTTTACATAATAACAAAATATTATGAAGAAAATAGGCATGCACCAATGCATTAAATGATGTGTAAATGAGATGCAACCTAGTTGTATCATTTCTGAGTCTAAATAAGAAATCAACACTTAAATATGGATAGTGAAAAAACTAGCAAAACAAATTGCATCAAAGAGATAAAAAAAAAGTGCATATGACATCCTAGACTACCTTCACTCAAATTAAAACCCAAATAGACCATGGATGAGATCTATTGGTCTGAGTGAGGTAGTTAACTAGCATACCAACATAGATAAGGCATCTAAAGCATTTTCCATACACTATGCAATGAGAAATCCATAGATACTTTGCAATCAAAACACAAAGGAAATGAGAAGTCTTTTAGTTTACTCATTAAATTTGGATAGAGATAAAAATCACATTTCGCAAATGTAGTAACCAAACTTAGCCCAAAGATAGGTTATACAGTAGCATACAGAGCATAGATTATGATGTAAGTTTACTGGTATAGATACGAAAATTTAAATTTTTTTATACCAACAAACTTGATCCCATGAATTTCTCTACGAATCTATTAGAATGATAAACTATCTCCATACAAGGTTAGAGATTTATTCCTTTATGAAGATTCTGGTTGAGAATTTGGTGTAGAGTTCATGAGTCGTTCGAACAACTAGCCTCTAAATGTATCCACACGAGCAACCAAGAATAATTTCTTCTGGATGTTGAACACCACACGAATAGAAGGACAATGGCTAGCTGAAAATTTCATGAGTGTCTCTGAAAATTCGGCTCTTGAAAGAAAGGGATGTTGAGCGTTTATTTACCAAAATAAATAAGCAAGTAATCGCACTCATTTTACTTGCAAGTGCACAAGGTCAATAGTAGTATAGTGTGCGAATGCAAGATCATCTCCCCAAGGATTGGTGAATTTCGGTTTTAGAATTAGTTTCTTAAATAAAAGAAGATTGAAATAACTGTTGAATGTTAAGTAATAATAATGAAACATAGGGCTTTGATATCCACCACTAGTCATACTTTCCCAATGTGTAATGTATCAGTGCACTAGCCTTATCATGTATACCTAATGGTCGCCAACCTAAGGGCATGGTATCTACTCCTTAAGCTATTGATTTCTCTAAGCAACAAGTTAGGCATGGTATCTACTCTAACTCTTTTCTTTCTCGAGGGATTCAACATGGTATCTACTGAGTTGTTCCTAAAGAAAGCATAAGGGCTGTGGAAATTGACAACCACATGAGACCTAAAGCATGGTATCTACTCCTGGTTTCCCATGTTGATTAACCCAAGAATCCATTGTGGATATCTTTTGTTACTATTGTTAGACCCAAGACTCGGTCATCTAAATTGATCTAACTAACCAATCCATACCACATGCATACGTTGGCCATACACATATATATGATGAATTTAAAGAAACACAGGCATTAATCAAATTAAGCAACATAATAAAGTCTATTGGCAAAGATAATCAATGAATAAATATATGGGAACGCATAAGTAGGGCTTCAATGAAGCCCTATAAAGAGTTAGTTACACATGTTGTCTAAGATAAACATCATATATAAACTAAACATAAAGGGAAGAATAAACCCAAGAGAAGAGGCGTCAATTCTCTCCCAAAGCTTACACTCCAAGCTAAAGTAAAAAATAAAAGAAAAGATCTCCAAGAAGTGATCTAAGAAGTGATGATTTTGTGTTTGCTTTACAAGTGTATTTATAGTGCTTGAGTATTCCTAGCAGGCTCTGGAAACCCTAATTTCTAAAAACGCAAAACCTCTTCTATTTTCAAAACTGGTTCTGTCGTTTTACTGTTCACGCCCGTACATGTGCGCTCAATCGCAGTGTGCCTTGCGCTCGATCGTAACTGCTGCGCTCGATCCTTCTTGTGTGTGCACGATTGCAATGTGTGCTCGATCACATGCAACATTGCAATCGTTCGCACTTTGACCAGAAGCTGCTCCAGGATTTCCAGGCTTCTTCCTTTAAGTGCCAAAACTGATTCTTTTTCTCCAAGACCCTATAAAAACATGTGAAACACACAAATGAAGTAAAATGGACTACATTAACACAACTAAGGACCTAACAAATGTAAATACGAGGGCTTAAATATGAATATTTAAGCACCTATCCACCCCCAAACTTACATATTGCTAGTCCCTTAGCAATACAAAACAAAAACTAAAATGAAAAATAACAACATACAGATAGATCCAATGTTCATAGTGTTCACAAAAGTTTTAGGTCTTCACACAAAACTATGATGTGCATTCATGTGCAAGCTTAACAAATATAAACATATTTTTGCAATGAATAAGAGTTTTGAACGCAAATCACTTTCGTGAGGCAATTTAAGACATCACAAGTTTGACTTTAGTGTGTGGTGAATTAGCACATAAAAGATTAGGTTTCCAAATAATTCTAATGTGTAGTGTTTCGATGACTCAAGATTCACCAAATTTCCTATTTTACAATAAACAAAAATGGCGTAAATTACTTTTCTTTTATTTGTGAGATTTTTGCCAAGTTCGTTCCCTTAAACTTTTTATTTGACTCATGTAATGAGCGTTTAGCCAATGACTCCCAAACCAGATGGTTTTAGGGCATTAGGTGTAAAGACAGCCCTAAGGACTTACTAACTCAAGTAAAAAAGGCTACGAAACTAACTGGTCTCAATGCTACCTATCAGAATTTCCACCTTTTGACGTGACACTCACTGCTTACTAAGGCAAGAGGGCTAGTTACTCAGCAGAAAGTTCTTTTCAATGATCTTTTGAGAGAAATTTTTTTTCCACCTTTTGACGTGATACTCACTGCTTACTGAGGCAAGAGGGCCAGTTACTCAATGGAAAGTTTATTTTATTGATCATTAGGAGCATTTTTCTTTTTGAGCACTAACAATCTGTTTTTATTTTCTTATGCCAAAATGTTAATCTAATAGGTCATCTAGTTCACAGTCAAGCAAAAGAAACATACAAATTAAAATTACATGTCCTATCCCACACAACTATGTGCTAATGTGCTCGTGTTAGTTTAGGTCAAACTTGTGAATCCTTAAATGCCTAAAAGTAAGTGATCTATGTTCAAAACTTAATTATTGGCCTATATGTTCAAGGTGTTAAGCTCACTAATGAAGTCAAATCATATTATTTGTTTAGATCACCCAAAATTTTATTGGAACAGAATGAACATGCATTTATTTATAAAAATAACAACAAAAAAATGGGACATAGTGAGTGTAGTGAGTGTGTGAGTGTGTCCCCATACCCCCAAAATTAAATTGCACTTTGTCCCCAATGTGTGAATAGCATGGAAGGAGCTGACCTAGGAGATGAAGAACTATATAGCTGGCATGGCTCGTAGCACGCCCCCAAACTTCAACTGGATGCACTCTCTTTGTCCTTGAAAAAGAAAGACAAGCAAACATAAAATGGAAAACAAATAAATATAAAAAGCTATAGAAATGTAAACTATGAAATACTAATAATAAAAGAAAATAAACTATTAAAAACGATATGCTATAGGGTGCCTCCCATGAGCGCTAAGTTTAACATCTTCAGCTAGACGTGATACCCTCTCACTACTGATCATCAGGTGGTGCAATCGAAGAGGTATCGGGTGCCAGAGGTATCGGGTGCCAGAGGTAGGCGATCAATAATAGCCTGTAGCATAGCCTCCTGTCGTGTAAACTGTGCCTCCAAACTATCAATGCACTGATGCACGAGTGTGGTAGCGGCAGAGACCTCACCTCGGAAGGAGGACAGCTCAGCTAGAAAGTGTTGGGACTCTGTGGGTCCCATATTTGGATAGTCCTCCTCTCGTACTGGGCTAACTGTAGGGGTCTCAATCTCCATACGATCCTCCTCAACTCTCTCAGCTGCAGGAGCAGTTGCAGGGAGTCCTCAAGGTATGTGAGAAAAGCTATGTGTCCACTAAGCCTTCCCGAAGAAGGGATGCTCTTGCACTGGTCCGTCGTTGGTGGTCCCCTTTATCCTTTTCTTCTTGAGTATGTAGAAGAGTAGTAACGGGAAAGGGAGGCTCCATGCATTAGTCGTGGTGGTCTGATGGCCATGGAAGTGGTCCTAGAATTTATGCAACTGGCTCCATATAATTGCCAGAATAGAGTACCAGTGACCTCTATGGAAGGCATATAAGGTCTGTAGAAACTGGTCTCTCCGCTGTGTCTTGTGCCCCAATGGACACACATTGCACTGAAGGATAGTGTCGATAAGCCAAAGTCGTGGACGCAACTTTGACCTGCTGGCTGCGTTGTTGTGTCTGTCAGTGTACTGACCAGCGAACATATCTTTAATAATCTCATACAGGGCAAAGGACTCTGACTACTCCTCGATATTGGTGTCCTACGGAGGGGACTCGTCAAAGCAATGAAGAGTAACGGCTATATCGGCATTAGTCACCTCTACGGGTGTGCCATTGACTGAAGAAGTCAGTACTCCCGGTCTGTTGCAGTCAAAGGATAAGCTCGCATAGAACTAGACTACGAGGTGGGTGCATGTAGTCGAGCAAACCAGCTTGAAAAGCTTCTTCAACCCTCGATGTCTAAATGCTTGGATGGCCCATTGAGTGGCGTCAATGTGTTTGAAGACGTGTCGATGGCAAAAGTGGTCTCAAATAATAACTCTCATTGCTCGATGCTGGGCTGGGATGACGAGGCACGGTTGCTTGATGCACCAGAGGTGGAAACAGATGGTTTGGACATGATGATACTAGGTTCTGCCAAATTTGCGATCGATCTCAAATATATGCGCTTGATCGCACACTGGACTATGCACTCGATCGCAACGGCCGTGCGCTCGATCACACACGGTCAGGCTTTTCCTCGAATAGGTTGTGTGCAACAAAAGACCAAGCTATGGTCTTGTGGTTTTGGATGTGTTCCTAACCTCCTGTGGGCAGAAAATCAACCAATCATACACAAGTTTACTTGTATATAGAAAGAATTTGTAAATGAAACATTAAAATTCGTGTGTGTGTGCAAAAGGAGTACCTTATGGATGGAGGGAATATGTAACGGGGAGGGAGACGGGGTGGTGATAGGATGGTGATGAGGTGCGTTAGTGATGATGGTTGTATGGTGGTGATGGTTGGTGATGGGGTGATGATGATGCTGGGGTCGAGAATGTGGGAGTGCTCGTTTGTAACCAGAGAGTGCGAGAGAGGGAGTGAGTGAAATGTGAAGAGACAGTGAGTGAGTGAGTGTGAAGGAAATGTTTAAATCTATGATTATACTGTCTGCCATGAGTGCGCTCGATCACACTAGAATGCGCTCGATCGCACTCTTGTGCTCAAGCACACTGAATGATGCGCTCGATCGCAAGTAGTGTGCATGGGCAAAAATAAAAACTTACCATAGCTGAAAAATAGGAACAATACAACCTTACCATGTGTTAGTGGCCTCAATACCACTAACCTCAGTAGAGACGCTTGAGCTATATGGATAATCGAAACGAACTTGCTCAAGCACTCTCGTGCTATAGTGCTAGTTGGTTGGAAGGAAGCATTTAGAACCCACATCAGGTGGTTCAAGTGCTCTTGATAGTTGCTTCATCTCTAATTTTGATGCCTGATCAATAAATTAAGGAAAGGTAGTATTAGTAAGTGCAGGAGGTTCAATTCGAAGAACATACTTACTTGAAGGCTTTGGTGTGTTCTTGAAAAGGTGCACAGCTTTATTGACGTCTTTAATCACATTGTCCTCCTCCGACCTAATGTCCACTTTTGTGTCCTCATGGTTGGGGATGGTCTCCGATTGAATAGTGTGATGGACCTGAGAAACTATCTCAACAACACCTTGCATGAAGCTCACATTAGAATATTCATTATCCTCATTGGTTGATTTTAATGTATTAAATATCTTAAATTCCATCTCCTCATTATTTATTTTCATAGTGACAATGCCCATTTTTACACTATTATTAATGTCAATAGTTATCATAAAGGGGTGTCCTAGGATGATGGGGAGAGGTAATGGTAGAGTACATTCTTCCATATCTAATACTATAAAATCAGCAGGTATAATGAATTTACCTACTTTTACCAACACATCTTCAAGGATAACTCTCGATCTTTTGATGCTTCTATCAGCCAATTACAAAGTGACAGAGGTTAGTTGAAGCTCTCCCAAACCTAGTGTCTCGTATACACTGTATGGTAGTAGGTTGAAACTCACTCCTAGATCCAATAGTGCATGCTCAAACAACTGGTCACCTAGCTTGCAAAGAATAGTAAAACTACCCGGATCTTTTAGTTTAGGTGGTAATTTTCTTAAAAGCACAGCACTTACCTCTTCGGTTAAGGCTACCATCTCATGCTCTAGGAACTTCCTATTGTTAGTGCAATAATCTTTTAAAAACTTAGCATATGCAGGAATTTGTTTAATGGCATCTAACAAAGGAATATTAATCTCTACTTTCCGTAAGGTTTCAAAAATATCAATCAGTTTATTGCCATTCTTTTGTTTTACTAACCTTTGCGGGAAGGGTGGAGCATTCACCTTCTCCGTTTCACTTACCCTTAATGCCGATGGTTTCTCTTTGGATGCTGTTGCAGATTCATCGGACCCTATCACCTTGCCATTTCTTAAGGTTGTCATAGAATTTAATTGGTGGTGTCCTCTTGGGTTAGGTACTGATTGGGAAGGAAGCTCACCTTGCTTTCTACTGCTCAGTTCCTTGGCCAATTGCCCCATTTGTACCTCTTATCCTTGAATTGCTTGATCATGTTTCGCTGTGGTTTGTCTCATTTCAGTGTGAAATTTCCTTGTTTCTTCCATGAACTGACTTTGTGAGGTCATCAATTGTTGCTGTTGAGTTGCTAACTGCCTCAAAAGACTCTCGAGGTCGCTTTTCTTTGGTTCGGGAACAGTTTGGGCTGCTAGTTGGAAGTTTTTGTGCTGCCCTTGACTGTTCTGATTGTTGCTCCACGAGAAGTTTGGGTGGTTTCACCATCCAGGGTTGTAAGTGTTGGCATATGGGTTGTTCTTCGGTGGATAGTTGTTAGGCCCCACGTAATCGACTTGTTCCGGATCTGCAGATGAGTACAAATGACAAGTGTTAGTATTATGATCGAATTGAGAACATATCGCACATACCTGGAGTAGGGTAGATGGTAAGCTAGATGAGGCATTTTGAGCAGCCATGGCTTTTACCAATAAGTCTAGTTTTCTTTCCATATCAGCTATTTGAGGGGAAGATCCTCCATTCAGATTTACCTCATACACACCTTTACCTTTGTTCATATATCTACCTCGAGAGGAGAACTGCTGAGTGTGTTTGCTTAGGGTTTCGAAGAGCTCTATAGGTTCTTCGCTACTTTTCTCCATCAACACTCCTCCACAACTTGAATCAACAATACTTTTGTTAGTATCATTCAAACCTTCATAAAATGCTTGTACCAGTTCATCTTGGGGCAGGTTATGATGTGGGCATTTGAGTAGCAGCTCGTTGAAGTGTCCCCATGCTTCGAAGAAGAGGTCTCCATCCTTTTGTTGGAATGACTGAATCTCCTTCCTCATCTATCTCATCTTTTGGGTTGGGAAAAAATTCTTTAGGAATTTGCTAGCCAACTCCTCCCAAGTATGGATAGAAACTGCAGGTAAAGAATTGTACCACAGTTTAGCATTATCTTTTAAGGAAAAAGGGAACAGAATTAATCTTATTCCTTCTTGGTCGAGTCCTCGGATGTGCTAGAACTTGCAAAGGTCAAAAAACTCCCGAAGGTGCAAGTGTGGATCCTCATTAGGTGTACCCCTAAAGTGAGTTAAGGCACTCAAGATTTGCGGAGATATGTAATAGTTGCCTTCTGCCTCGTGTTGATATGCAATACATGATGGCTGATCAATGTTCCGTGGGATGAAGGAATGCTTCATCGGTACTCGTGCAGGTGGTTGCTGGTTTTCAAGTTGTTCCGCCACAGGTGCTTCGTTCTCGAATTCTTCTTCGTTCTCCTCGAAGTTGTTCCTAAGCTTTTGTCGGATGGTTCGCTCAAGTACGGGATCAAGAGGAAGGACTGTTGGATGTCGGGATCGAAGTCCGTTCATAAATTAGGTAAACCAGCTTCAGTGCAGCAACTTAACTCTGATGCTCGGGTAACTCTCTGTCCTATTTGCACTCGATTGCACAGAAGGTTGCAATTGATCGCAAGTATCACAGAAGGTGCATTTAGGGTTTGATGTGCCTGAAACAGAAGAAAATCGAATAGGGTTTGATGAGAATAAAAATAAAGGGAAAAAAAACAGAAACGTAAAATTTTAGCAAAATAAAAATAATGACGAAAATAATTCTAAAAGGAAATTTAGTGCAATCCCCGGCAACGGCGCCAAAAACTTGTTGCATGTTTATTTACCTAAACAAGTAAGCAAATAATCGCACTCGTTTTACTTGCAAGTGCACAAGGTCAACAGTAATATAGTGTGCGAATGCAAGATCATCTCCATAGGGATTGGTGAATTTCGGTTTTAGAATTAGTTTCTTAAATAAAAGAATATTGAAATAACTGTTGAATGTTAAGTAATAATAATGAAACATAGGGCTTTGATATCCACCACTAGTTATACTTTCCCAATGTGTAATGTATCAATGCACTAGCTTTATCATGTATACCTAATGGTCGCCAACCTAAGGGCATGGTATCTACTCCTTAAGCTATTGATTTCTCTAAGCAACGAGTTAGGCATGGTATCTACTCTAACTCTTTTCTTTCTCGAGGGATTCAGCATGGTATCTACTGAGTAGTTCCTAAAGAAAGCATAAGGGCTGTGGAAATCGACAACCACATGAGACCTAGGGCATGGTATCTACTCCTGGTTTCCCATGTTGATTAACTCAAGAATCCATTGTGGATATCTTTTGTTACTATTGTTAGACCCAAGACTCAGTCATCCAAATTGATCTAACTAACCAATCCATATCACATGCATACGTTGGCCATACACATACATATGAGGAATTTAAATAAACACATGCATTAATCAAGTTAAGCAACATAATAAAGGCTATTGGCAAAGATAATCAATGAATAAATATATGGGAACGCATAACTAGGGCTTTAATCGAGCCCTATAAAGAGTTAGTTACACATACTGTCTAAGATAAATATCATATATAAACTAAACATAAAGGGAAGAATAAACCCAAGAGAAGAGGCATCAATTCTCTCCAAAAGCTTACACTCCAAACTAAAGTAAAAGATAAAAGAAAGGATCTCCAAGAAGTGATCTAAGAAGTGATGATTTTGTATGTGCTTTATAAGTGTATTTATAGTGCTTGAGTATTCATAGCAGGCTCTGGAAACCCTAATTTCCAAAAACGCAAAACCTATTCTATTTCCAAAACTGCTTCTGCCATTTTACTGTTCACGCCCGTACATGTGTGCTCGATCGCAGTGTGCCTTGCGCTCGATCGCAACTGCTGCGCTCGATCCTTCTTGTGTGCGCACGATTGCAATTTACACTCGATCGCACTTTGACTAGAAGCTGCTCCAGGATTTCTAGGCTTCTTCCTTTAAGTGCCAAAACTGCTTCTTTTTCTCCAAGACCCTATAAAAACATGTGAAACACACAAATGAAGTAAAATGAACTACATTAACACAACTAAGGACCTAACAAATGTAAATAAGGGGGCTTAAATATGAATATTTAAGCACCTATCAAGGGAGAGAGAGTCTAAAATGTTATTTTAGTCTCACACAAATTGTGTTAGGGTTTCTATCAAATAGAACCTTTATATGAAGCCTTTACTCCTAAAATCTTTAGGATATCTAGAACTGTAATTAAACCCCTAGTTTAATTAGTTCTTAGAAATCTCTCCATTAACCCATTAGTTTTCCTTAATCTTGAAATTTCCCAATTCTGTGTGACCCCTTAGGTTCAATATTGAGTTGGTAGTAGGTCGTAACTTTTACGTAACAATTGGATCCCATCCAGTTAATTAAAGCATGATAACCCATACACAAGATATTCATGGTGCCTCAAGTCCAGAGATCACTTGTACAACTGCAACGTAAGAACTCCTATTGACAACTAGTAAAATGTTCATTCAATCACCCTTAACAAGCACCTACATAACTTGCTTTAGTGTCTCATACATTAGTGGCGGTGAGATCAATCACCCTTAACTTCTTAAGGAAACATAGTATGTACTAATCTATCTGGATTCACTAATTCCCTTTTTAGTGATCATATGATTATGAACATTTAAAAATAAAGCTTAAGGAAATATATCTCAGTAGCATGATCTCATCATGGTGCTTATTTTCATTGTTTTTATTCTATGGGCTTTATCAAGTAATGCACATATAGTGATTGTAATGAACATGATAAATAAGATAAATGCCGTTAATAATTATTTATTATCAATAAATAAATAAGTTTAATTACAAGTAACATGCCCATAACATCAAATGCTATTGGCTTTTAGGGCATACTACTATCATAAGACACTTAGGGAAAATCATCTTAAGATTCTCTCATATTTGAAAGTAGAGCAAGCCAATATATAAAGCTAATACGACCAATATCACAGATTTAAGCCCAAATCATATCACAAGGTTGATGCTATTTTAGTCCAAAGTAATCATCCTAAACTCATACAACGCATACCATAATTCATAAAAATAACCTCCGAAGCTCATATGTATTAGAGATTTCTAAATGACACATACAAATTCTTGAACTAAGACTCTTGGACATGCCTAAGAAATTAACTATATATTATTCACCGATATAAAAAAATACCCACAATTGCCTATTTACATACATTCACACACATTCACAGTTGAGAGAAAACAAGTCGAAACAAATTCATACCTATGTGCAGAGAGAGAGAGATTGTTGTTCGAAAATGAGCCCAGATTAAGGACAAAAGAATAATCCAAAAGTTATTTTTCAAAACTAAAATCCCTAAACCCCAATCTCACAGTATTAGTTAATATGAAATTAAAAAAAAAAAAACATAAGAACCTCTAATGGGTCATTCACTAGCTTTAGCTACTAATTTCTATAAAGAAATTAGAAGCTGAACTGAAGCGATCTTTGAGTGTCCTATCTTTCTCCTTCTATATTTTACCCTAAGAGAACCCCTGATATGGGTAAAATATACCCTTCAATCATAATGTGACACATGTCAATCAAAAGGATAAAATGATAATCTCAACCTATCCCAAGCCATATAAATAGGGGCCACCTAATTGGTAATTAATTCATAACCACTTTTCACTACTTTTCTCTACCAGCTCATACTCTGACTTAAGCATCAAAGGGCCCTCCACAGAGTAAAACACTCTGGTTAAGCTTCCTTTTCAGGTACTTCGGATCTAACTTATACTAGATTAGCTTGGACCAATACACACCTAAGTGGATTAGACCAAACCCGACTCTAATAATCTGCCCGATTCGGCTCAGAAAAATCCAACCAATTTTTGGCATCAACATAATCGACATCGTCTGTGGGAACTTATAAATCTTATATGTTCAAAAATGTTGCACAAGAAAAACATGATGGGACAATGAAATGTGGTCCAGACGACCTTCGAAGTCAACCCATCTGAGTTACCACCACCATCGCTAATGGAGAGGCAGAATCCTCATTGTGCGTTGGGAAGTCATAATCAGCCCAAGGTAAATGAAGAACGAGCTCTTCCCAATCAGTAAGCTGGATAACATTCAAACCAAGTGGTCACAAAGAAACCCGTGAGACAGACCTGAACGCCCTTGTCAATAGAGTTGAATACATTGCTTTACAATGTCGACTCGAAGAGTTGGTTACATTACTCAGTCGATTCGAACCAAGCACCATCAGTCCCTAGTCCAAATTTCCAATACCACCTTAAACACCACCGAGGTGGTACCTTAAAACTTGAATGACTGACCTGAAGAGGTGAGTTTGGGTAGGAGGTACGAGCAGCTTACATGAGAAAGTGTCGAGGGATTCCTCTAGAAAGGGGAGAACCAAGTCGATGAAGCCCTTAATGAAGTCTTTAAGTCTTACTTTAAGATGATGAGTCTATCTCAAACTCTCATCCATCCAAGAAACAATAAGAACATAATAAGTCAAAAGTGAGTAAGCAGCTAAAAGAAATGAATGAATTCATCAGGCTCGTTATAAAAGGCACTCGAGAAAACACTCTTAACAAGATCAAACTTGTAAGTAGCTCTTTTTCCCAAGAGCTCATGAACGAAAAAATGCCTCAAACTTTCAAAAGGCCTCACATGGGAAATACATACTCCGTAAACCACTTAGAGACTTTTAAGTGTCTAATTTTCCTCTATGGCCACTCAAAGGCAGCTATGTGTCATGCATTCCCAATAATATTATTGTAGGTATTACTCTTTTCTATCGATTACCCAAGCATCTGACTTAAGTGTAATCGTCCTCTTCTTGAGTGAGAATTTGTGAAATTGACTCAATCTAGTTTGAACTTCAAACTCCAAAATAAATTCCAAGGAATGCAATTTGCTGACCTCTTTTGACTAGTTTTTCGTACTACAAGATATGTGCAATTGTTGAAAGATAAGAAGCAAAGGAATAATTCTTCTAAGCAAAATTTTTATAAGGATCCCAATGTTGAAGTACTTCTGCATGAACTTGAGTATCATGGAAGAGAATTTTATTGTGAAGATTATGATTGTGGCTATAAAATTAACACGGTTGAAACTATTTTGGGATAACCTTATGTGTGTAAAGTATTGGTTAAAGTGAACCATAAAGTTAAGACTTACGTGAAAAACAAAAATAATGTTGCAAAAAAATTTGAAAAACAATATGCTTTTGATATCAATAGGGCATATTAGATTTTTTGTTTCTTTGCATAAAGATAATCAAATCAAATTGAGTCTGCAACATGAACTCCTTGATGTTGAATCCATACAAGGGAAAAATATGGTAAATGACATAATAGCTAGTCATAAAACTGACAATTGTATTGTATTTCATAATACTATACACGATGCCAATGAGATGAGAAGACTAAAGTCTCCTGAAAAACCAATGCTTGTTGATCTGGATCCTTTTTGGATAACTATTCTAGTGAATATGTTGACTTCTGACTTAGGAAAGTTTCATCAAAATATAAAGTAGTGTTGGAGGATAAAAAGGAGGAACCAAACTCCCCTGAGTATGAATGAGTAAGGGAAGTACTCTGAGAAACCTAATAATAAAGTGAAAGTGAAGATGGTTCAAGGGAAAAATAGTTTTGATGAAGAAGAAAAAGTTAAGTATTCACTGCAGGGATTAGTTGAATCGATGCCATAGATTTCCAAAGAGAGAATACGTACGAATTCCAGTAAGGAAGGTTCAAAGGAAAAGTATTCTTCCGAGCAATTACTGGTAGAAAGAGTTGCACGACCTTCTGTACAACATTATAGACTTGAATCCTTGGGTAAAAGTTTTCCTATTGACTCTCATGAGGGTAGGATGCCACTAAAGAAGGTAATCCGCGGAAGTGGATCCAATATGAAAAACAAACTTCAACATGCAAAGGAATTCACAAACATTGTTATTGTGGCAATGTCATTTGAAAATCCAAAGAAAACTTCCAAGGTTCTTAATACCCCTATGGGAGAATGGTATGAATATCATCCATAAGAACTGCATACCTATTCACCACCTTAGTACTTTTCTAGAATCAGAAGAAGAAGGTGACAAAGAGAGAACTTATCAGCTATTAGGATGCATCAGAGACATGGTGATAAGCTTGAATCTTGGGTTCTCTCTCAGCAATGGGTTTGGAAGCTTGAAGATGAGAATAGTCAAGAGGATTCTATAAGGAATACAATGTCAGATGTAACCATGTTAGAATAAATGGTGTGTAAAGAGATACCTCGCTTTGGGAGAAAGAATCCTAATTGTCATGATGACATGGATGATGCTAAGAATCTAGTAACAATAAAGTTTGGCTTGTTTCTACTAGTTTTAGTGAACGTGAGTTTCATCTTGCCAACAAATTTTGGTCCTCATCCTAATCAACCTACTAAGATAGAAAAAGACATTGAACAAGATGGTCCCATGGTAGAGATTTTAGATGTTGAATTTGGGAGTGAGAGTTCATACATTGCAAGTGATAAGGACTAAAAGGATTCAAAAAGAAAAGATGTGAAAGTGTGTGATGTTCCAAAATCCTCCCAATAAGCAAAGATTTGGATGCTAACCCTACAAGTAACATTTGATAAGCCTTATATGGAAATGAGTATCCATTTGAGGTCATTGTATATTTAAGCCTTGTTAAATGGGAGGCTGTTGACCCTATATAGATTTTGATAATGACAAAGCTAACTTAAAGTGATCTAACTATCTCTACTTAAGTTTTTTAGCTATTAAGTTGCTTTGTAAGTGCTTTTGAAGTAGTGCACGCTCTTAAGATGATTCACATGCACTTTGAAGAAAGTCCAAGATTAGTAGCTTCTAAGCTAGTTTAAATTTCATATAATCTTTTCTCAATTACCTAGCTCTAATTTAGCTCACTTTGATTTCAAAATGTTTTGATAAAAATCCAAACAAATTTCTTTACAAAGGAAATTCAAAACTAATTTGCAAAAAAAAAAAAAAACTGTTTTTGAAGGGATCTAGTCGATTTGACCATTAATGCATCGACTAGATATGTGGTTAGTAGGTCTCTACCCCTAAGCCCAGTCGACTGGATAGAGTACACAGTGAGCTAGATCCTACCTCTGATGCCTTTCATCCAGTTTTATAATCGAACCAATCGACTGGATCAAAGACACAGTCGATTGGACCTTCGAAAATAATGGCTAGTTTCTGAAAAGTGAGGCGTGGGATACAACATTTAATACTCCAAATGGCTATTCGTATTATTTAACGGCCATATGGATTTAAAACTATAAAAATCCTTCATAAATGAGCATTTCTAACCACTAAAAACATTCAATTTCTTCTAGAGTCATTTATAACTCTTCAGAGCTTTCAAAACTTCTTCTTGAGCCATCATTAAAGCTTTGTTCTTAAAAGAGAGATATTACTCAGTTGTAAGCAATTAAATACAATCTATCTTGTACCAAACTCAACTCATTAATATCAATTCTTGAATAGAAAGAGTTGGTGTAACTCTTGTGAGTGTTTATGTGTTAAACACTTGAGAGAGATTTTCTAAAGAATATTGTAACAATTTGGACAACACATTGGAAGTTTCTTATTTGATATAGTAGAAAACTTCAAGAAGGATCCATGAAGAGAACGAATGTAGGGTCAGAGAGATTCTAATATTGCTTAACTACTATAAACTAAGTTTGCATTTTTTTCTCACTTGCTCTTTTAATTTCTAGAAATACAATATTTATTGCTTGATTTCATATTTATGTGGACTTGTTTGATTTGTGTAAAAAGTTTTTAAAACATAATTCACCCCTCCCTCTTGGGTTGTATCTTAGTTAACAATTGGTATCAGAGCTTAGTTCTTAAAAATTGGCTTAAAATCC
The DNA here is from genome assembly GCA_023935145.1 of Bretschneidera sinensis. Taxonomy (NCBI): domain Eukaryota; kingdom Viridiplantae; phylum Streptophyta; class Magnoliopsida; order Brassicales; family Akaniaceae; genus Bretschneidera; species Bretschneidera sinensis. The sequence continues at coordinate 57,099,902 of CM043702.1, read as the reverse complement.
TTGAGTAGATCTTAAGGCATCTAGTATGTATAATGAAAGTCACTCTTATACTATGCCATTTTTGTTAAATGGAACTAATTATAACTATTAGAAAAATAGAATGAAGATTTTCATAAAAGGTCAAAATTATACCTTGTGGAGAATAATTGAAGAAAGACCTAGAATTTTTATGAAAAAGATAAGAGACAAAGAAGTAGAAATTCTAGTTCCTAAAATTAAACAAGAATTTGATGATGATGATGATTGTAGAATGATGTCTTTGAATAGTAGAGCTATAAGTATGCTTCATTGTGACTTAGATATAAATAAGTACAATAAAATTTTTACTTGTTCTTCTGCTAAAGAAATTTGGGACAAACTTCGAATAACATATAATGGTACTAATCAAGTGAAGAAATCTAAAATCTATAGATTAGTACCAGAATATGAAGCTTTTAAAATGTCTTCTACTAAAACCATTTCTGAAATATATTCTCATTTTACTAACATTATTAATGGTTTGAAGCTTCTTAGTAGATGTTTTGAAAGTTACGATTTGGAAAGGAAAATTCTTGAAGCTTTATTGTCGGCTTAGGAATCAAAGATGACGACGATTGAGGAAGTCAAGAATCTTGACAACCTTGATGTTGATATTCTTCTTGGCTCATTATTAACTCATGAGATGAAGGTAATGAATCAAGTTTTTAATGATGAGTCAAAGAAGAAGAAGAAGAAGATCATTACCCCCAATGCTAACACAAGCAAGCAAGTGGAAGAAGATGAGAATGAAAGTAGTGAGGAAGATGGAGAAATGTTTCTCATCACAAAGAGATTTCAAAAGTTCTTAAAAAGAGCAAAAAGCCCAACATAAAGGACAATTTAACCAAGAAAGATCATATTGTGTGTTTCAGATGTAAGAAACCCGGACACAAAGGTGGATTGTCCTTTAATAAAGAAACCTTACAAGCACTCTAAGAAGAAGGCTATGGTGGCAACTACTAAGAGTGATGATGAAGAGGACATTTTGGATGAAGAAATTGACTATCATGCAATTGCCAATCTTTGCTTGATGGCAATTGATGATGAAAATGAGGTAACCCATTCTTCTTCAACTAATGAGATTGATAATGAAAATGTGAATGAATAATTGATAGAAGCTATAAATAATTTACATGAAAAAACTAAAGAAATTTGATGCTAAAAATATTGCTCTCAAGAAGGAAGTTTCATTTCTCTCTAATGAACTGGAAGTTTTAAAAAAAAAATAAAAGAAAAAATAACTTTCTTTAGAGCTTAATAACTCATCACAAGAATCTTTGATAAATGAAAATGTTGGTTAGAAAAAGAAAGTGAATGAGCTAAAAAAAACACTATATCTAGACTTGTAAGAGGAAAATAAAAGCTAGATGAAGTGTTATCTTACCAAAGATTGAGTGGAGAAAATCTGGTTTGGATTATTCTCCAATAGGCAAGAAAAATTCAAAACAAACTATCTTGAAAGTGACTAGTGTTAATAATCCATCTACTTCTAAGGTACATAACAATGATCATAATGCTCTTTTGAAAAATGCTAGGAAACCTAAGAATTCAAAGGTCAATTCCTACTAAAAAAATCATATGATAATGCTAGGAATAGACATCCAAGAAGCACATATGCTCATATGTATGCTCACTCTAGAAATAAAAATGCTAGACATGCTCATCCTAGAAATACAAATGCTAGACATGCTCATTCTAGAAATTCATATTCTAGTGATGCATATTCTAGAAATAACTATCATTCTTATCCTAGTTATAACATGTATTCTCATAATGTTAATAATGCTAAAAACATGTACTCTAGGAATGCAAGATTCTCACAATCAATGGATGATAGATTTGTATTTTCTAGACATCCTAGAAATTACAATGATTATCATTCTAGGATCATGCATCATCCACATCACTATGATTATGGAACAAATTATAGAATTAAGAAATTATGGGTTAAAAAAGGATCCATATTTTCAAAGACTAACCTGAAGGGACCTAAGAAATTTTGAGTACCTAAAAGTTCCATTGTGTATTCTTGTGTGATGTAGATATTTCTTCATACAAAGATAGAAAGTGGCCATTGGTGCCTTGATAGCAGTGGCTCAAGACATATGACCTGTGATCAAAGCATCTTTGTGGAGTTGACTCCAAGGGATGGCAGACATCACCATTGGAGATAACACTAAGATGAAGATCATTGGATATGAAAAAGTTGTTAAAAGTTATTTAACCATTGATCATGTTTTACTCGTGCTAGGTCTGAAGCATAATTTATTTAGTATTAGTCAATTGTTTGATAAAGGTAATAGAGTCATATTTGAATCCTCTCATTATCTTATAATGGACATCAAGAGTAACAATATCAAATTTTTTGGCCAAAGACATGAAAATGTCAATATAGTTGATCTCAAATCTTTGCCTTCAGAAAATGAAAAGTGTTTTTTAGCTTTTTATGAAAACTCATGGCTATGGTATAGATGGCTTAGTTGTTGGTCTTCATAAAATCAAATTTGAAAATGACAAAGCTTGTGATATTTTTCAAATGGGATAATGGCTACACAAGAAGAATTAAACCAATTTGAAAGAAATAAAGTTTGGACTTTAGTTCCTAGGCATAAAGATCACTTCGTAATTAGAAATAAATGGGTTTGTAGGAACAAAATGGATGAAAATTGTGTAGTAACTAGGAACAAGGTTAGGCTTGTAGCAAAAAGGATATAATCAAGAAGAATGAATTGATTTTGATGAGACTTTTGCACCCGTAGCTAGATTAGAAGTTATTTGCTTATTGCTTGCATTTGCATGTTTAAAGAACTTCAAGTTAATTCAAATTAAAAAAAAAGTGTCTTTTTAAATGGTTTTATAGAAGAAAAGGTTTATGTAGAACAACCTCTTGGTTTTGAAGATCATAACTTTCCAACCCATGTCTATAAGCTTTCTAAAGCTCTTTATGTGTTGAAGCAAGCTCCTAGAGCAAGGTCTAAAAAGTTAAGTAAGTTTTTACTTGATAATGGTTTTACAAAAGGAAGAATTAACACTACTCTTTTTACAAAAATTCATGAGCATGACATTCTCATGGTACAAATATATGTTAATGTTATTATATTGGGTGCTACTAATGAATTCATGTGTCAAGAGTTTGCTAAGTGCATGCAAGGTGAGTTTGAGATGAGCATGATGGGAGAGCTCAACTACTTCCTTTGACTTAAAATTAAACAATCAAAGGAATGAATCTTCATCAACCAATCCAAGTATACAAAGGACTTGCTAAAGAGGTTTGGTATGGAGATTACAAAGGAAATTAGGACTCCCATAGCACTTCAACAAAGCTTGACCTGGATGAAAGAGGCAAAAATGTTAATATTAAATCCTAAATTGCAATCTAATCCTAAAGAATCTCACTTAATGGTTGTTAAAGTAATCTTAAGATACTTGCTAGGAACTCAAAATTTAGGATCATGGTATTCTAAAGAATCATCTTTTGATTTAATTGGGTACTCGGGTGTTGACTTTGCTAGCTGTAAGTTAGATAGAAAGAGTATTAGTGGAATAAACCAATTTTTAGATTCTATGTTAACTTTTTTTTTGTTTTCAAAGATCAAAATTCAATTACATTATCAAAAACTAAAGCAGAATATGTAGCTGCCAATAGTTGTTGTGCACAAGTTTTACAGATAAAACAAAAACTGGAAGACTTTGGCATACGTTTTGGAAATGTTCCTATTTTATGTGATTCCACTAGTGACATCAATCTAATTAAGAATCCAATTCAACATTCAAGGACAAAACACATTGAAATTAGGCATCATTTCATAAGATATCGCACCCAAAAAGGTGATATTAAACTCGAATTCATTAGCATTGAAAAAAAATTAGCTGATATTTTCACTAAACCATTAACATACAATTCAGAAGTCATTTTCTTTCATGAAAACTTTTTGTTTATCATATATATATATATATATATGTTGGTATTTGTCTAAGGTTTAAACATGGTTTAAGGTTTAAACAAGAGATTGAAGAATGAATTTCAGCATGTTAAAGGAGTGCACATAAGTGTGCACATCACTTTGGGTGTGTGTGCACACCTCCATTCACCAAGACAAAGAAGTGCGCACAGTTGTGAGGGGTCCAGCTTCAGTGTGTGCTGCAACCCTCCTCCTCCCAAGCCATGGCACCCAGCAAAGGAGGTGCTGGAGGAAGGGCAGCATCGCACCTCTCCCTCACCAAGGCCGCGGCGCCCAGAAAGTGGTGAAAAGGGTGTTTTGCCTAGCGCCGCAGCATGCCCTGTTCAGTGCCTAGGCGCTAGGCACACTGAGGCACACATATTCCACTTGATTCAGACTCTTATTAACTGTGTGGGCAAAAGGTTAAAATGCATAGTATCACTTAGGATTGATGGAGGGCCATGGTTGAGTGGTCATAAAGATCTAAAGGTGGAGATTGACTCTCAAGATTGGACAAGAAGTTGGTGCACTATATAAAGGGTCACCTAGCTTTATTCTCATTAACATTGTGATATAATTTGAGATCAATTGTAAAAGAGTGACAGACATACAAGAGAGAATTGTGTGAGAGTGCAAAGACACAAAACACAAGAGGGACTCATTATAGTGAGGCTGGTTGTAAAGAGAGAGGAGTATAGATTAGATAGAGAGCATTGTAATAGTTCTTATCATCTTCTTTCTTCTCTTTTTGGTTTTTTCAAGAACTTGAGGTTTCTTGAAGAGGGTTGCTGGATTGTAAAGAACCATTGATTTAGTGCAGAGAGTTCAGAGGAACTCACTGGGATGTAGGCTATTGCCGAACCTCGATAACAAATTGTTTGTCTTCTTTCTTTCTTTGATTTATGTTCCTGTTTTCGATTCCAAATCTTTACAAGCCATTCGAGACTTGGGTGTTTGGAAGATCACCACCTAGGCATCTTGTTAAGGTGATTTCCAATAGTGGTATTAGAGCTTGCACAGCTGGGTGTCGAAGCAAGAACAAGAAGGTGACGGAGTCAAGACTCCAAGAATCAAAGATCAACTTCTTGGGTGATTCAAGAACGGAGTAAAGATCAAGATCAGATCGTGTTCTTGAGAGTGATTCAAGAATAGTATTAAGATCCATCTTCGATCGTGTTCTTGAGGTTGAAGAAAGCATTTGTGGGTATTGCATAAATCTGGGATCTTCTTCGCAAAGATGGCTTCAAATTTCGTTGTTAAGAAGTTTGATGGAAAATGAGATTTTACCCTTTGGAAGCAGAAGATCAAGGCGGTTCTTATGCAACAGAAAGTGGACTTGGATATTGGAGAAGATGATACTTTTTCAGCAAGTATCATGGAGGACCAGTGGGTTGAGATGAAGAAGATGGCATACATCACCATCTTCTTGCACATGTAGGATAGTGTCACAAGGGAGTGCGGAGACTCGGAAGATCCTACTGTCATATGGAAGAAACTAGATGAGTTATTTCTTACCAAAACTCTCCCTAACAAAATTTATCTTCTTAAAAGAATCTTTGCTTTTAAAATGGATCCTAGTAAGGAGTTGCAAGATAATCTTGATGTTTTTAATAAACTAGTTCAAGATTTGGCTAGTTGTAGTATTAAATTCCCGGATGAACAATTGGTTGTTATTTTGTTAAATTCTTTTCCTGATTGTTTTGATAATCTGATTAATGCTGTTGAGTATGGAAGAGATACTTTAACCAAGGATATTGTGATCAATGCCATAAGGGCACATGATTTCGAAGCCAAGATGAGGGAAGTATCAAGTGGAGAAGGGTTGTTCATTAGAGGAAGGCCAGCAACTCGGAATGGTTGTAGCACTCAATGCAACTACTAGGAGAAATCAAGAGGTAAAGGGCAGAGCCATGGAAGATCTCATTCCAAGACAAGATTTAGAGGAAATAAGTGCTTCTACTGCAACAAGGAGGGCCATTTCAGAAAAGATTACAAGAAGAAGATGTGGGATGAGAGAGGAGGAAGCCATACCAAGAATGGAGAGGCTTCGGTTGCCAAAGAACAGCAAGATGATGTTCTGGTTATGTGATCTAATGTGAGCAAAAGGTAAGGCAGCGAAAAGTGGATCTTGGATACTGGGTGCACTTATCACATATGCCCTCACAAGGATTGGTTCAAGAATTTCCAGGAAACTAATGATGGAAAGGTCTTCATGGGGAATGACACTTCTTGCCAAGTGAGGGGGATTGGAGATATCCAGTTGAGGATGTTTGATGGAGTCACAAGGCTGCTGCAAAATGTGAGGTATCTTATGGATTTGAAGAGGAATTTGATCTCATTGGGGCAACTGGATTCCTTGTGGTATTCATGTAAAGTAGAGGGATGAAAGATCAAGGTGGCTAAGGGATTTTTGGTAGTGATCAAGGAAGCAATAAAGGATGGATTCTATGAGATGATCAGAGAGACAGAAATCAATGATCAAGCGACAAGCTTGATGGTTAAGATGGATAGGGCAGCCCTTTAGCACACTCGCTTGGGACACGTGATCGAAAAGGGCCTGCAATTTCTTAGCAAAGATGGCCTACTTGGTGGAGACAAAGTAAAAAACCTTGATTTCTGCGAGTGTTACGTTCTTGGGAAGCAACACCGGGTCAGCTTCAACACCGGTGTGCACAAGTCTAAAGGGATTCTTGACTACATTCATTCGGACCTTTGGGGACCAGCAAGGACATCAACACAAGGAGGTAACTTTTACTTTCTGTCTTTAATTGATTATTATTCAAGAAAAGTGTGGGTTTATTTGCTTAGAAATAAATCAGATGCGTTTAATAAATTTGTTGTGTGGAAAAAGTTACTGGAGACTCAAACGGGTAGGGTAGTTAAGGCTTTACGAACCGATAATGGCCTAGAATTTTGTAATAAGGATTTTGATAAATTCTGTGAATTAAATGGCATTCTGAGGCATAGAATGGTTGTAAAAACATCTCCGCAAAATGGAGTTACTGAGAGGATGAATAGAACCCTTATGGAAAAGGTTAGGTTCATGTTAATAGAATCCGATTTACCAAAATATTTTTGGGGAGAAGCTGTGGCTACTGCTGCATACTTGGTAAATAGATCATCCTCTAGAGCTTTAGAGCTCAAGACTCTCATGGAGATGTGGAGTGGAAAACCCCCTGAGTTGAGCAACCTTAGGACTTTTGGGTGTGCTGCATTTGCACATCAAAAGGATGATAAACTTAGCCCAAGGTCTAAAAACTGTGTATTTCTAAGGTAAGAGGGTTCAAACCAGGTAGAGCCCATTAATGAAGGCCATGATAAGGGCACTCAAGAGGAGGCTGAACTAGAAGAAGTTGATGCAGTAAGTCAGAATGACTACCAGCTCACAAGGGACCAAGAGAGGAGGGTTGTTAGACCACCTTTGAGATATAGGTTTGCGGATGCTAATGTAGCAGCTCCTTGGACAGAAGGAGAGATGAGTGAACCAAAAACTTACATGGAAGCCACGGAGTGTAAGGATTCATCAAAGTGGCAGTTGGCTATGGAGGAAGAAATGGATTCTTTAATGAAGAACAACTCTTGGGAGTTGGTTCCCAAACCAGAAAAACAGAGAGTTGTGGATTGTAGATGGATCTACAAGATCAAAAAGGGGAATACTCTAGGAGATGAAGTCTGGTATAAAGCTAGGCTGGTGGCGAAGGGGTTCACACAAAAAGAAGGCGTAGATTTCGCCGAAATCTTCTCACCGGTTGTGAAGTACAAGACGATACGGATAGCATTGGCAATGGTGGTCCAATTTAATTGGGAAATCGAGCAAATAGATATGAAGACAGCGTTCTTGCATGGAGGGCTTGATGAGACCATCCACATGAGGCAATCCGAAGGCTATGAGGAAGGAAGGCAGGGAGAGTTGGTGTGCAAATTGAAGAAATCTCTCTATGGCCTGAAGCAATCACCTCGGCAATGGAATAAGAGGTTTGATTCCTTTGTGATTAGCTTGGGTTTCATGAGGAGCTACTATGATTCGTTCTTATACTACAAGGGGCAGAAGGTTGAGGAAGTGGTGATTATCCTCATCTATGTTGATGATATGTTGCTGGTTGGGAGCAGCATGGAGAGGATAAGAAAATTGAAGGCTCAACTTAGTGAGGAGTTTGAGATGAAGGATCTTGACCATGTACAGAAGATCCCTAGGATGTGTATCATCTGAGAAAGGGAGAGAAACAAATTGAAGATCTCTCAAACTTCCTACATAGAGAAGATGATATCTAAGTTCTCTATAGAAGATAGTGAACCAGTGAAGGTTCTCCTTACTGGACATTTCAAGTTCTCCAGCGATCAATGTCCGAGATCAGAGGCTGAGAAAAAGGAAATGGAAAAATTCCCTTACTCTAGTGTTGTTGGTTATATTATGTTCACCATGGTAAGCACTAGACCTGATATTGCTCATGCAATACGTGGCTTCAATAAGTTTATGAGTATTCTCGGAAAGGAGCATTGGCTTGGGATGAAGTGGTTGCTGAGGTACTTGAAGGGAAGCCCAAAAGTAGGGCTGATTTATGAGAAGAGGGGTAAGTCCATCTGTCTTGAGGGTTATACAGATTCAGACTATGGAGCAGACCGGGATAAAAGAAGATCAATTAGCTCCTACTTCTTCAACTTAAACAAATGTTGTGTAAGTTGGAAAGCTGAGCTGCAGCCGGTGGTAGCACTCTCAACAACCGAGGCTGAGTACATAGCGGCTACGGAAGCCATTAAGGAGGCTATGTGGTGCAAAGGGTTGTTGGAAGAGTTGAAGGTCCTGGAAGAGCAGGTGGTGGTGTATTCGGATAGTCAAAATGTATTGCACTTGTGTAAAACTATGGTGTTCCATGAGAGGACAAAGCGCATGGATGTTCGGTATCATTTCGTTCGAAAAAATGTTACGAAATGATGCATCCATGTGGACAAGGTAGCCACGAAGGAAAATCCTACAGATTTAGGCACCAAGGTTCTACCTCTAAGTAAGTTCAATCATTGCCTTGGACTACTTAGAATTGGAGTCGGTTGATATGATGACTCAAGATGAGTTTGGATCCTGAAGTTCTCTACACAATGGTTCGGGTTTAAAAGCTTAGACAAAGGTAGAGATTGTTGGTATTTGTATAAGATTTAAACATGGTTTAAACATGGTTTAAGGTTTAAACAAGAGATGGGAGAATGAATTTCAGCATGTTAAAGGAGTGCACACAAGTGTGCGCATCACATTAAGTGTCTGTGCACACCTCCATTCAGCAAGACAAAGAAGTACGCACAGCTGTGAGGGGTCCAGCTTCAATGTGTGCTGCAGCCCTCCTCCTCCCAGGCCACGGCGCCCAGCAAGGGAGGTGCTGGAGGAAGGGCAGCACCACACCTCTCCCTCACCAAGGCCGCGGCGCCCAGAAAGTGGTGAAAAGGGTGTTTTGCCTAGCGTCGCAGCATGCCCTGTTCAGTGCCTAGGCATTAGGTACACTGAGGCAGACATATTCCACTTGATTCAGCCTTTTGTTAAGTGCATGGGTGTAAGGTTAAAATGTATAGTATCACTTAGGATTGATGGAGGGCCATGGTTGAGTGGTCATCAAGATCTAAGGGTGGAGATTGACTCTCAAGATTGGACAAGAAGTTGGTGCACTATATAAAGGGTCACCTAGCTTTATTCTCATTAACATTGTAACATAATTTGAGATCAATTGTAAAAGAGTGACAAGTGTACAAGAGAGAATTGTGTGAGAGTGCAAAGGCACAAAACACATGAGGGACTCATTGTATTGAGGCTGGTTGTAAAGAGAGAGGAGTATAGATTAGATAGAGAGCATTGTAATAGTTCTTATGATCTTCTTTCTTCTCTTCTTGGTTTCTTCAAGAACTTTAGATTTCTTGAAGAGGGTTGCTGGTTTGTAAAGAACCATCGATTTAGTGTAGAGAGTTTAGAGGAACTCACGGGGACGTAGGCATTGCTGAACCTCGATAACAAATCACTTGTCTTTTTTCTTTTTTTGATTTCTATTCTTGTTTTCAATTCCAAATATTTACAAGTCATTCGAGACTTGGGTGTTTGGAAGATCACCACCTGGGCATCTCGTCAAGGTGATTTCCAACAATATATATATATATATATATATATATATATATATATATATATATCAAATCATCTCTTCATATAATATCAACTTATTCATTTCTTTTGTCGATATATTGTTAATCAATTTTTATCATTTTATCCCTTCAATGAAATAATTTCACTAACCTCTTACATATATTCATTTCAATCATACTTCTATTAATTTATCAAATTTATGCATATTACATATATCTCATCCAAACCAACATTTTTATAATGTATAACTATTAATTATTTCATACTTTCTTCCATCTCAAAGTTTCTATATACTTCAAGTTTGTCTCACTTACTAATAGTAAATTTTAACTCACCATGCATCACTTAAAGTTACTCGTGGATCATCTCCTTACCTATCCTATCCTGCTTCTTTCAACAATTTCTTGAGATTTCTAATTATTACCTAATCATAAAATATTCTTTAATTTTTCTATTTAATTCTTTCAATTTCTATGGTTTGTACCAAGTTAAATTTTCATATATGCATGCTCATCGTTCTCAAATTCAATGTTTTCATTGAAAACCTCTTTTTATGTAAACTTAAAGAATTAAACTCTAAAAATGAAATTCTTATAATTAAACTTATGAATTTTACCTTCCAAAGCTTTTTCCTTCAAATCTCTTGAAAATCTTTCCGGAAATCACTAATTTCTAAGACATAACTCAATTTCTTTAATTCTAAAGTGTTTTAAGAGTGTTTGTAAGCTTTTCTAGAGATAGAGTAACTTTAGAAAGAGAAAACGAGTTTTAGATTGTAAAAGAAATTATTTTTGAACTTCAAAAATCCTTTTATACAAAAACATTCAGATCTGATTGGTTAACTGGTTTGACCTATCAAAATTTTCAAATTTTCCCTTGACCTATCAGTCTGCTTACCATTCCATTTATTGATTGGCCAACCAGCTCACTGACTAGTCAATTGGTTCCCCTGCTAATCAATTAGTTGATCGACCAGTCCAGTAATTAGCCGATCGTCTCACTCCAACAAGCTTTCTATCTTGCTAATCAGCTAGTCCGCCACTACCATCCGATCGGTCAGTCGATCGGTCACCTTACCAACCGACTGATTGGGTCACTAGGCGACTGGTTGGTCAACTGATTCTCTTCCTTTGAAAAATTATTTTCTTTTATAAAAAAATTCTAAGTCTTTTCCTTTCAAATTTTTTCAACATCTTTCTTCAAAATTCTTTCAATTTCAACTTTCTAAATCATTATCTATGCATGTTAAATTCAATATATTCACAATTACTGTTTTACCCTTATATCGAGGATATGGGTATTACATTTGCATTCTTGCCTTTGAGTGGATGAAGATTAATTCTCACTTTGATGTTTTCCCAATTAGAAGTGGCATAAATTATTCCGTTATTGCAAAAGTTCTTTTTGGAGTTCAAAGGTTTTCAAAATTCTGCTAACCCAATCGATTTGACCTTTTTTCATAGTCGACTCGATGCATCTTCAGAAGTTTCTATCTATCCATGCAGTCGGCTGGACCATTCACCCAATCAATTGGATGCTAGCCTAGAAAAATTCCATAGACATTTGTCTAGTCGAGTGGATAGAGGACCTAGCCGACTGGATGCTCGAGAACTTGACATTAAAAACCCAAATTTTACCATCTAATCGACTGGATGAAGCACCTAGCTGATTGGATTCACAATCTATAAATATTTTTCTTCAACTTTTCACTTCTTTTTCACCCAAATTTCATATCCTTAGCCGTCATTTCTCTCTCTCTCTCTCTCTCTCTAAATTTTTGGCAAATCTGTCCTAAATCTCTCAATTTCTCACAAACCCAATCATCAAAATCCTCTCTTTTCACTCATTTTTCACGTTTTTCTCAAGATGTCACAAAGACCTCACCTAAAAATGACCTCTTCCGATCATAAAGCAAGTAGAACACCCTCTAAAACATCTAAAGGGAAATAAGTAGCCAGTGAGTTGAGCAAGAAGGCTCGTCACGATTTCAACACAACAAGTTTAAGAGATTCTAAGGCAAAAGAAAGGTATGATAATACGATTCGTTTTAAGGATATTATAAAGGGTGGATATGTGGATTTCAGTTCTCTTAGATTTGGTAACTTTGATATTAGACCGTTCTTTTAGCATATTAGTTGGCTTCCCTTAGTTACCCTCAATCAAAAGCCCTTCCCTAAATCATTAAAATTTGGTGAGATTCTCAACCTCTACCCTTAGTTTTAAAACAATGGTGATGGGTATAGTGTCCAAAGTGATCCTTGAGGTCTTAAAATCTATTCTTAAGATACCTATTGAAGGTATTACCTAGTGTTCTGATGGTTAGTTTGATAACTTTTATCCGAAGGCAGCATTACAGGTAGTTCAAAATGATTCTTTATATATCTTTAAGGCTCAAACTTATAATAATTATGTTGGGTTTCCTTTATACTCTAGGATGATGAATTTGATCATAAGCTATTATGTCAATCCTATAATATAAAACCGAGACTACCTCTCCAAGTCGGATATCCTTACCTTTAGTGTTTGAGGATTGGAACCAGATATAATCTTTACCTCCTAATCCTATCCAACATGACTAAAAGTGTTAAGAGTAACTCAGGTGGGTTTCCCTATGGGATGCTCATTACCCACATTTTGGCCCATTTTAAGGTTCCTCTCTATGAGAATGAGTCTTAAGATATGGGTGGGAAGAACTTTATCAATATTTCTACCATGAAGAGAATAGGATGTGAGATCAAAGATAACATGGTTGTCCCCAAACCCAGAAAGAAAGTTCACATAGGGTATGAGGAGAGTGATGATAAGGGTGATGGTCAGAAGGTTAAAGATGCTGAGATGGCTAGTCAATAAACTGTTGGTGAAGAGGATGTTGGCCAACGTAATCAAGCAGTTGGTCTGGGTACAGCAAGTACTGGTGTAAATGAAAACATATTTCAAGCCCTTGCTAGACTTCAAGTTTCAACCAACAATATAGGACTAAAGTTGATACCATTTTCTAGATCTTGAGGTCAGCAGTTAATTATGGCTTTCAATCTATAAGGACAGACCTTGGTGCTTTCCGAGATGATTTCAAAGTATGCAAGTCTCACTTAAAGGGTTCTTTTAATGAGATCTGGGATATTCTGTCCGACCACTATGATCTTTCTCCTTGATGTGCTTAAGATTATATTCTTTTATCTTATCTTTCCTTTTACTACTCCTAAGATTTTTGCAAGTACATTTTTTATTAACTTATGCATATGTTACTTTGGTTTGGTTCATGGGACCCTCTTTACTATCCCTCTTTTTCAAGCTAATGGATGCTGAACATATTATGGAAATTATTATCTTTGCTTTATATATATTTTATGGGTGTTGTGGCTTACTATTTCCCATTATGTTTGATCTCTTTTATATATATGTTTAATGGGGAGCTGGCTTAGTTAACCCTTTTGGTGATAATGTCAAAAAGGGGGAGAAAAAGTTGAAAAGTTAAGGGGAGTTTAGTTAAGGGGGAGCTTAGTTAAGTAAACGTGATCATATACTTGATTTAAATTGATTTGAATGTTCTATATTCTGTTTTGTTCTAGTTGATTGGTATCATTTTTAAACTCTCTAAGAGGTTTTATCAAAAATACAAAGGAAACTCTGGCTGATTTTTTTTATAAAAACCAAGCACTTAGATTTTTTAATTTGCTTTTCAAGAAATGATTTTTCCATCATCAAAAAGAGGGAGATTATTGACTCCACATTGATTTTTTTAATGACAAAGCTAACTTAAAGTGATCTAACTATCTATACCTAAGTGTTTTTGTTATTAATGTGCTTTGTAATTTCTTTCGAATGAGTGCACGCCATTAAGATGATTCGCACACACCTTAGAGAGAGTCCAAGATTAGTAGTTCCTAAGCAAGTTGAAATTTCATGTAATCTCTTCTAAATTACCTAGATTTAATTTGGCTCACTTTGATTTCAAAATGTTTTGATAAAAATCCAAACAATTTTCTTTAAAAGGGAAATATAAAACTGATTTGCAAAAAATCTGTTTTTGAAGGGACCTAATCGACTGGACCATTGATGTAGTCGATTAGATGGGTGGCCAGTAGGTCTCTGTCCCTAAGTATAGTTGATTGGACAGAGTACACAGTCGATTGGATCTTTCCCCTGATGCCTCTCTTCTAGTTTTATAAAAGACCTAGTCGATTGGGTCAAAGACACGGTTGATTGGACCTTCGAAAATAACTGCTAGTTTTTGAAAATTGAGGCACGGGGAAAAGCATTTAATGCTCCAAATGGCTATTTTTTGTGTCTAATGGCCATATGGAGTTAAAAATATAAAAAAACCTTCATAAATGAGCATTTCTAATAACTAAGAACATTTAATTTCTTCTAGAACTCATTTATAACTCTTCAAAGCTTTCAAAACTTCTTCTTGAGCTATCATTAAAGTTTTATTCTTGAAAGAGAAATATTTTCAGTTGTAAGCATTAAATTCAATCTCTCTTGTACCAAACTCAACTCATTAATTCCAATCCTTGTAAGAGAAAGAGTTAGTTTGAGTGTTCAGGTGTTAAACACTTGAGAGAGATTTTATTTGTAAAAGAATATTGTAAAGGTTTGGGCAACACCTTGGAAGTTACTTGTTTGATATAGTGGAAACCTTCACGGAGGATCCTTGAAGAGAGTGTACGTAGGGTCAGAGAGATTCCAATATTGTCAAACCAATATAAATTGAGTTTGCACTTTCTTCTCCCTTGATCTTTTAATTTCCAACAATTCAATATTTATTGCTTGATTTCATATTTGTGTGAACATGTTTGCTTTGTGTAAAAAATATTTAAAACCAAATTCACTCCCTCTTCTTGGGTTGCATGTTAGTTAAGAAGGGCAAATGTCTCAAATTTAAGTGGACAATGGTGCTGTCATGAATATCTTGCCATCAAGGACAATAAGGAAGTAACCAAAGGTCCAAGTAGAACTAGTTGCAACTAAAATTTCTGTGACTGGGTTTGATGGCGAAACAACTATTATGAAAGGTGTGTTAATAGTGGATATGTTAATGGGTAAGATAACTTCCAGTTCAACATTTTTCATCATAGAAGAAAGTGTTAACTATACCGCTCTTTTAGGGAGAGATTGGATTTACTCTAATTAGTGTATCCCTTCATCCGTGCATCAAGTTGTAGTATTCTGGAATCTACATAATGAAATTAAAGTTGTATTGACTTCTAACAGGCCATTCACTAAGAATTCTAATAATGTGGAATCTCATCTATGTAAAAGTTCTTTTAGATTTGATCAGGTTACTTCGGATGATGAAGATAGACCTATGGATGTGACAGCAAAGGCCAATGACTTATACGAGGCAGGATTTGAATCTTGTGTTTGAAAGAGTAAGTGTTAGGATTTGTCTAAGAACTAAAGGGAGTAAAAGTTTAGCTTCAACCCCAAGTGTACGCCGCACCCCAGGAAGTCCGCGCCTCAGCACCCAGCAAGTGGAGTTCTTCACACATAGGTGTGCGCCACAGCACAAGGAAGGTGTGTCGTAGTGCCCAAAGAGTGGAGGTGGTGTGCCTTGGCTTGAGCCACGACCTGCCCTGTTCTGAGTCGTGGAGCCAAGCACACCTGATGCTTCCTGATCAGCACTTTGGATTGATGCGTGAGGCTTGATTGAAATGCATAGGATCACTTAGACTTGTTGAAGGGCTATGATTGATTGGTCCTCAAGATATAAAGGTTGAGATTGACTTCAAGATAGGTTCAAGAAGTGGTGCACCATATAAAGGGTCACCAAGCTTCAATCTCAACAAGACAGACATATCATCTCAACACAAGAGAGAGATCAAGTGTAGAATGTGTGTGAAATAGAACACATGGTGTGTGAGAGTGCAAAGACACAAAACACACAGGAGAGACTCATTGTAGAGAGGCTGGTTGTTTAGAGAGAGAGTAGTATAGATTGGGGATTCAAGGGCCTTATAAGTGGAATTTTCTTGGGGAAAATTCCAGGGAAACACAAGTCTTTATCACTTTCTTTTTCTCTTCTTTCATTCTTCAAGAACAAGAGGTTTCTTAAAGAGGTGTTTCTGTAACTTGTAAGAACTCATTGATTTAGTGCAGAGGGCTTAGAGGAGCTCACAGGGACGTAGGCATATTGTCGAACCTCGATAACAATTATTGTGTTCTTTCTTTGATTGGTTTGTTTTTGTTCATTACAATTCATTCTAGACTTAGGTGTTTGGAAGATCACCACCTGGGCATCAAGAGAGATGATTTCCAACTGTGGTATCAGAGCTTTGGTGAGCGGGTATTGGAGCTGGAACAGAAGGTATTGGAGCAGGACTCCAAGAATCAAAGGAGACTTCTTGGGTGATTCAAGAATGGAGTAGAGATCAATATCTGATCGTGTTCTTGAGGTGATTCAAGAATGGAGTAGAGATCAATATCTGATCGTGTTCTTGAGGTGATTCAAGAACGGAGTAGAGATCATTATCTGATCGTGTTCTTAAGATGATTCAAGAACGGAGTAGAGATCAAGATCTGATCGTGTTCTTTGAGGGTGATTTAAGAACGGTATTGAGATCAATCTTTGATCGTGTTCTTTAGATTTAGAAGAAGTTGGAAAACAATTGTAGGTGCTACATAAATCTGGGATTTTCTCCGCAAGATGAGTTCAAACTTCATTGTTGAGAAGTTTGATGGAAAGGGAGACTTTGCCCTTTGGAAGTAGAAAATCAAGGCTGTTCTTATGTAACAAAAGGTGGACTTGGCGATTGGAGAAGATGATGTTTTTCCAGCAAGTATCATAGAGGTCTAGCTGAATGAGATGAAGAAGATGGCGTACAACACCATCTTCCTACACATGTCGGATAGTGTCACCAGGGAGTACAGAGACTCAAAAGATCCAGCTGTCATTTGGAAGAAACTAGATGAGTTGTTTCTTACCAAGACTCTCCCTAATAAAAGGTATCTTTGTAAACGAATCTTTGCTTTTAAAATGGATCCTAATAAAGAGTTGCAAGATAATCTTGATGCCAAGATGAGGGAAGCATCAAGTGGAGAAGGGTTGTTCGTTAGAGGAAGGCCAGTATCTCGGTATGGCAGCAACATACGTGGCTACTACTAGGACAAACCACAAGGTTGAGGAGAAAGCCATGGGAGAACGCACTCTAAATCGAGATTTCGAGGGAAGAGATGCTTCTACTACCATAAGGAGGGTTATTTTAAGAAAGATTGCGAGAAGATGATGAGGGATGAGGAAGGAACCCATACCGAAAATTGAGAGGCTTCGGTTGCCAAGGGAGAATAGCAAGATGATGTTCTTGTTGTGTCCTCAAATGTGAGCAGGGGGCAAGAAGGCAGCGGGAAATGGATCTTGGATTTTGGGTGCACTCATCATATGTGTCCTCACCAGGATTGGTTCAAGAATTTCAAGGAAACCAATGATGGAAAGGTTTTCCTGGGGAACGATACTTCTTACCAAGTGAGGCGCACGGGAGACATCCAGTTGAGGATGTTTGATGGAGTCACAAGGCTACTGCGAAATTTGAGGTATTTTCCAGATTTGAGAAGAAACTTGATCTCATTGAGGCAGCTACATTCCATGGGGTACACATACAAAGCAGAGGGAGGAAAGACCAAGGTAAACAAGGGATCTTTGATAGTGATCAAAGCAGCAATAAAGGATTGTCTTTATGAGATGATCGGAGAAACAGATATCAAGGATCAAGCAGCAAGCTTGATGGCTGAGATGGATAAGGTAGTACTTTGGCACAATCACTTGGGACATATGAGCGAAAAGGGGCTGCAAGTTCTCAGCAAGAATGGTCTACTTGATGGTGACAAGGTAGAGAAACTTGATTTTTGCGAGAGTTGCATTCTTGGGAAGCAACATCGGGTCAGCTTCAACACCGGAGTGCACAAGTCTAAGGGCACTCTTGACTACATTCATGCGGATCTATGGGGACCAGCAAAAACACCAACATATGGAGGTAATCTTTACTTTTTGTCTTTAATTGATGATTATTCTAGAAAGGTTTGGGGTTATTTGCTTAAAAATAAATCAGATGCTTTGAATAAATTTGTGGTGTGGAAAAAGTTGGAGGAAACTCAAACAGACAGGGTAGTTAAGGAGGTAAGAACCAATAATGGCTTAGAAGTTTTTAACAAGGAACTTGATCAATTCTATAGGTTAAATGGGATTCTAAGACATAGAACGGTTGTGAAAACCCCTCAGCAAAGTGGAGTTGCTGAGAGGATGAATAAGACCCTTAGGAAAAAGGTTAGGTGCATGTTAATAGGATTCGGATTACCCAAATTTTTTTGGGGGGAAACGGTGTCTACTGCTACGTATTTGGTTAATAGATCACCCTCTAGGGCTGTGGCCTTTAAGACTCCCAAGGAGATGTGGAGTGGAAAACCCTCTGAGTTGAACAACCTTAGGACTTTTGGGTGTGCTGCGTTTGCACATCAAAGGGATGATAAGCTTAGCCCAAGGTCTCGAAAATGTGTGTTTCTAGGATATGGGGAAGGGGCTAAGGGGTATAGACTGTGGTCCTTAGAACAAAAAGGAACAAAACTCATAATAAGTAGTGATGTCATTTTTAATGAGCATTTATTTCCCAATTTGGAAAAAACTAACCCTGCAGGGGATAGTGAGCAAACCAATTCGGTATTTGTGGAGCATAGCATCAAGGAAAATTCAGTTCAAGTAGAGCAAGGAAGGCAATAGGGTTCGGACCAGGTAGAGCCCATTGATGAATGCCAAGCTCAGGACACTCGAGAGGAGGCTGAACTAGAAGGGGGTGATGCAGCAAGTCAGAATGACTATCAGCTCACAAGGGACCAGGAAAGAAGGCTGGTCAGACCACCTTTGAGATATGGTTTTGCGGCTGTGAATGCGGCAGCTCCTTAGACAGAAGGAGGGATAAGTGAACCAGAGACTTACATTGATGCCATAGGATGTAAAGATTTGTCAAGATGGAAGCTAGCTATGGAGGAGGAAACGCATTCTTTGAGGAAGAACAACTCTTGGGAATTGGTGGACATTCTAGGAAAACAAAGAGTTGTGGATTGTAAATGGACTTATAAGATCAAAGAAGGGAACCCTCCCAGGGATAAATTCCAGAACAAGGCTAGGCTGGTGGTGAAGGGGTTCACGTAAAGAGACTCCATAGATTTCACAAAAACTTTCTCACCTAGATGCAAAGTGGAGGAAGTGGTGATGATCCTCATCTATGTCGATGATATGCCATTGGTTGGGAACAGCAGGGAGAGGATAGAAAGGTTGACATCTCAACTTAGTGAGGAGTTCGAGAGGAAGGATCTTGGCCTTGCACAAAAGATCCTTGAGATGAGAAGAATTTGGGAAAGGGAGAGAAACAGGTTGAAGGTTTCTCAGTCTTCCTATATAGAAAAGGTGTTGTCTAAGTTTTCTATGGAAGATGGTAAACTAGTGAAGATTCCCCTTGCTGGTCATTTCAAGTTCTCTAGCGAACAATGTCCTGGAATGGATGAGGAGAAGAAGGAAATAGAAAAGGTCATTTACTCTAGTGCGATTGGATCAATCATGTTCATGATGGTAAGCACTAGACCCGACATTTCTCAAGAAATTAGAGTTCTCAGCAGATTTGTGAGTAATCCCGGAAAGGAGCTTTGGGTTGGGATAAAGTGGTTACTGAGGTACTTGAAGGCTCAGTGGCAGCTGGTGGTAGCACTCTCAACAACCGAGGCTGAGCACATAGCGGCTACGGAAGCCATAAAGGAGGCTATGTGGTGCAAAGGGTTGTTGGACGAGTGAAAGGTCCTAAAAGAGCAGGTGGTGGCGTATTCAGATAGCTAAAGTGCATTGCACATATGTAGGAATCTGGTGTTCCATGAGAGGACTAAGCATATGGATGTTCGGTATCATTTCATTCAGGAAAATGCTACGAAATGATGCATTCATGTGGACAAAGTCGCAACGGAAGAAAATCCTACAAATTTAGGTACTAAAGTTCTACCTCTAAGTAAGTTCAATCATTGCCTTGGACTTCTTAAGATTAAAGTCGGTTGATATGGTGACTCAAGTTAAGTTTGGATCTTGAGTTCTCTACAGAAGGGTTCGGGTTTAGTTGCTTAGACAAAGGTAGAGATTTGTTGGGATTTGTCTAAGAACTAAAGGGAGTAAAAGTTCAGCTTCAGCCCCAGGTGTGCGACACACACCAGGAAGTCCGCACCTCAGCCCCCAGCAAGTGGAGTTCTTCACGCACTGGTGTGCGCCGCAGCACAAGGAAGGTACACCGTGGTGCCTAGAGAGTGGAAGTGGTGTGCCCTGGCTTGAGCCGCGGCCTGCCCTGTTCTGAGCCGCAGTGCCAGGCACACCTGATGTTTCCTAATTAGCACTTTGGATTGATGTGTGAGGCTTGATTGAAACGCACAGGATCACTTAGAGTTGTTGAAGGGCTATGATTGATTAGTCCTCAAGAAGTTTAAGTGATCCTGTGCATTTCAATCAAGCCTCATGCATCAATCCAAAGTGCTGATCAGGAAGCATCAAGTGTGCCTGGTGTCGCGGTTCACCTAATGCTTCCTTATCACTTTCGTTTTCTCTTTTTTCGTTCTTCAGGAATAAAAGATTTCTTGAAGAGGTGTTGCTGTAACTTGTAAGAACTCATTGATTTAGTGCAGAGGGCTCAGAGGAGCTCACGGGGACGTAGGCACATTGCCGAACCTCGATAACAATTGTTGTGCTCTTTCTTTGATTGGTTTGTTTCTGTGCATTACAAATCATTCTAGACTTGGGTGTTTGGAAGATCACCACCTGGGCATCAAGAAAGGTGATTTCCAACAGTAAGGCCATCAATTCTGCATTTGACTACCATTAATCTAGTGATTCTAATGATGAGTGACTCTTACAAAGGGAGGAACTAGGCTGCTTGCACAGCTACCATAAGGAAACTATGGGTTTACTTCATTGAAAATAAATTAAGATATAAGGAGTATGTCTCGATGGCTGATTGTGTGATAGAAGAAGAAGATTCAACTTGTGATGAAGGATCCATACTAAAATTCAAGAGTTTACCATATGTAACTAGAAAGAAAGGTCTAGTGGAAGTTCATGATCCTTTTATGACAATTTTGATAGTGGCTTATTGTGAAATTTAAAGTCACATTTCTGATCCAGAAGAATTCTAAGTGCTTCGAATGTATTTCCTAGGAGAGGTTATGATAATTACTGGTGGATTCTTCTAAGGATTGTAGTATTTCAAAATTATAATGCTAATATTAAGAGTCCAAGAAGATTGTAACCCCTCTTCGGATATGCTTCCTTCAAAATATCAAGGTATTGAATTTTTAGGAAAGTAGAGGGCATTGTTGACGCCTTCGCCTTCTTATTATTTGTAGTACGTTCGACTTATACTGAAGGAAGGAAACATTCCAGAGTTGTTTTCATTAGTTAGAATGCATATAAATCATTACACACACAAAAACCAACATTAATAATTCTATATATTAGTGAAAGGATTTTAATCTATTTATAGGAGTTTACTTTGGTTATTTTTATATTTGATTTGACATAATTTATCAGTAGTTTGCTTAAAGAATGGTATACTTTGAATTAATAGTATCTAATTTTTTATTATTATAAATTTGTATGCTATAGTTTTATAGATATATTTGATTCTTTTTTAGAATTGGTGTCTATGGTACATGGTATGAACATATTATGAAATTGCAATTAAACTGATTCAATTTTCTTCTTCTACTCCTCTCTCTCCTTTAAAATGTAAACATTTATCACTATCTGATTTGTCTTAGCTATAGAATAAATATTTGATAAAGTGCCATGTGAGTTCGGTAGCTTTCATGATTTTGGTTTGCACCAGATACAAGCTAAAGCTCATTGAATCTTTTAGATAGGTACTATATGTTTATTCAGAAAATCCATTTGAGATATGTAGTTATTAATAGTATTATTCAGTGTTGACTAATGAAACTTAAGAGGAATAAATTGACTTTAAAAACTTCTTACAATTAATACAAATTTAAAAACCAATTAAGTATGCTACCAAATAAAAGCAAATAAATAATTAAGAACAAAAAATAAACTTCTTGGAAATTAAAGAGAGTAAGGGGGTAGAGCTTACAAACGGATTCATAATGGTTCGGTCACTCCTTGTACCTAGTCCACTCCTCAAGAGTCCTTTTGAGAGTTCCGTCACTAATCCAAGTAAACAATACAACCATTGTCCAAACCCTTACAAGAATTTTCTCTCACAAGTGTTTAACACCTAAACACTCAAAAATCCTTATCAAGAGTTACACCAATTCGTTTACAACAAGAGAATGAAAGGAATTTTTTTGGTGCAACAAGAGAGATCTTTAATGAAACATTACAATTGAAATTTCTCTCTCAAAAGCTCTTTGCACAAGAATGACTCAATTTCAATATGAAAACTTAAATGAAACAATTAATAAGCTCAAAGATGTTCAAGTTGTAGATAAGGCTCATTAAGGCTGGTTATATATATCTTTAACTTTAACTAGTCATTAGAGACAATAAATAGTCGTTTGGTGCATTAAATGCATTGACCATCACTTTAATTATTAAAAACTAGCCATTATTTTGACAGGATAGTCGACTGTCTCTTTTAGCCAGTCGGCTATCCATTTGAAAGTTAGGTTTTTTAAAGCAAAACTCAAGTTGAACTATCACTTTGTCTAGTCGACTATCAAAAGTTTATTCCCCTTTCGCTAGTTAGATTAACTCATCTGCAGTAAAAATTGTAAAATAAAGCCTACAGTACACTGCTTTAGCACATGAATTTGGATTCCTTAAATTTTGGGATGTGATGGCGATCGTTTTATAATCAAAATTTATGTATATTGTAGGCTTCACTTTAAAAAAAATTATAGTAGAGGAGTTGATCTCTTTGCCAGTTGATTGCTAATGAACCATAGTCAGTTGTCACTTCAGTTTAAAAAGAGACATGATCCTTTTGAGGTGCTAGGCGACTGGTCTTTTAAATTCTATGATTCGGGTTTAAGTAAAACACTTTTATTAAAAAAAAATTGCAAGAGACTAGAGAGAGGATACAACTTACTTAACTTAAAAATACTTTGATTCCTCTGATAGCTCTTCTTCTTTCTTTAACTCATCTTGAATGACCTTCAAAGCTTCATTAATCTGTAAGCACAGATCTGAACCTTAATACTTGTAGATAACAATAGAGTGTTAGGACAATAAAATAGTTTATCATCAAAATCCTAAGGATTAAGTTGCTTGGTCAGAATCATGGAAAAGGAAACACTGTCAAAGACCAGTCTTTGAAATTGTGCCAAAGTTTTTTAAACCAACCGAACCGGTTTGACTTGGTATAAGTCCTGGGACTCTTAGTAAAGAACTTGATGCAAATCTTATCTTTTGCTTTATACAATTGAGTACAGTGAATGTGAAATTTTTTTTAATAGCAATTATGTAGTCTGGTATAAATTAGACATCCTTTATCATTGTTTTTGTTATTGGAAGACGAGAAAATTATTGTTCTCATCAATGAGCTTTCACACTGACAGAGATGGAGTCATACTCATCTGGACATTTGATTCCTCAAAATTTCACTCCTTTATGAGACAGTATTTCCCTTTTACTCAACTTATTTTTAGTTGCTTCATTTGTACTCTGCATTTGAAATTTATATATGTATATATGTATGCATGTCTGTGTGTACGTATATATATATGTATACATGTGTATATATATGTGTGTGTATGTATATGTGTATATATGTATATATATATACATATGTATGTATATATATATATATATATATATACACAAATACATATGTATGTATATAGAAGAATAGCTTTTATCATCTTGAAATCA
Organism: Bretschneidera sinensis; assembly: GCA_023935145.1. NCBI lineage: Eukaryota > Viridiplantae > Streptophyta > Magnoliopsida > Brassicales > Akaniaceae > Bretschneidera > Bretschneidera sinensis. Next base: position 57,075,979 of record CM043702.1, on the reverse strand, counting down.
TTTAAAGATAATTCACATAAAGATATCTTTTCTTTTTAAGTGTTATCTGAATATGATCATGCAACATTGCCTCTATATAGATAATTTGTATCAAATAGAAATAAAGTGCCAGTTTACATTGGTTAGTCTATTGTCGTGACTATAATTGATCACTCCATGAGCAAGTTCGGGACCTCTCGTCTTTGGTTGCATTTATAGTTTATGGGTTTATGGTGATAATTTTCTACCTGAGCTTCTCATGTTGTTTTCTGGTTGCTTTGGAATTGTAATTTGATCTAGAAACATTGCTCATAGTATGAAGAGTTGGATTTTTCATAATTGCATCAAAAGTGTTTGTCAGTTTTACTCCTTTCAATTTGTTAGTAAAATATTAATGGCAGTTGAGTTTTACTTATGATTGAATACCATTGTGATTGGAGTAATTGTTCTTCAGTTCATCACTAACTATTCTACTAGCTACTATTGCTTACTTCTCAATCTCAAGAAAAGGATAGTTATGAATTTATCTTTTCTTTGTTATTTTCTTCAAATGAGTCACTAGTTTTTTATGCAAATGAGTGCTGCTTTTTTGTGATGGTGTACTAGATGAACTAAAGAATGGGATATCTATTCTTCTCAGTGCCTCTTCATCATGATTGTATGAAAGGAAATAGACCTGCAAACTTCGTACTATCCAACCCCATATCTCTGACTCTTCTGTGTGTTCCACTAAAGCTCCTTCTTCACTCTTGAGATTGCATAACAATACCTAGTCCTTCATTTACTTTTTTAAGAGAATTAATTTTTCATTCCCGTTTGATGAAACCCATGTTTAGACTCATTCATATTTGTTAGAATTGGGTACTTGAGAAGGTTGTTTTTTATTTGAAAAGTTACTTATATTAAGAAAATGCATAACAAGTAGAAATAGCAAAATCTGACCAAACCTAAACCACCCGAACCAGAAAAATACAGTAAATATATTATGGCTCGAGACCTAAACAACCCGAAATCAAAATAATCCGAGACACGATTGACTCGAGACCCAACAAACTCGAAATCTGAGTGACCCATGACTCGAAACCCGAATAACCCAAGACTCGAACTAACCTAATTTTTCTAAAAGAGAAAAACTAATTGTTTATTATTTGTTAACAGATTCACAAATTAATGGTATCAAGTATAAAGTCACAACTCATCAAAAAGAAATATAAAACCATAAAGTAATTATCTTATACTAATTATTAATAAATAATTTTTAGATTTATTTATAATAAATATCATATACAAGCTTTTTCTACACCAAGTGCCACAAGGACGTGATATATGACTTTGATGTATTATTAATTATCAAATATTTCTATATTAATAAAAATCATGATTAATTTTGAATATCTTATAACAACTTGATAAGCTTTTTGAAGATAAAGTTTTATTTATCTAATTAAATTTTATGTGGTTATACCTCTTCTGGTTAAAGAAATAGGTAAGGTAATGGATTAATCCAGGTTGGGCTTGACCCAGTTTTTAAGTTCTAATGGGATTGGGATTTTTAAACCATAATGGGCTTGGTTTTTGGTCATTTAGATAAGAATTGGTTAGGTTGGTTCGGTTTGAGATTTTTAAATATAAGTTATATTTATATTAAAAAAAATACATATATCAATAAATGTTTAATTATTTAAAATAAGTAACATAAATATACCCAATTTAGTTTATGATTAAAAATATTTAATATTAACTTCACATATTTAATTATTTATAAGTATCTTGTTCATAGAGAAATATATGATAATAAAGTTCAAAACTTCACATCAATGAAAAATATATTTATAATTTTGACTTGATATATTTTTAACTATCAAATATTTTATGTTAATAAAAATCTTGATTAATTTTGAATATTTTATAACAACTTGATAAGCTTTTTGAAGATAAATTTTTATTTATCTAATTAAATTTATGCCTTTTTTAGAAGAAAATACTTCATTTCATTGAATAAAACATAAATCAGCCACAAAAGCCCAGAAAACAAAATTAGGTGGTTTAACCTTGATGCTCCCAGGCACAACCACTAACAAAGAAAATTTTGTAAGAGTATTATTGTATGAGCCACAAAATTACAAGACTTCAGCCGAAAAGACTAATTGAAGCTAACCTCGAGTTAAGCCCAAGCTCAATTTTATGAGCTCGAACTTGACTCTATTTTATGTGTTATCGTATAAATATATTACACTTTAATTTGGTAAATAATATACCTTGAGTTGGTCTAAAAGGTATTGGGTTAGATCATAATTGTAATGACCCATCCCGGATGGGCCCACCCAAGATAGAATCGTCACCTTTCAGCATTAAGCACAGACTTATAAGCAATAATTTCGAATCTTAAAACATATTTACATTATATACACCTCGACTCATTCTCGAGGAGATACATAAATTTATTATATAAAGTAAACATGTCTATGCATGATTAAATACAAGACAAGAACAAATAAAAAAAATATTTCCTGACGATGCCGATTACATGGACCCACCTAAACAGCCACAAATAGAAATCATATCATAGAACTTTATCAACATTTCTGCTTTCAACCTGAAATTTAATAAAAAAGGAAAGGGTGAGCTCTACAAATCTCAGTGAATTCCAATTTACGGGAAATACTCGATTTTTATACTTCAATTTATAATTTTATTTACAATTGATTTAAAAGTTATTATACTTCATTTAATCATCATATTTCCTATCATATCATATCTCGAGAATTTCATTCAAATGCAGTTGAGATATAATATAACTCATGATATATAATTCAACATCATTCTTCTCATTACACATCATAAAATTTCACTATATGATTGATTTATAAGCATCTCAATGAAATAATGAGAATATTAAATGAATGCATATGCACAGTTTTCATCTCAGTATCATCTTCCTTCACACATCTCCATTAATCACATCACATCTAATCACAAATCATTTTATTTCATTTTCATCCATATCAATATCTAATATAGGCATCCATATCAGTCTCTGATATAGGTATTGGGACGTCTCTTCATGTGCAGACACACGAACACTCGAACTAGTCATGGACCTGATCCTTCTCGGACCATACCCTTCCTTTTATGTAGTCCTACAATTCATGTACCATCATATACAAGCAAGCATAATAGCATTACCATCAAATAACTACATCACAAAATTAACAATTTATCATAACAATCTAGTTTATATGATTTACTCATCCTTCTAAGAATACAATTCACAACAATTTATCATGCATATACATAGACTCAATCGTTTCATCAAATTAACATCATTGAGAATTATATTTCATTTTATTCATTAAATTCATGGATATATTCTTTATTCCTTCAAATTTAACATATTTATAATATACCCTTTAGCATTTCTTACTTCTTGTTGCTTATTAAAAGTAAAGTGAACTCACTGAGAAGCACCAAGCACTATCTATGAATCACTTCCTTGTCTTTAACACGTTTCAGCAACACCTTTAATTATACCTAATCCAAATACTCTTCACTAAGCAGAGTTGCTCGGACCTGCTTCTCCCACTATACCTCCACCTAACAAGAACACACTTTACTGGTATTACTATCTCATAACATAATCTAAACCATTATAATCGGTTAAATGCGTGTATATATGTATGCATGTTCCAACCTAGTCAAATTGAAAGTTTTAGTTGAACTCTTTTCCCTTTATCTTGAATCAAATCCAAACTCATTCAAGAAGAACATGAAGTTTTAAGCTCTTAAAATCATGATTTCTATATGAAGAAGAACAATAAAAGAATAGATTATATCCACAAAGATTTTGTCAAAAACTTCTTGAAACCAAATCTTGAACTATCAACTTCAATAAACATCTATGAAAAACCTCAAGTTCATACAATTCTTCAATAGTTTTAAATGAATTTTGAGAGAGAAATGAAAATTTTGTACGACAGAACTGAGTTTTGAACGTGAAAATGGTGATTTATAGAGCCAAATCCCTTGCTAGGTGACATGGTTCGCCAAATTTGCCCTAAATCTAGAGGATCATGCGGCGCTAAAACTCCCCCAAGTCCTAGTTAGCCTTTCTTCACCTCGAGTTTTCACCTCAAGAACTCACAAAACAACCTTTTTAGAAGCCGCATGACTCATTTTCTTTCTCATAAACACATAAACCATGGTACCAAGAAACTCACCTGATGCACACACAATTGCCCATGGTCTCCACTCAAAGCTTGGCCCGCTACCAAGCAACAATCCTTTCGTGCCTCTGATTCTCAACTGATACCCAAGTCTTCAAGACCCCACATACCTGATGCTAAGTTGCAAGATAATTGAATTTGTCCTAAAGGTTAACATATAGTCTCAAACTAACCACAATATCTCACTGACCCGAATAGCCACGAACATGGGCTAATTGTCCTCATTAGCCCTCATGCCTTTAGACCCCCATAAGGAACACTTACCTGATTAAGAGCACATGAGTAAAGTCCCATTAGAATTCTAAGACATCCTAGAAATACCATAAAGTAGTCATCTGTGTCAATTCCTAGCTCAAAGACCTGCAATCCCTCTTACTTGGGCGCCCATAGAAGATGCAAAATGTCACCCTCTGCTACTTGCACACTAAAGCACAATCCTTCTTTTCTTATGCTAGACACATGGATATTATTCTACCATCTTAACCAAGAGCATACCGCCCAAAAATCTGACTGCATTCAACAACCTCTCAAGTCTAGCGGCAAGCACACCGCTTACAAGCCCAACTGAAGATAGCAGATGTGCAACTTGCCCACAGATGCACAATGCCTCCCATCACTGTGCTGAACACTTCGATGATAGCCCACAACATAATTGAGAGTCTGCACCCACGTAGATATGGCTGCACACATTCAGCCCAAAACTTAACCGAAGATATCCCCACGGGTTCCTCATAGCGACACGAGAACTGCACACTACTTGCGCACACAGTGCCAAGTTGATATCCAATAACTGACACATAACGAGCATAGGGTAAATCCTAAAGCATGGGAGAAGAGCACAATATAATGCATACTAGCCACCTATATTGTCCATGAAGCTCCCAGCTTCATGGAGGCTCGAGTCACCCTCTGGTGGCCCCAAACCTACACATACCCATGGGTTCCTCATAGGGACATGAGAACTACACACTACTTGAGCACACAGTGCGAAGATGATATCCAATAACCCACATGATAATGAGCATAGAGCAAAGCCTAAAGCATGGAAGAAGAGCGCAATATAATGCATACAAGCCACCTATATTGTCCATGAAGCTCCCAGCTTTATAGGGCTCGAGTCACCCTCTGGTGGCCCCAAACCTACACATACCCACGGGTTCCTCATAGCGACACGAGAACTGCACACTACTTGCGCACATAGTGCGAAGATGATATCCAATAATCCACACGATAATGAGCATAGGGTAAAGCCTAAAGCATGGGAGAAGAATGCAATATAATGCATACAAGCCACCTATATTGTCCATAAAGCTCCCAGCTTCATGGAGGCTCGAGTCACCCTCTGGTAGCCCCAAACCTGCACTCCAAGTTACATTGGAAGGCTCACTTAGTGCCAACACATGTCTCAAACCATAGCCCAACTATGGCCTATGTGCATACACCAAGGGTGGGGGAAAGCCCGACACTATATCCCCCCCCTAAAGAGTCTTAAGTCAATTTGAGCATTACTGGTAGGAAACATACCTTATGCTTGAATCATCATAATCCTTTAATAATAGAATTTACGCAATCTGCCAAATCCAAACGTATCGTAACACTGTGCACATTTTCAAAATACTCCCAAAAATTCTCATAAATTTTCGAAACATAAATCACATATTTATGAAAATACCACTGTGCCACACTAATACACTGCCGACACACATCTCTTGCACGACTGTCCCACAACCAGAAAACACTGCTGCACATACCTCACACAAATCACCACATAACCTATTCAAAGGCCAACTCACAGGTAGTAACCATGCCAAATGGTACGTATCGTGACATTCTCCCCCACTTCATTCTGTTGATGTTCTCATCGATGCACAACATAAGAACTAGAGCTAAGCTTATGCAGAAAGCTTTGTGATATCTTTCCATTATTCATTAAGCACCACATGTGCAATCTAAGGACTCAAGAGTCTTTCGCTTATCTCCATGGACTTGATCGAAGATGCACATTCACACTTCTGCTTCCACCTCACTCAGGCTCGAATCTGCTCCTTATCCTCAGGAGCTCACAACTCAACTCAAAGCTCCATAGAAGACTTCTCACAAGTCGACTGAAACACTACATTGATAACCCAATGATGGCGCTACATCATAGCTCAAAACTGAAACTCAAATCTCAACGAGGTGTGTGGCTTTCTTCGCCACATTAAATTGCCTAAAGTGAAATAATATACCTTTCAACACTCCTATCCCTTTGGTTAGATCCTATGAGCTGGGAACTTATGCCAACCACACTCTTGTGGCACTACTTCTCTTGGGTGCACCCTTCTGGGCGAGGCCCTCATGTCCACTAAACTCATGATCCCTCTCTTTGGAACTTGAGATGTCTTATGCGTGCACTCATTAAGACAAGTTATCAGGCTCCATCCACAGGGCTTACCCCAACTTAGGTGCCATTGAGCCATTATCAAAATCCAACACTAGATGAACTTTCTCAAGGTCTCAAATGAGGCAACTCCATAACTCAAACTCTGTTGCACATGTGCCTACTTTTAGGCAACACAAAGATGCAAAAAAATGATGCACCTCTCTAGGTGTGGCTCATAAGCCAACCACCCACTAGCGGCACCCCTACTAATTCTAAAAAACTCAATATTCCCTAACTTCCAAAATTACTCTCTCGAGAACCATGCTCGGGTTTAAGGAGCACTCCTCTACTCAAACACTCAACTCATGGCGTATACCACTAGGCAAGTGGGATTCCTTCCCTTCAAATGACTCGAATCCAAAGGTGTCATTCCTTGACACTGTGGGTTCTTCCTACCTGCTCACTTAACACTAACTCTTAGCTAGGAGAATCCATCCTTCTCAAGATAGAAACCTTTCTCCTCACAAGAAAGCCACCAATCTGCATGCCTTAACACTGTGATTGATCATGGGCCTTCAATGCCTCATAAAGCACTACTTTAACCTAAAACCAAAATAACCAAGCAAACACCCTTAGTCAAAGTCTTCAAAGCTTGACACTAAACCATATGCCAACTCTAATCTCAACTGAATCAAGTACCACACCTCGTGATACCCATGCAGACACATAACCGAAATGCTCACTATCCAGGGCTCAAGTGCAAATCCGCATATTTGGACAACTACACCAGCCCATGCTCATAAGCTACCTTATGAAACATGCCCACATATGTTCCACAAGGTTATGCTATGCCAAGCTAGTAACCACATGCACAACTATGCCTACGTTGGTCCACTAGTCGAGATCATAAAACCAAGCTTAATGTGCAAGTCCACCTTTTTAGACAAACACACAAGCCCACACTTAAAAGTACCCTCATGAAAAACACCCACATATGTTCCATAAGGTTGTGCTCTCCTATGCTAGTAACAAAATGCACACCTTATGCATACGTTGGTCAACTAGTTGAGATAACAGCACCCAGCCCCAATTCAAAATCATGACAAGGCCACAACTTACCTCCTTTCAAGTATGGACATGCCAAATCCTACCGACTCAAGAACACTGCAAAGCTCATAACTGATTCCTTCATCTTGCTCAAAAAGATCGAGATGCTCTCAAAATCACAATCGACTTAATGATTGAAGTCTTTGCCCACTACCAAGCCATTCCAATGGAGAGTAACCTGGCTCTGACACGAACTGTCATGGTCTGTAATTACGCTCAAACTAATATGCGGTTATTGTGTATAGTTGAGGTGTCGATCCCATGAGAAAAAGTGAACTACAAAGGAAAAGTGTAAACCTTAATACGAATGATAAAGATCAAGTGAGAAAATTAGAGTTTTGATAATGAAATAATGTGAGAAAATTGTGTAAATAGATTGAAGAATATAATAGAGAAACAACAAGGGTCCAGGAATCCTCCCTAGGTTCATTGCCTTATTCTAATCTCGATTCAATTATTTTTATCTTGATTACTAGTTTCACATCCCAAACAAGCAATCGGTAAATATTCAATCAAAGCACATGTAAATCCTAATGTAATTGATATGAATTACTCTTTACTTTCGATTTAAGCACACATGACCTATCCTATAGATTTATCAAGAAATGACAATATATCTTAATGACAATATCGCAGTAATGGACAAACCTAAAAGATAAATCTACCGAACTCAATCACATTCAATCAATCTTGACATAAGAAGAGCATGACTAGACTTATATCGAGGAGAAAGATACAATCACGGGATTAAGAGAAAATCTTCTAATTAAATCAAAGAGTAAATCATAACAATGTTTTGACAATAAATCCAAACTACAACTGAATCAATAATGGAAAATAAGAACAACTACACCTAAGGATTCATCACTTCGCCTTACTTGGAGATTAGTTGGCCATGGGGTTCATTCTTGAACACTTTGATGGGGGAGAATGTGGTAGCCTTCTTGAGTTTTTCAGCCTTAATGCCTTGTTTTTATCAAACCCTAAGTGATCTATTTATAATACAAAAGGTCCAAGGATGTTTTCGGGTTTAAACTATCATTAAAACCCTAATTAAGTAGTGACTCGGAAACAAAGCATCGAGCTCGCGCCGCGGCTCACATTAATCCAGGCCGTGGCTCAACTTTTTTGTGTTTTTCTTCATGATTCTGTAGGCCGCAGCCTAGATTGGTCTAGATAGCGGCGAACACTGGAAGTCTTCTTCTGGATTTTGCAAGGTTCTGGGTATGGTTCTGGAGGCTGAGGCTTAGACTTTTTAGGCCACAGCGCACACACTAAAGACTTGGTTTCTCTTCATTTTGTCCTTCCGCAACCATGCCTTCACTCTGATGTGCATCGAAGCATCGTGCTTTAAGCTATGATGGCTTTCCACCTCTTTTGGACTCAAAGTACCTGAAAATGCATCGAAATAGATCAACAATCCAAGAATATCACTTTAGATTTGTTAAAGTATAAAAGTGCAATTCAAACCTAGATCAACCCTAAAATGCTAACAAATAAGTACTGTTAAGATGCATTTTATGACTCTCATAATAACCCCCAACTAGCTTATTGCTAGTCCTAGCAATTCAAACGAAAACAAGACAATATGAAATGAATTCTATGGTAGGAATTAAAACAAAATAAAGCAATGTTAGTGTTAAACCAAGAGTATTTCACTTTTTGTCTTAAAAATCGCAAATAACACACAGCACATAGAATCATTAAATATCACCCAAGTCCAAAGTAAGCCACACATCAATCTTAAAATTGTTAATGACTCGTAAAATCCATCTTACCACAATCCATTAATCCGAACACCAGGATGATTTTATGCATAACTTTCATTAATATAAGTCTTGGCCTCTAAAAATATATTAATTTGCATGACATCAATCACAAAAACAAGCTCCATAGGCTCACTTTTCAAATCACTCTCCACTATTGTAGAAAAATCACATCACCTTGGATCAATAAGTCTTTAATAAGCTTGTAATGTTAGGCTAAGGTAAAGGAAAAGAACTCAATCTCTTATTTTTAAGCACAACCACTTTGAGCACTGGATAACCTTACTTCAATACCCAACTCTTTCAACCATTTTTTGAGCATTTCTCTCAATAAATCACCATTTTTTTTCTTCTTTCTTTGCCATTATTCACTTTTTCTTTTTATTTTGGCATAAGACCATTCACCTCCGTTTTCATTCTTTTCTTCTATTTTATTTTCTTTTCCACAACCCCCAACTTATCTCCTTTCATATACTTGGGTCATGGTAGTAATATTTTTTTTTCATATTTCCATCCTTACTCCTCTTAAGTGCTTCTAAAAAATGTGTATAACTAAGTTCTTTTAAAAGAAAGGTAAGGGTAAAATATTTTTAGGCTCATAAAGGTAAGTAAATGGGTTATCGAAAGAAACAAAGCTCAGATTCTTTTTCATGAAAAGACTCAAACAGGTGATTAGCAATAAATAAAGCAAGGGTAAGTTTGAAATGCTCAAATGGTCCAAAAATGCCCTATATCATATCCTAAGTAATGTGCATTCTAGGAATTCACCTCAAGTGATTATCAAATAAGTTCTAGAGCTTGTCAAGACCGCAAAAGTATTCACAAAACAATCACACATAAAACTTCTCTAAATGTTTTAGACTAACCATGCAATCTTACCACAAACTAGAGTCTCAAACCAAATGAAGATTGACACTTAAATTATTCTCAAACTGAAGCGAGATTTAACTTCTTCTAAATGTTGTATGCTATCTCAATTAAGCTCATATCATTTCCATGTGAATTAACTCTGAGACTTATGCTAAAAATAAACAAAAAGAGAAAATAACACCAAGCAGTTCAATGAAAAAAAAGAAATACATTTCCTCCACCCCCAACTTAAAAATTGCATTGACTTCAATGTGAAAGAAAAAGTAAAGGAAACTCCCTTTGTAAGCAAAAGTGCCCAAAAGCTGAAAATTGTGCACCACCATGTGAACTGCATGTCGTTCTTCATGTTGAAATTTCGATCTATAACATAGAACAAAACAAACAAAAAGAAAGAAATTGGGGTGTAACATTAAGATTCCCACCGTATGTTATGTTAAAACATGAAATCTAGATAAAAAAAACTAAAAATTAAAATTGAAATAAACTTAAACAAAACAAAAGAAAAATAAAAACATACCTATGTGGTGTGGTCAAGGTGAATAGATTGGATCCATAAGTGGAATGTCTTCCACTTCCGGATCTTGCCTATCAATTAAGATTTTAAGGCGTTGACCATTTACTTTAAAGATCCGACCATCTCTAGTATCTTCTATTTCTACCGCCCCATTTGTAAAAACATTCTTCACTACAAAAGGACCAGTCAACCTCGACCAAAGTTTTCCTGGATGCTTATGGAGTCTAGAATCGTATAAGAACACCCAATTATTAGGCTTAAATGTTTTCCTCAAAATATTTTTATCATGAAACATTTTCATTTTAGGCTTATAGATTCTAGAGTTCTCATAAGCATCATTTCTTAACTCCTCTATACTGAAATTTCCTAAGCTTACCCGCTTCTCCTATGTCAAAATTGAAAGACTTGATAGCCCAATAAGCTCGATGCTCGAGCTCTATAGGTAAGTGTCAAGGCTTTCCAAAAACAAGCCTATAAGGTGACATACCTAAGGGAGTTTTGAAAGTTGTATGGTAAGCCCAGAGCGCATCAACTAGTCTCAAAGACGAATCCTTGCGATCCGGGTTAACCATTTTTTCTAAAATTTTCTTAATTTCCCTGTTTGCAAGTTCTACTTGTCCACTTGTCTGAGGGTGGTAGGAAATAGAGATCTTATGTAACACCCCATATTTTCTCATCAAAGCTTCAAAAGAACGGTTGCAAAAATGCGTACCTCGATCACTAATTATAGTACGTAGTGTACCAATTCGAGATAACACATTTTCTTTGAGAAATTTAGTTACCGTTCTATTATCATTGCTCCGGCAAGCTGCTGCCTCTACCCATTTTGACACATAATCTATTGCCACAATGATATAATGATATCCGAAGGAATGAGGAAATGGTCCGATAAAATCAATGCCCCAACAATCAAAAATTTCAATCACTAAAATTAGGTTTAAAGGCATCATATTACGATGAGACATACCTCCTAGCTTCTGACACTTTTCACATGAGTGACGATAGATGTTTGCATCCTTAAACAATGGGGGGCCAATAAAATCCACACCACAAAATTATTGCAGCGGTTTTTTTCATTGAAAAGTGGTCCCCATAAGCTTGGGAGTGACAAAATTCCAAAACACTGGCAATCTCTTTATTAGGGATGCAACGCCTTAAAATTTGGTCAGGGCAGTATTTGAAAAGACAGGGGTCATCCCAATAAAAATTACATACCTCATTCAAGAACTTCCTCTTATCTTGAGCGCTCTAATCCCTTGGTATCTCATCAATAGCCAAATAATTCACGATATGAGCAAACCATGGTAGAGAAGTAATAGAGAGTAAATGTTCATCGAGAAAATCATCCTTGATTGGTATGTTGTCAGAGGTGTCCTCAAATGTGAGCCTTGAAAGATGGTCAGCCACTACATTCTCTACTCCTTTCTTGTCTTTGATGATGATGTCAAATTCTTGCAATAGTAGGATCCACCGTATTAGTCATGCCTTATCATCATTCTTTGTAAGAAGGTACTTGAGGGCTGTATGATCTGTGAAAATAAGAATAGGAGAACCAATTAAATAAGCACAAAACTTGTCCAAAGCAAATACTACAGCTAGCAATTCTTTTTCAGTGGTGGAGTAATTCATTTGAGCGATATTTAGGGTTTTACTAGCATAGTAAATGACAAAAGGTTTCCCCTCTCTTCGTTGTCCAAGAATAGCACCTACAACAAAATCACTAGCATCATACATGATTTCGAAAGGTAAAGTCCAATCAGGTGACTGCATTATGGGTGCTGAAGTAAGCTTGCCAATCAGCATTTTAAAGGCCTCTTGACAAGCTTGTGTCCACTCAAATGGGGAATCTTTAACTAGAAGGGCACATAATGGTCTAGATATGTTGGAAAATTTTGTATGAACTTCATATAAAAACCAATATGACCAAGAAAGGATCTCACATCCTTTATTGTCTTAGGTGTAGGCAACTTAGAAATTAATTCAATCTTAGATTGATCAACCTCTATCCCCTTAGAAGAAATAATATGCCTTAAGATGATACCTGAAGGTACCATGAAATGGCACTTTTCCTAATTTAAGACTAATTCCTTCTCCTCACAACGAATTAATACTCTTTCTAAATTCAATAAGCATGCATCAAATAAAGATCCAAAAACAGTTAGATCATCCATAAAAACTTCCATGCAATTTTCAACCATGTCATTAAAAATGCTCATCATGCAACGTCGAAAAGTAGCAGGTCCATTACACAATCCAAATGGCATTCTACGAAAAGCATAAGTACCAAAGGGACAAGTGAAAGTGGTTTTATCTTGGTCTTCTAATGCAATTTTAATTTGATAATAACCATCTAAGAAACAATAAAAAGGATGACCAGCGACACACTCAAGAATTTGATCGATAAAGGGGAGTGGTAAATGGTCTTTCCGGGTGGCAGTATTTAATTTTCTATAATTAATGCACATTCACCACCTGATCACAAGTTTTGTAGGGACTAACTCTCCTAGGTCATTCCTTACCACAGTGAGACCGAACATTTTAGGAACGACTTGTGTAGGACTTACCCATTTACTATCAGCTATAGGATATATAATTCCCACATCTAACAGTTTCAATACTTCATTTTTCACAACTTCTTTCATAGTGGGGTTAAGCCTACGCTAGGGGTCTCTATGAGGGCTAGTTTCTTCATCCAAATTTATCTTATAAGAACAGATCATGGGACTAATACCTTTTAAATCAGTCATGCTCCAACCTAAGGCTGATTTATGTTCATTTAGGGTCCGAATTAATTTCTCACCTTGAGATTCAGACAATTCATATGAGATAATAACAGGAAAAGAATCACCTGGATCGAGGAAAACATGCTTCAAACCCCTAGGTAGTGGCTTCAATTCAACTTTGGGCGCTTCCACACTTGAGGAGATTTGTTTCTCGCTTCTTTCAGGCAACTCCTCAAACTTCGGTTGCCATGCTCGAGTGCCATAATCCTGAGATTTATCAAAAATTGCACAAATATCAATTATATCATATTTATCGTTAATAGTATCACACTTAGAATTAACAAGAAAATACTCAAGATGATCAAAATCATGAGCTATGGAAACTCTCTTATCGATGAGTGACTCGATCATGTATAACTTGTGGTTCTCGTCCTCATCTTCTGGCTGTTTTGCAACATTGAAAATGTTCACCTCGAGGGTCATGTTTCCAAAGGACAGCTTCATGAGTCCATTCCTGCAATTAATAAGAGCATTTGCAGTAGCAAGGAAAGGTCTACCCAAAATCAAAGGAATTTTATAGTTAGTGTCAACAGCAGAAGTAGTATCAAGGATTAGGAAATCAACAGGATAATAAAATTTATCAATTTGGATTAGAACATCCTCTACCACATCCCAGGGTACTTTGACTGAACGGTCAGCTAATTGCAATACTATAGTGCTTGATTTGATTTCTCCCAAACCCAGCTGCAAATAAATAGAAAATGGCATCAGGTTTACACTAGCTCCTAAATCTAGCAATGCTTGTCCAACCTTATGATTTCCAATGCTATATGCAATGGTTGGACAGCCAGGATCCTTGTATTTGGGGGGCACACTTTGCTCAATTAAAGCACTAACTTGCTCTGTTAGGAATGTTATTTTCTTTACATGGTGCTTCCTCTTAATTGTACACAAATCCTTGAGAACTTTTGCATAAGTAGGAACTTGTTTAATCACATGCAAAAGAGGAAGATTAAGTTTTACTTGTCTTAGGTTCTCTAGGATTTCATTGTTTAGGTCCAGATTTTTCTTGTTTGATTTTAAGGCTTGAGGGAATGGTGCCTTAACAGGGCTCTTGGTAACCTCAGGGTCCTTGGGCAGCTCGGCATCACTACTACCTTAACCCTTTTCCACATCCTCTGATTTGTTTATTGTTGGGATGTGTAGTGACTTACCACTCCGTGTCACAATGGCATTCACATCTTTCTGATTTGCTTGTGCCATGTGTTGACCATGGGGTGTGGACTGAGCTTGAGAAGGGAACCTACCTCGCTCATTCACACTCAAGGAGCCCATCAATTTGGATACTTGGCTCCTTATTTCCTTGTTCTCTTCAATAACCTACATTATTAATACTTCACACCTTCGGTTTGTCTTACCCTATGCCTCAATAAAAGCATGCAAAGTGTCTTCTAAAGAACTCCTAGAGGATGAGGGTGCATGATATGGTGCAGGATATGATCTAGGGGGTTGTGCAAGCTGCTGATTTTCAGACTTCTAGCTGAAGTTGGGGTGATTGCGTGTTGTGCCGATTATCTACCTAAATTAATATACAAATAATCGCACTCATTTTACTTGCAAGTGCACAAGGTTTGTGGTAGCATAGTGTGCAAGTACGAGATCATTTCCATAGGGATTGGTGAATTTCTTTCTAAGACTAATTTCTTCAAGTTTGAAAAGAGAAATAATAGTTGATTATGAGTGAATAACAATAATGAGAATATAGGACTACGATATCCACCCTAATTATACTTTCCCACTAAGTAAAGTTTCAATGCTCTAGCCTTATCATGAATATCTAATGGTTGCCAACCTAAGCGCTTAGTCCACACCTTAGGCTATTGATCTCCCTATGCAACGAGTTAGGCATGGTGTATACTCTAACTATTTTCTCTCTTAAGGGATTCAGCATAGGTGTATACTGAGTTGTTCCTTAAGAGAGCATGAGGGCTGTGGAGATCGGCAACCACACAGGACCTAGGGCTTGGTCTACTCCCGGTTTCCCATGTTGATTAACCCGGGAATTCGGTGTGGATATTCCTTGTTACTAATGTCGAACCCAGGACTCGGTCATCCAAATTGATCCGACTAACCTATCCATAACACATGCATATGTTGATCAGGCACACGCATACGAGGAATTTAAATACCAACAGGTATTAATCAAGTTAAACATTCAGACAGGGCTATAGTAAAGATAGTCAATGAATAAATATGTGGAAAAGCATAACTAGGGCTTCAATCGAGCCTTATAGGTGTTTAGTTACACATGCTAAGTAGAATAAACATGTTAAACATTATGAAAATAAAAACCGAAAACTAAAACCGAAGAAGACTTGGGAGATGAGTCATCAATTCCTCCCCTAAGCTCTCTACTTCGAGTCTAGAATAAAAGATGATCTATTATGTGTTTTTACAAGGCTATTTATAGGGTCCCGAAACCCTAATTCCTATTTGGAGTCGGAGGACTTCTTTCCAATTCTGGCTTCTGCTACCTCTGGAGTAATTGCGCTCCAGCGTATGCGGGTTGCACTCGAGCGCAGGTGTGCGCTCGAGCCTTCTACAAGTGCGCTCTTGTCCTTGTGCGCTCTATCTCAATGAGGTGTGCTCGAGCGCACCTTGCTGGATGGCCGAACTTCATTTTTGCTCCTAAAAGCTCCAATTTATTATCTTTTTGTCCAAGTCCTAAGAAAAACACATAAAATAAGAAAATGAAGTAAAATCCATATAATTAGCTATGTAAAGAGTCTAACAAGTGTAAATTAGGGGGCTTAAATATGACTATTTAAGCACCTATCACACCCCTAAACTTACATTTTGCTAGTCCCTTAGCAATACAAAACTAAAGACTATATGAAAACAAAACTTTGAAAGATAAATTCATTCTCATGATACTTAAAAATTTGGGTTGTGCATAAAAACTATGATAATCGTTCATGAGTAAGCTTAAAATAAAAACACATTTTGGATTGTAAGAGGACTTTCAAAAGTTTTATGTTGCTTACCTAAAGTTGGCTTAAGGCATCGCAAGTTTGATTTGTGTGTGATTAGTTAGCACATATAAGATGGAACTTCCATATAATTTTAGTGTATAGTGCTTCGGTGCCAAAAATCTTTATCGAATTTCTTGTTAAAGAGAACAAAATGGCATAATTCTTGTTTTTCTTTTTCTTTTATCATGCGATCTTTGCCATGTTGAGTTCTATCGAGCTTTCTATTTGACCCTTGTAACGAGTGTTTGGCCAATGACTCCCAAACCAGATGGTTTTAGGGCATTAGGTGTAAAAACACCCCTAAGAATTTACTAACTCAAGTCAAAAAGGCTACAGAACTAACAGGTTTTTTTACTTTTTAATGAAATTCCCACCTTTTGACGTGAACGCTCAATGCTTACTGAGGCAAGAGGCCCAGTTACTCAGTGGAAATTTTTATTATGATCATTAAGGGCTCACTTCCCACTTTTTGATGTGAACACTCAATGCTTACTGAGGTAAGAGGCCCAGTTACTCAGTGGAAAGTTCTTAATGATTTTTAGAAGCTTTTTGGATTTCTTTTTGCATGATGATTATTTTTCTTTATTTTTATTATGCCAAAGGGTTCTTTTCAACAAATTATCCGATTACAGTTTAGGTAATCGAAACAATACAGAAGAATTATATGTCATAACCCACACAAATGCGTGCTAAATGTGCTTGTGCAAATTTGGATCAAACTCGTGAGTTCTTAGGTGCCTTGAGGTAGGTAACTAAACTTTGTAAAACTCCTATTGCAAGACTATGTGTTCTAGCTTTTAAGCTTACTAATGAAGTGTTATCAAATTTTTCAAATTTAACCAAAATTTTTGTTTATCAAAATAACATGCATTTATCTTCCTAAAAAAACTGGGACTTAGTGCGTGCGAATGTGTTTTAAGTGCGTGTGTGATAGTATCTAGTATCTCTCACTACCCCCAAACTCAAAATGCACATTGTTCCCAATGTGTGTGGCATGGAAAGATCTGACCTGGGAGATGGAGAACTAGGTTGTTTGCTTGCTTGTATACGCCCCTAAACTTGAACTGGATGCACGCACTAAGTACCTGACAAAGGAAAACAAACGTTGTTCCAGAAAACAAAATATAAATAGTAGACATGTAAATATGATTATAAATAAACGAAAAGTACTAAAATGAAAAGGATATGTCTGGGGTGCCTCCCATGAGCGCTAAGTTTAACGTCTTCAGCCGGACCAAGCCTTATTTTTCCCCAAAACTAAGATTGGTAGCAACTAGCATAGGAAGTGTCTTATTCTCTCCCATATAATCATAAAGCCAATGCTTCGGCAATTGCTTCAACTCCAAATTTGGTGCCCGGACAATAAAATGGGAAAAAGTAGTATTAGTAGGCCCAAGAATTTCAAATGGATTGGTGTACTTACTTGAATGCTTCGGAGAGGCCTTAAGGAGGTGCACAGTTTTGATGATGTCATCAGTAACAACCTTAAACTCGGGCTCGATATCCGATCTTATGACACTATAGGTAAGAGTAGTTTCTAATGGATCAACGTGATGGACCTGCAAGGCGTTCTCAACAACACCTGGAGTAAGTATTGTTTGGGCTGGAAATTCTTCCTCAACAACACTTAGAGTATGTATTGTTTGGGCTAGAAATTAACCTTGCTTTCTTTCACTTAACTCCTTAACCAATTCCCCCATTTGAACCTCGAGTCTTTGAATAGCTTGCTCATGTCTGGCAGTGGTTTGTTTTTGCTGATCTAGTGAAGTCATCAATGTTGTTATTAGTTGCTGTTGTTGAGTGGTCAATTGCTTTACAAGACTATCTAGGTCACTATTTTCTGATTTCGGCACTGGTTGGGCTACTGGTTGGAAGTTTCTGATTTCAGCACTGGTAGGGCTTGGTTGGAAGTTTCTTTGCTGTCCTTGAAGATTCAAAGCATTGTGATCGTTACTCCATGAGAGGTTGGGGTGGTGCTGCCATCCAGGATTGTAGGTATTTGTATATACATTGTGCGATCCCTCATAATTTGCTTGCTCTTGATCTGCATATAAATATAAAGGGTAAGTTTCAGAAGTGTGATTAAAATGAGAACATATAGCACATACCTGGAGTGGTTTGGCTTGCGGACTAGGTGAGATGTTTTGAGTAGTCATGGTGTTTATGAGCATATCCAGCTTCCTCTCCATAGGTGCTTCTTCTTCAAATGAATTAGTTGAAAAACTTCAGTGTAGCAGTTTCAGTACTGCTTCTCGGGTACTTTCTGGAGCTTTTGTGCTCGATCGCACCAAGAACAGCAATCGATCTCACTGGGCTTGCGCTCGATCGCACAAAGGAGTGCGCTCGATCGCAATGAGGACAAAAACTCCTCCCTTTCACACCTGAACAAAAACAGAAAATGAAAAGAAGGAATAAATCTGATTTTTGATAAAAATAAAAATAAAACAGAACAGAATAAAATAGAATAAATAAATAAATAAGTAACAAAAATAATTCCAAAAAGAAATTTAGCACAATCCCCGGCAACGGCGCCAAAAACTTGTTGTGCCGATTATCTAACTAAATTAATATGCAAATAATCGCACTCGTTTTACTTGCAAGTGCACAAGGTCTGTGGTAGCATAGTGTGCAAGTGCGAGATCATTTCCACAGGGATTGGTGAATTTCTTTCTAGGACTAATTTCTTCAAGTTTGAAAAGAGAAATAATAGTTGATTATGAGTGAATAACAATAATGAGAATATAGGACTATGATATCCATCCTAATTATACTTTCCCACTAAGTAAAGTTTCAATGCTCTAGCCTTATCATGAATATCTAATGGTTGCCAACCTAAGGACTTGGTCCACACCTTAGGCTATTGATCTCCCTATGCAACGAGTTAGGCATGGTGTATACTCTAACTCTTTTCTCTCTTAAGGGATTCAGCATGGGTGTATACAGAGTTGTTCCTTAAGAGAGCATGAGGGCTGTGGAGATCAGCAACCACACAGGACCTAAGGCTTGGTCTGCTTCCAGTTTCCCATGTTGATTAACCCGGGAATCCGGTGTGGATATCCCTTGTTACTAATGTCGAACCCAGGACTCGATCATCCAAATTGATCCGACTAATCTATCCATACCACATGGATATGTTGATCAGGCACACACATACAAGGAATTTAAGTACAAACAGGTATTAATCAAGTTAAACATTCAGACAGGGCTATAGCAAAGATAGTCAATGAATAGATATGTGGAAAAGCATAACTAGGGCTTCAATCGAGCCTTATAGGTGTTTAGTTACACATGCTAAGTAGAATAAACATGCTAAACATTATGAAAATAAAAATTAAAAACTAAAACCGAAGAAGACTCGAGAGACGAGTCATCAATTCCTCCCCTAAGCTCTCTACTTCGAGTCTAGAACAAAAGATGATATATTATGTGTTTCTACAAGGCTATTTATAGGGTCCCCTAATTCCTATTTGGAGTCGGAGGACTTCTTTCTAATTCTGGCTTCTGCCGCCTCTGGAGTAATTGCGCTCGAGTGTATGCGGGTTGCGCTCAAGCGCAAGTGTGCGCTCGAGCCTTCTTCAAGTGCACTCTTGTCCTTTTGCGCTCGATCTCAATGAGGTGCGCTCTTGCTGGATGGCAGAACTTCATTTTTGCTCCTAAAACTCCAATTTTTTATCTTTTTGTCCAAGTCCTGAGAAAAACACATAAAATACGAAAATGAAGTAAAATCCATATAATTAGCTAGGTAAAGAGTATAACAAGTGTAAATTTGGGGGATTAAATATGACTATTTAAGCACCTATCATTGCGCCACCCCAAATTATAGGTATTAGAGAAAGGTGCCAAAGGCTTCTTGTATATGCCTAAGGCATTACATTGTTCCTCATACATCCCTCTCATATCAACAAATATGGGACACTCTTGGGCAGGATGACCTACCCCGCCGCACACAAAACATGGTTCCAAAGATTTGGCATGATTAGCCACGTGTGTTGGCTTTGAGCCTTTAGTCTTTAACGCATCTAACTCCTTAATGAGCATTTCGACCTTAGCCTTTAGGTTGTATTCTTCCCTAAGATGGTAAATTCCACCACCAGTGGGGTTTCCTATAGGTCGTGACCTATTTGTGCTTTCAGTAGCACTAGGTCCAGTCCAAGTGTGAGCTTTTTCAGCAAGCTCATTGAGGTATTCTATGGCCTCATCAGGATCTTTTTGCAAAAATTCACCGTTGCACATCATCTCTACAAATTGGCGCTCTCTATATGTAAGTCCCTCATAATAATAGCTCACTAAACGCTAATCCTTATACCAATGGTGAGGACACATACTTAACAACTCCTTAAATTTCTCCCAAGACTGATATAAAGTCTCATTGTCCTTTTGTGCAAAGGTGGAGATTTGCCTTTTTAAAGCATTGGTCGTATGTTCAAGGAAGTATTTATTAAAGAAGACCTAAGTTATCTCATTCTATGACCCAATAGATTGTGGTCTCAATGAGTATAGCCAACTCTTAGCTTTATTCTTTAAAGCAAAAAGAAAAAACTTGAGTCTCACAATGTCATCAGTTGCATCTTGACTATGAAAAGTTGCAACTACTTCCTCAAACTCCCTAATGTGTATATATGGGCTTTCATTTTCCAAGCTAAGAAATGTAGGGAGTAATTGTATCATCCCTGTTTTAAAATCTTAATGGCGAATATTGGCTGGAAACATTCTCATTGGGGTTATCAGCCATGTTAACAAAATCCTCTAAATTCTCGTTTGGGTGTACACTATGGTTTGATCTAGGCAAGGTTTTACTAACGGACGTAGAAAGAGAGAGTAACTTTATTTCGGGTCCTTTAATGAATCTACCTCGCGAATCTCTCGGTCTAAGCATACACCAAATGAGTTAAAGGGGAAATAAGTAAAACAGAATAATAAAAGAAAATCAGAAAATCAAAACTTAGAGAAAGGAACAATACTACCGTCTTATCTCAAAGTTGACAATCTTCCTTGTACTTAAGCGCGTTTCCCCGGCAACAACGCCAAAATTTTATTACGCTCAAACAAATACGTGGTTATTGTGTATAGTTGAGGTGTCAATCCCACAAGGAAAAGCGAACTACAAAGGAAAAGTGTAAACCTTAATACGAACAATAAAGATCAAGTGAGAAAATTTGAGTTTTGATAATGAAGTAATGATAGAAAATTGTGTAAATAGATTGAAGATTATAATAGTGAAACAACAAGGGTTCGAGAATCCTCCCTAGGTTCATTGCCTTATTGTAATCTCGATTCAATTTTTTTTATCTCAATTACTAGTTTCACATCCCAAATAAGCAATCAGTAAATATTCAATCAAAGCACATATAAACCCTAATGTAATTTATATGAATTACTCTTTACTTTCGATTTAAGCACACATGACCTATCCTATAGATTTATCAAGAAACGACAATATATCTTAATGACAATATTGCAGTAATGGACAAACCTAAAAGATAAATCTACTGGACTCAATCACATTCAATAAATCTTGACATAAGAAGAGCATGACTAGACTTATATTGAGGAGAAAGATACAATCACCGGATTAAGAGAAAATCTTCTAATTAAATCAAATAGTAAATCATAACAATGTTTTGACAATAAATCCAAACTACAACTGAATCAATAATGGAAAATAAGAACAACTACACCTAAGGATTCATCACTTCGCCTTACTTGGAGATTAGTTGGCCATGGGGTTCATTCTTGAACACTTTGATGGGGGAGAATGTGGCAGCTTTCTTGAGTTTTCCAGCCTTAATGCCTTGTTTTTATCAAACCCTAAGTGATCTATTTATAAAACAAAAGGTCCAAGGGTGTTTTCGGGTTTAAACTATCATTAAAACCCTAATTAAGTCGTGACTCGAAAACAAAGCATCGAGCTTGCGCCGCAGCTCACATTAATCTAGGCTGCGGCTCAGCCTTTTTTTGTTTTTCTTCATGATTCTGTAGGCCACGGCCCAGATTGGTCTAGGCCGCGGCTCAGCCTAGTCCAGGCTACGGCGCACACTAGTGGTCTTCTTCTGGATTTTGTAAGGTTCTGGGCATGGTTCTGGAGGCCGCAGCGTGCACACTAAAGACTTGGTTTCTCTTCATTTGGTCCTTCCGCAACCATGCCTTCACTCTAATGTGCATCGAAGCATCGTGCTTTAGGCTATGATGGCTTTCCACCTCTTTTCGACTCAAAGTACCTGAAAATGCATTGAAATAGATCAACAATCCAAGAATATCACTTTAGAGTTGTTAAGGTATAAAAGTGCAATTCAAACCTAGATCAACCCTAAAATGCTAACAAATAAGTATTGTTAAGATACATTTTATGACTCTCATCAGTCCGCCAGATTTGCCCTAAATCCAAAGAATCGTGCAGCGCTAAAATTTTTTCAAGTCCTTGTTAGCCTTTCTTCACCTTGATTTTTTGCCTCAAGAACTCACAAGACAAATTTTTTAGAAGCCACATGACTCATTTGCTTTCTTAAAAACACATAAACCATGGTACCAAGAAACTCACCTGAGTGCATGTTAGAGTTGGTGCATTCTTCACGAATCTATATTTGTACATGTTTTCGGTTTGGTTTTTTGCTTGACGGTTTGGGCTTGGGCCCATGCATAGTCATACTTTTGCAGCAGGGCGAAAACCTTAATTAGGGCATCTTAAGTTGCTTATAAATACTCTCTATGTATTGAGCGCACATTGTAATGAGAGATTTGTGAGGTTGATAATAGTGAAACTTCTGGCTGGACGTAGCCTTATTCTGGGGTGAACCTGTGTATATTGTGTCTTATTTCCTTTCTTCTTATAATTGATGTGATTGACAGGTCTCGAATCATTCAATGCGCACATAATCACACATGGTCTCTGCTCAAAGCTTGGCCCGCTACCAAGCAACCATCCTTCTGTGCCTTTGATTCTCAACTGATACGGAAGTCTTCAGGACCCCACATATTTGATGCTAAGACTCACAAGATAATTGAATTTGTCCCAAAGGTTACCATATAGTCTCAAACCAACCGCAACATCCCACTAACCCGAATAGCCACGAACATAGGCTAATGGCCTTCATTAGCCTTCATTCCTTTAAACCCAATGAGGAACACTTACCCGATTAAGAGCACACGAGTAAAGTCCCATTGGAACCCTAACACATCCTAAGAATGCCATAGAGTAGTCATTTGTATCAATTCCTAGCTCAAAGACCTACAATCCCTCTTATATTTGGGCCTCAATATCGCCTCTTATACGCTGGTCATTGATCCACTATTACGCTGGTCATTGATACCAAAGGCGCACAATATCGCCTCTTATTACGCTGGTCATTGATCCGCTACTTGCACATTGAAGCACAGTCCTTATTTTCTTATACTAGACACATGGATAATATTTTGCCATCTTAACTGAGAGCATACCACCCACAAATATGACTACTTGCAACCAACTCTAAAGTCTAGCTGCACGCACACCACCTGCAGGCCCAACCAAAGATAATCGATGCGCAACTTGTCCACTATTGCACAATGCCTCTCATCAATATGCTGAACACACCGACAATAACCCATAACATAACCGAGAGTCTGCACGCATGTAGATATGGTTGCACGCACTTAGCCCACAACTTAACCAAAGATATCCCCACGGGTGCCTCAGAGCCACATGAGAACGGCACACCACTTGCGCACACAATGCCAAAATGATATTCGATAGCCCACACGATAATGAACATAGGGTAAAGCCTCACGTAAGGGAAAAAAGCGTAATATAGTGCTTACAAGCCACCTATACTATCCATGAAGCTCCTATCTTCATGGAAGCTCGAGTCACCCTCTAGTGGCCCCAAACCCGCACCCCAAGTTACCTTTAGAGGCTCACTTAGTGCCAACACATGTCTCAAACCATAGCCCAATTATAGCCCATGTGCGCACACCGGGGGTGGTGGAGAGCCCGACACTATGTCTCCCCTAAAGAGTTTTAAGTCATTATGAGCATTACTGGTAGGAAACATGCCTTATGCTTGAGTCATTATAATCTTTTAATAAATAAAATTTACCCAATCTACCAAATTCAAACATACCATAATATTGGGCGCATTTTCAAGATACTCCCCAAAAATTCTCATTAAATTTTGGAACATAAATTGTATATTTATGAAAATGCCATTATACCACTCTAGCACAATGATAACACACATCTACTGCACAACTGCTCTATAACCAGGCCACACTACTGCACAGAACTCATATAGATAACCACACAGCCCATTCAAAGGCTAACTCACAGGTAGTAACCATGCTAAATGGTGTGTACCATGACACTAGGCGCCTAACCAAGTGACTGGAGTTGCCTTAGGCGATTGCCTAGGTGATTGGTGAAGGCTAGGCGCCTACCTAGGCGCTTGGTGCCTTCTAATGCCTTTCAAACCCCATTTTTCAGTAGTTTAGTGCCTTCCAATAGCTTTTCTTCAATATATTTTAATTTCTTATCTCAATTTTGCCTCAAATTTTAATTTTAATTTAAACCAATATGTATGTATATGCATGATGATCATAAAATAAAATAAAAGATTACCGAATTACCCCTACCCAAGGGTGAGGATTTTGCATTTTCTACCCACCATATAAAAATTTTGTCCTCGAAATTTTCTTACCTACATGAGAAAAAAAGTTATGGATATTGTATTCTCATGTTTGCTTCGTGTTCCCACGTAATTTTCTCAACATCTCTATTCCTCCAAAGGACTTGCACTAACTGGATAATTTTATTCTGTAAAACATGTTCTTTTGTATCAAATATTTTGATTGGCAATTACACAAAAGATAAGTCTTCCTGAATTTCTACAAATTAACATGGAATCACATACGACTCATCAGCATAAAGTAGATACGTGGAAAATATTATGCAATCGAGCAAGTTTTGGAGGTAATGCGGTCTATAAGCCACTAGTCCAATTCTATCAATAATTATATATGGCCCAATATACTAAGGACTCAACTTTCCTTTCCGTCTAAAATGTAGTACTCATATCCAATCAAAAATCTTCAGATGTACCAAATCACCTACCTGAAACTCAAGAGGCCTTCGTCTCTTATCCGCATAACTCTTCTATCTACTATGGGCTTCTCTAAGATGTTCTCTAATCAGTTTGATCCTCTCAATTGTTAAATCTGTTAATTCTAGCCTCAAAATCATCATCTCTTCTACTTTCTCCCAACATACTGAAGTTCTACATCGCTGACCATACAAAGCTTTAAATGGAACTAGCTTGGAAATGATTGTTATAGGAAAACTCTATAAGGGGTGAATAAGCATCCCAACTTCCAGAAAAATTCATTACACATACCCTCAAGATATCTTCTAATATATGAATGACTCTTTCAGTCTGACCATCTGTTTAGGGGTGAAAGGCAGTACTAAATTGTAATTGAGTATCCATAGCTTATTGAAAACCCTTTCAATACCGAGATGTAAACCTAGTATCTCGATCCAAGAAAATACTCAATGGTACTCCACGTAATTTTACTATCTGTGCTACATATAACTCAGCTAACTTCTCAAGAGTCCAAGTGGTTCGAATAGGAAGAAAATAACAAGACTTTGATAACCGATCTACTATTACCCAAATAACATCATGACTTTTCTGAGTACGGGGAAATCCTATAACAAAATCCATAGTCACATTTTCCCAAGGCCACTCAGGCACGGGAAGAGGTTGTAGTAAATCTACTAGATGTCTATTCTCTGATTTCACCTGTTAAAAAACCGAACACTGAGAAATATATTCCGCTACATCCTTCTTTAAACTTGACCATCAATAACTATGCTTCAGTCCCCTATACATTTTGTTATTCCCTGGGTGTATTGAATAAATAGTATCATGAGCCTCTCTTAAAGTTTCCTTTCCCAACTCTGCATCATTCGAAACACATATCCAATGTCCCAACACCACCATACCATCTTATCATATTCTAAAATCTTATCGTTTTCCATCCAATATTTCTTTATTTATTGCTCCTAACACCACATCCTTACTTTGAGCTTCTAAAATATGATCTATTACAGATGACTTTATAATCATATTCGCTATCAATCCTCCACTCTCACTTATTTTTAACTCCATTCTCATGTTCTTCAACTCCACTATCAGATTTATATCAAGACTCTCCAAAGAAGCTAACCTACCTACAGATTTTTGACTCAAAGCATGATCCACTACATTGGCCTTCCTTGGATGATAATTAATCGTATAACCATAATAACTAATTAACTCCATCCATCGCCTTTGTCTCAAATTCAATTCTTTTTAGTGGGTAAATAAGTAAGACTCTTATGATCTGTATATATCTCACAAGTGGCTCCATATAAGTGGTGTCTTCAAATATGAAGGCAAAAACTATAGCATTCAGCTCCAAATCATGGGTCGGATAGTTTCTCTCATGGTTTTTCAACTTTCTAAAAGCATATGCCACTACCTTTCCATGTTGCATTAATACGCAAACCAGCCCTTGATGTGCCATATCCCTATATATCACAAATCTTTCATCTCCTAAAAGAAGTACTAACATCGGAGCAGTAGTCAAGTTTTCTTTCAACAACTGAAAACTCTTCTCACACTCCTTAGATTATTCAAATCTTACTTCCTTTCTTGTCAGTCTAGTCAAAGGTGTGGCAATAATCGAAATTTTTTTAATAAACCTTCTATAGTATCTTGCAAACCCCCAAGAAACTCCATATTTCAATCACATTAAAGCCACCTCAACCTTTTGTGGAAATACTGCCACCCCTTCACCCGACACTATATACCCCAAAAATGATACTTCATTCAACCAAAATTCACACTTAGCATACTTCACATATAATTTCTTCCTTTTTATAGTTTTCAATACCATTTCTAAATGTTTTGCATGCTCTTCCTCATTCTTAGAATACACCAAAATATCATCAATAAATTCCACCATAAATTTATCCAAAAAATACTTAAATACCCTATTCATTAAGTCCATAAAAGCAATAGGAGCATTTGTCAACCCAAATGGCATAAATTAAAACTCATGGTAACCATATCGAGTCCTAAAGGTAGTTTTAGGAACATGCCCTTCCTTAATTCTCAACTGATGATACCTTGACCTCAAATCTATTTTGGAGAATATCCGAGCTCCTTGGAACTGTTCAAACAAATCATCAATTTGAGGTAAAAGATGTTTATTTCAAACTATTATCTTATTCAATTGTCTATAATCGACACACAACCTTAAAGTACCATCTTTCTTCTTAACAAACAATATTGGGGCTCCCCAAGGTGATACACTAGGATGGATAAGCTGCTTATCCAACAATTCTTAAAGTTGTATCATAAGTTCTTTCAATTTAGCTGGTGTCATTCTATAAGAGGATATAGAAATTGGAGTAGAACCGGGAACTAAATCAATGGAAAATCCAATCTCTCTACTATGTGGCAACCCAAATAATTCACCAGGAGTTCTTCCTACTGCCATAGGTTGTTTTCCAAACCTAAGAGTTCTTCCTACTGAACTTTGGACAACAAATGCCACTAACCCTCTCTATTGATCCTGAGCAATTGGTTCTTAAGAAAAAGAATGACTCCTTTGACAAAGGCGACCTCCTTACATCCCAAATCCAAAACCACCTCATCTAAAACCCTCAAATCTACTTCTCTTTTTCCATTTTCATCGTCCTCTAGACTCAAATATATCTTTCTCTACTTGAAGTTTTATATTTACTAATGCAGAATAGCTAGAATACTTCAAATAAGAAAGTCAAGAATGAATCTCAAAGTTCAATCCATCCAGAATCCGTTTGCATTTTCTTTCTTTGGTATTTACCAATTTAGGAATAAACCTAGATAGAACCATAAACCTTCCATCATATTGGGATACATTCATCATATTCAGTCTCAATTGAATAAAGTCTCTTTCTTGTTGAGACCTATATGTATCAGAAAAATACTTATCAAAGAAAACCTCCTTAAACCTATTACAGGTCAAAGGTTGATCTATATCCATATTAAGTCTAGAAAAAAATGTCATCCCACCAATTTGAAGGCTCACCCTCCAATTGAAATGAAGAAAAGGCAACAATTTGTTTGTTTATAACTGGTAACACTCTAAACAAACATTCTTTTCGTTTAATCCATAATTAAGCCTCAGATTGGTTTTCAAATTCCTTAAAAGATAGAGGTTTCAACTTAAAAAAATCGGGCAAAACTATCCCTCTACATCTCTTGAACAAAATCACCCTTTCCTCTCTGGATCTTTTATCCCTCTAGAATTCTAACAAGATCTATTACTAGATCTAGACTCTGTTTAGTCTGTTCATCCAACCCATGCTATAATTCCTCGACTATACCTTTAGCCTGATTTAGTCTATCAAGAGCTTGAGCAAAAGCTCCTCTCAATTTATCTCTCTCAATATCAGAATCTTTCATTGTACCACTGGTAGTGCCAAGTGCGCTATCTACATATTCTCTATCAGGAACTACAGAGTCAACCTGAACCTCCTCCATTCTAAATAAAGGGGGTTATCCATGCCCTCTAATAAAAACATCATCCCTACCCTGGTTATGTCCTACCTTAGCTCTAGGTCTACCACGTCCACACGCATCCTCAGACCTACACCAAAAGAACTCATTTTAGAAACAACAACACCAAGTTCATGTAATCTACAAAACCTTAAAACTAAAGCTCTTATACCAAAAACATAATGACCAATCCCAAAAGGGCCTACCTAAGACGAAACCGTCACCTTTAAACACTAAGCACAGACTTATATGTAACAATTCGATATCGTAAAACATATTTACATCATATAAACCTCAACTCATTCTTGAGGAGATACTAAATTTATTACATAAAAGTAAGCATGTCTATACATAATTAAGTATAAGACTCGATTACAAATAAAACAAATAAAAAATGATTCCTGAATATATCGACCACGTGGACCCACCTAAATAGCCATGAATAGAAATCGTTTCATAGAACTCTATCAACCTTTTTGCTTTCAACTTGAAATTTAATAATAAAAAAATGAGGAGTGAGCTATACAAAGCTTAGTGAAGTTCAAATTTACTAGAAGTACTCGATTTGTATACTTCAATTTATAATTTTTTTTACAATTGATTTACAAGTCATTATACTTAATTTAATTATCATATTTCCTAGCGTATCATATCTCGAGAATTTCATTCAAATATAGTCGAGATATAATATCACTCATGATATCTAGTTCAACATCATTATTTTCATTAACTTCATAGAATTTCACAATGTAATTGATTTATCAACATCTCAATGAAATGAATGCATACGTGTAGTTTTCATCTCAGTATCATCTTCATTCCCACATCTCCATTAATCACATCACATATCACCACAAATCATTTTATTTCATTTTCATCTATATCAATCTCTGATATAAGTATCCATATTAGTCTCTGATATAGGTATTCGGGACGCCTCCCCATGTGTCGAACTCAAACACTCGGACCAACCATGGACTTGGTCCTTCTCGGACCACACCCTTCCTTTTTTGTTGTCCTACAATGCATGTACAATCACATACAAGCAAGCACAAGGATAATAACATTACCATCAAATAACTACATTACAAAATTAACAATTTATCGTAACAATTTAGTTTGTATGATTTATGCATCTTTCCAAGAATACAATTCATAACAATTTATCATGTATATACATACACTCAATCATTTCATAAAATTAACATCATTGGGAATTATTTGTCACTTTATTCATTATATTCATACCTATATTCTTTATTCCTTCAAATTTAACATATTTATAATATACCCTTTAGTTTTTCTCACAATAGTTCATTTTAAGTTTTATTCATATTTCTTACTTCTTTTCGCTTACTAAAAGTAAAGTGAACTCACCGAGAAGCACCAAGCACTATCCATGAATCACTTCCTCACCTTTAGCACTTTCTTCAGCAACACATTTAATTACACCTAATTCAAATAATCTTTACAAAGCAGGGTTACTCGGACTTGCTTCTCCCACCGTACCCCCACTTAACAAGAATATACTTAACTGATATTACTATCTCATAACTTAATCTAAACCCTTATGATGGGTTAAATTCATGTATATATGTATGCATGTTCCAACCTAGTCTAAAATTCAAAGTTTTAGTTGAACTTTTTTCCCTTTATCTTGCATCAAATCCAAACTCAATCAAGAAGAACATGGGGTTTTAAGCTCTTAAAATCATTATTTCTATATGAAGAACAAGAAAATAATATATTTCCTCCATGAAGATTTTATCAAAAACTTTTGGAAACCAAATATTGAACTATCGAATTCAATAAAGTCTATGAAAAACCTCAAGTTTCGTATAGTTCTTCAAGAGTTTTGAAAGAATTTTAGAGAGAAATGAAAATTCCTTATGAGATAAATGAGTTTTGAACGTGAAAATAGTGATTTATATAGCCAAATCCCATGCTAGGTGCCCAACCAATCGACTGGAGTTACGTTAGATGACTGCCCAAGCGACTGGTGAAGGGTTAGGCGCCTACCGAGACACCCGATGCATTTTGACACTCTCCAAACCCCATTTTTCATCAGTTTAGTGCTTTCCAACATTTTTTTCAATATATTTTTAAATTCTTGTCTCAATTTTGCCTCAAATTTGAATTTTAATTTAAACTAATATGTATATGTATGCATGATGATCATAAAATAAAATAAAAGATTACCAAATTACCCTTACCCCATAGATGAGGATTTCATAATAATTAATTGAGACCATTTAATTGGGTTTAATTTTAATGGGTTGTAGAGGATTGATAAATGATTGGGCCATTAAATTTCTTAGTAAACCCAAGCTACATGCAAAAATTTAGTTAAGTGGCCTAAAATCTCATCAAGTTCGTCCAATAGGAGCAAGGCTTAGGCATAGACCGTGGGTGTGATCAATTTCTATTGGTTGACAACAAAAATCAAGAGAAAAAGGGTCCACCACTCAATAAATGCAATTGTTTGTTTTTGAAATTTTTATTTTTTACCAATTAAAGGACTTTCTCTATAGAAATTAGCTCTCACATCGAATCCGATAAAATTGTGATTTTTTTTCCCATAGGACACTTAGTATATAACTTTAACATAATATTGTTTTCTTTTCTATTTGATACGTGATCATATAAATTTTTATATTGTATTTTTGGTAAATAATGTACCTTGAATAATATCATTTAACTAAATTGATTTTAATTAAATCATTACTTTGAATTAACTTAAATACTTAAGTATTAACATGATGGCCAAGTAATAAAGTCAAACGACTCAAACTTAAATTTATTTGTGCCTAAATAGAAGTTAACATAGTAAACTAGATTTTAGCATGATTCTTTTTCTTAAAAAAAAAAAAGAAAGATAATGAGTTGATATGAACATAATGGGTCAACCCGAATCTACCCAAAACTTGAGTTAACCCGAGGCTCGAACGACCCGAGACCCGCATGACCCAAAACTTGATTGACCTGAAACCTGAGAGACCTGTGACATGATTGACTTGAGACCCACATGACCCGAAACCCACGTGACCCATGACCCAAACAACCGGTGACCCAAACAACCAGTGATCCGAATGACCTAAAACTCAAACGATTTGTGAGTCGAACAATCTGTGTCCCAAATGACCTGTGACCCAAACGATCTGAAACCCTATATGACCCGACCTGACCTGTCCATTTTCCACCTCTAATTATAAGATAATGGGATTATAAAATACAAAGGTAAATGCCTATTTTACTGACTTCTCAATGAAAATATGTTTTTTTAAGTGGAACAGTAAAAAAAAGGTTAAAATTAAACTTATTCTATGCTATATAATTATCCTAAGTTTTCAACTATATATTTGTTTTTTGAAAATTTCCATTAAGGACATTGTCCCCAATTAGCATCAAGTGGCTCCACCACAACTTATTCAAGTTTTTTATTGTCCTGTATCATTCTTCTCGTAGAGTACGGTGTTTGGTCCCAATTTCGAGAAACACAAGTCGTAGTTGACAAAAAAAAAAACACTCTTGATTTCTAGACATAACTCTTTAGAGCTACAAAATTCATTTTATCCATTTGCATCTATGTTTAAGCTGATATCATCTACTTGATTGTCTAGAAATACAAATATAATTGGTTTTAGAGGAAATGAATGTTTTTTTTTTTTTTTATCAAAGTGATTGTATTAGTATATCTTATAAGCCAATAACATTTGATGTCTTAGCATCTTATTTATAAGACAATCTTATTCCTATTGTTATCATTATATTAATTGCAAGTTTTATTTTTCATGAAGCTTTGTTAATTTAAATAATCCTAATTAAGTCCATAGAATAAGAGCAACGGAGATAGGATTATGGTGTGATCATAATCATAAGACCTATTCTTCTCGAAAGTTTTATTCTTAAAAGTTCATGGTCAGGGGATATTAATTGGACGTTAGAAATCTAGTTAGACTAGTACATTCAATGTTTACTTATTTGAGAGGGTGATTGATCTTAACGTCACGTGTGTGCGAGACATTAAAACAAGTTTGTGGGTGCTCATTGGAGATTGAGTTCAATGAACAAAACTCGACATACAAACACCTACATGGATTTTTACTTGTCTGTCAATAAGTGGTTCTTATATTACAGTTGTGCAAGTGGTCCTTGGACCTGAAACACCATGGTTGTCTTGTATATGACTCATTATGCTTTAATTTCTATTTAATGTGGTTCTACTCATGGATCATTAAGAAGTAGTATTTGGATCTAGTAGGTTTCATTTTGAGATATATGAATGTACAATAGGGGATATATCACTCTTAAGAAAAGAGAGATAATATCCTATGTGATCCACCAAGATATAACTCAAGAAGTTCCTTAGCCAAGGTAGGGTGAGAATTAGAAATGAGTTCATAATTTCACCATTACAGATATAGTCTTGAAATCTAGACACATATAATTAATGCTAAGATTTTGATAGTAATTTCATACCTTAATTAACTTAATTGGGACATTGCATGATGGAAGGATTAAATTGCAGGTAATTGATAACAGAAAGGTTCAAAGGTTCACAATCAAATTTACACTATCTGGGTAGTCATGATATGCTGCTAAGTGTCACTAATGATTCTATAAGTCTTGAGAATTAATTTATGGACAATTAATTAAAAGGGTGATTCAAAAAGGGGGTTTTGATTCAAAAATAAATTAGATAGGATTCTAATTAATTGGAAAGGGTTATAATTATAATTACATAAAAGTTATGGCTTACATCTAAATTAGTTTGAACCTAAGGTGTCACACACAAAGGTACAAGTGTAATTAAGAAATACTATAGAGGTCTATTTGCAAGTAATGGTTAATTGTAAGTAGCCCTAACATATAAATAGTTTATGTGTTTGCAGATTTTTACTAGCAAAAAAATCTGCACTCATTGATCTCCCAAAATTTTTTGGTCTCTTCTCATTCCCACGAGAAGAGCAAAAATTTTGGTTGGATTTCCTAATTTAATATTTTCCTTGTGTGGACTATCCATGGAGATCACATACGTTTGTGATTGTTGATGATTCAAGAACGCTAGGAATTCAGCAACACCTTTGGAATCGTGCAAAAGAAATGAAGAATAAAATGAATAAAAGTTAATGATTCTAATCCTTTGAATGTTCTTGTAGATAAATATGTCTTCTATGTAAATCATAAGGTGATTTCGGTTTATAGGATTTGATGAAAAAATTTTAAATTTCTGTTGTGTTTTCTATATTGATTTCCTTCAAATATTATAGAGTAATCCTTATGATTTATATGGATCATGGTAGTTTATTGTTTTGGATTTATAAGGTCTGATCTTAGAATTTTTAGATTGCAAATCAAGATCCTACAAATTATATTAGGACTTATGAAACTTTAGGTTAAGAGAATTCAAGAATGACTTCTTAAATTGTTTATTGTCATGTGATGATGATAAAATTCTTGTAGATTATTTTTAAAATGTTTTAAATTAACGGAGATTGACTAAAAATATTTTTTACGATGAAAATATGTTTTGGTATAAAAATTTTGTTTTGAGAAGCAAAAACGCGAGAAAAATGTGAAAAAAGATCTATAAAAAACAAGGGATAGTTGATTACCACGGGATGTAGTTAACTACACCTTATTAGACCCGATATAAATTTTGGACAAAAATTCTCTGTAGTCAACTACAACTAGGGTATAGTCAACTACACCATACAAAATTAGTAAAAACAATTTTTTTTTCTCAAAAAATTGACAGATTTTACTCGTTCATGAGATTCCGAATTCGGTTTGACTAGAAAATAGAAGTATAACTTTTATTCAACTAAATAAATGATTTTTAATTATCAAAAAATATATTTTGGTTGATTAAGAGTTGTTCTTAATTCCGGATTAAAGTTTTAAGAGATTAAAGTTTTATTAGGAATTGAAACTCCAAAATCCTTATCATGTTAGAATTATGAATTCTAACAAGAAAGAAAATATAAATCCTATTAGGAATATGATATGCAATTTTAGAATGAAACCATAACTTGAATAAATTATATTTAAATTTTTATACACAATTTGATTGTATGTATGTTCAATGATGAGTTATTATGGACTTAAGACCAAATAATTAAGATATGTGATTTGTTTTTATTCAATATGATTGAATGTATGGTTATAATTGATTATGAGGTTTAATGTTTTTGGAAGTGTAATTTTAAATAGGGGTTGCATACCTCACATCTCTTTTATCTCTCTAGATGTAAAATTCTATCTCCCTCTTATTATAACTCCCCTTGATTTTGAATTAGGGTTTCTTATTAATTATTTTAATATAATTAGTTGGGTTAGTTTGATATGAGTAGATAAAATTTTTTCAAGTAACCATGAGGATGATCAAGTGTGCAAGAAAATAATGGAGATCCATTTGAAGAATGCAAAGCCCATTATGTGAGAATCGGTGGATGATATTATTGTACCCTAAATTAAGACCATTGATTCACTTAAAGGCCCAAGTGAATTATGCATAAAATTCCATAATCACCCAAAGACATATTTTATTTGATATGTATGATGAATGATATTTATGTGATGCGTGTTAATTATATGATAGGAATAAAGACAAATTAAACTCCCTCATGAAATAATTGTTCTTAAGTTGTAACGAATGGATATTATGAATGTCTTATCATGGCTCTGATAGCAGTATGCTCTACAAGCCAATAGCATTTGATGTTATCGGTATGTTACTTGTAAATTGATTTTTTTATTTATTGACAATAATCTTATTTATCATCTTCATTACAAATCACTACATTTGCATCACATGATAAAACTCATAGAATATGGGAAATAGAAATAAGCAAAATGATGAGATCATACTAGTGAGATGGATTTCCTTAAGCTTTATTTTTAAATTTTCCTAATCAAAAGATCACTAAGAAAGGCATTAGTGAATCCAGATAAATTAGCACATACTATGTTTCCTCAAGGAGTCGAGGGTAATTGATCTCATGATCACTAG
Source organism: Bretschneidera sinensis (assembly GCA_023935145.1). Lineage (NCBI taxonomy): Eukaryota > Viridiplantae > Streptophyta > Magnoliopsida > Brassicales > Akaniaceae > Bretschneidera > Bretschneidera sinensis. The sequence continues at coordinate 57,039,834 of CM043702.1, read as the reverse complement.
TGTATGAGACATTAAAACAAGTTATGTAGGTGCTTGTTAGAAAATGGGTACACCGAACTAACTCGACTAAGAAATTCCTAAAGAACATATTTTACTAGTTGTCAATAGGAGTTCTTACGTTGCAATTATACAAGTGATCCTTGGACTTAAGACACCATGGATATCTTGTGTATGTGTCATCATGCTTTGATGCTACCTGAATGTGATTTTAATTAGGGATGGACTTTTTTGCAGTAAAAATTGTGAAGTAAAGCCTGCAAGACAATGTTTTTTCATATGGATTTGGACTCCTTAAGTTTTGGGATTTGGTGGTGACCACTTTATAATCAAAATTTAAGTGTATTGCAAGCTTTACTTCACAATTTTTTGCAGTAGATGATCCATCCCTTCTAGTCATGGGTCACAAAAGGCTTGTAATTAGGAATGACCACTTATGCATGTAGGTATGTGAGTGTATAATAAAGGATCTATTACTCCGAGTAAAAGAGAGAGAATTTGCTATGCGATCTAACTAAGTCATAGCTTGGAAACTCCTTAGCCAATGTAGAGTGAAAATTAGAAAGATTTTCTAATTTCACCATTTAAGTTATGGACTTGAGATCGAGATACATATGATTAAATAATTAAAGTTTGACAGTAAATCAATGTCTTAATTTTAATAAGGGACATTGTATGATGGAATGATTGAATTATATGGTAACTAACAACAGAAAGGTTCATATTAATTCATATTGTCTGGGTAGTCATGACATATTGCTATATATCAATCTTTACTTGTGGAAGCCCTTAAGAATTAATTGTAATTCATTCTTAATTAAAGAGATAATTAAAAAGAGTTTTAATTTGAATTAAAATTAAAATGAGTTTTAATTAATTGGATGGGATCCAATTATTACATAATTTTTACGACCTAATGCTAGCACAATATTGAACCTAAGGGGTCACACACAATTGAGAAATTGCAATAATAAGAAAAATTAATGGGCTAATAGAGAGATTTTTAATAATTAAATAAATCATGGGTTTAATCACAATTTTAGAAATTCTAGAGCTCTATCTAAAGGTTTTATTTGATAGTAACCCTAAGTAAACACAAGTGTTGTGAGACCAAAAATCATTTTTTTTCCATTTCTCTCAAAAGATTAAAAATCTAGAGCTAGCATTCATGTAAGAAATTTGGCCAAACTGTGTTCTTTCTTGCATGGTGTTCGACATCCCAAAGAAGAAGATCATTGTTATTGGTTGTTCATGTGGATACACTTAGAGGTCGGACGCTTGAACGACTCATGAACTCCAAACCAAATTCTCAATCAGAATCTTCATAAAGGTATAAATCTCTAACCTTGTATAGAGATGGATTATCATTCTAAAAGATCCATAGAGAAAATCATGGGATTAATTTTATTGGTATAGAAAAAAATTAAATTTCTACTGTGTATCTATACCGGTAGACTTACATTTCCGTCATTGTAAGGATATATGAGATATACTGTTCTGAGTAAGTTTTTCCACAGACATATGAGACTTACATTATGAGAGATTCATGATGCCCTATTATATATGTGATATAACGAGGTAGGAAACTAACGGGTCCAAAAAATGTCATCTTTCTCCTTTTTCTAATTTTATCACTAAGTGATCTTTCTCAAGGTAAGGTGGCTTGAAGTAGGGGTGAGCATGGGCTGGTTTGGGTCAGATTGACCTAAAAAATAAAACCAACCCAATTATACCGGGTTGAAAAATGTCAACCCATGAACCCATCCAACCTCAGTCCAACCCAACCCATTTAAATCGGTTTTGATCGGTTTGGGTCACCGGTTTAGTATTTTTTTACTTAAAATTACTTTAAACATATCACGTAAAAAAATTATATATTTTACTACAATTATTCATTATTCATTAAATCCAAAATCAAATCCATACAAGAATTTATTAAATCTTACAAACCATATTTTACAAATTAAGTAACTTAAATCACTTCACACAAGGTTGAAACAACTTTAGTTTAATACAAATCATACAAAAGTAAATAAAATTAGATTTTAAAGGTGTTTAATTAATCCAATTCTTCAGGACTTCAACACTAGTATACATTTGGTCCTCGAATATCTATAACAAAGTTTCATCATACCAAAAACATTAAGTGAATGAACATATGATAAGAAAATCAATTCAATAAGCATTTGGAAAGCATATTGAAGTCTGAAAGAAATATTTTCACAAGAACAAACAGTTTTCTTTAACTAAAGATTATTAAAAAGAAACATGTTTCTCACATACTTAAATTCTAATTGGTATTTTCGATGGAAGTTAGAATTTTTTGTTGTAGGGTTCCTAAAAAGAAAAAAGAAATGACCCCTAGTTTAAAGTGTCTTCCAGCTCAAGCAACATGGGTCAACAAACCTTCCATTTTGGTGGTAATATCATTCGTTCGGTGGCCCTCTTTTTTATTGAGGTCTCAATCAAAATCACTATCGGAATCCTGGAATCTTTTATCGTCAATGCCAAAGTCATCTTCATCTTCTTTCCATAAGGAATTTATAGTCATGATCAAAGAGGCGAGATAAGGATTATCATATTCTAGAAGGAACAAGGGTTGGGTTCTAGCAGTGGTTATGATGAAAGTAGAGTCTTCTTAATCATCATTATTGTTGATAAAGTTAATTTTGGTGGGTGGGGGAACAACATAGTAATTTTGCAAAGGGTTACTATTAATATTGGAATTTTTCTGGACATCGAGTCTAGAAAAGGTCTGATTATCAATGAGATCTTGTATGGAATGAAGACGGTGACCACAATGGTCGATGGTGTGTCCGTTTTGTTAGTGGAAGTCACAATATTCATTTGGGTTTAAGTTGCGGTAATTGGGGTTTGGAATGGGGCCATATGAGGTTAGCAGGCCTTTCTTGATCAATCTATTCATGACCTTGGACAATGGAATACTTAGTTCATCAAACATACAAGGAGCTTTTCTTTCCACATTATTCACTTCGCTGGTCTTATTATTGTTGGAATTGCTATCCCCTTAGTTACCTTTCCTTTGAAACTTAGGAGCCTCATTCTAAGGAACTATGCCACTCATCATGGTGTCTTCAACCTGAATACTAGAATCATATAGCTGTTGGAAGGTAGTGAATGGAATGGCGTACAGAGCTTGGAAATAACTGGAATACAGATTCTTCAAAGGGTCTTGTGACTTAACTAAATCCAAAAACTGACTTAATTAAGTCCAAATTCACATTCCCCAAAATGTGGATTATTTTCAAACCATAAGTCCCTAGAAGGGAGTTATCTAGTCATCTTCAACATTGCTTCCTCGATTTCCCCACTGTTACTTCACCTCTTTTGTATTTCTCTTCTCTCGATTATTTTCTGGTTTCTTTATTTTTCATAAGCTATCATTTGAGCTCATATTTAAATTTTTTTTTTTTCTAATTGTGATTATAGAGAAATAGAATAACAATAACTTTTGTCTCTAATTTATGCAACCAAGCTCTCCCCTCTTAGTGCCACCGCCACCACTCAGACATCTACTGTCACTATGCGTTAGATTCACATATAGCTAAGATTGAAAAGTTGAATGGAATATATTTCAAAGAGAAACTACATAGAGATGTTGAGATCTCGAATAGAGACCCATCATTTAAATAATCAAAGAAAAACAAGAAAATCCAAAAAAGAAACACATAAATTAAAGCCCAATAATCAGCAATGGTGGGTTGCAGTTCTGACATGGAGAAAGAGAAGAAATCGTGAGAAAATAAAAAAGTGGGAAAAAGACTATCGGATAAGATGGGTAGCTATAGTGAAAGTGGCCAGAAAATCAGTTGCAGCATTGAACTCGTGAGAGATGAGCAAATGAAAAGAGGAGAGGAAAAGAAAAGTGAAAAAAAGGAGAAACTGTGTGTGACAGTAAAGAAGAAAAAAAAAAAGGAAAAGAGAGTTTGGGAGGTGAGAAAAGTTAGAGGAAATCCCAAAAAAAAAAAAAAAAAAAAAAAGAAATAGAAAACATGCCCCCCAAAAAAAGACAATTTTTTCGCTTTTGCTCTTTGTTTTTTCTTTCTATCTTCTTTTAGCTTTTTGGGGTCTCTCTTTGGTTAACCTTATTTATACTAATGTATTTGTATGCTAAAATTTATTTTAAATCATATCAATAATGAAAAGGAATGTAGTTATAGGTTATTTATGTGTAATAAATACTTGTCACTCAAAATAGTGTGATATATGTATATACCACTTATATAATTATGAAAATAAATTATCAATAGTCATCTGTTAGTTGTAGTTATCAAACGTGAATAATGGTGTTAAACAATTTTGAATTCAGACTAGTTAGTTTACAACCAAACATTCAAAAATCACTAATCAATTATAAGTAAAAATTTGAAAAATGAGTTACCAATCATTAGATAGTTTTTACTAGACCAACCAAACAAGACCTAAATAATCCCAAATTTTAGATTCAAACGCCATGCCCTCTTCTTTTTTTTCTTTTTGTCAAAGCACCATCTTTTATCCTACATTTTCTCGTCAATTTATCAAAAATTTAAATGTTGATTTCAACTATTCCATAAAATTGTATGTTGTTCTTAGAATGATATCTTCGTGGCCGAGGAAGAAGAAATTGAGAGATAGAGACGAGTGAGAAAGAATTATAAAAAATAAAAAAAAATTAAGAGGAAAAGTGAGTGGAATCCATTTTCAGTGTCGATACATACCATGGGCGAATGATAAAAATATTTTTTATTATTTTCTTTTAAATTTTTAAAGAAAAGTGAGCAAAATAAATTTATAAATAGAGTCGACATCAATCATTTATTAGGCTGATTGAGTACCTTTTAAGAGGATAATTATCTAGTACTAATCTTTAATTTAATATTCCTAACCACTTAAGTCTACATACTTGATCAGATCTAAAAGTCGGTTGAGTGTAGGGAAGATTATTTGCCTTTATGACACTCGTCTTTTTGCGATTACCAAGTCGCTATTATTTTTCCTTTCTCAAATTGTAATTAGAAGAAAATCTAAGTTATACTATGAGATGCATGCTCTTTATTTATAAAAAAATATTTTTGTTATTTATTTAAGAAATCATAATGGGATTGTTTTGAATTCTTACAATTGATATGGATGCTTCCACCACTTTATTCTAATCTTTAAGAATAGCAATATTATTTTGATTAGAACCTCAAGTTTTTTTGTGTGAATCAAATTATATGCATGAATACAAAAGCAACAATGCTAGTAACTAACAATGAATATAAACATATGAGAAATGATGTTTGATTAAGGGAGACAACAAGAATTTATTCTTATTTTACTATTTTTGATATTTTTTTATCTTTATAAACTGAACAATGAACACATATAGAAATTTTTGCAAATTAAGTATGGATAAAAAAAGATAAATATAAATAAAGAATAAACATGGGATTTTATATATTGGAAAGCTAATTACAAAATTTAAAGGGGGCATAATCCTAAAGCACACCTAATGTTTGTTGATACAAAAATGTGCATGTCATCAATGAAAGGCGGCACGTGTGGGTATGATGATGGTAGAGAGACTAGTTACCTTGCTTTTTGCTTGCTCTCTCAATTTTAATTATTTGTGTATTTGCTAAGAATCTGAAAGACGTATGTTGAGCATCGAGAGTCTATTTCTAGAGGATTTTGATGTGCAAGACAATATAAAAATTAAAAATAATGGTACTTAGAGAGAGAAAACAAAGTGTATTAATTTTCAAACCTAAATATAATATTTTGAATCTTATTTTATAAGAAAGAGGATGAGAGAATGTCATGACAAACAATCTAAATCATCAAATGTTGTATCAATAGAAAGTCAAAATTGTGCCAAAAGTTTAATGTGATTTTTACTTTTTTTTTTATGTTTACACAAATTTTTACTGTTTTACTATTGATTGGCGAAATAATCATTTTATCATCGAATGTGTCATGTCTTATATTGTAACTGGAGAGCGGAATTTTACACACAACAAAATCTAATCCTATAAACCCCGAAAACAGAAATATGTCAAACAGAATTGCAAACAATACTGGGCCGAAGCCCACATGCTTTGGGATTAACAAATTAAACATAAGGTGGGGAAAGGGTTTTTTAGTTGAACATAATGTTGGGTCGTAAGCTTTTTATTTTAGCAGGCTTAAAAAAAACTAAACTAAAGAGATTGAATCACGTCGTAAGACCCATTTGAGCCTAAAGGCTTGGTGTCCAATCGCTATAACTAAAATGAGCTGGATCTTCCCAACATATAAAAAGGCCCACAAATATAAAAGCAAAATTCCATAGCAGATCAAACAGCAAGGGTTTAAACAACAAATTACATAAACACTAGCCCTATAACAAGCACGATTCGTATGTTGCATTACTTTTTTTGTTAATTTATGCTGAAATCAATAAAAAAAAAGAAATAGCATGTTTCATTTAAGAAACAATTTATGCACATTAAATTGGTGAAATTCAAGTAACTTAAGATATTTGATGATTTTAAGCATGATATTTGATATATACAAATCTATTCAAAGTCAAGTTAGCAACAAGGTTTAAAGGTCTAAAATAATCTATGAAAACTTCAAGCCCATTCGAGTAAGGTGAGATCGTCAAAAAATTTCAACTTAAATAAATTTTCTTGTACTTTTACTTGAATCATCTCGTTCTGGCTTTTGAAATTTTAATTTTTTCAGAGCATGTATCAATCACAAAAACACCAAAGACAAATAAAAAAGGACAATAATAACGATATTAGAATATTACACTATTGTTTTTTACCTTCCCAAATCAAAATTCTTTACACCAAAGTCTTCATCCCACACAAATATATTGATAGATAAACAAAAAATCTCAAAATATCATTTTTTTCTTTGTAAAATTAAACAGAAAACTACTGGATAATTTGAAAACATGAAAATAAATTTAATTAATATTATAAACTAAGTCCTCTTAAAATGTTATTATAAAATAACTAAGAGACAATTTTTTACTTGAAAAAATTAAAATACTAACTTTTAATATTTACAATGAATAATTCGATTAGAGTTAATATTTACAATGAATTGATAGATGAACAAATATGTTAGAGAGAGTCAAACATAATGTTATATAATATCGTGGGAGTTGGAATTTAATTATCTTATTACAACTATTAATACATAGGTAATAAATAAGAGAGGTAAATTTGTTTAATAAATACAATATCATTTAGCAAACACACTCTAATAAATCATTTATAATTATGTAATAAAATTATTAATTAATGTGATAGTTTACGTGACACAACAATTGAAAAATTACTCTATATATATATATATATATATATATATATATATTGAGTTCGTTAATAGGTGTAGTAAAGATTATGACTTTTAGGCACCCGTTAATAATGCAATTATTACCACAAAAAGTAACTACAACTTTTCTAAACAGCGATTTAAATAGGCAAACAATTTTCTCAAGACAAATATACCCCTCTCTTTCTTCTAGCAAACATGTGCACTCGTTTTTTTATCATCAAAAACAATGTTTCACATGTAGCCCAATAATATTGAAAGAGCGAGAAGAATACTCGTGTGGATTCATAATGAAACAAAATTAGAGGACCTAAAATCTATCAAAGTTACAAACCAAACACTCTACTGATTTTTCTTTTTTTTGTACAAATATAAAATCCTAGAAAATATTCTTTCTCAAAACCAAAAAATTATCTCTTTCCCATAAATTTTCCCTGCAAAAAACAGCCAATCAGCCTATTTACATGTGAAATTTTCAAGAATTATCGAAATGAAAAATGTTACGTGATTATGTTTGAATAAAATCCACTTGTGGAACTAGTCTTTAGTAGTAATAAAGTCTGTTAAAGTGGAGTTCTAGTCTTAAGGAAGTAGTTGCTAAAATGTTGTAGTGGAATCTGTTTTGTCCTAGTCTTAAGGAAATAGTTGTAGAAGTGCTATTTCGTAGAAAAAGTTGGTGTGAAGGGCAGATAATTTTTCTCAGTCACTACTAGTTGTTTTTGGAGATGCAGTTTCGCTCGAATGAAACTATTGTGCTCATTTTAATTGTATCCTTATAAATTAATTCAAGATAGGAAGGAGCAAGAACAAGGAAAAATCAAGAGAGCTTTCTCAATTAGCTTTGGAAAGTATCTTAAGTGATTCTAACTCAAATCAATGTGTTACCCATTCTACAATTCTTGCACGTAACAAATTGGTATCAGAACCATGCATGGATGATCCATGCTATGAGCGATTGTAGGCACAAATGGGGAACTTTGGAACTGCCAAGGAGATGAAATTGAAGGAAATGATGGAGATCATGTAACAAATGTTTATAGTTGTCCACCTCAAGCTCGACAATGTAGGTAGTGTCATATTAATCTTGATACCAATACAGAAATAATCAATAATACAGCCAAGATCTTTTCATATTAAACTTGTCAAGAATTCATATATATATATATTAAAAAGATGAGTTAGAAATAAACCGGAATCCATTGCAAGCAAACCTCCTTGAGCTGATCTTCTAAGACTACAGGGAGAACCACCTTTGGTATGGGAACTAATCAACTGAATGTTAGAAGGGAGGGAGAAGAATTGTCTGTTTCAATAAAATTTAGCGCACGTTAAACACCATCCCCTACTGTCTATTTATATCCCTGTGCCTTAGGGACCATAACCCTAACAGTTACCTCACACATGTGCATTGGGTCTTTGGCCCATTAACAAAGACTCATACCACATCGGGCTTCTACACATAAGATGGCCCATACTAAAGAACCTTGATACTTTGTAGACCCATAAAAATTATATCACTTAATTGGGTCCTTTATTAGATAACGTGTCTACATGTACAATGTTATGACATATCTGAACCCAAAATTCCAACAATCTCCCACTTGAGTTACATATGTTATCATTTATATTGTACATGAAAATAACCTTAATTGAGCTCATTTGTGCTATCTAAACCAAAATATCCAACAACAATCTGGTCCATTAACCATATCAATGTAGGATCAAAGCGGCCTTTATCACATTTATCGTAACAAGACCCATCAATGGTCACAATACCAACACAATTAACGACATAGATCTAGTATGGATGTGTAGCATGAAAATTACATGAAACGTGGTCTTAAACGTGTCAATTTTCAACTGGTCCTTCATATGACTCAAAATAATCATATGAAATACTTTCAAACATTAAATGCAAAACTGCAACGAAAGTCATCATAGAGTAATCAAAAATATATAATCCAAAGTCTGTATAAAACAACATAACCATGTCAATTAAGCAAAAGTAAAAGGCCAAATACAAACTCCCACTATACGGGCATATGGTCCAAAAGAACAACACCCATGTGAGCAACATGCTCATGAAACGCTATGGGTGGCAAACTCTTAGTAAACGGATCTGCAATCACAGAGTTTGTACTGATATGCTCGATTGACACTTAAGAATTCTGGACTCTCTCTTTGACAACCAGAAACTTGATGTCAATATGCTTTGAGCTCGACGAGCTTCGGTTGTTCTTGGAATACAACTCAACAGCCTTATTATCACAATAAATCATTAATGGTCTATCAATGCCATCAACCGTACGTAACCCAGTGATAAAATTTTGCAACCATATTCCCTGATTTGATGTCTCATGGCAAGCTATGAACTCTGTCTCCATGGTGGAAGTAGCTATGAGTGACTGTTTCACACTCTTCCATGATATAGCTCCTCCAGTTAACATAAAGACATAGCCAGAAGTGGATCTCCTGCTATCGAGACACCCAGCAAAATCAGAGTCTGAATACCCGACGATCTCCAAAAGATCCAATCTCTGATATGTAAGCATATAATCCTTGGTTCTCTGTAGATATCTCATAACCCGTTTAGCTGCTTTCCAATGATCCATGCCTGGGTTACTCAAATATCTGCCTAGCATTCCAACAATGTACGCAATGTCCGGTCGCGTACATACTTGTGCATTCATGAGACTTCCAATAGCCGAAGCATAGGGATATTTCTCCATTTCCTTCTTCTCAAGTTCATTTTTCGAACATTGGAGCAAACTAAACTTATCACCCTTTGCCACGGGCATGTTTCTTGGTGCACAACTACTCATGCTAAATCTACTTAGCACTTTATCAATATAGACCTTCTGTAACAGTCCAAGTATACCTCTGGAATGATTTCTATGGATCTGTATACCCAAAACAAAGGACACATCACCAAGATCTTTCATTTCAAATTTACTTGATAAAAATCTTTTGGTTTCATACAATAGGCCTATATCACTGCTTGCCAGTAGAATGTCTTCTACATATAGCACCAGGATAATAAATTTGCTCCCACTGAACTAGAGATATATGCACTGATCAGCGGTGTTTTCCTTAAATCCAAAGGATGTAATCACCTGATCAAATTTTTGATACCATTGTCGGGATGCTTGTTTTAAGCCATAAATGGACTTTTTAAGCTTGCATACAAGATACTTTCAATCTTTGGACTCAAAGTTCTTCGGTTGCACCATGTATATTGTTTTTTCAATGTTTCCATTGAGAAAATCCGTTTTAATGTCCATTTGATGTATCTCCAAATCATAGTGAGCTACAAGTGCCATAATGATTCTAAAGGAATCTTTCATCGAAACCGGTGAAAAAGTCTCTTTATAATCAATGCCTTTCTTTTGAGTGAAACCTTTGGCGACTAGGCGGGCCTTATACCTTTCAATGTTGCCTTTTGAATCCCGTTTGGTTTTAAATATCCATTTGCAACCAATCGATTTCGCACCTTTGGGCAACTCTACTAAGTCCCAAACACCACTGTCATCCATTGATTTCATCTCGTCCTTCATGGCTTCAATCCACTTTTCAGAATTAGGACATTGTGTGACTTGACTAAAAGAAGTCGGATCATCTTTCAGACCCATATCAAACTCATGTTCCTAGAGATACATGACATAATCAGTCGAAATCGCGTTTCTCCTTTCTCTAATGAATCTCTTTAATGGCACTTCCACTTGAGGTTATTGAGGTACCTCTTGATGAACCTCAAGTGGTTCCTGATTTTGAGCAGGCAGCAATTCAGGTTCATCATCAATACGTTGGATCTCCGGATTTGCATTTTGAATAACATCAGGTATGGATACCTGAACGTTTTCAGTTGCAACAACAGGAATGTAAACACATTCCTCTTCAAAATTGACTTGCCTGAGTTGGTCTCTCCCACTTAACTCAACAACCACAATGAACTTGGCATTGTTCATTTCGAAAAAGGATCTATTAGAGGAATCATAAAATTTGAAACCCCTTGATCTTTCAGAGTATCCAACAAAATAGCAGTTAACGGTCCTTGAGTCTAGCTTCTTCTCATTTAGCTTATAAGGCCGAGCCTCAGCTGGACATCCTCAAACATGCAAATGCCTAATGCTAGGCTTTTTTTCCTGTCCATAACTCGTATAGGGTTTTAGCTACTGCTTTACTTGGAACTCTGTTTAGGATGTAAACTGCAGTCTTGATGGCTTCACCCCAAAGCGATTCTATCAAAGAAGAATGACTAATCATACTTCTTACCATATCCTTTAAGGTTCGGTTTCGTCTATCAGTTACACCATTTTGACTAGGAGTCCCTGGCATGGTGTATTAAGGAACGATCCCACATTCCATCAAAAATTTGGCGAAAGGTCCGGGACGTTGTTCACCTGATCCATCATATCTACCGTAGTATTCATCTCCACGGTCAAATTTAACAGCCTTAATTTTCTTGCCTAATTGATTTTCAACTTCAGCTTTGAAATTCCTGAACACATCTATAGATTGAGACTTCTCATGAATTAAATAAAGATAGCCATACCTGGAGTAGTCATCTATGAAAGTGATAAGATATTATTGTCCATTCCAAGAAGCTGCAGGGAATGGACCACAAATATTCGTATGTACCAATTCTAAGACACTATTACTCCTATTAGTAGCTTTATTTTTAACATTTGTTTGTTTTCCCTTAATGCACTCAATTCAGACTTCAAAATCTGACAAATCTAAGAGATCAAGAATTCCTTCTGACACAAATTTTTGAATCCTTTGTTTAGAAATATGTCTTAAATGCTTGTGCCATAACATTGATGAATTCTCATTTGTTAATCTGCGCTTAATACCAATATTACCTGTATGCAAGGATCCGTTTTCTTTGGAGGCAATCATATCTAGTTTATATAAATTATCAATTAAAGAATCGGCACCAAACAAATTTGAATTCTAAAAAAGACTAAACTTTCTATTTCCAAATGAACAAGAAAAACCTGATTTGTCCAAACATGAAATAGAAACCAAATTATGTCTAAAAGATGGTACATAAAAAGTCTCATCCAAATCCAAATTACAACCAGATTCCAATTGTAATATAAATAAATAAACTGCCTCCACATGAGCTCTTTCGCCGTTTCTTACATAGATGAATCTTTCAGCATCAGTTGGCGTTCGGCTCCTTATGCACCCCTGCATAGAAACACTTATGTGAGTAATTGCACCTGTATCTATCCACCAAGTGTTCTTAGGTACTAAGGCCAAATTAACTTCTGAACAAACAAAGTTTAGAAGTTTGCCCTTCTTTTCACGCCAGATCACATACTTGGCGTATTTTGTGCAGTCTTTCTTCACATAACTAGTTTTGTGGCAAAAGAAACAAGTTATACCTTTATCTTGTTTCTGTTATCCCTTATGGTGTGAATATCCAGACCCTACAGTTTCCTTTCCTTTAATGTTCGTCTTTCTTTTCTTGCTGGAATTGGGGTCCTGATAAGTTGATGCTAAATGAGCACTTTCAACATTTTCATGATTAAGTCACTCTTCCTCTTGGACACATTGAGCAATCAGCTCATTCAAAGTCCATTTCTCCTTTTGAGTATTGTAACTGATTTTGAAATGACTGAATTGTGTAGGAAGAAAGATCAAGACTAAGTGCACCAGAATGTCTTCTGGAAATTCCAACTTGAATGCCTTTAGTCTTGTCACAAGGTTTGACATCTCTATGATGTACTCTCTTATATTCCCCTTCCTCTTGTATCGTATTGAGACAAGCTTAGTTAAGATGGTGCTTGTCTCGACCTTTTTGTTTGCGGCGAATCGGTCTGCTATTTGGGAGAGGAATTTCTTAGCATCATTTTTATCAGGAATAGAACCCCTGATGGTATCCGGAATCGAGTGCTTCATAATCATTAGGCTCATGCGGTTTGTTCGCTCCCACTTTTCATACACAACTTTTTTCTCAGCGGTACTATCGCTGGTTAAAAGTGCGGGGCAATCGACCTTCAATGCATAGTCTAATTCCATGCACCCCAGCACGATCATAACATGATCTTGCCACTTCTTGAAATTCGTGTCGTTAAGCACGGGAATGCTATTGATGTTAGCAGAAATCGATGTTGCTATAAATAAGAACAAAAGCTCACAATTAGTAATAACTCATGTATATATGAATCAAAACAAAACTGTATACATATATACATGCATGTGGGCCCATAACAAGATACCTAACACAACATTAATACTTAGTCTTTGGATAGAAATACCAACTTGTAAGTGGTATCTCAAATGTAGTTCATGAATATTGACAACCCAACCTGCCAAATAATATACCTTTCTTTGGACCGACACATTATTCGCATGACAATCTTTATTTGTCACATATTCACAACTATTTTAATCTATTAATAATGCAAAAATAACCTTCATTTGGGCTGATTATTTTCACATATTAATAGCATGTTTACATGTCTTAAAATAAATAAAGTTACATATTAGAGATTTCTTTAGCAACATAATACTTCAATTCATTCATCAAAAACATTAAATATAAAATTTGGAACAAAATCCTTAAATTTTTTTTTTTTACCTTGACCGGCGCCACAGTGCCAGCCCTTGGCGCCGATGCGCCAACAATCTGCCCAAGGGACAGATCGCTGATGCTGCAGCGCTAGTTCTCTAGATTTTGGGACTGACTGTAGTGGTCCTCTATAATGAATACCAAAATAATATGCTTGCAATTGGCAAGATGTCATGACAATAAAGAAAAAAAGATTTCCACAATTTCCACTTTACTATATATTCTCAGCATATCCAGAATATCATGGCAAGTTGTCATGACAATAAAAAAATGATTTCCACAATTTCTACTTTACTATATATTCTCAACATATCCAGAATATCATGGCAAGTTGTTATGACAATAAAAAATGATTTCCACCGGTTATAGAAAAATTAAAAACGGCTATCTTTATCATATGAACCAGCACCAAAGGGCTTAATGCATAATTTACGAAATTAGCCAAAAAAAGAAATATCAAAGCCAACGCCGCAGCACTGGTTTGATAAACTGCAATTTACAGTTACAAAAACAGTCACAAAAAATCACCAAAATTTAATATTGTCATACCCAAAAAAAAAATCGTATTTGGAGATACAATTCACAGAGTAATCATACAATCTCATCAACAAACACAGATTTATAGTAATTTTTTTTTAAAACAAATTTATGACCTAAACATACTTTATGGGAGAAAATTCAATAAACTCAATTTTCATATGAATTTCAATAATTTAACATGAAAGGTTCGGATACCACTTGTTATATTAATCTTGATACCAATACACAAATAATCAATGATACAACTAAGATCTTTTCATATTAAACTTGTCAAGAATTCAAATATATATATATATATATATATATATATATATATATATATATATATATATATATAGAGAGAGAGAGAGAGAGAGAGAGAGTTAGAAACAAACCGGAATCCATTGCATGCAAGCCTCCTTGGGTTGATCTTCTAAGACTACAAGGAGAACTACATTTGGTATAGAAACCAATCAATTGAATGTTAGAGGGGAGGGAGAAGAACTGTCTGTTTCAATAAAATTTAACGCACGTTAAACACCCATACCACATCGGGCTTCTACACATAAGGTGACCCATACTAAAAAACCTTGATACTTTGGAGAACCATAAAAATTATATCACTTAATTGGATCCTTTATTAGATAAAAGGTCTACATGTACAATGTTATAACATATCTGAACCCAAAATTCCAACAGATAGTAGCTAGAAACGAGAAGAAAACTCAAACAATCAACATCAATGCAATAGAAGTTGAAACAATGGTTCGAACTTTGGAACTACTAGAATATGTCGTCCGAAAGTGGTAAAGATGGAATTTTTTTATAAAGAATAGAGAAGAAGATCCAACTAGTTGGGTTTGTCGAGCGAATCAATTTTTTAATATCATTAGACGCTTGAAGAGGAGCGGATTCCTTTGGCTTCTTAAACTTGGAAGGGGATACTCAATTGTGGTACCAGCTTTTAAAAGAAGAATGTGAAGATGAAGCTTTCACTTAACAAGTATTTTTGGATGAACTCTTTGAGAGGTATGGCCCAACTCGTTACCAAGATTTTTTTGGTGAATAAACGAAGTTACAACAAACTGGAACGGTGGGTGAGTATCAAAACCAGTTTTCCAAATTATTGCTACATACGGGAAAGTTGACACCTCAACAGTGAGTTGGTTGTTTTGTCAGTGGGTTGAAAGAAAATTTAAGTGTGGATGTACAGGCTTGCAAACCAACTTTTTTGTCTGCGGCTATCGGCTTTGCACGACTCTATGAAACTCACAATCAAACAAGTAAAAGCAGTAACTCATCTCAAGCTAAGAAGGCTTTCAATAATCCACAAAAGTCCGAGCAAAATGCCCTTACCAATAAAAAGGCTTTCTCTAATTGAATTATTGAAACGTAGAGTTAAGGGGTTATACTTCAACTACAACGAAAAATTTGGGTCAGGTCACTGATGTAAGAAGCTATTTCTAATTGAAGGTTTATGGCTTGAAGAAAATGAGGAGGAAAGTCGTAAGGATGACATTGTTGACCCAACAGAAAAGGTGCCACAAATTTCTATCAATGCAATCTATGGAGTGAAAGCTCCTCAAACCATGCGAGTTTCAATTAGTTTGGGTCCAAGAGGACACAAGGTGAATTTTTTAATTGATTATGGCAGCACACATAATCTTTTAAATCATAATATTGCCAAAAAAAATGGTTTGAAACCTAACAGTGAAGGCAAGTTTGAGGCAACTGTAACATGTGGTGAAAAGCCAACAAGAGCAGGCTAATGCTAGGGAGTTTATATGAAAATGCAAGGAATAACCACCAAGGCGAACTTATATTTGCTGTCTTTAGAAGGGTGTGATGTTGTTCTTGGGGCTCAATGGTTAAGCACATTGGGTCTAATCGTGTGGGATTTTTCTAAGCTACAAATGTGTTTAAGATTGACGGAAAAGAGGTTTCTGCTCGTGGATGAGGATCAATTCAACAAGGAGATAAAGAAAGAAAAGAAAAGAAGGATTCTTGTTGCACATGCATGCCTTAACAGAACTGTAAGGTAATCAGGTTCCAAAATTGTTTCAAGATGTTGTTAACGCGGATATGGACTAGTTTCTACAATCTTATGTTGATGTCTTCCAAAAACCCTAAGAGCTTCTTCCCAACAGGACTCACGATCATCAAATAACTCTCAAGGAGGGAAGCACATGTTTTCATGCGGCCTTACCAATACCCACGTTACCAAAAGTCTGAGATAGAAAATATGGTGGCTGAATTACTCAAAAATGGTGTTATATGTCCAAGTTGCAACCCTTACTCCTCATCGGTACTGTTAGTGAAGAAGCATGATGGTTCATGATGGATGTGCGTGGATTACCAGGAATTGAATCAAATTACATAAAAGATAAATTCCCAATACTCATGGTTGACAAGTTGTTAGATAAGTTACATGGAGCCAAGTTTTCTACAAAGCTCGATTTGAGATCGGTGTATCATAAAATTTGTATGAGGCTTGAGGATGTACATAAAATGACATTTTGTGCTCATCAGTTTTTGGTGATATCGTTCGGACTAACAAATGCTCCATCAATTTTTTAATCATCGATGAACTCTGTCTTTAAAAAATACCCGGGTAAGTTCATTTTGGTAATTTTTTTATATTTAATTTAAAGCAAAAGTTGGGAGGATCATTTGAAACATCTTGATATTGCTTTCTCAATTTTGTGAGCTCATAAGTTGTATGTAAAAAGGAAGAAAAGTGATTTTGCATAAAATAATGTGAGGTACATGGGACATTTTATTAACTCAGAAAGTGTAGTTATGGACCCGCAAAAGATTAAAGTAATGCTCAAATGGCCAAAAATAACAACCTTGAAGGCACTACGGGTTTTTTAAGGATTGACTGGATATTGCTGTAAATTCATACAAAATTACGGTAAAATTGCAGCATTGTTGATGAACATGTTGAAGAATAATGGGTTTAAATAGGATCCAAGATCAAAAACTTCATTTGAGCAACTAAAGAATGCCATGGCAAAGGCTCCAGTTCTAGCTTTGCCCAATTTTTTTTAAGCCAATTATCATTGAGTGTGACGCATCAGTTAAAGGAATTAGAAGGATGTTGATGTGGAATAAATAACTCATAGTCTTTTTCAGCGAAGCTTTACAAAGTAAAAATTTCGATTTATCCAGTTATGAAAGTAAAAATTTCGATTTATCCACTTATGAAAAAGAAATGTTGCCGTTGGTGGTTTTAGTACAAAATGGAGGAATTATGTTCTAGGACAGAGATTCATTGATAGAGCTGATCAGAGGAGCTTAAAATAATTTATGGGAGTAGAAAATTAAAACTATAACTCAATAAAAATGGTTAGTAAAATTGATGGGCTATAACTTCACCATTGAAAACAAATCAAGCAAGGAGAATGTGGTGGTTGATGCCTTATATAGAAGAGAAGAGTCAGACAAAATATTTGCAATCCTAGTCCACTCCCTTAATGGGTCAATCCAGTCCGTGAAGAAGTTGAAAAAATGCAGTACTATAGGGAATTGTGGAGTATGTGCAAAAAGAAAAACAATGGATCCTTGACGGCATGCATAATTTCTTATTTTTATCACATATTAACTTTTAACTTTAATCTAATTTTATTAATTTTTATTGATTTTAGGCTTCATTGTTATCATTTAATTTATTTCAGATTTAGAAGAAGGGAAAAATCCAAATTTTAGTATCCTATCGCCAAGGGACTCTTTCTCTTATTTAAAAAAGGAAATTTTAATTGAAAACTTTAGAGCCTATATAAAGGAAAGGGAGAAACCCTAATTAAAGGAGACAGTTTGCAGCCCAAGAGACACAGCCCTAGAGAGATAGCCAATAGCCCTCTCCTCCTCATCCGACAACAGCAGCCCGCAACCACCATTCTTCCTCATTTGGCAGCAATAGTTGTCCTAATCCAGTACTAGCAGCTGCCGCCTCTAGCAGCTACTTCCTCACAGTCGGCACCTACTTCGCCCCTTACTCGGTATCCAGCATTGATCGCATAGCAGCCCTCCATAGCAGCAGTAGCAGCTGAACGCACATTGGTTTACGGAATTATGGTGAATTTGTTGCTGTTAAATTTAATTTTCCGCATGAACTAAACGTTCTTTATTCTAGGAAAATGATGTAATTTAATTTCAAACTATGTTTGTTTTTCTATGCTGATTTGTAGTAATTATCTTCTTTGTTTCGCTGATTTATTTTGAATGTATTGCTTCTAATTGACTAGCCATTAATTAGATGATCTTGATCTTGTGATTTGCTGTCGAAAGAAGGAATTACAAGATAGAACTTGAATATTTCAGCATAGGTAAATATAGGAATCGAAAGACTTATATGAACTTGTCTAGTCTAAAAAAAAATCGCTGGTCATAATGCTTTCTTGTTTTATTAATTTGCATACTCTTGTGTAGAATGATGAACAAGAATGTTTCCAACTGACTATCGAAAGAGGCTTTTGGATAAGTTGGAGATTTTGCTAACAAATAGAGATGATTAATTTTAATTAGTTAGATGAGTTAAGCATAGTGAGGAATTAAGTGAAATCAGTTTCCTAGAAGTTCTTTTTCTTATTAAGTTGATATTCGAAAAACAACTTTCTTTTCCTTTGATTATTTCCTTTAAATTGATTTTATTTCATATTGCAATTACAAACAACAAAAAGAGATTTTTCTAAATAAAATCGAGATTAGTATAATTTCGGTACTTGTCAGAAGTAAGTTACCAATCTCTGAGGACGATACTCTTCTTGTCACTTTACTATAAAATTACGATACTGTGCACTTGCAGTTTTGCACTGATCAAGTTTTTGGCGCCGTTGCTGGGGTTTGATTTCTTCTTATTTTTTCCAATATAGATACAAAGAAATCTTGGTTTTAATTTAGAATTTTATTTTATTTTATTATTATTTTCTACAAGTATGTTTTTGACATTGCATGCGCCGTGCTAGATATCGTGACATTACCCCTTTTGATCGGGAGATTGAAAGAACCTTTAGATCATGAAGAAAAAATCAAGTATTAGCCATGGCTGAGGAACAACATGATGCACAACTGCGCACCTTGAAGGATTATGTATGGCTAGTTGTGAATGATAACTACTCAGGTATAAGATGTCAACCCATTCATGCCAACAATGATAACTACTCTAATTGACTAGCCATTAATTAGATGATCTTGATATTGTGATTTGTTGTCGAAAGAAGGAATTACAGGATAGAACTTGGATATTTCAGCATAGGTAAATATAGGAATCGAAAGACTTATATAAACTTGTGTAGTCTAAAAACAATCGCTGGTCTTAATGCTTTCTTTATTTATTAATTTGCATACTCTTGTGTAGAATGATGAATAAGAATATTTCCAATTAACTATCGAAAGAGGCTTTTGGATAAGTTGGAGATTTTGCTAACAAACAGAGAGAATTGATTTTAATTAGTTAGATGAGTTAAGCATAGTGAGGAATTAAGTGAAATCGGTTTTCTAGAAGTTCTTTCTCTTATTAATTTGATATTCACAAAACAGCTTTCTTTTCCTTTGATTATTTCGTTTAAATTGATTTTATTTCATATTGCAATTACAAACAACAAAAAGAGATTTTTCTAAATAAAATAGAGATTAGTATAATTTTGATACTTGTCAGAAGTAAGTTACCAATCCCTGAGGACGATACTCTTCTTATCACTTTACTATAAAATTACGATACTGTGCACTTGTAGTTTTGCACTGATCAAGTTTTTGGCACCGTTGCTGAGGATTGATTTCTTCTTATTTTTGCCAATATAGATACGAAGCAATCTTGGTTTTAATTTAGAATTTTATTTTATTATTATTATTATTTTCTACCGGTATGTTTTTGATGTTGCGTGCGTCGTGCTAGATATCGTGACATTACCCCTTTTGATTGGGAGATTGAAAGAACCTTTAGATCACGAAGAAAAAATCAAGTATTAGCCATAGCTGACGAACAACATGATGCACAACCGCGCACCTTGAAGGATTATATACGGCGAGTTGTGAATGATAACTACTCAGGTATAAGATGTCAACCCATTCATGCCAACAATTTTGAGATCAAACCGGCCTTAATCAGTATGGAATAAGCCCAGTTTAGTAGATCGCCAATGGATGATCCTAATATTCATTTGTCGATATTCTTGGAGATTTGCGACACTATAAAGAATAATGGTGTTACTGAAGTCACCATTAGACTGAGATTGTTTTCTTTTTCCTTAAGGGACAAGGCAAGAGGTTGGCTACAAGCTCTACAGCCGGAAAGTATCACTAGCTGGCAGGAAATGGCTGAAAAGTTTCTTGCTAAATTATTTCTGCCTGCAAAAACAGCTCAACTCAGGAGTGAGATTGGTCAATTCAAGTAAAATGATTTCGAGTCACTCTACGAAGCATGGGAAAGGTATAAAGATTTGATTCGATGTTGCCCTCAACACAGATTTCTGGACTGGTTATAAGTTCAAACGTTCTACATTGGGTTAAATGGGCAAACTCGGACCATAGTTTATGTTGCATCTGGTGGAACTTTGATGTCAAAGACAGCTGAAGGTGCTACTTCTCTTTTGGAAGAAATGGCCGCAAATAACTATCAATAGCTAACTAAAAGAACTATGGTTAGGAAAGTTTTTGGAATTCATGAATTGGATCCGTTAGTAGCCCTTTCAGTTCAAGTTGCTTTTCTATCTCATCAAATTTCAGCTTTGACAACACAAGGAATACTGCAAAGTGCAGAATATGTTACGGCCCCAAATATGACAGTTCTAAGTAATGAATCAAGTCAAGAACAAGTTCAATACATCAATAATCAGAACTATAACTATCGTGGTAATCCTATGACAAATTACTACCATCCAAGGCTTCGAAATCATGAGAATTTGTCTTATGGAAACACAGAATATGTTGCAACCTCCTCTAGGATTTGTTTATCAACCAAGCGAGAAGAAGATGTCACTTGAGGATGCCATGATTTCTTTTGTTGAGGAGACAAAAGCAAGGTTCAAAAAGATTGATTCACAATTAGACAACATTAAGACTCATTGTAGCAACATGGGAGCCAATATAAAGAATCTTAAAGTGCAAATTGGGAAACTAGCCACAACAATCAATGCCCAATAAAGATGAACGTTTCCTAGCAACACAGAAATGAATCTAAAGGAACAATT
The DNA here is from genome assembly GCA_023935145.1 of Bretschneidera sinensis. Lineage (NCBI taxonomy): Eukaryota > Viridiplantae > Streptophyta > Magnoliopsida > Brassicales > Akaniaceae > Bretschneidera > Bretschneidera sinensis. Next base: position 57,018,234 of record CM043702.1, on the reverse strand, counting down.
CAAGGTCATCACACTTAAGAATATAAGAGAAATTGAGAGGTCACCATCAAAGGAAACCAAGTCTACCCCCACAGCTCCAATCAATGGCCAATGCCAGAATAAAGTAGACGAAGATGAGATTCTAGATGGTACATTAAGAGAAACTAACAAGACTCTAGAAATTTCATTTCCTGACAATCCTCCTATTCTCCCTACTCCACTTCCTTACCCTTAATGTTTTCAACAACAAAAAATTAGATAAGCAATTTTCTAAGTTTTTGGATATTTTAAAGAAAATGCACATAAATATTCCTTTTGCAGATGCTTTGGAACAAATACCAAATTATGTCAAATTCTTAAAGGACATCATTTCCAAGAAGATAAGGTAGGAGGAGTTCGAAACAGTAAAGCTTTCTGAAGAATGCAGTGCCATTCTTCAAAAGAAATTGCCTCGAAAATTAAAAGATATGAGGAGTTTCACTTTGCCTTGCACTACTGGAATTTATTTTTTGATAAAGTTTTATATGATCTTGGTGCTAGCATTAATCTTATGCCACTTTCTGTTTGCAGGAAATTAGGACTTGGAGAGATGAAACAAACAACCATTTCTTTGCAACTAGTAGACCGATCCATCAAATACCCACGTGGAATCATAGAAGATGTATTGGTAAATGTGGATAAATTTATTTTTCCTATTGATTTTGTGGTGTTAGATATAGAGGAAGACCAAGAAGTCCCACTAATTCTTGGCCGACCATTCTTGGCTACGAGAAGGGCTTTAATTGATATTCAAAATGGTGAATTAACATTGAGAGTAAACAATGAAGAGGTTATGTTCAACTTCTACCAATCTATGAGATTTCCAAAAGATCAAGGCACTTGCTTTTGGGTAGATGTCATTAAGCAATGTGTAGAAGAAACCTTTCAAGAAGATGTATCAGCTGATCACCTAGAATGTTGTATCACCACTTCATCATAAGCTTATAATTTTACCAATTCTACTGTTTGTTAATTTGATTTATCTCTTGTTAGTGAAGAATTTCTCCACTATGTATTTGCCTTGGGAACCTTGCAGTAGGATACATCACTTAGCAATGAAGTGGGAAAGCTAGATCCGATTGTAGCAAAGCCTGATTCTGAAATTTCTAGAGAAAAGATGCAGCACACTACAACTTCAGAGTTGAAGAAATTACCTGAGCATCTTCGCTATGCATTCTTGGGTGATAGTTACACATTTCCAGTGATTGTTGCTACATCACTCATACCCGAAGAAGAAGAAAAGTTGTTGCATGTGTTAAGGGAGCATAGAACAGCCTTGGGATGCACTATTTTTTACATAAAAGGTATAAGCCCCGCCATTTGCATGGACAAGATTTTAATGGAGGAACTTTACAAACCATCAATCGAGCACCAAAGAAGATTAAATGCAGCAATGAATGAGGTCATGAGAGCTGAAATTTTGAGGCTTCTCAATGCTGGAATTATCTATGCTATTTCAGACAGCTCATGGGTAAGTCCAGTGCAGGTTGTACCAAAAAAGGGTGGAATGACAGTGGTGAGAAACGACAACAATGAGTTTATTCCTACAAGAATAGTCATGGGTTGGCATGTATGTATGGATTACTGCAAGTTGAACAAAGCAACAAGGAATGATCATTTTCCACTACCCTTTATTGATCAAATGCTGGATCGATTGGCTGGGTATTCCTACGATTGCTTCTTAGATGGTTATTCGATGTATAACCAGATTTCCATAGCCCCTAAAGATCAAGAGAAATCTACATTCGCATGACACCCTACGCCACATTTACTTTTAAGATGATGCCATTCGGATTATCCAATGCCCCAGCGACATTTCAACATTGCATGATGGCTATTTTTTTTGACATGACAGAAGAGATAATGGAAATTTTTATGGATGATTTTTCATATTTGGTACATCTTTTGATCATTGTTTGCATAATTTAGCTCTTATTTTGCAGAGATATAAAGACAAAAATCTAGTTCTAAATTGGGAGAAGTGTCATTTCGTGGTTTAAGAAATGATCGTGCTTGGCCATTGAGTGTCATCTAAAAGAATTGAGGTTGATCAAGCTAAAATTGCAACCATAGAAAAATTACCACCTCCAAAGAATGTGAAATGAATTAAAAGCTTTCTGGGACATACGGGATTTTATAGAAGATTTATCAAGGATTTTTCTTAACTCTTTGAACCTTTATGTAATCTTCTTGAAAAAAATTCTACATTTGACTTTGATCATGCTTGTTTGTAGGCCTTTGATGCGATAAATGAGAAACTAGTTTCAGCACCAGTTATGACTGTACCTGATTGGAGTCAACCTTTTGAAGTCATGTATGATGCAAGTGACTTTGCAGTTAGAGCAGTATTAGGACCAAAATGAGACAAACTGTTCAGGGCCATCTATTATGCAAGCCAAACCTTGAATGATGCTCAACTAAATTATATAACAACTGAGAAAAAAAATGTTTGCTATTGTGTTTGCTTGTGATAAATTTCGGTCTTACCTCATTAGTACAAAAGTGATAGTGTTCACTGATCATGCATCAATTCTTTAGGCAAAAAGGATGCTAAGCCTAGGCTGATTCGTTGGATCCTCCTTCTTTAAGAATTTGATTTGAAGGTTTGAGATAAGAAGGGAAATGAAAATTTAGTTGCTGATCATCTCTCTTGGCTGGAGCAAGAGGAAGTGAGACCAAATTCAGAGATCCAAGAAGCATTCCCTGATGAACAATTGTTTGCATGTGAGATCAAGCTTCCTTGGTATGCTGATATTGTAAACTACCTAGCCTGTAAAGTGCTGCCACCAGATCTCACTTACCACCAACACAAGAAGTTTCTACATGATATGAAATATTATTTTTGGGATGAAACATTGCTATTCAAAAGATGCCCTGATCAAATCATCCGAAGATGTGTACCAGAAGAAGAGATGCAAGCCATTCTCCATCATTTCCATTCATCATCATTTGGAGGACATTTTGGAGCAACATGAACAACACCTAAAGCATTTTAAATTGGTTTCTTCTGGCCGCCTATCTTTCGTGATAGTTATACTTTGGTGAAGACTTGTGATCGGTGCCAACGTATGGGAAATATTTTAAGGTGTCAGGAGCTACCATTGAAAATATCTTAGATATTGAGTTATTTAATGCTTAGGGAATCGATTTTATAGGTCCTTTTCCACCTTCTTTTGGCTTTGTCTATATCTTGTTAGCAGTTGATTATGTGTCAAAATGGGTGGAAGCAATTATTACAACAACAAACAATGCAAAAGTTGTGCTCAAATTTCTGCATAAGAATATATTCACAATATTTGGCATTCCACGAGCTATTATTAGTGACGAGGGGACCCACTTTTGCAACAAGTTGTTTGCCAACCTTCTTTCTAAATATGGTGTGAAACACAAGATAGCACTTGGCTACCATCCTCAAACTAATTTCAAATCGAAAAATCAAAAACATCCTCGAGAAGACGATCAACACCAATAGGAAGGATTGGGCAAAGAAGCTTGATGATGCTTTGTGGGTATACCGTACAACTTTCAAAACACCTATCGGGATATCTCCTTACCGGTTAGTATTTGGAAAAGCATGTCATCTTCTTGTTGAGTTGGAGCATAGAGCTTACTGGGCTATAAAGAAGTTTAATTTTGATTTAAAATCAACAGGTGAAAAGCAACTCTTACAATTGAATGAGTGGACGAGTTCCGGAATGATGCTTATGAAAATGCGAAGATCTAGAAAGAACGGACAAAAAAATGGCATGACAAACAGATTCTTAGGCTTGAGTTTACCCCAAAACAGCAAGTTTTACTCTTCAATTCACGACTCAAAGTCTTCCCAGGCAAGCTAAAATCAAGATGGACAGGTCCTTATACAATTAACAGTGTTTGCTCTTTTGGAGCAACAGACTTGAAGGAAAAGACAGGGAATATATTCAGAGTTAATGGTCAGATATTGAAGCACTATTATGGGGACCCAGTTGACAGGAATTATGTATTTATTCCTCTTGGAGACCCTAATTGAGGAAAATTGAAAAGTTTGGTTGTAGGCTTAAAAACAAGCGCTTTTGGGAGGCAGCCCGTAGAACTTTATTTTATTATTTTATTTTTATTTTTATTCTGAATAATTTGGAGTTTGATGCAGGTTTATTAACAAGAATAAAGAGCTAGAAATTGCAAACTATGGCGGATTCACCATGAAACCAGTGAAGTTTCTTTCATTTCTTCAATCTTTCTTTCCTTTGAATCACAATGAGGACATTGTTGAGTTTAAGTGTAGGGGTGTAAACTCCTATAGTCATTTTTGTCCTCTTGATTGCTGGTTATTTTAATTTACTTATGATTTTATAAGTCTTGAGTTTTTGAATTTTCTTAGCAAGCATGCATTTGAGTATGATTGAATTCTCTATGAATCTGAAATTTGTGATTGAGGATAGGACTGAGAAATTTTTTGAAAATTTCTTTTATGTCAGATTGAGTTTTGTGGATACTTTGATTTAAATCTTTGTCCTTGAACATAATTGAGCACATAGTCATTTTTTTAATTCCATTTTGCTGACAAAGAGAATGGGTGAATCAACTAGGTCGGGGGAGTTCAATCTTGCTTTACTCTAGAATCTGTTGATGGATCCTTGAGGCGAAATCCGAGTTGATACCAAATATTTGAGGAATGATCTAGGCATTTTTTTCTCATAACCAAAAAGCTTTCTCAGTTATCCTAGTTATCATACCATAATTGCATGGTGTACTTCCATAGTCAACCCCCCTTGAGCCTTACTTTATTTAAGCTTTTATTTATTCTTTTAACTACATTAACCATTCTCGTTCTAAGCTTGAAAACCATGAATTTACCTTTTATAGTTTGAGAAAATACTTTGGTGGGAATCTACATTTAAAGAGATAGTTAGTTCAAAGGAAATTATGTTCTGATTGATCCAAGTGTATCTTCAAAAAAAAAAAAAAAAAGATGTATTTTTGCTGGGTTTGTTTTTTTCCCAGAGGTGATTTATCCATCATGGAAGGAAGCATAAAATAAAGAAAACTCAATGAATGGAGTGCAGATCACTTCAGATTTTGTTAAAAGTGTACTTGGTATTGCTTCGTTAAGCATAGCAACAATAATGTCACCAATATAAGCATGCAGTCGAGAAAGAGTTATGGTTTGAAACCTGTGGATATTTCTTTTATTGTTTTTTCCACCAAGTATTTTCGCAATTTGCTTTAATTTTGCTTATCCATTTCTTTCTTAGCCCTCCCCTCGTGGCTTATCATTACAACCTGATTAAAGACCTTTTGATCTTAGATTTTGGTGTTGACTACATTAGTGGAGATGATTTCTGAAAATTGGACTTATGGAGTTAAGTTTTGAGAGAATTCCTCTGGTTTCATTTGTTCTACTTTTATCTGAGTTTGTGGGTGGTTTGGAGTTAAATTGACTATATCATACACAAACTCAAGGACTTAGCTTTAGGTTGAAGTAGTCTCTTAACTCTTGCTTGACAAATTGCTATTTTTTTTTATTGATTTTCTTGCTATCCTTGATATTAAAAGAGTAAGATGCTAGTAATGAAATCTAAATTTAGATCATGGCTTGGTGAGTGATGAGATTTTTCTATGGGTTCGTTTTATTTTTATTTGAGGACAAATAAAGTTTTAAGTTTAGGGGTGTTTGATACCGTGCATAATTTCTATTTTTATCACATCTTAACTTTTAACTTTAATCTAATTTTATTAATTTTTTTTTTTGGTTTTAGGCTTCATTGTTGTCATTTAATTTATTTCAAGTTTAGAAGAAGGGAAATATCCAAATTTTAGTGTCCTATCGTCAAGGGACTTTTTCTCTTGTTTTAAAAAAAGGAAATTTTAATTGAAGACTTTGCAACCTATAAAAAAGGAAATTTTAATTGAAGACTTTGGAGCCTATATAAATGAAAGGAAGAAACCCTAATTAAAGGAGACAGCCTGCAGCCCTAGAGATACAATCCTAGAGAAATAACTGGCAGCCCTCTCCTCCACATCCGGCAGTAGTAGCCCATAACCACCAGCCCTCCTCACCTGGCAGCAGCAGTTGTCCTAATCCGGCACCAGTAGCTGCCGCCTCCAGCAGCTGCTTCTTCACAGCCGGCACCTACCTCGCCCCTTGCTCGGTATCCAGCGCTGATCGTATAGCAGCCCTCCACAGCAGCAGCTGAATGCACACTGGTTTATTGAATTATGGTGAATTCATTATTTTCAGCATGAACTAAATTTTCTTTATTTTAGGAAAACGGTGTAATTTAATTTCAAACTATGCTTGCTTTTCTGTGCTGATTTACAGTAATTATCTTCTATGTTTGGCTGATTTATTTTGAATGTATTGCTTCTAATTGATTGGCCATTAATTAGATGATCTTGATCTTGTGATTTGCTGTCGAAAGAAGGAATTACATGATAGAACTTGGATATTTCAGCATAGGTAAATATAGGAATCGAAAGACTTATATTAACTTGTGTAGTCTAAAAAAAATCGTTGGTCTTAATGCTTTCTTGTTTTATTAATTTGCATACTCTTGTGTAGAATGATGAACAAGAATATTTCCTATTGATTATCGAAATAGGTCTTTTGGATAAGTTGGAGATTTCGCTAACAAACAGAAATGGTTAATTTTAATTAGTTAGATGAGTTAAGCATAGTGAGGAATTAAGTGAAATCGGTTTCCTATTTGTTGGATCCTCGTTGATCCCCACTATTTTGGAAGAGATGCACTCAAGTACACATGAAGGCTACCACAAAGCTCCTAAAGAGTAAGATTTGTATTTTTTTTTTTTTTTTAAAAAAAATTGAGGTGAGACATCCGGGAGCAGATCAAAAAATGTGATATATATCAACAGAAAAAATGGGAAAACACATCAACATCAAGTTTTCCTTAACCTCTTCCTATTCCTAAGGAGGTATGGACTGATTTATCCATGGACTTCATAGAAAGTCTTCCAATTTCAAAAGTGAAATTGACAATCTTCATGGTTATTAATCGTCAAAATTTGCTTATTTCATTCCTATATCTCATCTATATACTTCATCATCAGTAGCTCAGATTTTCTTTGATAACATCTTCAAGTTATATGGCATGCCAAAGTCTATAGTATATGACAGAGACCTGATCCTCACAAGCATATTTTGGAAGGTATCGTTTCATTTATAAGGCATTGATTTCAACTTCTCATCCTCATACCATCCTCAAACCAATGGAAAAATTGAAGTAGTGCACCGAACAAAAGAGATGTATTTGTGGTGTTTCATCGGTAACAAGCCAAAAGGGTGGGTTTGATGGATTTCTTGGGTAGAGTACTATTATAATAATAGTGTTCATAGCTTTACAAAGAACACCCCTTTCGAGATAGTCTATGGTTGGCTTCCACCAACATTATTATCTTATGTTCCTAGTGCAACTCAAGTTGAATCAATTGAAAAATGAGCTTTATGATTGTAGACTGAGGTTTCAACCCAAGAGGGGGGGTGAATTGGGTTTTTAAAACTTTTTACTAATTAATCACAAGTTTATAAAAACAGATTAACCAACAAGTATGTAAACAAGTAATGTGCTGTAAACAAAAGAGTTTAAGGAATAGAAGATGCAAACTCAGTTTATAGTGGTTCGGCAATATCGGATTCGTTCCGACCTTACGTCCACTCTCTTCAAGGAACCTCCTTGAAGTAATCCACTAAGAACATTAGTCGTGCAACTTCACGGGTGTTGCACAAACCTTACAATCCTTTCCTCTCGGAAGCAAACCCCTTCCTCTCGGAAGCTAATCCCTTTACAATAAAAGCTGTAAAGTAAATGGTAGAGAGACAACAATGAAAGCTTATACAACTGAATAATATCTCTCTTTCAAGGTAAAGCTTGAAGAATGGCTCAGCACAAATATTTCAAAGCTTTTTTTGTGTATCAAAGAGTAAAAACTTGATTGAATGTGTAACACATTGTTTTTAAATACTCAATAGTGTGGGTTTAAATAGCCTTGATGTAATATGCCCATTCTGAATTGATTTGGTACGCTTTTGTACATCAAATATACAGGTCAGGCACCATAACGGTCATATTTTTCAAATTACCAGTCGACTGGGTCTTAATACCAGTCGACTGGGTCCGCTTTAAAAATCTCATTTTTAAGGCTATTGAAGGTACTAGTCGACTGGGGACTATCTGTCCAGAACACCAGTCGACTGGTATGAAGCATTCAGTCGACTGTGGACATAATGTCCCATATACCAGTCTTCTGGTATATGTACCCAGTTGACTGGGTTGCCTATCAACCCAATTTTTCTTGTTTTAAAAAGATTTTAATTTAAACTATTTGATTAAAAGGGTTATGTTAAAATGCTTTTCAAAAAGAGCCATTGGACAAGCTAATTACCTGAACAAGTGAGATTTACAACTTGTTTTAATACCTTAGACCTATACTAGTTCTTCTGTCTTCACTTGATGTTTGATCCGGGTTGAGTTCTTGCACCTTGATCCTTGATTGAGTGCTCTTATTGCTTAATACACTTAGATAGCATTGTTAGTATAATAAGAGTTGTGTTTTGTCATCATTAAAATATAGGTGAGGGTCAACAATGATTGTAATCAAGTTCTCAAGGAATTAAAATATCAATTACAAGCTGCTCGAAATCGCATGAAATTTTTTTATGATACTTATCACACTAACAAAAGTGTTGAGATGGGTGATTTTGTTTGTCTACACCTATAGCCGTATAGGCAAGTCTCTCTTTCACTTTGAAAAAATCCGAAGTTATCACCAAGATATTATGGACCATTTGAGATCATTAAAAAAGTGGGACCTGTAGATATACAAACTAAAGTTGCTTGACGAATCAAGGATTCATCTTATTTTTCATGTATCATTCTTGAAAGAGAAGGTTATATCTATTGTACAAGTGCAACATGAGCTTCCAAAGTTACTGGAAAAAGAGGACATTGTTTTGGCCTTGCCACAAGCTGTTATTTGATCAATGAACCACGAAACGCTGCAAAGAGGTTATGATACATTGGCAAGGGCACTCTCCAACAGATGTAACTTGGGAAGACTTAGAGATATTGAAGGCTCAGTTTCCAGATTTCATCCTTGAGGACAATTATGATGCTTAGGGGGGAGGAATGTTATGCGATTATGTTTAAATAAAGTGCTAGTTTGTAGGAGAAGGTGGTTAGAATGTGTACATAAATAAGAGGCCTGTTTGTGTGAAGGGCATATAATTTTTCTTAGTCAATGCTAGTTGTTTTTGGAGGTTCAGTTTCCCTCGAATAAAACTACTATATTCTTTTTAATTGTGATATTCTAATGTTTTTATAAATTAATTCAAGATAGGGAGGAGCAAGAACAAGGGAAAGTCAATAGAGCTTTCTCAGTTAGCTTTGGAAAATATCTTAAGTGATTCTAACTCGAATCGGTGTGTCACCCATTCTACAATTCTTGTAGGTAACAAAAAAAAAAAAAAAAAAAGGAGAATAATAGGATGTAAAGCCATGAATCACGTAGCTAAGAACCAAAATGTTCCAATGGATTTATGCCACGAGGAGACAAAATGGATTTTGATGCCAACAAGGCCAAAAACGATTGACCTAGTGTACAACAATTGCACAAGAAGTGCGATAGAGGACAAAAGAGTGTACGGAAGAAGGCTTGCAATGCAAAGGATGATGATCATTCCCATCTGCTAACTCGATGGGTGAAAGAGTAGTATGTGGAAATGGAATGATGAGGCAGAGATAAGTCCCCTTGCAATGCACTAGAGAGATGTATTAGGGTGGTTATTAGGGCTTTGGGGAGGGAGAAAATGGGGGATTTTATTCCTAGGGTTAAAATCAGGCCATAGGTAATGAGTCGGGTTCGGGTATCCATGGTTTTTTGGGCTTGATTTCAAATTACCTTAAAGTCCAAGCTCATTTTTTGCATTGGTTTTTTTTTTTTTTTTTTAAATTTGAATTTGAATTTTAAGGGCCAAAGACCTAATTATTAATCTAATGGGTTTTTCAATTTAGACACCCAAGACCATTTTGTTTCTTTTATCTTTTCTTTTTATCTCTCTTTTTTGTTTTTATTTTAGTTCCGAAAATTAGCAATTACCTAAATCAAAGGAACGAAAATTAACATCCTCTTCTTTTAATTTCAAAATCACCTGATTTTTATAAGGAGGATTTATATTCCAAAGGGGTAATTGGTTATAAATATTAAATGATTTCTCTAATCAAAATGAAAGAAATTAAACTATATATTTGATTTAAGTAAAATTAATTCTTTGAAGGTTTCTTCATCTTTGTTTTTTTTTTTTCATTTTCTTCTAAAAATTAATCATAACTTTTGATGAAAAAATAGAAGGAACTTAAACTTAAATATTTTCCATATTTATCTTCAAAATTAATTGATTTTTAGGGAGGGGAGGGAGAATTAATCCACAGGTGATTAGTCACTAAAATCAACTAATTTTTCTAGCTAGTATTAGAAGGATTAAATTAAGTTCTACGAAAAGAAACTTTCTTTTGTCTTTTTTTCGTTTTTTTACAGGTATAATTGGCATATGACATTTATTAACTCCCTAAGTTAATTTGGGTTAAGTTACATTGACCTAGATTTCCCAAAATATGCTTGCAACCCTGTTCGCGTTGACGCAATCTATCGAGAACGTCTATGCATCCATTACAATGGTTAGTTTTTCAAAAAGTTGGCAATGTATATCTTAAGACAAAAAATCTTATAATGGTTATGTAAACCTTGGGCTATATATACGAGTATGGAAGAACTTTAAAATATCAACTTGAACATATTTTGATCAATCATACTCTTGAAAATCATCTTAAAGAGCATATGTGCCATTTCGCAAAGTTATACTCTCTCTTTAACATGAAAGCTTACATTTGTACATCAAGATTTTGAGGATAATCTTGCTATTTGCTATTTTCATCTCAAACTCTTATTTAGGTTTTGTGTGAATCATGAAAGACATTGCAAAAAGTTTTTACATGAGCCTTGAAAACACATTTTTTTTAAAGTTTGGTGTGAATTTATGAAAACAATGAGTTCAGTTAAACTCACAAAATATTTTATATTGGTTTATATATGTCCAAAAAACCAACAAACTGTAAGCAAGTTTGATTATAATGGAAATTTCAAAGGTACTTTAAAGAAAAGTGGATGTAAGATCATATAGAATCTGATATTATCGAACCAATGTACGTAGAGTGTTTGGTTCTCTTAATTCTCTCTTTTTGATTTTTACACATATACTTACTTTAATTTCACTATTATTTGTTTGTGTTTGATTTGCTTACTTAATTTGATGGAGCTCTTCAAAAAGGTTTTGTATTTGCAAAAAGTTTTAAAATTGTTTTTAAAACCTAAATGACCCCATGTTCAGTTTTTATCCCTCTCAAACAATATCGTAGGATAAGTTAACATTCTCCATAATTAAGATTTAACATTGAAGAATATTCATGTTTCTCATTATTTGTTTTTAAGATCCAGTAATAAACTAGGAAGGGTATTTTCCTTTCATTTTCCATATATATATTCCAGATTTTTTTTTCAAGAATCAATAATAGTAATTAACTTTAATAAATTTGACTATTTGAGCTACAAGAAATGGGTGAAGATAGAAAATCTTTAAACTTAGAACTTACAAGAGTGAAGATAGAAAAAGGAAATCAAAATTAGTTAGAGAAAAGGGAGAAGAACCGAAAAAAAGTAAAATTGAAAGAGAGAGCCGTTTGAAGGCTTGGCAAAACGTGGACGGCAGGATTCGAACCTGCGCGGGCAAAGCCCACATGATTTCTAGTCATGCCCGATAACCACTCCGGCCCGTCCACTTATCGTTGTGAAGAGTGATTAAACACTACTAATAGTCTAGTTTCTATAACAACCCAATTATATCAGTTTTTTTTTTTTTTTTTGTGTGATCAGTTATCCAGTGAAGTTACCAAAAGGAAAAAAATTCTCAAGAAATGGATACTGAAACAGAAAAAGGCAATAAATCTGGGGCAACATCAGAAACAAACAATGCCACTTGAATTCTGATGCTTAGTTAGAATAGAAATTAGAAAGTTAAAAATAAAAAACAAAATATTAGAGCTGAGCATAGCGTAAACCCAAATTCCAAACCACGCAGGCAGGCCCCTGAGAAGAAAAACAGGTAATTTTTTATTCCCTTAAAATTTCTTTAATTTAAAGGCATGTATTGAGACACTTGCATTAGATACTTCAATTTGGTTTAGTAGGAGTAATTTCTATGCGTTGAAAATTAAAATGAGATTGTGAAGCGTGAACTGCTTTGAGTTTAAATTTTAGTTTTGGAGCAACCGGGCAAACAACGGAGTAGTATTTGTTTTTAAGAAAGCAAGGAAAGTGATTCCAAAATTGTTAATTGAATAGTGTCTAAGTAGGAATCTTTGTTTTATCTTTTGAATATATCTTCTGGGTGTTGCCAGAATGAATGTTCTTCTTAAGTATTTAGTGATATTTTTTATGAATAAAATTCTAGTTGCAATTACAAGAGAGAGAGAGAGAGCAATTTCCCCCCTTTATCACTGTTTCAACCTCATTTTCCTTCATGTTTTGTCTAAGATTTTTTTTCCATAATCTTAAATTTTTTTATTATGTTAATTCCTCTATATAAAGACCCTTCATAATCATAATTTTGATGTTTTATTATATTAATGAAATACCGAAAAACAATCATTTCATTGGCGTTTACATTTAGTCCTTTTTTACTTGTGTCGAGTCATGTTTATGTCTTGATTTGTTCCTTACCTAACTGCAGTGCGTGCTGATATATGTTATGCAGGTCATAACATGACTTTTTTCATTTTTGTGTTTAACCAGAATATTTTGTTCTGTTAGGCAACTCATCTATCCTTGTTGTAGGTCTTAGATACAAAGTGTTGCTTGCACTTATGTATTCTTAGATATGTCTGATTCAAAGACAAGCCCGGGTGATGGTGCAAATAAGACCCACAAGCGAAATCTTTCTTCATGGATGAGTACAAGAGATAATGGGGGTAAGTTTCATGCAAAGAAGCCAAATGACGAGAATAATGAAGGAGAAGAGGAGCAAGGGAAAGGGCCTGGGAAAGAGCATAGCAGCAATGACCCTTCCAAAGAAACCAAAAATGGCAAAAAGTATATTGCGTCCGGTTCGAGTACCACAGACTTTTCCAAACTTATGGTATGGAATATGTTGTTGGATTATGAAGATGCATGATCTTTTGTATTATGTGGGCTTTTAATTATAGCTGATATTATGATATTATAATTTTTTATTTTCATTTGGTCAGGAAGGGGTAGTCTTTGTATTGTCAGGGTTTGTTAATCCAAAGAGGAGTACATTGCGGTCACAGGCCCTTGAAATGGGAGCTAAATATCAACCTGACTGGAATTCAGATTGCACACTGTGCGTTTGTGCTTTTCCAAATACTCCAAAGTACCGACAAGTTGAAGCTGATTGTGGAACGATAGTTTCAAAGGTTCCCATCTTTTTAGTGAGATATATGACCAACCTAATATTGAGTTATTTGTAAGCAAAGAGGAGTCATTTTATAAAATCATTTGAGATTGTCAGTGTTATAGGATAGTAGATGTTTATTAAGAGAATTTTTTTATGGCCCCTTCACTTGTAAACTTAGGATTTTGTGGTTTTATAGCACCCTTTGATAGCCCAAAGTTTCTTACTTATAGAACTCAATTGAAGAATTTAATCAAATGCAAATATATGATTATACTATGCTCACGTATCTATAAGTATCTCACGTATAGATCTCAACACTTGGGATTCTGTGCTCCATGTGCTCTCTTTGTGATCCTCAATATTATGAAGAGTAAATTTATATTTAGCGGATGACCCGCATGATATATGCTGTGGCTTTTACGTTTTTAAATTTAAGTTCCCAAGACACTCTGAAATTAATGTAAGATACAGGTTTGAATCCATATAAAGGAGACCTGAGGTTGTTTTTTTTTTTTTTTGGGTAAATAAATAGTATAGTATTCAAAGTACCAAGGGAGTGCCAAGTGCCAAGCCATGTATTGATGTACAAACATATTTATTTACAAGTGAAAGTTTTATATACTTTATAAGTTTTTCCTCATTTGAGGTGAGCCGAGGTTGTTAATAGATTGTCTCTGAATCAACTTTCTCTTTCTTACCTATTTCCACTTTCCAGTTCTGCTTAAATTAGACTATGAGATGTTGTGTGTTGGCTAGTTTATCTCGTAGTTTCCCAGGCGAACCGATAAATACTTCTGATACCAATTGTCACAGGGGTCAAATTCAAGCTCGAATTTTCTGCCCTATGATGGCGTTAGTTTGACTCAAACTAACCAGTCAACTCAACGCACCCACAATCACAAGCGCACACAAGTGTTTATGGGCAACTGTCCCTTTCTTTGTTTTATTGTTACTCACACAATTTACAAAGAATGAGCCAAAGGCTTACAAGGCAAAGTGCTACTAGCATAACTTCTCTCTCTAGAAGTGTTTCTCTCTCTAGTATTCTTGCTCTAACTCTTCCTTGAGATCTTAAACTAGGCAAAGTTCTACTAAAACAACTTCTTTCTCTAGAAGTGTTTCTCTCTCTAGCACTCTTGCTCTCATTCTTCTTTGAGATCTCTGAATAGGCAAAGTGCTACTAGCACAGCTTCTCTCTCTAGAAGTGTTTCTCTCTCTAACACTCTTGCTCACACTCTTCTTTGAGATCTCTGAATAAGCAAAGTGCTACTAGCACAACTTCTCTGTCTAGAAGTGTTTCTCTTTCTAGCACTCTTGCTCCCACTCTTGTTTGAGATCTTTGAATAGGCAAACTGCTATTAGCACAACTTCTCTCTCTAGAAGTGTTTCTCTCTCTAGCACTCTTGCTCTCACTCTTCTTTGAGATCTCTGAATAGGCAAAATGCTACTAGCACAATCTCTCTCTAGAAGTGTTTCTCTCTCTAGCACCAATTGTCACAGGGGTACTTCGGAATGCGGAGTTGCTGGAATGCGTGGCTCGGTTGAAAGATTTTGTCGGTGCACCATTGTCCGACGAGGTAGTGCCTTTTGCAAATCAATGCAGAGCATTGGGCAACGAGCTGTAAGGTGTGCAACAAGGCATAGTTGACAATAATCGAGCTGTGCAAGAGGAGTTGGATGGCTTGACGGCAAGCATCACTCGTTTGAACTCCAACTTCACGTTGTTGACTGAGGAGCTTAGGAGCCATACTTAGAGGTTTGAGGATAAGCTTATTTCGTTAAAAAGGCTAGTGGCACGCTCTAGTGAAGACTCTAGAAGCGTGGTGTCTTCCAAGTTGAGAGTCCCTGAACCAATTTCTTTTGGAGGTGTAAGGAACGCAAAGGACTTGGAGAATTTTCTGTGGGTGGGTGGAGGGATCAATTCCTTCCTTGCAACACTACTTGGGTGGCTAGGGAGTCTCTCAAGAACTTGAAACACTCTGGCACGGTGAGAGACTATGCGAAAGAGTTCAGTTTGTTGATGTTGGACATCAAGAACATGTCAGAGGAAGACAAGATGTTTAATTTCTTGTTAGGCTTACGGTCGTGGGCACAGAGAGAACTGAGGAGGCAGAGTTGGCGAGACTTGCCTACAGTAATTGATGTAGCAGATGGATTGGTGGATTTCAAAATTCTGCATCCACTAATTTTGAAAAGAAAGGAGATTCTTGGAAAGGGAAAGCCAGTGATGGGAAGAAGTCCAAGAAGCATGACAAGGAGAAGGAATCTCAAAATCCTTCTAAGGGCGGTGAGCAACAAATAAGGCAAAAGGGAAAGTTTGCTGGCTGCTTCATCTGTGGTGGCCCTTATAAGGCAAAGGAGTGCCCTAAACGGGAGAAGTTGAATGCACTAGTGGCAGGGATGCTAACAGTGATATTGATTCAGAGGTCCCAGTTCAAATGAGGCCCTTACAGCTATTATTTGCCATTCATACTATGAAGACCCTACTCCGCGTAGCTTAATGTATATGGAAGCCATTGTGAACGGCAGAAAGGTACTAGTGATGGTTGATATTGGTGCCACTAATAATTTTGTTGCTGATAGGGTAATTCCGAATCTTGGCTTAGAGTTGGAGGAAAACTTTAGTAGGGTCAAGGCGATGAATTCTGAGGCGAAGCCCATCCGAAGGATGGCACAGGTTAACTCGAAAGTTGGTCCATGGGCTGGGAGATGCAGTCTTACAGTAGTGCACTTAGATGACTTTGATATCATATTGGGAGTGGAGTTCCTAATAGAAGCCAAAGCAGCTGTGGTATCGTACCTTAGAGGATTGATTTTTCTCGATGGAAAGTCACCAAGGTGAGTGAATATGGTCGGCCTGCATCATTTCAAGAGGAAAAGGAAACAAGAAGTGGGCATGGTGTCCACTTTACAGCTTGAGTCTGATTTAAAGAAAGAAGATCCCACTTACCTGGCGACTTTAGTGGAGATCAAGACGGATGGTCATCCGAGATGTGCAGTGGAACATAGGACTGAGCTTGAACCTGGTGGAAGGATCCATGCACATACCCCTTATAGAATGATTCGATTTGAGTCAACAAGGTTATGGGAATAGTTGGAGCTATTGCACGTTGATTGTAGTCAACCTTCAAGAGCTCGTTTTAAAGCCCCAATTTGTGTTCAAAAGAAATAGGTTGAGGAAGGTTTGGTACGAGTGTACCAGATCAAAGAAGGTTTATTGGATAAAAAGGGTGGCAGACCCTATGTACTTAGCGGAGGTGGACATTGAAGACAACAGCTGTGGGAGATTAAGTGTGTTAGGCATCCAAGAGAGGATATGATGCTGGCTCTATTGTCTACATCTTTTTGTTGGCCGAAGATGGAAGAGGACATATAGATGAGAAAGGGGCAGACATGTTGCGGTCGTTGCTTATGGATGGAACATGGAGGTCGGTATTCATGGCCTTTATCTATTGGTTATCAATAATGAAAGACAAGGACAACTTTCATAAACCGTTCAATGAGGATGCTTGTTATGCGTTTATCTACCTAAATAAATAAGCAGATAATCGCACTCGTTTTACTTGCAAGTGCGCAAGGTCAACTTAGTAGTATAATGTGCGAAAGCAAGATCATCTCCACAGGGATTGGTGAATTTCGTTTTAAAATTATATTCGCAAAGTAAAAAGATAGAAATAATAAAAGAGTTGATTTTGATAAAGATAAAATAATAAAAATAAAGGCGTAGGGACTTTATATCCACCACTAATTATGCTACCACAATACAACAGTATGCCAATGCTTTAATCATGCCATGTATACCTAATGTTTGTCAACTTAAGGGCATGGTATCTACTTCTTAAGCTATTGATCTCCCTAAGCAACGAGTTAGGCATGGTATCTACTCTAACTCTTTTCTCTCTCAAGGGATTCAACATGGTGATTGCTGAGTTGTTCTTTAAGAGAGCATAGGATCTGTGAAAATCGACAAACACACGGGACCTAGAGCATGGTATCAACTCCCGGTTTCCCATGTTGATTAACCCAAGAATCCGGTGTGGATATCTTTTGTTACTAATGTCAGACCCAGGACTCGGTCATCTAAATTGATCTAACTAACAAGTCCATACCACATGCACATATTGATCAGATATATACATATAAGGAATTTAAATAAAAGCAGGTATTAATCAAGTTAAGCAACACAATATAAATGTCGCAAAGGCGCCAATACTGAATTATTGAATAAACATAATTAGGGCTTTAACCAAGCCTTACTAAGAATTTAATTACACATAATAAAATAAAAAGGAAAGAAGAAACCCGAGAGAAGAGTCGTCAATTCCTCTCCACGGTCTCCTTCTCTAAGCTAAAGCAAAAGATAAAATAAGGGATAAAAGAAGTGATTATTTGTGTGTGCTTTACAGGTGTATTTATAGGGCTTGAGTAGTCCTAGAAGGCTCATGAGTTCCTAAACTTTCATAAAACACAAAACTCTTTTATTTCCAAATAGGGTTATTTCCAAAATAAGGTTCTGCAGTTTATTGTTCACACCCGTACATGTGCACTGGATTGCATGCGTCTTGCGCTTGATCGCATTGCTGTGCTCGATCCTTCATGTGTGCGAATGATCGCATGCAGTAGTGCAATCGATCGCACTTTGACCAGAAGCTACTCCAAGATTTCCAGGATTCTTCCCTTAAGTGCCAAAACTGCTTCCTTTTTCTCCACGACCTATAAAAACATGTGAAACACACAAAATGAAGTAAAACAGACTAAAACGTATAGACAAAGAGCATAACACATGTAAATTAAGGGGCTTAAATAATATGAATATTTAAGCACTTATCACATCCCCAAACTTACATATTGCTAGTCCCTTAGCAATACAAAACTAAAAACTAAATGAAGAACAAAATTAAAGATAAATTTACTTCCATGATACTCAAAGATTTGGGTTGCACAGAAAACTATGATAACAGTTCATGAGTAAGCTTAAAATAAAAACAACTTTTTGTATTGAAAAAGGATTTTCAAAAGTTCATGTTACTTACCTAAGGTTGGCTTAAGGAATCGTAAGTTTGATTTGTGTATGATGAATTAGCACATATAAGATGGGGCTTCCATATAATTTTAGTGTATAGGGTTTCGATGCCCAAACATTTATCGAATTCCTTATCAAAGAGAACAAAAATGGCATAATACTTTCTTCTTCTTTCTTTTTCTTTCATCATGTGATCTTTCCCATGTTGAGTTCCATCAAGCTTTCTATTTGACCCTTGTAACGAGTGTTTAGCCAATGACTCCCAAACCAGATGGTTTTAGGGAATTAGGTGTAAAGACACCCCTAAGAACTTATTAAGTCGAATCAAAAAGGCTACGGAACTAACAGGTTTTAATGCTTCTAAATGAAATTCCCACCTTTTGACGTGAACACTCAATGCTTACTGAGGCAAGAGACCCAGTTACCCAGTGGAAAGCTTTTTGATCACTTTTTGCATGATAAACATTTTTCTTATATATTTTTTTTTCTTCTTTATTTTTCTTATGCCAAAGTGTTCTTTTCAACAAGTTATCCGATTACAGTTAGATTATGGAAACATATACAAGAGAATTATATGTCATACCCCACACAAATGTGTGTTTAAATGTGCTCATGCAAATTTGGATCAAACTCGTGAATTCTTAGGTGCCTTGAGGTAGGTAACTAAACTTTGTAAAATTCCCATTGCAATACTATGTGTTCTAGCTTTTAAGCTTACTAATGAAGTGTTATCAAATTTTTAAATCAACCAAAATTTTTGTTTACCAAAAGAACATGCATTTATCTTCCTAAAATAAAAAACTGGGACTTAGTGTGTGCATGTGTTTCAAGTGCGTGTGTGATAGTATCTAGTATCTCCCACTACCCCCAAACTTAAAATACACATTGTCCCCAATGTGTGTGGCATGAAAAGATTTGACTTGGGAGATGTAGAACTAGGTTGCTTGCTTTGCTGGTAACATGCCCCCCAGCTTGAACTGGATGCACGCACTAAGTACTGGACAAATAAAAATAAACATTATTCCGGAAAACAAGAAATATAAATACTAGATATGTAAATATAAATATAAATAAAAGAAAAATACTAAAATGAAAAGGATAAGTCTGGGGTGCCTCCCATGAGCGCTAAGTTTAACGTCTTCAGCCGGACCAAGCCTTATTTTTTTCCAAAAGTAAAAGTGGCATCAGCTAGCATAGGAAGTGTCTTATTCTGTCCCATATAAGCATAAGGTAAGTGTTCTAGCAACTGCTTGAATTCCAAGTTAGGTACCTGTACAATAAAAGGGAAAATAGTATTAGTAGGCACATGAATATCAAATGGATCAGTTTACTTACTTTGATACTTTGGAGAGGCTTCAATGAGGTGCATAGTGTCAATGATGTCATCAGTAACATCCTTGAATTTGGGCTCAATATCCGATCTTGGGACATTATAGGTAAGAGCAGTTTCTAATGGATCAAAGTGATGGTCATAAAAAACTTGTTCAACAACACCTTGCTCTTGTTTACTTAGCTCCTTAGCTATATGCCCCACTCGTACATCTAATCTTTGAATAGTTTGCTCATGCCTTGCATTTATTTGTCTTTGCTCAGTCATAAACTGCTCTTGTAAGGTCATCAGCTGTTGTTGTTGAACTGCTAGTTGCCTCACAATGCTCTCTAAGTGGTTGTCCTTTGCTTCCGGAACTGATTGGGCTGCTGGTTGGAAGTTTCTTTATTGCCCTTGAAGGTTCCATGCATTTTGATCATTGCTCCATGAGAAGTTGGGGTGGTTTCACCATTCTGGATTGCAGGTATTTGCATATGGATTATAGTTGTTTGGTCCCACATAGTTTGCTTGCTCTCGATCTACAGATGAATATAAAGGGAAAATTTCAGTAGTGTGATCAAAATGACTACAAATAGCACATACCTGGAGTGGTGTAGCTTGTGGCCTAGGTGAGGCAATCCGAGCCATCATGACTTCTACAAGCATATCTAGCTTCCTCTCCATAGCATTTAGATAAGCGTAACTAGCTTCCACCATTGGTGCTTCTCCTTCGAATGAATTAGTTGAAAAGCTTCAGCGCAGCAGTTTCAGTCCTGCTGCTCGGGTACTCTCTGGACCTTTTGCACTCGATCGCAGCTCCTTTGCACTCGATCGCTCTGGGCTTGCGATCGATCGCACCAAGTAGTGCGCTCGATCACAATGAGGACAGAAACTCCTCCTCTGCACACCTGACAAAAAAAACAAAAAATGAAAAGAACGAATAAATATGATTTTTGATAAAAATAAAAATAAAAAGGAATAGAATAAAATAAAATAAAATAAAACTAACGAAAATAATTTTAAAAAAAAAATTTAGCACAATTCCCGGCAACGGTGCCAAAAACTTGTTATGTGTTTATCTACCTAAATAATTAAGCAGATAATCGCACTCGTTTTACTTGCAAGTGCACAAGGTCAACTTAGTTGTATAGTGTGCGAAAGAAAGATCATCTCCACAGGGATTGGTGAATTTCTTTTTAGAATTATATTTGCAAAGTAAAAAGATAGAAATAATAATAGAGTTGATTTTGATAAAGATAAAATAATAAAGATAAAGGCGTAGGGACTTGATATCCACCACTAATTATGCTACCACAATACAACAGTATGCCAATGCTTTAATCATGCCATGTATACCTAATGTTTGTCAACCTAAGGGCATGGTATCTCTCCTTAAGCTATTGATCTCCCTAAGCAACGAGCTAGGCATGGTATCTACTCTAACTCTTTTCTCTCTCAAGGGATTCAACATGGTGTGTGCTGAGTTGTTCTTTAAGAGAGCATAGGATCTGTGGAAATCGACAACAACACGGGACCTAGGGCATGGTATCTACTCCCGGTTTCCCATGTTGATTAACCCAAGAATCCGGTGTGGATATCTTTTGTTACTAATATCAGACCTAGGACTCGGTCATCCAAATTGATCTAACTAACAAGTCCATACCACATGCACATATTGATCAGATATATACATATGAGGAATTTAAATAAAAGCAGGTATTAATCAAGTTAAGTAACACAACATAAATGTCGCAAAGGCGTCAATACTGAATTATTAAATAAATATAATTAGGGCTTCAACCAAGCCTTACTAAGAAATTAATTACACATAATAAAATAAAAAGGAAAGAAGAAACCCGAGAGAAGAGTCTTTAATTCCTCTCCACGGTCTCCTTCTCTAAGCTAAAGAAAAAGATAAAAGAAGGGATAAAAGAAGTGATTATTTGTGTGTGCTTTACAGGTGTATTTATAGGGCTTGAGTAGTCCTAGAAGGCTCATGAGTTCCTAAACTTTCCTAAAACACAAAACTCCTTTATTTCCAAAATAGGGTTCTGCAGTTTACTGTTCACGCCCGTACATGTGCACTCGATCGCATGCGTCTTGCGCTTGATCGCATTGCTGTGCTCGATCCTTCATGTGTGCGAATGATCGCATGCAATAGTGCGATCGATCGCACTTTGACCAGAAGCTGCTCCAGGATTTCCAGGCTTCTTCCCTTAAGTGCCAAAACTGCTTCCTTTTTCTCCACGACCTATAAAAACATGTGAAACACACAAAATGAAGTAAAATAGACTAAAATATATAGACAAAGAGCTTAACACATGTAAATTAAGGGGCTTAAATATGAATATTTAAGCACTTATCAATACTAGCGGTTATAATTAAGATAAGAGAGTTGCCGGGGAGATTGGAAACCAGTGGGATCTTGAGTTAAAGATGGTTTTTGCTCATGGAGTGAGCAAGAATAAGAGACGATTTGACCACCTGAGTAAGTGGCGAGGTGGAAAAGCAATTTAGGATGTCACATTGTGGCAAGGTGAGCACCAAATCAGGAAGCATTGGGCTTTGACGAGGACGTCAAACTTTTCTAGTGGGGGTGGTTAGTTACCCCCTTAATGTAGCAATGGTGCAATTGGCAATATGCGGTGGGGCCTTGCACCCATGTTAGCCATGGTCTCTTAGGAAATTACATAAGAAATAGGTTAATTGATCCATGCTAAGTGTGGGCCGGGATGAAACAGAGAGGGTTGTATGCATAGAAAGTGAGCTTGTGTGGTGAGCAAGGATGTTGGACACAAGATGTGCGGGTTGTGTGCATGACAATGGGCTTGTGTGGCGAACAGTGAAGTTGGGCACAAAGCATGCTGGCTGTGTGCAGACATTGGGCAAACGAAAGCATTTGAGATGGGCTTGGATCATATAAACAGGCCGTTAAAAGGAGCTTTTGAGGAGGGATTGTTATGGGCAAACAGGTTTTAGGAGCGGGCCTTTGAGCGAGCCTAGTGGGAAAGATTTGATGCATGGAAGATATGGATCCTATCATGTTAATGGATATTGGCTTGCATTGGCTCGAGCTAAGCAGCCAAGAAGATAACTAGACCAAAACAGTTGGCGGGTTTTGCTGGACCAAGACAAGTAATGGGCTGAGCCAAGTAGGCCTTGCACAAACGGGCTGACATTGCAGGATGCAAGTGGTCCATATTGATGACCCAGTCTGGTGTGCAGATTGACCAAGTCAATCAAAATGTGTATAACTGTTAGTGGGTGGTTACTTGATGAGTAGATAAGATCAAAGAGTCATGATTAGATGGTAGTCCTAAAACCTAGCAGCTGGGGTTATCAGTTGGTGGCTATATATAGCCAAGGCATTTCATTCATTCCCATTTAGAGATCTCAAGGAAGAGTGTTAGAGAGAGAAACACTTCTAGAGAGAGAAGCTATGCTAGTAGTACTTTGCCTTGTAAGACTTTGGCTCATTCTTTGTAAATTGTGTGAGTAGCAATAAAACAAAGAAAGGGGTAGTTGCCCATAAACACTTATGTGCACATGTGATTATGGGTGTGTTGAGTTGGTTGGCTAGTTTCAAGAAAGCTAGTTCCATCATAGGGCAGAAAATTTAGTGTCATCGTAAATTTCAAATTTAAGCTCGAATTTTCTGCCTTATGATGGCGTTAGTTTGACCTAAACTAACCAGCCAACTCAACGCAGCCACAATCACAAGCGCACACAAGTGTTTATAGGCAACTACCATTTTCTTTGTTTTATTGCTGCTCACACAATTTACAAAGAATGAGCCAAAAGCTTACAAGGAAAAGTGCTACTAGCACAGCTTCTCTCTCTAGCACTCTTCCTTGAGATCTCTAAATGAGAATGAATGAAATGCCTTGGCTATTTATTGCCACCAGCTAATAACCCCAACTGCTAGCTTTTAGGACCACCATTTGATCATGACTCTTTGATCTTATTCACTCATCAAGTAACCACCCACTAATAATTATCCATTTTCTGCACATGCTAATTGACTTGGTCAATCTGCACACCAGACCAGGTCATCAATGTGGACCACTTGCATCCTGCAATGCCAGCCCGTTTGTGCAAGGCCTGTTTCTCTCTCTAACATCTTGCTCTCACTCTTTTTTTAGATCTCTGAATAGGCAAAGTGCTACTAGCACAGCTTCTCTTTCTCTCTCTAGCACTCATGCTCTCACTCTTCTTTGAGATCTCTGAATAGGCAAAGTGCTACTAGCACAGCTTCTCTCTAAAAGTGTTTCTCTCTCTAGCACCCTTGCTCTCACTCTTCTTTGAGATCTCTGAATGAGAATGAATGAAATGCCTTAGTTATTTATAGCCACCAGTGGATAACCCTAGCTGCTAGGTTTTAGGAACACCATCTGATCATGACCCATGATCTTATCCACTCATCAAGTAACCACCCATTAACAGTTATCCACACTTGCACATTTTAATTGACTTGGCTAATCTGCACACCAAAATGGGTCATCAACATGGGCCACTTGCATCATGCAATGCCAACTCATTTATGCATGGTTTGCTTACCTCATCCGCTACCTGTCTTGGTCCAATTTTAGTTAGCCCGCCAACTGTTTTGGTCCGGTCCATGGGTCTCTTTGGTTGCTTGGCCTACGACAATGCCAGCCCATACCCGTTAACTTGATAGGGTCCAGATCTTCCATGCATCAGATCTTTTTAACTAGGCCCGCTCCAAAATCCTGTTTGCCCATAACAAGCCCGTTTCAAAAGCTCTCTTTTGACGGCCTGTTTATATGATCCAAGCCCATCTCAAGTACTTTCCTTTGGCCCAATGTTTGCACACAGCTCACATGCAAAATCTTGTTTGCTCTTAACAAGCCTGCCTCAAAAGCTCCCTTTTGATGGCCTATTTATATGATCCAAGCCCATCTCAAGTGTGTTCCTTTGGTGCAATATCTGCACACAGTCTACATGCTTTGTGCCCAACTTCACTATTCACTACATAAGCCCACTATCATGCACACAACCCATTATCTACTTCATCCTGGCTCACACTTAGCATGGATCAATTAACCTCTTTCTTGGGTAATTTCCCAAGAGATCTTAGCTAACATGGCTGCAAGGCCCCACCGCATGTTTGCTTTGCGCATCCTGGCTCCAACACTTAGCCTGGATCCGTTTACTTTATTTGTTTGGGCATTCCTTCCTCATGCCCATGGCTAACATAGGTGCAAGGTCCCACCGTATGTTGCCATTTGCACCTCTGTGATATTAAGTAGGTAACAAACCATCCCACCAGAAAAGTCCGATGTCCTCGTCGGAGCCCAATGCTTCTTGATCTGGTGCTCACCTTGCCACAATATGACATCCCAAATTTCTTTTTCACCTTGCCACTTACCCAAGTGGTCAAATTGTCTCTTATTCTTGCTCACTCCATGAGAAAAAGCCATCTCTAACTCGATATCCCATTGGTTTCCAATCACTTGGGAAGCTCTCTTAGCTTGATTAGAATCGCCAGCATCTTATCCACTCTTGGAATCTCCCTCAACTGTTGTCTTCAATGTCCCCCTCCACTAAAGACATAGGGTCTATCATCTTTTATATCCAACAAATCTTCTTTGATCTGGTACCTCGTACCAAACCTTCCTCAACCTATTTTTTCTGAACACAAATTGGAGCTCTAAAACGAGCTCTCGAAGGTTGACTGCAATCAACTTGCAACGTTGACTCAAATCGAGTCATTCTGTAAGGGGCATATGCATGGACCCTTCCACCAGGTTCAAGCTTAGTCTTGTGTTCCATTGCACATCTCGGATGACCATCCATTTTGATCTCCATTGAAGCCGCCAGGTAAGTGAGATCTCCCTTCTTTAAATCAGACTCAAGCTGAACACAAATTAGGGCTCTAAAACGAGCTCTCGAAGGTTGACTGCAATCAACTTGCAACATTGACTCGAATCGAGTCATTCTGTAAGGGGTATGTGCATGCACCCTTCCACCAAGTTCAAGCCCAATCCTGTGTTCCGCTGCACATCTCGGATGACCATCCATTTTGATCTCCACTAAAGCTGCTAGGTAAGTGAGATCTCCTGTCTTTAAATCAGACTCAAGCTATAAAGTGGACACCATGCCCACTTCCTATTTCTTTTTCCTCTTAAAATGATCTAGACCGATCGTTTTCACGAACCCTAGTGACTTTTCACCGAGAAAAATCAACCTTCTAAGGTACAGTACCACAGTTACTTTGGCTTCTATTAGGAACTCCACTCCCAATATGATGTCAAAGTCATCTAAGTGCACTGCTGTAAGACTGCATGTCCCAGCCCATTGACCAACTTTCAAATTAACCTGTGTTATCCCATGGATGGGCTTCACCTCAGAAATCACCGCCTTGACCCTAGTAGAGTTTTCCTCCAACTCTAAGCCAAGATTATGAATTACCCTGTCAGCAACAAAATTATTAGTGGCACCAGTATCAACCATCACTGGTACCTTTTTTCCGTTCATAGTGGCTTCCACATACATCAAGCTAGGCAGAGTAGGGGTCTTCACAATTTGAATGGCAAGTCTTTTGGCAGTGCAAGGAACGCAAAGGATTTATTCAATCACACAGTTTCTGCCCTATGACATCGTTAGTTTGACCCAAACTAACCAGCCAACTCAATAAACCCACAATCACAAGCGCATATAAGTGTTTATGGGCAACTTCTCTTCTTTGTTTTCTTGCTACTCACACAATTTACAAAGATTGAGCCAAAGGCTTACAAGGAAACTTCTCTCTCTAGAAGTGTTTCTCTCTCTAGTACTCTTGCTCTCTCTTCCTTGAGATATCTGAATAGGCAAAGTGCTACTAGCACAGCTTCTCCCTCTAGAAGTGTTTCTCTCTCTGGCACTCTTGCTCTCACTCTTCTTTGAGATCTCTGAATAGGCAAAGTGCTACTAGCACAACTTCTCTGTCTAGAAGTGTTTCTCTCTCTAGCACTCTATTTCTCACAGTTCTTTGATACCTCTGAATAAGCAAAGTGCTATTAGCATAACTTTTCTCTCTAGGACTCTTGCTCTCATAATTCTTTGAGATCTCTAAATAGGCAAAGTGCTACTAGCACAGCTTCTCTCTCTAGAAGTGTTTCTCTCTCTACATTCTTGCTCTCACTCTTCTTTGAGATCTCTGAATAGGCGAAGTGCTACTAGCATAGCTTCTCTCTCTAGCACTTTTGCTCTCACTTTTCTTTGAGATCTCTAAATGAAAATGAATGAAATTCCTTGGCTATTTATAGCCACTAGCTGATAACCCCAGTTGCTAGGTTTTAGGAGCACCATCTGATCATGACCCATGATCTTATCCACTCATCAAGTAACCACCCATTAACAGTTATCCACACTTTGCACATGTTAGTTGATTTGGTCAATCTGTACACTAAACTGGGTCATCAAACATGGGCCACCTGTATCCTGTAATGCCAACCCGTTTGTGCATGGTTTGCTTAGCTCAGCCCGCTACCTGTCTTAGTCTAGCTTTCCTTAGCACGCCAACTGTTTTGGTTCGGTCCGTGGGTCTTCTTGGCTACTTGGCTACTTGGCCTGCACCAATGCCAGCCCATACCAGTTAACTTGATAGGGTCTAGATCTTCCATGCATCATATCTTTTCAACTAGGCCCGCTCAAAGGCCTGCTCCAAAATCCTATTTGTCCATAACAAGCCCACCTCAAAAGCTCCCTTTTGACGACCTGTTTATATCCAAGCCCATCTCAAGTAATTTCCTTTGGTCCAATGTTTACACACAGCCCGCATGCTTTGTGCCTAACTTCACTGTTCGCCACACAAGCCCACTATCATGCACACAGCCCACTGTCTGCTTCATCCTAGCCCATACTTAGCATGAATCAATTAACTTCTTTCTTGGGTAATTTCCCAAGAGATTGTAACTAACATGGGTGCAAGCCCAACCGCATGTTTGCTTTACGCATCCTAGCTCCAACACTTAGCCTTGATCCATTTACCTTGTTCATTTCAGCATTCCTTCCTCATGCCCGTGGCTAACATGGGTGCAAGGCCCCACTGCATTTGCCATTTGCGCCTCTGCGACATTAAGGGGGTAATAAACAACCCCACCAGAAAAGTCTGACATCCCTTGTCGGAGCCCAATGCTTCCTGATCTGGTGCTCACCTTGCCATAATGTGACATCCGAAATTGCTTTTTCACCTCGCCACTTACCCAAATGGTCAAACTGCCTCTTATTCTTAGTCTCATTAGTTTCCAATCACCCGAGTAGCTCTCTTAGTTTGATTAGAACTGCTAGTATCCTCATTGAACCATTTATGAAAGCTCTCCATGTCTTTCATTATTGATAACCAACAGATAAAGGCCATGAATAACGACCTCCATGTTTCACCCATAGGCAACGATCATCACATGTTTGTCTTTTTCCTCATCTCTATGTCCTCTACCATCTTCGGCCAGCAAAAAGATATAGACAATAGAGCCAGTATCCTATCCACTCTTGGATGCCCAACACACTGAATCTCCCTCAGCTGTTGTCTTTGATGTCCCCCTCCGTTAAAGACATAGGGTCTACCACCCTTTGTATCCAACAAACCTTCTTTGATCTAGTACCTCCGTACCAAACCTTCTTCAACCTGTTTCTTCTGAACAAAAATTAGGGCTCTAAATCGAGCTCTCGAAGGTTGACTACAATCAACTTGCAACAAGTCCAACTGTTCC
The DNA here is from genome assembly GCA_023935145.1 of Bretschneidera sinensis. Lineage (NCBI taxonomy): Eukaryota > Viridiplantae > Streptophyta > Magnoliopsida > Brassicales > Akaniaceae > Bretschneidera > Bretschneidera sinensis. The sequence continues at coordinate 56,989,705 of CM043702.1, read as the reverse complement.
CACAACCCTGTTGACTTAAGTCAAGTCATTCTGTAAGGGGCATGTGCATGAACCTTTCCACCAGGTTCAAGCTCAGTCATATATTCCACTGCACATCTCGGATGACAATTCGTTTTGATCTCCACTAAAGCCGCCAAGTAAGTGAGATCTCCCTTCTTTAAAACGGAATCAAGCTGTAAAGCAGACATCAAACTATGTGATTGAATATATGCAATGGAACAACAAAATCCATATGATCCAATGATCCCACATATTGAAGAAGAAATTTCCAAGGAGATGGAAAGTATATAAATTATTGATTTGGATACTTTTGATTTTGACAATCATGATCTTACCCTACTACAACAACAACAAGAAATGGTACATCTTCTCTCATGCAATTCTAGCGTTGAGGAGAAGCAATATTTTCTCTCTACTATTTCTTTTTCATATTAACAAAACGAAGATTATGTCTATACTCGAGATAGAAAAACACAATTTTGCCAATATTCAAGAGAAACTGCAAGTTCAAATCGAAGTGCAAGATCAAGAAATGGCACAAGACATGCAAGAAGCACGAAAGATTGCTACAATATATTGCAAAAATGCCTTAGATGAGATTGAATACAAGGTTGCGAAATTCGAAGAATTGCCCATAGAATTGTTTAGGAAATGTATGGAGTATGTGGCGAAGATTGACAAAAATCAGTTTCAAAATCAGTTTCTTGTTGATGGGCCAACGAAGATGCCCAAAGGCCTACAACTTTTGCTTGACTATTTCAATAAGAAAGAGCTCTGCAAGATCATTAACGTGGATGAATTTTTCGCCTATGATGTGTTCTTGATTGAGGCTTGCAGTGTCTTTCTTCTTGGTAATGGTCTGATTGGATACTTGGGTTTGGTGATATTTTCACACATGTATGAGACTGATTCGTTAGCAATTCATAGTGAAATTAATTGGTACGACTTAGCTCGGGTGTTTCTAGTATTGAGAAAATTCAAGATTTTCTCTCTACTCTCTTTGTCATCTCAACAAGAAGAAGATTGTGTCTATACTGAAGATGTGCAAGAACAAGATTTGATCTATGTCCAAGAAGTGATGCAAGTTCAAATGGAAGACCATTGTCAACGCACAATGATGATGCACGTTGTGCGGGCGAAACCTGACTCCACAATCATTCTCCACTCACTCTCTTCTCTCCACACCCTGAAATTGATCCTAAAGGCTTGCCTTTGATTTTCAATTCCAATGATTGGACAGAAAACATAGATAGGGGCAAATGGCCTAAATGGGTTAAAACAATGACATCTTTGCATGAATTCGTGGGGAAAAAAGCGAGTAACTATAATGCCATCTTATGTTCGAAGTACCAAATCATAACAAACACTGCTTTGCTTCTAGAGGTTACAGAGCAATGGTGGAGTGACACAAAAAGTTTCAAATTTTATTGAGGTGAAGACACTATTACGCTGGAGGATGTGAGGATTCATAAGGACCAGTTGCAGAGCATGGGTAACGTTTCTTTGGGCATTAATCCTCTGATGCCAGCACCAGTTTCATTTACAAAGCAGATGACCTATGGCTCGTTAGTCAGTTTGATGCAAGAAAATGATAAGAAGATGATGCTTGGCCTAGCCTCTTCTAGTACTACAGGGGAGCAAGAAAATGCAACTTAGATAAGAATTTGAAGTTCTTGGTTGTTAAGGATGATGATATCTGAAAGTTGTTTGAGGAAATGCCGCAAAGAAGAATGCTTGATGCTGATTTGAATGTATGGTTGGGTGATTATGCAGTGGCAACTAAAGGTATTGCATTTTTTACAATAATTTTCGAGGTGGCAAACACAATTGTTAAAGGTTCCAATGCATCAAGATAATGCAGTTGCTACCCAAAGAGGTGAAAGCCTTGGGATCTTGATTCATTCTTGCGGTGTTGTTATTCTTTGTACTGGTCTAATTGGGTACTTAGCTCGTATTCGTATGATAGTTGCACACATGCATGAGAATAATTTGTTCACAGTCCATGGTGAAATTGATTATTGTAACGAGGGCATTACTTAAACCTTGAGGACAAGGTTGACTTAATGAGTTGGGAAATGATACGAATAGAATTAGTATTAGAGGGCATGTTATTTGAATAAGGGATTAGTTAGTTGTTAGTAGTTGGTTAATAGTTTATTAATTAATTAGGGAGTTAGAATGGTAGTTGGTTACTCCTTGTATTCATCCCTTATAGCCTATATAAGGCATTGTACACGAATTTGTAAGATTAAGAAATAAACAAGAAACCTTTTGGTTTATAATTTCTCTCTTTTCTCTCTATTTTCTTAGGGGTTGTGATGAAGACAAATAGGTAGAAACAGAAATAGAATCAAATTGAGAAAGGGGAGAAACAACAAAGAAGCAGCAAAGGAACATACAAAAATAGACTAGGTAGAAAAGAAAATAGAACAAAGAGAGAATAGACCAAGAACAGGGAGAAGGGGACAAGAGATATACCAAGACTTAAGTTTATTCCATAATCAAAGTGTGCCTTACAATCTTAATATCAGTGCTCTCATATAGGCACCAAACATTATTTAAAAAAGAAAATAAATCAAATCTTAATAATTATTTAATTGCCTAAATCTAATTTTCCTGAAATATATGTCCAAGAATATTATCATTACAACATAATTTCAACATTCCAAAATAATAAATATCCTATTTCCTATTCTGCATCATTCTCCTCCACTTACAAAAAACTCGACTATGAGTTTTGAAGGGGTGAAGTATCAAAACTTGTGATTCTTGAAGTGGGATGGCAAATACTTGCAATTTCGAGATGTAGCATTCTTGATCTGGCAAAAGAAAGATATAAGAGGAGTTGTTGAGGAGCCTCAATCCAGTGCAGGAGGACGAAATCAATGTAAGGAAGGTCACATGCACAAATATTTCTCTCATCTTGGCTTTGGCCTTGTTCATTTTGAAGTGACTCAATAGGTACATCCTCAAAGTGAATGGTAGAGCTTTTTTAAGATGATTTGTTCGTTCGTTTCAAACTCTGTATATATTGGAGAAACAAGTTCATACTCGTTTTGAAGGGAAGCCTGATTGGTAGGAGTTTTGGTGAAAGCTGCTTCTACTTGTTGTTTCACTTGTTCAATGAGTTGTTGCATCGTGAGAATTCGGGTTTCAAAGGTGGAATACTTGATCTCCAATTGACAACAATTATCATAAATACACCGACAATCTGACTCAGTTTTAGCCAAAATAGCATATTGAGGCCAATAATATTGCAAGAGAGCTTGAAATTCCACTGAATTAGAGAAAAGATTAATTTTCTCCACATGACCAAACAGACCAAAAACTTGATAGAGCACATCTTCTGTAGTACATGATGAACTGTAATCAGAAGATCTCGACTAAACTCATTCATCCCTCACAAGTGACTCCAATTTGATGTAAATAAAGAAAGAATGTAAATAAAATAGAAAATGGTTTTTTTTATTTCCTTCTCTTTTCCTTTTTTCTGTAATTATTTTTTTTTCTAATAATTTTTTTTTTTGCTTTTTTTTTATTACAAAAACCAACAACTAATAAGCAGAGAGTAAATAAATAAATAAACTTAACTTTTTTTATTTGGGCTCAGTTGCTAGCTCGACTCGGGTGACGGCTCAGCTTAGCTTGGGGACTGTTTGGCTAGGTCAAATGTAGATCCAAACCAGTTGGTCGGGTTGGATTTGGGCTGCATGGATTCTGGGTATTCTAGACCGAGCTTCTATGGAGTGGTCGAAAATGTGCTGTCGATCACAGTGCTGGTGTCGGCTGGGGCGGCCGGTGATTGGAGACGTTGGATTGGGCTGTGAAAGATCCAAGCAGGTCGTGGTGGCTTTGGTGGTGGAGACGGCCGCTGCGTGGTATTCGAGATAGAATAAATCGGCAATTTTCGACCCCGGTGGTGGCCTCAGATCCCGACGAGAGGTTTTCAGTAGTGGGGGCGACGGCAAAGCATGCGGTGGGGCATGGGGTCGAAACACGGCGAAATTCTGGGGTCTTGGTTGCATGATAATTTCTGTTCTGATAGTGGTGGTGGCAAAAGCTGGAAGTCGACGGAAAGTGGTGGAGGGAGTCTTTTTTTTTTTTTAATATACGAATGCAATATGTGATTTAAGGGATAGATAGGACATGATGCATTATCTTTTGGCTCTGATACCATTTGATGAAGGACAAATAGGTAGAAACAGAAACAAATTAAGAAAGGGGAGAAATAGCAGAGAAACAGTAGAGGGATCAAACAAAAATAGACTAGGTAGAAAAGAAAACTGAACAAAGGAAGAATAGACCAAGAACAGGGAGAAAGGAACAAGAGATATACCAAAACTCAAGTTTATTCCATAATCAAAGTTTGCCTTACAATCTTAATATCAATACTCTTATATAGGAACCAAACATTATTTAAAAAAGAAAGTAAATCAAATCTTAATAACTATTTAATTATTTAAATCTAATTTTCCTAAAATATATGTCCAAAAATATTATCATTACAACATAATCTCAACATTCCAAAATAATAAATATCATCTTTCCTATTCTGTATTAGGTTGGTCACTAGCTGTCAATTATCTTCATTTTCCTTATAATTCACCATCAAAATCCATATCTATCTTCATTACCACTAAGAATCATCATCCACCTAAAATCTCGTTCGTATAACGTACCCATTTCACACGCGACACAATCATAGTGTGGGTTTGAGAACCTTGTTTGACATTCCTTTAAAACTTTAGTCACGTTTCATTCTCAGCCCAACAAAAGAAGGTGGTTTTAGGTGAGTTGGGCTGACTCATCTTGAGTTGCTTATAATTTTTTTGACCTATTATCATTGGCTGCTATCCTTCTACAGCGCTATTGAGACTAACGCTAAAATAAGTACGCACATTGTTTAATTATTTAGAACATCTTAATACTACTAAATATATAATGAGTCGGTACACTCCTATTCCACATTTGGACTTCTTTAAGCCAGATTATCATGTCTTGAACTTGGAGCAAATGACAAGTCAGACGCTTGGATACCTATCCAAATCCGACACTAGCACTCAAGTACGATATAGGTTTGGACCATCTATTCTGTATCTGAGAAGGCCCCTTATTTTTTAGATTCTTAAGTGGTCCTAGGCTACTATCTTAGGATCTCTTGAAATTAAGAATTAAAAAAAAAAATTATATTTTTTATTAATAATCTGAATACAATTCAACAATATTATATATAGATTTAAAAATATTAAACTTAATAGGACTAACAGACATTAACTAAATAAGATAGATATAAATAAGACGAAAAAAATTTACTAAGACACATAATAAAAAACTTAATTAAGACTCTCAATATAAATCTAATTAGGACTCTCAACAGGATTTATGATGATGCTTTCAAATTTCAAGAGGTCAGGTGCCTTTTTGTTTTTTGTTTTTTTTTTTTTCCGGTTTACAGATTTTTCTTTCCATTTATAATCTTTCTTTATACATATTCCTTCAAGTGAGGATTATTCTGATGATATCTAGTTTGTTTTCCTCAGGAATGGATATCAGAATGTTATACCTGGAGGAAGCTTGTTGACGTTGAACAATACCTAATGCATGCTGGGAAGTCATGGCGGAAAAGCAATTTCTCCTGTGGGATGAGCCATGGTAATAGAATTTGTGTACTTGTTATAACAATATTCAGTGAAGAGCATCTAACACCTTGACAATAAATGTTTTAAACGTTTTGCACATATCACTTGTTTTACTTTTGTTCTTTCCTTTTATTTTATTGGGTAAAAGCACTTTGCCCCCTGTGGTTTCCATTATCCCCTCTATTAAGATCTGATGGGATCAGCCATTTTTAATTAAGACAAGCTCCACTTTGCCGCACTTTAGACTTGAATAGGGTAGAAATGGTGATAAGGTTGCATTCTGTGTGTAAAAATGAGTTAAAATAGGTGAAACTCGTTTTTTTGCTCAGCTAAAATGATTGAAAATCACATTCTCCATCCAATGTTATTCTTCTCTTTTTTTTTTTTGGTTGTGGGGGGAGGGAGCAATGGAAAAAATAAGTGTCCAAACAAAACCACACTACAAGGAGGTGAAGTATTTTTCATCCTGTTTTATTTTATTCGGTAGTTTGTTAGTCTGTTTTTCAGGCTTTCACTTTATCACTTGTCTATGCATTGGATTCATAAGTATTGAAGCCATTTGAAGATGAATTTTGGGTGTTCACTATATCTTTATAGAACTGTAATATAATTATTTGTGTTGTTTAATATGTTGATTAAACTTTAAAAGAGAAATATAGTAGCATTTTCTTCCCTTGTATGAGGTTCTTATTTTCTTAGGATTTTTTAAATTGTCTAATAGGTCTTGCTTCCCCCGTATATTTTGTTCTAGCAATCGGGCGTTTATGCAAATGGGCCATGATTTACATAAATAGTATGTTTGCTGATTGGTTTTTGAATAAGAATAAAGAATGGCAATGTGCTATTAGGGCCCAAGTGGATTCACAATAGCATTGGGCCTTGTTGGTACCGTCAGGAACGTAATAAGAAGAAGAATCCTATACTGAATCTCTTATTATACGGAGTAGAAACAATATTGATCGCATTTTAGTGTTTGGGTGGTCTCTTTTAAATCAAGTTATGTACCTCATTGAAATAAACACCTCTCTTAATCAAGTATGAATCAATTATGTGACTAAGCTAAGCTTGTCAAATAGTAATCCTAACCCAATGATTAACATTAAGTGAAAGAAAAAGTTAAGAGACTACAGTTTTTTTACCAGCTTTATATTTAGCAAAGGAAAGGGGAACAAAGGCCCAAAGCATGATGCATTTATTTTGTAATACAATCAAGTACTTTCTTTTTTCTTTCTTTTGGCATGGCATAATGTTTTTTCAGTTAAGCAAGAGTATGACTATGAGCCCGTTTAGCTTAGCTCTGACGTTCAACAGCTTATTGCTTTACCTAGAAGCAGGTTAAAGCGGGTTAATTATTAATGTTCCTTTAAGCAGTTTAGCATTTGGGTAATAAGTGCTGAAGTTATAGATAGGATGTGTTTGGTAAAGAAATGCTTAAATCAACTTATAGTTGTCAAAATAACCAGAAAGGACATGAGAGGATATGGTTATTGGAAGATTGATTTTCCAACATAATTTTGATTAGATAAATTACTTTTTAACTTCTTTAAATGAGAACTAAGAAATAAATAAATCTGAGGATAAAATTTATGTTAATTTAAATGAAAATCGATAAAATTTTAATAATTACAATTATAATTTGAGTGAGAGAGAGAGATCGAAATGGGTTGGGATATAATTTTTTGAAAAGATCAGGGGCAATTCTGTCCTTTTCTTGGTCAATCTAACTTAAGTAAGTGCAGCTTATCTCATAAGCCCCCACCACTGCTTCTCTATTTTGAGATTTAAGCAACTTTTTCCAAGAATTGTAGTATCCCTTTTATGTACCTTTTTTTAAATAAAATTTTTATCCTTCTAATTGATTAATGTTAATTTAAATGAAAATTCATAAAATCTTAATGACTACAATTATAATTTGAAAGAGAGAGAGAGTAGAAAGATCAAAACGGGTTGGGATGTAATTTTTTGAAAAGGTCAAGGGCAATTCTGTCCTTTTCTTGGTCAATCTAACTTAAGTAAGTGCAGCTTATCTCATAAGCCTCGCACCCCTGCTTCTCTATTTTGAGATTTAAGCAACTTATTCCAAGAATTGTATTATCCCTTCCATGTACCTTTATTTAAAATAAAATCTTTATCCTTCTAATTGACACAAGTTGTTTAAAGCAATATTGATATCAGATACTGTGATGTCTCAAGATGAGGATCAAGTCTTGGTATCTCACATCGGTTAAAGAGAATGTTGCTGGGCTATTTATAAGTGATAGTCATCTCAATTTGCATAACGCATTTTTAAAACCGTGAGGCACATGGTGCCAAAGCAGGCAATATTATGCAAGTGGGTTAGGTCGGGAGACCGTTGCGCCACTCTGACATAACGCGTTTTAAAGCCATGAGGCACGGAGTGCTAAAGCGGACAATATTTTGCAAGTGAGTTAGGTCGGGAGACCACTGCGCCATTTTAACATAACGCGTTTTAAAGCCGCGAGGCACGGGATGCCAAAAAAGACAATATTATGCCAAGTGAGAGGTCGGGTCGTTATAAATACCTTGTGATCTATACATGTATTTTGTATTTTTGGACTCCGTAATGAGTCTATGTTCTGAATCCAAAGAGTGCTTGCAGATAAAAAAGGATCCCTTCCTAGAAAATTTCAGAAGCAAGTTGATAAAGGATCAATATCAAAGCCAACTGCTTCCGCATCTTCCAAGGTAATGTTTGCTTATTACTGTAATCTTTTTTTTTTCTTTTTTTTTTTAAGTTCCCATATATTCCAAGGCTGATTTATTTCTTTTGCCTTATGTCTAGCAGAGTCGAGCTTCTAATCCTGTCAAAGAGGGATTTTCCTCTTCTGAGTTGAAAAAATGGGGTATAGATGATCTGAATAGAACCATCTCATGGCTCGAAAGTCAAGAGGAGAAGGTAAGTGGTGTTGATTTTTTTTTTTTTAAATTCTAAATCTTTGTTTTTTTTTTCATAAGCTGCTGCAGTGCTTTGATATTTTGATTTTCGATAACTGCGGCATACTTTCACATCGAGTTGGTTCAAAGGTGTGGAACCTCATTGTGTACATATATTTTGACAGCCAGAACCAAGCAAGAAAAAGCAAATAGCTGCTGAAGGGATCTTAACTTGTTTGTAAGATGCCATAGATTCTCTTGAACAAAAGCAGGTATAATGCTCTCGGGGAAATACATTTTGCTCTTTAAGATGTCTAGGAATAACTATTTGATTTAGTTTAGGTCTCTTTCTGGAGAAATAATTGGATCTGGTTGGAGAAATTTGCCTAATTCATATCCATTTATACATTGGTAAGCATCTGAGGAGAGGATATTTACATTCACCTTTAATGATTGACTCTCTGTAGGTCTTATGCATTTCCTAATGCCACCGTATATACTTCTATGGACAACATCTTTAAATTTCTCCTCCAAGCACTATCAGTAGTTTTTTTTTAATATATATATATATATATATATATATAAATTTCTGCACATTATAAGGAATAGTTGAGCAACTTAATTTATACAGCAATCTCCTTTTGCTCTGTTGCAGTACCGTTCACAGCTGCTGTGTCATGTACTGTACCTGCTATATAACCCTGTTGGCTGTTAGAACCTAATTTGCTCCTGAATGAAGGAAACATTAAATTATCCAGAATCGTTGCAGATTGCTGATTAATCTTTACTCAGATCACTGACTAGACTTCCTATGTTTGGCCCTTGGAACACATTCCAGGAGCAAAGAAATTGTTACACATTGGGTCATTTTGTTTTTCTCACATTGCTGGTGTCACAGTTTTCCTGTCTGACAAATATCGTCATTTATTGAAGCTTATTCATTGTAATACATTTGTTCGACTCATAAATTGATTTTTTCCCCATATACGAAACTTTTAGAAGTTGAATTTTGATACCTCTTCTTTGGCAATGTTTTGTTTGTAGTTTCCAGTTAAGGTATAGCCATGCTTCTATTGGCTTTTAGCTTTCAAATTTATTTTTCATTTTTTGCCTGATGTTTAATTTAAGAGAGGAAGTGAGACAATACAAAAAGAAGAATTGTACTGAATGGTGTAATTTACTTACAAGGGAGCTATCCTATTTATACAAGCAAAAAAGAGAATAAGCCCATATAATACATTAACATCCCCCCTCAAACTCAAGGTGGTAAGTGGGAGGTGAACTTGAGTTTGGAAACCAGAAAGTGAAAGTGTCCGGGTGGATGAGCCTTAGTGAAAATGTCAGCTGTCTGATCGGCTGAACTGACGGATTGTAGACGAACCGTGTTATGGAGAATGTGATCATGGATGAAGTGACAATCATTCTTGATGTGTTTTGTACGCTCGTGGAAGACATCATTGTGAGCGATCTGAATAGCACTCTTGTTGTCACAGTGTAGGATAGTGGCAGCAGGAGAAGAGATACCCATGTCAGCGAGTAGCCATCGAAGCCAGAGAAGTTCTTGAGTTGCATCAGCCATGGCACGATATTCAGCTTCAGTACTGGAGCGAGCAACCACAGTTTATTTCTTACTATGCCAGGAAATGAGAGAATTGCCCAAAAAGAAACAGTAACCAATGGTTGAACGTCTGTCGGTGGGGTCTTCGGCCCAATCAGCATCAGAATAGGCTTGTAAGACGGGGGCAGACTGTGTTGAGAAATGAAGCCCGTGAAATAAAGTACCATTGACATACCAAAGAATGCGAAGAACAGCCGAGTAATGGGTGGTCCGAGGAGCGGACAAGAATCGACTGACTTGATGAACGGCATAGGCAATGTCAAGGCGAGTGACAGTAAGATATACAAGACTTCCAACCAGTTGGTGACATAGAGTGGCATCCTGAAGAGGTGAACCATCGAGTGGGGTAAGTCTGACGTTCGGCTTGAGAGGAGTAGTGGCAGTGGTTGAGTCAGTGATCCTAGCCTTGGAAAGGAGATCCGAGGCATATTTGGCCTGAGAGAGAAAAAATCCATCAGAATTAGATGAGACTTCCAGGCCAAGAAAATAGGTTAGCGCACCAAGATCTTTCATCTGGAATTGGCCACTGAGAAACTTTTTTTGAGTCAGAAATACCATATAGATCATCTCCAGTAATAACCATATCATCCATGTATAGTAGAAGAAGGATAATATCGTTGGTAGTATGACGGATAAACAGAGTTGAATCATGAGCACTCGGTGTGAACCCAAACTGATGAATGGTAGTGCTGAATTTGGCAAACCAGGCACGTGGAGCTTGTTTCAAACCATATAGGGCACGGCGAAGGCGACAAAATTTGTTTCGAGGGGCATCCAAGCCGAGAGGTGTATGCATATAGACTTCCTCAAAAAGATCCCCATTCAGAAATGCATTTTTGACATCCATTTGAAATAGAGTCCATCTTCGAATAGCGACAACAGCAATGAGTGTACAGACAGATGTGAGCCTCACCACTAGATCAAATGTCTCTTCATAGTCAATGCCATATTCCTGAGCAAATCCCTTGGCAACATGTCGGGCTTTATATCTTTCAATAGAGCCATCAGAAAGTGTCTTGATCTTAAACACCCATTTGCACCCAGTAAGAGTTTTTCCAAGGGGCAGATCAACAATATCCCAGGTATGAGTTTTAGCTAGGGCCTGAAGTTCTTCATCCATTGCTTTCTGCCAAAGAGGATTAGTATTAGCCTTCTTATAGGATTGAGGCTCATGCAGATGAAGTATAGTGGAAAAACAATGATAATCAGCAAGATGAGAAGGGGGATGAGTTACCCTGGTAGATCTGCAGGGGTGATCTGGAGGATGGCTCTCAGAGGGAGTCGGTGTAGACTCATCAGACATAAGAATATCCTCGGGCACGACCGATTGAGTTGGGAGGTGAGGTCAGCCGATGGTTCTGGAGCTAGAGCTGGGTACCTGAAACTGGATTCTCAGGAAATAACTCAATAGATGGATTAGTAAAGAATATGAAGTTAGTGATGGTTGACATGTCAAATGACCGTAAGGAAGAGAAAATTTGATGTTCCCAAAAAATGACATGACGAGAGATACGAAGAGTTTTAGAAATAAGATCCCAGCATCGATACCCCTTATGTTCAATACTATATCCAATGAAACAACACAAATGAGCCCTTGGTTGTAATTTGTTGTGTTCATGTGGTTTGAGAAGAACAAAACAAACGCAACCAAAGACTCTGAGGTTAGAGTAATCAGGAGGTTTATCGAAAAGGCGCTCGAATGGAGACTGATTTTGGATTGTAGCGAAAGAGACACAATTGATTGTGTACACTGCGGTTAAGGCAGCATCACCCCAGAAACATTCAGGATATGATGACGAAATGAGTAGAGCACGAACGGTGTCAAGAATATGTCGATGTTTGCGTTCGGCTCATCCATTTTGTTGGGAGGTTCCAGGGCACGAGAGGTGGGGGAGCGTTCCATTTTTGTGAAATAGGTTTAGAAAAGCATGGTCTTTATATTCCATTACATTATCTGAACGAAATTTTTTGATATTCCGAGAGAATTGAGTTTGAACCATAGAAAAAAAATCAGAATATATTTGAAAGAGTTCAGATCTGCTTTTCATAAGAAACAACCAAGTATAACGATAATAGTTGTAGCTCGAGATTTCAACCCAAGAGGGGGGTGAATTGGGTTTTTTTAGAAACTTTTCGCAGAATTAATATAAGTTTATAAAAACTAATAAGCAACAAATAATAAATACAAGTAATGAGCTGTAAATAAAGAGTTTAAGAAAAGAGGATGCAAACACAGTTATAGTGGTTCGGCAATATCGGATTCGTTCCAACCCTACGTCTACTCTCTTCAAGGAACACCTTGAAGTAATCCACTAAGAAACCTTAGTCGCACAACTTAGCCAGGTGTTGCACAAACCGTTCACAAGAAAATTACAGGAATTGCTTAAACCGAAAAATCCCCTTCCTTTCGGAAGTTTCCCCTTCCTCTCGGAAGTAATCTCTTTACAAAGATGGTGTAAAGTAAAAGGTAGAGAGACAGCAAATGAAAGCTTATTACAACAGAAATGTCTCTCTTTCAAAGTAAAGCTTGAAGAAATGGCTCAACAAGATTATTTCAAAGCTTTTTGTGTTTCAAGAGTATAAAAACTTGATTATGTGAGATCAACTCTTTTTGAATATATGCTGCTTGTTCTTGAATGCTTAACTGAATGGGTTTATATAGCAATCAATTAATATGGCCGTTTAGTACTTTAATTTGAAAAAGATTTACTTTAAAACGTTCAGATTTGGAGTCCAACGGTCATATTTTTGAATTACCAGTCGACTGGGTCGAGATACCAGTCGACTGGGTTCACTTGAAAAATATTCATTTGCAGACCTTCTGGGTATCTAGTCGACTGGTATATATCATCCAGTCGACTGGGGACTTTCTGTCCATTTTACCAGTCGACTGGGTTGATTCATCCAGTCGACTGGAAACTTACTGGTCAAAGTACCAGTCGACTGGGTTGTTTCATCCAGTCGACTGGGTACCTTCTGACCTATATACCAGTCGACTAGGTTGTCATCCAACCCAGTTTTTCTTCTGTTTTTCATCAAAAATATTTTAAAAATAATGGTTTTAGAAAAACCTTTTGTGTTTGAGCCATTGAACAAGCTAATACAATGTATGAGTGAGACTTACATTGGTTCTAAACCTTAAGACCTATACTAGATCTTCAGTCTTCACTTGATACTTGATTTGGTTCGAGTTTTTACACTTTGTTCCTTGGTTGAATGTGTTTGATCCTTAATACAACTTAGTTTAAACATGTTATTTAAATAACAGTTGTGTTTTGCCATCATTAAAATGGTGAGGGTCAACAATCTCTCCATTTTTGATGATGACAAAACTAATAATGTAAAAATAGTTTTAAAAACTAAGTGATATGATTTTACAAAAAATTTGGACAGAGTCTCCTCTGTTTTTCGAGTAAAACCACCCTGTAAACAAGCAAACACAGTTTATATTTCTTTCAACCAATCCAGAATTAAACTCAACCAATCAATAAACATTTTTACAAAGTTATGGAGCAATGCTCCCCCTAAATTTATGCATTGGTTGCGTTTTACTTAGATTTTCTCGTTTTTCTCATTTTTCTCCCCCGTTTTGACAACAGCAACTAAAGGGGGCATAACATAAAAAAATAAGCTACTTAGCCAATATAGTCAAATAGAGTATAAGAAAACAAAGTTGTACGCGAAGATTTGGCTTCGTTCGAATTTTGGAAGCCTTCTCGGGAAGAACCGGAACTTTTTCAAGCGTATAAACATTTTAAAGCAATTTTAGTGACCAAACAGAGTTTTAAAATAGTGCAAACATATCACAAATAGCGTAAATGAATGCAAGAAATATGGCTAATAGTAATATATCATCATAGAGAAAAAGTCAATATAGTCAGGGCTTCACAGAGCCATAACTAAGAAAAAAAATAGAACATGAGATGTCCGTGCTATGTGATAAGAACTGGAAAAGCGCTAAGTACAGATAAAAGATAGAGACTCAAGGTGCAGGAGAGTCTGAGCTATCATGAAGAAGTTCCCTAATCTCAGCTAGGGAACCCTCGGTGTGCTCTCGATGTAACTCGAAGTCGTCCCGTAGGTGGTCTATAGAGGAGTTTAATCTCTGGTAATCAGACTGCATGGATTGAAAACCAGACTCCATTATCATCTGGAGACTCGTGATAGCTCGTAGGATGTCACCATAACCAGTCTGTCCAGTACTCGAGTCACCAATGGGAGGTGCTCGGGTATCCGTCTCCATCTCAGCAGCCGTTTCAGCATCCTCATCACTGTTACTCGCATCCTCTCGGATCTTTAGGCGCTTTTCAGCCTTCGAATAGAGGAACCCTTCACGAACAGTACATCCCATCTTCTTCAGAGATGAGATGTTGATGATGTCCGTCAATCTGATATCCTGAGCCTCGGAGGCAGGCAAAGGTACCCGAAAGTGCTGGAGGATGAACGTAATGAGCATCCCATAAGGAAGACACCCGGAGTCGTTTGCTTCGCCGTTTATTATGTTTGCGAGCAGCAGAGGATATATATTGAAGTGGTGCCCAGATTTTAGGCACCAAATCAATACCGTATCTATTTTAGATAAATACCCTCTACTTCCGAGTCTCGGGTGGATGGTCCAACTGACAATCAACTGAAATATCTTTGAGTCGAGGGGCAAGTCACTACATGTGTGAAATGTTGTGGGTCTGTACACATAGTTAGGGTCGCCCCTGACTATCCGACAGGCCTCATCAACTTCAAAGTTGTCTGGCCATCCATCCAGACTCCATTGAACCCCCCTTATAGGGATTCTCAGAAGGCTCATCAAGAGGTCAGTGTTGACCTCAAACTCCACACCGCTAACTCTGGTTCTGAATCTCAGAGCCAGAGGACCGGGTTTCACCAAGTTCGCATAGAACTGGTGAATCAGTCGTGGGTAATATTTTTCATGAATTCTGACAAGTGGGGTCAGATTTATTGCCTCAAAGGCTGGTAGAATATCAAAATTACCATGGCGAATAGAGTCGAAATCAACGACTCTACCCGTCATGATTTTCTTGTGACGGATTATAGAATTATACCTCTTATGAGCCGCTGGGCTGTAAAATAGAGTCTGCTCCAACTCTGTTCTGGGCTCCTTGCTGGATGACCCTGCTGCTCCCTTCCCTTTCGACTCCGAAGCCGAAGGTTTTGAAGACCTTGGCTTTTTAGGCGCATTAGGTCCATTTGTTGTGAGTTTAATACGGATTTTGTCACTCATTTTGGAGAAATCTGGAGTTTTTGGAAAAAAAGTGATTTTGGTAAAAAATGAGAGATTTTAACCGTAGAAAGTTAAAAATCTCTTTTGGAATGTGTAGATCGGTGTGTTTAGAAGGGATTTGGATGGTTTTGGATCAAAAAGATGAATTTTTCTAGAGAGAGAAAGCTTGGGCTCTTTGAAAATGGCGTAAAAATGGCGAAAATGAACAGTCCCTTTAATAGAATCGCGATACCAGTCGACTGGGGTCAATATACCAGTTGACTGGGTCCCTTTGAAAAGATGAATAGTTTCTTTACCAGTCGACTGGGTAAACGTACCAGTCGACTGGGTAAACTGGTAGTGAGCTACCAGTTGACTGGGTTATCTTTACCAGTCGACTGGAAGACAAGGGTTTTTCAAAAAATTGGCTCCAAATAGGATTTGATCTTATAGACGACTGGAGAAGACTTACCAGTCATCTGGAATATTTGGCAGAGAATTACCAGTCGACTAGGTCAAAAGTACCAGTCGACTGGAAGATCAGGCAGAGACTTACCAGTCGACTGGAGCACATTTACCAGTCGACTGGATCCTGAGTAAAATTTCCAGTCCTGAATTTTTTAGCACGATTTTTTTTATCTATGACATTTTTGAGTGAGGGGAATAATTAAACATGGATTAATACTCTATCACTCAATGTCAAACATGCAAATGATGAAATGAGATGCAATCAAACATTCAGTTTATCAAAATCAAGCAATCCTATCAACATTCTAATCTTACAAAAACTAGCTTCACTTAAGGGTTTCGTAAGAATATCAGCAATTTGATCTTCTGAAGGTATGAATTCTAATCTTATATCACCTTTCTGAGCATGATCTCTTAGGAAATGATGTCTAATCTCTATATGCTTGGTTCTAGAGTGCTGAATAGGATTTTTGGTTAGGTTGATGGCACTAGTATTATCACAAAATATAGGAATATTTTTGAGACTAATGCCATAGTCTTCTAGTTGTTGTTTCATCCATAGTACTTAGGCACAACAACTGCCAGCTGCTACATATTCCGCCTCAGCGGTTGATAGTGCAACTGAATTCTGTTTCTTGGAGAACCAAGAAGTTAACATAGCACCTAAGAATTGGCATGTTCCACTTGTGCTATTTCTATGTAACCTACATCCAGCAAAATCAGCATCTGAATATCCTACTAGCTCAAAAGATGATTCTCTAGAGTACCATAATCCTATGGTTTGGGTCCCTTGTAGATATCTAAGGATTCTTTTTACTGCAACTACATGTGATTCCTTAGGATTAGACTGAAATCTAGCACACATGCATACACTGAACATTATATCAGGTCTACTTGCAGTCAAATATAGTAAAGCACCTATCATGCTTATATAATATTTAGAATCTACAGTTTTACCTCATTCATCAAGATCAAGTTTGGTGGTTGTGCTCATAGGCGTTCCAACTGGCTTTGAGCTTTCCATCCCGAACCTTTTTAATAGATCTTTGATGTACTTTTGTTGATTGATGAAGATACCTCTTTTTAGTTGCTTGATTTGCAGTCCAAGGAAGTAGGTAAGTTCTCCCATCATGCTCATTTCAAATTCACCTTGCATGCACTTTGCAAACTCTTGACACATAGATTCATTAGTAGCACCAAATATAATATCATCAACATATATTTGAACTATCAAAGTGTCATTCTTGTGAGTTTTTGTGAAGAGAGTTGTGTCTATTTTACCTCTTACAAAATCATTGTTAATAAAAAATTTACTTAATCTTTCATACCATGCTTTTGGAGCTTGCTTTAACCCATATAGAGCTTTAGAAAGTTTATAGACATGATTTGGAAGACTAGGATTTTCAAATCCAAGAGGTTGTTCAACATAAACCTCTTCTTCTATAAAGCCATTTAAAAAGGCACTTTTCACATCCATTTGAAATAGCTTGAATTTATTAAAGCATGCAAAGGCTAATAACATTCGAATAGCTTCTAATCTAGCTACAGGAGCATAGGTTTCATCAAAATCTATTCCTTCCTCTTGGTTATATCTCTTAGCAACTAGTCTAGCCTTATTTCTAGTTACTATACCATTTTCATCCATTTTATTTCTATATACCCATTTAGTTCCAATAATTGAATGATCTTTAGGTCTTGGAACTAGTTTCCAAACATTGTTTCTCTCAAATTGATTTATCTCTTCCTGTATTGCAATTATCCAATCATTATCTTTTTCAGCTTCTATAAATGTCTTAGGTTCTACTTGAGACAAATAAGCTACAAAATTGCAAATATTTCTAATGGAAGAGCGAGTTCTTACCCCTTGTGAAGGATCACCAATTACTTGATCAATTGGATGATGATTTACATACCTCCAATCCTTGGGTAGATTTTCCTCTTGTTGACTTGAGGATGGTTGGTCCAAATTGGGAGTTGCCATCCCTTCATTTGTTTGAGAAGAACTCACTTTTGGGTCAACAATGGGAGTAAGAGTTTCCATTCTTGGAATAAAATCTGCATCATCTTTAAAGGAAACTTCTCCACTACTCATTGGGTTAGATTCATCAATAGTTACATGCACAGATTCTTCTACTACTAGAGTTCTCTTATTGAAAACTCTATAAGCCTTACTAGTAGTTGAATATCCTAAAAATATCCCTTCATCAGTCTTGGAATCAAATTTACCCAAGTTAGTTTTATTGTTATTTAAGATGAAGCACTTACTACCAAAGGCACGAAAATAGGACATATTGGGCTTTCTCCCTTTCCATAGTTCATATGGTGTTTTATCAAGCAAAGGCCTTATCAAAATTCTATTTAAAATATAGCAAGAAGTATTTACGGCTTCAGCCCAAAAATATTTTGGTAAATTATTTTCACAAAGCATTGTTCTTGAAAATTCTTCTAGAACTCTATTTTTCCTCTCAACAACTCCATTTTGTTGAGGAGTTCTAGGAGCTGAAAAGTTGTGATTAATTCCATTTTCATCACAAAATTTTGAAAAGCTTTGATTTCCAAATTCTTTGCCATGATCACTTCTTATGCTTGAAATACAAATTCCTTTTTCATTTTGTACCTTTTTGCAAAACTTTTCAAATCCTTTGAAGGCTTCATCCTTATAAGCAATAAAAATAACAAAGGTATATCTTGAATAGTCATCAACAATAACAAGAGCATATTGATGGCCACCTAGACTAATGGTACTAATTGGACCAAATAAGTCCATATGCAAAAGTTCCAAAGGTCTAGTAGTTGAGACTACATTTTTTGCTTTAAAAGATATCCTAGATTGTTTTCCCATTTGACAAGCATTGCAAATTTTGTCTTTCTCAAAATTGATTTTAGGAAGTCCAATAACTAAATCTTTTCTTGAAACAATTTTTAGCAAATTCATGTTTACATGACCAAGCCTTCTATGCCATAGCCATCGATTTTCACTAAAAGCAGGAAAATATTTTTCATTATCGGAATGCAAAGATTTCAAATCAACTATATAGACATTTTCATGTCTATGGCCAATGAATTTGATCTTGTTGCTCTTGATGTCTATAACTAGACAATGAGAGGTCTCAAGTGTGACTTTATATCCTTTGTCACATAATTGACTAATGCTAAGTAAATTTGGCTTAAGGCCTTGTACTAGCAAGACATTATCTAAGGTTGAGAAATCATTACCGACTTTTCCATGCCCGATGATCTTTATTTTAGTATTGTCTCCAATGGTCACAAGTCCACCATCTCTTAGAGTTAGCTCCTTGAATACACTTTTATCACCGGTCATATGCTTCGAGCAATCGCTATCAAGGTACCAACAGTTACCTTTCTCCTTGGTGTGAAGACAAATCTACATCACACAAGGATATACGATAGCACTTTTAGGTACCCAAAATTTCTTGGGTCCTTTGGGGTTAGTCCTGGAAAATACGGTTCCTTTTGGGACCCATACTTTCTTAATATGAGGTGCTCTATGAACAAGTTGATGATGCACAGTCCTAGCATGATAGTCATAGAAATTTCTAGGATGTCTTACATGTGAATTCCTATAAACCTTAGGATGATAGTTCCTAGGATACATGTTTCTATGGAAAGGAGTATGAAAATTCATGTCATTTCTATAAAGAGTATGATGATGCATTCTAGGATACCCATGATGATAATTCCTAGGATGAGCACGAGTAGAATGCATTCTTTGATTATACACATTGTTCCTAGAATGAGCATGATAATTATTTCTAGGATGTGTATGAGCATTTCTAGAATGAGCATACATATAAGCATGAGTATTTTTAGAATGCTTCAATTTAGTATGATCATTTAAGTTTCTAGACTTCCTAGCATTTATCGAGGGAGTGCTTTTAACAATACTAGGAGCTTTTGAAGTAGAAGCTCCATCTACACAAGAGGCTTTCATGAATAAGCTCTCTTTTGTTTTTTGTTTTCCCAATGGAGAATATCCTACACCAGATTTTCCTCCACTAAATCTTTGGGAAGAAAGCACTTCATCAAGTTTTTCTTTACCAAGCATAAGTCTAGATATAGTGCTGTTTAATTCAGAAATTTTATTTTTCAAATTCTCATTTTCATCTTTAAGAAAATCTTGAGACGAATCATACAGTAAAGATGATAATTTTTCTTTTTCTTCTCTAAGAATTATCATTTCTTTAGAAAGAGATGATACTTCTTTCTTAAGAACAGAATTTCTAGAATCAAATTTCTTTAATTCTTCATGCATTTCATTTATGACTTCTAGTAGTTCTTTACTACTAGTAACAATATTATTTTTTGAAGAGGGAGAAGATGTTACCTCACTTTCATCATCGATTGCCATCAAACAAAGGTTGGCAATTTCCTCGTATCCGATTTCTTTGTCTGATGACTCATCTTCTTCGTCATCGCTCCAGGTAGTTGCTACCATAGCTTTCTTCTTGAAGCACTTGTATGGTTTGTTTGAAACCGGACAGTCAGCTTTTATATGTCCTGGCTTCTTGCAGCCATAGCACATAAGTGGTTCCCTTTTTGAGGTGGGATCCTTTGAGTAAGGTTTCTTGCTTTTCTTCAAGAACCTATGGAATCGTCTGGTGATTAAGGCCATTTCACCATCCTCTTCACTGCTCTCTGCTTCTTGTTCTAATTCCTTTTCTTTGTTACTCGTAGAAGCTTTGAGAGCAATTTGCTTTTTCTTTTTCTCATCATCATTGATGATGGGAGTCATTTCTTCCATCTCATATGTCAATAATGACCCAAGCAGCGTCTCAACATCAAGCTTGTCAAGATTTTTGGCCTCCTGAATAGCTGTCCTCTTTGGTTTCCATTCTGGTGGCAAAGATCTTAAGATTTTTCTGGTTAGTTCAACTTCCTCAATATTCTTGCCAAGCAATTTTAAACCATTTATAATAGTGGTGAATCGTGAGTGCATTTCAGAAATGGTTTCGTTAGGAGACATCTTAAAAGATTCATACTCAGAAATTAGCATGTAAATTTTAGACTTTTTTACTTCACTTGTTCCTTCATATGTGACTTGTAATTTGTCCCATATTTCTTTAGCAGAAACGCATGTAGATATTTTGTTATATTCAGAAATATCTAATGCACAATGTAGCATGCTTGTTGCTCTGCTATTGAGAGACATCGTTCTACAATCCTCGTCAGTAAACTCAGTTTTGAGTTTAGGCATTGTATGAAGAGTCTCTCCAATAACTATTTCTTTTGAAGGAGTTTTAGGTCCTTCTTCTATAATTCTCCATAGATTGTAATCTTGTCCTTCGACGAAGATTTTCATTCTATTTTTTCAATAGTTATAATTTGAGCCATTGATCAATGGTGGTCTAGTATAAGAGTGTCCCTTAGAGTAGCTATTTGCTGCCATTGGATCAACTCTAGGATTTTAAGCCTAATAAAGAGAACGAGGCTCTGATACCAATTGTAGCTCGAGATTTCAACCCAAGAGGGGGGGGGGGGGGTGAATTGGGTTTTTTTAGAAACTTTTCGCGGAATTAATATAAGTTTATAAAAACTAATAAGCAACAAATAATAAATACAAGTAATGAGCTGTAAATAAAGAGTTTAAGGAAAGAGGATGCAAACACAGTTATAGTGGTTCGACAATATCGGATTCGTTTCGACCCTATGTCCACTCTCTTCAAGGAACACCTTGAAGTAATCCACTAAGAAACCTTAGTCGCACAACTTAGCCGGGTGTTGCACAAACCGTTCACAAGCAAATTACAGGAATTGCTTAAATCGAAAAATCTCTTTCCTTTCGGAAGTTTCCCCTTCCTCTCGGAAGTAATCCCTTTACAAAGATGGTGTAAAGTAAAAGGTAGAGAGACAGCAAATGAAAGCTTATTACAACAGAAATGTCTCTCTTTCAAAGTAAAGCTTGAAGAAATGGCTCAACAAGATTATTTCAAAGCTTTTTGTGTTTCAAGAGTATAAAAACTTGATTATGTGAGATCAACTCTTTTTGAATATATGCTGCTTGTTCTAGAATGCTTAACTGAATGGGTTTATATAGCAATCAATTAATATTACCGTTTAGTACTTTAATTTGAAAAAGATTTACTTTAAAACATTCAGATTTGGAGTCCAACGGTCATATTTTTGAACTACCAGTCGACTGGGTCGAGATACCAGTCGACTGGGTTCACTTGAAAAATACTCGTTTGCAGACCTTCTGGGTATCCAGTCGACTGGTATATATCATCCAGTCAACTGGGGACTTTCTGTCCATTTTACCAATCGACTGGGTTAATTCATCCAGTTGACTGGAAACTTACTGGTCAAAGTACCAGTCGACTGGGTACCTTCTGACCTATATACCAATCGACTGGTATATGTACCCAGTCGAGTGGGTTGTCGTCCAACCCAGTTTTTCTTCTGTTTTTCATCAAAAATATTTTAAAAATAATGGTTTTAGAAAAACCTTTTGTGTTTGAGCCATTGAACAAGCTAATACAATGTATGAGTGAGACTTACATTGGTTCTAAACCTTAAGACCTATACTAGATCTTCAGTCTTCACTTGATACTTGATTTGGTTCGAGTTTTTGCACTTTGTTCCTTGGTTGAATGTGTTTGATCCTTGATACAACTTAGTTTAAACATGTTAGTTAAATAACAGTTGTGTTTTGCCATCATTAAAATACGGGCGAGGGGCAACAATAGTCATCCACAAATATAACAAAATAACGAGCACCACCCATTGATGCATGAGGAGAAGGCCCCCAAATGTCAGAATATACTAAATCAAAAAGTGCAAAGGGAAACATATTGACTCTCATTAAAAGGTAAAGCTGATTGTTTTGCAAGTTGACAATGAATACAATGAAAAGACTCATGCTGAAGTGAACTTAACTGACCACTAGAAATAAGAGAACGTAGAGGGCTAGATGAAGTGTGACCTAACCGAGAGTGCCATAATTCCACGGGTGAGTGTGCTGGGATGGACGCGGCTGATTGATTTGGTGATGGTGAGGATGAGACTTGGAGATGAGTGAGCTCAAAGAGGTGTCCAACTTTACGGCTGGTTCTAAGGAGTTTTCCTGTCTGAGGGTCTTGCACACGACAACCGGTAGAAGAAAAATGCAAATCAAGTCCAAGATCACATAGTTGTCCAACAGATATAAGGTTAAGCGTAAGATTAGGAACCAAATATGTGTTAGGGAGAGACAAATGAGAGCTATTAACATGTCCAGTATGGCTGACCAGCATATTTGATCCATTGGCAGTGTGAATAGTAGGTGCATGCTCATCACGAGTTTTAGAGGAAAATATAAAAGTATCAGAAGTCATGTGATTGCAACAGGCGGAATCAAAATACCATCGGGATGTACTTAGTGTAGTTGACATGGCTATATTGTTACTGATTTTATTTAGAGCCTCAGTAAGAACGGTGTAGAAACCACTCCAATCAGGTGGAGAGCTGGATGAAGTTGGTGTAGCATCAGTGGTTACAGTAGCAGTATTCTTTGGCTTGGAATAGAACTGATTGTATGAGTCTCGAGAGCGATATTGGTTCCCATTTGACTGATTTCCAGATGGAAGTTTAGGGCAGTCTGCAAGATAGTGACCCGGTTCTCTGCAGACTTTACACAAGCGAGAATGACATTTGAGCAATTCATGCCCTTGTGAATGACAATACTTGCAATATAAGGGCTTTTGGTGTGGAAGTTTAGGGCAGTCTGCAAGATAGTGACCCAGTTCTCTGCAGACTTTACACAAGCGAGAAGGACATTTGAGCAACTCATGCCCTTGTGAATGACAATACTTGCAATATAAGGGCTTCTGATGTGGCAAGAGCAACGGGTGCTCTGTCGGTGGGGTAAGTCTGATTCAGCCATAGGAGCAAAAAGGAAGGTGGACCTCCAAGAAACCGATGATGTGGCGGTCAACTGATGATGTGGCGGTCAACGAGTAACGTGGCGCTGACATGTCGTTGATGTGGCACTGACGTGGCAGCAGCATGTCTGAAACAGGAGCGACGGCGGAGATGACATCGATGGAGAATGAGACTCCGACTGTAGTGATGACCTGAAAGGTATGAAAAGGATATACTAGAAGTTTTTCTAATGTGAAAGATCCACTAATAGTGGCAATCACAGAGCATACTCAACTCTTAATATACCGAGAACCATTAATGCTCTAATACCATATTGAATTTAAGAGAGGAAGTGAGACTGTTTAATTTAAGAGAGGAAGCGAGGCAATACAAAGAGAAGAATTGTATTGAATGGTGTAATTTACTTACAAGGGAGCTATCCTAGTTATGCAAGCCAATAGGAGAGGCAAAGCTATACACAACCAATGTGGGACTATCCTATTTATACAAGCCAATAGGAGAGGCAAAGTTATACACAACCAATGTGGGACTAAGCCCATATAATACATTAACATTTAGGATGTCCGGCCAATAACTGAGCAGTGGAACTTCATCCCCCGAGTTGTTGAGGAGCTTGCAAAGATTGAGGGTTCTGAAAACGATTCAGCCTCACACTCCAAGGAAGATCTTTGCGGAATGGCTAAGGCCTGCAATCAAAAATATGAGGAGGAATTAAGCAAGTTAGGAGATGATTCTCCTATGGAGAAGAAAAAACCAAATACTGATAGAAGAGGCAACAATGGTGGACATAAAACTAGCTCGAAAATTGTGGTGGGATATGACAACGATGAAACAATCGAGATGACAGAAGAGGAAACAGACCTTGCTTGCAGAACTGCTGCTTCTAAATTTTGTAAATGACAACTGCAGCAGAATCCTATGTGGGTTTAGTTATAGTTTTCATTCAGCATCTTTTGCACCCAAAAAGGAACGAACGAAATGAAGTTATCTTATATGGATATCTAAATCTTTGACGCGAGTCCAATGGTGGTTCAAACAGTAAGGGTGAGCTTGGGTGTGTTTGGGTCGGGCTGACTTAAAAAATCAATCCAATCCAATTATATTATGTATAAAAAATATCAATCCAATTCAATCCATGAACCTATCCAACTTCAATCTAATCCAATCTAATCCATTCAATTCAGTTTGGGTCACCGATTTAGTATTTTTTTACTTAAAAATTAATACAACATATTATGTAAAAAATATTTTATTACAATTATGCATCATTCATTAGATCCAAAATCAAATCCATACAAGAATTTAATAAAACTAATCAATCATTATTTACAAATTAAGTACCGTAAATCACTGCATACAAAGTTCAAACAACTTTAATTTAATAGAAATCATACGAAAATAAATAAAAACTAAACTTTAATGGTGTTTGATCAATTAAATTTTTCAAAATTTTAACATTAGTATAAATTTGGTCATAGAATCTTCATAATCAAGTTTTATCATACCGAAAACATAAAGTGAATAAAAATAGGATACGCAAATTAATTCAACAAGCTTTTGAAAAGCATAGTAAAAGTTCAAAAGAAATAATTTTACGAGAACAAACGATTTTATTTAACTAGAAAGCATTAAAAAGAAACATACTCCTCACATACTTAAGTTCTAATTAACTTTATTTTATTTTATTTTATGGAAACTACTTTTTTGTTATGGGGTTTCTAAGAAAAAAAAAGAGAAGATATATATATATAAACACACACGATAAATATATATTGTAATTTAAACTAACTTATAAAAATATGAATGTAGTCCATTAATCTTTAAAGTTAGTATATTTAAAATATATAAAAATATATATAATTATATAATGATCAGGTTACCGGTTTGGGTTGAGGTGAAAAAATTTTAATCCATGACCCAACCCAATCCACCGGGTTCAAAAATTTATCAACCCAAACCCAAACCCAAACCCAAACCCAAACCCAAACCCAAATCCAAAACAACCCAACTCAACTTGTTACACTCCCAGTTTTCATGCTCACCTTTATCAAACAAACCTAGAAAACATCTTGCACACAAAAGACAAATTTAGCTCTCTCCATATGTAGGTGAAGCTAGTTTGTTGTGTGCTGACATTGCTGAAATTCTCCTCATTGGATTTTATCTTTCCTTGCCATCTGGATTATTTTTCCTTCCCTTTTCAATTTGTTATGTTACGACAGCAACGACAGCCCATCCATATTAGTAGGACATTGCTATTGGCAAAATCTCTTCTTTAGTATAAACGATCTCTTCTCTATTATAAACGATTGGTTGCACAAAATATGGTCAACCATCATTGTCACGGACTTTACGGCTCAACAGTAAGAGTTACTCTGCATAAAATCTGTTTCGTGTTCTGGAATGATTTTGAACCAATTAAAACTTGAAGGTGCCAACTGTGATGACCCATATTGATAACGCGATGAAAAAGATCATATGTGATACTTTTGTAATGTTTAATCAGATATTATTTTGAGTTACAGAATGGGGGTGCAATAGAATGGTCGACTTAAGTTCACTACCAGGTGGGTGTGTGCAGGTGTGTGTAAATACATATCCAAGACAATAATTGTTTAAAGAATTGTAAAGAAGACAAAAAAAGCTAACAATGTATCATGTAGGTTAGTATGTGTAAGACAATACTAGCATATGGGACTAGCCTTATGTTTGTATTAAAAGAAATGAACGGAAATGAAAGGGATGAGTACATGTACTTTTTTTAAAAATTTTAAATTTAATATATAAAAGGGTATACCTACCCATTCTTTTCTTTTCCTTTCATTCTCCTCAATGCAAACATAAGTCAATTAGTAAATAAGAAAAAAAAATGAAAAGCTTTTGCCTTTTGGTTTGGTTGCTAGAGTCATTAAAAACTGAGTGGTTAGTGAATATATGATATGGGTGATTCGTTACATATTATTAATAAAAAAATCCTAAGGTAACCATCCCATCATGTCCCTCTTGAACCCGTCTATGAATGTGTGGTATTTGGGGCTTTCATTGGGTTGGAACTATTTGTATCATTTTTGATTTATCATCTATGTGATTTGTGCTCATTTTCACGATGAATTTGTGATGATCCACATGTTACCCTCGTAATGTATATTTATGAGTCACAAAATGGGCATGCAATAGAAGAACCATAATGATTCACTTACAAATGAGACAAAATGTGCATTTGAGTACATTTTCTACTGAAACACAATACATTTAGTGGTATTATAAAAACCCCAAATTCATAATCAACATTGAAAAGCATTGTAAAATAGAAGTTGATGTATAGATCTCATTTGCGAATTGTATCAATTTTGATAGTTTTTGCAAATGACCACAAATAAGAAAGTATAAAGTATGTAATCAGAAAGAAATCCACATAACCTATACATACCTTGCTATGATACACATGCATAGAGTAGAGACATTCATTACAAGTCAGTGCATGTAGAGATTCCATTATCATACTAAAATAAGGTAAAGGAATATGACTATGGGGCATGGTTGACATATGGGAACTTGCTGTATATAAACAATTAAATGACCAAACCGTGATTGAATCCCCCTAGCTGTCAATGTACTACAATAATAAAAACAATAAAAAGACCATACCTCGATATGACTTTGATTGTGTACACTTCGTAGTTTATAAAGGGAGTGTGTATGTTTAGTACACGCTACACACAACCACACACCCAGATAGTCAGTATATAAGAATTGTGCTAGGCTTAGGTGTATTTATTTCACGATGGTACGTTATGAATTGAGTTCTCTATTCACTCACAGTTTTGCTGCTTACGATGTTGTGCAAATTAGAGGTGTATAACATTGATCTTGGTTGCTTCTTCTATTACTATATCAAATAAGCAGATACGTGGCTGCAATGTTGTGGTGGGTGGGTGGGGCAAGAAATAAGCTAGTTGACTTTTAGCATCTCTATTGGCCCATAACAGTACCACACTGAAAGTACAAACTTCCATTTAGTCGAATCATTTGTGCTTTGCACAACTAGGCCATCTTTTGGTTTTTCAGGAAAAAATATAATAACCTTTGTATTCACTAATCAGTGTTGTAGGAAATAGTTATGTACCTCATGTTTAATTGTATTGAGATAATCATATATGTAATATGCATGGATCGTACCTTGTTGTGTGCATTTCAATTGCCAATGTGCTCATTTCGTGCAGCCTATTCATTCTAAGCGAAAGTCAAAATGGTTGATACCATCAAACACCGACATCACTGTCTGAAACCACAAACTAATTTGCATTGCACCCAATCTATAGTGCCTAACCTAGCTAAGGCATTTTATGGTTGGTACGAGGTTCCATTAAAGGTGTGGTTTTCTTGTTCACATAGAAAGAAACGAAAACTCCAAATCAGAGGGAAAGCCAAACCCATGGTATCACCCATAAAAAAAGGATTCAATACTCACTCTAAGTAAGTGTAAACCATAGTTCCTAAACCACCTAGTTGTGCTATCATATTTGCTAGGTAATCAGCACACTGGTTACTCTATCTAAATCTATGGCAATCTACAATTCACAAGAGAATGTATGTAATAGATGCAACCAGTTATTTATAAATTTTAGAAAAAGTTAGAGATTGTAAGCATTGAAAGTAGAATAATGTAGTGTCCTAAATTTTCTACTGGTGGGTTTAAATAAGGTAATTGTTTAACAACCACATCTGGTTTATTTGGTCCATGAACTAAAATGTGATAAACAACATCAACAAAAATAAGAAAGACTCCTCAAAATTCCCCGACAAAACACACCAACACATCTCTCATTTCGTGATCAAGTGTATGAACCACCTCGTTTTTTTACCACGAGACAACTAACAAATTGTCTTTTCTTCCTACACACTGACACCACTCCCATTAGCACTAATCATAGTCAGTTTGTGAGATAAATGTTAGAATTAAGCCATGCACTCGCTCTCAAGGTTCTTAAACAAACAAAGAACAATGCAGTACTCCATAACGTACTAAATTGGTTTTAAATATGCACCCACTTCAAACCAATGAAGAAATGTTATCTTTTTTGTTACCTTTTTTGGGGTCAAATATTCTAAGTGTGAGGTATTCTATATGGTAACAATCGAAGATACAATGGGTACATTCAGAGATGTGGAGAAGGGAAAGAATAAAGCAATTCTTAAGAGAGAGATGACATGTTTTTTTGCACGTGAGCTTGTGAACTTCTTGCGTGTCCCCCTTCAGTATGAGAAGTGAGGGGTATTTATAAAGCAGTAGTAGCAAACATATGTGTCATGACCTTATTGAAAGAGTGTAAGTCATGCAATGGTCGCAACCCTGCACGAGGGTATGGCAGTGCTATGCAATATAACTGGTGAAAGTCATGCTATGGGCTATGCTCCCTTCGCCAACCCTTTTACCTTTGAAAATTGTCTATGACCGAGTTTTGGCACTTTCGATAAACTTTTGTTTTTTCCACCAATCTAAGATCCCAAAGTGTTTCCAAGAGAGGCTTCGAGGATAGCCTGGAAAGTTTCGACAAATGCCTTAGGAACATGGACCTACAGGAACTCACTGACACTATGTGTCTCCCTTCCTTCCTCTTTCCCAACTTCGTGTGGGTATCCCCACAAGTTGCATAGGATTTGAGAGTATGTAATCGAGGTCCGAATTATCCCTTGGAAGACTAGCTTAGTTTGCCCCTTGGACTTCTCTCAAAGTCGTCCACTGTTCTGAAGGATTAATGTGCAAGAAGGTAGGAGGGTATCAAGAAAGATCAACCAAAATCTGACAAGTCCTATGAGGACCACCGAGACGGACCTTGGCCCGTTCTACGAGTCCAATCCTACCTCAAGTAAATCAGTGGTCCTACCAGTTACATGGGTTGTAAGGGCGACCTCAAAGGTTGCGACGTAGCACTATAGGGTTATGCAAGTCCTCTTGTGCATCCTCACTTTCAGCCACTAGTACAACCACATG
Source organism: Bretschneidera sinensis (assembly GCA_023935145.1). Classification (NCBI taxonomy): domain Eukaryota; kingdom Viridiplantae; phylum Streptophyta; class Magnoliopsida; order Brassicales; family Akaniaceae; genus Bretschneidera; species Bretschneidera sinensis. The sequence continues at coordinate 56,959,994 of CM043702.1, read as the reverse complement.
ATGATCATCACAAGGTTAAAGATGTAAGCTTGATCATCGTCAATTTGTTTCAATCTGATTAGCTGGTTAATGAGGTCAATTAAGAGATGCACATATGGTAGCTTGTGGGAAATCCTCCCAAACATTACCTGTAAAAGAATTACTGGCCCTGTAATGTCTTTCATGACCCTCACTCTATAGCTATGGAAGCATGACACATCTCTTGATATAGGACGACCAGTGTCGCGTTTCCTCAACTCAGTCTGCCACATTGTTTTAAATCATTTAGCAAAGGCAATAACATCATTTTGACCCTTGTATGCCCCTTGGCCAAAAAAAAAAAAGGATGCCACCAATGAACCACAAGAGGTACACTTATGTATATTGCATATGCACCACTTTTGAGGCATCCTCGACCAATGTTTTATATTTTTCCTCCACACAGTCCAACTTCAACGCATGCCTCTTTATTTGGTCCTTCGAATGGTATTTCCCTAAAAGCGTTTCGTATAGTTGACAACCTTCTTCTACACCAACATCAAAACTGATCACCGGATTCCCAAAATGACCTGAACATCTTTGAGTAAGATAGAGACTTCCTTTACAAGGAGGTGAAATGTGTGTTTCTCTTGTCGCCACCGTTCAATCAAGGCGATGATCAAATGTCATTATATTTAGATGTACTTGATAAAGTGAATACTTTACAACCTTGATTTCTTAACATATGGAATGAACTTCCCATGTACTTCATATTTTCTTACTCAAGCCTCGCTTAATGTTTTGAACCATTCCATCATATATTGTATCTTACCTATGAGTAAGTTGCAATGTTAACAACTTATTATCTATCGAGCTAGGACAACGTCTACCACCTAAGTTTAGTTGTAGCATTTTCTGCAAATTTGTTGCGTTAATATGAAAGTCGTATTTTTGGCACTTTCTAAAAATAAATTGAAGGAAATCAATGTAGAAAACGTAACATAAATTTAATTTTTTTTATTGATTCCTCAATAACTTTATGACTTACATAGAACATAAATTAAACAAGAACATTCAAGGTTTAGAATCCTTACTTTTGATTTGTTATGTTTTTGTCTCCTTGAAGTTGATGTACTTGAATTCTTCAACATGCCCGAATCAAAATTCTCGTGTTCTTGTACTCATAGAGGAAATCCTGAATTGGGATTTCTCTCTCTCTTAGCTCTCTATTTTTTTTTTATGAAAAAGAAGAACTAAAACCCTAAGAGAAACTTGTGTGTAGTTTATGTACTATCAAATTTATGCACACTCATAAACTATTTATAGTATTAAGGTTAAGTGCAACAAATCATTAATTATAAACTAAACCCCTACAGTTAATTCCTAATTACATATTTACTCTTCAGTGTGTGACTTCTTAGGTTCAAACTAATTTGATTGTAGGTAATAACTTTTATGTAATTGTAATTGGAGCCCTTTCTAATTAAGTAGACCTCCTTCTAATTTATTTTAAATCAAAACTCTTTTTAATTCTCTTTTCTTTATAAGAATTAATTAATTGTCCATTAAATTAATTATTAGGGCTTCTACAATCATGAGTGACACCTAGTAGAATATCACCACTACCCATATAGTGTGAATTTGGTTGTGAGACATTGAATATTTCTATATTAGTTACTGTGCAATTTAATCATTCTATCATGCAATGTCTCGATTAAGCTAATTTGGGTATGAAATTACAATCAAACCCTTAGCATTAATTCTATGTGTCTAAAGATCTCAAGAATATAATTCTAATAGTAAAATAAAAAATTCATTTCTAATTCTCATCCTACATTGGCCAATGAACTTCCCGAATTATATCTTAGTAGATTGTATAGGACATTCTCTCATTTTACTTAAGAGTGATAGATCCCTTATTGTATACTCACATACCTTCATATGAAACCCATTATACCCAATTACTACTAATTAATGATACATGAGATAACCATGATGCCTCAAATCTAAGGATCACATGCACAATGTAACATAAGAACTGCCTATTGACAGGAGAGTAAAACTCTATTAGGTGTTCTTAACTCGATTCATGTTCAATGAACTCATTCTCCAATGAGCACCCACATGCTTGTTTTAGTTTCTAGTTTATACCACACAAGTGACATTGAGATCAATCACTCTCCCAATTGAGAAAACATAGTATGTACGAATTTAGCCGGATTACTAATCGTCCAATTAGTATCCTACAACCAAAAACATTTAAGATAAAAGCTTTCGAGAAGACTAGGTCTTAAAATTATGATCTCATCATTATCTTATCGCCATTGCTTACTTTATGGACTTAATCATGACAATGTAATTAAACAAATCTTCATGATAAATAAATTTGCCATAAATTACGATAACAATTTGAATAAGATTGTTTTACAAATAATATCCCTTGACATAAAACATCATTAGCTTGTAGAGCATACTAATAACATAAATTGCAGGATTTTTGTTTTCATTATCAATCTTTACCTATCTTACTCGAATGAATTTACATTGCCAACAATCTACTAGTTGAGTTGTGGGTCATATTTCGTCTTAAAGACATGGTTTTTTCATCATTGATTAGTTAACTATTTCCAATGGTAGTCAACCGTTTAGTGTTGATTAATTATACTACGAGATTGAGATACTAATTGCACAATCCAACCATAACACAAATTAATCCTTCAAAGTTCATATTTGCCTCTGTATGGTTTTTCTTTATATGGTACAATGCACGTGGAACAAAGGTTTCTTATTAGATTTATATAGAATCACCATTCCTCCAATTTTTGGTTGTCTACCTCAATTTTCAAAGGATGAAAATTTATGGACATCTATATCTTTACATAATAGAATTACTGAACTTATAATTTAGTGGTAGCAATTGACCGCTTATCGTCAAACATGGGGTTATAGTGTTCAACTAGGGGCAGAGCCTAAACTTTGAACTTGGGGTAGGGGAAGGATGGTTTTATAATATCTTTATGACAGAATATGAGTAGTCTATAGTACTGTATTTTAAGCTAAATAATGAGTTTTTTTATTGTTAAAGCCAACCATACTTCGAACTTATCTTTACTTACCCCATGATCGCTCCAGCGTCGTAGCGCGCACACACCAGCGCAGCACCGCCCAGTGTGCACACAAGCAGACTCTGCCCAGCGCCGCAGCGTGCCCAGCTGAGCGCCTAGGCGCCAAGCACACTGCTGCACACATAGGCAACATGCATAAGGACTCTCTTAGGTGCGTGTGTGCAAGATCAAAACACACAGCACCACTTAGGAAAGTGATGAAGGGCCATGTTTAAGTGATGATCTTGATCAAAGGGTGAGAATTGAATCTCAAGAATGTCCAAGAAGTGGATGGCTATAAAAGGGGTTTCCAAGCTTCATCTTTCACAAGAGAATAGAGAATACATTGTGACATTGTGAGATCAGTTGTAAACACATAGAGAGAATTGTGTAAGAGTGACAAACACAAGAGGGACTCTTTGAAGTAAGGCTGGGTGTAAAAGATAGAGAAGTCTAGATTAGAAAGAGAGCATTGTTAGTTCTCATCTTCTTCCTTTCTTCTCCTCTTAGTTTCTTTAAGAACTTGGTTTCTTGAAGGGGATTGCTGTAACTTGTAAGAACCATTTGATTTAGTGCAGAGAGTTCGGAGGAACTCATGGGGACGTAGGCACATTGTCGAACCTCGATAACAATTGTTTGTCTTCTTTCTTTCTTTGATTTTCTGTTCCTGTTTTCGATTCCAAATCTTTACAAGTCATTCTAGACTTGGGTGTTTGGAAGATCACCACCTGGGCATCTTATCAAGGTGATTTTCAACAGTGGTATCAAAGCTTGGTTAGAGGGTATCGGAGCAAGAACAAGAAGGTGACGGAGCCAAGACTCCAAGAATCAAAGATTAACTTCTTGGGTGAATCAAGAACGGTGTAAAGATCAAGATCTGATCGTGTTCTTGAGGTAGATTCAAGAACGGTGTTAGGATCCATCTTCGATCTGTGTTCTTGAGGTTGAAGAAAGCATTTATGGGTAGTGCATAAATCAGGGATCTTGTCCGCAAAAGATGGCTTCAAATTTCTGTGTTGAAAAGTTTGATGGAAAGGGAGACTTTGCCCTTTGGAAACGAAAGATCAAGGCTATTCTAATGCAACAGAAAGTGGACTTGGACATTAGAGAAGATGATGCTTTTCCAGCAAGTGTCACAGAGGACCAGCGGACCAAGATGAAGAAGATGGCTTACAGCACCATTTTCTTGCACATGTCGGATAGTGTCACAAAGGAGTGCGGAGACTCGGAGTATCCGGCTGTCATATGGAAGAAACTAGATGAGTTATTTCTTACCAAAACTCTCCCTAACAAGATTTATCTGCTTAAAAGAATCTTTGCTTTTAAAATGGACCCTAGTAAAGAGTTGCAAGATAATCTTGATGTCTTTAATAAGCTAGTTCAAGATTTGAATAGCTGTAGGATTATTTTTTCGGATGAACAATTGGCTGTTATCATGTTAAATTCTCTTCCTGATTGCTTTGATAACTCGATTAATGTCATTGAGTATGGAAGGGATACTTTGACAAAGGATATTGTGATCAATGCCATAAGGGCACATGATTTCAAAGCCAAGATGAAGAAGACATCAAGTGGAGATGGGCTGTTCGTAAGAGGAAGGCCAGCAACTCGGAATGGCAGTAGCAACCATAGCAACTACCAGGAGAAATCAAGAGGTAGAGAGCAGAACCATGGGAGATCTCATTCTAAGACAAGACTTGGAGGAGGAAGGAGATGCTTCTACTGCAACAAGGAGGGCCATTTCAAGAAAGATTGCAAGAAGAGGATGTGGGATGAGAGGAGAAGCCATACCAATAATGGAGAGACTTTGGTTGCCGAAGGAGAATAACAAGATGATGTTCTTGTTGTGTGCTCAATGTGGGCAGGAGACAAGGTAGCGAAAAATAGATTCTTGATTCCAGGTGCACTTATCATATGTGCCCTCACAAGGAATGGTTCAAGAATTTCAAAGAGATCAATGATGGAAGGGTCTTCTTGGGGAATGACAATTCTTGCCAAATGAGAGGGATTGAAGACATTCAATTGAGGATATTTGATGGAGTCATAAGGCTGTTGCGAAATGTGAGGTATCTTTCAGATTTGAAGAGAAATTTGATCTCATTGGGGCAGCTGGATTCCATGGGGTATACATGCAAAGTAGAGGGAGAAAATATCAAGGTAGCCAAGGGATCTTTGGTAGTGATCAAGGCAGCAAAAAATGATGGACTCTATGAGATGATCAGAGAGACAGAAATCAATGATCAAGCAGCAAGCTTGATGGCTGAGATGGATAAGGCAGCCCTTTGGCACACTCGCTTGGGACACATGAGCGAAAAGGGCCTGCAAGCTCTTAGCAAGGATAGTCTGCTTGGAGGAGACAAAGTAGAGAAATTGGATTTCTGTGAGAGTTGCATTCTTGGGAAGCAACACCGGGTCAGCTTCAACACTGGAGTGCACAAGCCTAAGGGGATTCTTGACTACATTCATTTAGACCTTTGGGGACCAACAAGGACACCAACACAGGGAGGTAACATTTACTTTCTGTCTTTAATTGATGATTATTTAAGAAGAGTGTGGGTTTATTTGCTTAGAAATAAATCAGATGCCTTGAATAAATTTGTTGTGTGGAATAAGTTGCTGGAAACTCAAACGGGTAGGGTAGTTAAGGCTTTGCAAACCGATAATGGCTTAGAATTTTGTAATAAGGATTTTGATAAATTCTGTGAATTAAATGGCATTCTAAGGCATTGAACGGTTGTAAAAACACCTCAGCAAAATGGAGTTGCTGAAAGAATGAATAGAACCCTTATGGAAAAGGTTAGGTGCATGCTAATAGGATCCGGGTTACCAAAATATTTTTGGGGAGAAACTATGGCTACAGTTGCATACTTAGTGAATAGATCACCCTCTAGAGCTTTAGAGCTCAAAACTCCCATGGAGATGTGGAGTGGAAAACCCCCTGAATTAAACAACCTTAGGACTTTTGGGTGTGCTGCATATGCACATCAAAAGGAGGATAAACTTAGCCCTAGATCTAGAAAATGTGTATTTCTAGGATATGGTGATGGGGTTAAGGGATATAGGTTATGGTCTTTAGAAAAGAAAGGCATGAAACTGATCATAAGTAGGGATGTTATTTTTAATGAATTGTTATTTCCCTACTTAGAGAAAACTAGCATTGCAGGGGCTAGTGAGCAAACCAATTCGGATGTTGTGGAGTATCGCATCAAGGAGAACTCGGCTCAGGTAGAGCAAAGAAGGCAAGAGGGTTCGGACCAGGTAGAGCCCTTTGATGAAGGCCAAGCTCAAGAAACTTAAGAAGAGGCTGAAAAAGAAGAGCTTGATGCAGCAAGTCATAATGACTACCAGCTCACAAGAGACCGAGGAAGGAGGGTGGTTAGACCACCTTTGAGATATGGGTTTGCGGATGCTAATGTAGCAGCTCCTTGGATAGAAGGAGAGGTTGAACCAGAAACTTACATAGATGCCATGGAGTGTAAGGATTCATCAAAGTGGCAGCTGGCTATGGAGGAAGAAATGGACTCTTTGATAAAGAACAATTCTTGGGAGCTTGTGCCCAAACCAGAAAAACAGAGAGTTGTGGATTGTAAATGGCTCTACAAGATCAAAAAAGGGAATACTCCAGGGGATGAAGTCCGGTATAAAACTAGGCTAGTGGCGAAAGGTTCACACAAAAGGAAGGCATAGATTTCACCGAAATCTTCTCACCGGTTGTGAAGTACAAGACGATCCGGATAGTGTTAGCATTGGTGGTCCAATTTGATTGGGAAATTGAGCAAATGGATGTGAAGACAGTGTTCTTACATGGAGAGCTCGAAAAGACCATTTTCATGAGGCAACCCGAAGGCTATGAGGAAGGAAGGCAGAGAGAGTTGGTGTGCAAATTGAAGAAATCTCTCTATAGCCTGAAGCAATCACCTCGGCAATGGAACAAGAGGTTTGATTCCTTTGTAATCAGCTTGGGTTTCATAAAGAGCTACTATGATTCGTGCTTGTACTATAAGGGGCAGAAGGTTGAGGAAGTGATCAACATGTTGCTGGTTGGGAGCAGCATTGAAAGGATAAAGAAATTGAAGGCTCAACTCAGTGAGGAGTTTGAGATGAAGGATCTTGGCCATGCACAAAAGATCCTTAGGATATGTATCATCCGAGAAAATGAGAGAAACAGATTGAAGATCTCTCAAACTTCCTACATAGAGAAGATGATATCTAAATTCTCTATGGAATATAGCAAACCAATGAAGGTTCCCCTTGCTGGTCATTTCAAGTTCTCCAGCGATCAATGTCCAAGATCGGAGGCAGAGAAGAAGGAAATGGAGAAAGTCCCCTACTCTAGTGCGGTTGATTCTGCTATGTTCACCATGGTTAGCACTAGACGTGACATTGCTCATGCAATGAGTGTTCTTAGTAGATTTATGAGTAATCCCAAAAAGAGCATTGGCTTGGGATGAAGTGGTTGCTAAGGTATTTGAAAGGAAGCCTAGAAGTAGGGCTGGTGTGTGAGAATAGAGGTAAGTTCATCTGCCTTGAGGGTTTTACTGATTCGAACTATGGAGCAGACCGGGATAAAAGGAGATCAATTACCTCCTACTTCCTCAACTTAAATGGATGTTGTGTAAGTTGGAAGGCTCAGTTGCAGCCAGTGGTAGCACTCTCAACAATCGAGGCTGAATACATAGCGGCTACGGAGGCCATTAAGGAGGCTATGTGGTGCAAAGGGTTGCTTGAAGAGTTGAAGGTACTGGAGGAGCAGGTTGTGGTATTTTCGGATAGTCAAAGTGCATTGCACTTGTGTAAGAATCTGGTGTTCTATGAGAGGACAAAGCACATGGATATTCGTATCATTTCATTCGGGAAAATGTTACGAAAGGAGGCATCCATGTGGACAAGGTAGCCACGGAAGAAAATCCTGCGGATTTGGGTACTAAAGTTCTACCTCTAAGTAAGTTCAATCATTGCCTTGGACTACTTAAGATTAGAGTTGGATAATTGATGACTCAAGATGAGTTTGGATCCCGAAGCTCTCTGCACAATGGTTTAGGTTTTTTAAACACTTAGACAAAGGTAGAGATTGTTGGTATTTGTCTAAGGTTCAAACATGTCCAAGCATGGTTCAAAGATGGTTAAAGTCTAAACCAAAGTTGGAGAATTAAAGTTCAGTAAGTTAGAAGACTGTACACATATGTGTGCATCACTTTGGAGCAAGGTAAGTCTAGGCACACTAGTGTGCGCATTTCTACACACAAGCAGAAGGGTGTGTGCACAGCAAGCAGAAGGGAGCAGCACCAGTGTGCGCACACACCAGCGCCGCACCTTCCAGAGTGAGGATCCCAGGACCACTCCAATGCCATAGTGTGCACTACCTAGTGCCACGCATTCCAGTATGCACACCTTCAGGTGCGCACCAACACCGTAGTGCGCACACACCAGCGTCGCACCGCCCAGTGTGCACACAAGCAGATTCTACCCAGCGCCACAGCGTGCCCTGCTGAGCGCCTAGGTGCTAAGCACACTACTGCACACATAGGGAGCATGCATAAGGACTCTCTTTGGTGCATGTGTGCAAGGTCAAAATGCACAGCACCACTTAGAAAAGTGATGAAGGGCCATGATTAAGTGATGATCTTGATCAATGGGTGAGGATTGAATCTTAAGAATGTCCAAGAAGTGGATGGCTATAAAAGGGGTTTCCAAGCTTCATCTTTCACAAGAGAATAGAGAATACATTGTGACATTGTGAGATCAATTGTAAACACATAGAGAGAATTGTGTAAGAGTGACAAACACAAGAGGGACTCATTGTAGTAAGGCTGGGTGTAAAAGATAGAGAAGTCTAGATTAGAAAGAGAGCATTGTTAGTTCTCATCTTCTTCCTTTCTTCTCTTCTTGGTTTCTTCAAGAACTTGGTTTCTTAAAAGGGATTGTTGTAACTTGTAAGAACCATTTGATTTAGTGCAGAGAGTTCGGAGGAACTCACGGGGACGTAGGCACATTGCGGAACCTCGATAACAACTGCTTGTCTTCTTTCTTTCTTTGATTTTCTATTCCTATTTTTGATTCCAAATCTTTACAAGTCATTCTAGACTTGGGTGTTTGGAAGATCACCACCTGGGCATCTTGTAAAGGTGATATACAACAGGAATATAGAACTACTAACTTATTGTCACAAAATAACTTGAGTGGTCTTTCAATACCGTCCATTATATGCAGCCTGGTGACAAAATTTCGCAGCTATATTCCGTGATTGGACACCTCATAACACGCTATGAACTCTGCAGCCATGGTAGAAGAGGCTATAAGAGATAGTTTAGCACTCTTCCATGAGATAACACCTCCAACTAGCAGGTAAACATAGCCCAATGTAGATTTCATACTATCTTGGCATCCAACAAAATCGGATTCATTATACCCAATGATCTCAAGCTGATTTGATCTCTGATACGTGAGCATATAGTCTTTTGTTCTCTGTAAGTACCGTAAGACCCGTTTGGCTATTTTTCAATGGTCTACTCCTGGATTACTTATATATCTTCCCAATATCCCAACAATGTACACAATATCCGGACGCGTACAAACCTGAGCATACATCAAACTTCCTACTGCTGACGCATAAGGAATCTTTTGCATTTCCTTTTCCTCAAAATCATTCTTAAGGCACTGATTGAGACTAAACTTGTCTCCCTTTGCCACAGGGGTATTACCTGGTTTGCAATCTTGCATGCCATATCTCTTGAGAACCTATTCAATATAGCTCTTTTGTGATAATCCAAGAATATCCCAAGAGTGATCCCAGTGTATCTTTATGCCTAATACAAAAAAGGCGTCACCAAGATCTTTCATCTCAAAATTCTTAGCTAGAAATCTCTTGGTTTCGAGTAATAAGCCTATATCGTTGTTGGCAAGCAAAATGTCATCGATATATAAAACCAAAAAATTATACTTGCTCCCACAAAACTTATGGTATATGCAATCATTGACCAAATTTATCTCAAAACCGAACGAGATGATTAATTGATGAAACTTGAAATACCATTGTCGAGATGCTTACTTGAGCCCATAGATGGATTTCTTAAGTTTGCAAACCATATTCTTTGGGTCTCCCGACTCAAAGTTTTCTGGTTGCACGATATAGATTGTCTCATCAATGTTACTATTGAGAAATGCTGTCTTTACATCCATCTGATGTAGCTCAAGATCAAAATGCGCCACTAATGCCATAATAGTCCTGAAAGAGTCTTTCAAAGAAACCGGAGAGAAAGTCTCTTTATAATCGATGCCTTCTTTCTGTGTAAAGCCCTAAGCGACAAGATGAGCCTGGTACCTTTCCACATCGCCTTTCGAATCCCTCTTGGTCTTAAATATCCATTTGCAACCAATGAATTTCGCACCTTCTGGCAATAGGATAAGATCCCACACGTCATTGTCATTCATGGACTTAATCTCCTCATTCATGGCATCAATCCACTTTTGAGAGTTAGAACTTTCCATGGCTTGACGAAATTTAATTGGATCATCTTCCATCACTCCAATATCAACCTCATGTTCTTGAAGAAATACAATGAAGTCATCTGGCACTGCACTTCTCCTTTCTCTAGTGGATCTTCTTAATGGAATAGACTCTTGAGGTGGTAAAGTTTGTTCTTTTGGAATAATTTCTTGAATGAGAGGTTCTCCGACATTTTCTTGATCTACTGTGTCTTAAACAAAGTCAGGAATGGAATCATGATCAATGCCAATAACACCTGTAGGAATATCAACATATTCCTCTTCAAAGACAAAGTCCCTAACTATATCTCCCCCCGCAAACTCGACATCCTCGAAGAACCGGGCATTTTACAACTCGAAAATCGACTTTGTCGTGGGATCATAAAACTTGTACCCCCTGGATCTTTTCAAAGTATCCAATAAAATAGGAACTCACAGTTCTTGAGTCTAGTTTCTTTTCATTGGGCCTATAAGGCCTTGCCTCAGCTGGACATCCCCAAATGTGCAAGTGCTTTAAACTAAGCTTCTTGCCTGTCCAAAGTTCATAAGGGGTTTTGGTAGTCACTTTAGTTGAAACCCTGTTAAGGATATATGCTGCAGTCTTAAGTACTTCTCCCCAGAGCGATTATGGTAAGGTAGAATGACAAATCATACTCCTCACCATGTCTTTAAGCGTCCTGTTTCGTCTTTCAACAACACCATTCATAGTGGGCGAACTCAGCATAGTGTATTGTGGAAAAATACCACATTCCTCTAGAAATTTAGCAAACGGTCATGGATGTTGTTCACCTGAACTATCATATCTACCATAGTACTCACCATCATGGTCAGATCTAACGGTTTTGATCATTTTGCTGAGTTGGTTCTCAACTTCAACCTTAAAATTTTTGAACATATCCAGTGATTGAGACTTTTCATGAATGAGATATATATAGTCATATCTGGAATAATAATATCTATGAACATTATAAAATATTGTTGACCATTCCATGCAACCATAGGAAATGGCCCACAAATGTCCGTATATATAAGTTCTAAGACATCCAAAGTCCTGTTGGCTTCAAATCTCCTTTTATTGGTTTGTTTCCCCTTTATGTAGTTAATATAAACATCAAAATCTGTGAAATCTAAGTGGTCTAGAATTTCGTCTGACACAAATCTCTCTATCTCCATTTGGAGATATGACCTAATCTCTTGTGTCACAACACAGTCGAATTCTCATTGGTTAATTTTCTCTTTATACCTTGTGTACTTAATTATAGGGATTCATTAAATGAAGCAATTGTATCAATCAAATAAAGATTATCATAACCTAACTAAGAACCGGAACCAACCAATTTTGAATCATGAAACAAACTAAATTTTCCATTCCCAAATGAGCAAGAATAACCAGATTTGTCCAAAACAGAAATAGAAATCAAATTCCATCTAAAAGACGGTACAATAAATGTCTCATTAAGATCCAAATAAATTCTAGTCTTTAATAATAATATAAATTTTCCTATTGCCTCAACTTGAACCGTCTTGCCATCGCCCACATAGATGTATCTTTCACCATCACTTGGCTTTCGGCAACTCAGGTAACCCTGCATAGACACACTGATGTGAGTTGTTGCACCAGAATCTATCCACCACGTGTGTCTAGGTACTGAAGTTAAATTAACCTTAGAACAAACCAAATTAAGAAGCACACCTTTCTTAGTACGCCATGCATAGTAGTTGGTGCAATGCTTCTTCATATGCCCTTCAACACCGTAGAAGAAACAACCAATACCTTCTGGTTGGCCCAATTCCTTTTGTTGTTTCTTTTCAGGTGTCGTATCTGTAGCTTCCTTATCCTTCTTTCTTTTGTTTTTCTTGTCTTGTTCTTAGAGGTTGAGGCCAGGTGAACTCTCTCTGTCTTATCTTGCTTTAATCTTTCCTCTTCCTGAACACAGTGTGAGATGAGCTCATTTAGGGACCAAGTCTCTTTCTAACAACTATAGCTCACTTTAAATTGGCTAAACTGTGTCGAAAGGGATATCAGAATCAGATGCATTAGCAAGTCCTCAGAAAGTTCTAGCTTAAGTGCTTTTAACCTTGAAGCAAGATGAGACATCTCGATGATGTACTCCCTGAAATTGTCTCTGCTTTTATATTTCATTGAAATTAGACCTGTCAAGAGAGTACCTATTTCAACCTTTTCGTTCTTGACAAACCTCTTTTTAATGTATGCAAGGAACTCCTTAGCCATAGTAATCTTTTAATACATTGTGCCCCTAAATGCTTCCGGAATGGCCTTCTTCATGATCATCATACACAAACGATTTGATTCCTCCCACGTTTCCATATCCCTCTTTTCATCAGAGGTACTCTTATCCGTAAGAGGTGTAGAGAATCAGCCCTTAACGCAAGGTCGAGATCCATGACTCCGAGAATTATCAAGAGGTTCTCTTGCCATGACTTGAAATTTGTGCCATTTAGCATAGGAATAGAGTTGATGTTAGCAGTAATATTAGTAGGAGTGGTTGTAGCTGAATCCAGAGAACAACAAACAAACAAAACAAGCTTACTTATAATAGAAATAGCAATAAAATTTAAATAGAGGTATGTCTTCTAGATCAACATGTTCTTTAAGAGAATCCTTAGTTTTCTCTTGCTCTCTCTCTGATGATGGGATGTCAAAGAATAGAAGAATAATCATACATGTGATCTGGGGACTATAACCACTATTAATAGATAACTTCCATATTATCTTTTGGAATTTTTATTTTAGCCCATCATAAAAATAGAAATTACCCTTAAGTCTCTACACATTAAAGGCCCACACACTATTAGATACATTAAAGCCCAAATTACCTAAACCTTAGTAGACCACTTTAAATGGGCTTAACCTGATATGACAGTCTACAACACATAATTATTCACATGTAAGCCCAATGTTGGATTAAGGATCCAACACAAACATAAATAAATAGAAAAAAATAGTACAATAACAATAATTATTCACATGTAAGCCCAATGTTGGATTAAGGATCCAACACAAACATAAATAAATAGAAAAAAAATAGTACAATAACAATACATTACAAGGCAAGGTAAAGATAGCGACCAGATCAAGATGTTTGAGAAATAATTAGTTGAATCGGGTGCAACGCATAAGATTTAGCCCAGGCCAAATCATTGGTGACACGTCAAGAAGTAGTGATCTTCAAAATCTTAACAATGGTTAAGAATTTAGACTGTGGACTTCCTTTCTTCTCTTCCTATCTCTCTCATTTTTGTTTGTTTTATTTTCTTCTTATTTATCACTTTCTTATCTCTGCTTGCCTTCCTTTTTTAACAACTTTGCTAACTCTCTCTCTCACAATTATTTCTCCCATCTGTTGCTCTCTATACTATTTTTCACGCTGTCTTCTCTCTATACTAGTCTACTATTTATTTCAATTTGTAAGATATTTTGAGGTTTTTTTGGAGAATACTTAAGTACTTTACATTTACTAGTAAAATGGTCACATTTGATGATTGTTGATGCCGAAAACTTGATGGTCGATCCTACGAATGTTGTGAAGACTTCCATACACTAGAACACATAAACTAAAAGTCTCACAGAGGTTTTGTGTCCCTGGGGGTACTCTAAAAGAGAGAGAGAGTATTGAGAGAGTTGGATATTTTATGATGTACCTTTGGAGTAATGGGAGCCGTTTTTATATAATGCTTTAGAGTAGTGTCCAATTAGGATTAGGGTTTTGGGAGGAATGTTCTCTAAGAATTAAGGTTTCAATCTAATTAGGGTTTAAAGTGAAGTTATCTTTTTTCCCTTGACCGCACGTCATCTTCTAATTTGTTGATGTTTTTAAGTTGTGGGCTTACCTTTTAGCCATTAGGAGTGCCACATGTCATTATCTAATTGGTAGGAGAAAATTGCTCCACATCATCTGCCCCAACTTCCTTTGAACGACTCTTTTCATTCTAAGTAGTCTTAGGGTTTGCAAGAATTTTCGCTGGGGAAGGTGCAACTTTTAGGCTAAGCTCATCCTTTTCGATGTCCTTATGCTCGGAATGTTTGAAAAAAATACCGAGGAGAAGGATTCCTTGGGCTATAATTGTAACGACCCACCTCGAATTGGCCACTCCTGAGACGGTGTCATCACATTTTGAAATCTCATCACGACACATATATGCAACAATAAAAATAATACTAACAGAAATTTTTATTTTAATCTTCAACCCTCAACAGGGGAATTACAAAAATCTGATATTAACTTACACATAATATACAACGTAAAATGCATGCCTATTTACAAATAAAATTTTTATTTCATTTTATCTTTTGTCTGAGGATGTTGACACGTACGTGGCTTACAGAAAAATGATCTCGTCTAACTTTTAACCTACCAGACTATTTGTCATGTCTGCTACCCGAAATCATTGTACAATGAGGGATAAGCTTCACAAGCTCAGTGAATTAAATTTACTAAAAGTATTCAAATAGCCCTTTAATATTTAATATTTGATTTCTCACATGACTGGGTAATAGCGTATAGTCTAATATTTAAATAATTACTATGACATTATACTTCTATGTCTTTTTCTTACTATAACTGTCTCTCTCTATGAGACTCATTCATCTATAAATTTTTTCACAATAACACACCACACATCAGCATTTCAATGATGCAGTTAATATTTAAAACAGATGATATGCATGAATTATTATTAGGGAATGTCTTCCCACATGTCGACATGTTTTTATCTTAGATCGGCTACCTTCCCAATTCTTTTCTTTCCAGCTTATCCCGGCTGTCACGATATTTATTTTCAGCATATACCGGCTATCACGGTGTCCCTTTTATTTCCAACATATACCAGCTGTCATGGTTTTTTTCAATTAGACTGGCTACCTTCTCGGTTCTTTCATTTTCATTTAGGCTGGCTACCTTCCTGGTTCTTTCATTTAATGCATATGCATATGAACAATGATACGAAATATGCATATGAACAGTAATATAAAAACAATATGGATTCAAATATCAAATTTAGAGATCCTGTCTTTCCTCAAATTTCTACTTGATAAATTTCAAAAATTTATTCTCCTCATATATCACATCCACTTATTAACCATAACTCATCAAGAATTTTATTTATCACCATCATTATTAAATCAACTCATTATTCTAATAATATTTTTTTTCACATAATAATTTTCTACATGCCCAATATTTATATTATACCTATCAATTTAATTTTTATCTATCACCTAAGCATAAGTTAGTAATTTATTTTAATATTATCACTAGGTACTTCATTTTTTTTATTTAGATTACTTAAAGTAAATCCAACTCACTATGTAGCACTTAAAGCTACCCGTGGATCAGCTCCTTGCCTTTTCCGTTCCTCTCAGCAATTTCTCTCGGTTGCTGATCGTCAACACCTGACATAATATTTATATTAATTTTCAAATTTACTCTTCAATTCTTCATAAACCACACCCTTTGAAAATTCTCACTTTGACTTTCGGAAAATTTCATGAATGCTAAAAATTAAAAATAAACATTACGTTATTACCTTTTATTTTTCTGAGAGCTTCTCGTGATTCTTTACAAAATTCCCTCGTAAACTTCTTCAAAATTTTGTTCTTTCGACTTTTCTTTCAATCACCAATTGTTTAAAGAAAATGAGTGATTTGA
The DNA here is from genome assembly GCA_023935145.1 of Bretschneidera sinensis. Lineage (NCBI taxonomy): Eukaryota > Viridiplantae > Streptophyta > Magnoliopsida > Brassicales > Akaniaceae > Bretschneidera > Bretschneidera sinensis. The sequence continues at coordinate 56,943,778 of CM043702.1, read as the reverse complement.
AGGAAACTAAATGAAATTTGGTAAGTGTTGTTTACATATATTTAGACACACACACGTTTTGCTGCCACCCAAAAATCTCTGCAGCTCCACCAAATTTTGCAAAAATAGCTAACCCATAAGTCCTCCATGTTTTGTCTTGCTGGAGAACATGTAAGCCTTCACTTTGCTTGGCATTACATTTGGCAGCAGGTACTGCCACCTACTGCCATGTTATTTTTCAATTTTTTTTACAAAACTATTTTTTCTTTTTCCTTTTCTTTTTACTTTTCACATTTTTTTTGGAATTATTTTATTCAATGCTAAATCCTTCGCGTTAATATGTTATTTTAATTTCATATCATATTTATTAAATTACTTCTTTACCCCTTACTTTATGAATACGAGTATTACAATAATCCTCAGTACTTTTTGTAAAAAGGTATCGAGGGAAGGAATTCCTTGGCCTTTTGGGTGAAAAAGGTATCGATGGAAAGAATTCTTTGCCTTGTTTGTTTAGATGCATTTTATATTCTAATTTGACCGAAAGACCTACCTCCAATCCGAAATATTTTTCGAACTCTATGTAGGGAAAAAAATGAGATTTAGTTCATAAAGCGGAAGGTTGGGCAAAAATTTTAACACGTTTTTAGCTTCTTATGCAATGGCACAATCCTGAGTGTTTGTTTGAAAAATCTATCAAGGATAGGATTTTCTCGACATACTAACTTCAATATTTTGTTTGAAAACCTACCGAGGGTAGTTTTTTTAGCATATCATCCTTGGGATTCAATTGAAAAAACTTTCAATGGGTAAAATCTTCTTCGCGCGCTATCCTCAGACCTTGGTTTAAAACCTACAAAGGGTAGATTTTCTTCAGAACTCTTACCTCGTTATTTGGTCGAAAAACCTACCGAGGAGAGATTTAGCTTGACATATTACCCTCGATGTTTGGTTGAAAAACCTACCGAGGCTAATGTTTTCTCAAGGAATTTACCTTGGTGTTTAGTTGAAAAACCTACTAAGGGTAATATTTCCTCGGAGCACTTTCCTTGGTGTTTGGTTGAAAACTCTACAGAGGAAAGATTTAGCTCGACATGTTATCCTTGGTGTTTAGTTGAAAAACCTACCAAGGGTAATATTTCCTTAGAGCATTTACCCTAGTGTTTGGTTGAAAAACCTATTGAGGGTAATATTTCATCGGTGTACTTACCTTGCTGTTTGGTTGGAAAACCTACTGAGGCTAATTTTTCCTGAGAACACTTATCTCAATGTTTGGTTGAAAAATCTACTGAGGGTAATATTTCCTCAGAGCACTTACCTCGGTGTTTGGTTGAAAAACCTAACTAGGGAAAGATTTAGCTCGACATGTTATCCTTGATATTTGGTTGAAAAACCTACTGAAGGTAAGAGTTTGGTTCTTTCCTTCTCCATATGTTCGTTGGTGATGAAAAGTACCCGAAAATGGGGCACTGAGTTATTTTGATGCTTGGACCAAAATAATTAAAAGGTTTTTTCTTCATTGGAGAATAACTTGATGGAAAACTTTGGCAGCAAAATTTTGAATTTTTAGGGTTCTAGGAGTTTCTTTGCCTTCTGGAATACTCTTTTCTCCTTGGGAAGAGAAAAAGTCCTTAAATCTGAGTCCTTAGTTTGATTTAATCCAGGCAGTATAAAGGGGTTCTTTGGGGTTTCTAATCTTATTTTCTCTAATCACTCTTGATTCTCTAGTTAGAGTAACTCAATACTTCCTTTTTTAAGTCAAAAATTTCTTTCCTCGGTTATTCCATTAGAACATTGCCAAGTGTTGATAAGACTTGGTGCAACAAGCTCGGGCTTTGTAGGGATTTCCTAGTTCAAGGCTTTTGAATTGAGGGAATTTCCTTAAATTTTTTTGAAAGAGAAATTGGGAGGGTGTGTTTCTAATAATTGGACTGAGTATATTTTTAACTCGAGGCACTAAGCTTAAAGTGTTTGTCAAATTGTCCATGGATGTGTTTTGAATCTAGAATAAGGGCTTTTATCTCAAAAGTTTTGACTTGGAATTTGTCCCAAGTGTTTCCCTATGCATGGGAGCGTGTTGGTCCCTCTACCTTAGAATGGTCAGTTCTAAAGTGGTGGACCCTCAGAGGTGGGGGAGAAGTCTCCTGATTGGATTTTATGCCACTCTCCGAGCCTAGATTTTCATAGGTCTTAATGAATCATAAATGATGGCTTTAAGTTTTTGGTCTTTGTCATCCATTTCAAGAGTGAGAACTTATGTTTTCCCTGTGTGTTTCTTGTAAATGAAAGAGTTAAATATAAGAAAGAATAGTAAATGGTTTTATTTCTTAAACAAAAAGTGTCAAAGCTAAAATTTATTAAAAGAAACAAAATAAAAGCTAAACCAAAAGACTTAAAAAAGAAAATGTACTATACCGGTAGAACCTTCTCATTTTTCAAGTGTTCCATGTCCGAGGAATTAGCCTCCCATCTAGATCCTTTAGCTCAACGGTTCCTGCTCGGCATACCCTCATAATTCGATAAGGTCCCTCCTAGTTAGGAATCAACTTTCCTATTTCCCTAGGATGGGAAACTTTTTTCTTTCTGAGTATTGGGTCATGAAGTCTGAAGGTTCTTTCTTTGACGCTAGAGTTGTAATATTTTTGCCACCCTTTAATGGTAAGCAACAAGTCTGATATGAGCTTTATCTCTTTCCTCGTTACAGAGGTCCACGTTCATCCCCAAGCCTTCTTCATTGTTTATAGGATCAAAACTTTATGCTTGTAACAAACGGGCTCCGATCTTAAGAGGAATTAATGCTTCAGAGCCATATGCTTGGAAGAAAAGAAATTCATCTGTTAGTGTTCGACTGGTGGTCCTGTAAATCCATAGAACGTTTGAGAGTTGCTTGAGCCATTGCTTTAGAAAATTTCTACTTGTGACTTCATCCTACCTGTTGGCTTGTGGGTAGCCTACAAAAGTCAACCGATGTTCTATCTCCAAATCTTAACAAAATTTCTTGAATTAGATGTTGTTAAACTGTTTACTGTTGTCTATGATAATGATCCTCGATACTCAAAACTTACAAACAATTGATCACTATACAAAATAGTGTGTTTTTTCTTTCATGATCGTTGCAAGTGGTTCTACATTTATCCACTTGGTAAAGTAGTCTATTGTGACAATTAGGTATTGTAATGACCCATCCTAGGTTGGCCACCCCCGAGACGGTGTCATCACATTTTGAAAATCCCAGCATGACACATATATGCAACAATAAAAAAAAATACTAACAAATTTTTTTTATAGTAATCCTCAACCCTCAACTAGAGAGGTATATAAATCTGATATTAACTTAAACATAATATACAACGTAAAAAATGCATGAATATTTACAAATAAAATTTTTATTTCAATTTCTCATTTGTCTGAGGATGTTGACACGTACATGGCTTATAGGAAATGATTTCATCTGACTCTCAACCCACCTATGTAGTTGTCTTGTCTGCTACCTGAAATCATTGTACAATGAGGGATGAGCTTCACAAACTCAGTGAATTAAATTTACTAGAAGTATTCCACTTATATAAATAACCCTTTAATATTTAATAAGTTATTTCTCATATGACTGGATAATAGCATGTAGTCTAACAATTAAATAATTGCTATCATATCATACTTCTATATCTCTTTCTCACTATAATTGTCTCTCTGTGAGACTCATTTATTTATAAACTAAATGCAGAATGTCAACAACATTTCAATAAAAATATTAACGTGTAAAATAGATGCAATGCATGAATTATTATTATTAGGGAACATCTTCCCACATGTTGACATGTTTTTATCTTAGACCGATCCCCTCCTAGTTCTTTCATTCTTATTTAGACCGGCTACCTTCCTGGTTCTTTTATTATCATTTAGATCTGACTGCCTTCCCAGTTCTTTTATTCTCATTTAGACCAACTGTCTTCCCGGTTCTTTTATTCTCATTAGATCGGTTGCCCTCCCGACTCTTTTATTCTCATTAAGATGTATATGAAAACTGATATAAATATGCATATAAATAGTAAATAAAAACAAGCATGTATTCAGACATTTAAACTAGCAATCCTGATTATTCTCAAATTATATAAACAAAATTCCACAAAATTCCTCTCATTATAAATCACATCAATTTATCAACTATAACTCATCGAGAATTTTATTTATTACCATCATTATTAAATCAACTCATTATTCTAATGATATTTCTTTTCACATAATAATTTTCTACATGTCCAAATATTGATATCATACCTATCACCCAAATTTGTATCTACTACCGAAGCATAAGCTAATAATTTATTTTAATATTATCACTAGATATTTGATTTTTATTTAGATTACTTAAAGTAAATCTAACTCACCACGTAGCACTTAAAACTACTCGTGGATCACCTCCTTGCCCTTCCTGCTCTTCTCAATAATTTCTTCTGGTTGTTGATCGTCAACACCTGACATAATATTTATTTTAAATCTAATTATTTCTTCAATTCTTCATAAACCACACCCTTTGAAAATTCTCACTTTGAAATCTGAGAAATTTCATGAATGCTAAAAATTCAAAAATAAACATTACGTTATTACCTTCTATTTTTCTGATAGCTTTTTGTGACTCTCTATAAAATTCCCCAGTAATTCCTTCAAAATTTTGCTTTTCAACATTTCTTTGGGTCCCCAAGTGTTTAAAGAAATAGAATAAATGAAAGAAAACTAAACGAAATTCGGTACATATAAATTACTATTACATATATATACATATATATATATATATGTATATATATACATATAAAAGATTTGATGTCAACCAAAACAAATCTCTGCAGCTTACACAATTTGCATGAATTAATTGCCTTGCTGTGGTACATGTAGCAAGGCAGCCCCTTGATGTGCAAATTTTAAATGCTCGCAAGTGCACGAATCACAAATAGTATTGTGATGAGTTTACTCTCGAGGTCGATCTCTCAAGGAATTGCAGTGGTTGAGATCCTAAATTACTTTATTAAAATTACTAAAACAAACTCTGAAATTAAATCCTAAACACTCTAATTAAAAGATTGGTGAAGAGGAAATTGAAATAAAAACAATTAAACAAAATGAATTATGAAGAGATGAGTATAATCAATGGGAACAATTGTGAGTTTAGCTTGCTATCCAATCATGAATTAGAACATTTGGTGAATATAAATAATTAATCAACATCCAAGACTATTGGTATTTCCGCTAAGACTAGAGAATGCCATTGATCGTGTATATTCCAAATTTATAACTAATTAATTAAATCCCATGGATCGTGTTCATCAATTAATTAGTTAAATTAAGTAAAAGGAAAATGCAACCACCTAAATCACAATTTGATTTGAATCATGAATTCCTATTCAAGAAAGCTTAATTAGGTCTGGATGATATGTCCTCAACTTAATCTCAAATATTAATCTTGACTATCAATAATAGATGGCCAATCCACAAGTAATAATCAAAGGTATGAAGAATATTGAATAAGAAATAATCTGGAAAATTTCATAAAACTAAATCCACCAAAATATCCAAAACATTCAAGGCAGCTAAGTTGAACGCCCTAAACGCCCAACAATGCGTTCAGGCACTCATGTTTAAATCCCAATCACAGAATTCAAATACTAGGGTTACATGTATATTGAAGGATAAAAGGAGAAAAGACATAATTTCTTCCAGAATTACAAGATGAATCCTCAAAGTCTTGAAGCGATTGATAATCGTATTCAATCTCTTGATAAGCCGTCTTGATGAAAGAAACTATCTCCTCCTTCAATCTTCCAAAATTCCTCTTGATAATATCTCTCCAAAAAAAATCATAGTCTCCCCCCCCCCACATTCTCTGAGTCTAAATTCCTATATATAGTTGTATGGAGACGACTTTGTAGACAGAAAAGTCACCCTAGGGTTTCTGTTCAGGCCGTGTGTTTCTGCTGCTGTCCAAACCCGGTTCTACTACTATCCAGGCCGTGTGTTTGCTGTCCAGAACTGGTCCAGTTGTGCTACTGTCCAGGCTATGCAAATCCCAAAAAAAATCAGAATTTAATAGCTCATTCACTTCTGCCATGCTGAAATCACGCACAGCCTGACATTTGTCTACTAAAAATGTCATAACTTTCTCTAGAAAAATCATATTTACGAGCCGTGAAATTTTTCGGAAAATAGACATCTGGATCTTTCCAAGTATATATGGCTTATCCCCTGATTCTTCCTGAATCAACACAGTTTAATCCGTAAAAATGACTGATCTGTACAAGAAATTCTGGCAATTTAGTGAAACTCCTTTTCACCATTTGCTAGTGACAACCTGACTTTGCAAAATGCTCAATTTATCTTTAACAGTGTAGAAATGATCGGTTTTGATGCACTCCGAATTCCACTAACTTTACTTCAAATGAACTCCAAATGCTTGTGAACTTTTAAAACAACGAAAAACAACTTAAAGTAACAAATTCCTAAGCTAAACATATAAATAAATACTTGAAAAACATACAAAATACTAGGATAAATATTCATTCATCAAATACCCCCAAACCTAGATTTTGCTAGTCCTCAAGCAAAACTAAAAAAAACATAAACAAAACAAACCTAAAAACTTAAATCAACAATTCAGGCCTTAATTCTTATTATGACTCATATCTAGATATCTTATGCACAATTATGTTCACAGTCTCAACACTTCACAATTCATTGCTCAAATCAAGTATACATCGCACATCCATATTCCAATGCTCAAAACACCTCACGTCAATTACCCCCAAACTTAACGTCAAGAATTCGAATTCGCTTCGACTCTAGGCCTCACAGGATTCACTCATTAAGCACACCTAACCTAAGTTTCAAACACTCATCAAGCATATGCGAATAGAAGTTATGTAAACAAGAAATTTCAAATACAAATTCGCATATGAATATGGATATCATCAAAGAATGCTCATATGTTTGCAAAATAGATCTCATGAAAGGAATCAAATGTTAGGATTATAAAGCTATCACATCGCTTGTATCATATCCTAGTCAAACACCTCAAGCAAAACATATTGAGTATGAACCTATGCATAAATGGGCGTGGTTGGCCGAACCTGATTTACACCAAAGCTCTTTCTTTTCAACTCTTTATAAGAGCGACTTCAATACCCTTGAAGTATCTTATGACCTCTTTCTTGTCTAACCAAATCCCTTTTTGACATATTTCTCTTATATATATATATATATATATATATATATTCTTCTTCTATTTGAATAAGAATTCAGATCTTTCTCCAAAGACAGTGACAACTAGGGCATATAATGGTAGACACATACTCAAACTTCTTACTCAAGTCATTCAACTAAAATAATGAGAATACACAACATGATACTTCAAGTGAGTTATATAATCCTAGCATTCAATACAAAACCTATAATAATCATCTAACAATTAAGGTCATAATGAAGAGTGTTTAAGAGTACCAAGAAACTAACTCTCAGAATAAAACGCTTATGGCTCAAATAACTCACTAGGTAATCTCCACTATTTGATTCTCAATCATTAGATCTAGGTTCATCTCAGTTTCGACATCAAGAGCACGGTCTATGGAATTTGAATATGCATAAATCCTTACAACAACTTGTCAGTGTTAAAGAAACTAAACTCAACATGCATAAAAGACTTGATTACTAACCATAAAACAAATTGTAGCATGAAAATTTTGTCTCAAAAAGTTCTAATTGTACCCCCAAACCTAGACTAAACATTGTCCTCAATATATGAAATCAAACACGCGTTTAGAAAAACATTTAGAAGGGAACAATGAAAATGAAAGAACAGAAAACATACTCTATCAAAAGGGTGGGTTGCTTCCCACAAAGTGCTTTCTTTAACGTTTTAGCAAGACTTTGGTTGAACTTATTCAGGATCGTGCACCTCAATGCACTCAACAACCCCCTTCTCATGGACTCCTTCCAAGTAAGGCTTCACACGATGCCCGTTGACCTTGAATGTCACTTGAGTCTTCGGGTTCAGCAACTTCTACCGCTCCATAAGAAAAAATGTTGACTACCGAAAAAGGTTCGCACCATCTTGACTTCAATTTTCCTGGAAATAATTTGAAACGAGTGTTAAACAAAAGAACTTTCATTCCAGGATAAAGAGACTTGCGAATAAGGACTTAGTCATGGTAACACTTAGTGCATTCTTTGTAGATCTTTGCATTCTCATAGGCTTCATCATGAATCTCTTCTAACTCATTGAGTTATAGTAACCGTTTTTCTCCTTCCATTGCCATGTCCATGTTCAATTCTTTGATTGCCTAATATGCCCGATGCTCAAGCTCAACCGGTAAGTGGCATGCCTTTCCAAAAACCAACCAATAGGGGCTCATCCTAATGGGTGTCTTGTACGTCGTGCGGTATACCCACAATACGTCATTAAGCTTGGTTGCCCAGTCTTTCCGTGATGGTCGCACCGTCTTTTCCAGAATGCCCTTGATTTATTGATTGCTTACTTCAACTTGACCCAAAGTTTGTGGGTGATATGAAGTCCCCACCTTATGTGTGATGCTATACTTCTTCAACAACTCGTCACAGAGTTTATTGCAAAAATAGGTTCCTCCATCACTGATTATGGCCCTCGGTCTCCCAAACCTGCTGAATATCACATTCTTCAAAAATTTCACAACACAGTTAGCATCATTGGTTCGGGTTGGTATAGCCTCAACCCATTTGGACACATAATCAACCGCAACTAATATATATTCATATCTAAGTGAAGGCGGAAAAGGATCCATGAAATCAATTCCCCAGACATTAAATAATTCAATGGTAAGATTGTTAGTCAGAGGCATCTCATTTCTCTTTCCAATACTACCAGTCCTCTGACTTTTATCACAACACATGCAAAACTTATGAGCATCTTTAAAGAGAGTTGGCCAATAAAATTCAGATTGTAATACTTTTAGGGCCATTTTCTTACCTCCAAAGTGACCCCCACAATGAAGTTCATGGCAAAAAGAAAGAATATTCTCATGCTCAGCCTCAGGTACATATCTCGGAATGATTTGATCTTGACCAAATTTGAACAAATAAGGCTTATCCCAAAAGTAACTCCTGCAAGAAGACAAGAATCTCTTCTTTTTCTTGAAAAGAGAGGTTAGGTCACAAGACACCACAAGCAAGATAATTTACAATTTCAGTATACCATGGCTCTTAACTTATAGCAAATAATTGTTCATCAGGAAAAGTGTCAATAATTTTCTTATCTTCTTCTTGCTTATGTGAATCAAAGTCCGAAATTAACCTAGAAAGGTGATCTGCAACAACATTCTCACTGCCCTTCTTATCCCTTATTTCTAGGTCAAATTCTTGTAAAAACAAGACCCACTAAATTAGTTCTAGCTTAGCATTCTGCTTAGTTAATAAGTGTCTCAATGCTGCATGATCTGAATGCACAATGACCTTAGACCCTACTAAGTAAGGCCTGAACTTGTCTAATGCAAACACAACAGCCAAAAACTCTTTTTTCATGGTGGAATAGTTGAGTTGGGCATCATTAAGTGTTCTACTAGCATAGTAGATCACATGTGAACGCTTAACAACTCATTGCCCCAAAACAACCCTTATAGCATAATTAGATGCATCACACATAATCTCAAAGGAACTAACCATTTAGATGCCATGATAATAGGTACCAATGTCAACTTTTCTTTCAAAGTATTAAAGGCTATTGGTATTTGTCTAAGGTTTAAACATGTCTAAACACGGTTAAAGTCTAAACCAAGGTTGGAAGATTAAAATACAGCATGTTGAAGGAGTGCACACATGTGTGTGCAACCATTTGGGTGTGTGTGCACACCCCTAATCAACAAAGTAAAGTAATGTGCACTACTGTGTGAAGGGCAGCATCAATGTGCGCCTCACCGCCCCTTCACCAGCGCCTCACTGTCCAGCAAGGAAGCAGTTTGAAGAAGGGCAGCACCGTACTGCCCCTCCACCAGCACCGCACCGTCCAGAACATGGTGCAAAGGAGCTTTGCCTAGCGCCTCACCGCCCCCTGTTCAGCGCCTAGGTGCTAGGCACACTGATGCACACATGGACAGCTTGCTTAAACATCCTCTTAGGTGCATGGATGCAAGGTTAAAATGCACAGCACCACTTAGGATTGTTGGAGGGCCATGATTAAGTGGTCATCAAGATCTAAGGGTGGAGATTGACTCCCAAGATTGGACAAGAAGTTGGTGCACTATATAAAGGGTCACTTAGCTTCATTCTCGAACATAACATTGTGATATAATTTGAGATCAATTGTAAAGAGTGACAAGACACAATGCAAGAGAGAATTATGTGAGAGTGCAAAGACATAAAACATAAGAGGGACTCGTTGTAGAGAGGTTAGGTGTAAAGAAGATAGAGTAGTATAGATAGAGAGCATTGTAATAGTTCTTATTATCTTCTTTCTTCTCTTCTTGGTTTCTTCAAGAACTTGAGGTTTTTTTAAGAGGGTTGCTGTAATTGTAAAGAACCATTGATTTAGTGTAGAGAGTTCAGAGGAACTCACGGGGACGTAGGCTATTATCGAACCTTGATAACAAATCGCTTGTCTTCTTTTCTTTCTTGCTTTTGATTGCCCTATTTCTTTTTACAAGTCATTCTAGACTTGGGTGTTTGGAAGATCACCACCTAGGCAACTTGTCAAGGTGATTTCCAACAGTGGTATCAGAGCTTGCCAAGTTGGGTATCAGAGCAAGAATAAGAAGGTGACGGAGCCAAGACTCTAAGAATCAAAGATTAACTTCTTGGGTGATTCAAGAACGGTGTTAAGATCCATCTTCGGTCGTGTTCTTGAGGTTGAAGAAAGCATTTACGGGTATTGCATAAATCTAGGATCTTGTCCGCAAAGATGGCTTCAAATTTCTGTGTTGAGAAGTTTGATGGAATGGGAGACTTTGCCCTTTGGAAGCGGAAGATTAAGGCGGTTCTAATGCAACAGAAAGTGGACTTGGCTATTGGAGACGATGATGTTTTTCCAGCAAGTGTCACGGAGGACCAGCGGATTGAGATGAAGAGGATGGCTTACAGCACCATTTTCTTGCACATATCGGATAGTGTCATAAGGGAGTGAGGAGACTCGGAAGATCCAGCTGTCATATGGAAGAAACTAGATGAGTTGATTCTTACTAAAACTCTCCCTAACAAGATTTATCTTCTTAAAAGAATCTTTGCTTTTAAAATGGATCCTAGTAAAGAGTTGCAAGATAATCTTGATGTCTTTAATAAGCTAGTTCAAGATTTGAATAGCTGTAGCATTACATTTTCGGATGAACAATTGACCGTTATCTTGTTAAATTCTCTTCCTGATTACTTTGATAATTTGATTAATGCTATTGTGTATGGAATGGATACTTTAACAAAGGAGATTGTGATCAATGCCATAAAGGCACATGATTTCAAAGCCAAGATGAAGGAGACATCAAGTAAAGATAAGCTGTTCGTAAGAGAAAGACTAGCAACTCAGAATGGCAGTAGCAACCATGGCAACTACCAGGAAAAATCAAGAGGTAGAGGGAAAAGCCATAGGAGAGCACATTCCAAATCAAGATTTGGAAAGAGGTGCTTCTACTACAACAAGGAGGTTCATTTCAGAAAAGATTGCAAGAAGAAGATGTGGGATGAGAGAATAAGCCACACCAATAATGGAGAGGCTTTGGTTGCCAAGGGAGTACAACAAGATGATGTTCTTGTTGTGTGCTCAAATGTGAGTTGAAGGCAAGGCAGTGAAAAGTGTATTCTGGATTCCGGGTGCACTTATCACATGTGCCCTCACAAGGAATGGTTCAAGAATTTTAAGGAGATCAATGATGGAAAGGTCTTCTTGGGGAATGACAATTCTTGCCAAGTGAGAGGGATTGGAGACATCCAATTGAGGATGTTTGATGGAGTCACAAGACTGCTGTGAAATGTGAGGTATCTTACAGATTTGAAGAGAAATTTGATCTCATTGGGGCAGTTGGATTCCATGGAATATACATGCATAGTAGAGGGAGGAAAGATCAAGGTGGCCAAGGGATCTTTGGTAGTGATCAAGGCAGCAAGAAACGATGGACTCTATGAGATGATCAAAGAGATATAAATCAACGACCAAGTAACAAGCTTGATGGCTGAGATGGATAAGGCAGCCCTTTGGCACACTCACTTGGGACACATGAGCGAAAAGGGCCTACAAGTTCTTAGCAAGGATGATCTATTTGGTGGTGACAAAGTAGAGAAACTAGATTTCTGTGAGAGTTGCATTCTTGGGAAGCAATATCAGATCAACTTCAACACCGGAGTGCACAAGTCTAAGGGGATTCTTGACTACATTCATTCAGACCTTTGGGGACTAGCAAGAATACCAACACAGGGAGGTAACTTTTACTTTCTGTCTTTAATTGATGATTATTCAAGAAGAGTATGGGTTTATTTACTTAGAAAAAAATCAGATGCCTTGGATAAATTTGTTGTGTGGAAAAAGTTGCTGGAAACTCAAACAGGTAGGGTAGTTAAGGCTTTACGAACCGATAATGGCTTAGAATTTTACAATAAGGATTTTGATAAATTCTGTGAATTAGATAGTATTCTAAGACATAGAACGGTTGGAAAACTACCTCAGCAAAATGGAGTTTCTGAGAGGAGAACCCTTATGGAAAAGGTTAGGTGCATGTTAATAGGATCCGGTTTACCAAAATATTTTTGGGGAGAAGCTATGGCTACAACTGCATACTTGGTAAATTGATCACCCTCTAGAGCTTTAGAGATCAAGACTCCTATGGAGATGTGGAGTGGGAAACCCCCTGAATTAAGCAACCTTAGAACTTTTGGGTGTGCTGTATATGCACATCAAAAGGAGGATAAACTTAGCCCAAGATCTCAAAAATGTGTATTCCTAGGATATGGTGATGGGGTTAAGGGATATAGGTTATGGTCCTTAGAAAAGAAAGGCATGAAACTCATTATAAGTAGGGATGTTATTTTTAATGAATTGTTATTTCCTTACTTGGAGAAAACTAACCCTGCAGGGGCTAGTGAGCAAACCAGTCTGAAAGTTTTGGAGCATCGCATCAAGAAGGTTTGGACCAGGTAGAGCCTTTGAATGAAAGCCATGCTCATGAAACTCAAGAAGAGGCTGAACGAGAAGAGGTTGATGCAGCAAGTCATAATGACTACCAGCTCACAAGAGACCGGGGAAGAAGGGTGGTTAGACCACCTTTGAGATATGGGTTTACGGATGCTAATGTAACAGCTCCTTGGACAGAAGGAGAGGTTAAACCAGAAATTTACACAGATGCCATGGAGTGTAAGGATTCGTTAAAGTGGTAGCTGGCTATGGAAGATAAAATTGACTCATTGATGAAGAACAACTCTTGGGAGTTGGTGCGCAAACCAGAAAAATATAGAGTTGTGGATTGTAGATGGATCTAAAAGATCAAAGAAGGGAATACTCCAGGGGATGAAGTCTGGTATAAAGCTAGGCTGGTGGCGAAGAGGTTCACACAAAAAGAAGGCATAGATTTCACCGAAATCTTCTCACCGGCTGTGAAGTACAAGACGATACGGATAGTGTTAGCATTGGTGGTCCAATTTGATTTAGGAAATCGAGCAAATTGATGTGAAGATACCGTTCTTATATGGAGAGCTCGATGAGACCATTTTCATGAGGCAACTCAAAGGCTATGAGGAAGGAAGGCAGGGAGAGTTGGTGTGCAAATTGAAGAAATCTCTCTATGGCCTGAAGCAATCACCTCGGCAATGGAATAAGAGGTTTGATTCCTTTATAATCAGCTTAGGTTTCATGAGGAGCTACTATGATTCGTGCTTCTACTATAAGGGGCAGATGGTTGAGGAAGTGGTGATCATCCTTATCCATGTTGATGACATGTTGCTGGTTGGAAGCAGCATGGAGAGGATAAGGAAATTGAAGGCTTAACTCAGTGAGGAGTTTGAGATGAAGGATCTTGGCCATGCACAGAAGATCCTTGGGATGTGTATCATCCGAGAAAGGGAGAGAAACAGATTGAAGATCTCTCAAACTTCCTACATAGAGAAGATGATATCTAAATTCTCTATGGAAGATAGCAAACCAGTGAGGGTTCCCCTTGCTGGTTATTTCAAGTTCTCCAGCGATCAATGTCCGAGATTGGAGGCGGAGAAAAAGGAAATAGAAAAAGTCCCTTATTCTAGTGTTGTTGGTTCTATTATGTTCACCATTGTAAGCACTAGACCTGACATTGCTTATGCAATGAGTGTTTTCAGCAGGTTTATGAGTAATCCTGGAAAGGAGCATTGGCTTGGGATGAATTGGTTGCTAAGGTACTTGAAGGGAAGCCCAGAAGTAGGGCTGGTTTTGAGGGTTTTGCGGATTCGGACTATGGAGCAGACCGGGATAAAAGAAGATTGATTACCTCCTACTTCTTCAAATTAAATGAATGTTGTGTAAGTTGGAAGGCTCAGTTGCAGCTAGTGGTAGCACTCTCAACAACCGAGGTTGAGTACATAGTGGCTACAGGGGCCATTAAGGAGACTATGTGGTGCAAAGGGTGGCTGGAAGAGTTGAAGGTACTGGAGGAGCAAGTTGTGGTGTTTTTGGATAGCCAAAGTGCATTGCGCTTGTGTAAGAATCCGGTGTTCTATGAGAGGACAGAGCACATTGATGTTCGGTATCATTTCATTCGGGAAAATGTTACGAAAGGATGCATCCATGTGGAAAAGGTAGCCATTGAAGAAAATCTTATGAATTTAAGTACTAAAGTTCTACCTCTAAGTAACTTCAATCATTGCCTTAGACTACTTAGGATTGGAGTAGGTTAATTGATGGCTCAAGATGAGTTTGGATCCTGAAGCTCTCTACACAATGGTTCGGGTTTAAACACTTAGACAAATGTTGAGATTGTTGGTATTTGTCTAAGGTTTAAACATGTCTAAACATGGTTCAAAGATGGTTAAAGTCTAAACCAAGGTTGGAAGATTAAAATACAGCATGTTAAAGGAGTGCACACATGTGTGTGCATCCATTTGGGTGTGTTTGCACACCCCTAATCAACAAAGTAAAGTAGTTCGCACTGTTGTGTGAAGGGCAGCATCAGTGTGCGCCTCACCGCCCCTTCACCAGCGCCTCACCATCTAGAAAGGAAGCAGCTTGAAGAAGGGCAGCACTGCACCGCCCCTTCATCAGCACCGCACCTTCCAGAACATGGTGCAAAGGAGCTTTGCCTAGCGCCTCACCGCCCCCTGTTCAGCGCTTAGGTGCTAGGCACACTGATGCACACATGGACAGCTTACTTAAACCTCCTCTTAGTTGCATGGATGCAAGGTTAAAATGCACAACACCACTTAAGATTAATGGAGGGCCATGGTTAAGTGGTCATCAAGATCTAAGAGTAGAGATTGACTCTCAAGATTAGACAAGAAGTTGGTGCACTATATAAAGGGTCACCTAGCTTCATTCTCGACATAATATTGTGATATAATTTGAGATCAATTGTAAAGAGTGACAAGACACAATACAAGAGAGAATTTTTTGAGAGTGCAAAGACATAAAACACAAGAGGGACTCATTGTAGAGAGACTGGTTGTAAAGAAGATGCAGTAGTATAGATAGAGAGCATTGTAATAGTTCGTATCATATTCTTTATTCTCTTCTTGGTTTCTTCCAAGAACTTGAGGTTTCTTGAAAAGGGTTGCTGTAATTGTAAAGAACCATTAATTTAGTGCAGAGAGTTCAGAGGAACTCATAGGGATGTAGGCTATTGCCGAACCTCGATAACAAATCACTTATCTTCTTTTCTTTCTTGCTTTCGATTGCTGTATTTCTTTCTACAAGTCATTCTAGACTTGGGTGTTTGGAAGATCACCACCTGGGCATCTTGTCAAGGTAATTTCCAACAAAAGCGATAATGCAATCATCATCAAAGGTAAAAGGAACATCTTTAGACAACAAATTACATAATGGGCGACTTTTCTTAGAAAAATCTTTAATAAATCTCATATAGAAACCTGCGTGTCCTAAGAAACTCCTAATCCCCTTAACCGAAGTCAGGGGTGGAAATTTATAAATCAAATCAATTTTAGCCTTATCCACTTCAATACCTTTACTAGAAATCACATGGCCTAATATAATGCCCTGTTGTACCATAAAATGACTCTTCTCCCAACTGAGTGTTAAATTACACTCAATGCATCTTTCAAGTACCAAAGTCAATGTTGGGAAACCACCTTGGATGATGCCCAGGAGGTGATCTTCCAAACACCCAAGTCTAGAGTGACTTGTATAAGAAAAGAAACTGTAACCAATCAAAGCAAGAAAGAAAAGAACACAAGAAATTTGTTGACGAGGTTCGGCAATATGCCTACGTCCCCGTGAGCTCCTCTAAGCTCTCTGCACTATCTTATCAATGGAGTTCTTTACAATCAATAACAACCTTCTAAGAACTCATAGGTTCTTGAAGAGCAAAAGAAGAAGAAGAAAGTGATAAGAACTAACCCTGGAATTTTCTCAAGAAAATTTCCCTTACAAACCCTTGAATCCTTTTCTATTATACTCTTTCTTTCTAAACAACCAACCTCTCTACAGAATCTTTCTTGAGTTTAGTGTATTTGCACTCTTACAATTGATCTCACTTTCAATCACAATTTATTCCTCACATTTATATTTAACTTTTGAAGCTAGGTGACCCTATATATAGTACTCCAACTTCTTGACCAATTATGAGGGTCAATATCCACTCTTAGATCTTGAGGACTAATCAACCATAGCCTTTGATCAAGTCTAAGTGATCCTATGCATATTGATCATGCATCCACGCACCTAACAAAAGGCTGAATCAAATGGACCATGTGTGCCTTCAAGTTGCGGCCTTTATCAGGGCAAGCCGCGGCCTGAAGAAAGACTAAAGCCCCTCCTCTTATCACCTTTCTGGGCGCCGCAGCCCGGGGGAGTCTGAGCCGTGGCCCACACTAGTGCTGAGCCTCCTCCGTGCTGGCTGCCATGGCCTGGGAAGAGCTGGGCTACGGCCTGACCTGGTGTGCACATATTCTTTAACATGCTGATCTTCTTCTCCCGTTTAAACCTTAGACAAAATTCAACGGTCAAATTATGCAAACAGTTATCAAATGAGGTTCCAAAAACTGAAAAATCATCCATAAATACCTCAATGAATTTCTCCACCATATCTGAGAAGATTGACATCATGCATCTTTGGAATGTGGCTAGAGAATTGCATACGCCAAACGGTATCCTCTTAAAGGCAAATGTCCCAAATTGGCAGGTGAATGTTGTCTTCTCTTGATCCTCCGATGCAATCGGCACTTGATAATAACCTAAAAGACCATCAAGAAAATGATAAAAATCATGCCCTGCTAGTCTTTCCAACATCTGATCAATAAAATGAAGTGGAAAATGATCCTTTCTAGTAGCTAAGTTCATTTTTCTGTAATCAATGTAAATTCTCCATCCTGTAGTCATCCTAGTGGGCACTAGCTCATTCTTTTCATTTCACGCCACTGTAATCCCAGACTTCTTAGGCACAACATGAACTGGACTAACCCATCTACTATCTAAAATAGGGTAGATAACTCCTGCATCTAGGAGTTTTAAATTTTCTTTCTTCACTACCTTTTGTAGGTTAGGGTTTAGTCTCCTTTCAGCTTCTCTCACAGGTTTGGCACCATCCTCTAAAATGATCTTACGCATACATGTAGTAGGAATAATACCTCTGATGTCACTTATACTCCATCATATGGCTCTCCTAAGTCTGCTAAGCTCCTTCACAACTCTCTCCTCTTGGGTTTGGGTCAAAGTAGAGGAAATAATCACAGGATATGTGTCTCCCTCTCCCAAAAATATGTACTTAAGGTGCTTAGGAAACTCTTTAAGTTCAAGCTTAGGTGGAGTAGTATCTTCCCTAGGTAGGGAAATTGGCAATTTTAAAGGTTTGCTAGACTCTTCTTAGGGTGACACTGGTATTGCACTATCTAATATCTCATAATACCTTTTAGTCTCATCTTATAGTGTTTCCTCTACTCTCTTAGTTATAAGAGCAACTTCAAGCTTGTCCTCTATTTTTGTCTACAAATAAGTGTCATAAACAAGTGAGTCCACACCATCAATAAAAGAACACTTATCGTTAGTAGAAATAGAAGAAGTTGTTAGAGAATCAAACATTTTAAATTTTACAGTATCTCCCAAGACTGTCATTGTTAAACTCCCATTATGAACATCAATAATAGTCTTGGTTGTGGCCATAAATGGTCTACCAAGAAGAATTATGTGCTCCTTGTTCTTAGATGGGGTTCCTTCCATCTCCAATACCACGAAATCCACAAGCACAATCACTTTGTCTATATGCACCAATATATCCTCAACTATTCCCTTAGGATATTTAACTGACCTGTCAGCGAGTTGAAATGACATAGTTATTGACTTAAGCTCCCCCAAACTGACGCCAGGCAGAATAACAATTATTCTGTAGGCTAGTTTTCAACAGATAATTCACAGGGAAGAAAATAACACAAGAGAAAAAATCCTAAAAAAACAGAAGAACAACTCTCAATTTTATTCAAAATTATGCAAATCAATAATAATGTTTACTAAACCCTAAAACCTTATTTATAAGGTCAAGCTAAAATAGGAAAATTAAATTAAGGCCGAATTTGAAGTAATTGCAAATAAAATAAAAAGTTTCCTAAAAACTGAAAACTGCCAAATTGAAGGCCTAAACGTCGTTTTTTAGCTTAAAAACGATGACACTCAGGTTTACCTGAGTTTTACCCGGAAGCCCGTTTCCAATCATATTAGGGACTCTGGGACCCGATCTAAGCCCGTGGCCCGCTAAACGATGTAAACTAGTCTAGGTAGCCCACTTGCTATCTTTGCGCTGATCTGCCAACTCAAGGTATCTCAGTGCCAACAACGTGCTATCTGACAACTCAGCATCATCTGACCCGGATCCTCCTGCATCAGTCGCCTCGGGTTAGAAAGAACTCGTCATTGAGTTCACAATAGCTTCATTGGAATCCACAAAACAAGGACTCAGGTGTTTCACATTAAAGACATTAAGCGGCAACCCAGGAGGAAGATCCTCTGGAATCAGGTCAGAAAACTCTGCTAGCAGCAGCTGCACCTGTGCTGGTAAATCTGGATTCATGTCTGTTGCACTATTCCCATAAGATAGCAGTGCATGGACCACGTTTCCACGTTTAACCTTAGCTAAAAACCTGGACATCGAAAACAGATTAGTATTATTGGCTATCAAGGTAAGAGTGGTTCTTTCCCGACGAGGTGCCAACACAATCTTCTTCTCTTTGATGCTAAGGGAATATGTATTTTTTCACCCATCATGAATAACACTTCGATCATACTACAAGGTCTGCCTAACAATACATGAAAAGCATCCATAGACACAACATCACACCAAGCATTATCAAAATATTTTCTACCAATCGAAAAGGGCACTAGGCATCGCCTATCTACTATTTCATCACTGCCTTTATTCAGTCACGAAAATTTGAAGTAATTGCAAATAAAATAAAAAGTTTCCTAAAAACTGAAAACTGCTAAATTGAAGGCCTAAACGTCGTTTTTTGGCTTAAAACGACAATGCTCAGGAAATCTTGAGACTTGCCCGGAAGCCCATTTCCAATCAGACTAGGGTCTCCAGGACCTGATCCGAGCCCATGGTCCGTTAAACGATGTAAATCGATCTAGGTAGCCCACTTGCTATCTTTGCACTGATCTGCCAACTCAAGGTATCTCAGTGCCAACAACGTGCTATCTGACAACTCAGCATCATCTGACTCGGATCCTCCTGCATCACAAACCTAGTTACAAGTATATTGAATATAGTATGAGATTTATACTTGCTCCTAAATCTATCATTGCTTTGGCGACCTTTTTGTTTCCCATTATGATGTTGATGATGAAACTTCTGGGATCTTTCAGCTTAGGTGGCAAGCTTTGTTGGAGCACCGCACTAGCAACTTCTGACACCATCACTTTCTCGCTCTTCTCATATTTCCTCTTTTTGGTGTTAATTTCTTTAAAGGATTTCGCATATGATGGCACATTCCTAATAACATCCAAAAGAAGAAAATTAATATTCACTTTAGAAAGCATGTCAAAAATATCAGAAAATTGCTTATCCTGTTTAACATCCTTCAGACGGCTTGGATAAGGAATAGGAGGCCTGTAAGGCTTGGTCGCCTTATGTAGTGTCATGAAGGAATATGGCTCATTCTCCTTGCTCTCCTTAGATATTTGAGAAGATTGTGGATCTTCAGCTGGATTTCTTTTAGGAGTGTCATGCTTCTTTTGCTTCTCAATTGATTTTGCTACATCACGTGGCAAGTCATAAGAAATTTTACCATCGAAATTATTGTTAAGAATTTCACCACTTTGCAGCACTGTGATAACCTTTGCTTACTCAGGTTAGCTAGGCAACTTACCTTTTTGGTGTACTTGCAATTGTTCCTCAAGTTGCCTAAACTTGTACTTCCACCCTCTTCATTGATGCCTCTAAGGAATCCAACCTTTAGCTATGTCTCTTATGGTTCTCTTTGCTAATTTGAATAAAAGCACTCAAGTTCTCCTCCAAAGTTGGATTTCTAGGTTGATTGGGTGGTGCAACTTGGTTTTGATATTGAACCGGTCTTGAACTTGGAGCATATGTCATAATGTTATTAGTCTTCTAGGAGAAATTAGGATGATTTCTCCACCCAGGGTTGTAGGTGTTAGAATATGGATCATTCCTCGGCCTAGGTTGGTAAGACTCCTTTGCATTAACTTGTTCTTGTTCATTTCCTGCATAAGATTCATAAGACAAAGAACAAGTGTTAGTATCGTGACCAAAAACCCCCCACAAACTCCACATACCTCATGATTGGGTGTGTTTGTGGTAGTGAGAAGTTTGATTTGTTTAGTCAACTCTGCAAGTTGCATTGCTATATTGTTGTTGGAGCTCAATTCATTAACCCCAACTTTCCTTCCTCCTACATTTTTTTTGTTGGGAATTAACACCCAACATCTCATATAGCTCGCATGTCTCCTTAGCAGTCTTTTCTCCCATAGCTCCACCAACAGCGTTATGAACCGTATATTGACACTGTTGTGTCAATCTATCATAGAAGAATTGATTTTGTAGTTGCAATGGGTAATGATGGTAGGGACACTGGATTAGAAGCATCTTGAACCTGTCTCATGCTTCATGGAAGGGTTCTCCCTCCATTTGTGAGAAAGGCAATCTTAGTTCTCAACTCAATGGTCTTCTGATGGTAGTAGAATTTGTTCATGACCGATTGTAAACCACTTCCCATATAGACAACGAACTGGGTGGAAGAGTCATCAACCACGCTTTTGCTCTATCTTTTAATGTGTAGGGGAAGCATCTCATCCTGAGTTGATCCTCATTCAGCCCCTGTAGAGGAAAAGTCTACACTGTTGCATAGAAATCCCTTATGAAGGTTAATGGGTCGTCATTTGGAATTCCGTAGAATGAAGGGAACATGCTAAAGTGGATATTTTTTATCTCATAATTCCGTGTAGCTTCCCCCAATTGGATGTAAGATGTGGAAGTGCCAATGATCATCCTTGCATACTCCATCATAATTTGTCTTTCAGCTCCTTCTATTCTTTCAGACTCCTTTTTTTCTATTCCCTTAACCATTTCTTCTTCTTCCGAAGGCTGTAACGTCTCCCTTAGCCTATGGATGTTGTCTATTGCTGGCACTAGATTTCTCCCTTGGGATCTTCTACCGTGCATGTACCTGAAGAAAACAAAAGAAAAATTAAGCTACCAGGAATCAAGAGAGCGAAAATCAAGAAACAAATTGATGCAAATTTAAATCAAGAAAATCAAGAAGCAAATAAAGAAAATTTAACAAAATAAAATAAATAAAAATTACACCTAAAAGAAAGAAGAGAAAAGAAATAAAAATAAAAATAAAGAAAATAACTAAAGAATTAAACACCAATTCCCCGGCAATAGTGCCAAAAACTTGATGTGCAAATTTTAAATGCTCGCAAGTGCACGAATCACAAATAGTATTGCGATGAGTTTACTCTCGAGGTCAATCTCTCAAGGAATTACAGTGGTTTAGATCCTAAATTACTTTCTTAAAATTACTAAAACAAACTCTGACATTAAATCCTAAACATTCTAATTAAAATATTGGTGAAGAGAAAATTGAAATAAAAACAATTAAACAAAACAAATTATGAAGAGATGAGTATAATCAATGAGAAAATTTGGGAGTTTAGCTTGCTATCCAATCATGAATTGAAACATTTGGTGAATATAAAGAATTAATCAACATCCAAGACTATTGGTATTTCTACTAAGACTAGAGAATGCATTGATTGTGTATAACTAATTAATCAAATCCCATGGATCGTGTTCATCAATTAATTCGTTAAATTAAGTATAAGGAAAACACAACCACCTAAATCACAATTTGATTTGAATCCTGATTTAAATTCCTATTCAAGAAAGCTTAATTAGGTCTAGATGATTTGCTCTCAACCTAATCTCAAATATTAATCTTGACTATCAATAATAGATGGCCAATCCACAAGCAATAATCAAATGTATGAAGAATATTGAATAAGAAATAATCTGAAAAATTTTATAAAACTAAATCCACCAAAATATCCAAAACAATCAAGGCAACTAAGCCAAACGCCCAATAATGCGTTCAGCCGCTCATGTTTAAATCTCAATCACAGAATTCAAATACTAGGGTTACAAGCATATTGAAGGACAAAAGGAGCAAAGACAGAATTTCTTCCCGAATTATAAGATGAATCCTCAAAGTCTTGAAGCGATTGATCGTCGTCTTTAATCTCTTGATAAGCCGTCTTGATGAAAGAAACTGTCTCCTCCTTCAATCTCCCAAAACTCCTCTTGATAATATCTCTAAAAAAAAAACCAGTCTCCCCCCCCCCCCCTGTTCTTTGAGTCTAAATTCCTATATATAGCTGTTTGGAGACGGCTTTGTAGATAGAAAAGTCACTCTAGGGTTTTTGTTCAGGCCATGCGCTTCTACTACTGTCCAGGCCCGGTTCGACTGCTGCCCAAGCTGTGTGTTTGCTGTCCAGAACTGGTCCGGTTGTGCTACTGTCCAGGCCATGCAAATCCCAAAAAAAATTCGAATTTAATAGCTCCTTCACTTCTGCCACGCTGAAATCACGCACAACCTAACCTTTATCTACTAAAACTGCCATAACTTTCTCTAGAAAAATCGTATTTATGGGACGTAAAATTCTCTAGAAAATAGACATCTAGATCTTTCCAAGAATATATGGCTCATCTCTTGGTTCTTCCTGAATCAATACAATTTAATCCATAAAAATTACTGATCTGTACGGGCAATTCTGAAAATTTAGTGAAACTTCTTTTCACTCTTTGCTAGTGACAACCTGACTTAGCAAAATGCTCAATTTATCTTTAACAGTCTAGAAATGATGGGTTTTGTTGCCCTTTGAATCCCACCAGCTTTACTTCAAACGAACTCCAAATGCTTTTGAAACTATAAAACAACAAAAAACAACTCAAAGTAACAAATTCCTAAGCTAAACATATAAATAAATACTTGAAAAACATACAAAATACTAGGATAAATATTCGTTCATCACCCCCCTGGTGACAAGTGGCGACACCTGTTGCCATTTTTTTCTTTTCTTTCCTAGACTTTCGTTTTTTTTAAATTTAACTTTTCGTATATAAATATATCTATGTTATTTTAACTCTATGTTGTATTTATTAAAGTACTTCTTTACCCTTACTTTACAAATACGGGTATTACAATTCTACCCACCTTACAAAAATTTCATCCCTGAAATTTCTTTACCTAATTCGAGAAAAAGTTGGGGGTAATCCTTCCTCATTCTTGATTCATGCTCCCACATGACTTCTTCGACATCTTTATTCTGTCATAATACTTGAATCAAAGGAATGACTATATTGCGCAAGACTTGTTCCTTTCTGTCTAGGATTCTGACCAGTACATACATAAAAGTCAAATCTTCTTGAAATTCTATCGCCTGATTCGAGATACTATGGGATTCATCGTGTAAGTACTTTCTCAGCAGTGACACATGAAACATGTTATATAACTGGAGGCAAATCTAAACGATTTGCTACTGGTCCAATTCTCTCGATCACCTCATATGGCCCCACAAATCTCAGGCTCGATTTTTCCTTCTTTTTAAATCTCAACACTCCCTTTCACGGAGATATCTTCAAAAATACCCAATCACTAACTTGAAACTCGAGAGGTTGTCTTCTTTTATCAACATATCCCTTCTGTCTGTTCTAGGCTGCTGTGAGATTTTCCCTAACCAGTTTGATCCTCTCAATAGTCAAATCTATTATTTTTGGGCCATATATCTTTCTCTCTCCAACTTCTTCCCAGCACACTGGAGTTCTACACCTTCTACCATATAAAGCCTCAAAGGGTGCCATCCTAATACTAGTTTGATACTGATTATTGTATGCAAGCTCAATCAAAGGAAAATAAGCATCACAGCTGACTGAGAAACTCAATACACTTGCCCTCAACATATCTTCTAGTATTATGATGATTCTCTCCGTCTACCCATCAGTTTGTGGATGAAAAATTATACTAAACTGCAATTACGTACCCATAGCTTCTTGGAAACCCCTCCAAAATCTAGAGATAAATCTAGAATCTTTATCTGATATGATACTCAAGAGTACTCTATGTAATTTTACTATCTCTGCTACATACAACTCAGCCAAATTTTCTGGACTCCAGGTAGTTTTAATGGGAAAAAATGTGAAAACTTAGAAAGTCTATCTACTATAACCCATGTAGTGTCATACCCCCTCTGGGTACAAGGAAAACCAGAGACAAAATCCATACTGATATTTTCCCATTGCCACTCAGGTACTGGAAGAGGTTGTAATAAACCTGTTAGATGCCTATTCTCAAACTTCACTTGTTGATAAGTCAAACATCTAGAAATATATTCTGCTACATCCTTCTTCATCCCTGACCACCAATAATTCTGTCTCAACCCCCTGTACATCTTATTATTACCTGGGTGCATGGAATATACAGAATAATGAGCCTCCCTTAGTATGTCTTTTCTCATATCCACATCATTGGGAACACAAACTCTATGCCCCAATACTACTATACCATCTTCTCTAATTCTAAACTCAATTGATTTCTCACTCAACATTTTCTGTCTGATCTTCTCTATCCCCTCATCTCTACCCTGCATCTGTAATAAACGATCAATAATAGAAGATTGTATCACCATATTTGTCATCAATACTCCTCTATCATCGACACTCAACTGCATCCTCATGCTTCTTAATTCTTTCATCAGGCTAGTATTATGACTCCCAATAACAGCTAATCTCCATGTAGCCTTTCTACTTAATGCATCAGCTACTACATTAGCCTTTCCTGGATGATAATGAATTGTATAGTCATAATCATAAATCAACTCCATGTAGCCTTTCTACTTAATGTATCAACTACTACATTAGCCTTTCCTGGATGATAATAAATTATACAGTCATAATCATAAATCAACTCCATGTAGCCTTTCTACTTAATGCATCAGCTACTACATTAGCCTTTCTTGGATGATAATGAATTGTACAGTCATAATCATAAATCAACTCCATCCACCTCCTTTCCTCAAATTCAACTCCTTCTGGGTCAGTAAATGCGTCAAGCTTTTATTATCAGTAAAAATTTCACAATTGGCTTTATATAGATGATGTCTCCAAATCTTCAAAGCAAAAAGTATGGCAGCCAATGCTAAATCATGGGTCAGGTAATTCCTCTCATGGTTCTTCAGTTGTCTAAATGCATAAGCTATAACTCTCCCATGTTGCACCAACACACATCCCAACCCCTGATGTGACGCATCACTATAAACCACAAATCCTTCATCACCAGAAAGAAACACTAATACCAGGGCAGTAATCAATTTTTCTTTCAATAGCTGGAAACTTCTCTCACATTCCTCTTACCACCTAAACTTCACGTCATTTCTAGTCAATTTAATCAATGGTCTAGCAATCATAGAAAAATTTTGGATAAATCTCCTATAATAACCAGCCAACCCCAAAAAGCTTCTAATTTTAGTTACACTCGTGGGCCTTTCCCATTTCAACATTGTTTCTACTTTTTGTGGGTCAGCTGCTATCCCCTCTCCTGACACAACATGCCCCAAGAAAGATATTTCACTTAACCAAAACTCACACTTAGGGAACTTCGCATATAATTTCTCTCTCCTCAAAATCTCCAACACTGTCTCCAAATATTGCATATGCTCCTCTTCATTTTTGGAATATACTAAAATATCATCAATAAACACAATCACAAATCTGTTCAAGAATAGTTTAAACACCCGATTCATAAGGTCCATAAATGCTGCAGGAGCACTAGTCAACCCAAATGGCATCTTCAAGAACTTATGATGGCTATAACGTGTCCTAAAAGCAGTCTTAGGCATGTCCCCCTCCTTTATCCTCAATTGATGATAACCCGATCTCAAGTCTATCTTAGAAAACACTCTAGCTCCTTGTAACTGCTCGAATAAATCATCTATCCTTAGCAAAGGATATCTATTCTTGATGGTGATCTTATTCAACTGTCTATAATCAATACATAACTTCATTGTCCCATCCTTCTTCTTGACAAAGAACACAAGGGCTCCCCAAGGTGACATACTAGGTCGGATAAACTGTTTATCTAGAAACTCCTGAAGCTAAACTTTCAACTCTCTCAATTCAGTTGGTGCCATTCTATAGGGTGTTATGGATATAGGTGTTGATCCTGGAATCACCTTAATAGAAAACTCAACCTCCCTATTGGGAGACAACCCTATCAACTCTTCAGGGAAAACATCAAAAAAAATCTTTTACTACCAAGATTTCTTCTAACTTCCTACTTTCTTTGCTAGAATCCACCACATATGTCAAATACCCCTCACAACCCTTCCTCAACCATTTACTAGCAGTTAAGGCAGAAATAAGACAATTAGCAAGTATCTTACGTTCTCCCTAAAAATTAAACTCCTTCTGTCCGGGTATCTTAAACACCACATTTTTCCTAAAACAATCTACCCAAGCATGATATATAGATAACTAATTCATTCCCAGAATTAAATCAAAATCTGTCATATCTAAAGGCAATAAATCAACTTCAAATTCTCTATCAGTAATATTAATCACACAACCTCGATAAATTGTCTTGATAATAACCCTATCTCCAGTAGGAACCTCAACAATAATCACATGCATCAAAGGACTAGCACTAGCATCAATAGATTTCATATAAATACTAGATGCAAAGGAATGGGTTGCACTAGGATCAATCAATAATCTAGCAGGCCTACCAAGGATAGATATCATACTCATAATAACATCAAGAGTGGCTTGTGCATCATGTAGGGTTAATGCATAGACTCTACTATCTCTGGATTGAATCTGGCTGCACGTCCTCGCTCTGCTACTGATCCTTGACCTTTACCCCGCACACTCCTTGATCCACCACCTCTCTCCACCGATCTTCTCCCAACACTTCCAATGCTTACATCAACAGATTTTCCCATTGGACAATCTGCAGCAATATGTCCTCCCTCACCACATACAAAGCATATCTGCATAGGGCAATTTCGAGACAGATACCTCGTCTGATTACATCTAAAGCAAACCCTTGATTCTCGATCATACATCAAATTACCACTTCCCCTTGGTGGCATACTTACTCCTCTACCATAACTCCCCATTCTCATAACTTGTCTCCCAAATCAAGGGGTCCCACTGGTATTACTCTGAGCTACAGAAGCAACAGATCTTGCTTGCCTCTGACTCTGCACTACAATTCCTTGTGAAAAAGAATGTCCCCTCTGGGGTGGTCTCCTGCCCTGTACACCCATACCCCTACCACCTCTAGGTCCCACCAATCTAGACCTATTCAGCCAATCCCTCCTACCTCTAAATTCCATCAAATCCTTCTCAATTTGTAATGCTTTATCCACTAGTACCGCATAATTCCATATGCCCATATAAGAAAGTTTAGTCCGGATGTCATAGTGTAATCCATCTAAAAATCTCTTACATTTTCTCTCCTATGTATTCACTAATTCAGGTAGAAATCTTGACAGAGCTATAAATCTGCTATCATACTCCACCACGGATAAGGTATTCTGCCTTAAGTGAATAAAATCTCTCTCTTGCTGGGTTCGAAATGTATCTGGAAAGTATTTCGCAAACAACTCATCCTTAAACTTACTTCAAGTTAAAGGTTGTTCCACCTGTGTACTCACCCTAGGTAGAATATCTTCCCACCATTGTGAAGCTTCGCCTTCCAGCATAAATGAAGTAAAAGCAACCTTTTATCTATCTGTCACTAGTAAGACTTCAAAATATTTCTCCACATGTCTAATCCACTGCTCAGCTTCAACAGGATAATTGCAATGCATGAATTATTATTATTAGGGAACATCTTTCCACATGTCGAAATGTTTTTATCTTAGACCAACCCCCTCCCGGTTCTTTCACTCTTATTTAGACCGGCTATCTTCCCAGTTCTTTTATTATCATTTAGACTGGTTGTCTTCTCGGTTCTTTTATTCTCATCTAGACCGACTGTCTTCTCGATTCTTTTATTCTCATTAGATCAGTTGCCCTCCCGGCTCTTTTATTCTCATTCAGATGCATATGAAAACTTATATGAATATGAATATAAATAATAAAATAAAAACAAATATGTATTCAGAAATTTAAACTAGCAATCCTGATTATTCTCAAATATATAAACAAAATTGCACGAAATTCCTCTCATCATAAATAACATCAATTTATCAACCATAACTCATCGAGAATTTTATTTATTACCATCATTATTAAATCAACTCATTATTCTAATAATATTTCTTTTCACATAATAATTTTCTACATGTCCAAATATTCATATCATACCTATCAACCAAATTTTTATCTACTACCCAAGCATAAGCTAATAATTTATTTTAATATTATCACTAGATATTTGATTTTTATTTAGATTACTTAAAGTAAATCTAACTCACCATGTAGCACTTAAAGCTACTTGTGGATCACCTCCTTGCCTTTCCTGCTCTTCTCCGCAATTTTCCCTGGTTGCTGATCGTCAACACCTGACATAATATTTACTTTTAATTTAATTATTTCTTCAATTCTTCATAAACCACACCCTTTGAAAATTCCCACTTTGAAATCCGAGAAATTTCATGAATGCTAAAAATTCAAAAATAAACATTACATTATTATCTTCTGTTTTTCTGATAGCTTTTTGTGACTCTCTATAAAATTTTTCCCTAACCTCTTTAAAATTTTGCTCTTTCAACCTTTCTTTGGGTCCCAAAGTGTTTAAAGAAATAGAGTAAATGAAAGAAAACTAAACGAAATTTCGGTACGTATAAATTACTTATATATATATATATATATATGATTTGATGTCAACCAAAACAAATCTCTATAGTTTATACAATTTGCATGTAAGGCAGCCCCCCTGGCGATAGGTGGTGACAGCTGTTACCAAAAAAATTTCTTTTCTTTTCTTTTTCTTCCTGGATGTCCATTTTATTTTAAAATTAACTTTTTGTATATAAATATATTTATGTTATTTTAACTCTATGTCATATTTATTAAAGTACTTTTTTACCCTTACTTTACAAATACGGGTATTACAGGTATTTCCTTTTCCCTAGTGCTATAGTGATGGAAGATGTTGATGCCCCACTTGGTGAAGGGGATCACATTAGTGATGGAGGTTAAGGGATTTGCAGACCAATGAGGGATTAGGGCATACTTTTGGCACTTCTTGCACTTCTTAACCAGCTCAATTCCTTCTTTCAGTAATCTCAACCAGTAGTATCCGTGTCTCAAGATCTTATATGCTAAGGCTCTACCTCCCAAGTGATTTCCACATATATCTTCGAGTACTTCTAAGGGCATAGTCAATGTTTATGGGACTGAGGCACTTCAAATAGAGAATGGAGAGGCCCATTTTGTAAAGCTATCCCTTGATCATAGTGAATTGGACGGCACAAGTGATGAGCTTCCTGGCCTATTTTTTTCCATTCGGGAAGCTTTTCATCCCAGAGGTAGTCAATGATGATATCCATCCAGGTTTTTTTATCAATTATAAAGGGCTCTTTGATGCTTGGCTCCGGTAATGTCTCTAAGTATACCATCTTGGTTAAGTCTGGTCGTCTAGATGACGTAAATCGAGCTAAGGCATCTGCTTTTAATTTGTCTACCCTAAAGACTTGTTTGATCTCGAATTTTTTTAGTTGTACATCATAATTTTTTGAGATACGTGACAATGTTGGTCTCTTTGGCCTCATACTCGACTTTCATCTGATTGACTAAATGTTAAGAGTCATTTTATATCTCTAATGCTTAGGCATCAGGGTTTTCATTGGTCTCATAACAACCATGAGAGCTTCATATTCAGCCTCATTTTTGGAGGTGTGAAATCTGAATCAGAGTGCATATTCCACAGTAAACCCCTTAAGACTGGTCAAGATAAGGCCTACTCCACTACCACCATTATTGGAGGACCTATCAACGAAGAAAGTCTAGCTTGGTGGCCCCCTAATGGCTATTCTAAGCTTATATAGGATGTTGAATTCCCCAAATTCTATTGACCACTTCACCATTCTTTTAAAGAGGTCAGGCTTATGAAGCACGCACCTTAATGGTTGGTCAGTTAAGATTGTGATGATATGTGATTAGAAGTAGGGTCGGAGCTTTTTGGGAGAAGCAAGCAAAACGTAAGCCATTTTCTCCTTCTGTTGGTTTCATGAGTAATGGAGACAAACTCAGATACTTCTTTAGTTCTTCAAAGGGTGTTTGACATCCTTGAGTCCACTTAAAGTCTTTAGGTTTCTGGAGAGCCTTGAAGAAAGGAAAACATTTTTCGGTAGACTTTAACCTGAAGTAGCTCAACGTAGCAATATAACCTATCAATCTTTGCACTTCTTTGGCATTACAAGATGAGTTCATGCCCATGATTACCTTTATCTTCTCAGGATTGGCCTCAATTCCTTGTTGAGTTACCATGAAACCTAAAAACTTGTCTGAAGTCACTCCGAATGCAAACTTTGATGGATTGAACTTCATCTGATGTTGCTTGAGTATTTCGAAAGCTTCTTCCAGGTTGACTCTATGATCTTTTTCCTTCATGCTTTTCACAAGCATATTCTCAATGTAAACTTCTATATTACACTGTATTTGGCATTTGAAGAGCTTGTTGGACAACCATTGATATGTAGCTTCTAAATTTTTTTAGCTTGAAGGGCATGAACTTGTAGTAGTAAAGGTCATTCTCTACGAAAAAAGTAGTCTTGGGCTGGTCAGGTTCGT
Source organism: Bretschneidera sinensis (assembly GCA_023935145.1). Classification (NCBI taxonomy): domain Eukaryota; kingdom Viridiplantae; phylum Streptophyta; class Magnoliopsida; order Brassicales; family Akaniaceae; genus Bretschneidera; species Bretschneidera sinensis. The sequence continues at coordinate 56,912,363 of CM043702.1, read as the reverse complement.
GCATTTTGATATGGTTATAGCAAGAGTATGTGTCCATGAAACTAAAAAATTCATACCCGAAGGTAACGTCAACTAGTTGGTCTATTCTAGGAAGAAGGAAGCTGTCATTCGAGCATTCTTTTTTGAGGTCGATGAAGTCGATGCATATTCTTCATTTTCCATTAGATTTCTTCACCAGCATCACATTATCAACCCAATTAGGTTAGTGGATTTCTTTGATGAACTCGACAACAAGCAGCTTGTCAACTTCCTTATCAATGGCTTGCTATCATTCATGAGCGAAGAACCTTTTCCTCTATACCACTAACTTGTGGTCAGGATCCACATTCAACCTGTGGACTATAACTCAAGAATTAATTCTCGACATGTCAAATACCAACTATGCAAACACTTCTTGAATCTCTCGGAGAAAAGATACGAGTGAGGCTCTAAGCTCTTTGGGTTGACTTGACCTGGTCTAATTGACCTTGTGACCTTCATCTTTTCTCAATGGTATGGTGATTATTACTTCCATAGGCTCACTTTGTGGTTCTCTAATTTCATCCTTAAGGTAATCAATTTTTAGAGGTATAGCCTTAATCTTGCGGCGCTCCTTTAAGGAATTAAGATAGCGTGCACGAGCTGTTATTTGACTTTCGCCAACCTCTCCCACTCTTTGGTCATTTAGAAACTTCATCTTCAAGTAATAGTTTGAGACTACCACCTTCATAGAATTCTGACTCGGTCTACCGAAGATGGCATTGTAGGAGGATGAGAGCTTGACAACGAGGAACGTTTTCATAACGATGGTCTGTTGGGTTACTGCTCGAGTGATGACTGGTAGGACTATGCTTCTTTTGGGAAGAACTAGTTTTTTCTGAGAATCCATATAGTGGCAAGGTAACTAGCCTGAGTTGATCGTCTCTAAGCTTCATCTTTTTAAAGGCATCATAGTAGGGGACGTCGGTCAAGCTCTTGTTGTCGACTGGAAACCTTTCTACAATGAAGTTACCTATGATCAGTGATATGACCAAGACATCATCATGCAATATCTCTACTTTTCCTGAGTTTTCATCAATGAAGGATATTATCTGTTCAGTTTTTGCCCTTTTTTTTGGGCCACTAACTAACATCACTGGCCATGTGTAGGCTTTTTTTTGGACTGGAGTGATTGTCTGTCAACCGCTGGCTCTCCGAGATGGTTTTTATAGTGCCCGTAATGACACGATCATCACCCCTACTAGTAGCATTCTTTTGGTAGGGGCTCTTCCTCTATACCACTAACTTGTGGTCAGGATCCACGTCCAACATGTGGACCATAACTCAAGGATCAATTCTCGACATGTAAAATATCGACTATGTGAACACTTTTTAAAACTCTAGGAGAAAAAATACGAGTAAGGCTCTAAGCTCTTTGGGAAAACTTAACTTGATCTAATCGACCTTGTGACCTTCATATTTTCTCAATAGTATGGTGATTATTACTTCTATAGGCTCACTTCGTGGTTACCTAACTTCATCCTTAAGGTCGTCGATTTTTAGAGGTAAAGCTTTAATCTTACGGTGCTCCGTTAAGGAATTAAGATAGTATGCGTTAGCCGTTATTTGACTTCTACTGACCTTTCTAACTCCCGGGTCATTTGGGAACTTCATCTTCAAGTAGTAGGTCTAGACTACCATCTTCATAGAATTCTGACTCGGTCTACCGAAGATGTCATTGTAGGAGGATGAGAGCTTGATAACGAGGAACATTGTCATAATGATGGTCTGTTGGGGTGTTTCTCGAGCAATGACTGGTAGGACTATGCTTCCTTTGGGAAGAATTAGTTTTTTTTTTTTTTTTTTTCTGAAAATCCATATAGTGGTGAGGTAACTAGTTTGAGCCGATCATCTCCAAGCTTCATCTTTTTAAAGGCATCATAGTAGAGGATGTCGGTCAAGCTCTTGTTGTCAGTTGGAATGCTTTCTATAATGAAGTTTCCTATGATCAGTGATACGACCAAGACATTATCATGCGATATCTCTACTTTTTTCGAGTTATCATTAGTGAAGGATATGATCTGTTCAATTTTAGCCTTTTTGTTTGGGCCATTGACTGGCATCACTGACTATGTGTAGGCTTTTTTTGGACTGGAGCGATTGTCTGTCGATCGCTGGCCCTCCGAGATGGTTTTTATAGTGCCTGTAATGACAAGATCATTACCCTTACCACCAACATTCTTTTGGTTCTAGTCAGAACGTCCCTTCTTTCTAGGGCTTCATTTAGGACTGCGCTTGGGACTTCCTCTAGAGCTTCACCGAGGTTGTTTCTATTGCCACTCCCATGAAATCTTTCAAGTACCCTCTTTGTATAAGAGACTCGATCTCATCTTTGAGTGTCTAACACTCATCCATTTGATGGTCATGGTCTTTATGGAAACTTCACCACTTATATTGGTTTTTTCTTGTTTTATTACCCTTTAGCTTGGGAGGCCATTGGATTAGGTTGCAGTCCTCGATGTCCATTAGTAAAATTTCTTGGCAGGTGTTGAAAGAGGCATAGATTACGAACCTTCTGTAAGGCCTCTTAGAACCTTATTTCTTGTCCTCCCGATGGGGCCTATTTCTAGAGTCGTTCCTATACTCCCTTTAATCTCTTTTATACTTCTCTCTATCTACTTCATGTTCTCTTTGGAATGCCTAGTCTTCCTCAGTTATAATGCACCCTTCCGCTCGGGTGAGAATCTTATTAAATTCTTTAGTCAGGCATGTGGTCAGGTTCGACCTAAAGATTCCTGACCTGAGCCCATTTTTAAAGGCTATCATCTAGGTTTTGGGATCTAAGTCTAGAACTTCCTAAACACTAGCATTATATTGAGAGGTGTATTCTCGTTGTTTTTCAGCCTTCTACTGGTGGATACAAAACAAGTTTTCTGAATTCTTTTTTATCCTTTTGCTGTTGAGAAAGTGCATGAAAAATGTGTGACTCAGTTCTTTGAACGAGGTGATGCTCCTCGACTTTATGGGTGAATACCAGGTACTTGTAGCCTTCTCCAAAGTTAAAAAAAAAAAAAAAAAAAAATTTCTTGGCACATCACTACATTCAGGTGCTGATGCAAGAGCGTTGTTGTTGTTGATCAAGTGTCTATTGACTCTGAATGATTTTGATAGTGACAAAAATCTTAATTAAGCACTAATGAATATTATTTAAGAAATATAGGTTGTTAATAGTGCTCATACATCAAATGAGATCAAGATTGTAGAAATTGGTGAATCAAAGTGATGATATCAAATGTCAAAAAGCTCTCCAAAAGATCAAATTCAATGAGAATAATTTAAATGCAACTTCAAAGACAAAAGAGCTAAATTATAGGTTTGAATTCTAAGATACACTTTGTAAGCATTTCAATTTTTTGGAGTTAATTAAATTTGCATTTCATTTTATTATATAGCCTTAATTAAGTGAAAGTTTAAAATCTCTACATGATTTTATTAAATGCAAAAATTATTCTTTGGGCTCAATACTTAATATGCTCTAATTGAACTTAAGAAGAATTTATGTTGACATAGAAAAATGTTTAAGCATTTGTAATATATCATTCTTCATATATCTTCCACACACATTATGCTTAAATTTCTAATATATTTTGTCATCATCAAAAATGCCTCAATCAAGAAATTGATTAGATTAATTTTGATGATAACAAAATACTTTTGAAGTTTCTACCTCGTGTGTTTAATGTGCAAGAAAGTTTGATGTAATTGAGAGATTTTTTGGAACCCAAAAATCCAAAAAGAATGAAGAAATATGAATAAAATTGATGTTAAAAACACTATAGCAATCCATAAAAACTAACCCAATCGACTGGGTGAATAGTGTCAATCGACTTGGTGAATAATGCCAGTCGACAGGGTGCTCGAACAATCAGTTTTTCATCAGTTATTGTTGGGAATTTTGTCTAAGAATTAAAAGAGTAAAGCTTTTCAGGTTCAGCCTTCTGAGCCACTGCACAAGGTTTGTGCGCAGCGGCCTCCAGCAAGGAGGATTTTCTCCTCCAAGTGTGCGCCGCGGCCTCCAGCAGGTGGAGGCTTTTTCCTCTGTTGTGCACGGTGACCTGCCCTATTCTGAGCCGCGACACACAGTACATCTGATGCCTCTGTTCTGCTTTTCCAGCTGGTGCGTTGGGTCTTGATTAAAATGCATAGGATTACTTAGACTTCTTAGAGGGCCATGATTGTTTGGTTCTCAAGATCAAAGGGTTGAGATTGACTTCAAGATTGGTTAAAGAAGTTGTTGCTCTATATAAAGGGTCATCTAGGAACAACAACAACAACACAACGCAAAGAGAGTGAAATCACACAACACAAGAGACATAAGAAGAAGTCTCATTCCAAGAGTGGCTGCTGTTTAGAGAAAAAGACTCTCAAATCTTCAAAGGTGTTTCTAGTGAGAGAGAGTATTCAAGATTGGGGTTCAAGGGCTTTGTAATTGAAATTTTCTTGGGGAAAATTCTAAGGAAACACTTAGTTCTTATCTCTTTCTTTTCTCTTCTTTCATTCATCAAGAACACATGGTTCTTGAGGAGGTGTTGCTGTAATTGTAAGAACTCCATTGATTTAGTGCAGAGAGCTCGGAGGAGCTCACAGGGATGTAGGTAATTTGCCGAACCTCGATAACAATTGCTTGTGTTTTCTATTTTGTGGTTTGATTCTTGTTTATCCCAAATCATTCTGGATTTAGGTGTTTGAAGGTCACCACCTAGGATTCTTAGGTGATTTTCAATAGTGGTATCAGAGCTAGAATAGTGGTATCATAGCAAGACTCCAAGAATTAAAATAAACTTCTTGGGTGATTCAAGAATGGTGTTGGGATCAAGATTTGATCGGGTTCTTGAGGTTTAAGAACGGTGCTGGGATCAAGATTTGACCGGGTTCTTGAAGTTTAGAAGTTGGAGAGAAGAGATTTGGAAAGCAATTGTGGGTGCTGCATAAATCTTAGGATTTTTTCCTGCAAGATAGGTTCAAACTTCATTGTTGAGAAATTTGATGGAAAGGGAGACTTTGTCCTTTGGAAGTGGAAAATCAATGCGGTTCTTATGCAACAAAAGGTGGACTTGGCGATTGGAGAAGATGATGATTTTCCAGCAAGTATCATGGAGCTCTAACGGAATGAGATAAAGAAGATGGTGTATAACACCATTTTTCTGCACAAATCAGATAGTGTGACAAGGGAATGTGGAGATTCAAAAGATCCAGCTGTCATTTGGAAGAAACTAGATGAGTTGTTTCTTACCAAAACTCTCCCTAATAAAATCTATCTTCTAAAATGTATCTTTGCTTTTAAAATGGATCCTAATAAAGAGTTGCAAGATAATCTTGATGTGTTTAATAAACGAGTTCAAGATTTGACTAGTTGTAGTATAACATTCCCTGATGAACAATTGGCTGTTATATTGTTGAATTCTCTTCCCAATTGTTTTGAAAGCTTGATTAATGCTATTGAATATGGAAAAGATACACTAACCAAAGAAATTGTGATTAATATTATAAGGGCTTATGATTTCAAAGACAATATGAGGGAAGGATCAAGTGGAGAAGGTCTGTTCGTTAGAGGAAGGCCTACAACTCGGTATGGCAACAATATCTATGGCAACTATCGGGACAAACCAAAGGGTAGAGGTCAAAGCCATGGAAGATCGCATTCAAAACCGAAGTTTGGAGGAAAGCGATGCTACTACTGCAATAAAGAGGGCCATTTCAAGAGAGATTACAAGAAGATGATAAGGGATGAGAAAGGAAGAGGCCATACCAACAATGGAGAGGCTTCGATTTCCAAGAGAGAACAGCAAGATGATGATGTTCTTGTTGTGTGCTCAAATGTGAGCGAAAGACAAAACAGCGAGAAATGGATCTTAGATTTCAGGTGTACTTATCACATGTGTCCTCACTGTGATTGGTTCCAGAATTTCAAAGAAACAAATGAAGGAAAGATTTTCTTGGGGAACAATACTTTTTGCCAAGTGAGGGGCATAGGAGACATCCAATTGAGGATGTTTGATGGAGTTACAAGGCTGTTGCGGAATATGAGATATCTTTCGGATTTGAGAAGAAATTTGATCTCGTTGGGGCAGCTAGATTCCATGGGGTACACATACAAAGCAGAGGGGGGAAAGATCAAGGTAACCAAGAGATCTTTGGTAGTGATCAAAGCAGCAATAAAGGATGGTCTCTATGAGATGATTGGAGAGACAAACATCAAGGATCAAACAACAAGCTTGATGGCTAAGATTGATAAGGCAATTCTTTGGCACAATCACTTGGGACACATAAGCAAAAAGGGGCTGCAAGTTCTCTGCAAAGATGGTTTACTTGATGGTGACAAGGTAATAAAACTTGATTTATGCGAGAGTTGTGTTCTTGGGAAGCAACATCAGGTTAGCTTCAACACCGGAATGCACAAATCAAAGGGTATTCTTAACTATATTCATGCTGATCTTTGGGGGCTAGCAAGAACACCAACACAAGGACATAATCTTTACTTTCTTTCTTTGATTGATGACTATTCTAGAAAGGTTTGGATTTATTTGCTTAAAAATAAATCAGATGCTTTGAATAAGTTTGTAGTGTAGAAAAATTTACTAGAAACTTAAATGGGCAAGGTAGTTAAGGTTTTGAGAACTGATAATGGCTTAGAATTTTTTAATAAGGAATTTGACAAATTCTGTGAGTTAAATGGGATTCTAAGACATAGAATGGTTATGAAAACCCCTCAGCAAAATGGAGTTGCTGAGAGGATGAATAGAACCTTTTTTGATAAGGTTAGGTGCATGATTATTGGTTCCGGGTTACCCAAATATTTTTGGGGGAAAACTGTGTCTACTGCTACGTATTTGGTTAATAGATCACCCTCTAGAGCTTTGGATCTTAAGACTCCTAAGGAGATGTGGAGAGAAAAACCTCCTAAGTTAAGCAACCTTAAGACTTTTAGATGTGCTGTGTTTGCATATCAAAAGGATGATAAACTTAGCCCGAGGTCTAGAAAGTGTGTGTTTCTTGGATATGGTGAAGGGGTTAAGGGGTTAAGGGGGAGGATGCAGTCCTAGATTCATTATCTACAAGATGATAGCCCTGGTCAAAACTTCGAAGCTATTCATCCATGTTGTTCATCATGTGCCTTGGTGGGCGAGGGCTTTAGTGTGATCCTCATGGTTGATTAGCCGAAATTAGGCTCCTGATATGAATGGCCAAGTTGGCCATCTACTGAGTTAACTCTTTGAATTGCCCTTGGTTGATTGGAGCATCATCGTCGAGGTTGTCATTAAGGTAAGCATAGTTTTCCGAATGCGATTTAGCGGGGTGACTTCCAGAGTGATCACCATGTTCCACCCTTATTGTGAGGTCCCTTATAAACATTCTAGGATTGTTGGGAGTTCAAGGTTTTGTTGGCGACTGGCTGTAGGTTGAACAACAACGCTTTTGGCTATGTTTCTAGTCGACATCATTCAACAGATGAGTTCATGTAGTTCCTATAAACAATGCCAATTTGTTGCTGGAAACATGACAGTTGATCCTACGAGCGCCATGAACACCTGTACACACTAGAACACGTAAATTAAAAGTCACTCGAAGGTTTAAAGACTCAAGGGGGATTCTTTTACGCTTAAGTCAGTATTCGAAAAAAAAAAAGAGTATTGAGAGAGCTGGAGATTTTGACGCATACTTTTGAAGTGATGGGAGCCCCCTTTATATAATGCTTTGGAGTAGAGTCCAATTAGGATTAGGGTTCTAGGAGAAGTGTTCTCCAAGAATCAAGGTTTAAAGGTGAAGTTACTGTTTTTGCCCTTAATCACGCGTCATCTTCTAATTGACTGATACTCTTAAGTTGTGGGCTTACCTTTTTATCCATTAGGAGTGCCATGTATCATCATCTAATTGGTAGGATAAAACTATCTCACATCAATGATAGATTGTATGTGACAATTTATTACCAAATTTAACAACTTTACCATCAAATATGTTTAAAAAACTAACATATGTGATTATATTTTTCGCCTTATTTTATGGTAAGGCATTATAGTTTAACCATGTTCTTTTAGTTGGTTAAAAAAAATTGAGTATTAGTAAGAAATAGTTGAGTTACCAATTATCCTAAAAGGTTAAATTATTTCTTTATACTTTAACATACCCCCCTCACATGTAAGTCGACTGAAGGATTAAAGGCTTTGCACATAAAAACCCAAGTATAAGAAAACACAAATGTTAAAGAACAAAGCAATAGGTCAAATATTAAATGAAAATAGGCATCTCCAAGACTTAAAACCATGACTTTGAGCTCTTATATGAAATTATAAAAGAACAAATGGAGATTTTATATTTAAGTTTTAGTATATGGTTTTAGGGGAAGATTTTTCCAAGTTGTATACAAGCTTAGCATTGTTAGGGTTGGATTTATTGTTGCTTTATTTTCTTTAAGATTGGTTTCCCGTGAATCATGTGGATTATGTAAAAACTTTGTATATATAGTGGTGCTCATTAACAATATTGAATCTTTGCTTAAAAAAATAGTTTTATGTAGAGGATAAGGAACCTATCTAGTAATTAGGAAAAAACTTTAGTGTTTGGTAAAATACAAGTGAAAACAATGTTTCTAATATAAAACTGGTTTCTTGAAATCTATTTTCCAATTTTTGATTCCTAGCATGAATCAGTTTTTAGATGTGTTTGGCATATGTTTATAAGAAATAGAAACCATTTAATAAAATCTCCCGTATGGTCATATGTTTATATTTTTTTAGAAACAAAAGTTAGGCCAAACACCAAAACAGTTTATAGTTAATCATTATAATATCAAAAGCTACAAAATACATTATAAGGATTTGTGTCAATCACTATAGTTTCTTTAGCTCCATTACTATTTTACTTGGTATATTTTAACAGATTTGTAAAGCATAAATTGAAACTTCTGCTAGGCCAAATAATATTGATCGCTTTTGAACCAATTGTACCAAAAAAACTAAATAAAAAAGATTGAAAAAGAAATGAAGAATTCTTATTAGACCGATGCCATGAAAGATGCACAGATCGAAGGCATCTCTCGCCATTCGATGACATCTAAGATAGTAAGTGATAACAACACACGGTTCAAAATGATATGGAACTGGTTTTCTCTTAATATCAATGTCCAATTGTAACTCTCTATCACATCCATGGTTAATTTCTTTAGTAGAGGAATTCGTGCACTGAAGTTACATTTCCCTAAAAACGATGTTTTAGAGATGCATGTATAAAGGGTTTTCACTTCCACTATTAATGATATAATTATGACACGATTCTCAACTTAGTCTAACCAATGCTGTGAAACATGTTGGTCATCATCTCCATTAACCACTAATTGTTTCTACTGAGTATGGAAAAGTAAACCACTAGAAAAGTCTCAACTCCAAAAGTTGGAATATACCTCAACTAGTGATGCAACATTTGTAAAGTAATGTTGTAATCAACATTCCATGTGAAGAAAATTCACAATGTGCTTCGCATGTATAACAAAGCCACTTGGTTCCACATTGTAGTGATATGAATTAGTTAGTGGATCAGTAGTAGTTAGTAAATCGGTTAGAAGTAATTACAAAGGTTTTAAAAATTAGTTAGTTTGTTGGAGAAGTTGTTTAGTTGACATATTAGTTACTTTGAGGAAAGTCTATAAATAGAGATATGTTGTAACACACAATTAATCAATGAAAACACAATAACCTTTTAGTTTATATTTTCTCTCTCTCTCTCTCTCTCTCTCTCTCTCTCTTGGGGGTTTGGTCACTAGTCATTAATTAGTGCCGATTATCATCATCTTTCTATCAATTCACCCATCAATACATTTTCATATTCATAATCACTAAGAACCACAAGCCATCATAATTTTTGTTCATAACATTTGGAGCTTTCATTCATCCTCCCTTAAATTATGACATTTTTTATACTTTCTCAATTCAATTTCATCGAAAAGCTATTCCTCAAACACAATAAGTTGGTTTTTCTTCTATATGCAATAGAACAACAAAATCCACATGATCCGATGATCCCAAAAATTAAAGAAGAACTTTCCAAGGAAATAGAAAGGGTTCAAAATATTATTTTGGGTACTTTTAATTTTGACAACCATGATTATACACTACTACAACAACAAAAGGAAATGGTGCATCTTAGCTCGGGTGTTTCTAGTATTAAGGAAATTCGAGACTTTCTGTCTACTCTCTCTTTCTCATGTCAACAAGAAAAATATTTTTCTATACTCAAGTGATGGCACAAGAACAAGATTCTACCTATGCAGATCACATGGGACCAATGAATCATTTACAACAAAATAAAGAAATTATGGCAGCAAATCAAGAGCCCAACATCATATTCTTGGTAGCCATTAACCAAGAACAAGAAGATGACTCTAAAGAACAATAAAGGGTGAAACCAGATATCGAATCTCAATTCCTCTTCGACAAAGGTACAAAGGTAGACGAGATTTGCTTCAATTTGGCCTGCATGGAGTACAAATAAGAGTGTCCAAGGAAAAGGTAGCACATAAGCATCGAAAAGTTCACTGAGCTTTGTGATCGATGCACTTCTGCTTCTAAGGATGAGAGATTTTGTGAGACTTCCATTTGAAAGCTTTTCGTTGGAGAGATTATGAGACATGTTAGAAACGAGATGGAGATATTGTATCAATTAAAGTATTTATATTGTGTGATCCTGAAGGAAGTGATTGCATGATATGTGCAAGTAACAATCTAATTTTGGGAGCTTTTAATGTTGAGTCTCAATGAAAGCTATGTTAGAATCAGAGTTTTAAAATGCAGTGGAATTGAATTCTGTGATAGCAAATTTGGTTTAGGAATAGTGAAATTACTTTTAGCAATAGCATAATTGATTTTAGTGACAGAGGAGTTAACAACAGAAAGGAAATGGATGGTTGAATTATGGGGAATATGATGATAATTGACACTAACTAATGGCTATTGATCAAACCCCTAAAAGATGGAGAGGGGCAGAGAATACAAACTAAAAGGTTCTTGTTTTTTCATTTATTAATTGTGCATTATAACATATCTCTATTTATAGACTTCTCCTCGAAGTAACTAACTTGACAAGTAAACAACCTCTTCAACAAACTAACTAATTGTTAACAACTTTGTAACCACTTCTAATCGATTTACTGACTACTATTGATCCACTAACTAATTCCTATCGAGTAGATATATAATGTGGAACTAGGTTTAAAAGAGTGCCAACAAAGGGTCTTATTACTCTAAGATTAAGTATTAAACTAGCATTTAATACTATGTTGAATCATGACTATCATATTATTATTATATCAAATATACCCTTATACACATACATACACAAATGTACACGCACGCACGCAAACACACACACACACACACACACACACATGCAGGAAGGAAGGAATGAAGGATGAGTTCACCATTTCCTGAATTAGTTAATTAATAATTTTATATTCAAGCAGAATGTTACAGTTAGAGATGTCATGAAATTCGTCGATGAATTTATAGAACTAATAGGCCGTTTTATAGAATTAGTTAACATATTTGCATATTTGGTTTACATAAGTGAGCCTGACTTGATTAATTCCCATTTGGCCTAGCAGTGGAAACGATTTATATTTTACACTGGCTCGCTTATGTAGACCAATCATGTAAATATGTTGCACAATTCTGTAATTGGTTGAAAATTTATATAAAGTAGTCGACTATTTCCATGAAATCTCAACATTTTATTGGTCTACATTAAGTTTTATTTAACTACCTACTTAATTGATTTTTTTTGTTAGTCAACGCAGATTATAACCCAACTTCACAAAATTCGATTATAATCTCTTCGTGTGGGATCTTTGTTCCACTTATAAATTGGCCTCATTTCACTAGCTTATAAGTGGAACCAAACAAGGTTTAAAGTTAACACCAAAATAAAACTAAATGGCTAGAAAACAACTTGAAAACTATTAGGAAGCACAAACTATTTTCCTATGTTTGAATAAATAGGCAATAAATCATAATACTAAATAACCACAGTAGAAAAATAATAATCAAAACACAAAAATCAAGATACTTAATTGTACATGGAAAACCCCTTAAATGTGAAAGGAAAAAACTACGGGACCTAGTCCAAGCAAAATCTCCACTTTAAAGTGAATCTTAATAATGACCTACAAGAAGAAAAAAATTTGTTTTGAAACTTGGAATATGAGAAAAGAGCTACCCATCTTGGAGATAAAACATGAAGCACATTATTGGAATATGATCTAGTCATTTATAGTCCATATTAGGGTTAAGATATGAACAAACATGTACACATAATTCTCATAAATGAAATCAACTTATTATAGAGTGTAGGAGATTATGTAGGTTCTCCAAAAATTTGTAACTTGCACAATACAACCAAATACAAACATACAGTCTCAATTTGTGTTATAAGATATTGTGAAGTTTTATTAAATTTGACTCATATGTATTGGATCCTTGTTGCTCATTGAGATTAATGAAGAAGAAGAATCATTGAATTTGGGTGGTTCAAATTAAAAATAGGTTAAATGGGTGATGTTGATATTAAATGGACTTTAATCTTAATATTTTGTGTAGAATGATCTTTATAACTGTTGTTGTCTACTTCAGTACTGATCTGAAGCGTCTAGATCAAGATATAAAGAAATTTTTTTGCAAATTAGCTCATTTTTACCCAAAAGATTCTTGTGATTTTAATCTTTAATCTCATTTTCTAAAATAAACATATGTTTGCTTGGAAATTCTTTAAAATTTTGTTTTGTTTATATATTATTTAAGACACAAATAACTATTAGTTTTTGTATTTATATTCATTTGTTTTAGATGTTTGTTTTCTATAAGCTTATCATGTAATTTTATTAACTTTTTATTTCAAATTCTTTCGTATTTATTTTAGGGAAAAACACATTTACCCATTAAGGTTTGGGGTAATATACACTCACTTACCCCTATGTAATTTGAAAACATACAAAAAACTCATTTGGTCAACTTTGACGGTTAATTCTAACGAAAAAGAATAAAAAGACTAAAATGTCCATCCAATCAAGTCTTACTTTTTTTCTTTGCCAGAGTCATCTCATACTTTTATTTTCTTCACCTTCTCTCTCCATGTCCATCCTCTAGATCTCCATATAGATAACTCTTAATTTCTTTTTAATTCCCCCCTCTCACCCCATTCTCTTTTTCTTCTTTCTTCTGGACCAGTGAAATCTAGTATTGGATGAAGCTGGTGTTGATGGAGTAGTGGCAATGGCCCTTTTTAGTGGTTGTGATATAAAAAATTACAGTAATCTTATTTCTTTTACTTTTTTATAAATTAGTGGGAAATAAATTTAAAGAGTTCGAATTCACAATTAATTTTTGTTGATAAGATTTTTTACATAGGTTAAAGGTAAAAGATAAATGATATTTTCAAAAAAATATTTTACACTGAATTGAATGAACAATGTGATTTTGGATGAACAAAGTGTTGCAACTATGAGAGTTGTGAGTGATAATTTTTTTAAAGAAAAAAAAAGTATTTATATATTCACTACCTCCATAAAACTCAGATCTACTTAATTAAATCCACCATATGCCACCAAGGCTTCTTAAAACCAAAAGCCCCAAAAAAAACCCTATCATATCATTTCCTTAAGGATACTTAGCAAGTAATTTGTTGATTTCCTCCATATAACACCAAAGAATATTCTACCGTTCTACATTCAAAGAGATATCATTTCCCCAATGTTTTTAATTTTTCATTAAGCGAATAATTTTCAAGGCTAAGATATTTTAGATCCATTAACACCTTTGAGTAATTGTAGATTGGTTTTTATCTTGCTAATTGTTTTGTAAACATCATAGAGATGAAAAAAAAGACTAGTTAAGCAATGAACAATGGAAACACTCTATGTACTTATTAGGTGAGATGGGAGAGAGAGGGGGGGGGGAAGGAAGAAAGGGAGAGAAATTTCAATGATTGCATGTAAAACAAAATTTGCACATACAATTCTTCAACCGATCTTCATGGAAATTATCTTGAACTGAAAAACTGAGTAAGAAAAAAAGATCGTCAATGAACAAGGATCAACGAAAAAATCATAAAGAAATTAAAGTAAAATACACATGAATGATTTAAAGGATAGAAAAATATGTAAGGGTATTTCTGGGTTTTGGAAAGCTTAATAGTGAGGTGTCATATGTTTTGACTAAAATGATAATAGCTGACTAACGGATTAGTAACAACAGCGGGGTTTTTTTAACAACAAATCAAACTATAAATAAGATAATTGGGGTTTCTATAAGTTTTTAAACTATAGTAGGGTAAGTGTAGGTTACCCCAAATCCCAATGGGGTAAAAGTATTTATCCATTTATTTTATTGGATATATATAAATCTGTAGTCTTGTATAGTCATGTAATTAAATGAATATTAAAGATACACTTATTTGAAAATTTGTTTATCATGAAATTTAAGTTAGTTTACTACTTAATTATTAAGTTGATTATATTATGTATATTCAATTTTTGCTTATTGGGCTTTATTATTTTTGGTCTTTATAGAATTTATGAATTAAGCTTTATATCTCAAATAATTGTTAAACCAAAACTATGTATTTTGAGAGAAAAATAAAAGGGAGGACACATGGTAGAATAATAAACCTCCTTAAAAAGTTTTCTAAAATACTTATTAATTAATTACTACAATATATTCATAGATATAGATATGTTTCTCATGTAGCAAGTAAATTGGACTAGTTATAACAATCATAATTCAGTGTATGAGAAAGTCATTGGGTGAAAATAAATCGTCAAATGGGAGAGGGGAAAGAACAATCCAGTTCCCTCGTCAATAAAAAAAATTTATGTGCTTTCTTCCGGCCATTTGCACTTATGCACCCAAAATTAGATCTACTACCCATATTCCTACGAACTCTATTTTCCCCTGTTTGCACAAGGCTACAATATGAGGAGAAAAAATTAAATTTCACAATTAACCTATTATATTGTGGTTGTGGTGCCAGTTGTTCTGCATTAATCATTGATCATTCCCTTAACTACTACTTATCCAAGACTAAAATATATGATCTGGTTGAGAAAATAATTTTCGCTACTAAATATATTGATTAACCATTGTGAAACTCTTTAATATAAATTCTTCCATCCTTCCTTCTAATAATATCCCTCGGCATACTACTTGTAAAGTATAAAATAGGCCACAACGAACGTTTAAATAGAGCTTGAAAGCTAGGAAAGTTATCACTGACCCTTCTTTAATGACTAATGAACTTTCCTTGAACTATAAGTTAAGGTTTGTCTGGTTTATGAATAAAATCCTCAACCTAGTCCAAAAAATAAATCCCCCTACTAAACATATGCTACATTTTGATGAACCATTGCTTAACTCTCTAAACTCTTTATTGATGATGAGATACCATCTTTCCTTTAAAAAAATGATCACTATATACTACTTACAAACCATAAAATAGACTCAAAAAAACAATAAATGGAAGGAGAGTACCATAGTCAGCAATGAACTTTCGTTTAATAAGTACTAAAGTTTCCAATTAAAAGTATTTATAGTTTTGTCGATGCAAGATTCAGTTTCCTAGTCATAGTCCAAATAATCAATTCCCTTACTAAACTTTATGGTGTCAGATTGATTAACCCATGCTAAAGTATTCCATTAAAAATTCAACATTCATTTGTACAAAATCATCCCTCAACATACTACATGTGAAGCATAAAATAGAGTCCCCAAATTATGAATACACCAAACTTCTGCAGACCAAAACTCATTCAGTCCTGACAATATCCAAAAGGTTACAACACCTAATAATCTCTTACACTTCAGCATGTATCAATAGTGCAAGAACCAAACAAACCTACTTAACAAATCATCTAAAACAAGTTAAATAAATTGCTCAAAAGGACATATTTATCTCTCTTCACATATAAGTGAAGCGATTGTGTTGGGCGTTGACATTGTTGAACTTCTCCTCATTGCATTTTATTTTTCTTGTTGTTTGAGGAACTAAATCACCTATATTTACTATTAAAACAGTTTTAAAGTCAAACTTCCTCATAATAGTGGAATTATGAATCAATTAGAATTATTTTATCCACTTCTCTTTACAAGGTTTCAACACATAAACATCTTTACTAAGCCACAATGTGTTGTAGAATGTAAAGTTCCTTTAAGAAAGTAGTTTTCAAGTAGTTAGAAATTATATTCAACTCTTAAATTCATAAGTCTTTGCAAATACTTCACTGCTTCTCAAATTAATTGATTCCTTCGCTTTTTTTTCTCCATAATTTCACCTTATCTTATTTTCACGCTTTCATTCAAGTTATACCAATTGTTAGGGATGTAATGTCATGGTTAGATGCTTTTTACCATTCATGTACTTTTTTTTATTTATCACTTTCTTTCAATTTTGGGGATGTAAGCCATAGTTAGACACTTTTATTTTTTCCCAATTTTCGATGTAATCGCACTTTAATTTTCTCGCACTTTAACTGCTATGGATGGTTTATTTTCGCTATTGTATGATCATATATCATATATTCTTTCATTTTCATTGTGTGCTTGTTTGATCACTAAAATTAAAGAAAAACAATTAATTAATAATTAACCACATAAAAAGAATACATTTGAAATGCAAAAGTAAGGGCTAGACCCCTCGAAGTTTAAGCATGTGTGGGGTACTCACTTGTGACCTTCCCATTGCATAGTCAATCTCTAGATCTATGAATCTTGACCCTCAATTGACTAGTGGCTATAGGTTTCTTGGTCCGTAAAACCAAGTGGCAACTCCTTAATTTGATTATTCATCAATGACCTTGTGTCATTAGCACATCCCTCGGCACCTTTTTAGATAATCCATTGAGGAGATGCTACGTCCCTTCAGCTTGTCCCTTACGATATGTTTATATCATAACTTCAATGGTGACCACAAGGTACCATCTCATATCCTATAATTACTAAAGACACAAGTGAGATAATATTTAGGTTATTGTAATTTGGTAAGCATTTAAGCACTGAGCTTCTTTGACATGTTAAGATTTATATTTTGTTCAAGTGCAAATGCCTCCAATTTTTCTAGTTCTTATATGCTATTATTTTTTCTTTCCTCTTGTATTTTGGTAGGTTTTGTGGTTGCTCGTTGTTGATAAAGAGTTCTATCCAATTTTTGTTGCCTCAAATCTATCCAAATTTGTGGCTTCTTTAATGTTTGAAAGTTCTTTTATGATGAATTATATAAGATTTAAATATATCATGAATTATATTGGATGACTATTCTATAATAATTATTTATAATGTTGGTATTTTATGGATGTTGGATATGGATTTGAATTTAAGTGTTTTATTCAAGAGTTTGGCTTTCTTACAAAAAGAATTTGAAAGAAAGAAACTTGATTAACTGATTTCTTTTTTAAAAACTAATTAATAATAGGTTAATTGTGTGTTTACAAGCCAATTGTGTCAATTGAAAAGGCTAATTAAACATATCAATTTATGTCGTGTCATGTTAATACTCGATTTGACCTATTTATTAAATGGGTTACTTAGGTCGGGTCGTGTCATTTAACACGGTTAATAAAAAAAGTTGTGTTAGTTTTTGAGGTTTGACCCGTTTAGATGAATAAGTCATGTTCGAGTCAGCCATATATTTGTAAATCCCTAGAATTGATACGACCCGTTTATGACCTATCAACACGAATTACCAGCCCTAAACTAGGCCGACCAACATATTGGTAGCTTAGTTGGTCCCTCACATTCTGGAGATCTCCACTACAACTAAGATGGATCTTTTCACAGTATCTTCGCCACAATCCAAGAATACTTGGTTTTTTCACACTAGGACCATGGCCCATGTAAGAGAATTCTCATAACTTCCCACTAATATTGGAACCACCTTGATCGAAGCTAGGATGAAGAAGTTTTGCTAGTCCAAAGTTAAGTATCACTATAAGTAAGATGATTTTCTGCGACTGGTTTTCAATTATGCAAACAATTTTGTCGCTAAAAATAATTAATTTGTGACGAAAAATTAAGTTTGTCATTGATATTATTTGCAACAAATGAGTCTGTCACAAATATTGACAATTGTGTCGCAGAAAAGTTTGAATATCAAAAAATTCCTCCTATTTTTATTGTCCATTTATTTTATGATTATTTTTACCGTTAGAAAAATTTCAGTGATGGATTAATTTATAAATGAATTTAATAAATTTATTTTAAAAATTAAAAAAAAACTAAAAATGAAGGATTTGAATCCATTGGTGAAAAGAAATTTATTTTTAAATATTTTAATAAATTTACGTTCACAGGCTTCTTCTCCCCTATTTATCTATCTCTTTCCACCATTGCAATTTCTCTCTCTCTCTCCTCTATCTTTTCTTCCTCTTCTTCCTCTAATTGATTAGATTTTGTTGGATTGAGATTGAATTGAATTTTGCGTGTTGTTTTGACATTTGAAAATTTTGGGAAAATCTAAAAAATAGGGAAAACTCCGTTGAATTTTCTAAAGAATTTTCCCTTAATATTCTCTTATTTCTCTTATATATTCTTTATTTTCATATATCATTCATTTTATCTTACCTTAGCTTATCTGTCCAAAGATTATTAACCGACACAAATGCTCTTGTTTCTTACTAATAAATATGTTTGCAATGATAGTGTTTGTGTTCAAATAATCCTTGGATTGTCTCATGTAGAAAGTTTAGGAATGCATGATCCATATTGTAGTTAATAATTCCTTGCTTGTTTTGTTTCAATTAAGTTTCAACAGTGCTTCTCCTTGTTCTTTGGGTACATACTAAATCTGAAGCAAACTTTTTCGAGCGATAGTGCCAAATTTAAGTCATGTACTTAGAGAACTAAGGGGAGATACTGCCAATTTCTTTTCGAAATGAAACGGCATAGGAATTATTAAATGCAATAAGGATTATGCATTCCTGTATGGTTTAGGACCCATACCTTTTTAGTGAATAGAAGGATGTGGTTAGAAACCATCAACACAGATGATGTTGATAATCTATTTCTTATTTCTTATTTTCTAATACTTTATCATTTTTTTTTCTATCAGGGTTACACGATCTATCAGTGATACTCTCTACTTTCTGTTTACTATTAGGTACTTAAATCCAAACTTGTGTATGCTATTTAATTAGTTTACAATTATTTGAGTTTGCATTGATTTTTTTGTAAATTATATATATATATATATATATATATATATATATATATATTATCAACATAATTTTTAAGTAAATTCTACCTTGCACTCTTAAATGACAAAAAATGAGGGATCACATAAATAGGATATGTGTTGGGATTTGTCAAAGAATTAAACGGATGAAAAGTTCATCATCAGGTCCAAGTTGTGCGCCGCGACCTCCAGCAAGTGGGGGAAGTCCTCCTTCAGGTGCGCGCTGAGGCCTCCAGCAAGGCAGCAAGTTTCCCCTCTTCTGAGCCTCAGCACACCCTGTTCTGAGCCTCAGCACACCCTGTTCTGAGCCTCAGCATGAAGCACACCTGACACCAATTTTTCAGCACTTTGAGATGGTGTGTGGGACTTGGTTAAAATGCACAGGATTACTTAGACTCTTAGAGAGTAATGAGTCTTTGGTTCTTGAGATCTAAGGGTTGAGATTGATCTCAAAGATTGGTTGAAGGAATTGGTGCCCTATATAAAGGGTCGTTTAAGAGCAATCAAGAGACATGTGAATGACATGTGAATGTGTGTGAAATAGAACACATGGTGTGTGAGAGTGCAAAGACACAAAACACACAGGAGAGACTTATTCAAGAGAGGTTAGCTGTTTAGATAGAGAGGAGTATAGATTGGGGATTCAAGGGCTTTGTAATTGGAATTTTCTTAGGGAAAATTCCATGGAAACACTTAGTCCTTATCACTTTCTTTTTCTCTTCTTTTTTTCTTCAAGAATTAAAGGATTCTTGAAGAGGTGTTGCTATAATTGTAAGAACTCCATTGATTTAGTGCAGAGAGCTCGGAGGAGCTCACGGGGACGTAGGCACATTGCTGAACCTCGATAACAATTGCTTTTGTTCTTTCTTTCATTGGTCTGATTGCTATTTATTACAAGTCATTCAAGACTTGGGTGTTTGGAAAGTCACAACCTGGGATTCCACAAGAAGGTGATTTTTCAACAGTGGTATCATAGCTCGGTTCCAAGAATCAAAGGATTCTTTGGTGGTGATATAGTGGTATCAGAGCTACAACAGCGGGTATCAAAGTTGAACAGGGGGTATCGAAGTAAGACTCCAAGTATCAAAGAAAACTTCTTGGGTGATTCAAGAACGAAGTAGAGATCAAGATCTGATCATGTTCTTGAGGTTCAAGAATGGTGTTGTGATCAAGATTTGATCATGTTCTTGAAATTTAGAAGTTGGAAAGCAATTGCGGGTGCTCCATAAATCTGAGATTTTCTCTGCAAGATGGGTTCAAACTTCATTGTTGAGAAGTTTGATGGAAATGGAGACTTTGCCCTTTTGAAGTGGAAAATCAAAGCGGTTCTTATGCAACAAAAGGTGGACTTGGCGATTGGAGAAGATGACAATTTTCCAGCAAGTTTCATGGAGGTCCAGCGGAATGAGATGAGGAAGATGGCGAACAACACCATCTTTCTGAACATGTTGGATAGTGTCACAAGGGAGTGCGGAGAGTCGGAAGATCCAGCTGCCATTTGGAAGAAGCTAGATGAGTTATTTCTTACCAAAACTCTCCCTAATAAAATATATCTTCTGAAATGAATCTTTGCTTTTAAAATGGATCCTAATAAAGAGTTGCAAGATAATCTTGATGTGTTTAATAAACTAGTTCAAGATTTGGCTAGTTGTAGTATAACATTCCTAGATGAACAATTGGTTGTTATATTGTTGAATTCTCTTCCTGATTGTTTTGAAAGCTTGATTAATGCTATTGAATATGGAAGAAATACACTAACCAAGGAAATTGTGATCAATGCTATAAGAGCTCATGATTTTAAAGCAAAGATGAGGGAAGCATCAAGTGGAGAAGGGCTATTTGTTAGAGGAAGGCCAGCAACTCGGTATGGCAGTAACATACATGGCTACTACCAGGATAAACCACAAGGAGAAGACAAATCTATAGGAGAGAACACTCTAAATCGAGATTTGGAGGAAAGATATACTACTACTGCCATAAGGAGGGTCATTTCAAGAAAGATTGAAAATAGATGATGAGGGAAGAGGGAGGAAGCCATACCAAGAATGGAGAGGTTCCGGTTGCCAAGGGAGAACAGCAAGATGATGATGTTCTTGTTGTGTGCTCAAATGTGAGCAAGGGGCAAGAAGGCAGCGAGAGATAGATCTTGGATTCCGAGTGCACTTATCATATGTGTCCTCACCAGGATTGGTTCAAGATTTCAAGGAAACCAATGATAGAAAGGTTTTCCAAGGGAATGATACTTCTTACCAAGTGAGGGGCACAGGAGACATCCAGTTAAAGATGTTTGATGGAGTCACTGGGCTGCTGAGGAATGTGAGATCTCTTTCAGAGTTGAGAAGAAATTTGATCTCATTGGGGCAGCTAGATTCCATGGGCTACACATACAAAGTAGAGGGAGGAAATATCAAGGTAACCAAGGGATCTTTGATAGTGATCAAAGTAGCAATGATGGATGGTCTCTATGAGATGATCGGAGACACGGAGATCAAAGATCAAGCAGCAAGCTTGATAGCTGAGATGGATAAGGTAGTACTTTGGAACAATCACTTGGGATATATGAGTGAAAAGAGGCTGCAAGTTCTCAGCAAGGACGGTCTCCTTAATGGTGACAAAGTAGAGAAACTTGATTTTTGCGAATGTTGTGTTCTTGGGAAGCAGCAATGAATGATGGTCTCTATGAGATGATCGGAGACACGGAGATCAAGGATCAAGCAGCAAGATTGATAGCTGAGATGGATAAGGCAGTACTTTGGAACAATCACTTGGGACATATGAGCGAAAAGGGGCTGCAAGTTCTCAGTAAGGACGGTCTACTTAATGGTGACAAAGTAGAGAAACTTGATTTTTGCGAATGTTGTGTTCTTGGGAAGCAACATCGGGTCAGCTTCAACACTGGAGTGCATAAGTCTAATGGCATTCTTGACTATATTCATGCGGACTTTTAGGGACCAACAAGAACACCAACACAGGGAGTTAATCTTTACTTTCTATCTTTAATTGATGATTATTCTAGAAAGGGTTGGGTTTATTTGCTTAAAAATAAATCAGATGCTTTGAATAAATTTGTGGTATGGAAAAAGCTGGAAGAAACTTAAACGGGCAGGATAGTTAAGGTTTTAAGAACCAATAATGGCATAGAAGTTTTTAACAAGGAACTTAATCAATTCTGTAAGTTAAATGGGATTCTAAGACATAGAACGGTTGTGAAAATGCCTCAGCAAAATGGAGTTGCTGAAAGGATGAATAAGACCCTGATGGAAAAGGTTAAGTGCCTGATTATAGGATTCGGATTACCCAAATGTTTTTGGGGGAAAGCAGTGTCTACTACTGCGTATTTGGTTAATAGATCGCCCTATAGGATTATGGACTTTAAGACTCCCGAGGAGATGTGGAGTGGAAAACCCTCTGAGTTAGGCAACCTTAGGACTTTTAGGTGTGCTGCGTATGCACATCAAAATGATGATAAACTTAGCCCAAGGTCTAGAAAATGTGTGTTTCTAGGATATGGGGAATGGGCTAAGGGGTATAGGTTATGGTCCTTAGAGCAAAAAGGAACTGAACTCATAATAAATAGGGATGTCATTTTTAATGAGCATTTACATACCATCAAGGAAAATTCTGTTCAGGTAAAGCAAGGAAGGCAAAAGGGTTCAGATCAGGTAGAGCCCATTGATGAAGACCAAGCTCAAGACACTCGAGAGGAGGCTAAACTAGAAAGAGATGATGCAGCAAGTCAGAATGACTATCAGCTCACAAGGGACCGGGAAAAGAGGTTGGTCAGACCACCTTCGAGATATGGTTTTGCAGATGCTATTGTAACAGCTCCTTATTTAGAAGGAGGGATAAGTGAACCAAAAACTTACATTGATGCCATGGGATGTAAGGATTCGTCAAGATGGAAGCTAGCTATGGAGGAAGAAATACATTCTTTGAGGAAGAACAACTCTTGGGAATTGATGCACATTCCAGGAAAACAGAGAGTTGTGGATTGTAAGTGGACTTACAAGATCAAAGAAGTGAACCCTCCAAGGATGAAGTCCAATACAAGGCTAGGCTAATAACGAAGGGGTTCACGCAAAGAGAAGGCATAGATTTCATAGAAATTTTCTCACCTAGACACAAGGTGGAGGAAATGGTGATTATCCTCATTTATATTGATAATATGTTGTTGGTGGTAACAACAAGGAGAGGATAGAAAGGTTGAAGTCTCAACTCAGTTTGAAGTTCGAGAGGAAGGATCTTGGCCTTGCACAAAAGATCATTGGGATGAGAATAATCCGAGAAAGGGAGAGAAATGGGTTGAAGGTTTCTCAATCTTCCATGTTAAGTTTTCTATAGAAGATAGTAAACCAGTAAAGATTCCCTTTGCTGGTCATTTCAAGTTCTCCAGCGAACAATGTCCTAGAACAGATGAGGAGAAGAAGGAAATGGAAAAGGTCCCTTACTCTAGTGCGGTTGGATCAGTCATGTTCATGATGGTAAGCATTAGACCTGATATTTCTCCAGCAATTAATGTTCTCAGCGGATTTGTGAGTAATCTCAAAAATGAGCTTTGGCTTGGGATGAAGTGGTTACTGAGGTATTTGAAGGCTCAGTTACAACCGGTGGTAGCACTTTTAACAACCGAGGCTGAGTAAATAGCGGCAACGGAAGCCATAAAGGAGGCTATGTGGTGTAAAGGGTTGTTGGAAGAGTTAAAGGTCTTAAAAGAGTAGGTGATGGTGTATTCAGATAGCCAAAGTGCGTTGCACTTGTGTAGGAACCCGGTGTTCCATGAGAGGACTAAGCATATGGATGTTCGGTATCATTTCATTCAGGAAAATGTTACGAAATGATGCATTCATGTGGATAAAGTCGCAATGAAAGTCCTACAGATTTAGGCACCAAATTTCTACCTCTAAGCAAGTTCGATTATTGCCTTGGACTTCTTAGGAAAGGTAGAGATTGTTGGGATTTGTCAAAGAATTAAATGGATGAAAAGTTCAGCATCAGGTCCAGGTTGTGCGCCACAGCACAGGTTGTGCGCCGCGGCCTTCAGTAAGTGGAGGAAGTCCTCCTTCAGGTGCCCGTCGAGGCATGGACCAGCCGTGCTTCAGCCTTTAGCAAAGCAGCAAGTTTTCCCTGTTCTGAGCCTCAGCATACCCTGTTCTGAGCCTCAGCACGAAGCACACCTGACACCAATTTTTCAGCACTTTGAGATGGTGCATGGGACTTGGTTAAAATGCACAGGATTACTTAGACTCTTAGAGAGCCATGAGTCTTTGGTTCTTAAGATCTAAGGGTTGAGATTGATCTTAAAGATTGGTTGAAGGAGCAATAAAGAGACATGTGAATGACGTGTGAATGTGTGTGAAATAGAACATATGGTGTATGAGATTGCAAAGACACAAAACACATAGGAGAGACTCATTCAAGATAGGCTGGTTGTTTAGAGAGAGAGTAGTATAGATTGGGGATTCAAGGGCTTTATAATTGAAATTTTCTTGGGGAAAATTCCAGGGAAACACTTAGACCTTATCACTTTCTTTTTCTCTTCTTTCGTTCTTCATGAACTAGAGGATTCTTGAAGAGGTGTTGCTGTAATTGTAAGAACTCAATTGATTTAGTGCAGAGAGCTCGGACGAGCTCACGGGAACGTAGGCATATTGTCGAACCTCGATAACAATTGCTTGTGTTCTTTCTTTGATTGGTCTGATTGCTGTTTATTATAAGTCATTCTAGACTTGGGTGTTTGGAAAGATCACAACCTGGGATTCCACAAGAAACTGATTTTCCAACAATATGCTTTATGTATAGGATGTCAAATAATGCTCTGTCTCATAATGTAATGGTCTTAAAGTAATTATGTATATAAGGGTTTTAATTGGCTCTATCTCATAAAGTAATAGTCTTAAAAAATATCGTAAATCTTAAATTATTTTATTAATTTTGAGGTAAAGTTTAATAATAAATTCGAATAACTTTGAGAGTCAATATTGTTTTAGTAGCTGGATCAGTGTTAGTTGATCGAGTTGGATGGACCATCGGGTTGTGCATAATGTCATATCGGAAGAATTCAGGGACAGAGTTGAACATTTCTTAACTTCGCTTATAAGAGTAAACACTATGTGTATAAAGGAACTAAACACTATGTTTATATGGGAATTATTCGGTGTCCTTGATTTGTTTATAGCAAAAGTAAGTTTCTAAAGCAAGATGTGATTACCGTTCACCTATACAAAAAGGGTTTTGTTAGGAATTAAAAAAGATGTACACTATATGGGGAGGTTAATTTGATTGGGAAAAGTTCGATGAGCTGAATTGAAGATGTAAATGAAGGTTTCGAAAAAACAAATAGAATAGGGGACAAGGCAATGTATGTTGTTGGGCCAGACTTTAATTAGGATGCTAAAGAGGCCCCAAATCTTGATGTTGCTAAGTTTTACGATATGTTAAGAGATGCTAATGAGTCATTGGAGAAAGGCTGCAAAAAGTATACTAACTTATATGCGGTTGCTCAACTATTGAACTCTAAGTCGGATTTAATATGTTTGAGAACTGTTACAACTGGTTGATGTCAATAATTCAAAGTATGTTGTCAGAAGGCGAGAAGTTTTTTGAAAACTTTTACCAGTCCAAGAAGATGGTGAAAAGGTTAGGACTTGGGTATCAGAAGATACGTGCATACCCGAATGATTGTATATTGTACTCTTAAGAAGAAACAAAGAAGAAAAATTGTGATGTGTGTGGCCATGCTCGATTTAAACCTAAACAAGTGGGAAATAAGCAGTAAAAGGACATACCATATAAGGTGTTGCATTACCTTTCAATCACACCAAGACTTCAATGATTTTATATGTCAAAAAACACTATCGAACACATGAGATGGCATAAGGAGGTCAAACCTAGTAAGCCTGACTTTGTCATTAACCTGGAGGATGGTGATGCGTGGAAACAAGTTGATGATAAGCATCCATTGTTTTCTGACGAACCATAAAATGTTAGGCTAGGACTCTCGACGGATGGGTTCACTCTGTTCAATCATTTGACTTTCCCTTACTTTTATTGGTTAGTCTTTGTCACTCCATGCAATCTACTTCCTAAGATATGCATGAAAAAACATAATTTATTCTTATCTTTGGTCATTCCAGATCCAAACCACCCTGATAAGAATCTGAATATCTATCTAAAGCCATTGTTAGATGAGTTGAAGATTTTGTGTACGGTTGGAGTTTTTACTTATAATACAACTAAGAAACAAAATTTTCATATGAAGGTTACAATTGTGTATACAATCAGTGAATTCCATGCATATGGTATGCTTTTTGGGTGGAATACTTATGGTCCACTGGCTTGTCTTTACTGTATGGAGCGTACTAAGTCATTTCGATTGCCTCACCGTAAAAAGCCTTACTGGTTTAATTGTCATCACTAGTTTTTGTCTCATAATCATATATTTTGGAAGTAGATATAGAGTTTTAAGAAGGGCAAAATTGAGATAGGCTCGCCTCCACCACAGTTGTCTGGGGAAGAAGTATTGGCCAGGGCTTTTTTTTAATCAGATCATAATTGGTAAAACGACTAGAAAACAAAAGATCTAGGATATAGTAAAAAGCATAATTGGTTGAAAAGGAGTATCATTTAGGAATTACCATATTGGACAATAAATCACATTGGACACAATTTGGATGTTATGTATATTGAGAAAAATGTGTTTTATAACGTCTTCAACACAATTATGGATGTTAAGTGTAAAACTAAAGACAATTTAAATGCTCATGGGGATATTGAGAACTTTTGTAAGTGTTTGGAGTTGGAGTTGGTTCAAGTAAATAGGAAGCCTAAGAAATTTAAAGCATCATACACATTGAATAAGTCTTAGATAAAGGATGTGTGCAAATAGGTTAGAAAGTTGAAGTTTCCAAACGGGTATGCCTCTAATATAGCTCAGTGTGTTAAAGTGAAAGAATGAAAGTTCTATGGGATGAAGAGTCATACTTTCTACATATTCATTACAAGATTAATACCATTGGAGTTATATGACTTTTTTCCATAGCCTATATGGGACATGTTAACAAAACTCAGCAATTTCTTCATAAACATATGTGCAATTGAGCTGCGAGTTAAGCATATGGTGTTGCTTGAGAAAAACATTGTCCTAACCTTATGCAAGCTAGGAAATATATTTTCCCTTGTGTTCTTTGATGCTATAGAGCATTTTTCGGTCCATTTAGCTTATGAAGCTAAAGTCGGGTGCCCTGTATAGTACCGATGGATGTATCTCTTCGAGAGATGATATCTCTTATTAATATTTGTTTACAATAAAGTGTTTTGTGATGAACATTATATAATTATTGTATAATATATATATATATATATATATATATATATATATATGCAAAATAGGTGTATACACAGCCTAAAGAAAAAGACCCGTAATAAAGCACGCGTTGAAGGCTCCATTGTTGAGGTGTACATTATAAAGGAGACTTCAAACTTTTGCTCCTACTATTTTGAACTGAATGTTTAGGAAAATTTGAATCAAGTTGACCGAAATAAAAATGGGGGAGATGTGGATCCAAATGGGTGCCTATCTATTTTTTGTTATCCAGGTTGTGCATTTGGTCGTGAGACTAGTAGAGATTTGGATGAAAATGAGATCAAGACGGCAGAGATATAAGTTCTCTTACCTTGTGCGGAGATCGTGCCATATATGGAGTAAGTGCTTAATTCAAATCTTAAACTTAATATTTATTACCATACATGCATTAAACAATCATTTTATCATTATTGTAGGCAATATGACAAAATGTTGAGGCATGACCAACCTTGAATCACCGATGAACAAATTAAAAAGCTTCACAAGAATGACTACACAAAATGACTTCATAACACTGCAAACAAACTTTGAATGAGATAATTGGCTCAATATTATAAATAGATTAATATAAACATATATATTTTATTTTAATAGGTTTTGAAGGACAACACTACTATCAACTATATACGAGAGTTAGGACTTGGCCCGCTTAAATATGTTACTTGTTATAGTGGATATAATGTCAACGGATTCAAATTTTACACACAAGAGTATGAAAAATTTTAAAAAATGGTTTATGTGTGAAAGTTAGTTGTTACAATGTATATGAATATGATTTTTATGGTACAATGACAGACATTATAGAGGTATAATATATAGGGAAATGTAACACAATTGTATTGATTAAATGCCACTGGTATTGTGAGACCTGAGAACTTCCATATACGTAGGAGCATATAATATGAATATATGCAAGAATTACTTGCATAACTAGTGTGTTAAAGGATTGGTTGAATTACTATTGATAAAGATCGAACTATAACTTGTTTATATTTAACAATAAATTAGAATAGGCAAATGGTCATGGTTTAATGTCAAAATTGACCCTTAAGCCTAGAAATTCATATAGATTATGAATTTCTAATTAGAATCGCATTTTGGAATCAAGAAGATCAAGTTTTATCTTTGGGCCTTGAATTGAAATGATTTTGTGCCTACTTGGATAATGAATTGCTTGACATGTGTCAAGCATACAACCCTTTGGAGGGCTACTTAAATGGGCTCCACAATCAGATTGTTGTTTATCTTCAAAATAAAGCAAAATGAGATGAAAATAAAGAAAGACAAAGAGGGGAGAGAAGGAAAATTTGAGAGGTCTGAATCTTAAAGATTCTAATTGAAAAATTGTGAAAAAAAAATTCTGGAAAATTAAGTTTAAAGAAGTTCTTTCATAGTTGTTGCTTGGTTCTTAGCGTTCAACACTTAATCGATTCAATTTCAAAGAAATATGATATTTTGTGTTAAGGTAGGGTTTTTACCATGCATCATGTTTGTAATGATCTTTATGATTTATTGAATGATTTATATGTGCAATTCATGCAAAGAAGGATTGTAATCATGTCTTATTATAGTTTGAAATCATATATGTCAAAACTGGATTCAAAATAGATAGTTTTTGTTAGAAGTCTGTAAATTGTTCTTGTTATGCAATGAACTTAAATTTTTAATATGTTATAATTCTAAATGTCTAGAGATTGTATATCAAATTTAAGCTTAATTAGAAGTCTATAAGTTAGTCTATCACTAGACTTGTTATTGTTGCGTTCTAGAAACCATAATCTGAACATATTTCATGTTCAAAATTTAAGTTAATGTAACTAGATAGTTATAAGACCGAATTAGAATATTCTTAAGTCTATGTTAAAGATCTAGAAGTCTAGTTTTTAAACTATTTTGAATTACCTAGAAATAGTTTGTAATGAGTGAGATAATGGCATTTTAGTGGATTGTGTTCAAACATGACAGATTTATTTAGCTATTGTTTTTATCGATGAATGTGCATGTGTATGTCTTTGTGCATGGGTATGTGATAAGTGCTTAAATAGTCATATTTAAGCCCCTTAATTTACACTTTTTAGACTCTTTATTTATATATTTTAGTAGTTTCTACTTCATTTTCGTGTTTTATGTGTTTTTGACAGGACTTGGACAAAAAGATGATAATTTGGAGCTTTTAGAAGCAAAAATCATGTTCTGCCATCTAGCAAGGTGCGCTCGAGCGCACCTCCCTTGAGATCAAGTGCACAAGAGCACGAGCACACTTAAAGAAGGCTCGAGCACACACCTGTGCTTGAGCGCATCCCGCATACTCTCGAGCGCATCCCGCATACGCTCGAGCGAAATCACTCCAGAGGCAACAGAGCCAGATATGGAAAGAAGTCTTCAGACTCCAAATAGGAAATTAGGGTTTTGGGACACCATAAGGACCCTATAAATAGCCCTGTAAAACACATAAACCATACCTTTTGTTCTAGATTCGAAGTAGCAAGCTTAGGAAAGGAATTGACGACTCGTCTTCCGAGTCTTCTTCGGTTTTAGTTTTCTGTTTTTATTTCACTATGTTTAGAATATTTAGTTTACTTAGTATGTGTAACTAAACTCCTATAGGGCTCGATTGAAGCCCTAGTTATGCTTTTTCGCATGTTCATTCATTGATTATCTTTGCTATAGCCTTGTTAGAATATTTAACTTGATTAATACATGTTTGTATTTACATTCCTCATATGTGTGTGCCTAATCAACGTATGCATGTGGTATGGATAAGTTAGTCGAATCAATTTAGATGACCGAATCCTGGGTTCGACATTAGTAATAAGGGATATCCACACCGGATTCCCGGGTTAATCAACATGGGAAACCGGGAGTGGACCAAGCCTTAGGTCCCGTGTAGTTGCCGATCTCCACAGCCCTCATGCTCTCTTAAAAAACAACTCAGTATACACCCATATTGAATCCCTTAAGAGAGAAAAGAGTTAGAGTATACACCATGCCTAACTCATTACATAGGAAGATCAATAGCCTAAGGTGTGGACCAAGCCCTTAGGTTGGCAACCATTAGATATTCATGATAAGGCTAGAGCATTGAAGCTTTATTTAGTGGGAAAGTATAATTAGGGTGGATATCGTAGTCCTATGTTCTCATTATTGTTATTTACTCACAATCAAATTTGCTATTTCTCTTTTTAACTTGAAGAAACTAATTCGAAAATGAAATTCACCAATCCCTGTGGAAATGATCTCGCACTTGCACACTATGCTACCACAGACCTTGTGCACTTGTAAGTAAAACTTGGACAGTTATTTGCATATTTATTTAGGTAGATAATCGATCCAACAGTATGAGTGAAGGAGATTTGTCAAAATTAAATGAAGAAGTATTATTTAAAGGATATATGGTGGGACACATCCTAACAAGTTAACCTTCCTATTGGGTGTGCAATGTGCATAGTGTTACACTATTGAATGTTAGTGAAAGATTAAACATTGTTTGGGTGTGATACTTGACTTCATCCTTACAATTATTAATTGAACGCTATTGGATTGCTCATTAGGTCCCTACTACATCAATTGAGATCTTTGTTTGATCAGTTTAGGCCTTAAAGAGTCCGTTTGGACCAAAGTGAGGTGAGATGGAAATGATTGGTAGGGAGAGTATCCTTTCAAGTTTAAATAGTAATGCACTGCATATGATTTCTTAGAGTAATTGGTTGTAACCACTGGAATGAAACGGTGGATTACTCGCATCTACTCAACCTATTAGTGTACTATATGTTCTTGATATGATGTATACATGAACATCACTACATCCATATCTTATTAATACATGCATTTCTAATTGTACACTTACACATATCCACGTAGATCTCTACTTAGCCTAGTTATTTGGCTGACTCATTCTTTGAATGACTTATCTTTTTAGATTATGAAGAGATTGATCTTTTAAGGAAGTTAGTGTAGTAAATTATCTAAGTGGACTTATATAATAGTAAATAGCTGAGTGTATTATCTTATTTGTAATTAGAGCGAGAGAGAGCAAATTATTTTAGCATGTGTGCAATAGTATTGTATTATTGAATTGATCAGTTACGAAGGTTTAAAGTGATGTATTATTGTAAAAGATTTTGATGCAATGCTTCCGCATGTTTATGATTTATAGTTTACTCTAATTACTCTTCGAGATATACAATTAATTGATTGATTAGAGGATGAAATGTCCCACCTCGAGATGTTTCGGTTCCTCACAGGTACAATTCTGAAAAAGGACTTACCGTAGACCCCAAACACGATCTTATAGATATTAAGCATAAATCAAGACTTCATTCAGATGAGTCATTTGTGTTGGTAGAGCAAACAATACAAGTATACTACACTCCATGCCTGTCAGAAAAGAAAGAAATAATAAATTGGTGGATAGTTTGCAAAATTAAGGTGAGGGGAAATTTCTGTATTCCTTCATATAAAGATGCAAATCACGATATAGTTCCTATCATTTCAGACTGCTCTCACGATGATGAAACACCAATTTCTAATCATAGTTGTTTCAGACAACGAACTTAATATATCGAGTATTCTTTGCGATCTCACTAGAATAATGGAAGAAGTAGATTCATCCTATATTCGTGCTTCTATAAAAGTAGAAGAAGAAGTAGAAGATACCAACTCTAGCAATAACATAGATATTGATTAGTGATTGTTATGAGTTATATTCATTGACCTTGATGATTATATGAGTTCTTTGATAGTAGAATTTGTATAAATTGTATATATTTTTGTGCAAAATTGCATAATTGTTGCTTATTGCTTTTATGAGTTATATTCGTTCACCTAAATGGCATCTTGTATCTTGTGTGAGTTTTAAACATTGTGTAACTCTAGTACTAACATGGATATTGATTAATGAATGTTATGAGTTATTTTCATTGACCTTGAGGATTATATGAGTTCTTTGATAGTAGAATTTGTATAAAATGTATGTATTTTTTGTGCAAAATAGCATGATTATTGCTTGTTGCTTTTATGAGTTATATTCATTCACCTAAAAGGCCTTTTGTATCTTGTATAAGTTTTAAACATCGTGTATATAATTTATTTATACTTGTTGCTTTTATGCAAAACAGCATGTCGAGGGGTGGATTATAGGGCAGAAGAGGGACGAAACATCGGTAGATAAGATCGTGCCTTGACTTCCTGTGCCTCTACATTAGGTAACTATATGTTTACTTTTCTATTGTACATATTCTCTTTTTCTTCTTCACTGGTATCCTTTTTTATTTTTTCATTTGTATCATAAACTTTTCT
The DNA here is from genome assembly GCA_023935145.1 of Bretschneidera sinensis. NCBI lineage: Eukaryota > Viridiplantae > Streptophyta > Magnoliopsida > Brassicales > Akaniaceae > Bretschneidera > Bretschneidera sinensis. The sequence continues at coordinate 56,879,482 of CM043702.1, read as the reverse complement.
TTAGGTTGTTTCTAAGAAATTCGGAAATTTTAAAAAAAAGTAATTTTATTTTTTTCTTTTTATTTTATTATTTTCAAGAAAAGAAAGGAAAAAGAATCAGGAATGCAAAAGGCAAAGCAAGGAAGAGAAAAGAAAGAAAAAAATCCCCTAAAGGAAGTGAGTTTGGGCTAAACACTAACTGTTTTATGTTAGGGTTTGTCCTTAGGCCAGAGTGCGAGTTAGGATTTGAGAGTGAAATGTCATTCTGTATTTTCAGTCATTTGTGGATGTTATAATTTATTTTCCCTTATATTTGCATACATGCACACATTGATTGACTCACACCCACACATTTCTTTTACTAAACTAAATTAATTTTGTTCATGAATAAATGTTAAGAAACTAGTGAATAACAGTAGTTCTTCTTCAATTAGAATACTTAGAAATTTACTTATAATATCCCATTTTGTTTATAAAATGATTTTCCACGAATATTAAATTGCAGAACTCGTACATTAGGAGGATATTGAGGAGGATGATGAAGAGGAAAATGGGGTGGTTCACTATACAAGGAGAGGGCTTAATAGACTATACATTTCTTTTGCTAATCTAACTAACCAACCTTTGTTGCAAATAAGAAGTAAGAGATGATACACTTTTAGTGCAAACCAATATATATTAGTAGCATAGAATGCAATTTCTACATGTTGGCTTTAAGCTTTAGATTCTTGTAATGCCTTCCTTGGGCTAAGGATATCGTGAAGGCCAGCACCAAGATAGTCTAAACGCATAGTGATGACCCTTATAATGCATATAGATTGTATGATCCAGCAGTGAAGGATATTTACTTTAGTAAATTTCTAGTATAATTTATTTTATGTTGTTGTTTACTATATGTTCTCCATCTAAACAAGTTGCATGGTATAATTTAATTTTTGTTTTATGTTACTATATGTACTCCATATAAAGAAGTTGCAACTAATCCTTTTTTGTTTGCATTTCAAGCCCGTTATAGGTTCAGAACACCAACGAAGACCGAGCGTGCCAAATTCATGTTTGACGTGATTGCTGTGAGACAACTTTCAAATGTGTTTAACAAAGCCAATGTTAAAGTTAAAAAAAGAACGAGGGTCAAATAAATTAAATTAGAAAGAGTGGACGAAGCATTGGATGAGACAACCTAATTGGGATGCTCTTTGTGAGTTATGGGTAAAATAAGAATAAAGCAAGTGTTAACAGGCTGCATTTGAGAACAAGTAAACAAGGGTGACCTTATCCACCATGTTAAGAAGTCCATTTGTATGTAAAACCATCTGGATTGGATGGTAAACATGATTATAATGTTCAATTCATATTTAACGATAAATTTCATTACCATGTGCATGATATACATGATTAGATTTTTTATAAGTACATGATTATAATGTTAAATTCATATTTAATGCAAATTTCATTACCATGTGCATGATATACATAATTACAATTATTATAGTGTTAAATTCATACGTAATGCTAATTTCGTTACCATGTGCATGACAAAAATTATTAGGAATTTTTTTATACGATTAATGTTAAATTCATATTTAATGTAAATTTTATCACCATGTATAGGAAAGCATGTTGGATAGGAAACCTTTTTTAACGAGATCCACATACGTAGGGAGATGAATGAGTATCCTGATCATAAGTCAAAGTCAGTGAACGTAAGTATAAGCAGCCATTTATCTATAACTATATGGATTGTATATAAATCTTCATATTGCACAAATCATGTAACTAAGGTTGGTTAGTGATATAACAATTAGCTTAATTAGTAAAGCCCTTTCATTTGGTTGTATTCAATGTCACACTAAAGTATTAATTTAGATTGCATGAGTCATATGGAGGGGCTATGAATGCAAAATATAGTAATGATGTCTAACAGCATAAGTTGGACACCGAGCAATGGTTAGCAGCATCAAGTGGGTCTAAGAAGTGGTGAATCTATCGCTTGAGTGATATAATGGACCCCATAGTCTTCTGAGCAAGTCACTCGGATATTGTTCTTCCTCTACTCCCACCTCCTCGAGATTTCAAGACCCTTTTTCTAAGACCAAGCCAGCATGGTAGAGTTTATGGAGCAACATATCCAAATGTAGGTAGAGTAGCGCTTTGACCAGCGGGTAAAGTATAAGATGAACCAAGATATAGAGCGTGAATTGGCTCAAATCTGCCAGATTTATGGCATTCCACCTCATAATATGCCTGCACCTCCATCTCCGCCTACACCATCGCTTGTAAGTAAACATTTTTAAGTGATATATCAAAAAGTTAGACTTAAAACTTTATTTTCATGTTGAATGTATCGTTCTTTTCTACTTAAAAGCCATGCATCCGAATTATTACCCAAGGCCACTCCCCTTAAAGAAAGCAGATATGGTGAGGGTGAAGATTACGATGAGTATGCATATAAAAATGAGTGAAACCTACTAAGTGTAATATAAACCATTTACAAGTAGTAAGGAGGCTCCCGTGATGCATGCACTTTTAATGTATTAGACAATGAGTTGTTTGTCATCCAAGTACGAAGTAAGGATGATGGGTAAGGAGCCACCATTTGACCTTAAAAGGGTCAATTACCTTGTCATTGGTCTAAGTGAGAAATTCAAAGGCTTGGGAGATTTGGGTGCAAAAGAGTGAGGATTTAAAGCTCCTTCTCTTACCTAGATCAAAGTCTAGCCCTTTGTGTTTCAAGGAAATAAATTGAAATTTTAATTCAAGTAGTATTGTTATACACTACTAATAAAGCCAAGCACACATTTTTCAATTTATATTCAAACAAAAAGACATCGAATATCAACTTTGAAATAGTGCGGTAATTAAAACTACTTGCAAAGTATGGATTAAAAAAGAGAAGTAAATTAAAGTACGCATTTAAACTAAGTGGATTAATTATGTAAGTTAGGACTAAATTATTTTAAACTAGATGGATTAAAATTTGAAGATTAAATATGTGTGTCATGCGTGCAGATTATTTCTAAGTGCATGCACATGCGTCCGAGATGCACGCAAAAATGTGCATGTGTATGTAAGTGAGTGCAACAGTATGTGAGTGTGTGGGACAACGTGCATATGTGTGTGCAAGATGCACGCAAAAGTGTATGTGTGTGTGTGGCAGTACATACATGCGTGCATACAATTTGTACGCAAAAGTATGTAAGTGTGTGGGATGTGCGCACAAAAATGTGAAGTGTGTGTGATGTCTATGCAAAAGTGTGTTAGTGTGTGCGAAGTGCGTGCGAAAGTGTGTGAGTGTGTGTAGATTTAGATTGAAACTAATTTTATTAGACTTAAGAAAAATAAACTTAAAGATTAAACTAAATGAATTAAACTAAGCTACTTTAAAGAGAAGATTAAAAAATAATTAATAACTAGTAACTAGTAGCATTTTTAATGGGCCAAATGGGGCCCAAAATTAACAAGGACTAAGAGGGCCAAAGATTCTTCTTAAAGAATTAAAGTGTACATGTAGTTAATGAAAACTTAAATAAATCATCTAACTTAGAAGACATAAAAATTCTTAAGGTACTAAATTAAAGTAAATAATTTTAAAACTGCCATTAACTCAAAATTACATTTATCATAGAGAGACTACATTATGACTAGTAGCTAATTAAAGAAAGAAATGTAACCAGTGAAAAATAAAATGCTAAGAAACTAATAAGTATTTTAAGATAAAAAAAAAATTAAGTGAACTAGATTAATCTAGTCCATTTTCAAAGTAGTTTAAACACATAAATCATGTTGACAATGTATTTTACAAACAAAAGAGATTTGACTAACATTTTTAGCTAAAGAAAATTCCCACATTATCCTCGGAAATCCAAGTGCTTTGTAGACTTAGTGAAATTGGAATAATGGTTTGGTTGACGATTAGAAAACAAAAACAAAAGGGTGGCCGAAAACGACGAAGAACTCTCACTAGTTTTTCTTTTTTGGTTTCACTCTTTCCTCTTTTCTCTCTTTATTGAATATTCTCTTCTCTTTTGTTGTGTTTCTATCCTTAATCTTCCTATTCTTTTCTCTTTTTCTCTCTTACTAAATTCTTTTTGTCTCTCTTTTTTCTCTATACTCTTGCAACACATTGCTTTAGCTTCTCTTGGTGTGTTTGTGTTCAACAAAAAGGGTATTATAAGAAGAGATGGGATGTCCAAGGGATTAAAAATCAATGAATTGGGGGAGAAGGACATGTATGGTCGGCCATATAGGGAGGGGAAAAGGAGTTTCAACTTCTGAGGTGAAAAGGTGTCTCACTTTCGGGTTTAAAAGTGAGGCTAGAGAATGTGAAGTGTGGTAAACTAAGTGAAAAGTGAAAAGGAAAAGCCTTTAGATGGCTTTCCATGGGGAATAGGGAGAGGTTTCTTTGAGATGAAAGAAAGTGAAGAAGAAGGTTTGTAAAAAGGTGAATAAGAAAGTACAATTTAGGGTGTTTCCAATAAAGCAAAAAGGTTATGAGAAACTATCGTCGGTGTGACAGGCCAATGGGAAGAAAAGACTCATATTTTCTTTGGTTTTGACATATAATAAAGTGGGAAATATTATGGGAAAAAATGTGTAATTAACAAAGCAAAAGAAAGGAGAAAGAAGGCTTCCAAATTTCACACTCACATGAAAAAACTGTTATTTTTTAGGTGCTATTTTTTGTGCATAAAATGTGATTTTTAGGTAAAAAAATGTGATATTTGGCATGTAAGAAAGGGTTGAAGCTCAATAAGATAATCTACAATTAACTAAACAAAAGAAGAAAAAGAAAAAAATCCCTTTTTTAGGTACACATGGTTATCCAAAGAGGGAGAAAATTTTGTTTTTTAAAATGAATAATTGATGCTTTTTAGGTGAAAAATGTCTTATTTTGTGCCCAAAAAAAGGTGGCATTTGGTACAAAGGAATATGAGGTAACCTAAGAGGGAAATATGAGTTCAAAAAGCAAAAAAAAAAAAGTCGAGGGAAAATTCCTCCTTATGGTTAGCCATATAGAGAGGGGAGAGAGACACTTTTTCTGTTATAAAAAAAAATAGCTTTTACTTTGAGAAAAATGTACCAACCAATGGGATTCCAAGTGGATGGTGAAATTGGGAATTCATCCTTAAAAATTTGAAGTCTTCTTGGATTTGAAATTTGGGCCAAAAGTGTTTGAGTTTAGGAAAGATCAATGGGCTTAAGTGGGTTTCAGATTGGCCCAAAATTTAAATGAATAATTTGGTCTTGAATTTAATTGAGTCAAATAAGTCCCAGTTGATTTAAACCCGAAGTGGATTTAATGGATTGAGTAAAATAGGCTTGTAATTGGTTATACTCCTCAATTAAATTCATACATCTAAATTTACCAAGTCCAAGCATATTAGGATCAAAGATTCATAATAGAAACCCGTGCATGGTCTGTTCAAAAAATTTGGAATGAAATTAGGTGTCTACACTTGTTTTCCTTTGCTTGTTTTTGGAATGAAGAGTTAGTGGTTTTAAGGGAGAAAATATAAAATAAATGTATTGTGGATAATCCGGGGATACTTGCATGTCCGTAGCATAAAATATGAATTATGGAAACAAAATTAATCTAATTCGAACAACCAATTTGAGTTTTGTGAGAAAAACAAAGTAGCCATTTTAGATTCTAAATGTTAACACTTATTAGTTTTAAAGGCAAAAATAAAAATTACTCGTCATGTGGATGAGCCAAAGGCACCCACATGTCGATTGCATATAATGTGAGTTGTGTGAACAAACCTAATTTAATTTGAACAATTAATTTGGATTTTGCAAGAAAAAGTAGGTGTTTTAGGTTCCAAACACACTTAGTGGTTTTAGAGGCAAAAATATAAAATACTAATCTCGTAGATGAGTCGATGATACCCGCATGTCCATAGCATAGAATTGAGTTGTGAGAACAAACTTAATCTAATTTAAACAACTTATTTGGATTTTGTGAGAAAAAATAGGAGTTTTTTTGTTCCAAACGTTAACACTTAATGGTTTTAGGAGTGAAAATGTAAAATACTCATCTCATGGACTAGCCAATGATAGAATGTGAGTTGTAGGAATAAACCTAATCTAATTTGAACAACTGGTTTGGATTTTGTGCGAAAAAAATAGACATTTTAGGTTCCAAACGTTAACACTTAGTGGTGTTATAAGAGAAAAAAAATACTTGTCCTATGGAGGAACCATGGGTACCCCCATGTCCTTAGCACATAATGTGAGTTATGTGAACAAACCTAATTTAATTTGAACAATAAGTTTGGATTTTGTGAGAAAAAGTAGGTGTTTTAGATTCTAAACGTTAAGACTCAGTGGCTTTAGAGAGGAAAATATAAAATACTCGTCCTTTGGATGAACTGAGGATACCCGTATGTCTGTAGAAAAGAATGTGAGTTTTGAGAACAAACCTAATCTAGTTTGAATGACTAGTTTTGATTTTGTAAAAAAAAAAGTAGGCGTTTTAGATTCCAAACTTTAACACTTCGTTGTTTAAGGGACAAAACTATAAAATACTCGTCCTATGGATGATCTAGAGATACCCGTATATTTGTAGAATAGAATTTGAGTTGAGGAAATGAACTTAATCTAATTTGCATAACTTGTTTGGATTTTGTGAGAAAAAATAGCCATTTTTTTTGTTCCAAACACTAACATTTAGTATTTTAGGAAAGAAAATGTAAAATACTCTTCATATGGATGATCTGGGGATACACGCATGTCTATGACATAGAATGTGAGTTATGAGAACAAACCTAATCTAATTTGAACAATTGGTTTGGATTTTGTGAGTAAAGGTAGGTGTTTTAGGTTCCAAACGTTAACACTTAGCAGTTTTAGGGACGAAAAATTAAAATACTTGTCCCATGAATAAGCTAGAGGTACCTGTATTTTCTTAGAATAGAATGTGAGTTATGAGAACAAATCTAATCTAATTTGAACAACTAGTTTGGACTTTGTGAAGAAAAAAAAAAGTTGGCATTTTAGCTTCCAAACGTTAACACTTAGTGGTTTTAGATGCAAAAATGCCCGTCTTATGGACGAGTCGGGGATAACCACATGTCTGTAACATAGAATATAAGTTTTAAGAACAAATGTAATCTAATTTGAACAACTGGTTTGGATTTTATGAGAAAAAATAGGTACTTTAGGTTTCAAAAGTTAACACTTAGTGGTTTTAGGGGAGAAAATATAAAATAATCGTCCCATGGACGAGCCGAGGTTATCTACATGTCTATAAGCGTCGAATGTAAGTTTTTGGAACAAACCAAATCCAATTTTAACAACCAGTTTTGATTTTGTGAGAAAAAGTAAGTGTTTTAGGTTCCAAACGTTAACACTTAGTGGTTTTAGGGGTGAAAATGTAAAATACTCGTCCTGTGGACGAACCCGAGATATCCGAATTTTTATAGTAAATAATGTGAATTGTGGGAACAAATCTAATCAAATTTGAAAAATAGGTTTTGATTTTGTGAAAAAAAGATTGGTGTTTTAGGTTTCAAATGTTAAACTTAGTTGTTAGGGGTGAAAATATAAAATGCTTGTCCCGTGGACGAGAAAAGGATACATTCATGTCGATAACATAGAATGTGAGTTGTAGGAAGAAACCAAATCTATTTTGAACAACTGGTTTGGATTTTGTGAGAAAAAGTAGGCTTTTTAGGTTCCAAAGGTTAACACTTAGTGGTTTTAGGGGAGAAAATGTAAAATACTTGTTATGTGGACGAGCCAAGGGTACCAACCTGTCCGTAGGTATCAAATGTGAGTTTTGGAAACAAACCTAATCCAATTGTAACAACCCATTTTGATTTTGTGAGAAATAATAAGCTTTTTAGGTTACAAACGGTAACACTTAGTGGTTTTAGGGGCAAAAATATAAAATAATTGTCCCGTGGACAAGTCGAGGGTGCTTGGTGTTTTATAAAATATAATGTGTTATGGGAACAAACTTAATCCAATTTGAACCTTCTATTTGAATTTTGTGAGAAAAAATAAGCGTTTTAGGTTACAAACGACAATACTTAGTAGATTTAGTGGGTGAAATTTAAAAATAATCGTCCCATGGACGAGCTAGGGGTACATGCATGTCCGTAGCATCTAATGTGAGTTGTGGGAACAAGTCTAATATAATTTGGACTTCCGGTTTGGATTTTGTGGGGTTTTGGCCCTAAAAGTTTTAAATGATAGTTGTTCATTTTTCTGTAATTAATGAATATCTATCTTATGGCTTTTCTTTAATTTATTTTACATAATCCTATTGAGGTAGCAAATAATCAAGACGGGGTTGAGAATGAAGAGTTCCCGAAACTTGATGATCCTTGATTGTCTTATTTCTTAGATGAGAATATAATTATAAGAAATGTATTTTGCATATTTTTAATTATTTATATAATTTAACGGATCTGCATGATTTGGTTTATTGATTGCAAAACATGTGGTTTGAACGGGACTTAGAATAGATTAATTTATGTATTTACATGTGATTTTAAATAATTATATATATATATATTTTTTAAAACAATTAGTATTTGCAACGTACAAACTGTCAATAATACTCAATAAATCTGTCGTTAATAACACCAACAAAATATTTTTATTTGCTATTTGTGATGGATATTGTTCTCTCACAGATAGCTTCAGAGACAAAACATTTTGATTATCTACGACTGATTTTGTTCCACTATTGATAGCATCGGTGACAGATATTTTGTATATCTGCGACAAAATTTTTGTCGCTGAAAGTTCTAAAAAAATATTGTTTTTTTTCTATTTTTTGGAAATGGTGACTAAAACATCAGTGGTGGAAATTTCGTCGCAAAATCCATCACAAAATGTTTGTTTACAACGATGAAAATTTTTTTTGTCGAAAATAATATATCAACGCCAAGGGTAACAACAACGAATTTGATGATTTTCAGTGACTAAAACATTCATCGCTGAAAATAAATTTTCTTCTACTGTATGTGGCAAGTCCAAAATAAAAAGAACCAAAAAAGGACCAACCAAGGAGTTGGTCAGCCTAGTGTCATCCAACCTTGCCGGTTAAGTCAACCAAGCCGACCAAGCCTTGATCCTCCACTTTGAAGATGTCTCCATTTTGATTTTGTAAACTTAGTATTTTCTCCATACCTCAAGCTATACTTAAGGTTTCCACACCAGACAAAATCCATACGAAAGTAGACTTCCATACCTCTCTAGCAATATCAAGACCATCGCCATTTGAGTCTTGGCGAAAAAGGTATGACTTCTCACATTTGAAGGCACGCAAAAAGTTGAAGGAAGAAAAGGAGTTTTTCTTCAATTTGGGGTTCTTAAAAGTCTTAATTCTCTAAATTGAATTGTTTTGATCTTATTTCTTTAAATGGAGTTGTCTAAAACATGTAGATGTCATGCCATGTCATGTAATTAATTTTTTTTTTCTTAATTGGGTTAAAACAAAAATAATATAAGTGTTGTTTGGGGTCAGATTTAAGCAAGCTTAAATCAGCTTGCTTAAATCTAATCAAAGCAATTTTTACCTTAGAATGGATTTAAGCAATTTGATTTAAGTTTGCTTAAATTTACACAAACATTACCATAGTAATAAATAAACAATGGATCATATTAATTACAACAACGTTAATTCTAACTAACTAGGGTTTTCATATGCTGTTCTTCTCTTCATCTTCATCGGCTCTTCACTGCTTAATTCTTGTTTTCTTTAACAGCACTACCCTGCTCTCTTAATATTTATGATATAGCAATGATATAGAAAACAATTTTTGATTGGTTATAGTTATGTTTTGTGATCCATAGAATTGTGATTAATTCATCTCAAAATTTAAAATAAACCTAAGGTGCTTCATGTTAATTTTTATTGCAAAGTTGACCCGGTAAGATTTTAATTTCTTCAATTTTTATCCATCAAGTTCAAGTTGTTTATTTAAGCAATTAAAGTTTGTGAATTAAATAGCATATAATTTGCACCTGAAAGACACTCGATTGAGAGCTATCATGCACATTACTCCATGAGTATACTGGCACTATAAGCACAAAAATTGGATTTAAGATAGAAAAGGAATAGTAGATCAAATTCATGTATTATGGTCATAGTATCAAATACTTTAACACTTTATTCAAGTCTTTCCTTATACTTTCTTTGAAGTATTTCTTTTGAATTCTATAGTTCTAATTCTTTGATTTGCATTGTTTGACTAACATTGGGTGTTAATGCTAAATTTAGATGGAGATACATTGTACAAATGTTAGAAGCTATATGAAGATTATATTTTGTTTACAAGAATCTATAACATTTGATCGCGTACTAATATTAGATATCTACAATTCTACATTTGAGTTTAATGATGAGGAAATTTAAAATATATAGAACTGGGACACATTTTTATATCTTTTTTTTTCCTTATCATGTTGGGAACTTCTTGTCATTTGGGTCACACAAGTGCTTTGTTTTACTTGCTGAATAGAAAATGAATGAAATGAGAACTTAGAGACTATTATGCTACTATAGAATTATATAGATTTCTTTAACTAAATGTTTATGCACATTATTAAAGTAAGCTTAGTTCCTTTTTAAATTTATATTGTTAACATTTAGTTTCTTTTTTTTTAATATTTAAGGTTGAGCATGGCAAGGAAAGAAATTCTCATCTTTTGTTATTGGAATGCTGACTTAAAAGACCAGATGACCCATATTATGAAAGACCTCCTCTAAGATCTATTAAAGTTATGCATACTACTAATTTCAATAAACTACTGGATGAGATATATTGTATCATAAGGTTCGATAGACAGTGGTGTCGACTAAATTTGGTTTGTAGGTACCCAACGATAATTCAGTCATCCATAGTTAAGTACATACAATTACCTATTGTGGATGATAGTAGGTGGAGATTATGCTTAAAATTCCATCATTTCATCCTTCTATAAGTAATGTTGAATTATACTTGAAAGTAAAATCAAATTTCACTGAATTTTTTGGTTCTGAAATTCAATCTATAAGATCAGATTCATTGACACAATTGCAAACACAAGCAAAAGAAATGACAAATTGTTCTCCTACCGCTCCTATTAATCAAATACACGATGGCATTAGTATGAAAGCCCAACCTAATTTTCATATCCACTCATCTATCTTTGGGACTATGCTTAGGTGTACGGATGATACCCATACTAGTTATTATAAAGAGGATAAAAATGTGGATACGACCATAGTACAACAAATGGTGCAATTTGAGAGGATTGATGTTTTTCAAGGTATGGATGTGAATGAGTTGCATGAAGAGAGTGAAAGTGAACAAGAAGAAGAATATGATACAGATGGAGATGTTAATAATGGCTATGCACATAAGGAATCAATTTATGTATTTTTGCATGAACTATGAGTCTAAGAGGAGTTCAACTTGATAAGAGAACACATATCAACAAAGATGCCATTGCATGAGCCAGTTGTGTCATTCTTCACAGACATAGACTCAATGAATGATTTTACTGCTAATTATTGGACACCATTGTCACAAGCTACTTCATGTATTCCTAATCATGAGTTAAGAAAATGTTTGATTTTTCAAGACAAAGAGGAACTACAAAGATTTGTTAAGTTATACTCCATTAAAAGGCACCAATAGTATGAAGTGGTAGATGCGAAGAAAAAAGTATGGTCATTGAGGTGTAACAGATATAATGAAAGTGGATGCAAGTGGAGACTTCGAGCTTTTAGACAAAAAGGATTTTTTTAGAGAGTATATTGGTCATTATACTTTGGTTTACCCAAGATTGAGTTGAGACCACACGAACTTAGATGTAAAACTACTTACACTCGAGATTGAAAGTCATGTGAAAGCGGAGCCCTAAATCACCATTATAGCTTTAAAGGAATGAGAAAAAGATAAATTTCACTACAATGTTTCATATAAGAAGATGTGGCATACAAAGTAAAAAGTGATCACATAGGTTTTTGTTGATTGAGACATATCTTATAAAGTCTTATCTCCATTTATTAAAGAAAGTGACGTTTTGACTATTTAAAAGATCCTAATATAATCATTTTTCATCATGTATTTTGGGCTTTATCACCATCCATTGATGGGTTCAAGCATTTTCGACTAGTCATTAGTATAGATGGAACTCGTTTGTATGGAATATATAAGAAGAGAATGTTGATTGCGATGGGAATTGATGCCAACAACTGGCTTTTTTCACTCACATTTACTATTACCGAGGAAGATTCGTTTGATAGTTGGACTCAGTTCCTTGCTTGCATTAGAGAGATGTAACAAAATGTAAAGGTATTTGTCTTATATCTTATCATCATTTTGGTATCCTTGATGCAGTGTAAGATTCTGGTTCTCAATGGTAAGAGCCATGAGCGCGTATCATTGTTTTTGTTTGAGGTACATATGCATCAATTTCAATGACAAATTCTACAACGAGAACTTAAAGACACTTATGTATAGTGTTGGGAGTGCACTCTATCCACAAAAATTTGATTCCATTATAAAGGAGATGGAAAAAATCAAACCTAAAGCTTGATAGTGGTTAGATGAAATATCTATGGTTTAATAGACATTGGTCTCTTACAAACCTAAAGCTCGATAGTGGTTAGATGAAATATTTGCTATTTAGTTATTAGATTCTTACAATTTTTCTTCTAATATGCAATGCACGAAAATTAAATTTTTGTTGTCATTTCTTTTCTCTAGTTTGAAAATTGTTCTTTTGATCGTATTAAAGACAAATACTCATTATTTTATTCATATGAATTTACTATATAATTTTTGAATTATAAATCTATTTATATATAGTGTATCTAACCATTCTAAATCATTATTTTCTTAATAGATTTTAGTTGACATTTTTACAAGGAGACATGCTTTGGGAAAATGGTCAATAAGGAGAGTAGTTGTAAGGAGAAACATTAGGAAGGCTTAGTGTAGGGACCTTAGTTTTATGTGTTCAGTTAGAATTCTTTTGTTGTAGGTACATTGGTAATGATTATACTTGAACCAGATTTGGGAAATTATGTTTTAGTGTAATTTGCAAACATGCTTATGGCATATGATACTTAGCACAAAGTTGTGTTAGGGTTTATGAAATTATTTTTTGTTTTCGAGAAAATTATTTTGTACTTAATCGAATCAATGGAAATGTTGTGGAGCTTATTTAGTTGTTTTAAAGAAAATTACTTTGTAATTTATTCACATTCCACTTATGCAAAAATCCTTTTTAAAGTCATCCATTTTCTTTTTCTTTTTTCTTTTTCGAATAGAGGTCTAGGAAAACTCAAAAAATATAAGCAGAATTCAAAACTTCTAGATGCTCAAGAAACAAATTAAATTAGCTTGAGGCCTTCTTACACAATTGGATTTCTATGTCTCGACTCAAAAATATACAACCTTCGAATGCATATTTCACAGCATGAAGATGATGTAAGCTGTAAACCAAATACACAAATAGATCATGGAAGCAAAACATTTGATATTTCATTCACTAAACAAGATGATCCATTTACAACAAAAAAAAGAGTTTAAAACCATTATGTCAAATCCTTTTTTTTTAAAAAAAGAAAATACTACAATGATTTATTGTTGATTAAGAAAATGATACAAAACAGACTTAGGAAATGCTAAAATATATTGCAATCTATATGACAACAAAAACTCACAGATAGCAGATTACAAAACATAAATAATGAGATATCAACAAGAACACTATGATGCAACTTCCCAGCAAAACACTTGCTCCATCATACCACTAAGAGAAGCAAAACTAGTATAAACAAGCTATTAGATCAATCTATCTATACAACTTGATGTATTTAGCCAATCTGCCATCAAATTGGATTCTCTTAGGATTATTTTGATTTTAATTCCTCTAACTTTATTCTTTCTCATAGATTTTTCATTATGGATTTACTCCCAAGAAAAAATTAATACATTCTTATATCTCTTAGACTTGACACAATTAACAATTGCTTCATTCTCCATTGTTGACAGCCTTTGAACAACTTTTGAAATTTTTTTAGCAAGCCCCATTTTTCGGTTCTTTTGGCTTTGGCAATCTATTCTTTTGCCAAATCGATATATCCTTTGAGCTTATATGCGGTTCCTTCGTTTGAAATTCCTGTGATGCCCTCTATGGATTGAGAAAACTTATATCTATGAGAAAAAAAATGGTGATTAGCTTAATTTAGAGAGACACTATATCATAGAGAGTTTTGCTAACCATTTCATATGAGTGGAAGTCATATCTTATTATTAAGTATAATTTTTTTATTATATAATTTTTGTTTTAAGTATATTAATTAAAAAAATTAAATGGATGACGTGGTTCCAACATGGCTTACAAGACCTTATTTAAGAAAATAAAATCAAAACAATAATATTTAGGAAATTAATAAGAATGCCATTTGGAGAAAAAACTCAGAAGAAAAGAGGAAATCGATTAGGTTCCCAAGCAACATATTACTGACCAACTAGGTCGATCACCCTTCAGTCCAACACATTTTCTCCTTTCAAACCTTGTTTCGCCTCTAGAGCTTCGTTTTGCCCCATTCTTGGACTAGCCTAGCCAAAAAAATTCGATGAATAAGAAAATGATGTAGTCAAGTCAAGACTTGGGTTCTCCTACTTGGGGGGCTCCAAATTCCAAAAGACAAAACCTTGGGTCATCCACCTAAATGACTATTAGTGCGCATAAAGGAATGAAAGATCAAAGGTGTCACAACCACCACTTTGACTAGAAGACCTAGATGGAAGGCCGAAAATCTTGAAGAATTGGATTTGCCACTTTCGCGAGAATGGAGCACTTAAGACCAAAACTACTTCTTTAATCTCTAAGTAGCTTAAGAAAGTAGAGGGCTTCTGTTGTGGGTAAATATCCACTATTCAATCACAAGTAGAAACATGGCATGCCTAGGGGTAAAACAATCATTTCACCAACTAAAGGTAGAATGGTAAAATCTCGCCAAAGGCAAAAGGGTAGAAAACTCATTAAAAATATGGTGTGATCTCTACTCTCCATTGATTTTTCATTCGGTGATCCAGATCATTCACTATTAATGACTCCCTCTCCACCTTTTCATTATAAAATATGATTCATATCATTATAATCAGGTTCAAAAACCAATACACTTAACTCTCTCTAAATGCAGTTTCTCTTATAATCTGTAACTAACTCGGGCTTCAGAGTGACCCTCCAGAGATAGACTTCAAGCCTTCACCAAGCGCCTTCCAAGTTTTAATAGGTACTCAAGTAACTAAAGCTAAGAGAGAGAGAGAGTAAGAGGCAAGGCACTTAGCCTCTCTACCATCACCCTCCCTCCCTCGAGGTCCTAGCACTACAGGTGTTACGCTCTCTTGGTAGCTATCACATTTTGGGCATCAACAGAGTGTTTAGCTTAGCTTGTGTTTATAGAAAATAAAAACCAATTCATTAACAAGACCAAACAAGTCCTTAGTAAAAATCCTCTCAAGTAGTTTAGTAGTGATCCTTTTAAGTAGTTGAAGTAGCAAGTATGTGAAGAAATTTCTCAAGCAGTCAAGTCTCAAATAGTTCAGTCGAAATTTCCCCAACAAGTTGTCTAGCAAGATCCAACAACCAAGTTTCTCAAAGTAGAAAGGTAAATTTAGTCGAGGCATAAGTTTCAAGCAAATTAGTTTTTTTTTTTTATCAAATATCCAATAGTTATTAGCAAGTATCTATTAGTAGTATACCCAACAAGCCAATGACATTTGATGTCTAGAGATAATATTTGTAAAACAATTTTATTCAAATTATTATCGTAATTAATGTCAAGTTTATTTATCATGAATATTTGTTAATTATATTGTCATGATTAAGTCTATAGAGTAAGAGCAATGGAGATAGGATTATGATGAGATCATAATTTTGAGGCCTAGTCTTCTTAAAAGCCTTCTCTTAAATGTTTCTGGTCATAAGATGCTAATTAGACATTAACAACCCGGATAGACTAGTATATACTATGTTTTTTCAATTGGAAAGGTGACAGATCTTGTGTGGTAGACACTAAAACAGGTATATGGGTGCTTATTGGAGAATGAGTTCACTAAAAATGACTCTACTTAAGAACACCTAATGGATTTCTACTTGCCTGTCAATAGGTAGTTCTTATGTTATAGTTGTGCATGTGATCCTTATACTTGAGGCACCATTGTTGTCTTGTATATGACTTATTAGACTTTGATGCTATTTAATATGGTTCTCTATTCATGGATCATTAATTAGTAGTAATTGGGTATAATAGGTTTAATATAGAGGTATGTGTACAATAAGGGATCTATCACTCCTAAGTAAAAGGAAATAATGTCTTATATAACCTAATAAGATATAATTCGGGAAGTCCCTTGGCCAAGGTAGGGTGAGAATTAGAAAGACTTTTCTAATTTCACCACTAAAATTATATTCTTAAGATCTAGATACATAGAATTAATGCTAAGACTTTGATAATATTTCTATATCCTAATTAGCTTAATCGGAACATTGCATGATGGAATGATTGAATTAAATAGTGATCCGATAATAAAAAGGTTCAAGGTTTCACAACCAAATTCACACTATCTGAGTAGTCATGATATGCTACTAGGTGTCACTCATGATTGTATAAGCCTTGAGAATTAATTTAATGGACAATTAATTATTTATTATAAAAGGGATGTTGGTGTTTGTCTAAGGTTTAAACAAGGAAAAATCAGCATCAAGTGCACACCAGTGTGCGCCGCGGCCCAGCTCATTCCAAGGTGCGGTGCACAGCAATAGAGGAGTCTTGGAGGAGGTGTGCGCCGTGGTGCCTAGAATGGATGCAAGTGGAGGATGTTCAACCCTGCTTCAGGCAGCGGCTTGCCCTGTTCTAGGCCGTGGCTTGAAGGCACACTAATGCACATTGATTCAGCAATTCAAAGGGTGCGTGAGGCATGTTTAAAACACACAGCTTTACTAAGGATTGATGAAGGGCTATGGTTGATTGTTCCTTAAGATCTAAGGGTGGATATTGACCCTCAAGATTGGTCAAGAAATTGGTGCACTATATAAAGGGTCACCTAGCTTCAAAGAGGTGTATGTGATACAAGTGGAAACACAAGTGTGTGACAGAACATATGAATAAGAGAATTGTGTGAGAGTGCAAAGACGCAAAACATAAGAGAGACACATTGGAGAGGCTAGTTGTTTAGAGAGAGAGAGAGTAGTATAGAGAGGGGATTCAAGGGACTTGTTCAAGACCTTATCACTTTCTTGTTCTCTTCTTTCGTTCTTCAAGAACTTAAGGTTTCTTGGAGAGGTGTTGCTGATTGTAAAGAACTCATTGATTTAGTGCAGAGGGCTCGGAGGAGCTCACGGGGACGTAGGCACATTGCCGAACCTCGATAACAATTGCTTGTGTTTCCTTTCTTGCTTTGATTATTGTATCTTTTTGTACAAGTCATTCTAGACTTGGGTGTTTGGAAGATCACCACCTGGGCATCATCTAAGGTGGTTTCCCAACAGTGGTATCAAAGCTTGCACAGCTCGGTATTGGAGCAAGACTCTAAGAATTAAAGAACAAACGTCTTGGGTGATTCAAGAACGGAGTAAAGATCAAGATTGGATCGTGTTTTTTAGGGTGATTCAAGAACGGTATTGAGATCAATCTTCGATTGTGTTCTTGAGGTTTTAGAAGAAGTTGGAAAGCATTTGTGGGTACTGCACAAATCTGGGATCATCTCCGCAAGATGGGTTCAAATTTCGTTGTTGAAAAGTTTGATGGAAAGGAAGATTTTTCCCTGTGGAAGCGGAAGATCAAGGTTGTTCTTATGCAACAGAAGGTAGACTTGGCTATTGGAGAAGATGTTGTTTTTCCAACAAGTATCACGGAGGACCAGCGGATTGAGATGAAGAAGATGGCATACAACACTATTTTCTTACACATGTCGGATAGTGTCACAAGGGAGTCCGGAGACTCGGAAGATCTTACTGTCATATAGAAGAAACTAGATGAGTTGTTTCTTACCAAAACTGTCCCTAATAAAATTTATCTTCTTAAAAGAATTTTTGCTTTTAAAATGGATCCTAATAAAGAGTTACAAGATAATCTTGATGTGTTTAACAAACTAGTTCAAGATTTGGCTAGTTGCAGTATAAAGTTCTCGGACGAATAATTGGCTGTTATTTTGTTAAATTCTCTTCCTGATTGTTTTGAAAGTTTGATTAATGTTATTGAGTATGGAAGATATACTTCAACCAAGGAGATTGTGATCAACGCCATAAGGGCTTATGATTTCAAAGCCAAGATGAGGGAAGCAACAAGTGGAGAAGGGCTATTCGTTAGAGGAAGGCCAACAACTCGGAATGGCAGTAACAACCATGGCAACTACCGGGAGAAATCAAAGGGTAGAGGGCAGAGCCATGGGAGAGCACATTCCAAACTAAGATTTGGAGGAAAGAGGTGCTTCTACTGCAACAAGGAGGGTCACTTCAAGAAATTTTGCAAGAAGAGGTTATGGGATGAGAGAGGGAGAAGCCATACCAATAATAGAGAGGCTTCGGTTGCTAAAGGAGAATAACAAGATGATGTTCTTGTTGTGTGCTCAAATGTGAGCAGGAGGCAAGGCAACGAGAAATGGATCTTGGATTTCAGGTGCACCTATCACATGTGCCCTCACAAGGAAGGGTTCAAGAATTTCTAGGAAACCAATGATGGAAATGTTTTATTGGGGAATGACACTTCTTACCAAGTGAGGGGGATAGAAGACATCCAGTTGAGGATGTTTGATAGAGTCGCAAGGCTGCTGAGGAATGTAAGGTATATTCCAAATTTGAAGAGGAATTTGATCTCATTGGGGCAGCTGGATTCCTTGGGGTATTCATACAAAACAGAGGGAGGAAAGATCAGGGTGACCAAGGGATCTTTGGTAGTGATCAAAGCAGCAAGAAAGGATGGAGACTATGAGATGATCGGACAGACAGAAATCACGGATTAAGCAACAAGTTTGATGGCTGAGATGGATAAGGCAACCCTTTGGCACACTTGCTTGGGACATATGAGCGAAAAGGGCCTGCAAGTTCTTAGCAAGGATGGTCTACTTGGAGGAGACAAAGTAGAGAAACTTGATTTATGCGAGTGTTGAATTCTTGGGAAGCAACACCGGGTCAGCTTCAACACCAGAGTGCACAAGTCTAAGGGCATTCTTGACTACATTCATTCAGACCTTTGGGGACCAGCAAGAACACCAACACAGGGAGGTAACTTTTACTTCCTGTCTTTAATTGATGATTATTCAAGAAAGGTTTGGGTTTATTTGCTTAAAAATAAATCAGATTCTTTGAATAAATTTTTTATATGGAAAAAGTTGCTGAAGACTCAAATGGGTAGGTAGTTAAGGCTTTATGAACCGATAATGGCTTAGAATTTTGTAATAAGGATTTTGATAAATTTTGTGAATTAAATGGCATTTTAAGACATAGAATGGTTGTAAAAACACCTCAGTAAAATGGAGTTGCTGAGAGGATGAATAGAACCCTTATGGAAAAAGTTAGGTGCATGTTAATTAAGTCCGGTTTACCAAAATATTTTTGGGGGGAAGCTGTGTCTACTGCTGTATACTTGGTAAATAGATCACCCTATCGAGCTTTAGAGCTCAAGACTCCGTTGGAGATGTAGAGTGGAAAACCCCCTAAGTTGAGCAACCTTAGAACTTTTGAGTGCGTTGCATATGCACATCAAAAGGATGACAAATTTAACCCAAGGTCTAGAAAATGTGTGTTTCTAGGCTATGGTGATGGGATTAAGGGGTATATGTTGTGGTCCTTATAATCAAAAGGAATAAAACTCATAATAAGTAGAGTTGTTATTTTTAATGAATTGGTATTTCCTTATTTGGAGAAAACTAACCCTGCAGGGGCTAGTGAGGTAACCAGTCCAGAATTTATGGAGCATCGCATCAAGGAGAATTCAGTTCAGGTAGAGCAAGGAAGGCAAGAGGGTTTAGACCAAGTAGAGCCCATTGAAGAAGGCTAAGCTCAAGACACTCCAGATGAGGCTGAACTAGAAGAGGTTGATACAGCAAGTCAGAATGACCACCAGCTCATAAGGGACCGAGAAAAGAGGGTTGTCAAACAACCTTTGAGATGTGGGTTTGCAAATGCTAATGTAGCATCTCCTTGGACAGAAGGAGGAATGGTTGAACCAGAAACCTACATGGAAACCATAAAATGTAAGGATTCGTCAAAGTGGTAGCTAGCTATGGAGGAAGAAATGGATTCTTTGAGGAAGAAGAACTCTTGGGAATTGGTGCCCAAACCAGAAAAACAGAGAGTTGTGGATTGTAGATGGATCTACAAGATCAAAAAAGGAAACACTCCAGGGGATGAAGTCCGGTATAAAGATAGGCTGGTGGCGAAGGGGTTCACACAAAGAGAAGGCATAGATTTCACCGAAATATTCTCACCGATTGTGAAGTACAAGATGATACTGATAGTATTAATAATGGTGGTCCAATTCAATTGGGAAATTGAGCAAATGGATGTGAAGACATCGTTCTTACATGGAGGGCTTGATGAGACCATCTACATGAGGCAACCCGAAGGCTATAAAGAAGGAAGGCAGGGAGAGTTGGTGTGCAAATTGAAGAAATCTCTCTATGGCCTGAAGCAATCACCTTGGCAATGGAACAAGAGGTTTGATTCATTTGTAACCAGCTTGGGTTTCATGAGGAGCTACTATGATTCATGCTTGTATTACAAGGGGCACAAGGTGGAGGAAGTGGTGATCATCCCCATCTATGTTGATGATATGTTGCTGGTTGGGAGCAGCATAGAGAGGATAGGAAAATTGAAGGCTCAACTCAGTGAGGAGTTTGAGATGAAGGATCTTGGCCATGCACAGAAGATCCTTGGGATGTGTATAATTCGGGAAAGGGAGAGAAACAAATTGAAGATCTCTCAAACTTCCTACATAGAGAATATGATATCTAAGTTCTCTATGGAAGATAGCAAACCAGTGAAGGTTCCTCTTACTGGTCATTTCAAGTTCTCCAGCGATCAATGTCCAAGATTGGATGAGGAGAAGAAGGAAATGGAAAAAGTCCCTTACTCTAGTGCGGTTGGATTTGTAATATTCACCATGGTAAGTACTTGACCTGATATTGCTCATGCAATAAGTGTTCTCAGTAGATTTATGAGTAATCCCGGAAAGGAGCATTGGCTTGGGTTGAAGTGGTTGCTAAGGTACTTGAAGGGAAACCCAGATGTGGGGTTGATTTATGAGAAAATGGGTAAGTCCATCTGGCTTGAGGGTTATGCTGATTCAGACTATGGAGCTGACTGGGATAAAAGAAGATCGATTACCTCCTACTTCTTTAACTTAAACAGATGTTGTATAAGTTGAAAGGCTCAGTTGTAGCCGGTGGTAGCACTCTCAACAACCGATGCTAAGTACATAGTAGCTACGGAAGCCATTAAGGAGGCTATGTGGTGCAAAGAGTTGCTGGAAAAGTTAAAGGTACTAGAGGAGCAAATTGTGGTGTATTTAAATAGCCAAAGTGCTTTGCATTTGTGCAAGAATCTGGTGTTCCATGAGAGGACAAAACGTATGGATGTTCGGTACCATTTCATTTGGGAAAATGTTACGGAATGATGCATTCATGTGGACAAGGTGGCCACAGAAGAGAACCCTGTGGATTTAGGTACTAAAGTTCTACCTCTAAGGAAGTTCAATCATTGCTTTGGACTTCTTAGGATTAGAGTCGGCTGATATGATGACTCAAGATGAGTTTAGATACTGAGTTCTCTGCACAATGGGTTCGGGTTTAAACGTTTAGACAAAGGTAGAGATTGTTGGTGTTTGTCTATGGTTTAAACAAGAAAAAATCAGCATCAAGTGCACACCAATGTGCGCCGTGGCCTAGCTCATTCCAAGGTGCGACGCACAGCAAAGAAGGAGTCCTGGAGGAGGTGTGCGCCGTGGCTCAACCTCCCCCAGGCCACGACACCTAGAATGGATGCAAGTGGAGGATGTTCAGCCCTGCTTCAGGCCGCGGCTTGCCCTGTTCTAGGTCGCAGCTAGAAGGTACACTAATGCACACTGATTCAGCAATTCAAAGGGTGCGTGAGGCATGTTTAAAACGCACAGCTTTACTAAGGATTGATGAAGGGCTATGGTTGATTGTTCCTCAAGATCTAAGGGTGAATATTGACCTTCAAAATTGGTTAAGAAGTTGGTGCACTATATAAAGGGTCACCTAGCTTCAAAGAGGTGTATGTAATACAAGTGGAAACACAAGTGTGACAGAACATGTGAATGAGAGAATTGTGTGAGAGTACAAAAACACAAAACACAAGAGAGGCTCATTGGAAAGGCTGGTTGTTTAGAGAGAGAGTAGTATAGAGAGGGGATTCAAGGGACTTGTAAGTGGAATTTCTTGGGAGAAATTCCAGGGTAACTCAAGACCTTATCACTTTCTTGTTCTCTTCTTTCGTTCTTCAAGAACTTGAGGTTTCTTGGAGAGGTGTTGCTGATTGTAAAAAACTCATTGATTTATTGTAGAGGGCTCGGAGGAGCTCATGGGGACATAGGCAAATTACAAAACCTCGATAACAATTGCTTGTGTTTTCAATCTTGCTTTGATTGTTGTATCTTTTTGTACAAGTCATTCTAGACTTGGGTGTTTGGAAGATCACCACCTGGGCATCATCTAAGGTGGTTTCCTAACAGAGGAGAATCAAAAGGATTTTTTATTCAAAAAATAAATTAGGAGATCTAATTAATTGGAAAAGGTTCTAATTGAAATTACTTAAAATTTATGGTCTATAACTAAATTAGTTTGAACCAAAAGAGTCACACACAAAAGGGGCAATGTGTAATTATAAAATAACTATAGGGGTTTAGTTTACAATTAATGGTTAGTTGCACCTAAGCCTAGCACTATAAATAGTTTAATAGTGTTTAGATTTTAGCTAACATATTATTCTACACAAAAGTTTCTCATAAGAGATTTTAGACTCTTCTATTCCCAAAGATAGAAATATAATAGAGAGAAATCATAATTCAAGATTTGCTCTATGTGGACTTTCTTTAGAGATCACATAGTTTTGTGATTATTGCTGATTTAAGGACGAAAAAATTTGGGTTTAAGCATCTTAAAGAATTTGGGCATTTGTAGAATTAACGCACAACAATTAGAAGGAGTCAAAAACATAGCAAATCGAAGGTAATATTTCTATCCTTGAATGTTCTTGATGTTGTACATGAATCATAAGGCGATTAAAGGTTTATAGGAATCAATGAAAAATTTTAAATTTTCGCTACGTTTTCTACATTGATTTCCTTTAAATGGTACATAGCCATCCTTATGATTTATGTAAGACATGGTAGTTTATTATTATTGCAAATTAATAATCTAAAAGTTAGATTAGAGTTTATGAAACCATAAGTCGATAAAATTCAATAGTGTGTTCTTAAAAAAGGGAGAATCAAAAGGATTTTTTATTCAAAAATAAATAAATTAGGAGATCTAATTAATTGGAAAGGGTTCTAATTAATTACATAAAAGTTATGGCCTATAACCAGATTAGTTTGAATCTAAAATGTCACACACAAAAGGATCAATGTGTAATTAGAAAATAATTGTAAGGGTTTAGTTTGCAATTAATTGTTAGTTGCACATAACCCTAAACTATAAGTAGTTTATGAGTGTGCATAAATTTCCTAGCATATAATCTACACACAAGCTTATCCTAGGGTTTTAGTTTTTATTCTTTACAAAAGAGAGATAGCTAATTTGAGAGAAATCCTAATTCAGGATTTGCTCTATGTGGATTGATTTTAGAGATCACATACTTTTGTGATTGTAGAACACAACAAATCAAAGGTAGCGATTCTATCCTTGAATGTTCTTGATGGTAAAGATGTTATATGTAAATCATAAAATTATGAGGTTTTATAGGAATCAGAGAAAATATTTAAATTTTCGTTGCATTTTTGTAATGACCCATCCCGAGCTAACCACTCCGAGACAGTATCGTCATGTTTTATATTTCAAGCACAACACGTACATGAAACTAACACATATCATCGATTGAAACATAATTACAAAATATTTCCTCAACTCTTTTTAGAGGAGTTAAAACATCATATATAATATTCAAAATATTCTACATACACAATTAACACATATCATTGATTGAAACATAATTACAAAATATTTCCTCAACTCTTTTTAGAGGAGTAAAAACATCATATATAATATTCAAAATATTCCAACATACACAATGCAAGAACAAATATTTTTTTTTCAAATTTTTCTTTCTCTTTCTTTATATAATCTGAGGATGCTGACCACAAGGACTTTCTTAAGTTATTCACTCAGAGTCTTAGCTCAATAATCTTTCAGTCCTACTCGCTGCCTGAATTTATTTAATAATGAGGAGTGGGCGTCATAAGCCCAGTGAATTCGATTTACTAGAAGTATTCGATTTGAATACTTCTAGTCATATTTCATATTTTAATCAAAATCATAATTTAATATATCTTTTCATCTATCAATTCTCATATATATTTCTCAAATCATTTATCAATCATTTCTATCCTCATATATCTATCATTTTAAATTTCATCATGTCTTTAATCAATTTCAAACTATCATCTTTATATCATTTTCATCATGAGGTTTACATCATACAAACAGTCATCTATTATCTATCATATTATATCTCTTTTCAATCATTTCCTCATCATAATTGTCTCATTATGAAACTCATCTTTCTATTATCATCTCATAATCATTTTGATACCTTAGCATCTCAACAACAATAATAAAATACATAAATAATAAACGCATGTAATCATATCCTCATTTCATTTCTTTCTTTCTTTCTATCCTTCTCATCATTTCATTTCATCATTATTTCATATATCATTCTATACTATCAACGTACGGGAAATACCAATATCTTGTATATCATTTGGGAACGTTTTCCTATATATCGACATACTTTATCCAGACTAGCCATGGTCCTAGTCTTCCCTCTATGCATATAATAAATTACAAACAAGCATACATATTATAACATTATACAATCCAGCATCAATTTCCTTCATAAGATCTTTCTTTCGTTAAATTAATCAATTTATCTCTTCATACATATAGTATCAATTAAATTATTATCATTTCAAGAGATTTATTTCTCTTTCATTATATAATTCATCAACTTCTCATTCAATAATAACCTTTCAAAAATCTCAATTCAGCAATTTATTGTTCATACTTTCTTTCAGTTTCATCATACTTCATACTTCATATTTCTATTTACTCATTCAAATATCACACATGTATATATCATGTCTTTATTAAAACAATCATACTCATAATATATTTTCAATAATTATTTCAAATTATCTATCATTTTAATTTCTATATATTTTACATGTTTGTCTCATTTACTAAAAGTAAATTCATCTCACCTCGTAGCATTTAAAGTTACTAGCTACTCTTGGACTATTTCCTTTCTTTTCTTGCTCCTTTCAACAATTATACCGGATTGTTGATTACTTCCACCTAATCATAATATACTCATTAAATGTTTTACCCTATTCTTCAGTTTTCTATACCCTGTACCGGGTTAAATTTCATGTATCCATATTTAACTCCCTTAAATTCAACTTTCAATATTTTCAACAGAAATTCTTTTCATTTTTTGTTTGAATCTAAATTCAAAGCTTCTTTTCAAGAAAAGTAGAATTATAACTTATAAAAATTCACATCTTCCAATGAAATTCAAAACATTACCTTTTGAAAGCTTTTCCTCTTAGAAATTCTTTTTGTAAATTCAATGATTTCAAGATGTGATTATCAAATCCTTCAATTTCAAAGTGTTTGTAAGTGTTTATTAGATTTTCTATAGAGAGAGAGAGAGAGAGAGTAATCTTAGAGAGAAAATAAAACATTAAAATGAATTCATACTTTCAAAATTGCTTTTATAGGAAAAAAAATTGTCTGGTCGGTCAACTATCCGGTTGACTAGTTCAATCTTTAAAAAAATTTCAAGTTTTCCCTTACTTCACCGGTAAGTTGCCAACCGACCGGTCCTTCAATCAGTCAACCGGCTAGCCGACCGATTAATCGATTGGCTCCCTGCCAATTGACCAATCTGGTCGACCGATCCTGAACCAACTGACTACTTCTCAACCAAAAATTACAGAAATGCCATTTGTATATTGTTGGTCAACTACCTAGTCAATCGGTTCAACTACCTAGCCAATCGGTTCAACCAACTAGCATACCGGCCAACCGATCGGTCACCCCTACCAGTCAATTGATAGGCCAACCAATTGGGTAACCAGTCGATCGCCTGGTCGACTGGTTCATTCTTTAAGCTTTCAAAAAATTTCTAACTTTCTTTCAAAAAATTTCTAATTCTTTCCTTCAATCTTTCAAAATTTTATGTACTTTTTCTTTGTAAAACTTCTAACTTTTTTCAAACAAAATGTTCATCTTTCTTCAAAATTTATTTCAAGTGCAGCCTTCTTTATGTATGCATGCACAATTCAGGTTACTATTCATAATTACTTCTTTACCCTTACATTGAGGGAACGGACATTACACTTCTACCTACAATAAAAAAAAATTTGTCGTCGAGATTTTCTTATCTATCTCATTAAAAAGTTAGGGATAATCCTTTCTCATACTCGTCTCATGCTCCCACGTAATCTCCGCAACATCTTTATTCCGCCATACTACTTGAACTAGTGGAATAACTTTATTACGCAAAACTTATTCTTTTCTGCCTAAAATTCTGACTGGTACTTGCATAAAAGTAAAATCTTCATGAATTTCTACAGCTTGACTCGGAATACTCAGAGATTGATCATGTAAACACTTTCTCAAAAGTGAAACATGAAAAACATTATGCAACTGCTTCAACTATAGAGGTAGATTCAGTCTAAACGCCACTAGTCCAACTCTCTCTATAATTTCATACAGTCTCACATACCTCAGACACAACTTTCTTTTTTTCCTGAATCTCAACACGTTTTTCCATGGAGATATCTTCAAATATACCTAATCACCTACTTGAAACTCAAGAGGTCTTCTTATATTATCTGCATAACTTTTATGTCTGCTCTATGCTATTTTCTTCTCTCTAACCAGTTTGATCCTCTTAGTTGTTAATTCAATAATTTATGGACCAAATATTTTTCTCTCCCCCACTTCTTCCCAACATACTATAGTTCTACATCTCCTACCATATAAAGCTTCAAACGGTGTCATTCCAATACTAACTTGATACTGATTCTTATATGTAAACTCTATCAAGAGTAAGTACGCATCCCAACTCACTGAGAAACTAATTACACTTGCCCTTAACTTGTCTTTTAATATTCGAATAATCCTCTATATCTACCCATTTGTTTGAGGATGAAAAGTTGTACTAAACTGCAACTCCATACCCATGGCTTTTTGAAAGCCTTTCCAAAATCTAGATATAAATCTAGTATCTCTATCTAACATTATACTTAAAGGTACACCATGTAATCTCACTATCTCAGCTATATACAGTTCAGCCAACTTTTCAGGACTCTAAGTAGTTTTAATTGGAAGAAAATGAGATGACTTAGAAAGTCTATCTACTATCACCCACACAACATCGTAACCTCTCTGGGTACAGGAAAATTTATAAACAAATTCCATACTCACGTTCTCTCATGGCCATTTAGGCACTAGAAGAGGTTGTATTAAGCCTGTTGGATGTCTATTCTCATACTTTACTTGCTGACAAACCAAACATCTAGAAATGTATTTAGCCACATCTATTTTCAATCCTGACCACCAATAATTATGTCTTAATCCCCTATACATCTTATTATTACCCTAATGCATCGAATATACTGAATCATGTGCCTCTCTCAATATCTCATTTCTCATCTCAAAAACATTGGGAAAAAAAATTCTATGTCCCAATACCAACATGCCATCTTCTATGATTCTGAACCTAGTCTGCTTTCCATTTAGTACTTCTTGTAATCTTTTCTATCTCATCATCTCTATCTTGCATCTATAATAAGCATTCTCTATGGATGATTGTATAACTATGTTTGCTAACAATGATCCTCTATCACTGATATTCAACTTCATTCCCATCTCTCTCAACTCTATCATCAGTTTCACATCATGACTCTCAATAGCAGCTAATATTCCTGTAGACATTCTACTCAATGTATTAGCTACCACATTCGTCTTCCCTGGATAATAGTAAAGTATACAATCACAAACACTAATCAATTCCATCAACTACCTTTGCCTCAAATTCAACTCTCACTGGGTAGGTAAATATGTCAAACTCTAATGATCAGTGAATATCTCCCAAGTGACTCCATACAGATGATGTCTCCAAATTTTCAAAGCAAACACTATAGCAGCCAACTTTAAATAATGTGTCAGGTAATTTCTCTCATGATTCTTCAATTGCATAGAAGCATACACCACTACCTTTCAATGTTGAATCAACATACATCACAACCCTTGATGTGACGCATCACTATATACCACAAATCTTTCATCACCAGAGAAGCACCAATACTAGAGCTGTAATCAATTTCTCCTTCAGTAACTGGAAACTTTTCTCACACTCTTCAGACCATACAAACCTCACCTCTTTTCTGGTCAATCTAGTCAGTGGTACTGCAATAATAGAAAATTATGAATGAATATTCTATAATAACTAACCAACCCCAAGAAGCTTTTAATCTCAATCACATCAGTTGGTCTCTCCCAACTCGACTTTGCCTCTACCTTATGTGGATCAACTGCTATACCATCTCTAGATACTACATGCCCTAAGAAAGTTACTTCATTTAACCAAAACTCACATTTAATTTTTTTTTGCATACAATCTCTCTCTCCTTAGAATCTCCAGTACTATCTCTAAATGTTTCATATGTTCTTCTTCATTCTTAGAATACACCAAGATGTCATCAATAAACATAACCACATCAAGAAATGATTTAAACACTCTATTCATCAAGTCCATGAATGCTGCTAGAGCATTAGTCAACCTAAATGGCATCACAAGAAACTCATGGTGAGAGCAAATTTAGGAACGTCCTATTCCTTTATCCTTAACTGGTGATAACCTGACCTCGGGTCTATCTTAGAAAACACCTTAACTCCTTACAACTACTCAAACAAATCATCTATCCTAGGTAAAGGATATTTGTTCTTAATGGTGATCTTATTCAGCTGTCTATAATCTATGCATAACCTCATCGTTCCATCTTTCTTCTTCACAAACAATACAAGGGCTCCCTATGGTGACACACTAGGTCGAATAAATTGTTTATCTAACAATTCTTGAAGTTAAACTTGCAATTCACTCAACTCAGCGGGTGTTATTATATAGGGTGCTATTGAAATAGGTTCAGAACCCGAAATCACATCAATAGAGAACTCAATCTCCCTACTGGGAGGCAAACTAGATACTTTATCAAAAAAATACATCAGAATAATCTCTCACCACTAAGATTTCTTTCGGCTTTCTACCCTCCTTACTTTGATCCACCACATATGCTAAATACCCCTTACAACCCTTCCTCAACCATTTACTACCAGTCAAAGTAGAAATAAGACAATATGCAAGTATCTTACGTTCTCCCTAAAAGCTAAATTCTTCTTGCCTCGGTATTTTAAACACTAAACTCTTCTTGAAATAATCAACCCAAGCGTGATACGCCAACAACCAATTCATCTCCAAAATCAAATCAAAATCTATCATATTCAGATGTAATAAATAAACTTCAATTTCTCTATCACCTATACAAACCACACAACCTTAGTAAACATTTTTTTTATCATATCTCTATCCCCAGTGGGAACCTCAACAACAATATTATTAATCAAAGTACTAACACGTATATCAATAGATCTCATAAAAGTATTGGATACTAAAGAATGAGTTACACCAGGATTAATCAATAATCTAGTAGGTCTATCAAGGATAGATATTGTACCCATTACGACATCAGGAGTTGCTTAGACATCCTGTTGAGTCAATACATAAACTCTACTCTCTCTGAGCTACATTTGACTACCTCATCCTCTCTCAACAACTGCTCCTCTACTTGAAGCTCTACCCCAAACACTACTAGATCCACCTCCTCTCTCTAACTGTCCTCTCCAATCACCTCTAACATTCATCTCAACTGATCTCCCTAATGGACAATCCACACATGGTATGTCCACCCTCTCAACCTACAAAACACATCAAAGTAGGACAATTCAGGGATAAATGTCATACCTGATTACATCTGTAGCAAGTTCAAGTCTCTTTATCAAACATAATACTACCACCTCCCCTAGGTAGTACATTCCCACCCTTATCAAATCCTCTAGCTCCCAAACCTAGGGGTTCTACCAATAGAACTCTGTACTACTAAAGCTATAGATCCAACCTGCTTCTGCCAATTCTGAATAATAGATCCCTATGAAAATGAACTCCCCTTCTGGGGTGGTCTCCCACCCTAAACACTCATACCACCACCTCTAGAGCTCTTAGGTCAAGTCTTCTTCAACGCTCTCTCCATCCCTTGGACTCCACTATGTCTTTCTTAATCTAAAATGATTTATCCACCAAAGTAGTGTAATTTGCATGCCTCATATATGAAAGTTTTAGATCATATTTCAAAGTATAATCCAACTAAGAATCTCTTACACTTCCTATCTTTAGTACTTATTAGCTTAGGCACAAATCTCGACAAAGCCACAAATCTACTATCATATTGTGCCACAGTCACCTTGTTGTGCCTCAAATGAATAAAATCTCTCTCCTGTTGAGCTCTAAAAGTATCTGAAAAAATACTTTGCAATGAGTACCTTCTTAAACTTGCTCTAGGTTAAGGGTCGATCTATATTTGTACTTAGCTTAAGAAGAGTATCTTCCTACCATTTAGAGGCCTCAGCCTCTAACAGAAATGAACCAAAGACAACCCTCTGCCTATCAAACATTGGTAACACACCAAATAGATGTTTAACGCATTTTGCCCATAACTCAGCATTAGAAGGATTATTAGACCCTCTAAGAGAGTGGGGTTTCAATTTAATGAACCTAACAAAACAGTCCCTCTGTATCTCCTATGTAAACTCACCCTCTCCCTCCTGAACATAATACCTCATAAGATTTACAATAACATCAGGTTTTTCCCTAACCTAATCATCCAGTCTACGCTATAGACTATCACCTCAACCCTCTGCTGAATTCATCCTCTCAAGAACATGAGCAAGAACTTCTCTTAACTCATCTATCCCAACACCATATTCCCTCACAACCCCATTAGTATCAAGTGTACTACCAATCAGGTGTACTACCAAAATTTCTAAGTTGTAGAC
Organism: Bretschneidera sinensis; assembly: GCA_023935145.1. Lineage (NCBI taxonomy): Eukaryota > Viridiplantae > Streptophyta > Magnoliopsida > Brassicales > Akaniaceae > Bretschneidera > Bretschneidera sinensis. The sequence continues at coordinate 56,848,124 of CM043702.1, read as the reverse complement.
TCTCGCTGCATATTATGGTAGTGCTCTTCAAACATATTCTTAAATTATAAAAACATATAATTATTTAGGAGATCTTAGTCTTGGATGACCCAAAAATATTTTGAACAATCCTTTGAAATTATCAAATTCTAGTGATAGTTATCCTCAAATTAAATTTGAAATTCTAATATAGTAATTGATGGAAACATCAAGTGACTGATTATAGCTTCTAACATAAACATTGCTATATATATCAAATTTGTAATTCACCACTTAGAATTTTCCAGTTTTGGAGAATATATTTGATTACATTTACTTGAGAAGATGATCCAGAATAGATCCTTAAAGTTTTCCAACTTTTTTTAATTTTTCTATTACTCAGATAGTCAGATTTAAGAGTATCAAGTTGCTTCACTGACTTGACTGGCCAAAGACAAGAAATTGGATATGCCATGATTGTTTAAGATAATTTTTTTGTTCAGCCAATTTGAATGCAAAATTTGGGTGTGCCTTGGTTGTTTGTTAAAGAAATAAATTCAAGTATGTGTAGTTAAATACCAGTATAGAGTATGCTTACGTTGTCATCAAAGTATGGATTGAAATATGCTTATGTTATTAAAGTAATGTAAATTTGTAATCAAGTCATGTTAGTTAGCTTGAATTGGTAAAAGTGAGCTAGAAAATCTTATAAGAGGTGTTAACTTTTAATGATGTAAGGTTACATTTTCTTGGATGGGATGAAAGTGTATAATAGGTTTAGAGTTCTCATTAATGAATGGTGTAAAAAAAACAAATTGATTTTTTTTAAGAGAAGCACATTCTGGCGCTTCAAAGTGCCGCTATGATAAAAATATAAATTGTATTTCGGCGCTTACAAGTGTCACTATGATGAAAATATAAATTGTATTTTGGCATTTACAAGTGTCACTATAATGAAAATACAAGTGCATTTTGACACTTTTATGTGTATTTCAGCGTCGGCTCATGCTTCCCAACACTACTCATAGCGGTGTTTTAACTAGCATTTGGGCAAAGCGTTAAAAAGTCTGTTTGTGGTACATAAAAGTAATGCAATATGCATTACGAAGCTTCAGCGCACATAGTATTTCTTGTAGTGAATGTAGATAATATGTTAGTAATTCACACGAATACACTTACATTTACCACCTTAGATCAATTCCCATTTTCTTATTCTTTAGTTTCTATTGCATGTTTTGTATGCCTAGTTACTTGTTTGATCTTCTTGAAATCTAAGCATGTCATTTAGTAATATATTGCATTAGGACTTACATCTATGTAGTATACATTCATGTCTTCGCTTTTATTTAAATTTTTTTCATGCGCTCTTATTTATACTTTGTCTAGTTCTTTACATTTCAAGAATGTGTATTGACGGCTTGATTTAGATGTGTAATGTAGTGCTAAACCTTCTTTTAAATTCAATTTTAAAACAAGAGGGCTATGATTAGGCCTAGGTGAGATGAAAGACTTTTAAGTCTCTCACATCTCGTACCTCAATTATGAACTCGAGATTCCAAAAGTGTATCGAATATAGAGTTAATAAAAGGTTTTTAATCTCACTCTAAAGGTTAAGTAATGACTTCTCTTTCTTCGACAATTCATTGGCCTGCTCTAATAAATATTTTTTGTGGGGCTTTTGAAAAGGAAACTAATAAAAAGAACAAGCACTAAGGCGAACCTAGTAAGCCCTCATACAAGTAGACGAGCCTTTCATTTGGAGGAAGGCTTGGACCCTACAATATTATTTCTTTGTGAGGATGAAAAAATTAGAGAAAGTGATTGAGCGAGAAAAAAATTGATTGCGCAAGAAGTGCAAGAAATAATAAAAGAAAAACCAATAATAGTTGAAGATAAAGACCAATATATTAGATTGACAAAGAAAATAAAAAATAAAAAAATCAAATTCAAATATTTACGCTCTCATTTTCATTTTTGATAGAATACTTATGAAATTAATCACTAAATTAACTAGTATATTGAATTTTATTTTTAATACTTCTTGATATTTTAAAAAAATTTAAGAATTTGCTTTCTCATTTCGTTTTTATCAAATTGATATCATATTAAACTATCTTTTATATTTTGAAATTACAAATCAAATAGGGATTACAATTCAATTATATCAATTTTAATGCACGCCCAACAGTAACTAATAAATCTTGAAAGTGGTATGTCTGCAAGCATAAAAAGGTACCAAATAGTAATCCATATGTCAGACATTCATTTTTTTATTATTAATTTATAATATTTTGTTATCACCACACTTATACATAATTAATAATTATTTATCTTTTGTGATCTTAGTAGACTCAATTAATTGATATAACCTATAAAAAATTATAGATTTTATATATGAATTCAAAAAAATTCTTCCAAAATTTGTGATAATCAAATTTGAAACTTCCACTTAAAATTGATTATGAGTATAATAAGGAAAAAGTGATTCAATAATATTGTTTTATAAAAAATTAAATCATCTTTTAATTTAATATAATATTTTTTATAATAGTAAAATTATTATATAATTTTAACTATATTTTAATTAAAATTTTCAAGTATATGTATGAATATCCGATATAATATAATCAAATTAGTAAGAGTAACACTTTTAGAAGTATTTTATATATATATATATATATATTTTACAAACTTACAATTTGATTATTGACCATAAGTAGAATCAACGAACCAATGTCTATCGGTTTGACGTTCGATTCAATTTTTATAATTATGCATGAGACAAACATATCTAAATGCAAATTTTCGTAATATAAAGCCAAACCTTATACGGTAACGCAAACTATAAAAGTACCACATGTCACTCACTTTGTTTTTTGACAAAAATGGTTAGGAGAAACCAAAAGATGATGAGCCGGAACCTACACACGTGTGGGCCTAGCTCCAGTGTAATCATAATGTCAACAATTTGGATGATATTCATAATGAGATAATAGACCATATTATTTAAAAATTAAATTTACAATTGTATTTATAGTATATTATTTATTTTAATTAAGTGTTTATGGGGATATGATTTAACAATAGTCACTTATTCAGTTTTTAAATAAGTTGATGTACATTCTCATAATGAACATCACCAACTATAAAAAATATAATTATAAAAGTTAATGAGGTTTTGGTTTATTGGTACCAGACTAAAATTGATTCTTTGAAAGCACAAGTCTCATATTCGATTTTTATTGATGTGTGAATTAATTATTTTTTTAATTTCATATGTAAAGTGATAATATAATTGATTAAATATGAGCATAATTATTATATTTGTATATATAATTAAAAAAATAAAAAAAATTCAACTGGAGGATCCAAATCTATTTATTGGTCAAAGCCGATTATTAATTTTCATGAGTAGAGAACACGTGAAAAGATTAGGAAAAGCTGTGAAATTTCCTCTTTTATGATTTTTTTCCCTTCCCATTTTAACTCTGCAAACGCATTCCACAGGGAAAGAAAAACATAACTATCACCAAAAGAAAAAATAACAAAACCAATGACCATTCCAATTACAAAAGCACCCCTATAACTCTATAAGCTTTAATGCAGGTCCAGTCTCCTCTTGCAAAATCTCAAAAAAAAAAAAAAAAAAAAAAAAACTTAGCCATATAAATATTTCTTCTGTTCACACACATCAAAGATATACAAATATTATTTACAAATAGAACATTTTTTTTTTTGGTTTTCTTAAAATAACAGTAATACTCTTATTGCTCCTTTTCTTCTTGGTCACAGTAGGGTTGCAGCAGATAAACGCTACCTGTCCCTCTCCCAATCCTTCTCTCACACTTCACAGCAAACCTCAAACTCTATCCCTCCCTCTAAAACTCGCTCTATAAGTATTGAGTTTTGTTTTTGTCTCTTTGGACCTCTCTCAATCTCTCTCTCTCTCTCTCTCTCTCTCTCTCTAGGGAACAATGGGAGCTTCGCTGCCTCCGAAAGAGGCCAACCTCTTCAAGCTCATCGTCGTATGCTCCGATTCTCTCTCCCTGCTCTTTTTCTCTCTCTATATATGTATATAATAGTGTAATCAGTATGGGATCGCAATTTAATTTTTGCTTGTAGAACCCTAATTATTTTTAACCGTGGCTATGTTCTGTTTGGTCGCTGATAATTCGGTGGACGGGAAATGATATGGAAATTGGGCTGTTTGCGCTCGTTCATTGACTATTCGTGTAGAGAATATGAATTGTCGAGTTTATTTGGTTCTCTCTCAATTTTAGTCAAGTGTAGTTGATTATTAGTCAACTGTTTTCTTTACTTGTAAAAGAATTAGTTAACTGTTTCTTTTACAATCGTAGCTAATGAGGTTGATTTTGGTTTCAAAATTTGATTGTTAGTTAACTGGATTTCGTGCAATTATTGGTCAATTCAGTTGGGTTTCATTGAAAAGCTCATAATGGTGTAGATGGTGAAATGGGGTTTGGCTTTCAATTTGTCCTGATTTTGTTTTTCTCTGAATTTGAGTGTTTGCGTGCTAGTAAACTTGGGTTACAAAGTCTTAGGATTCTGTGGCATTTATACCATTTTTCTTCCTGGTGCTACCTTTGTCTATTAGAGTTAGAGGGAGTGGGAATATAGGAAAGGAAATAAAATGCTTTATGAGTTTCCTTTTCAGGGAGCTTTTAATCAAGGATTTCTAACCTGTTGTTCTAGTAGTGGAGTCATGTGAATTGAATGTTCATTATTTTCCAGAGCAATAACAAAATGTTCATTATTTTCCAGAGCTAAACAAAGGTGGTAATATATATGCTCAGTATATGAATGTAGTAGACTTTGTAATGATATTTTTCTGGGTGATTTGTTATGTATGTGTGCATTTGCACATTTGCGTATGCATACTCATTTGTTATTGATTTACACCAATTTAAATAAATTGGATCACTAAGCTTTGCATCGGATTTCAGTTTCTTTTTCACAGAATAAACTAAGAGCTTTTTCCTTGGTTTCCCCCCCTTTTGCTTGGTAATAAATCAATAGTTGCATTGTGAATATTTTATATTAAATATTTTTTTTTCAAAAACTTTTACAGTACATGTTTATGTGTTCTTGAAATTGTTTTTTTTTTTTTTTTTTTTTCCAATTTTGGAAATGGACATGCTTATTTTTATGGTTTTAATGTCCCAGCCTGTGGTTTTTATAGTTATCCTTGTAATTGTTATTATATACTGGATTGAATATCAAATCAATCTAAGATTTTCTTGAGGCCATGTGCTGTAATTTATAAATAAGAAATACTTATTTTATGTTTCCAAAATTGCAGAAATCTTATGAAACTAAACAATACAAGAAGGGCCTGAAGGCAGCAGATGCGATATTGAAGAAGTTTCCCGATCATGGGGGTAATTCTTGCTTCACACAATTGTTATTTATTTTTGCTCAAGTGCAATGAGTGGCACTGAAATAAGTACTGTTGTTTTTTGGACATATACCTTATGTTTTCATTGTCTCTTGGTATTAGATTGCCATATAATTCTTCCTAAATAACTTATGATTGAAGATTATGGAGTGGAATGATTGAAGTTTCAATTGCTACCTGAAAGTTGAATATCCTTGTTCTTAATTTTCAATGAATGAAATTTGAAAGTCTCCGAGTTATTGAAGCAACAACTTGTCAAAAAGAAAAAGTTATTGAAGGAACAGATAAAGTTGAATATTATAGACTGAAAACAAGAAATAATTTGTAGGCATTAGTGGCTTGGTTGGTCATGGAAAATGATGTCTCTGACCAAAGTATGGCATGCTTGCTGTCAGTTGTCTGTTAGAAAATTGTGATGGCACTGGTAGTATGTATTTTCATTCTTTACATTTGGTTATGTATTTCTATAGATCAAAGAAACATTGAAGCAATAATCATATAACTATGGGTTACTGCTTTTACTTATTACAAAAATACATAACTATGGATTCTATGGCATTTGGAAAATAGATATATTCTAGTTGTTTGCTGATAAGTTTGAGATTTTCTTTTCTCTGAACTTGTTGAATGCAGAGTGTGGTATAGATATTCCCTTCTTGCATTTTCCTTACTTTAGGTGCAATAAATTATGCATGTTTAGTATATGAATACATCTTTCTCTGTGTCTATGCTATCTGTTCTTCATTCTCTTCCTTTAAGTGTTTTTTATTTCAATCTTTTATGGATTTTGTTCCCATGTGGGTTATCAGAAACTTTATCAATGAAGGGGTTGACATTAAATTGCATGGACCGCAAACCTGAAGCTTATGAGCTCGTTCGGCTGGGTGTAAAGGTTCAAATATTCTCTTGAACAATTGTACCCTAAAATATTGTCGATCTCTAAAATATTGTTGATTTTTAAAATCACTGCTTTTTAAAGTAATATGAGGCTTATATTTGGCTTTTAATGCAGAATGATGTCAAAAGTCATGTTTGCTGGCATGTTTTTGGTCTCCTTTATCGATCAGACAGAGAGTATAGGGAGGCAATCAAATGCTACCGGAATGCACTGAGAATAGATCCAGACAATATTGAAATACTACGGGACCTCTCGCTCTTGCAAGTATGCATTATGTGCCTCCTTTCCATTTTAATTTTACGTTCCTTTCCAATTTTTGAAATGGAATATGTCATCTTATGCCTTTTTGCTAGAAACTGTTTAACAGGGGCACTTGTTTCTCCATTGTGTTAAATTTCTATCTTACATGACATCCTCTGAACCATAACTTGCTGGTTCCTTAATTCTGTTGGAGATTAGAGCCTCTTAATAATGTTGGTGCCTATTTGGGATTTCTTTGGAAGTGTCTTTTGCCATCATTTCTGTCACATATGCGAAATCTCCCTCCCATAGAATATGATTATTGTTATGGATTCTATGGAAATTCACCATTGAAGCAATAACCATATAACTTTGGATTCTATGTCTTATGTTCTAAATTTCTGTCACAATGACCATTGGCTGCAACCATGAACTTCTAGTAAGTACTTGCAATTTTATGTGATCACTGTCACCTATATTTCCCTGGCTTTTGTTTACACTTTTCTCTTGTTCTCTTCTTTTTCTAGTTTTTATCTTCTTATACTATCATCTTCTAGGGTTGTGGGTCTGATTGTAATCTATTAATAGTAGGACAGAACTCATACACAATTTTCATTTTTAATTGGAGTAATTAGTAATTTCTTGGGCAAGTAATGTAAGTTGGGAAACACAAATAATGGGTTGGATAGGAAATTTTTGTAAGATGCATGAGAGAAAGGGCAATGTTCTATGGGATGATGGTCATTGTGAGCATTGTGCTTACATAACACTTTCTTTTTCCGGGGATATTTCTAGGTAGTTGCGGGTTCCGTGAGAGATGAAATTGGGGTGTGGATTGGTTTGAGAGCTTCTAAGGAGGTCAAAAAGGCTTTAGAGTTAATTCCGCATTCTATTTGGTGGATAGTGTGGAGAGAGAGGAACTGGAGGACTTTCGATGGTTTAGAAAATCCAATTGCAACCATTAGAGATACTTGGTTCAATACTCTTAATTTTTGGGTTTGAGGGAATTTCTTTGTGAATGATGAAGATCTTTTAGTTTTGTAGATTTCTTACTTTGTAATTAGCCTTGGGCTTTTGGTGCACACTCTTGGTACTTTTTAATAAAATTTTTACTTAAAAAAAAAATACTATTTGAGATTAGTGTGCTTGTGTTATCTTTTTCTCTATTTTATAACTTTTAACCTGTCTATACCTTTTTATATCAATTGATAATGTCGCTTTTGAATTGTTCTCAGCTAATTTGCACCATTTTGATCTTTGATATTTCAGGCGCAAATGCGGGATTTGTCAGGTTTTGTTGAGACAAGACAGCAACTCTTGACTCTGAAACCAAATCATCGAATGAATTGGATTGGCTTTGCTGTTTCCCAGCACTTAAACTCGAAGTATGCTTTTGATCCGTGGAACATTTAAATATTTAAGGATACCAGTGTACTAGTACATTGTGTTAAGACCATAGCTTGATTGTTTTGCAATACTTTTTTTATATAATGTACCATAGCAAAGAAAATTGTTATGCAAGAGAGGTTGTGCCTATCTCTTGGCTTTTGTGTTGACTTTTTTTTGGAGGTTTCCAAACATATATATGGAGAACCAGTAGGATTCATGGATTGGAGTATAAGAAAGAAACATATTATGCAGGCTATATTGTGCCTATCTTTTATTTTTATGTGTTGACATTCTGGAGGGATTCCAAAACATACATATGGAGCATTTGATAGGAGTCATGAATTGCAAGTCCTACTTAGTATTTTGACTATTAGCCTTTTCTTTTATTTCAACGGAGTTTGCTAGTTAGTTTCTAAATGTGGTTGCCCCTGCAATAATCAAATAATTATTATTCTAAAGGCATGGAGTATATCTGACCTGTTATTTTAGAGCCTCCATTTGCGGCTTACAATAAACTAAACAATTTATTTTGTTTATTCATCAGTGCTTCAAAAGCAGTTGATATTTTGGAAGCATTTGAAGGGACCCTTGAAGATGATTATCCTCCAGACAATGAACGATGTGAGCATGGTGAAATGCTTTTATATAAGGTATCAGCTTCAACATTATGCATATACAACTTTTATTTTTTTATTTTTGGAAAATTGGGGTTGAAGAAACTGTATATAACTCCAACATAGCATTCGTTACATTCCATAGAAACACTTGTAGAAGTATATATTGATTCAAGTTTCAAACATACCTTTTCATGACAAATCTACTTGAATAGGTTTTATTGGCGTGGTAATTCCAGCAAAATATTTATTCCTTCGAGAAGTGGTGCCATTCTAATCTTGCTTTGAAGGTTCCACAAATATATACTAACATCAATTTAAATTGTTGTTTCTAGCATTAATAATATAGACATTTAATTTAGATCTTCTTGCTTTTACTTCTATCATGCCTGATTTGATGAGCGTGCTCTGCATATTAATGCTAATGTTTTCCGAAATTTACGTGCTATATGCTGTTTAATGTTTTTTTATCTAATGGTGCGGTCAAGCTTTTGATTCATTTGTGTCCTGCTTTCCTCTAGATTTCCTTGTTAGAGGAATGTGGCTTTTTTGAGAGAGCTCTTGAAGAGTTGCACAAGAAAGAGCCGAAAATTGTAAGTTTATTACAGATGTTATGATAAATATCATAATTTTCTGAACAATTCAGATACAGACCGTGTCTTGCTGATATGTTTCTAGGTTGACAAATTGGCGTATAAAGAACAAGAGATTTCTCTCTTGGTGAAGGTTGGTCGCCTAGAAGAAGGTGGTAAATTATACAGGGTCTTACTTTCAATGAATCCCGACAATTACAGGTGACATTTTATACGCATCCATCTAAATAGATGTCAGGGTTATATGACAAATGTATCAGTTTTACACTACCTTTTTTCGTGTCTATTTTATCATGTATATTATTTTTCGCTTTATCTTATGAAATTGAGTATTGATAACCTCCACAGGCTTTTATCATCTGCATCAATCTTGATTTATCTTCATTGTTTTACATGGTATCATCACATCAAATTGAACTTTTTACATAATGAAATTTATTCGTGCTAAGCTTTCTTTGTATGAAAGTGTTTAGATGTTATTTTGCCTAGAGCAATTTTATTCACTCTCTTTTAGTTGGTTATATTTACTGTCTTTTCTTAAGAACATGTATCTTGTTAATATTTACTGTCTTTTCTTAAGAACATGTATCTTGTTAATATCATTGTGATAACAGAGTGAAGTAATGATAGGAATCTTTGTAACTATTTTGCCCATTGTCCTTTTTGGACTTCCCAATTGTCCTTGTGATGATCGCTTTATCCTTGCTGATGAACTTATTTTTGTTTTACTTAACTTACCAACTTAGATGACTGTTCTACATCTTTTTCTCAATTGGTGCTACATCTGGCTGCTTTGAAATGTGGGCACCTGAACATGCCTTTATGTGTGTGTATGATGTAATTGTAACTTAGCAGCTTATCAAAGGATCACATTTTTCATTAATTTGTAAAATTTTGTATCAGATAATGAAAAGGCTGCTACTTTTCTTCTAGATTTTGATCTTCTATCTATGATTATATTTAGTTTTTATTTACTTTATTGTCCTTTATAAAATGTAAAAGGGTAAGGAACAGTAGCTGCCAATGAAGCATAAGAAATTGTTGGATTGACAATTAGAGATCCCCAAACTTAAACCAGCAAGCCAGCTAGTTTCACATTTTTGTGCCTGTATTTATAAGCATATATTATGTGCTTGTACATATTTTCTTGATTTGCTAGTTATGAAGCCAATTAAATTTCTTATATTCCTTCTCTGTTCAGATATTATGAAGGCCTTCAGAAATGTGTTGGACTGTATTCGGAAAGTGGCCAGTATTCTTCTGATGAAATTGATCGGTTAGATTCCTTATACAAGTCGGTTGGGAAGCAAGTCACTTGGTCATCTGCTGTTAAGGTGATAAAATGCTTGATTTATGTCTATATGGAAGTGTCTGTGCAGTTCATTTTGCTTCTTCCCCCTGAAATGCTTATCTTTATCTTAATGCATACGAATGGTTGAAAAGTGGGACAGTCTCTTCTTGCTACATGATAGAAGCACTAAATCAAATTCTGATGGAATTCTATGTTATTAAGAGAAAGATAAGCTTTTCTAATAAGAGGTTGAGGATTCTTAATCAGATTAATTACAATGGCATTGAGAAGGAGCCTTTAGGGAACTCAACTTGTGTATGTTAGCCAGGCTATTTTGACTCATAATATTGTGAATTAAGGGAAAGTGAAAAGAAATGGTGTTTACAAATCTTCCATATATTATGCCGGACCATGCTGTCATTGATCAGCTTCGAAGGCTGCCTTGTGGCGTCAAGTTCCGGCTTATAAATTGATGGTATGTTAGAATTTTTTTGTGGCAACAAATTATTTTTCTTTTGCAAGGGATGACAGCAGGTGTAGCCTTCTCATCTGAGTGGGTCCAACTGCTTTCTATGATGTCCAAAGAGTTTCAGATAATGGGACCAAGACATTAAATAATAATTTTGAGGATGAACAGATATGAGTATGTGCTATATTAATGTATAAAATTACTAAAGTAAAACACTGGAAGATAGGAAATTGGAGTTAGAACGTAAGGACGTAAGGCAGAAGCGCAAGTATTAACAGTAGTAGCAAAGGAAGAGTTTACTTCTGTTTTGTTGAATTATTGGAACCTGTACATAGCAGAAGGTTTTTGGAGACAGAAATGAAGGATACAATGGTTGAGGGAAGGTGATAATAATTCTAGGTTTTCATTTGTAAATGGCAATCCAATACTTTCAACAAGGAAACTTGCAGTCGAGATGTGGTCTTGAAAAGTGGCTGCAACTTGTCCCAGGTTGGAGAAGAATACTTACAGAGCTGACTTGTTAAGTGCTTTCACCACTGTTCTGGTATCACTTGATTGTGATACTGATATTCACATGTGAATGTGTCCTGTTCTAGATTTGTGCGGAGTTCAGTTATGTGATAATAATATTATGCAGTAATGCTCTGGTTTTGCTTTATCTCTGGTTTGCGAGCTTGTATGCTTTGAATCATGCTTGTATGCTCTGAATCATGAGTCCTAATCTTGTTCCTCATTCTGGTTTCAAGCACTTTCTTTGGGTGGACCAGAAATCTTTTGACTTTGTGATAGAGGGGAAATGGAATGATCAGCTGAGAATAACTGAAAATGGTCTTGGCAAGAGGTCCTTAATTTTCTTGGAAAAGCAAGATCTTGATTGGTTTCATGACTCGTGGTATGAGTTCTGGTTTGAAAAGGGAGACCGTTTTTGGAATCGCAGACTTAGAAGAGAGGGAAAATCTCTGGTTTTGGGGCTGCACAGAAATAGAAAGGGTAGATTTCTATCTCTCTAAAATTAGGCAGAATGGGGGTCCAGGCTGGTGGTTTTTCCAGAAGGTGTGCTGTGGGGGGTTGGTGGCGCATTTACAGGGTCTGTTAAGAGCTGATAAGTTTATGGGTAGGCAAGAAGGATTTGGGCCCAGTAACAGTTCTGTCCGAAGGGTTTCTAAAAAGCCTATGGGTCATCTCAAAATTCTCAAAGAGTTTTGGGCCTGGTACGAGCCTCCTAAGGAAAGCTGGTGGGCTGGGAAATTCTGGTAAGTTCAAGCCCAAGCCCAGATTCAAAAGGAAATGGATTGTGACTCGGTTTAGGCCGCCTGTTGATTTAGCGACTCGAAATCCGACGGCGGTGAAGGGACATGGTGGAGCGTCGGCCTTGCTTGGTGAGATTCGGCCAGAGTTGTTGCTGGCGTCTCCTTTTTCTTCCTTTCACAGTAGGCAACCTGTTGTTTTAATGGCTTGGGATCCGACACTGATGGCGGCGAAGATGCATGACGGCGCGACTCAGACTGGTGACACTATTCCGGCCTTGCCCGGAGTGATTAGGCTGGAGTTGACGCCAGAGACTCTTTTTTCGGCATTCTGTCCCCTGTTTCCTCGGGTTTCAAGCCGGATTTTGCGAGGGAAGTTTTTGGGTTTATGTCGGGGTGTTCGATCGACCCTATTTGTGGTTCCTTTTCCTGTAAAGAAGCTCTGATGCTGAAATGTGTGCCATAACTTCCTGGTCGAGCTGGATGGCCTTTCTTCACCTGTCTCGTTTGGGTCAGATATAGGAGGAGAGATTGCTCCCTGTTGGTCTCTTAGATTTTCTGGATGCTACTGAGTTGGGAGGTGATAAGTCTTCTGTTCAAGGCTTTTGTTCTTTGGAGTTGGGTCCCTTATCAATACAGAGGAAGATTTCGAGGCATTTTCTGGTGTGTGTTTGGGTTTGAATTTGAGAAGAGAGCTTTCTTCTAAAAGGGAAGAGGATAGTGTTAGAGTGGGGGATCTTGATGAGAACTTGGCTCTTGTTGTGAGTTCCGATTATGAAGAGTAGTGGCTGGTCAATGAAGATTTAGATGCTGAAAATGTGAATTTGTTGGCCTCTGAATGGGTTTTGAATTGGGTTAAAAGTAGCATAAGTTGGTAGGGGTTTCTATTGTTGGAGTAGAGGAGCAAGCCATTAAATTGTTCAAGGAAATTGAAAAGATTAGACGGGAGGAAGGTTTAACTAGAAGTAGAAATCTCTCTGGATGAAGAAAGCAAAAGGGAGAGGTCAATAGAACTCAAAAGATTGGAGTTCAATGTCAACTATGAGAAAGATGGTGCTAATAGGGTCGTGGGGGTGGAGGTTGAAAGGGGATTTCTTGTTGATCAATGAAGTTGAAAATCATTTCTTGGAATACGAGGGGTTTGAATGACTTGAATAAAAGGGCTGTGGTGAAACATTTTCTTAGAGATTGGAAAGGGGATGTGGTTCGTCTTCAAGAGACTAAAACTTGATTGACGATGTGGTGATCTGCGGTTTATGGGTATTAAGTCATACGGTTGGAAAGTTTTGCGGGAGCTTCAGGAGGTATTGTGGAATAAAAAGGAGTTGGATTTGATCGATTCTCATGTGGAGTTTCTTTGTTTCCTATGTGTTTAAGAGTTTATCTTTTATCAGCGGCTCGCTTGTTTCCAAGCAAAGGAGTCTTTTTTGGGGAGAGCTTGTAGAGGTTGGTGGTGAGAGGGGATTTTAATGTTGTCCTTTATCCTCATGAGAGAGCCGGTTGTTTGCAGGAGGATTGTTCTATGATAAGTTTCTTAGCTTTTGTTAGGAGTCATGATCTCATTAATCTACCTCTTGCGGGTGGATCCTTTACTTGGTCTAGTTTCAAAGAAGTCTTGTCTTTCTCTAGAATTGATCGATTCCTTATGACTGTTAGCTGGGAAGCTCTTTTCCCTAATGTGATTCAGAAGCTTCTGCCTCAACCCACTTCTGATCATCATCCGATTGTGCATGAAGTGGGGGGCTTGCTTTGGGCTCGACTCCTTTCCATTTTGAGAATATGTGGCTTAAGGTGGGAGGTTTTCAAGACCTCACAAAATTTTGGTGGGAAGGTTGTATTGTTCAGGGCTTTGCTAGTTTTGTAGTGGCTTCTAAATTGAAACATCTTAAGGGTGAATTGAAGAGGTGGAATAAGGAGTCGTTCGGGAATGTCAATTCCTCTATCAATGCCCTTTTGGGAGAGGTGAGTGGGCTCGATGAGAAGGAAGTCTCTTTAGGGCTTTTGGGGGAGGAAAGAAAGAGAAGAGAAGTAGTTAAAAGGGATTTGTCTAAGCTCATTGTTATGGAAGAACTCTCTTGAAGACAGAAATCTAGAGAAATTTGGCGGACGGAGGGCGATAGAAACACAATTTTTTCACAAGATGGCAAATGATCATAGGAGGCATAACTTTATTGCTTCTATTGAGGTAGAGGGGACAATTTATGAGGAGGAATTTAGTATGAAGGAAGCTTTATGTATGTTCTATAAGTCTCTTTTCAAGGAGTCTTATGTTAGTAGACCGAATTTGGATGGTTTGGAATTCGCTAGAATTAATGGGAGGGAGGCTAGCCAATTAGAGCGTCCTTTTGATGAGGAGGAAATTCTTTATGCCCTTAGGGATTGTAATGGGGACAAAGCTCCGGGTCCCGATGGTTTCTCTATGATGTTCATTAAGCATAATTGGGAGGTCATCAAAGGTGATGTTCTTAGACTTTTTGAAGAATTCCATTTTTCGGGTGAGTTTGTGGATAGTCTTAATTGTATCTCTCTTGTCCTCATTCCGAAGAAAGTGGGAGTTTCCAATATCAAAGATTTTCAGCCTATTAGCCTTGTGGGTTCCATTTATAAACTTCTTTCAAAGGTCCTCACTATTAGATTGAAGAAAAGTCATCTCTAATGTAGTGAGTCCTATCCAAAATGCTTTTGTGGAGGTTAGACAAATTTTGGATGCCGCTTTGATTGTAAATGAAGTTGTGGATGCCCACTTAAAGCAAGGAGGGGGAGGAGTGATTTGCAAGGTAGATATGGAGAAGGCCTTTGATCACGTTAGCTGGAGTTTTGTGATCTACCTCTTGAAAAGGATGGGTTTTGGGGACAAATGGTGTAAATGGATTTTCAAATGTACATCTTCAACTACCTTTTCGATCTTTGTTAATGGTAGTTCTATCGGTCACTTCAAAGTTTCAAGGGGTCTAAGACAACGGGATCTTTTATCTCTGTTCCTCTTTACTTTGGTAATAGAAGCTCCGAGTAAGATGTTAATAAAGGCAGTTGATGGAGGGCTTTTGGGTGACTTTAAAGCAGGAAGAGGGAAGGAGTGTGAGTGTTCCCCATCTTCTCTTTGCTGATGATACTATTATTTTTTGTGGTGCTGAAGCTCTCAAATTTTACACCTTCGTTGTGTTCTTTTATGCTTTGAGGCGGTTTCTGGTCTTAAAATCAACCTTAGTAAAAGCAACTTGATCCCCCCTGGTGATAGCATTAATGGAAGTTTTCTCCCTAGTTTGTTTGGTTACAAAGTGGGATCACTTCCTTTTACGTATCTAGGTCTCCCGCTTGGAGCCAAATTTAAAGATCTTAGTGTTTGGAACCCTGTTGTTGAGAGGTTTGAAAAGAGATGGGCTGGTTGGAAAAACCGTTTTCTCTCTAACGGAGGAAGACTCACTATCATTAAAAGTACTATCTCTAGCCTCCCTATCTACTTTATGTTTCTTTTTTCTTCCCTTAGTGTGGTGGCAAAGCGGTTAGAGGATATTCAAAAAAGATTCCTTTAGGGCAATACCGGGGAGGAATTCAAATACCACTTGGTGAAATGGGGTGTAGTTAAGCAACCTCTTGATAAAGCGGGCTTGGTGTAAAATCCCTCACTCTTTTCAATAGAGCTCTTCTTGGTAAATGGTTGTGGAGATTCGTTGAGGAGAGGGACCATATTTGGAGGAAGTAGTGGTGGCTAAATTTGGTTTGGAGCCTAATGGTTGGATGTCTAAAAAAGGAAGGGGGCTTATGGTGTTGGAGTTTGGAAGTGGATTCGGAATGGATGGGAGGATTTTTGTCCTAGTCTCTTTATCTCGGTGGGCAACAGAAGGAGAACTCGCCTTTGGCTTGACTCGTGGTTTGGGAACTCTCGTCTTAAAGACCTTTTTTTCGGAGATTTTTACCATTGTGAGGGATAAAGAAGCCCTTCTATCTTCTTGCCTCTCTTCGTCCAATGGTAGCATTATGTGGGATGTCTCTTTTGTTCGTAATGTTCATGATTGGGAGGTTGAGAGAGTGCAAAGCTTCTTGGAATTTTTGTATAGCTTCAATTTTGACATTTCTAAGGAGGATACTATTTTTTGGAGGGATAGCCCAAGCAAAGATTTTGAGGTAAAATTTTTTTACAAGGTCCTTTTGGAAGAGTTGGCTTCGGATGGGTCTTTTGTTTTTCCGTGGAAGACTATTTAGCGCTCTGGAGTTCCATCTAAAGTGGGCTTTTCTGCTTGAGAGGCTTCATGGGAGAAAATTCTCACTTTAGACAACTTATAAAAAAGAGAGAGTTGTAGTGAATCGATGTTTTATTTGCAAAGGTTGTGGCGAGTCCTTTTTCCATCTTTTGTTGGAGTGTTCTTTGGTGAGAGCTTTGTGGGAAATGGCTTACAAGGTGTTGGGCATCTCTTAGGTTTTTGTCGGCTCCGTAAGAGATGAAATTTGGGCTTAGAGTGGTTTTAAGGCTTCTAAAAGTCTTAAGAAGGTACTTATAAAAAAAAGTCTTAAGAAGGCTTACTCGATGATTCCTCTTTCGATCTTTTGGTTAGTTTGGAATGAAAGAAACCGTAGAGCTTTTGACGGTATTGAGAAGCCTATTTTTGTAATTAGGGAAAGGTGGTTCAACGCCCTTAATTTTTGGGTCAATGAGCATTCTTTTGTAAATGACCTAGATTTAGTTGATTTTGTGGAGCTTCTCTTATAGGTAGTCATTGTACATGGGTTGCACTCTCTTGGTGCGTCTTTTTATACAATTTATTTACTTTTCAAAAAGAGAAAATGAGTCTAAGACTGGGAAGGATGGACAATTGATTTAATAGGGTTCAAGTTACATACTTTTACTTGCAATAACAAATATTAGTTGCCAGTTATGTTGTAAATGAATACAAACTTCTTGAGATCTTAGATTTATTGTCCTCAAGAAGATAGATGTATTGGGTTTGGCACCAAAAACCTCTTTGGTGCCCATGTGCATAATATGTATACTTTTACTCATAAAGAAAATCAGTTGCTAGTTATATTAACTGAACTGTTGTTTTGAAGCATGACGTTGAGGTGCAACCCATGTACAAAAAGATAAATACAAGAAAGAAGCTCCACAAAATCTCTGAGGTCTTCCTCATTTACAAAATAATCATCCTTGGACCAAAAACTTAGGGTATTAAACCATCCGTTACTTATGGTCCCAATTGAACTCTCAACAGTATCAAAAGCCCTCTTGTTTCTTTCTTGCCACACAATCCATTAAATAGAAAGTGGAATCAAGGAATAGGTTTTGTTCAACCAAGCCTTTCTTGGAAAGTGATTTTGGAGGTTTTTGATTGAGAAAGGCCATCTTTGGCGGAAGGTGATTTGTACTAAATATGGAGTTGACCATAATGGGTGGACGTCGAAGGAGGAGAGAGGAGCCTATGGTGTGGGAGTTTGGAAGTGGATTCGGAAAGGTGGGATATTCTTTTTACCCAATGTGTCTTTTATGGTGGGTAATGGTGAAGCTATGTAACATTGACACGATGTTGGTGTGGGGATACTTCTTTGCGTGAGCAATTTGTGGATGTCTATGCTATTGTGAAAGATAAGGATGCTCTTTTTAGTTCTTGCCTCTTTGTGTCCAGCTCCTTGATTATGTGGGATGTTCCGTTTTGCCGTAATGTCCATGATTTGGAGCTCGAGTGTGGGGGAACTTTTTTGAGACCTTGATTGAAAAAAGTACTTCTAACCTCTTAACCTTAACAGTAAAGCACTTCTAAATTTAATCAGAAGCGCAATAAATCACTTTTGGCAACTAAAAACTGCTTTTTGTCACCAAAAAGCTACATTGGAAGGAGCCCGACTTTTCTGACATGTTGGTGATTTGTGTGAAGCATCTAGTAAGTCATGTCATCTGTGTGGTCAGAAATAAAATTCTGTATTCTGTGTGTGATAGAATTTGGTTGAGTTGTTTTTGTGTGAAGCAGTTGGCCACTGCTCTCTTGAAGTGGCAGATAGCCCCATTTGGCAAAAGTGGCAGATAACCTCTTAACCTTAACAGTAAAGCACTTCTAAATTTAATCAGAAGCGCAATAAATCACTTTTGGCAACTAAAAACTGCTTTTTGTCACCAAAAAGCTACATTGGAAGGAGCCCGACTTTTCTGACATGTTGGTGATTTGTGTGAAGCATCTAGTAAGTCATGTCATCTGTGTGGTCAGAAATAAAATTCTGTATTCTGTGTGTGATAGAATTTGGTTGAGTTGTTTTTGTGTGAAGCAGTTGGCCACTGCTCTCTTGAAGTGGCAGATAGCCCCATTTGAAGAACAATTTTGGGGCAAGGTAGAAGACCGCCTTAAGTGATGTAGAACAAGAGAAATAGAAAGGATAGAGATAGAAACCAGGCTACCCTGGGGGTTGGAAGAGAAAGCAAGGCTACTCTGGAGGTTGAGAGGAATTGATACCCATATCAATCTGATTTTTATTTAATCAAAGCTAATCGAAAAGTAACATAGGGATCCCCTTATATAGTGATCTTTAGCAATTAACCCTAAGCTAACATTGTAAATAAAGAAACCCTAATTCTAATACAAATTTGCCCCATATTATAAAATTACAATTTGCCACCATAGTACAAAATTACAAACTTACCCCCATACCCTTCTGTACCCCATTAAGAAGCCTATTGTGTTAGCATATGTTTCATTTTGTGTGGATGTGATGTATGGATGTCAATTTTAATATTTGTTTATGCATTTCTGCTGATAGCCTCTATGTGATCTATTACTTGAAGTGATGTGAATCAGACTCTTTTAAGGGCGGGTCTGCGACCATGAACTCACTGTGCAAAATTACAGTACCATGTAAGATAAAACATGAGTTTATGGAACTGTAGGATAATGAGTCCTGACTCTTTCAATAACATGGTTATTTAATGAGGTTACATAGCTATAAAAAAAGGAGGTTCCATAGCTAAATTTCTTCTGATGGTTTCATTTTTGTAATATTTTTATGCATCAGAAATGGCTATTTAAGCTTTGCATCAGTAACATGTCTTGCATCATGAACTTGTTATACTCATAATTATTGTAAATGTTGTTGCTGTTGCCATTAGTGTCATAATCGTCACCATTACATCTGTAGTTCCTGGACAATGCATACTGAATTTTTTTTGACTGATACTGGAACTCTGCTTTCTTAATTTTTAGAGAATCCCGCTGGATTTTCTACAAGGTGACAAGTTTGGGGAAGCAGCAGCTAATTATATTAAGCCCCTTCTTACCAAGGTATACTTTCTGCTGATCCCCTTAAAATGTTCTTTCCCCCCTCATTCTTTATGCAAAATTATGATTAATTCTCATGGTGCTCTTAGGGCGTTCCTTCACTATTCTCAGATCTTTCTTCTTTGTACGATCAACCTGGAAAGGTTAGTTTCATTACTTTTTTTTTCTTTGAAACATTTTGGATATCTTCTCTAGGTGTAGAAGTATTATACACATGAATTCAGTGAGATACATGTTTCTTACTTCCCTAACTCTTATACAGGCAGATATTCTAGAGAAACTTATTATTGAGTTGGAGCATTCAATTAGGACAAGTGGGACATACCCTGGGAGGTAATATATGCCATGGACACTTGTGACTTTGTATTAAGAATTAGCAAAATCCATTCAGCATTAATGTCAAATGATGTTGTCGTAAGCATTACAAAGTTAATGTAGCACAGAGGTCAAATCTTTATTAAAAAAAAAAAAAGCACAGAGATCAAATCCAACTTGGAAATAAAAACTCCTAAGCTTGTTTTACTCGTTGATTGACAGCAAGTTTTGCATAGGAAAACAATTGGGGAGTATAATAATATTTATTTCTCGGGATATCTTATAAAGAATACTCCTAATATTTATTTCTGTACATGATTTGGTTAATAATACATGTTTATAATTTGCATGATGTTTTATTTTTCTCTGGGCTCGGTAGGAAAATGGTCAAAGAAATATAATTGTAGGAAGTGCTTTCAGCTTCGAGTATATGAGGCTGCTTTTATACGATAGCTGATCTAATCTTAAGTATGCCAAACCAAATGTTAGTATGCTTTGTCGCATATTGTTTAGGTTTTTAATCATGCCAACTAATCCCTTGATATTTTCAAATTTCTCCCTAATGAATATGTTTACCAAGTTGGTTTGAAATGCACAGTCCTCTTTTTTGCATAAGAATTAGTGTGAGTGATGGGTCAGTTGTTAAACTGTGGAGTCTACTGTGGTCAGACCATAGTTAAATAAATTGCAGGCAATGAAAGTGAGGTTAGCACGTCGGCACGTTTTCACAAGAATTAAAATATTGCTTTGCTTGATGTGAAATCATCGAATGTTTCTGCTTCGTTTAGGTATGTAAACAAAACTGCAGGCAAAAACTGGAATGCTATGGTTTGACTGAAACATCCTAATTTCACTCATGTTGATTTCAAGTTTCAACATAAGTGGAGATCCTTGCATCTTGAAAAGTCAAAAGTCAAGAAATTTCAATCCTAGGGAAAATAAGAAGAATGATGTCTCACATTCAGACCGTACAAAAAGAAATCAAACATTTACAAGAGTGTTGGCCATCCCCAGGGATGCATCACTCTGGTTGTTCTATAACTTGTGCAAGTGGCAGTGGAGATCTAGACTTGGAGACAAACCGTCAGAAGATCTCCCTTCTTTTTTCTTTTCGTTTTTGGTCTAGATTTTCTTTTCTTTCAAATAAAATTTAGTGTTATTCATATCAAACTATCAATTCAATGGAAGCCCCTGTCAGAACCCAGAAGGGGAGGAGGGCTCAATTTTACACGTAGAAAGGGCTCATTTACCTGTATGTGATCTACTCTTCTTTTTATTTCAATATCAGTTAGAGAACCTATTTCTATAAAATATGTTGCATTTCTCAGATAAAATTTAAACACATGGTTCCAATTTCATTGGATGTGAATGCATGTCTACGTAAGGTTGTGGAGCTGGAGTTCTGGATGTGTTGAAACCTAGTTTAGATGTATGGGGTAGAACGGTCAGAATATTACCTTAGTGGGTTATTTTGATCTTTGGATTTTTCCCACATAAATTCATATAATTTTTCTAATTAGTCTCCTTCAAATAGGGACACATGGCATGCCCTATTGATATGGGCAATGTGACTGTTGATAGAGATGTTGTGGTGTGAAACTAAAAAGATATATTATGGTGCACTTTGGTTCTTGTAGTTTGCCTTTTGCATTACTTCAAATGAATGTTCCTTAACTTTTGTCTCATCTTGAGTGCAGGGCAGAAAAAGAGCCCCCTTCAACACTTATGTGGACTTTGTTTTTCTTGGCTCAGGTTGATTGCTTCCAGTTGAATAATTGGTCCTTTCTTTATTTCGTGTTATAAATTTCTGAGGATATGTCCTGAAAGATTTTTTGTTTGTTTGTGATGCAGCATTATGACAGACGGAGTCAATATGACATTGCTCTCTCTAAAATTGATGAGGCTATAGGACACACTCCAACCGTGATTGATCTGTACTCGGTCAAGGTTTGTTTTTATATTCTATGTATAACCCTTGCATGTGTATTATTCTGCCAAAGTTTTATATATCAGCCTTTATCCCTCTATTTAATTTGTTCAATTTTTGTTTTAAAATTTGAGATACATTCTATTGTATTCATAGAGGTCTGCCGTAATTGTTATGTGGAATCATCAATTATATTGTTGATATATAGCAATGCTTGCTTACCTTGCCTGAGGGTTGCTTGACTCACTTTTGATTTTGTTGGGAGTAAACTTAACTGCACTGAACATGATGGAGATCTTGTTTTGACATTGCTATTTGTTTCTTAGTCCAAATTCTGGTTTTATTACTTAAATCACTTGGAAAGCTTGATTGTGCTAGTTTTGTGTGTAATCATTAAATCATATGATCACCCGTCGTTCTTTGCTGAGCACATAGTTGGGCGGTGGCGGAGGGAGTATGCCCTCCTTTACAGTAGATAATGAATGTTTGAAAATCATGGGGATTTGTATTTTTCATGGGAAACATTTTTGTAGCATGAGAAATTGCTGGAATTCATATAATGTTTGTCTGCTCTAATGTAATAATTGTTTTCTTTTCTGTTTTTATTAATCACAGAGCCGAATGCTGAAGCATGCGGGTGATTTGACAGCTGCTGCAGCATTGGCGGATGAAGCTAGATGTATGGATCTTGCAGATCGCTATGTAAACAGTGAATGTGTTAAGCGTATGCTGCAGGCTGATCAGGTATTGGAGATGTATTTTAATCTTTCTTTTATTATACTCCAGTCCCATAGTGTTTGTCATATTTGAGAAAGTCAACTTTTTAAGAGGGCGTGCATTTGCTGCATTCCAACTTATACACATTCATTATTTTGCAATACTAACATTTGGATGTTTAATGTGAAATTGTGAAACTATAATATTCAAGGTTTTGGTTATGGAAATGTCCTAATGTGTTGGTGACCAACGAGAAATATGAAACTTGAGGTGAAATCCTATTGTAAGATACTATTTGCCGTGTCAAAAAAATCATTTCTGGCATGGGAGTAGGGGACTCATACTAATTCTGTCCTTTTTCCTCTGTTTTTGTTTTTTTAACTTGAGGGGGGGGGGGGGGGGGGGGGGAACTGCAGCATTATGTTGGATTTTAGCAGCAAAGAACCAAAGGAGGAATTATGTTCTAAAGTTGGTGTTACGTGCAGCATTATGTTGGATTTTAGCTGCAAAGAACCAAAGGAGGAAGAATTATGTGCTAAAGTTGGTGTTACGTGCAAAATATTAGGGGAAACAATTCATTTGTTGCTTAATTGTGAGCTTCTAGATAGGTGTGGATGATGATCATCTTTTTATTTGGGAATACAATTGTCAATGCCAAAAAAAGTGGTCGAGTTATTGGCTGGCTGACTATGGATTTCTTGAATTGATAGAGCAGGTGGTTTTTGAAAGCTAATTTTGTAACATCTGGTTCCCTGAGCTTTTGAGAACATTGATTCCATAGTGCTCCAGTTCATTTGATTTTCCTAGTTCCTTTATGGAGTTTGCTGATCTTTTAGATTTTAGGCACTGATTATATAATTTAACCCCTTCTATTTCACTTCAATCAAATCCCCTTTTTCTTGGTACTTTTAGGTTCAGATAGGATAAATTTGATTTCGACATCTCAACGTATAAAACATTATGAGATAGACAAGTCACAAAGATGGTGAGGATAGACTAGGGGACTAGATGGAATATATGATCTTTTAAATGTCATTGTTGGATTTCCAAGATATCTTTTGTGTAGCTTTCTTTGTTCATAATTGTGCTTTACATGTAACTTCTTTTTGAAGGTGGCTTTGGCAGAGAAAACTGCTGTGTTGTTCACAAAGGATGGGGATCAGCACAACAACCTTCATGACATGCAGTGCATGTGGTCTGTCTCTATTTACTGCCTGAAGTTTGATATTGTTTAAAGTTGATATTTTGGGTACACTTGCTAAGTGCTTTATAATATTATTCTTTGGAAGGTATGAACTTGCTTCTGGTGAAAGTTACTTTCGCCAGGGTGATCTAGGACGGGCTCTGAAGAAGTTTTTGGCTGTGGAGAAGCACTATGCTGATATTACTGAAGACCAATTTGATTTCCATTCCTATTGTTTAAGGAAAATGACTCTGCGTGCGTATGTGGACATGCTTAGGTTTCAAGATCGATTGCATTCTCATTCATACTTTCATGAAGCAGCGGCTGGAGCTATCAGGTGAAGCATTTTATTAGGACTGTAAACTAGATTTTTTTTTCAATGAATATTGATGGCTTAGTGTGCTTCCAGTTTTTGGTGTTAATACTCTTTCTTCTCCATGAGAACTGTATAGACTAGTTTTTATGTTGGTTACTTTCTTTCAATGCTTTCAAAAGCTCTTCAATTCCTCTCACTTCAAACTATCCTAAAGATAGAGAAGGGGGATCATAGAGTAAGCCTTCTTAAGGTTCTTAGAGGCTCAAAATCCCCTTTAAGCCCACACTTCATCTAACACCGAACCAGTGCACACCTAAGAAACCCCAAAAAACCTTATAAGCCATTTCCCATAAGGCTCTAGCTAAAGAGCACTCCAACAAGAGATGAAACACGGGCTCACTACATCCTTTGCAAATGAAACACCGACTCACCAACACCCTCCCCCTCCTTTGCAAATTATCCAGCGTTAGAATCTTTTTCAAAGGGGCTTCTCAACAAAAAGAAACACACTTTCGGGGCTTTGGAGCACCAAATTGCTTTTCATGGGAAGTTGTTGGAGCCATCCACAAGAGACTCGGCTGGAAGAATTTTGTAAAAAGATTTCACCTCAAAACCTTTGCCCGGGTTGATCCTCCATCTCATCACATCCTCTTTAGATAAATCAAACTTAAAAGGTATATAAAGTCTCCAAGAAACTAGACACCCTCGCAATCTCCCAATCATTAACATTGCGGATAAAAGGTACATAACACCATTGGCCACCGAGATGCAAGAAGAAATAAGAGCTTCTTTTATCCTTCACAATATCAAGGATCTCTGGGAACCGGTCTTTAAAAGGGTGTTCCCGAACCACGTATCATGCCAAAGTCGAGTTCTCCTCCCATCACCAACCATCACTGAAAGATAAGGACTTAAAGCTTCCCAACCATTCCGGATCCAACTCCACATTCCAATACTGTAAGCCCCCCTTCTTTTCTTAGACATCCACCCGCAAGAGTCCATTCCAAACTTTGCTTCCACCACTTTCCCCCAAAGATGATCCCTTTCCACAATAAATCTCCATAACCATTTCCTCAACAAAGTTTTATTGAGTAAGGTAAGGGATTTAATACCAAGTCCTCCTCTATCTAACGGCTGCTTAACCACTCCCCATCTCACCAAGTTATATTTGTGCTCCTCCCCTAAATTGCCCCAAAGGAAGATAGCCCACAGTACCATTACATAACCCAGACCACAGTACTGCCATAATACCCACCTAAAGTGGGAGAAATAACCAATACATAATTGGACAAACAGCCCACACATCGGTGGGAATCGAACCTGGGACCTTGTTGTCCCTGAGCCTCACTTTGATTAATTTACCATTGAACCAAAACTTCATTGGCGGTTTTCTTTGTGGATTTAATATATATTTATTGTACTTATGTAAAGTAAAGCCTATAGTTCTGGAACCTGTAGATAGTTACTTATCAATTTGTGTGGACTGGAATCTGGAACTGATGTGCTGATGTATCTCACTTAGATGAGCCTTCCGCACTAGCCCTCCCTATTCTGTTCTTGTATTTTTGGGCTATTCTTTATTATTTTATTTTTATGTAAATAGATGAGATCTTGTTCAATGGGAGGGGAGCCAAATGCCAATTGATGCATGCTGCAACAATTAACCTAGTAGTTTGTATGCACCTTGTTGGTTAATTAACTTGTTCATAGGTATTTTGTGTGCACATCAACCTTCATTTGCACTGTTAATATTTGTTTTTTTTTTATTTTTTAGTTCGAGGTGCTTTTTCTTGCTACATTTTTCACTTTCAATGTTCTGAAGGTACCAACATTTTTCCATGCACCATGAAGGTGATATTGTTATTTATAAACATGGTGACACATTATATAAAATACAAATTGTGCACAACCGTTTAGAAATTAGTAATTAATCACTAAAAAATAATAAACATTGTGTCGTGATTTCCACCAGTAATAAATTTAAATATGAAGACTTAAAAAGCAATCGGTCATGGTATTAACCAATCAAAATTCAGATTTAAGTGGTAGGTACCGTTTAAATTTATCAATATGACATTTCAAGAATGGCCTTCTTTGTGCAAAAACATTTTACACCTGAAGCAACTTTTATATGTTGTATAGGTTTTTTCCACTCATATATATGGTTATCGGATTTTGGGGCACAGGTGCTATTTAAAGTTGTATGATTCTCCCAAGTCAACTGCTGAAGAAGATGATGAAATGTCAAAGTTGGCACCTGCTCAGAAGAAGAAAATTAGAAAACAGAGAAAGGCCGAAGCCCGAGCTAAGAAAGTCTGTTAGCTTGCATCTTTTATGTTTAGATAGACCATATGCTCGTTTTTTTTAATATGTATATTCGAATGATTTTATTCTGATGCTTTTCATTTTTTCAGGAGGCAGAAGGTAAAAATGAAGAATCAAGTGCCAGTGGTATCTCTAAGTCTGGGAAACGACATGTCAAACCTGTAGATCTAGATCCTCATGGGGAGAAGTTATTGCAGGTTGCCTTTTAGTTTCGTTCTGGTGTGCTTTAAGTTTCTGACTGTAGTAAAGACCTCTTTTGGCCTTTTAACAAATTGTATATCTTTACTCTCAATCTGGTTACACCCTTTCTTGTGGATGATTTTTATTCAGGTTGAAGATCCTTTGTTGGAAGCCTCGAAGTACTTGAAGCTGCTTCAGAAGAACTCACCTGATTCTTTGGAGACACACATGCTTTCTTTTGAAGTTAATATGAGAAAACAAAAAATTCTGCTTGCTTTCCAGGTATGTTTATGTGCCAATTGTGGAACTCAGATGCCCTTTCTGATCTATTATGTTGTTGATTGGTTATATGACATCAACTAAACTAAGATGCAAAGTAGTTGAAGTTGAAGTAGGTTAGCAGTTTAAATTGATAGGGGGCCATGATTAACCCCTTCAGTTTTTACTATTAAGGGAACTCTTATCTTTTGGTTTGTTGAGTCATCTAATGTTCCCCTCACCCCCCCCCCCCCCCCCCCCCCCCTGCAGGCTGTAAAGCAATTGATAAGGTTGGATGCGGAGAATCCAGATGCACATCGATGTTTGGTACGTAATATCTGGTGAAATAATTTATAAAAAAAAAAAAATATTTGTTGAAATAAGTCATTTGTTTCAAGTTCTGATTGAGGTTGTTTTCAGTTGTATTTCACATGTGCTGAACTTATGTACTGCAGATTAGATTTTTCCATAAAATAGGCTCAATTAGCGCTCCAGTCACGGATGCTGAGAAACTTATTTGGAGTGTTCTAGAAGCAGAGCGCCCAACAATCAGGTGCTGTTGGAAATGCTCTTCTTTTTCCTTTTTTCTTTTTCCATTTTTCATGAAACTATACTGTGTATTAAATTTTATCTGATATATAACTTGTGCAAAATTCATTACCTTTTTCTTTATGTAGTCAATTGCAAGGTAAATCGCTGTTGGAGGCAAACAAGTGTTTCCTTGATAAACATGAAGGTTATTATCCACTATCACTTATTGTACTTATTTTATTTATAAGCAACTTGAATTGCCTATAAGGTCACACTCCATTTTTTTCATACCTGCAGATTCTTTGATGCATAGAGTGGCAGTTGCAGAAATGTTGTATGTTTTGGATCCTAATAAGAAATCAGACACTATTAAATTGATTGAAGACTCAACCAACAATGTGGTGTCAACGTAATGCTTCATAGAATATGATCTTGTATCTTCTTACTTTCAAGTTGCTTCCTTCATGGTAACTTTGGCATGTTCGTCTTTATTTGACATTGATCGTTTATATGTAGAAATGGGGCTCTGGGACCAGTCAGGGAGTGGAAACTCAAAGACTGTATTGCAGTCCACAAACTCCTACGAACAGCTCTTGTTGACTCTGATGCTGCATTAAGTAAGTATTAATATTTTCCATTGGTTGTTTGTTTTGTATATCCAGCATAGAATTTTAATCATGTAGAAAGTTGGGCTATTGGTGGAAATATCATCTTTGAGCAGCTAAAAAAATGAGGTCATTTTCCATAATTTCTGGAGATTCTTTCCTGGTCATTTTCTGTGTTTTTAATTCTTAATGATTCGTTGTGTATCACATTTAATCAATTGTAGAGACTTCAGAGCCATTCTGTTACATTAGTGTTCAAATGTGTTTGGAAAAATCAGCTGGGAATGGATAATTGTGTGTATTTTATACATGTTTCCAGTTCTTTCATGCTCATACTAATTAAATCCTCTTTCACATGCTTGTGGGCCCCAAATCCTAGGCAGTTGTGGAGAAAGAGCGGTGGGAAAATAATCATCTTCCTGACAATATTTGTACTTCTAAAACAGCAACTTTTGATGTTTTGTCAATCCTGCCCTCTTTTATGGACCTTGTGGTTGCTTCCCTCACCTCTTCTTGCCGTGGTTGCAAGGGAGGGAGGGGGTTTGCTTCTTGGTTGTTTTCTTTTGTTCCATTCATCTTTTTCCATTGCACTTTCAGTTTTGTAATGTTTACTCCGTCTCCTTGTCGAGTTGCCTTGACTACCTTCTAAGCATTTGGTCCTTGTGGGAATAATCAAGAAAAGAAGTCTAGCAAATAGTGGAACACTAGAAGGGGTTTACCATTTTTTTATGTTTTTTTTTTATTATCTTGTATGGAACACACTATAATAAAAAAGATGAGAAAAGTGCTCAGGTAATAAAAAGTTGATGAGGAAAGTGATTATATTTATTGGTTTTTTTAAATAAAGGTCAACGAAAATCAGATTCATCTCTGGTAGTGAAGTTAGATTTTCCTTTATTGCAGGATGGAAAGTACGTTGTGCAGAGTACTTCCCTTACTCTACCTACTTTGAAGGAAACTGCAGCTCTGCCATGCCTAACTCGGTGTACAATCAAACTTGCAAGCGCACTGAGAATGGGGGCGAAAATCATCCTGAAATTGGTCAAAATGCAAACTCCCTTGTATCGAATGGGAAACTAGAGGCATTCAAGGAACTCACCATATGAACATGTGTTATGACCTCTGCATCAGCTGACATCTAAGGTTCTCAATATAATTGAGTGATAGATCAGTTTGTCAAGCCATGGCCCAAAATATATATACCCCCAGGAGAGTAGGTTAAAAGCTCTGCTCTTTAAAGAGGATCATTCTGAGGTTTTGAGCAAAGTCATGTTAAGCCTGTATCAATTCTCATGTTTCACCTGTTCTCCCATTGTGAAATGCCATTCCTTTGCAAATGTGTATAATTTACGTTCATTATGTTCCAGGGTTGATGTTTTCTATTTTCTTACCATTTGGTGAGATCCTAGACAGGGGTGGCTCCATGGGTTTGTGCCAAAAGATTTGAGATTATTTTTAGGTTGAGGGAAGCACCATAGAATTTTTCAAGTACTGGTCGTACAACCTGTCAGCATAGAACAATACCAAGTAGAGCTGATCAAGGGATCATGTTGTACTTTGCGCATTTCATTAGCATTTACAATGTACAAACGCGTGGAAAATTTTGCAACTGAATTCGTAGTGGTCAGTAGATGTTGCTGCGATGTTCATTTTTTATGCTTTTATTTATTCTGAATTTTAATGTTGAGAACAGTATTGTGTTTTATATGTTCATTCTTCCAATCAAGATATGCTTGAAATATAACATTTTTACTATGCTACATAAATTATTAGGTGGTTGATATATAGCAGGGCAGTGTCTTGGCTGAATCCGAGGTACTACCTGATTTTTTTTGGTGAAGTACTACTGCTCTTGGATGTTTTGAGCAGATGACACTTGTATAAAACATTCATTCAAGTTTTAAACTGCATAAAGTTCTTGTCATACCTGTCTTGGTTTTTTTGGAATTGAACTTTTATTGAAAGAAGTTGTTGAGGTAAGGCTCTTAAATAAACTGTTGTCTATAGCCGTTTGCTTCTTTTTGGTAATTACACCTTCAGAACGAATTTCAGTGTGGGTATTGTGAAAGAAGTACGTAGGCATCTGTAATTGTAAAACTTAATGGACAATAAGAAAACCCAAAGCAAGACATGCGTTAATTTGTTTTATAATATTATTATTTTCTAAAGTGGAGGCATTAGAATTTTCATCTTATTTTTGACTTGTTTAAAACTTGACTCTTTCTTATCTCGAAATGCATTAAAATGACTAAATTGACTTTCTATCATTAATTATACAATTTAGAGTAAATGCATTCACATAAAAAAGAAATCGTAGAAAATAATTTGTAGGTATTGAATTAACTAGTTTCAAGGTCTTAGTTACACTGAAATATAAAAATAAATAAAAAAACTAACTCAATGAGTCAATTTGAACGTGAATCTAAATTAAAAATACCAGCTCAAAATTAAAAATGACAAAAGAAGTGAGAAAAAATTAAGCTAACTCAATGCGAGTCAATTCAAGCTCGTTAACCTGTGCAAAAATAACTGAAGACCGAAAAGATTCAAACCCAAAATTATCCGATTCAAATTTTGTTGAGTCAAAATGATCAAAACTTAAAATTAACTCAAAACCTCCATAAAACCCAAAATGGCCCAAACATGACACTCCAAAGAGGGAGAGACACAATTGAGGTCCATCCCTCTTCTCTGACCATATAAGGTGACAACGACATGCTTTCATGTCACATAAAAAACGATATCATATGTAAATAACCGTAATCGATTTACATAAAAATATCATATCTGTTTCGATTTGGGAAGTGTGAAAATCCAAAAAAATTCTTGGTATTCAGAATATAAATGACCCGAACACAATATTGACTCAAACCGCCATAAAACACAATGGGCAAACATGATCCAACCTATATTAACAGAGAGAGACTCAACTCATCACCACCCC
Organism: Bretschneidera sinensis; assembly: GCA_023935145.1. Lineage (NCBI taxonomy): Eukaryota > Viridiplantae > Streptophyta > Magnoliopsida > Brassicales > Akaniaceae > Bretschneidera > Bretschneidera sinensis. Next base: position 56,817,452 of record CM043702.1, on the reverse strand, counting down.
GTATAAAGTGACATGTTTATTTTCATATAAGTACCGATATCACATGTAAACTAACCATACTCGATTTGCACAAATAATGTAGCTGCTTTCGTATCACATTAAGACTTAGAACTCAGAATGGGCGTCCTAACATGTTAGGTATGTGTATCTCAGAGCACTTGTTATTACGTCACTACTGGAATTCTAGATAAGAATCTGATACATATCTGCAATTATCTATCAAGCAATGGCTATATAAACAATTCAACGGGAAAAATGTTGGTAGGAATGTACTCTCTGCAAGGTAGCAAATCTTCATCTGATGCTGGGCCCCAAAGCACCTTGCTGGGATTATACAGTCTCGAGGTTCCGCAGAATAACATGGACCTTGCTAAAACTTGACATTGATGTAACTACACAAGCTTTCGATGCTTCTCAGAGTTGAACACGCGATGATTGCCCATGCCTATGATCTTCAACATTATCATCATTTGCACTATCACTTCAGTTCTGGCTGGAATCTCTGGCTAATGGTGAATCGCTACTACTCTCGCCAACCTCACTCTTACAAAGGGGACATGATGCATTAATTTTCAACCATTTATCCACGCACTCCACATGGAAGACATGGGAGCAGGGTAGCTCCCTTAGGTCATCATTATCTGCAAAGTTTGTCAAGCAAATACAGCAAACCTGCACCGATCAAGGGGGAAAGAGAGTGTCTTAGTTAAAATCAATTTCTACAAGAAAAACTTGGGTCTTAATTATTGCTTCACCTAGCAACAAAATAAGGTAACTAGACCCCATGTGGGAATAATGTCCTGGTTTGATCCAGGTTGTAATTGCTTCAATCGGATAAAAAAAAACACCATGTGTTTATCAGACCAAGAAAAAAAGGAATGGGGCACATCATCTCAAGAAATCATGAGCTTGGGGTACTGCCCCTTCTAAAAGGCATTTCAAAAGTCACATGGTGCTTACTGATATGTGAATTTGCGGGTAATGTTAATGGGAGGTAACCCCAGTTTGAGTCTGGTACCTGGTCTGAATTAAATGTCAGTTAACTGGTTACCAATATAAGACTTAAAAATCAGAATCCCCGTTATCACTACCAAACTTACAGCATCTTCTCCCGTTATTGAGCGTTCCTTTTCAGTCCCTGCAGCCAGGACCCCACCTTCACCTGCTTCTGAACTGTCTTGGTCATTGACATTCTCATTTTTCTTTGAACTGAACTTGTAGATTGGCAATGCATTAATAGATTCAATGGTGGCTCCTCTAGCTTGAGAATAATCCTCCCGAAAACCAAGGACAGAAATTATGCAAGGCAAGCAGCAGCAAATTGTTGCGCAGAGTATGAATGGCATGGCATATCCAATACAGCTAAATGTAAGGAATACTATACATAACCTATAAGGAAACCAAGAAAAAATTTGGAGCCATAGTAAATGTGAAACTCCCAGTAAAGAAACACTACATTCCATTTACCTGTACAATTTAGGAGCATCAGAGGGAGAAGAGTGACCTCCGAAAATCCACACGTTGCCCACAACAAACCATACTGCAAAGAAACAATCAAGAGCCATCTTGAAATGGTCCACTAGCCCATTGAGTCTGCAAATCATAAACCGGCTTCTCTAGTCAGTGACACCATCTAGTGCTGATGCAGTTGTAAAACATTACAATCAATTTCATACCATATCTTAGTTCACGTCTAAAATTTACTCAATCTCAACCTATGAAAAAGAGCCAGTTGCTTTTCCATGTGAGAACTAGTATAACATGGAAAGCCAAGTAGGCAATGGAATAGAAGAGAATGAATTACTAACCCCACAACCAAAAAATGTTAACGCAATTTCAGGGTTGAAGGTTAGCCTGAAATCATACAAATTAACAAAGAAGGTTTTTCTCTCTTTCTTTTTGAGGGGAGAGGGGGTTCTTAATGATGCTTTGTTTGCCTGGTTGAGTTCAGTGATAACCTGGTGATTATCCTAAAATAAAATAAAAAATGTTCTTTACCTTTTGCCTTCTAAGTGATATTTATTTATCATCTTATAATAATCATCTTAAATTGAGGCCAGAAAGAACTGTCATTCAGAAAAACCAGAATTGGCTGCTTCTCTTCCATGAGAACCTGCCTGAGCTCAATGCCAAGAATATATTATCATCATCCAGACTATCATTATCAATATGATTGTAAAATTAAAAGCCATAAAAAGAAAATTAGTCTGAAACGCTATTAATGGAAAGTTAGACAATTTCACTTCAATTACAATGAGGCATCCTGGCAAATCCATCGCTCTCCATTGCATAACCAACAAGAATGACTTTAGAAAGCTTGTCATGCTATTGGTCTGAATGCATCTTTTATTTGTCAATAAACAAAGGGGATTGATACTGGCACTCCCAGTTTCACTTCCTATGCTTCCTTTTCTAGATGTTTATGGATCGTCGTTTGCACTCTAAGGAAGAGTGAGAGCAAACCAAAAAATGGAGTAATGATATCAGTCCCCTGAAGAAAATACATAACAATACACACTGGTATTACAGCAAGGATGCACCACCACCACTGCCACTGCAGTGCCCACCACAACTTCCAACCAAGATGTTATTGGTGATACCAATCATCCGTCATTGCCCCACAAAAAATATACAGTTATAATGACCACCACTTCACCATTACTACCCACACACAGTACGTACATGTGCATGGGGTTTGCTACATCCGCTTGTAATTATGGGAGACAAACAAGGAAAAAATAAATTGAGGAAATTACCAGATTTTTCATGAGATATTATAATTAAATTGAGGAAATTTCGTGGAAACAAATAAGTATTTGATACACTGCTGACAAATCCAACCAAAGATGAGTCATGAGTGCAGATATGAATCAATCTCTACAAAACAAAATCAGTCTTCCTTTTCTTTTTAACTCCTGTTGGAAGTTAACCAGAAGTCAACATGATAGCATTCCATTAAAAAAATATCCAGGAGAGCAAAACATATCAGCTACCAACAAAATAGTTTTATAACTTCAGAATTGATGATTCCAACAAGTCAAACCTCAAAATTTTTCCAAACATCTTACCTTCAATATACCAAACTATTGCAGCCACAACTGTTGGCAATTTCAAAGGTAAATAGTCTTAAAAATAGAGCACAACACGAAGCCATGCTTTTTTCTATAATGTTAAATTGCAATAAAGTTTCAAGCAACAGTACATGCCCCAACTTAACCTAAAATAAATCCATTGTCATCCCCAGGATAAATGCAATCTACTCTCTGAGTCAAAAATGTTTTGAAAGGCAAATTAGACTTCTTTTTTATTGTAAGCAAATTAGAATGCTAAAGAATGTATAGAGAATGGTGAAGATCTATTAACATGGGACAGATCTGAAGCTAGAATGGTGAAAATCTACTAACATAGGACAGAACATGACCAAGAGCTTTAGATATTAAATGAGCAAAGACAAACAGAAACATACCGTGTACTAAAAATTCCTCCAATTTGACTGTTCCTTCCCACTGTTCCTGTGGCTTGATGATTTTCCTCATCTGAAGATTGAGTAACTGAGATAGCTGTATAAGACGTAGATTCGGGAGGATTGCTTTGAGAAGAGCCCCCACGTGACTGAGTGGAATCTTGCTCGATAATTCGGTTGTGGTTACAAAAACGCCAGTAAAGAATAGGCAGCATTGCAACACAACCAGAAGCATAACCCACAATCCATGCAAACAACGGGGCTTGTGGATTTTCATTTTTTGACAGTGACAGAACAACAATAGATGCTATAATCTGACTCACAGTAACAACTAACTCAACAGAAATCCAGAGCCCAGAATTAAATGGACTTCGACGGGGACGACCATATCCATCACCTCTCCTTGTGAATGCGGAATTCCTAGAGTTTAGTCTGTTTGAGGAAGATGAAGGAGCTAGATTAGTAGGTGTTCCTCTACTACTTGATGGTCTATCTTCATCTTGAGGTAAGTCCAATCCTGGAGGCTGCTCTGCATGAGATGAACTTGATGAAGAATCGACATTCCTTGTTATATCAATTATGTGGTTGTGATCATTATGGCTTTCAACCCCCTCCATTAGCAAAGGGTATCGATCAGTTTGGGCACTATTTGGTCCCAGAGAGTAAGCTTCCATCTAAGTCCACCGACCAAATTATAAGGCACCAAAGCATACGTTAGCGATAAAGTACTTTCCAACTTTCGGCACCTTATCCAAGATTCCCTCTCTGAACGAATACTGGATTTGTCTTAATATGTTCAATGTACTGCAAAAAACAACTTACAAACAACTTACAACACGTGGGACCATGAAATATATAAAATTCAGCGAATCTTATTCTGTTTCACATACAAGCTGCCGCGGAAGTAGAACCAGATTAATTTACTCTTTATCAAAACCAATTCCTGCGTCCTGGCTATATGCATACCTGTGTCTGTATTTAGAAAATATATATAGGTAAGATGAGCAATACCAGCTAATCAAAAGAGGAGCAATTGTATAATCAGACAGTGCTGCAATTATACTACATTATGTGACTGTTAACTTTCTAAATTATTGGGCGAGATCACCATAAAATTGAAAGAATTACACCTTGAATAAAACTAAAAGATAAGACAACAAAGACCCACCAAAATTCATGGTACCGAACTCCTAACTCAAGCTTATTTGAAAAACCCACAAATCAAAACATCATTAAAATACTGTTCACCCAGCAAACTTAACTGAAACACAATCTTAGAAAGTTGACTTTCGAACCACTTATAATTTAAAAAATCAGGCCAGGAAATCGCATAAGTTTGAAGAAATACAAAGCCCTAATCGAGAAGACTAAAGAATCAATAGGCAAAATATAAAAGAAAAAAGGAATAATAAAACTGTACCAGATTTGAATGAATAGGTGATTCAAAAAGATAGCAGACAAGGGAAGAGTATCACAGAGATTCAAAGCTCACTTTATTTTCTTTTCCATGATTTTCTCGAGAAAATATAGCGTCAGCTCCTGCGCTCCATGGCTTACGCAAAACAGAGAGAGAGAGAGAGTCGTTTTTTTCCTTTCTTTCTTTTTTTTTTTTTTGGTTGCCTTTTTTTGACTAAAAGGTCTTCTCCTTTCGTTATTTTATGGACCGTTCGATTGTGGAAGCTGAGATAAAAAAAGGAAAGTTGGGTCTCTTTAATTTGATCGAATGGTTGGAGTTCATTTCATTCAGCGTGTTTCTTGAACCAAACAGTGCTACTAAGGTAGCGACATTGGGCTCCATGTGTTTTTGGCACCCCATTTGAAGGTAAGAGTTCTCACATGGAGCGCTTGAAACAGCTAATTAGTAAGGGTTGAAAGATGTTTAAATGTAATTTAAATAATTAAAATTTAAAAATAAATATGATTTAAATTATATTTAAATAATTTTTTAAACAAGTTTCAGAATATTAATTTACAACATTTAAGTTTTCTTTTGCCAAATAACTTTATGTTAAGAAACATTGGGTCCAAAACATACAAAAGAGCAAGTCTCTTGGAGAAGCAATGCTCTGCAATCCAAGCAAATGGATTCAATAATCAAAGGAAGGGAGGAAGAAAAGTCCATGAGTGGTTGAGTAGCCAACAAAAAAACTCCTTCAAACATAACCATCTTTAAGTTAGAAAATTGGGCTTGCTTCATAGCGTGACTGAGAGCCCAAACTTCGACAACGAGGGGATCCGTGAATAGTCAGAAATCAGACCAAGCAGATACAAGCAAGCCATCTGAGTTGGGACAAAAGGCACTGACAAAAGCTCCATCACACCCAATCGCAGCATCAAAATTACCTTCCAACCACCAAGGAGGGTACCAACAACCATTGAGGGACTTGAAAGGGGTATTAAGGCATAGGACTGAAGAAAGAGCCCTGAATTTAGCAAGGATAGACGCACACAACTGATGAGGGAAGAGGTTCTTTCCTTGGAACTTAACCAGATTCCTCCACATCCAAATGACATCGATGGCGATAGACACAAAAAGGAGTTGTTTCATCTCCCACCCCATTTGGTCTTAGCTTTTTGCCCGTTAAGAAGATGTTTTAGCCAGTCCACCGCACGGAAAAAGTTAAAACAATCCAACCTCAAGCTCCATCATGAGAGCAACCAGATAGCGCTGGCCAACCACTACAAGGAAAATTAGTATCAGCTACGGAAAAATCCATTGCTGAAAATAGAAGATAGAGCCATCTAGGACAGAAGTCCGTCGCAGAAAGGTCCGTCGCTGATAGCCTTGTCGCAGATAGTTATTTTTTGCGACGAAATTTTTTTTTGGTCAAAATCATTATTTGCAACGAAAATTCCATCACTCAAAATATGATCATATTTGTTTATTTAAAAAATATAATATTTAATTGAATTTTATTTGCGACGGAATTCCATCACAGATACTTAAAAAATATCTACGACAGCTACAGATCTGTTGTAGATACTTGAAAAAAAGCTACATGCGAGGGATCTGTATCCATCGCAGCTACTTGGAAAAATGGATATCTGCAACAGCTACAGATTCTTCGCAGATAGTAAAATTTTTTTTAAAAATCATTTCAGCTAAAAGCCTCCATTTGGATACGTTTCTCTATACCTTGGGCATCATAATATGAGGGACTCGGAACCCTTCTTGAGGTGGAAGTAGAAGGAGAGTAGCATCTTGGTGACTTTTGGAGCACACTATAGAGGTCCACCAAATCGCTTAAGCCATATAAACATCCCTTCTTAGATCCTTCTGATGTAGCCAACCACTGCTAGGTGTCCAACTCATGCTGTGAGGATATGTCGTCACCATATTTTGCTTTAATAGCCTGACTATATGACTCCTATAATCCAAATTAATACATTAGTGTGACATTGAGTGCAACTGAATGAAAGAACTTTAGATAAATTGATAGTTATACTTACTCCCACAAACTTGAACTTCTGATCAACATTGCTCCTCTTATCCTTGATTATGTTCGTCTTGTTGAAAGTTTCTAATATAGTAGGTGGTCTGTCCAACTCCCTTTCCTACACATGGAAATGAAATTTGCATTGACTATGAATTTAACATTATAATTATGTACTTATAAAATAAAATTAGAATCATATTTACCATTCGCTCCATGTGTTCGACCGGACAAGCTCATCCCATGACTGCCTATTTTTGTATACAGTCTGTTGACGCCTACCCCATTCTTCTGATGCCCAAAGGTCACAAAGAGCATCTTAGTCAGTCTATCTCATCAAGTGTTTCTTCCAACTTTCCATTGTGATTTGTCAAATCCTCATTCTTTTTCAGCTCTAGCCCTGGCTTTGTTGAAGTGGTCTCCCAAGTGCCGCTGAGCAATCGCATCAAACACATTATGGGGGCGCTCAATCTCCTTAGCTTTATGGAACCTGTAGTGATCCTGAAATACAAACAAAAGAGGATTACTTGCAACATATATTAAACATTAAATAGAACAAAATTATACCATATAAGCAACTTCTTTATATAAAGCTTATATCATAAACATATAACAGAAAATAAATTATACCAAAAAGTCATGGAAGCACATATCTTTCATTATTGTCTCATATGAGTTACGAGGGCCATCATAATGATTCTTGGCAATTAAGGTGATGGTCTTCACGATGCCCTTGGCCCCTGTAAAGGCATTACAAGCATCGAAATCTTAAAGTCAACATGTAGAAAGTGTATACTATAAATGTAAATACATATTGGTTTGCACTCAAAGTATATCACCTCCTTCCTCCTATCCGTAGCACAAGTCGTTCAGTTGGAATAATAGGAGGAGGGGTAGTTTATTCGATCCTTTCCTTGTATAGGCCACATTTTCACCTTTTTCTTCATCATGTCAATATCATCCTCCTCAACATTATCCACAAACACCTTCTATGGGTTCTGCAATTTAATACTCATGGGAAATTATTTTAATTATAATACAAAATGAAAAAAAAGGTATGTACAATATAAAGGTAAACACATAGTTACCTAAAGCAAAGGGATATGAAGTCAATGCATGATCTTCTTTACTGGTGTGCCCCCATTTTTCAATGTGCTTTACCCTTCCGGGACTTGTTGTTTTACACAAAAATAACAAGTATTAATAAAATATATACATAATCTTTAAAAGACATACAAGATACAAAAATGAACAAGAACGTGAAGAAACCAAAGAGTAAGAACCAAGACAAGGGAAACAAAACTAGAAAAGAAAAATATGTGCACATTAACTACTAGTTTGAATGCAGATTGTAAATAGTTGCATCACTAATCAAAATCCATTCACTAATAAACACTCATGCTATCTTGATCATGTTCTTCTTTTTGTTCTTTCTCCTTCTCTTACTCATCTTTTTCATCCTCATCCTCCTCCTCTTCTTTTCCTTATTCTTCTTCTTCTTCCTTTTCCCCATAGTCTTCATCTTCTTCTCATTCTTTTGCATTTGCGGGAGCATGAATATTCGGTGTATCTAATTCTTCCATTATACCAATGGGATCACAAAGAATACCCAGCATATCAAGTTCGTTGTTCGAATCGATTACAATTGGAAAGGGTGTTTCATCCTCTTGAAAGTAGTCTACAATAATAGGCTTTATATCGTTATTTGTATCCTCATATAAAACTTTGTAGATAGTTCCCATCACCTTAACTTTATAAACTTCCCGCCAATCTATTCTTTGTTTCTTTTTTGACGAGTACAGTGTGTAGTATACTTATAATGCTTACTCTGCCTTGATTTATGTTTTATATCTATAAGATCGTGTTTGGGGTGTATTGTAATTCATCTATTAGAATCATACCAGTGGCATCTAAATAATACAACTGTGTTACATTTCCCATATATTGTACCTCTATAATGTCTGTCAACATACCATAGAAGTCATGCTCTTATGCTTCATACCAACTACCTTTCACACATACACTACTATTCATTGTTTTCTTGAATTCTTTATACTCTTGACTGTGTAATTTGAATCCATTGACAATATATCCACTATAACAAGTAACACATTTACGTGGGCCAAGTCTTAGCTCTCGTATGCGGTTATCAATGGTGTCATCCTTCAAAACCTATTAAAATGAAATATATATGGTTATATTAATTTTTATAAAATGAGCCAATTATCTTATTCAATGTTTACTTACAAGGTCATGAAACCATTTCGCGGAGTCCTTCTCGTAGAGCTTCTCAATTTGTTCATTGGTGATAAGAGGTTGCTGACACTTCAACATTTCGTCGTATTGTCTACAATAATGATAAAATGACTATTTAATAGACATATGGATAGTCAACATTGGGTTTTAGATGTGAATTAAGCACTTACTCTATATACGGCATAAGCTTTATGTAATTCAAGAGAACACATATCTCTACAGTCTTGATCTCATTTTCATCCAAATCTTTACTAGTCTCACGACTAAATGCACGACCTGGATAACAAAAAATTGATAGGTGCCTATTTGTATCCACGTCTCTCCCATTTTCATTTCGACCGACTGGATTTAACTTTGTTTGAACATTTGGTTCAAAAATTAGGAGCAAAAGTTTGAATTCTCCTCTATGATGTAAGCCTCAACAATGGAGCTTTCAATGCACGCTTTATTATAAGTATTTTTCTTTAGAGTGTGTGTACATCTAGTTTTCATACATATTATAAAATTTTCATCACAAAATGCTTTAATGTAAACAAAGATTAATAACATATATCACATTCGAAGGGATACATCCATCAGTATTGCATGGGGCCCACAACTTTAGCGTAATAAGGTAAATAGACTGATAAATTCTCTATAGAGTCAAAGAATGATAGGGAAAATATCTTTGCCAGCTTGCATAAGGTCACCACAATATTTTTCTCAAGCAACTCCATATGCTTAACCCGCAACTCAATTGCACATATGTTTCTAAAAGGTCACAGAATACCAATGTATTAATCTCTCCATGAATGACTCTTCATCCTATTGAACTTGGATTCGTTCACATTAACACACCGAGCTATATTTGAGGCATACTTGTATAGGAACTTCAATTTCTTCAACCATTTGCACATATCTTTTATCCGAGACTTATTCAATGTGTAAGATACTTTAGGTTTTTTAGGCTTCCCATTTACTTGAACCAAATCCAACTCTAGACACTTACAAAAGTTATCAATATCCTCATGAACATTTGAATTGTCTTTAGTTTTACCCTTGACATCTATATCTGTGTTGAAGATGTTATCAAACACATGTTTCTCAATATGCATGACATTAAAATTATTTCGAATGAGATTTGTTTTCTAATATGGTAATTCCCAAAAGATATTCTTTTTCAACCAATTATACTCCTGACCTTATCCTAGAATCTCTTGTTTCTTAGTCATGTTACCAAATGTTATCTGATCAAAAGACGAAACTCTTGCCAACACTTCTTCCCTAGACAACTGTGGTGGAGGTAAGCCTCTCTCGATTGTGCACTACTTGAAATTACCTCTCTATTTCGAAATGTATGATTATGAGGAAAAAACTAGCAATGACAATCAAACCAACAAGGCTTCCTACTATGAGACAGTCATAATATGATTTGGTATGCTTCATACAGTAAAGACAAGCTAGTAGACTGTGAGTACTCCACCTAGAAAGCATATCATATGCAGAGAATTCACTAATTGTCCACAAAAGTGAAACCTTCATATTAAAATTTTGTTTATTACTTTCATCGTAAGTAAGAACTCCATCTGCCCACAACATTTTCAACTTATCTAACATAGGCCTTTGATAGATATCCAAATTCTTACCAGGGTGGTTTGGACCTGGAATGACCAAAGATAAGAACAGATTATGCTCCTTCACATACATACCAAGAGGTAGATTATACAGAGTGACAAAGACCAGCCAACAAGAGCAAGTGAAAGTTGAATGACCGAACAAAGTTTACCCATTCGTTGAGAGTCACAGCCTAACATTTCGTGGTTCGATGGCACACACCGTGTGCTTACCATCAAAGTGTTTCAATTCCTCACCATCTGTCGGGTGAACGACAAAATCAAGCTTACTATATTTTCCTTCCTTGTGTCATCTCATGTGTTCAACAATGTTTTTCGACATAAAAGTCTTTGAAGTCTTGGTGTGATTGGAAGGTAATGCAACACCTTGTATGATATGTCTTTTTAGTTTTTATTTCCCGTTTGTTTAGATTGAAATTGAGCATGGCCACAGAAGTTACAATTTTTCTTTTATGTGTCTTCCTGAGAGTACAACATACAATCATTCGGGCATGCATGTATCTTATGATACCTAAGTCCTAACTCCTTCACCATCTTCTTGCTCTAGTAATAGTTTTCGGGCAACTTGTCGCCCTTTGGCAACATATTCTTAATTATTGACATCAATCAGTCGTTACAATTCTCAGACATGTTAAAAATATAACTTATAGTTCCATAGCTAAGCAGTCATCGATAACTTAGTATGCTTATTGCAACCTTACCACAATGGCTCATCAACATCTCTTAACAAATCATAAAACTTTGCAGCATCACAATTTGTGGGCTCTTCAACATCCTAGTTAAATTTGGGCCTAACAACATCCATTATCATGTTCCTCATCCAATTTGTTTCTCGAAACCTTCCTCCACATAGTCAGTTTAACTCGTTAATCTCCCCGTGTCGAGTCCATGTCTTGTAATCCATAACAAAACCCTTTTTGTATAGGTGGACAGTAACCACATCTCGCTTTAAAAACTTACTATTGCTACAAACAGAGCAAGGACACCGAATACTTCCCTTATACACATGGTGTTTATTATTATACACAAAGTTAAGAAATTGTTCAACTCCATTCCTAAATTATTCTGATACAGTATTACGCATAATATGATGGTCCATCTAACTCTGATCATCTGACATCATTCCAACTACTAAAAAATTATTGACTCTCAAAGTTATTTCAACTTACAATTAAACAAAATAAATAGTGATTTAAGATTTATGAGACAAACCCAATTAAAACTCTTTTTTGTGAATTTTTTTAAGTGCATTATTTTAAAACCTATATGTAAAGCATGTCCCTGTTTATATGATCCATCTTCCTTTGTTATTCAAGAGTGAAAGGTAAGATTTACATCGCACATTATGTTGATAATTTATAGAAACAATCAATTCATACTCAAATGATTGTAAACTTATTAAATAGCATACACATTTCAATTTATGTACCTAATCAACGGGAGTAGTAACGGAGTAACAAAAGTGGTGAGTACCATCGATATATCATGTAACCCTGAAAGGGAAAAAAAGATAAAGCATTAGCGAATAAGAAATAAAAAATCAAATTATCAACACGAATGTTGATGCTTTCTAACCACATCATTTCATTCACTAAAAGGTATGGGTCCTAACCCATTTAGGAATGTGAAATCTTTATTGCATTTAATAACTCCTATACCATTTCATTTTTAAAAAAATTTGGCAGCATCTCCCCCTAGTTCTCCAAGTACACGACTTAAATTCGGTGTTATCACCAGAATAAGATAGCCCTGAATTTAATATGTACTCAGAGAATAATAAGAGATACTGATGAGACTTAATCGAAACAAAACAAGCAAAGAATTGTTAACTACAATATGGATCACATATTTCCAAACTGTCCCCATTGGACATTCTAAGGATTATTTGAATACAAACACTCTCATTATAAACATATGAATTAGTAAACAACCAGTGTAATTGTGTCACTCAATAATCATTTGACAGACGATCTTAGGTAAGATGTAATGTATGATATATGCAAATAAATAGTATATAAGAGAAATCAGGGAATATTAAGAGAAAACTCTACATAAAATTCGACATAGTTTCTCTTATTTTTTTGGCTATCGCAAATTTTTTAAATATCAAAAGAAATATGTAAAATTCAATTCAATCCCAATTTAGCCAAACTCAATCAACTATGCCCATCTGCATTATACATTTATCCACCAAATAAGCCCTTATTTATTATAAAAATTAAATAACTACAATTAACTTAGAAAATTCTTTGTCTTACAACTTGAAAATTAGCTTAATATTTATCTAACTTGATAGTATTAAAAAACATAGTAAAACCTAAACTAACAAAGAAAAATTAAGTGCTAATTAACCTATTTTTAATTAATTATTTATACAAAATAATGTTTAAATGTAAACTAATATAACAAAATCTAAAATAACATATCAAAATAATCCCTTAAAATTAAACTAACATAGGAAAGTAAGTGCTAACCTAATATGCATAATTATTTTTCTTTACAAAATATTATTTCAATTTAAACCAACTCAATTTTTTAATTATTTTTCATAAAAATAATAATTAAATGTAGACTAACAAAATAATCTAAAAATATATACTACCAAATAAACTACAAATATTACAAGGAATAAAAAATATTTAACAAATATGTATGAACAATTAAAATTCTAAAAATATATACTAACAAATAAACTAAAAATATGTGTTCATTATGTTAAGAAGGTGAGTGAAGGTTAGTAATTTCTCTACCTCTTGATCTTCTTCTACTTATTTTTTAATTTCCGTTTGTTGCTCTTTAGTGCTTAATTTTAGTTGCAGTTAGTTTTTTTTATCAAATTTATTTCTTAAAGTTGCGACACATGCACTCAAACCAAGGCTTTCTAAATATTAGTATGGGATGGTGTTTTTAAAAGGTTTTCATGATCTATTGTCTCTTCTTTGTTGTTTGATTTTTTTTATTTCGATTTTTATCTAACCTCCATTTATGTTTCGTCTGTTGGAATTATTTGTGTATGAATACTTTAATTCTTTTTACTAATAATAATTTGAATTAACAATTAAATATAATAGTTAAGAAAGATAAAGACAAGAAAGCTTAGTTATAGAGGCATGCAGAAGTGTTGTCCTTAAAGGTAGATTTTCAGTCCCCGAAGTCTTTGACTTGATGCGTATGGTCTCAACACGTCTAGCCTCCAGGATTCAACTATAGCAATCCTTTGTATGAATGTGCATCCACTACAAAGGTTAAATGATTGCTACTGGAAATTTCTTGCTATTTGTAGCTCACAAGACTCTCTAAATTATCAAGAAATGATACTCACAAAGAGGAGAGAAGATGGAAAAATGATTGGTGTGTACTCTTACAAATAGGAGAGGAGAAGATTTTATGTAGTGTTATCTCCAACGGCTAGTTTGACCAATAGCAGCTAGTTGGACCAATAACGGTTAGTTGGACCATAACGGCTAGTTGGATTATAATGGCTAGTTTGACCAAGATGATAGGTGTTTTGAAACACTTAAAATAAATCTAACAATCCCCCACATATTTCAAAACACTTTATTAACAATAGCAAAGAATACAAGGAAGCTATGCATTAGTGATAGTATCTTTCGGTTTGAGCTTCACATAGAAAGAACTATTTGGGACCACAGAAATATGGTGGAGCCAAGCTCATTAAATCAATTCCTTGAATGTGATATGACCAAGATAGTTGTTTACATAAAATCTTTAACCAGTAATAATTCCAATGGTTTGGCACTTTTACAGTCATGTGCCTACTTGGATTTTCATGAGTGTTCAAAGAATACAAGGAAGCTATGCATTAGTGATAGTATCTTTCGGTTTGAGCTTCACATATAAAGAACTATTTGGGACCACATAAATATGGTGGAGCTAAGCTCATTAAATCAATTCCTTGAATGTGATATGACCAAGATAGTTGTTTACATAAAATCCTTAACCAGTAATAATTCCAATGGTTTGGCACTTTTACAGTCATGTGCCTACTTGGATTTTCATGAGTGTTCTAGCGACTTGTTCAAGTCACATGGGGAGCGGCTTAACTCCCACACTCGTATATGTGGCATCCATCAAGAGTTTACTGTGATTAATACCCCCATCCGAATTTGGACTATGGACCTATTAAGAGCTATAAGCTCATCCTTACACTAATCGTAGTTGCACTGTCATACACCATAAGGAAGGACTCTTACCAATCATATCATATGAAAGGCGTATAGCTAAGTGATAGTGCCTCACAAGATTCTAGTGACTTTATTCTTCTCATTGAATCTCATTCATGAGATCTCCAATCATAGAGTTTGAGTATCCATCACTTAGTCTCACTAATAAGCATCAGTTTTATCCCCTTCGATGTTTTGCTCACTAGCTTTCTTGCTCGTGGATTTGTCAGAGAGTTGACCAGATTCCTCTTTAACTTCACAAAGTTATTTTAATTCATGCTCCTTGGCAAGAAACACCACTCATCGGGCAATAATACAACATCCATACGCCCTTCAACGGGTCAATCACAAATCTTATTGCCCTTAACTAGGCCAAATATCACATATAACATTTCATATTTATTTATATAGATCATTACCCAGGATTTTCATTTCAGAATGCCCTTCATTGGACCAATCATAATAACCGTACGCCCCTAAGCGGGCTAATCAAAACACAAGGTGAATTTTATTTTATTTTATTTAGCACAAACTATTGCCGCTTGGTAATCACAATGGAGAGTCTCAGATAAAATTGGTCTCCACTTTAATGAAATGTCCACAAATAATTCAAACAGTATTAAAGGTAGATTTCGCATCCCCGAAGTCTTTGACTTGGCACGCATGGTCTCAATGCGTCAACCCTTCAAGATTCAACTACATCAATCTTTTGTATGAACGCGCATACACTACAAAGGTTAAAGGATTGCTACCAGAAATTCCTTGCAATTGGTAACTCACCAGACTCTCTAAATTATCAAGATATGATACTCACAAAGAAGAGGGAAGATCGAAAAATGATTGTTGTGTACTCTTACAAATGGGAGAAGTGAAGAGTTTATATAGTGTTATCTCCAAGGGCTAGTTTGACCAATAACGGCTAGTTGGACCATAATGCCTAGTTGGACTATAACGGTTAGTTAACGACTAGTTTGACTAAGATGATAGGTGTTTTGAAACACTTAAAAATTAATCTAACATCTTCTAGTCAATAGGTCTCTCGTCAAATACACATATGCAATGAATGTTTTGTTTAAATGAAAAAGATTTGTTGTAAATATACATAATTGATTTGTATCTTTTTTCACCATGATACACATTGACAATGAGTTTGTAGTATGATCCTTCATCATTGTTAGTATTTAAACTGATTTAAGATAATAACTCAATTTACAACCCTATGACAGGGGTATATTTGATTCTAATTTTTTATAAGTAATGTTATTTTCATTCTAGATATCAAGAATTGAAATACTCGAAAGATGCAGTTTTAAAAGGTTATGAAGATGGAACATTTTTTCAATTTCATACTTTGTAACCATATTACTTTACTTACTGCAAATTTACTTTTATGTACTATATTGTTCTTCTTACTTTGCTCTATAATGTAAAAAAAAAAAAAAAAACAATTTCATATGTTATATTTTTCACTTTAAAATTATATATATGATCCAATTTATTTTATATATAACCCAAATAAATCAATTAAAATAATTAAAGAGTATAGAAAAATAAAATACTTTAATTTTATTTGTAATTACTAAAAATTTCATTTGTAGGTAAAGCAAGCATGTAAAAAAAACCGTGCTATGCACGCGTATGTAACTATTCTAATTTATGAAATCTCCTTACTATTTCCCAATTCTTCTGAAAATATTCTTTGAAAGTGTTGTTTTTTTTTTCTTCAGGAAATTTTCTCGCTTCTCTAAAAAAAAAATGCAAACAAAGTTTTTGTCGTGCTAATGGATGCCTTCAATAACACAAAACGAGTCTCACTCTACTTCAAAGAATACCCAACTGATTTGTGCTTCTCCAAAAGGGCTTTTATTCTCTGCTTGAATTTTTATTTTTATTTTTTAAAGTTTCTCTTCTGGTTGGTTTTACTCTCAATCAATTGCCAATATGAATAACTTGACAATCATAGGAAGTAATGCCTGTAATATCTTAATAGCACTAGACTAAACTGAAATTTTGTGTTTTGATTCCATTTACAAAGTTTGAAGAATAAATTAAAAAAATAAAGTTTAACATTGCTCGATTTCGACTCAATAAACTAATCAAGTCAAGATTACAGTTCGAGCTTGAGCTCGATCTCGATTTAATCGAGTATCGAACTGAGTTTTTCGAACCAAACCTCTCGAACAAACTGATTGCTCGACTCAATTCCATTTTTAGTGATCACGATAATTTTAATCCAAAAAAATTGAGTTACGATGTTAACTTATGCCTTAAAGGGACAACTTAAGTTCTTAACATTCTCCTTAAGTGGGTAAGATTCTAATTTAACTTTTATACATAAATACACACTAAAATTTAAGACATAAGTTAACATTGTGCATTGACCAAAACTGTCCCAAACAGCTCACTTTAAAAAAAGACATTTTATTAATTTTGAACTGTAAAAAGAATATACCCCTGATGGCTCATTTTATTTTCCCTTCTCTCTTTTTTCTTTTCTTAATTTTAATCAAGATACAGATTCGATAGCTGCTCATCAATTTCGCCGGACTTTTTTTAGATTGAAAACAAAACTCAAGCTTATAAATTTTCATTTTCAATTATTTCATTACATTATAAAGGTTTATACTATTTAACTTAAATATAAAAGAAATGATCTACTATGACTCTTAATTAGGCAAACTCTCATAGTTTTGGCCCGGTAATCACAGCCTTTAGACTATAACTCTTAGTCAAAATCTACAAGTTGATTTGGCACCTGAGCAGTCAGGGTATCGATCGTGAATGAAGAAGACGGCACCAACACCGGACTGTTTGACGAATGCTGAGGAACCATCGCGACCATTGATCTTTTTCATCCCTCTCATCACATCGGAACCCATAGCTTTGGGTTTACTTTTGAAGGTCATATCACCTCCTTCGTTTTCGACCATACCTCCTCCTTCATTTGCGGTCATGTTTCCACCTTCATCTCTAGCCATCTCTCTTCCTTCATCTACTCCGATCATCGTCGTGCTTCTTTGCTTGTGTTATTTACCGGTGGTAAGATGGAGAAAAATCATAGGTCGGGATTGTAAAATTGTAATAAGAAAGGACTTTTACGTGAAATTGTCATCTAATCCTTTTTATTTTGCTTTACTTAAACTAGATGCAGGAGTAATTTTGTCTATAAATAGTTATATGACTTGCATGAATTTGAGATGAGAACTAAGTTGTGAGCTAAAGAAAAAGAGCAGAGTCAACTAATCTTAACATCTATTTCCAATCCAAAAACTATAAACCCTAAAAATAAGGAGAAAAGTTGGCTTTTTAGTGTGGACTTCGGCCTTCTATTTAGGTTCTTGTGATCAGTGTTTAAAAAAGCGGTTTCTGGGTGCGCCCAGAGGTGATACGGCTCGAAAACGCCCCAAGGAGTGAAAACTTGGGTGCTCCTACTGCTCCCAGACCGTAGGCGTAAGCCTCATGAAATTTTTTTTTTTTTTTAAATTAGCAAACTCAAAACGATGTCATTTTGGCTTAACTTAAATCAGCCTCATTTAACCAAAATGACGTCGTTTAAGGGGCTTTGTAATTTCCACTGTCTTTGTCCTCAATGGTCAGAGCGATGATCAAATTATTCAACGCCTTCTTTGCTCTTCTCACATTATCGTCACCCAATGGCTTCTAATCCAAAGCAGAGACCACAATCTCTGCGATCCTTTGGCAGTGGTTCACGGATTCGAGGCCGTTTGCGATGGCATTGCAGATGTCCAACGCTTTCACCAAGCGATTTAGGAAGGAGCCTTGGGATTCATTCTCCGGCATTGTTACCACGGGAGAGGGATTTTGTGGAATAAAAATTCAGATTCTCTAGAGAACGGATAGAGAAATGGAAGGAAATGAGAAAAAAGGAAAATGAAAACAGAGTGAAAGAGAAAAGAGAGAGGGAAGGAAGTTGAAAAGGAGAGATAAGATAATAAGTGGATTGGGTAGTTATACGGGAGGAGCAAAATTGGTGTTTGTGATGTTAACTTGTGTTTATGAATTTTTTTTGATAAATATTCATTCCTAGGTTTTAAGTTATTAAAATTGATTGATAATTAATTTGTTTACATTATTTCAATTTTTTTAGTATTTTATAATTTAATTAATATTATTTTATTCAAAATGCCCCAACATTTCACAAGGCTTACGCCCCAACGTCTCGAAGCTTACGCCTCGCCTCATTGAAGCAAAATGCCTCATCCAACGCCCTCGCCTCTGAAAACATTGCTTGTGAAAACTACTTATAGATCCTTAAAAAAAAGAAAAATACTTGCAGATCCGTTTATACATTGGCTACATGGCCCAACTCTGTGACCAATAAGAACTTTGTTGCCTTGAATATATGGGTGGCAATGGGCCGTGCCATGTCGGCCCACGGCCCACACAAGGTGGTCCATCATGCCTTCATGTTGTGTAGTGTCTCTCTTTCTTTTGTGTCACGTCAATTTTTTTAAGAATATAGGCCCGACACAGCCCAAGGCCTGCATGACTATTAGGTTGTGCTGTGCTGTGTCGGCTCATGGGCCTCATAGATATATATTGAATTTTTTGTTGAAAATAATAAAAAAAACATGTAAATATTTAATTGAATGCTTGTAATTGTATAGAAAAACAATCATTTTATTGATGAAGTTAAATATTACAAATAACTTAGAAATTGAACAAAGCCAATAACATAAACAAATAACTTAAAATTACAAGTTCCAAATATCTTCTAAATAAATAACTTAAAAAAACAACAACATATAAAATAAACAAATAAAATGAAATAACTTACAAATGAGTGAAATATAAAAAAAAACTAGAAATTTTAAAAATTAGAAAGACAAAAAATATTATTATTAGTTTTTAGCTTTTCACCGTTTATACTATTGCGAGGAAGGAGTTACAAACTTTTCTTCATTCTTGATCTCTTCAATCGTCACTCAATCCGCTATATTGATCTTTCTTTAATATATTTCTTGTACAACCTTTTGCATCTAGCCAATACTTTGTGCATACTAGCATTTGCAACGTTTCCGGTAATAGTCTTGATCGCATTTCATTCAAAATTCTAGAATCTGCACTAAAATCTTGTTTCGATGCTATGGTAGATATTGGAATAATTAGTAGATCACGTGCCACTATGCTAAGAATAGGGTAATAATGTTCATTTTTCTTCTACCATCCTAAAATATCAAATTTATCACCATCTGATTCTTCTTGACTCATCATTCTAGTGGTATCAAATTGTATGTAATTTCGAATTTCATTAGATGTTATGGATCATGCCTCGTGCTCTACCGTGTTGGACCTCGTGTCGTGTCGTGTCGTGCCATGGACCTCAAAAGCTAAACCCAGCACAAGCTATCCACTTAGATTGTGCCAAGTACGATATGCCACATGGCAGTGTGGGCCATGCCATGCTGTGCCTTGCCTTGTTTGCTTCGGGCTGTGTCGGCCCTACTTGACTATCAATAAAATAAGACCAAATAAAAATTCAACATTTTTATTTTGATAAGCAATTAATTCGATATTGCGATTAAGGTTTATTAAATAATTGTCATCGAAATAAAGGTAATAGGTTCGTATAGTCCTCTCAAGTAAGGGTTTTAGGGTTTATAAGTGTTACCTAGGGTGGGGGGTTTTGTTAGCTTTCTTCAATAGTTTTTAGCTAGTTTTACCAGGAATTTGAGAGAGTTCATGATGGTTGATGTTTTTTTTTTTTATCTTAGGTAGGAGAAGTTATATTTAATTGATGAGGATAATATAGAGATTGATATTGGTGGTGAGATTATAGAGGCATCAGATGTTCATAGGAAGTTTTTCCTAATTGGTAAGGTTATAATCGATTTAGGGTTCAGTAGAAAGTCTTTAAGAATGACTATGAAGCAAATTTGGAAAGCTAAAGATAGTTTGTTTATTAGGGAAGTAGACGTGGGTATTTTTTTGTTTGAGTTTGTGAACCTTAACGATAAGAAGAGAATTTTTGTAGGAGCATAGTGGTTGTTTGACGACGCTTTATTGGTGTTGTGAGGGTGAAAGAAAGCTTTATTCAATATAATTATGTTATTCCCCATTTTGATTCAATTCTATGGATTTCTCTTATCAAGTATGTCTATAAAGGTGGGAACCAAGGTAAGGAATGCAATAGGGAGAACAGTGGAGGTAGATGTGTCTCAAAATAGGCTTCAGTGGGGAAAGTTTCTAAGAATTAGGGTTTTGGTGAATATATAACAGCCATTGCATCAAGATTTTTTTGTGGCTACAGGTTAAGGAGAAAAGACAATGATTTGATTCAAATATGAGAGACTGCCTTATTTTTGTTTTGTTTGGTATGCTAGGCCATGTGTAAAGATCATGTGAGGTTGCAAAACGGAGAAGGGAGCAAGGTCTTCTGGTAGAACACCAATATGGACTTTAGAAGCTTGTATAGATGGCCAAACCCAAGATTTGATAATAATCATGTGATGATGAGGTTGGATTGATTTTTTGCTACTCTAGATTGGAGATATCTTAAACCTTCTATGGTAGTTTCTCACTTAGCAGCTTCTACATCAGATCACATTCCAATTATGGTGGACATGGATATCCCGAGGAAATTAAAGAAATGAAAGAAGAGACCGTACTTATACCGATTTGAGGAAATATGGGTAAAGGAAAACTTGTGCACAAAACTATTGAGGAAGCATGGTGTCTTTTGGGGTCGGCTTTGTCTATGACGAAAGTTTGTCAAAAGGTGAAGCATATGAGTACCAATTTTTTGGAGTGGTATTTTCAAAATTTCAGGCATAAGAGGAAGACTAAGGAGCTATTACATAATATGCAGTTGGTTATAGAAAGAGAGCCATCAGTTGCTAATAAGGAAGAAGTAATATAGGTATCACAACAGCTTCATGTTTTGTTGGAAAATGATGAGATTTTTTGGAAACAAAGGTTATGTGTGCAATGGTTGAAGGAAGGTGATAAGAATACAACATATTTCCATCGCTGAGCTTCTCATCGTTTTAAGAAAAATACGATTAATAGATTAAAAGAAGAGGCAGAAGGAGGATGAGATGATTGGCCCTGTGGTTTGTTCCTATTTCACAAACTTGTTTGCTTCCTCACATCTTAACCGAATAAAAAAGGCAGTGGCAACAGTTGTCTCAAGTGTAGATGAGTGGATGAATAACATATTGACTTAAGAATTTATGAAGGTAGAGGTTCGAGCTATTTTGTCTCAGATGCATCTGACAAAATCTCGAAGACCTGATGGTATGTGTGCTCGTTTTTATCAAAAACATTGGAAAATTTTCGGGGGATAATACACATGTAATTTTGAATGGGAACGAATCGTTGGGAAATATTAATCATACATATTGTTTTGATTCCAAAAATTAAGAAACCGAAGATGATGTCCCAATTTCTCCCAGTAAGTCTTTGTAATGTTCTTGACAAAATCATTGCAAAGACTTTGGTGAATCAATTGACAGTGGTTTTACCTCATATTATTTTAGAAGCACAAAGAATTTTTGTTCCAAGAAGGATTATTTCAGACAACATTTTGGTAGCTTATGAATCGATACATGCTATTAAAAACAAGAAAAAAAGGAAGGTTAAGTATATGGCTCTCAAGTTAGACATACGTAAAACTAATGATCGAGTAAAGTGAAATTTTTTAAAAGTAATTATTGCTCGAATAGGATTTAATGTTCGATGGATTTAGTTGATTTTTTCTTGTATCATATTAGTATAGTACTCAATCTTAGTAAAAAGGGATCAAATAGGTATAATTGTTCTTGTGAGGGGTCTGAGGCAAAGGACCTCCTTTCTCCTTATTTATTCTTGTTATGTGCGAAAGGGTTTTCATCATTTCTTAATAATTTTGAAAAATGAGGTTTGATTCATGGTGTTAAGGCTAGCAGATTGGGTCATTTGGTCTCTCATTTTATTTTTTTGCCAACAATAGTTTTATTTTTGCGAGAGATTTACATTTGTTTTATATGGCTTTGTTGATGAAACAAAGGTGGAAGTTTATCCAGAATCAAGAATCTCTCTGATATAAAATTTTGTAGGCAAAGTATTTTCCACACATTGACTTCTTGTTGGAAAATTTAGGATATGCTCCTTTTTACACATGGAAGAGTATATAGGAGAGTGGTAGTGCATTGAAGAAGGGCTTAAGGTGGAGAATTAGTTCAAGGCAGGGAGTGCAAATATGAAAGGATCCATGGATTCTTATTCCTTGGGGATTTAATACGATTTTGCCGGTTAATCACCTACATGAGGATGCTTTGTGTGAAAGAACTTATTGATGATCAAACTAGACAATGGGATTTGAATAAGTTTTTTTGGCTGATCAAACTAGATATTATTGCTGTAATTTCGTTGAGTTATCGAGTACAAGTGGATCGGTTGTTGTGGCATTATTCTCTAAGAGGATTACTCTCTGTTCGTAGCGCATATGATGCTGCAAGAGATGCGATAAGAAGGTAGAAGGATAGAGCGGGCTCATCCAAGGTAGGAACCAATGGTTATAATTTATGGCAAACGATATAGCAGATGCTGGTCCCCAATAAGATAAGATTGCTTGCATAGCGTTAGGTGAGAGATATTCTTCCTATTCGGATGAATTTGAATCGCCTAAGTATATATGGAGGTGGATGACCTGTGTATGGTATGGAAAAAGGAGGTTGAATCTGCATTACATGTATTGGTAAGTGTGAATATGGCAGTCAGGTTTGGGAGGAGATTTTTGATGAACAAGTTGTCTCAAAATGTCTTCGTTATGGATTAATGGACTTGTTCTACTAAGTTATTCAGAGTTGGGATCGAATTCAGTTGGGTCGGTTCTTTATGGTGGCGTGGCAATTATCGTATAATAGGAATAGGGTTTGGTGTGATAAGGCTATCGATCAGTGAGGGAGCTTGTTAACTTTGTTAAAGACTATCAAGCAGAGTATGATGTGCTACAGGTGACAAGAGGCAATCAGTTTTGGTGTGGAAATGCTTGTGCTTCGCTATTTTGTTAAGACAACACAAGAATTCGATTTATGGTAGCAAGTGTTTGTGTTTGAAATGGCTTTCTTCGAGGGAAACCTACCTCTAGTAAACAAAGAATTTGCATAAACTTCTCAATGTTTTATTCATATTGGACTACCATATTTATAGACTTCTTGATAATGGATAGATCAAGTGATTGCACGTAACTTGGTACAACTCACCCATGACTCAACCTCCTAACTACAATCTAGGAACATGACAAATCTTAGACCAATTAAAAAACAAATCAAATAACAACCAAATCCCACTTACATTAACCGTATCCCAAAGAAATAACAACTAACTAAAAAAGTCTCCATTGAGTCAACTCAATCCTTCAACTCCATGCATGAACCATGCATACGTGAGTGGTTCACTTATTCTTAACAAATGGATCACGGTCCAGTTATTCATAATAATCCTCCCCTGCTGCAAGCATCCTTGTCTTCAAGGGTCACCGTAGGATATCTCAACGTCATTTCTTCATAGGGTCACCATGGGATATCTCAACGTCATTTCTTTATAGTTTTCCTAAGTGGCTTCTGCTAGTGAGAGACCTTGCCAATGAACTAATATTTAATTATGTTGCCTTCTCTTCCTTATGTCCAAAATAGCTTGTGGAGTTGACAAACATGAGTCTTCTTTAGGATGCACGTTTGGATATATTGAGCCACTTGTTTTGCACCAAGCTGTTTCTTCAATAATGACACATGAAAAACTGGATGAATGTGAGTGTTCTCAGGAAAATCAAGCTTGTATGCAACCTCACCGATTCGTTGAATTATCTCAAAAAGTCCATAAAATTTCGGATAACTTGAAATTTTTTTCAAAGAGAAAGTGAAGCTTGCTTATAAGGTTAAATCCGTAAGAAGACCCAGTCACCGATTTCAAATTCTCTCTCCACATGGTGTTTATTATAAATTTTTTTCATGCGAGCTTATGCTTCTTGAAGTCTTGTATACAACTCTTTAAGAACTTGACCCCTTGCCTTCATTTCTTGGTTAACAGCTTCAAGATTGGTGGTTCCTGGAACATATGAAAGCAAAGTTGCTGGGGGCCTCCCATAGACTACTTCAAATGGGGTCATTTTTGTTGATGCGTGCTAGTTATTATTGTAACAAAATTCTACCCAAGACAACCACTGAACCCATTCTTTTGGTTTTGAGCTTGTGAAACATCGCAAATACATCTCCACCGTGCGATTGATAACTTATGCTTGGCCATCCATTTAAGTGTGATAAGATGAGCTAAAATTAAAATTAGTTCCATTTAAATGGGATAGTTCTTTCCAGAAGGCACTAGTGAAGGTAGAATCATGATCACAAACAATGGATTGAGGCATGTCGTACAACCTGAAAATGTTATCAAAATATACTTGTGCAACATTAGTAGCTGTATATAGATGAGATATAGCAATAAAATGCGCATACTTTGACAACCGATCAACTACTACCAAGACTGTGGACTTACCTTTGGATGTTGGCAACCCTTTTATGAAGTCCATTGAGATATCAAACCATACTTGTGTTGGTATGGGAAAAGGTTGGAGAAGGCCAGATGGTTGCAAGTTTTTAGTCTTGTGACATTGGCATGCATCACATTGCTTAGTAAATTCTTTGATTTGCTACTTTATCCCTTTCTAATAAAAAATTGATCTCACCCGTTGCACTGCTTTATGATAACCCTCATGTGTTCTGGAGTGGATTTCTTGAACAATAACCTACGTAAGAGGAGAGTCCTCCCTCAAATAAATACTTTCTTTAAAAAAACACACTCCTCCTTTGTATTGCCATGGACCCACAATTTCCCCATCTTAATATAACTTGACAAGTGTTTGGAGTTGATTATGGCTTTGAGTTTCTTCTTGAATGGGTTATAGCCATCTTGGCATAGGTTGTGATAGAGCAACCTATTTTCCTTGCTTACCACATCTTGATAAAGCATTAGCAACTTTATTTTCATTTCCACACTTATACTCAATTGCGAAATCATGCCCCATAAGCTTAGTAAGCCACCTTTGTTGAGATACTGTAGTAATTCTTTGTTCCCATAGGTACTTTAAGCTCCTTCAGTTTGTTCGAACTATGAACTTGTAACCTAAAAGATATGGCCGCCATTTTTGGACTTCCAAAACCAAGGCTAGCATTTCTTTCTCGTAGGTGGACATAACAAGATTTTTTCCATGCAAGGCATGACTAAAAATGCAATTGGTCGTTGATCTTGCATCAGTACTCCGCCAATGCTGTTGCCAGATGCATCACACTCCATAATGAAGGGTTTTTTAAAAATTGGGTAGTGCAAGGATAGGTGCTTAAGTCATGGCCCATTCCAATTGCTTAAATGTTTCCTCTACTGTGCGACTCCATTTAAAAGATTATTTCTTTAAGATGGCAGTGAGCAGACCAACTATTTGTCCATAACCTTGAAGACATTTTTGATAATATTCGATTAAGCTAAGAAATCCACAAAGAGCTTTGAGTGAGGTTAGTTTTGGCCATTCCACCATAGCTACCACTTTATCAAGATCCATTGTGACACCATTTTGTGAAATAACATACCCAAGGTACTTGACTTGTGTTTAGCTAAATTCACATTTTTCTAACTTGGCAAACAACTGATTAGCTCTCAATGTTGACAACACAATTTTAACATGATCCAAATGCTCATTACAACACTTGCTATAAATCAAAATATAATAAAAAATTACTAAAACAAACTTACAGAGTTGTTTTTTGAAAACTTCATTCACAAGTGATTGAAAAGCTGATGGATCATTCAAGAGACCAAACGACATCACGAGGAATTCATAGTGTCCTTCATGAGTTATGAATGTTGTTTTTGGAATGTCACTTGGGTGCATGCGAATTTGATGATATTCAGACCTCAAATCCAGCTTGAAAAAATAACAAGTGTTGTTCAATTCATCTAGCAACGCATCTATCACTGGTATTGGGAACTTGTCCTTGACTATGACTTGGTTTAAAGCTCGAAAGTCCACACATAACCGCCACAAGCCATCATGCTTCTTAACAAGCAATACCGTTGAAGAATACGAGCTAGTACTTGAGTGGATCACCCCATTTGATAGCAATTTAGGGACAAATTTTTCTATCTATGCCTTTAGATAATAAGGATAATGATAGGGTCAAACACATAAGGGTCTGCTTCCAGGATTCAATGATATGTCGTGATCATGTGATCTAGGTGGTGGAAGTCCCATAGGCACACTGAATACATCCTCAAAGAAATACAATAGTTGTTAGATTTAAGTTGATGTTTGGCTATGAGGTGTTGATTTCGAATCTTTCATGATGAGAGAATTTAGTTGTAATAGAACTCCTTGTTTCTTCCTTCTCACCTTATGACCAAACTCTTCTGCTTCCACAATTTTATTAGTGGGTATGGAATGTCTCCACAACTTAACTAGCTCACATTTTAATGTAAATTCCATCAACATTTTGGATAAATCCCAAAGGATGGGACCAAGTGTCCTCAACCATTGTGCACCAAGAGCGGCATCGTAACCTTCCAAAGGGAGAAGGTAGAAGTCACCAGTGATGGCCATTCCTTGTAGCCTTAAACTCACACCTTAGCATTTACCAAGACTTGGTAACTTTTCTCCACTAGCAACTATGACATCAAATTGTCTTGCAGCATCACATTTTAACCCCAATTTTTTAACTATTTTTTCACTTAAAAATAATGGGTGCTACCTGAGTCCACCAAGATAAAGATGACTTGCTTCTTGATGTTTCTTTTTACTCGCATGGTTTGTGGGCTTTGGGTCCTAATTATAGCATGTAGGGAGATCTCTAGTATTGCTTCGTTTTCCTTATTCCACGACATCAACATCTTTGCTTTCATCGTTACACTCCTCTTCCTAGGACCAACACCCTTCAATGAGAAAAAGCTATTTACATGTATGGCATGGACAAAATTTATCATCGCAGTTGAAATATAACCCCTTGTCACGCCTCTCTTTGAGTTCTGTTGGTGTCAACTTTATAATAGGTGGGATTGATGATCATTGGGGACTCGAAATTTGAAGTGGAACATTCTTTGCTTCAAGTGGATTAAATTTGCGAATAGATTGATGCTTGGCTTCATAGAGGCGTGCAAGACTGATGGAAGTTGAAAGAGTGGTTAGTCTTGAAACCATGACATCAACACGAATGTTCTCCTTAAGTCCACTAACAAAGCATCCCACTTGTTGTTGAGGAGACAATTTCTCACATCTGCTCAGCAATCTCTCAAACTGAATTTGATACCCCCTCACAGATCCTGTTTGTTTCAGCTTAGTCAAATCATCAAAGAAAACATCATATTGAGTGTGATCATACCTGCCATGTAAGCCTTCCTTAAGTATGTTCCAGTTGACACCAGTATGCTCTTCCTTTAACAATTGATACCAAAGTTAGGCCTCTCCTTCTAAATGGTAAACAACCAATGGTACAATGGAAAAGTATAACGTAGTAGTTGTAGCATAGCTTTGGGGTGTCGATTCCACAGGGAAAAGCGATCTACAACAGAAAAGTGCAAACCTTAACACGGACGATAACAATCAAGTGAGAAGATATGAATGATGAAGTAATTGTGTAAATAGATTGAAATATATGATAAAGAAACAACAAGGTTCTAGGAATCCTCCTTAGGTTCGTTGCCTTATTCCAATCTTGATTCAATTGTTTTATCTTGATTGCAAGTTTCACATCCCAAACAAGCAATCGGCAAATATTCAAGTAAAGCACATATAAATCCTAATGTAATTGATATGAATTACTCTTACTTTCGATTTAAGCACACATGACCTATCCTATAGGTTTATCAAGAACGACAATATATCTTAAAGACAATATCGCAGTAATGGACAAACCTAAAAGATAAATCTACCGGACTCAATCACATCCAATAATCTTGACATAATAAGAACATGACTAGACTTTTATCAAAGATAAAGATACAATCACCGAATTAAGAGAAAATCCTTTAATTAGATAAAAGAGTAACACATAACAATGTTTTGACAATAAATCCCTAACTACAACTGAATCAATAAAGGAAAATAAGAACAACTACACCTAGGGATTCATCCCTTCGCCTTACTTGGTGATTAGTTCGTCATGAAGTTCATGGTTGAATACTTTGATGGAGGAGAGTGTGGTAGCCTTCTTGAGTTTTCAGACTTCAAAAGATGTTCTCTCTTAAACCCTAAGTGATCTATTTATAATACAAAAGGTCCAAGGGTGTTTTAGGGTTTAAACAATGATTAAAGTCCTAATAAGGACACAACTCGGATAAAGGGATCGTGTGGGCGCCCCGGCTCTCACTTTCTTGCGCCGCAGCCCTGCTTGATTTTTGGCTGGAGGGCCTTCTGGGCACCGCTACCCTACCTAGTCCAGGCCGCAGCTCTGGCTGATGGTCTTCTTGGCTCTTTTAAATTAGCTTCTGGGGGCCGCCACTCTCAGTAGTCCAGGCCGCGGCTCTCATTGGTTGGTGGAGGTTCTCTTCGTTTTATCCTTCCGCAACCACTCTTTCACCTTGATATGCATGGAATCTTAGTGCTTCAAGAAATGATAGTTTTTCCATCTCTTTTAAACACCAAGTACCTGAAAATGCACCGAAATAAGTCAATGATTCAAGAATATCACTTTAGAGTTATTAAGGTATAAAAGTGTAATTAAAACCTAGATCAACCCTAAAATTCCAACAATTAAGTACTGTTAAGATGCATTTGATGACTCTCATCACAACCCCCAACTAGCTTATTGCTAGTCCCTAGCAATTCAAGTGAAAACAAGAGATGAATTATATGGTAGGAATCAAAACAAAGTAAAGCAATGCTAGTGTTAAACCAAGAGCAATTTACTTTTTGTCTTAGAAATTGCACATAATATACAACACATAGAATCATTAAATATCACTTAAGTCCAAAAGTAATCCAAACATTAATCCTAAAATTATTATCGACTCTTAACATCCATCTTACCATAATCCATTAATCCGAACACCCGAATGATTTTATGCATGACAGTCATGAATACAAGTCTTAGCCTCTAAAATATTTAATTTGCGTGACATCAATCACAAAAACAAGCTCCAGAGGATCACTTTTCAAATCACTCTCCACTATTGTAGAAAAATCACACCACCTTGGATCAATAGGTCTTTAAATAAGCTTGTAATGTTAGGCTAAGGTAGAGGTTAAGAAAGAACGGGAAGGATTCAACAAGTAAAAGAACTCAATCTCTTAGTTTTCAAACACAACCACTTTAAGCATTGGATAACCTTACTTCAACACCTAACACTTTCAACCATTTTTCGAGCATTTCTCCCAATAAATCACCACTTTTTTTTTCTTTTCTTCTTTCTTTGCCATAATTCACTTATTTTTTTATTTTTTATTTTATTTTGGCGTAAGACCATTCACCTCCTCTTTCATTCTTTTCTTTTCTTTTCTTTTCCACAACCCCCAACTTATCTCTTTTAATATACTTGGGTTATGGTAGTAATAGTTTTTTTTTTTTTTTTTTTTTCATATTTCCATCCTTATTCATTTTAAGTGCTTCTCAATAGATGTGTACAACTATGTTCTTTTAAAAGAAGGGTAGGGATAAAATATTTTTAGGCTCATAAGGGTAAGTAAATGGGTTTTCGAAAGAAACAAGGCTCAAATTCTTTTTCAAGAAAAAGGCTCAAATAGGTGACTAGTGATAGATATAGCAAGGATAAGTTTGAAAGGCTCAAACGGTCCAAAAATGGCCTATATCATATCCTAAGTAGCGTGCATTCTAGGAATTTTCTTTAAGTGATTATCAAATAAGTTCTAGAGCTTGTCGAGACCGCAAAAGTATTCATAAAGCAATCACACAAGCATATGTTTGAAAGGCTCAAACGACCCAAAAATGGCCTATATCATATACTAAGTAGTGTGCATTCTAGGAATTCGCCTTAAGTGATTATCAAATAAGTTCTAGAGCTTGTCGAGACCACAAAAGTATTCACAAAGCAATCACACATAAAACTTCTCTAAATGTTTTTAGACTAATCATGCAATCTTACCACAAACTAGAGTCTCAAACCAAATGAAGATTGACACTTAAATTATTCTCAAACCGAAGCAAGATTTAACTTCTTCTAAATGTTGTATGCTATCTCAATTAAGCTTATATCATTGACATGTGAATTAACTCTAAGGCTAAACACAAAGCATGCTAAAAACAAACACAAAGGGAAAATGACACCAAGCAGTTCAAAAGAAAAAGAAATATGTTTCCTCCACCCCCAACTTAAAAATAACATTGACCTCAATGTGAAAGAAAAGGTAAAGGAAACTCCCTTTGTAAGAAAAAGTGCACACAAGGTGAAAATTGTGCACCATCATGTGAACTGCATGCTGTTCTTATCGCTGAAATTTTGATCTACAACATAGAACAAAACAAACAAAAAGAAAACAACTGCGGTGTAACATTAAGATTCCCACCGTATGTTAGGCTAGCACATCAAATGGAGAGAAATAACTAAAAAAGAAAAATAAAGTACGAAAAATAAAATAACGAAAAGAAAAACACAATAAATGTTAGTATAGTTATTCGATAATAAAAACAAAAGAAAAGTGGACAAACAAGGGATAGAACCCAAAACTAATCCTCTATGTCATCATGCTCTTCCTCATTCTCTTCATTTTCTTCATTCTCTTCACCTTCCTCAGGAGTTAGATCAAAAGAGGAACCTGGATAGGGTGGCAAAGTGGGAAAGTGATCCATGTCACAACCAGTAGCGAAGGCAAGGTGTTAGTACATCTGACCAAAAGAAAAGTACACCCCCGCTTGATAATTAGATTGCCTAGCCAAGAAGCGTTCTTGACAATCAAAACTATCATGCAAGAATTTCTTATGCTCATCAGAATGAATCTCTAAACGCTCAAGGCGCTCTGCAACAGTGACATGCCTAGGGGGAGGAGGGGCTGCAATTGCTGCTCTCCCTCCTGGAACTGGTGGCCTTGAGGCTTTAATTACATTGAGCATGCTATCATCGATGGGTTTTTTAGGTTGCTGGGCTTCCTCATCAGGATTGTACTGGACTCCAGCTTGGATGCATAATTGGGTAATTAAGGAAGGGAAGTACAATCCAAGCTTTTGTTGCGCAGTGTGTATGATAGAATTGAATATGATCTGGCCCACATCAATAGTCATGCCCATCAAAATGGCATAAATCAACACAGCTCTCTCAACAGTAAGGTCACTATAGTGCATGGCAGGCATCAATCTCTGATATACAAAATATTGCTAAGCTCGAGCATTGACAGCCAGAGAAGTACAGGCAAGGTTATAGGGGTATCACCCGCCATTTTTCCATGAAGTTCCCGGAATACAAAGAGTACTGAAAATTTCTTCATAATTAATATTGGACGCATATGCAATATTCTCACTATTTTCTATGTCAGGTAGCCCATAGAATCTATTTATAGACGTGCTGTTAAAAAAAACTGTTTTTCTTCTCACCCTCACCTTACCATTCCTATGTTCGTCTGCATTAGCGTAGAATTCTCTAACCACATTTGTGAGGGAATGAGATGGCTGTCTAGAAAATGTACCCCAATGCCTATCAATAATCATTCTAAACAAGGCTGGGTTCCCCCTCTCTGTGATATTGAATCCTTTATCAGGAATGGGTTTTCTAGTGTTCATCATCCTAACATATCTCTCACTAGCCTCAAAACTAACAAATTTGCTCTCATTATACTCTTGAGCTTGTTTCCCCCTTGATCTCTTAGGTTTAGGCGCCATTTGAATCAAATTTGTAGAACAATATAACTAATTCAAAATCAATCACCCAAATAGCACAAATGAACAACAAAGAGAAGAAATTCGTCTTACTTGATTCCCAAAATTGGAGGGAAGAAGGAGTACCCACCAACTTGAAGTTTTCTTGATGAACCCAAAATTCTCTTGGTACCAAGCTTTTTGGAGAAATTTCCAACAAAATCTGCAATATTAGCGCAAAATCCTCCAAGAAATGATGTTAGAATCAAGAAATTTTGAGTAAAAGTGAGTTGGTAAGTGAGGGTTTGGAGAAAGGATGAGAGAGAGAGAAAGGGGCTGCTGTTTTCGTAAGGTAAAAATGAAGGACAACTGCAGAATTGGGGTTTAAAATAGTCCAGATTTTGTTTTTGGTGCAGAATAGGTAGCAGCTAGTGCCGCGGCTCGGCTTAGTGAGCGCCGCGGCTTGAAGGCGTGGGCATATCTGCAGGGATCCTGGGCGGTGCGGCGCAGCTGCAGCTGGGGTGCGAAGCAGGCTGGGGCAAGATGGGCCTAATGCTGTGGGGTGAGGCGAACCTTGGGCTGGGCCGAGGCGCACGGGCTGCTTGGACCTGTTTCTAGTTTAAGACTTGTTTGTTGCCAAAAGGAAAAAAATAAAATAAAATAAGCCAAATAAGAATAATTCTTAAACTAAAAGTTAAAATTAAAATTAACTTAACTAAACAAACAAAACAAAATAAAAATGTACCTGTGTGATGTGGTCAAGGTGAATAGATGGGATCCATAAGCGGAATGTCTTCCACTTCCGGATCTTGCCTATCGATTAAGACTTTAAGGCGTTGACCATTTAATTTAAAAATCCGACCATCTTTAGTATCCTCTATTTCTACTGCCCCATTTTCAAAAGCATTCTTTACTACAAAAGGGCCGGTCCACCTCGACCAAAGTTTTTCAGGATGCTTATGGAGTCTAGAATCGTATAGGAACACCCGATCATTAGGCTTGAATGTTTTTCTCAAAATATTTTTATCATGAAACAATTTTATCTTTGCCTTATAGATTCTAAAGTTCTCATAAGCATCATTTCTTAACTCCTCTAACTCGGTCAACTGATATTTCCTAAGCTTAACCGCCTCTCCTATGTCAAAATTAAAAGACTTGATGGCCCAATAAACTTGATGCTCGAGCTCCACAGGAAAATGGCAAGGTTTTCCAAAAAACAAGCCTATAAGGTGACATACCTAAGGGAGTTTTGAAAGCTGTACGGTAAGCCCAAAGCGCATCAACTAGTCTCAAAGACCAATCCTTGCGATACGGGTTGACCCTTTTTTTTCTAGAATTTGTTTAATTTCCCTATTTGCAAGTTCTACTTGTCCACTAGTCTGAGGATGGTAGGCTGTGGAAATTTTATGTAACACCCCATATTTTCTCATCAAAGCTTCAAAAGAACGGTTGCAAAAATGTGTACCTCCATTACTAATTATAGCACGTGGTGTACCAAATCGAGATAACACATTTTCTTTGAGAAATTTAATTACCGTTCTATTATCATTGCTTCGGCAAGCTGCTGCCTCTACCCACTTTGATACATAATCTATTGCCACGATGATATATTGGTATCCGAAGGAAGGAGGAAAAGGTCCCATAAAATCAATGCCCCAACAATCGAAAAATTTCGATCACTAAAATTGGGTTTAAGGGCATCATATTACGACGAGACATAGCTCCTAACTTCTGACACTTTTCACATGAGTGACAATAGATGTTTGCATCTTTAAACAAGGTAGGCCAATAAAATCCACACTGCAAAATTTTTGCAGTGGTTTTTTCATTGAAAAGTGGCCTCCACAAGATTGGGAGTGACAAAATTCCAAGGCGTTGGCAATCTCTTCATTAGGGATGCAACACCTTAAATTTGGTCAGGGCAGTACTTGAAAAGACAGGGATCATCCCAATAAAAATTATGTACCTCATTCAAGAACTTCCTCTTGTATTGAGCGCTCTAATCCATTGGTATCTCACTGGTAGCCAAATAATTCACAATATGAGTAAATCATGGTAGAGAAGTAACACAGAGTAATTGCTCATAGGAAAAATCATCCTTGATTGGCATGTCGTCAGAGGTGTCCTCAAATGTGAGCCTAAGAGATGGTCGGTCACTACATTCTCTACTCCTTTCTTGTCTTTGATGGTGATTACGCCCAAAACATAACGGGATAGTTGTAGTACAGTTTTGGGGTGTTGATTCCACAGGGAAACAAGTTAATTACAAAGAAGGTGTAAACTTTAACTCAAACGATAAAAGATTAAATGAGAGAATCTGAGTTGTGAGCAAATTGTGTAAATAGATTGAATAATATAAATAACAAACGACAAGGTTCCAGAAATCCTCCCTAGGTTCGTTGCTCTAATCCTAACTTGATTCAGTTGTTTTTATCTCGATTACAAGTTTCACATCCCAAACAGGCAATCGGAAAATATTCAATTAAAGCACATTTATAAATCCTAATGTAAGTGTTATGAAATCTTCTTTACTTTCAAGCAAACATGACCTAACTTATAAATTATCAAGAGACGATAATATATCTAAACAACAATACTGCAGCAATGGACAAATCTATAAAATCACACCCAAACAAGTACACATAAGAAAAACATGACTGAACTTATATGGAAAAGAAGCATGCAATCACCAGAGTAATAATAAATCTACTAATTAAATTAAGAATAAAACATAACAATGTTTAACGAAAATAATTCTACTACAACTGAATCAAATAAAGAAAAATAAGAACAACTACACCTAGGGATTCATTCCTTCGCCTTGCTTGGAGACTAGCCAGCCATGGGGCTCATGCTTCCTTGAGTTGCCTCTGGCCTCTCAACGATCATCCTCAGCTTGCCCTCCAAATTTATACTTCGGGTTCCTCCTAAAGGCCCTCGAGATTCATCCCCGATTGATCGATCAAAGCTGAAGTGGAGGGGGTCTTATATAGGCAAGCTCCCGGAATGCTATGTGTTTTCTGACCGATGTGGGATACTACCCAAGTGCGATCGATCGCAGCTTTAGGGCGCTCAATTGCATGTGCACTCGATCATAGATTGTTGTGCTCGATCGCAGTTGTGCTGCAGAGTACTTCTTGGTCGATGTGGGGCTTGTGCGCTCGATCGCACTGCTTGTGTGCTCGATCGCACTGCTTGTGCGCTCAATCGCTTGTGCATTGTAGAGTACTTGGTCGATGTGGGATATGCACTCAATCGCACTGCTTGTGCGATCGATTGCAATACAGGCAGCAGCCCATCATGTCCTTCCAGAAGCATGGGATCTTGGCCTTTTAAGCAACGATCGTTTATTTTTCTCTTTTAAACTCGAAGTACCTGAAAATTGCACTGAAATAAGTCAGTGGTCCAATAATATTAATTTAGAGTTATTAACACATAAAAGCATAATAAAGACCGAGATCAATCCTAAAATGCTAACAATTAACCACTGTTGAGAAGCATTTTATGATTCTCATCACAACCCCTAACTAGCTTATTGCTAGTCCCTAGCAATTCAAGCGAAAATAAGAGATGAATTCTATAGTGCGAGCTAAAAACAAAGTAAAGCAATGCTAGCGTTGAACCAAGAATAATTCACTTTTTGTCTCAAATATTGCACATAACATACGGCACATAGAATCATTAAATTTCACCTAAGTCCAAAAGTAATCCGAACATCAATCTTAAAATCGTTATTGACTCTTAACATTCATCTTACCACAATCCATTAATCCGAACATCCGAATGATTTTATACATAAGATTCATGAATACAAGTCTTGACCTCTAAAACATGATAAATTTCATGACATCAATCACAAAAACAAGCTCCATAGGCACACTTTTCAAATCACTCTCCACTATTGTAGAAAAATTACACTACATTGGATCAATAGGTCTTTAATAAGCTTGTAACGTTAGGCTAAGGTAAAGGTTAAGAAGGAATATGAAGGATTCAACAAGTAAAGGAACTTAATCTCTTAGTTTTGAACACAAATCTTTAAGCACTGGATAACCTTACTTCAATACCCAACTCTTCCAACCATTTTTCAAGCATTTCTTTCAACAAATCACCATTTTTTTTTTCTTTCTTCTTTCTCCGCCATAATTCAATTTTTTTATTTTTTATTTTGGCACATAACCATTCACCTTCTTTTTCATCATTTTTTTTTCTTTTCCACAACCCCCAACTTATCTCCTTTAATGTACTTGGGTTGTGGTAGTGATATTTTTTCATATTTCCACCCTTACTCCTTTTAAGTGCTTCTCACAACATGTGTATGACTAAGTTCTTTTAAAAGAAAGGTAAGGATAAAATATTTTTAGGCTCATAAAGGTCAGTAAATGGTTTATCGAAAGAAACAAGGCTCAATTTTTCTTTTCAAGAAAAAGGCTCAAATAGGTGACTAGTGATAAATATAGCAATGGTAGGTTTGAAAGGCTCAAACGGTTCAAAAATGGCCTATATCATATCCTAAGTAGTGTGTATTCTAGGAATTCGCCTCAAGTGATTATCAAGTAAGTTCTAGAGCTTGTCAAGACCACAAAAGTATTCATAAAACAATCACACATAAAATTTCTCTAAATGTTTAAAACTAATCATACAATCTTACCACAAACTAGAGTCTCAAACCAAATGAAGATTGATACTTAAATTAATTTCAAACTAAAGCAAGATTTAACTTTTTCTACATGCTATCTGCTATCTCAATTAAGTTTATATCATTGACATGTGAATTAACTCCAAGGCAACCACAAAGCATGCTTAAAACAAAAAGAAACATGGCACCAAGCAGTTGAATGATATGCAATAAGAAATGTATATCTTCCACCCCCAACTTAAGATAAGCATTGTCCTCAATGAAAAAGCAAAAGTTAAGGAAACTCCCTTTTTAACCAACGGTGCGTGGAGTTGAAAGTTGTGCACACAACACAATAATAATAATAAACAAGAAAAAAGAAATATGGAAAACAATAAAAATAAAAGGATACATTGTGGATTGCCTCCCATGAGCGCTAAGTTTTACGTCTTCAGCCAGACACCCTTATTTCCTCCTAGAAAGACATAGGTTGAATGCACCCGCCACTGCTTCATTGCCAAATTCAGTCCTTCTATGCTTGGGAGGGGCCTCAAGGATGTCATCAGTAATATCCGCAAATTTTGGCTCGATATGTGCTCTGCTGAAGCCATGGGTGGGGGTGGACTCCAATGGATTAAGATGCTGGACCTTTTCCATGAATGAGTCCATTGTGTATGCTTGGTGGCTTTCGTCCACATCCTCTGATTTCTTCGTTGTTGGGATGTGTATGGACTTACCACTTACTGTCTTAATGCCATTCACCTCCTTCAAATTCTGTTATGCCAGGTGCTGACCATGGGATGTGGACTGAGCTTGAGCAGGGAATTTACCTCTCTCAGTCACACTCAAGTAGCTCATCAACTTGGTCATTTGGCTCTTTATCTCCTTATGTTCTTCAACAACATGCACAATTAACGATTCAAGCTTTTATTAGTCTTACCCTGTGCCTCAATAAAAGCATGTAAAGTGTCTTCTAAAGAACTCCTAAAAGACACAGGTGCATGATATGGAGCAGAATATGAGCTAGGGGGTTGTGCAAGCTGCTGATTTTCAGATTTCCAACTGAAAGTGGGGTTATCGCGCCATCCCGAATCATAGGTATTAGAGAAGGGTGTAAAAGGCTTCGTGTACATGCCTAAGGCATTACATTGTTCCTTATACATCCCTCTCATATCAGCAAATGTGGGACACTCTTGGGCGAGATGGTCTACCCTGCCACACACAAAACATGGTTCAAAAGATTTTGCATGATTGACCACGTGTGTTGGCTTTGAGCTTTTAGTCTTTAATGCCTCTAGTTCCCTAGTGAGCATCTCGACCTTGGCCTTAAGGTTATCATCTTCCCTAAGATGGTAAATTCCACCACCATTTGGGTTCCCTATAGGTCGCGACCTATTTATGCTTTCAGTAGCACTAGGTCCAGTCCAAGTGTGAGCTTTTTCAGCAAGCTCATTGAGGTACTCTATGGCTTCATCAGGATCTTTCTCCAAGAACCCACCATTACACATCATCTCTACGCATTGGCGCTCTCTATATGTAAGTCCCTCATAAAAATAGCTCACCAAGTGCCAACTCTCATACCCATGGTGAGGGCACATACTCAATAACTCCTTAAATCTTTCCCAAGACTGATATAAGGTCTCACTATCCTTTTGTGCAAAGGTGGAGATTTGCCTTTTCAAAGCATTGGTCTTATGTTGGGGAAAGTATTTATTAAAGAAATCCCTAGTCATCTCAGTCCACGACCCAATAGATCGTGGTCTTAGTGAGTATAGCAAACTCTTAGCTCTATCTTTCAAAGCGAAAGGAAAGAACTTAAGCCTCACAATGTCATCGGTTTCATCTTGACTATGAAAAGTCGTGACTACTTCCTCAAACTCTCTAATGTGCACATATGGGTTTTCATTATCCAAGCCATAAAGTGAAGGGAATAATTGAATCATCCCTGGTTTACGATCTAATTGGCGAGTATTGGCTGGAAACATGATGCATGATGGTGTGGCTGTGCGTGTAGGGTGGAGGTAATCCTGAAGTGTCCTAGCAACATTCTCATTATGGTTATCGGCCATGTTAACAGAATCCTCTAAATTCTCACTTGGGTTTCCATTATTGGTTGATCTAGGCGAGGTTTCACTATCAGACTCGGAAGGAGAGGGTAATTCTAGTTCAGGTCCTCTAATGAATCTACCTCACAGATCTCTCAGTCTAAGCATACACCAAATGAATCAGAGGGGAAATAAATAAAACAAAATAAATTATAAAATCAAAACTAAGGTAAAAGAACAATATTACCGTATTTACAAACTGCTGAAAAGAAAAATATTTACAATTCTTCTATCATCATGTCAAAAGTTGACAATCTTCTTTGTATTTAAGTGTGTT
Source organism: Bretschneidera sinensis (assembly GCA_023935145.1). Lineage (NCBI taxonomy): Eukaryota > Viridiplantae > Streptophyta > Magnoliopsida > Brassicales > Akaniaceae > Bretschneidera > Bretschneidera sinensis. The sequence continues at coordinate 56,777,716 of CM043702.1, read as the reverse complement.
TCCCCGGCAACGGTGCCAAAATTTGATTACCCCCAAAGTATAACGCGGTTGTTGTAGCACAGTTTTGAGGTGTCGATTCCACAGGGAAACAAGTTAATTACAAAGAAGGTGTAAACTTTAACTCAAACGATAAAGATTAAATGAGAGAATCTAAGTTGTGAGAAAATTGTGTAAATAGATTAAATAATATAAATAACAAACGACAAGGTTCAGGAAATTCTCCCTAGGTTCGTTGCTCTAATCCTAACTTGATTAAGTTGTTTTTATCTCGATTTCAAGTTTTACATCCCAAACAGGCAATCGAAAAATATTCAATTAAAGCACATTTATAAATCCTAATGTAATTGTTATGAAATCTTCTTTGCTTTCAAGTACACATGACCTAACTTATAAATTATCAAGAGACGAAGATATATCTAAACAACAATACTGCAGCAATGGATAAATCTATAAAAGAGATCTACTGGACTCAATCACACCCAAACAGGTACACATAAGAAAAGCATGACTGAACTTATATGGAAAAGAAGCATGCAATCACCGGAGTAATAATAAAACATAACAATGTTTAACGAAAATAATTCTACTACAGCCGAATCAAATAAAGAAAAAAAAGAATAACTACACCCAGGGATTCATCCCTTCGCCTTGCTTGGAGACTAGCCAGCCATGGGGCTCATGCTTCCTTGAGTTGCCTCCGGCCTCTCAATGATCATCCTCAGCTTGCCCTCCAAATTTATACTTCGGGTTCCTCCTAAAGGCCCACTGGATTGTTCCTAAAGGCCCTCTGGATTCATCCCCGATTGATCGATCAAAGCTGAAGTGGAGGGGGTCTTATATAGGCAAGCTCCCGGAATGCTATATGTTTTCTGACCGATGTGGGATACTGCCCGAGTGCGATTGATCGCAGCTTTAGTGCGCTCGATTGTATGTGCGCTCGATCGCAGATTGGTGCACTCGATCGCAGTTGCGCTGTAGAGTACTTCTTGGTCGATGTGGGATGTGCGCTCGATCGCACTGCTTGTGCGATCGATTGCAATATAGGCAGCAACCCATCATATCCTTCAAGAAGCATGGGATCTTGGCCTTTTAAGCAACGATCGTTTCTTTTTCTCTTTTAAACTCAAAGTACCTGAAAATTGCACTAAAATAAGTCAGTGGTCCAATATTATTACTTTAGAGTTATTAACACATAAAAGCGCAATAAAGACCAAGATCAGTCCTAAAATGCTAACAATTAACCACTGTTGAGAAGCATTTTATGACTCTCATCAGTCCGCCACTACATTCTCTACTCTTTTCTTGTCTTTGATGGTGATGTCAAATTCTTGTAGGAGTAAGATCCACCGTATTCTTCGTGCCTTGGCATCCTTCTTTGTAAGAAGGTCCTTAAGGGCTGTATGATATGTGAAGATAAGAATAGGAGAACCAATTAAATAAGCACAAAATTTTTCCAAAGCAAATACTACAGCTAGCAATTCTTTTTCAGTGGTGGAGTAATTCATTTGAGCACTATTTAAGGTTTTACTAGTATAGTAAATGACAAAAGGTTTTCCTTCTCTTCACTGTCCAAGAATAGCACCTACAAAATAGTCACTAGCATCACACATGATTTCAAAAGGTAAATTCCAATTAGGTGACTGCATTATAGGTGCTGAAGTAAGCTTGCCAATTAGCATTTTAAAGGCCTCTTGACAAGTCCACTCAAATGGAACATCTTTAACTAGGAGGGCACATAGTGGTCTAGATATGTTGGAAATTTTTTGTATGAACCTCCTATAAAAACCAGCATGACCAAGGAAAGATCTTACATCCTTTATTGTCTTAGGTTTGGGCAATTTAGAGATTAATTCAATCTTAGATTGATCAACCTCTATCCCCTTAGAAGAAACAATATGTTCTAAGATAGTACCGGATGGTACCATAAAATGGCAATTTTCCCAATTTAAGACTAATTCCTTTTCCTCACAACGAATCAACACCCTTTCTAAATTCATTAAGCATGTATCAAATGAAGATCCAAAAACAGTTAGGTCTTTTATAAAAACCTCCATGGAATTTTCAACCATGTTACTAAAAATGCTCATCATGCAACATTGAAAAGTGACAGGGGCATTACACAATCCAAACGGTATTTTACGAAAATGTGCCAGCTGCTGGTTTTCAAACTTCCAGCTGAAATTGGGGTCATTGCGCCATCCCAGATTATAGGTGTTAGAGAAGGGTGCAAGAAGCTTCTTGTACATGCCTAAGGCACTATATTGTTCCTCATACATCCCTCTCATATCTACGAATATGGGGCACTCTTGAGCGGGATGATCTACCCCGCCACACACAAAACATGGTTCCGAAGATTCAGCATGATTAACCACGTGTGTTGGCTTTGAGCCTTTAGTTTTTAATGTATCTAACTCCCTAGTGAGCATTTCGACCTTAGCTTTTAGGCTGTCTTCTTCCCTAAGATGGTATATTCCACCACTACTTGGGTTTCTTACAGGTCGTGACCTATTGGTGCTTTTAGTAGCACTAGGTCCAGTCCAAGTGTGAGCTTTTTCAGCAAGCTCATTGAGGTACTCCATGGTCTCATCAGGATCTTTTTTTCAGAAATTCACCATTACACATCATCTCTACGAATTGGCGCTCTTTATAGGTAAGTTCCTCATAAAAGTAGCTCACTAAGCGCCAACTCTCATAACCATGGCGTGGACACATACTTAATAGCTCCTTAAATTTCTCCCAAAACTGATACAAAGTCTCATTATCCTTTTGTGAAAAGGTGGAGATTTGCTTTTTTAAAGCATTGGTCTTATGTTGAGGGAAGTATTTATCGAAGAAGACCTGGGTCATCTCATTCCATGTCCCAATAGATCGTGGTATCAGCGAGTATAGCCAACTCTTAGCTTTATCCTTCAAAGAGAAAGGAAAAAACTTGAGTCTCATGATATCATCAGTTGCATCTTGACTATGAAAAGTCGCAACTACTTCCTCAAACTCCCTAATGTGTACATAAGAGTTTTCATTTTCCAAGCCATGAAATGTAGGGAGTAATTGAATCATCCCTGTTTTAAAGTTTTGATGGCGAGTGTTGGCTGGAAACATGATGCATGATGGTGTGGCTGTTCGACTAGGATGTAAATAATCTTTAAGTATCCTAGAAACATTTTCATTAGGGTTTTCAGCCATGTTAACAAAATTTTCCAAATTCTCGTTTAGGTGTACGCTAGGGTTTGATCTAGGCGAGGTTTCAGTAACGGACGAGGAAGGAAAAGAGTAGCTCTACTTCGGGTCCTTTAATGAATCTACCTCATGAATCTCTTGGTCTAAGCATACACCAAATGAGTTAAAAGGAAATAAAATAGAGCAAATAAAGTAAATCAGAAATTCAAAAACTTAAAGAAAGGAACAATAGTACCGTCTTGTCTTAGAGTTGACAATCTTCCTTGTATGTAAGCACGTTTCCCCCGGAAACGACACCAAAATTTGATTACACCCAAAGTATAACGTAGTAGTTGTAGCACAGCTTTGGGGTGTCGATTCCACAGGGAAAAGCGATTTACAAAGGAAAAGTCCAAACCTTAACGCGAACGATAACAAACAAGGGAGAAGATATGAACGATGAAGTAATTGTGTAAATAGATTGAAATATATGATGAAGAAACAATAAAGTTCCGGGAATCCTCCCTAGGTTCGTTGCCTTATTCCAATCTTGATTCAATTGTTTTATCTTGATTGCAAGTTTCACGTCCCAAACAAACAATCGGCAAATATTCAACTAAAGCACATATAAATCCTAATGTAATTGATATGAATTACTCTTACTTTCGATTTAAGTACACATGACCTATCCTATAGGTTTATCAAGAAACAACAATATATCTTAACAACAATATCACAGTAATGGACAAACCTAAAAGATAAATTTACCAGACTCAATCACATCTAATAATCTTGACATAAGAAGAGCATGACTAGAATTATATCAAAGATAAAGATACAATCACCGGATTAAGAGAAAATTCTTTAATTAGATAAAAGAGTAACACATAACAACATTTTGACAATAAAACCCTAACTCCAACTAAATCAATAAAGGAAAATAAGAACAACTACACCTAGGGATTCATCCATTCGCCTTTCTTGGAGATTAGTTTGTCCTAAAGTTAATGGTTGAACACTTTGATGGAGGAGAGTGTGGTAGCCTTCTTAAGTTTTTTAGACTTCAAAAGATGTTCTCTCTTAAACCCTAAGTGATCTATTTATAATATAAAAGGTCCAATGGTGTTTTAGGGTTTAAACAATCATTAAAGTCTTAATTAGGTCATAACTCGGAGAAAGGGATCGTGTGGGCGCCCCGGCTCTCACTTTCTTGTGCCACAGACCTGCCTGATTTTTGGCTGGAGGGCCTTTTGGGCGCCGCAGCCCTGCCTAGTCCAAGCCGCGGCTCTAGCTGATGGTCTTCTTGGCTCTTTTAGATTAGCTTGTGGAGGCCGCGACCCTCATTAGTCCAGGTCACGGCTCTAATTGGTTGGTAGAGGTTCTCTTCGTTTTATCCTTCCGCAACTACTCCTTTACCTTGATATGCATGGAATCTTAGTGCTTCAAGCAATGATAGTTTTTCCATCTCTTTTGAACACCAAGTACTTGAAAATGCACCGAAATAAGTCAATGATTCAAGAATATCACTTTAGAGTTATTAAGGTATAAAAGTGTAATTAAAACCTAGATCAACCCTAAGATTCCAACAATTAAGTACTATTAAGATGCATTTTATGACTCTCATCAACATCTCAATAGGATCTCTTAGAATGTGGTTCGATAGTGATGATCTGAGGAGTATATCATACAATTTTAGGGCTTTTAAGTTTGTTTCTGTGTCTTGAGAATGTAACAAAGTTGCCCATTCATTGGCAAGATTTGCGCAAAATGTAGACAACAATAGTGCTCGGGTGGAGGCTTTTCCGGTATGGCTGGAAAGGGAACTCAAGCATATGATCTGCTCTGTTTGCTAGTTTTGAATGAAGACTTTTTTCCATAAAAAAAGAAAAATTGTTATCAAAATTGTATTAATCAAAATGTTAATATTTGCAATTCATATCAATATCGTTACCGAATTGACTGAACCAAATTATTACTAAATAGAGCATCACTAGATCCTCAACAATCTAAAATTGAAGTGCACAAAATAAATAGGCCATTCCTTGACTGCAAAATTGAGATGGTCCAATTCTCTGCTTTGGGCCATGTAGGTTGATAAAGAAGAATAACGGGTTAGAACTATCCAATTCAAATTAATAACGGGGCATTGTCTTATCCAGTTGATAGAAACATTAACTGCATGAAGCCTTGCACATAGTTGTACGAGCTTCCATATATGACTTCAGCCTATAACATACTGGCCCACTAATTTTTCCATTTCAACGATAATAGGGATGTCAGTGGGTCATGTCGTATCGATCTATAGTTCATACAAAATGGTTTACAGTATTTTTGTGTCGTGTTGTGCTGTGTCGTGTCGGTCCATGAACCTCATAAGTATATATTGAGTTTTTTTACCTTTTGTTAAAAATAGTAAAAGAAAAATTATAAATATTGATTGAATGCTTATAATTATATAAAAAACAATCATTTTATTGATGAAGTTAAATATTACAAATAGTTTAGAAATTGAATAAAAACAACATAAACAAATAACTTAAAAATTACAACTTTCAAAAATATTTTAAATAAATAATATAAAATAAAAAAATAAAATGGTTTACAAATGGGTGAAATATAAAAAACAACTTAAAAATTTAAAAATCATCTTTTGTTAGCTTTGATTTGACAAGAGAAATAACAACATATGAACTCTTTACTTTTCTTATTAGACCAAATTTGATGATTCGATTTTATAAAACTAAAACTACAGTAATTAGTGGTAAGCCAAAATAAAAAATTCCAACAGCATAATGATTTAGTTTGCCAAAATAATTTGGATGTTTTTTTTTTCATCAAGACCTCTTAGTTTAGTGATCACTCAAATGAATATTTCATTTAAAATATTCAAATTCGTGATCTCCTACCTATCAATAAAAAAATTATCTTAGTGAAGAAAACTGATTTTCTAGATGTAATGATTTTTTTTTTCTATATATTGAAAACTCGAATCACAAGTAAAAGAAACTCCATGACTTGACCTCCATCTCTTTTTTGTAAGTTTAGGGTTTATGGTTTGAGCCTTGTCATTACTTTTTTCTTTTTTTTTTTAAATGTAAAGAAAAAAAAAAACAGTGTTAATAACACATTAAACACCATGATACTGCATGCTGGTGCATGCAAAGTGGCAATATTCTATTAAAACGAGCTGTGTTCACGTGTGATTCACATGGATGTAGGTCCATGTACACGTCCTACGTATCACGATTTAATGTCACACATTTCACATCTCTCGATCAACGGCCAAAGATCACACACAGAATTTTAAATTTGAATAATATATGGGCTCCACACGTAAATAATGGTCCATGGTCCACTTATAATGATCAACAAATGCATGGGACTCCTTCGATTTTCAACCCACCAATGATAATTTTGCTCTAAGGGCATATCTTTACAAATCGGGCTTCAGTGTCGTAATCAACCTTATTAAGACAAAATGTGATCCAGTGCTTTGCCGGTGACTTTTCCATCATGTGTGCCCTCTTGTGTGGGTCCCTGCCATGAATCCCCCTTCCCTGTCTGTGGCTAAGGAAACACTTGCTCGGTTGCAAAGAAACATCTCCTCCTAATTAATTATAGAGGCTTTGAATTAGCTAGCCATTGTAGAGGACCGGACTAGTGCAGGTCAAACACGCTTGAGTGGTGGTGGCCCTTTTGGTTGTTAATTTCTTGAAGATCATGATAGTGCTGTTACTAGAATCCACTCTCTCAATATTGGTGGGAAGTTTTGAAATGTGAATATGTATGGATTGTGTGATTGTGATCATGGCTTATTTAAACGATATGGACTCAAAATCATCAAGTCCTAAATCTTTCCTAATGATTGTCATTTCAGTTAAAAGCTCATTACAATCTTGTCCATTTTTCACCACGAAGACCATTTCTTTCTTTTGATTAGAAGACCATTTTTTCATCCTTGTATAGAAGGATGCAATCAGAATCGTTCCAATAATACTATTTTATCAAATTTTAAGTTTCACATAATACATGATAGTTATTATTACATTCCATCTCTAAGAAAATAATGAAAGCTATACTTAAATCACAAAATCTCTATATCGATCTACATTTATTTTTCCGAGTATTTATGATGTCGAAATCTGTATGAATGAGATCACGTCAGCACACGTCAGTTAAGGATCGTGCACATGTCAACCGAGTATTCTAGCACCTGAAAAGAAAAAGTCATTAATTTGGAGAGAATGATCCTTTAATATTTGAGTCAATAACTTTGCTAGAAAAAGAGAGAATGCTAGAAAGATAGAATAATGAATGAGAAAAATGGCATGATTTTATATAGAGTATAGTCCTATCCCAAAGGGAAAATGATAGAGTCCCCTAGTCAGGGTGTCAAGTGAAATTACCGTCTTACCTTGGGTTGAAAATGAATGATCTAGTCTCTTTAGTAGCTAGGTGTCTTTCTTCATTGGCTGCATCATAGGCAGGAGAATACCTATTAATTGACCCTCGATACAACTTTCTATTAGGTGGTGTATTTTGCCTATATCAAATATGAATCTCCTATATTAAAAACAATGTAGTTAAGTATTTAATACATTGATTTAATATCATATATATATGATTACATAAAATAAAAAATTTAAGGGATTTTTTTAATTTGTGTAAATTGTGATTACTTTGTGATTCAAATGAACTTGTATGGACAATGTATTACACCAATTTAACTATATAAAAAAAATCGGACACACACACACACACACACACACACACACACACACATATATATATATATATATATATATATATATATAACACGTACAATTAATGAGAATTATGGTGCATTTGGATTCATGAATTTGAAATGTATGTATTTTTGTTTTAAATTAATTAAAAAAAATACAATTTAAAGATGAGTTTTTACACTATCATTGATGAATTGATCAAATCTTCAAAACTTATGAATTTGAAATACATTTTTGAAATATCACATTTCAAACTCACAAGTTTATGAGTATTAAATTGTAAAAATTGTCACAAAACAATTCATCCCAAAATAATCCATAATAGGATTATAGAATACCCAATACGATATGATTAATTAATAACCTTAAAATGTACCTGATTTGGACTTCATGATGATCACGTAGCGGAATTAGAATATTCTTAGGAAGCCACACGATCAAGAACGTCGAATCTTGAAACGGTTAGTAAAAGGAAAAATAGACTTGATCTTTCCCCTCATTTTTTCTCTTGTTAACTGGCTTCTTGATGAGATAGAAGTATTGTATAGTTATGTTAGAACAGGATGAAGGAGACCTAACCATGAACTTTTATATAGTATCTCAAGGGGCTGCTTATCAAAACCCTAATGAGCTACTACGACCCATATTAACCAGTCCACACTTAACATATGTACATGAGTTAGGTCTAATTAACAAATCACCTTATATGAGCTATCTTTAAGTCTAACCAATAGACCAATCACTTAACTTATTTTTGTCAAAGCCAAAAATTCACATATATTATAAGCCCAACTTTATAGGAAAATTCCAGCATTCTCCCACTTGAGCTACATTATTTGTTGTTAGTTTTGAAAACAAATTTATCATTTTAAAACGACTCTCAGGCTAAGATAACTATAAAACTTCATGGGTGTACACTTTTAAAAAAAAAAATAGTCTAGAAACTACTCCAAGGGTCAATCCGATATAATAAAGCCTTTAACCCCGAATCATGGTAACAACTCCATCATTTAGCGATACAGGACCTTCCATGGTTACATGAGTGGTAGTGTGGCAATAAAATTAACATCCTTATATAATCTCAATATGCTAATGTTACTTGTTGGTCATTATTTTCTCTTCATTAAAATAGCACATGCACATTTTAAGAAAATCTTTATGGTTCTAATACCAAACTTGTGTGTCTCAATAATAACTCAATGTCTCAAGATAATCTTTATGTGTCAAGAGAAATACACACAAGGCTTTAACTTTAAATGAGTGCCCCAAGCCTTTATGCTTAAGACTAACAGTCATAAGACTTCAAACATATATATGTGACATTTCATAACATATGCATCAAATATCACATGCACTACATAATAATATCAAAAACCGTAGAGATATCAACTTGTATATAACTGAATGGCATGTGATATATATTAACCAAAGTACATCACTAGGAGATGTAAGTAACTGAAGTACATCACAAAAAGACATAAATAACTAGAGTATATCATCAACAGATGTAAAAAATAAAGAATAATGTAAACAAATAAGTAAATACAATGCCTCCCACTAACCAAACATATCTATAAGATACCATAAGCCTATTGCATGTCACTTAGTTGCCTTAGGGCAAAGACCATTGGTTAGAGCATTAACAACAAAAGTATCTATTTTATTATTCTTCTTTGTAATGTCACCCTACTTTATTAATTTCCTTAATTGTTAATCGCTTTAATTCCACATGCTTGGACCTTGTGATGTCTTTCATTATTCTTAGAGAGCAACTATTACCATAGTACAACCGTATGGTCCTAACAATAGAGATTACCATGAACGACTTGACAAATTAATTCTTCAATCAAGTAGCTTGTGTGGCAGCCCAAAGCATGCCAAAACTTTAGCTTACTTGACAAAAGAAACAACAATTGTCTATTTGACACTTTTCTAAAATAGCACCTTATGCAACCATAACAATATAATCTAATGAAAACTTTCTTTTATCCTGAAAAATGGTAAAGTTTTTATCTGTATACTCCACCATCTCAAGATTTTTGAGAATCTTTTGTAAACCAGTTTGAAATCATGAGACCTCTTGAGGTATATTCCTTGTAGAGTATTCCTTAGTTTCACTTTAAGGACACTGTATAGTGCTCAATTTGTCACTTTAGGAACTGTAATATTCCCAAGTTTGCTATCACTTGTATATAGAACCTTTCCAGAACATAGTCAATGTATGTCCTCTAAGAGAGTCTTTCCCAATAACAAGGCCTTTCTTTATGGATTTAAATTCTAAAGATAACATATGTCTTTTCAGGATCTTTTATGTTAGAATGTGTTGGACATTTATTTACCTAAATAAATAAGCAAATAATCGTACAGTTTTATTTGCAAGTGCACAAGGTCAACTTAGTACTATAGTGTGCGAATGCAAGATCATCTCCACAGGGATTGGTAAATTTTGATTTAGAATTAGTTTTGCAATAATAAAATAAAAATAAGAGAAATAAATATTGAGTTGGAATTTAATAAAAATAAAGGCGTAGGGACTTGATATCCACTACTAATCATGCTACCACAACAAAACAGTATGCCAATGCTTTACTCATGTCATGAATACCTAATGTTTGTCAACCTAAAGGCATGGTATCTACTCTTTAAGCTATTGATCTCCCTAAGCAACGAGTTAGGCATGGTATTTACTCTAACTCTTTTCTCTCTCAAGGGATTCAGCATGGTGTATACTGAGTTGTTCCTTAAGAGAGCATAAGATCTGTGGAAATCGACAACCACATGGGACCTAGGGCATGGTATCTACTCCCAGTTTCCCATGTTGATTAACCCAAGAATCCGGTGTGGATATCTTTTGTTACTAATGTTAAATGCAGGACTCGGTCATCCGAATTGATTCAACTAACTAATCTATACCACATGCATACGTTGATTAGACACACACATATGAGGAATTTAAATAAAAACAGGTATTAATCAAGTTAAGCAACACAACGTAAATATCGCAAATGTGCCAATACTGAATTTATTTAGTAAACATAATTAGGGCTTCAACCAAGCCCTTACTAAAAGTTTAATTATGTATAATAAAAATAAAGGAAAGAAGAAACCCGAGAGAAAATCCGTCAATTCTCCTCCACAGTTTCCTTCTCCGATCTCCCCGAACAAAAACTAAACTAAAAGGAAGATATGCTCCTTAAAAGGGAGATCTTGTTTCTGTGTTTTACAAGTCTATTTATAGGGTTCTAAGGACACTTGGAAACCCTAATTTCAAAAACAGGACCCGAACTATTATTTCCAAAACAGGTTCTGCCGTTTTTACTGTTCACTACTATACGTGTGCGCTCGATCGCAGCTCCTTTTGTGCTCGAGTACAACCTTCTTCTTGTGTGTGAGTGCAGATTGTGCTCGATCCTGGCTTGGGCACTGGGCACTGGTGCGCTCGATCGCTGCTCCTCTGTGCTTGATCGCACTAAGCAACTGACAGATTTTCCAGATTTGCTCTTTGAGCTCCAAAATGCTTCCTTTTCTCCAAGAACCTATAAAAACCCATAAAACACAGAAGAAAAGTTAAATAGCATAAAATACGCACACTAAGGGCTTAACAAATGTAAATTAAAGGGCTTAAATATGAATATTTAAGCACTTATCACACCCCAAACTTACATATTCTCTTAGAAATACGAAACTTAAAACTAAATGAAAAACAACAAAGATAAATTCAGCATTCATGTTTTATTTAAAAACTTGGGTTGCACAGAAAACCATGATGATAGTTCATGAGTAAGCTTATAATAAAAATACATTTTTGTAATGAATAAGGATTTTAAAAGTTCATGTTACTTATACAAGGCTAGTTTAAGGCATCACAAGTTGACTTAGTGTATGTGGTGGATTAGAACATAAAAGATGGAACTTCCAAATATTTCTAATGTATAGTGTTTCGGTGTCCAAACCTTCATCGAATTCCTTATTAGACGAAACAAAAATGGTATAGTTTTTACTTCTTTTCTTTTTCTTTCATCATGAGATCTTTGCCATGTTGAGTTCCCTTAAGCTTTCTAATTAACCCTTGTAACGAGTGTTTAGAAAATGACTCCCAAACCATATGGTTCTAGGGCATTAGGTGTGAAGACACCCCTAAGAATTTATTAACTCGAGTAAAAAGGGCTATGAAACTAACAGGTCTTAATGCTTCCAAGCAAAAATCTCTACCTTTTGACGTGAACACTCACTGCTTACTGAGGCAAGAGGTCCAGTTACTCAGCGAAACTTTTATAATCATTAAATGCTTAATCTCCAATTTTGACGTGAACACTTAATGCTTACTAAGGCAAGAGGTCCAGTTTCTCAGTGGAAATTTTATTTAATGATTATTAGGAGCATTTTATTTTCTCTTTTTGCATGATGGACATTTTTCTCTTTATTTGTCTATGCCAAAATGTTTATCTAACAAGTTATTTGATTACGGTTAAGTCATGGAAACATATTTATTAAAATTACATGTTATACCCCACACAAATGCGTGCTAATATACTCGTATCAAATCTGGATCAAACTCGTGAATTCTTAAGTGCCTTGAGGTAGGTAACTAACTTTTAAAAATCTTATTTCTAGACTATGTGTTCTAGATTTTAAGATTACTAATGAAGTTTTATCATAATATTTGTTGTAAACAACCAAATTTTTTTTTCATTAAATATGAATGTGTCTCCCATACCCTCAAACTTAAATTACACATTGTCCCCAATGTGTGAATAACATGGAAATATCTGACCTGGGAGATGGAGAATTAGCTGGGTCGGCATGGCTAATAGCATACCCCCAAACTTGAACGGATGCACATATTGTCCCTAAAAAAGAAAAACTAACGTAATACGGGAAAACAAAAAGTACTAAAAATAAATAAATAACAATAAATATGTAAACAATAAAAATAAAAGGATAAGCTGTGGGGTGCCTCCTATGAGTGCTATGTTTAACGTCTTCAGCTGGACCAAGCCGTATTCTTCCCCAAAACTAAGATTGGCAGCAACTAGTACAGGTAGTGTCTTATTCTCTCCCATATAAGCACAAGTCAAATGCTTCGGTAGTTGCTTCAACTCCAAATTTGGTGCTAGACAATAGAAGGGAAAAAAGTAGTATTAGTAGGCACAATAATTTCAAATGGATCGGTATACTTACTTGGATGCTTTGGAGTGGCCTCAAGAAGGTGCACAGTTTCAATGATGTCATTAGTAACATCCTCAGATTTTGGCTCAACATCTGATCCTTTGAAACACTGGGTGAGGGTGGTCTCTAACGGATCAATGTGATGGACGTGAAAAACTTGCTCAACAACACCTTGTTGTCGTTCACTCAGCTCTTTAGCCAATTGCCCCACTTGTACTTCCAATCTTTGAATGTCTTGTTCATGCCTTGCAGTGGTTTGTCTTATCTCAGTCCGAAATTGCCTTTCCTCTGCCATAAACTGATCTTGTGAGGTCATCAATTGTTGTTGCTGAGTTGCCAACTGTATCACAAGACTCTTTAGGTCGCTTTTCTTTGATTCAGGAACTGAGTGGGCTGCTTGTTGGGAGTTCCTTTGTTTCCCTTGAAAGTTCAAGGCATTTTGATCGTTGCTCCATGAGAAGTTGGGGTGAGTCTACCATCCATGATTATAGGTATTTTGCATATATATTGTAGTTGTTCGATCCCACATGATTTGCTTGCTCTTGATCTGCAGATGAATATAAAGGGAAAGTGTCAGCAATGTGATCAAAACGAGAACATATAGTACATACCTGGAGTTGTTTGGCTCGTGGGCTAGGTGAGATGTTTTGAGCAGTCATGGCTTTTATAAGATATCTAGCTTCCTCTCCATAGCAGCTAGATAAGCATAACTAGCTTCTGCCATTGGTGCTTCTCCTTCGAATGAATTAGTTGAAAAGCTTCAGTGTAGCAGTTTCAATACTGCTTCTCGGGTACTCTCTAGAGCTTTTACACTCGAACGCACCAAGAACAGCGCTCGATCGCACTAGGATTACGCTCGATCATACTGGGATTGCGCTCGATCGCAATGAGGACAAAAACTCCTCCTCTGCACACCTGAAAAAAACAGAAAACGAAAAGAAGGAATAAATCTGATTTTTGATAAAAATAAAAATAAAACGAAACAGAATAAAATAAAATAAAATAAAAACTAACAAAAATAATTCCAAAAAGAAATTTAGCACAATCTCCAGCAACAGCGCCAAAAACTTGTTGAATGTTTATTTACCTAAATAAATAAGCAAATAATCGTACAGTTTTACTTGCAAGTGCACAAAGTCAACTTAGTAGTATAGTGTGCGAATGCAAGATCATCTCCACAAGGATTGGTAAATTTTAATTTAGAATTAGTTTCGCAATAATAAAATAAAAATAAGAGAAATAAATATTAAGTTGGAATTTAATAAAGATAAAGGCGCAGGGACTTGATCTCCACTACTAATCATGCTACCACAACAAAACAGTATACCAATGCTTTACTCATGTCATGAATACCTAATGTTTGTTAACCTAAGGGCATGGTATCTACTCCTTAAGCTATTGATCTCCCTAAGCAACGAGTTAGGCATGGTATCTATTCTAAATCTTTTCTCTCTCAAGGGATTCAACATAGTGTATACTGAGTTTTTCCTTAAGAGAGCATAGGATCTGTGAAAATCAACAACCACACGGGACCTAGGGCATGGTATCTACTCCTGGTTTCCCATGTTGATTAACCCAAGAATCCAGCGTGGATATCTTTTGTTACTAATGTTAAACCCAGGACTCAGTCATCCAAATTGATTCAACTAACTAATCCATACAACATGCATGCATTGATCAGACACACACATATGAGGAATATAAATAAAAACAAGTATTAATCAAGTTAAGCAACACAACGTTAATATCGCAAAGGCGCCAATACTGAATTTATTTAGTAAACATAATTAGGGCTTCAACCAAGCCCTTACTAAAAGTTCAAGTACACATAATAACAATAAATGAAAGAAGAAACCTGAGAGAAGAGTCGTCAATTCTCTTCCACAGTTTCCTTCTCCGATCTCCCCGAACAAAAACTAAACTAAAAGGAAGATATGCTCCTCAAAAGGGTGATCTTGTTTCTGTGTTTTACAAGTCTATTTATAGGGTTCTAAGGACACTTGGAAACCCTAATTTCCAAAACAGGACCCGGACCATTATTTCCAAAATAGGTTCTACCGTTTTTACTGTTCACTGTCGTACGTGTGCGCTTGATCGCAGCTCCTTTTGCGCTCGAGCGCAACCTTCTTCTTGTGTGTGAGTACAGATTACACTCGATCCTGGCTTGGGTACTGGGCACTGGTGTGCTCAATCGTAGTTCCTCTGCACTCGATCGCACTAAGCAACTGACAGATTTTTCAGATTTGCTCTTTGAGCTCCAAAATGTTTCCTTTTCTCCAAGAACATATAAAAACCCATAAAACACAGAAAGGAAGTAAAATAGCATAAAATACGCACACTAAGGGCTTAACAAATGTAAATTAAAGGGCTTAAATATGAATATTTAAGCACTTATCAGAATGCCTAGACATTAGTTGCTTTACTTTATACAACAACCATAAGACATCACCAACGAGCAAGATTTCATCCTTATTCAAGATAAGGAAGATAAATTTACTCCCATTGACCTTGAAATATATTCACTGATTTTACACTTTTTTTAACTAACTTTTATGAAGTCGTTATATCACCAAATTTTAGATATTACTGTCTCGAAGCTTGCTTTGAACTCTTATTTAGATTTTTATATATCTACATATTAAATGGTTTTCATCATCTTCCTTAAATTCCTTAGGTTGTACCATATAGACTTCCTTATAAAGTCTTCATATGGGAAATCACGTTTCATTTCCATCTGATGTAGCTCTAAAATCTGATGAGCTGTTAGAGAGAAAATTTCACTGTAAACAATTTTTTCTCTCCGAGTGAACCATTTAGGAAACTTGCAATCCTTTGGAGTCCTTCCTAGTCTTACAACCATTAGGAAATTCTACAAGCTCTCCCTAAAACAGTATTGAGTTCTATATATTGCAGCTTATCTCTTATCACTTCTTACTATATATCTTACTGAAAACTAGAAATAGCTTCTGACAAGTCACTAGGTGATCCGCCATATAGCTAATATTATAGTTGTTCCATCTTAATAGATCATATAGATCGGAATATTGATAGATCTTTGAGAATAACTACATTTTCAGCTAGATCAACACCAGAAACTTAGCTATTTTTATTCTACAATTCTAATATTTTAAGTTAATACTATGAACCTTATGTCTTAGAATAATTTGAGTACCTTATGAAGAAGCAACAAGAAAATCTTAAATCCAACTTATCTTCATTTGGAATATATATATACGTTTATTTCTGCAAAATATTCCCTAAATACAGAAACTATCAATGTTGAGGTTTACATATAGTCCTTAATTCAAAAGATCTTTATATTACAACTTTACTGGGTACTTTATTGAGGACTTACTTAACCATATTATTGACCTTAACCCAAAGATAATATAGTCTTGAAATGTTTATTCCAAAACCTTAAATGTGCGATCTCTCTATTCAATCATACCCTTATGTTCAAAACAACCTAATATAGTGTATGAGTCACTATTTCTTTCAAGTATCTAGCAAACAAACTTTTAACCTGTCATGAAACTTCTTGTTTGTCAAAATAATTTCTCTACTAATCAGAATCAATCATTTTTAATGACCTTTGGCAATTGTTTCTCAGCTTCAGTCATAGAATTCTTGAACTTGTTAAGAAAATCAAACTTTCTTCAATTGAGAACATGTATCTATAACATCATCGGTCATCAATGAATTATACAAGTGTTTACACTTACACAATGTAGTTGGCCAATGTCTATTGAAAATATGTGTGGATGACTTCCAAAAGACTAGATTTATGAGATGCGCACTTTTTTTTTATCGTAGTTAATTTGTCCTCAAACAAGTCAACGCATGTTTAGTTGAGAGTAGGCATAATGTATTCCTTAATCACATTTTTTACTCTTTCCCTAGAATTGGGACCAAAACATTTATGCCATAATATGAAAGACTTTCCTTAATTAGGGATTTTTGGCAATGTAACTTTATATGAGATTTTACAAACTTCATTTGGAGCTCAACGCACAATTTATACAATCCATTGAATAAGGTGCAATGACTAATAGATTTTGCATCAAAAGATAATTTTACTTTATAATCTTTATCATCAAAAGTGTAGCCAATCTTGTCCAAAAACTTGGATACGAAAAAAGAATTTCGCACTAGGATCATATAAAGTGTGTCTCTAATAGTAGTTTAAATCTAGAAGCTAAATTTAAACTAGCTACTCCTATGAACTTTATGTCCATCTCATCATTGTTGCCAACCGTAGTTTAAACTTGCCTTTATTTGGCTTTTCTTTGCTTATGAATCTTTGTATGGTAAGAGAAATGCAATTACCATTTTCTAGCCACCACATTAAATAGGGCCTTAATTTACACTGGATTCCCTTATAACAAGAGCCAAAGAGTTACCCTTACATTTACTATCTTTTATCAAAAAATTTTTTTTGCAATCTCATTTCTCATGATCCTTCTTTATATATAAAAAACACTTAATTTCAATTTATAAGGACAACATACTTAGACCCACTACATTGCCAATTTGATCAAATTCTTAATTAATTATGAACAATTTTAGAAGCACTAGATTAACCCCTTTTACATTTCTTGATACTTGTTTTGGAAACAAGTTAGACAATTTGTGATTTTTCTTAATTTGAAAAGGACTATCTTTATGATGTACTCCCAAACACATCATTCTCCATCATATCGTATGAAATTTACCTTATACAGAATTGAACCTATTTAAGTATTCAATGACTCCCGGTATCTTTTAATGGTTAGCACGAACACATGGTTGACCTTAATCCATGCACCATTAACTTAGTGTTGAATCATAACTATTATCTTTATGCTCTGTATTCATTGCCAAGTCAATGTCTACTATATTAATGAAAAACTCATTAAATACTTTTAAATATGGATAAAAGTATAATAACTGAGAATCCAAATGCATCACCATGAAACACATTTGGGCTGAATGCATGATACGCAATTAGGAACCCTCTACACATAAAAGAGACCATGAAAACCTATTCAAACCTTCTCAAATTTACCACCTTTGGGCGAATAGACCGCTTGGGTAGGTAAATTCCCAACCATATGATCCATGTGTGAGCCTTTTAATTTTAATACATCACGAGAACGTCAATTTTAATAGTGATTATGTAGTTGTTTAACAATAAAATGACTTTAAATTAAGATGTGATTGTAAAATTAAACAAAGTAATATATTAGTGAAACTGTCTTGTAATAGCGCACTTTAAAACCATAAATGAGTACATTAACCGGGATTCCAAACTCATTATCATGAAACACCTTTGGGCCTAATACATATGAAAATCCACACATAAAAGTGGCCATTAGAATCTATTCCCACCTTCGCAAGACTACCACATTTGGGTGAATAGACCGCTGGGGTAAGTCACTTCTCAACCATATACTTTCATGTGTCACCCTCTAGCTCTAATACACAATATATCATCATCTTTGGGTGAATGAATGTATACTTGAATAAGATACATCTCTAAAATGTATGAGACCAAAATTTCACAAAATCCAACTAAAAAGGCGACTTTGGTGGCTACAATTCAACTAGACTCATGAAACTCTCTCATAACGGGATATACTTTATATTACTCACAGCATAATTCTATAGTGTGATCTTAACTTTAGAGATATGAGGCAAATTATTGTCTATAAGATCATAATTACTATTTGACATCACTTTATGCAAAGTAAAAATTAATTTACTTCTCTTCGATGTCTTTATCATGCTAATTATATTGATTATTAAATTTAATTTAACTTTTAAGGGGTTTTGATTTAATTTGGAGATTAACTGGAACCCTGTAACTTAAAAACGGACGAAAACAACCAAAATTAAGCGTCCAATTGATTGTTTAGAAATAATTTTGCACAAAAACCAGGTTGGCCAAGCTAGTTCAATTGATTAGACCATAACAAGGGATAAATCTGACCTATTCCCCTATTCCCACCTACATATATGGGATATTTTAATAACTGAACATCTTTATTAATAACACGGTCTAAGGATAGAATAGGAAAGGTGATTTCACTATATTTCTGACTAGAAACATGACCTATCATAACAAATTTTTTTTTGGTGGGACAATAACTCTGAAAAGACAGATTTTCTATCTTTTCTTTCCTCTCGGGTGAAATACGATTGGGGGGTTAATTCAAATCCCTCCGGTAAAATAAGAACAACTCCCACATTCAAAACTCCATTTTTACCGTTAGCAAGAACTTGTTTCAGTCCCAGTCAAGTAAGAAAATAAATGTTATTGTATATAAAATTCTTCCTTGATTCAATTATTAATTTAATGAAACAATTCAATATTTAGAGTTTCGAAGATTTCATAGTGTTGTAAAACTTTATGAACACATATATATCCAATTAATCTACTTTAATTTAGTTCAAACTAGAAAATAATTAACTAAACAAATATAATCAAAAACCCTAATGCATGTTTCTATAATAATATATCTATTTGATTCATACAATCATGCAATTGAAACTTTATAATCACAAGAATTTAACATATAAATCAACAAACTTTATTGCTAGGATTAATTATATAATTAATCAATGAAAAACATTAATTAGGGTTACAAAACCCAAGTTATAGTGGCTCTGATACCACATGTAAAAATTTTCACAAAATAATTCATCCCAAAATCTTCCATAATAGAATTATAGAACACCCGATATGATATGATTAATTGATAACCTTAAATTATACATGATTCGGACTTCATGATGATCAGACAACGGAATTAGAAGATTCTCAGGAATTCACACGATCAATAACACCAAATCTTGAAACAGTTAGCAGAAAAAAAAATAGACTTGATCTCCCTCTTCATTTTCCTCTCTTGTTATAGGCTTCTTAATGAGATAGAAGTAATATATAGTTATGTTGGAACAGGGGGAGACCTAGTGTTGAGCGAAAATATACCTAAATAAATAAGCAAATAATCACACTCATTTTACTTGCAAGTGCACAAGGTCAACTTAGTAGTATAGTGTGCGAAAGCAATATCATCTCCACAGGGATTGGTGAATTTCATTTTAGAATTATATTCGCAGTGTAAAAAGATAGAAATAATAAAAGAGTTGATTTTGATAAAGATAAAGGCGTAGGGACTTGACATCCACCATTAATTATGCTACCATAATATAACAATATGCCAATGCTTTAATCATGCCATATATACCTAATGTTTGTCAACCTAAGGGTATGGTATCTACTCTTTAAGCTATTGATTTCCCTAAGCAATGAGTTAGGCATGGTATCTACTCTAACTCTTTTCTTTCTTGAGGGATTCAATATGGTATCTGCTGAGTTGTTCCTTAAGAGAGCATAGGATTTGTGGAAATCGACAACCACACGGGACCTAGGGCATGGTATCTACTCCCGGTTTTCCATGTTAATTAACCAAAGAATGCAGTGTGGATATCTTTTGTTACTATTGTTGAACCCAGGACTCGGTCATCCAAATTGATTAAACTAACTAATCTATACCACATGCATACGTTGATCGGACACACACATATGAGGAATTTAAATAAAAACAGGTATTAATTAAGTTAAGAAACATAACATAAATATCGCAAAGGCGCCAATACTGAATTATTGAATAAACATAATTAGGGCTTCAACCAAGCCCTTACTAAAAGTTAAGTACACATAATAAAAATAAAGGAAAGAAGAAACCTGAGAGAAGAGTCGTCAATTCTCCTCCATAGTTTTCTTCTCTAAGCTAAAAGTAAAAGATAAAAGAAGGGAGTAGATCCTATTGTGTGTGTTTTACATGTGTATTTATAGGGGGTGAATAATCCTAAAAGGCTCAGGAACCCTAAACTTTCCTAAAACATAAAACTTCTTTATTTCCAAAACTGATTCTGCCTATTTACTGTTCACGCCCGTACATGTGCGCTCGATTGCGTGCGTGGTGCGCTCAATCGCAACTCCTCTGCGCTCGATCTCGCATTAGCCAGCAGCTGCTCCAGGATTTCCAAATTTTCTTCCTTTAAGTGCCAAAGATGCTTTTTTTTTTCTCCAAGACCTTATAAAAACATGTAAAACACACAAATAAAGTAAAATAAACTAAATTAACATAACTAAGGACCTAACAAATGTAAATAAGGGGGCTTAAATATGAATATTTAAGCACCTATTACACCCCCGAACTTACATATTGCTAGTCCCTTAGCAATACAAGACTAAAAAAACTAAAGTGAAAAATAACAACATATAGATAGATCCACTGTTTATAGTGTTCACAAAAGTTTTAGGTCTTCACACAAAACTATGATGTGCATTCATGAGCAGGCTTAACAAATATAAACATATCTTTGGAATGAATAAGAGTTTTGAACGCAAATGACTTTCGTGAGGCAGTTTAAGACATCACAGGTTTGACTTTAGTGTGTGGTGAACTAGCACATAAAAGATTAGGTTTCCAAATAATTCTAATGTGTAGTGTTTCAATGACTCAAGATTTACCAAATTTCCTATTAGAATCAACAAAGATGGCATAGATTTTCTTCTTTTCTTTTATTTGTGAGATTTTCTTTTTGCCAAGTTAGTTCCCTTAAGCTTTCTATTTGACTCATATAATGAGCATTTAGCCAATGACTCCCAAACCAGATGGTTTTAGGGCATTAGGTGTAAAGACACCCCTAAGGACCTACTAACTCGAGTCAAAAGGCTACGAAACTAACTGGTCTCAATGCTACCAATTAGAATTTCCACCTTTTGATGTGACACTCACTGCTTACTGAGGCAAGAAGGCCAGTTACTCAGCGGAAAGTTCTTTTTAATGATCTTTAGGAGCATTTTTCTTTTTGAGCAATAACAATTTTTTTTCTATTTTCTTATGCCAAAATGTTAATCTAATAGGTTATCTGGTTCACAGTAAAGCAAAAGAAACATACAAATCAAAATTACATGTCATACCCCACACAACTATGTGCTAATGTGCTCGTGATAGTCAAAACTATGAATCCTTAAATGCCTAAAAGTAAGTGATCTATGTTCAAAACTTAATTATTGGCCTATATGTTCAAAGTTTTAAGCTCACTTATGAAGTCACATCATATTCTTTGTTTAGATCACCTAAATTTTTTTTTGAAATATAATGAACATACATTCATCTACAAAAATAAAACTGGGACTTAGTGTGTGCATGTGTTTCAAGTGCGTGTGTGATAGTATCTAGTATCTCCCACTACCCCCAAACTTAAAATACACATTGTCCCCAATGTGTGTGGTATGGAAAGATCTGACATGGGGTATGGAGAACTAGGTTGCTTGTTTTGCTTATGACACGCCCCCAAACTTGAACTGGATGCACGCACTGAGTACCTGACAAAGAAAAATAAATGTTGTTACGGAAAACAAGAAATATAAATACTAGATATGGAAATATAAATATAAACAAAAGAAAAATACTAAAATGAAAAGGATAAGTCTGGGGTGCCTCCCATGAGCGCTAAGTTTAATGTCTTCTGCCGGACCAAGCCTTATTTTTTCCCAAAACTAAGATTTGCAGCAGCTAGCATAGAAAGTGTCTTATTCTCTTCCATATAAGCATAAAGTAAGTACTTCGGGAATTGCTTCAACTCCAAATTTGGTGCCTGGATAATAAAAGGGAAAAAAGTAGTATTAGTAGGCCCAAGAATTTCAAATGGATCGGTGTACTTACTTGGATGCTTTGGAGAGGCCTTAAAGAGGTGCACAGTTTTAATGATGTCATCAGTAACATTCTTAAACTCAGGTTCGATATCCGATCTTGTGACACTATAGGTAAGAGTAATTTCTAATGGATCAACGTAATGGACCTGCAAGGCATTCTCAACAACACCTGGAGTAGGTATTGTTTGGGCTGGAAATTCACCTTGCTTTCTTTCACTTAGCTCCTTAACCAATTCTCCCATTTGAACCTCGAGTCTTTGAATAGCTTGCTTATGCCTGGCAGTGGTTTGTTTTTGCTGATCTAGTGAAGTCATCAATGTTGTCATTAGTTGCTGTTGTTGAGTGGTCAATTGCTTTACAAGACTCTCTAGGTCACTATTTTCTGATTTCAGCACTGGTTGGGCTGCTGGTTGGAAGTTTCTTTGCTGTCCTTGAAGATTCAAAACATTGTGATTGTTGCTCCATGAGAGGTTGGGGTGGTGCTGTCATCCAGGATTGTAGGTATTTGTATATGCATTGTGCGATCCCTCATAATTTGCTTGCTCTTGATCTGCATATAAATATAAAGGGCAAGTTTCAGAAGTGTGATTAAAACGAGAACATATAGCACATACCTGGAGTGGTTTGGCTCGCGGACTAGGTGAGATGTTTTGAGTAGTCATGGTGTTTATCAGCACATCTAGCTTCCTCTCCATAGCATTTAGATAAGTATAACTAGCTTCCACCATTGGTGCTTATCCTTCGAATGAATTAGTTGAAAAACTTCAGTGTAGTAGTTTCAGTACTACTTCTCGGGTAGTTTCTAGAGCTTTTGCGCTCGATCGCACCAAGAACAGCGATCGATCGCACTGGGCTTACACTCGATCGCACAAAGGAGTGTGCTCGATCGCAATGACGACAAAAATTCCTCCCCTGCACACCTGAATAAAAATAGAAAACGAAAAGAAGGAATAAATCTGATTTTTGAAAAAAATAAAAATAAAACAGAATAGAATAAAATAAAAATAAAATAAAAAAGCTAACGAAAATAATTCCAAAAAGAAATTTAGCACAATCCCCGGCAACGGCGCCAAAAACTTATTGAGCGAAAATATACCTAAATAAATAAGCAAATAATCGCACTCGTTTTACTTGCAAGTGCACAAGGTCAACTTAGTAGTATAGTGTGCGAAAGCAAGATCATCTCCACAGGGATTAGTGAATTTCGTTTTAGAATTATATTCGCAACGTAAAAAGATAGAAATAATAAAAGAGTTGATTTTGATAAAGATAAAATGATAAAGATAAAGGCGTAGGGACTTGATATCCACCATTAATTATGCTACCACAATATAACAGTATGCCAATGCTTTAATCATGCCATGTATACCTAATGTTTGTCAACCTAAGGGCATGGTATCTACTCCTTAAGCTATTGATTTCCCTAAGCAATGAGTTAGGCATGGTATCTACTCTAACTCTTTTCTTTCTTGAGGGATTCAGCATGGTATCTGCTGAGTTGTTCCTTAAGAGAGCATAGGATCTATGGAAATCGACAACAACACGGGACCTAGGGCATGGTATCTACTCTCGGTTTCCCATGTTGATTAACCCAAGAATCCGGTGTGGATATCTTTTATTATTATTGTTGAACCCAGGACTCGGTCATCCAAATTGATTCAACTAACTAATCCATACCACATGCATATGTTGATCAGACACACACATATGAGGAATTTAAATAAAAACAGGTATTAATCAAGTTAAGCAACACAACATAAATATCGCAAAGGTGCCAATACTGAATTATTGAATAAACATAATTAGGGCTTCAACCAAGCCCTTACTAAAAGTTAAGTACACATAATAAAAATAAAGGAAAGAAAAAACCTAAGAGAAGAGTCGTCAATTCTCCTCCACAGTTTTCTTCTCCAAGCTAAAAGCAAAAGATAAAAGAAGGGATTAGATCCTATTGTGTATGTTTTACAGGTGTATTTATAGGGGGTGAATAATCCTAGAAGGCTCAGGAACCCTAAACTTTCCTAAAACATAAAACTCCTTTATTTCCAAAACTGATTCTGCCTCTTTACTGTTCACGCCCGTACATGTGCGCTTGATCGCATACGTGGTGCACTTGATCGCACAGTGGTGTGCTCGATCACAGCTCCTCTGCGCTCGATCGCACTTTAGCCAGCAGCTACTCTAGGATTTCCAGATTTTCTTCCTTTAAGTGCCAAAGATGCTTCTTTTTCTACAAGATCCTATAAAAACATGTAAAACACACAAATGAAGTAAAATAGACTAAATTAACATAACTAAGGACCTAACAAATGTAAATAAGGGGGCTTAAATATGAATATTTAAGAACCAACTACTTAGCATGTTTTTGTTAAAACCCGATATGATATGATTAATTGATAACCTTAAAGCGTACCTGATTTGGACTTCATGATGATCAGACAACGGAATTAGAAGATTCTCAAGAAGTCACGCGATCAATAACGCCAAATCTTGAAACGGTTAGTAGAAAGAAAAATAGACTTGATCTTCCTCCTCATTTTACCCTCTTGTTATAGGCTTCTTAATGAGATAGAAGTAATATATAGTTATGTTGGAATAGGGAGAGACCTAGCCATGAACCTTTATATAGTATCTCATCAAAACTTTAATGTGTTACTATGACCCACACTAACCATACCACACTTAACACATATGCAAGAATTAGACCCAATTAACAGATCACCTTATATGGACTATCTTTAAATCTAACCAATAGACCAACTACTTAGCATGTTTTTGTTAAAACTAAAAATCCACAAATAATATAAGCCCATCTTTATAGAAATGTTTTAATATGAATGACTTCTAAACATGCAAAATTGATAGATTTAAAATTTCGTCCAAGCTTTTTAAACTAACTTCGTATATAATAAATTCATGCACTTTAATTTGATCTTTTCAAATAATGCATTAAAGTGTTCAAATTTTATTTCTAGTATATTTGGATCTTAGTCAAATGGACACGAGTTAATTAAAGTAATTAAACCGCAATATTAGTCCCTACCAGCTTCCAGTGATTCAATTTGTTTAGTTCCTTCCAATGAAACATAAGATTGCAACCCTAACTCTAACCCAATATTTAATTTGTTGGTCGTTAACATTGCTTTATACACATACCTAAACTAATTAAATTAAGAGCAATACATATGGATTTACCAGAATTAGAACGTCAGTCATCAAGGTTGTTTGAAAATTCCCTTTGGACCATATCACCATTAGCCAACATAAACTAATTAAAGTGCCTTAGTGTACATAAATGTTTATATGTTAAGTTGATCTGAGTTTTTATGTTTAGGGGTCACTTTCAAGCTCCACAAAAAAGACTCGAGTTTAATCCTCTCTTCGTTAATATAAAAAAATGCTTATGTTCAGTATTTAAATAGTAATCCATGCCTTAAAATGTTGCCTTATTGTTCAGTTAGATAACCCTAGCTAAAACAACTCACAAAAAAAGTCTTTTCGTTAAATTTAGTTGGTTTTAATTAGTTTTCAATTAAAAGTAATTAAACTTGATTTGAATCATTTAAAGATGTATGTGCACATGCTTTGATCATAATTGTTTTGAGCTTAATTTTATAAGAACCAACATCAATCATGCACCATTCCGTAGCTAATTTATACATACTATGTCGTTTATAATTCATAAAAGCAGATCATTTCTATACGTGATGCTGAAAATAGATTTTCAAATGATTATTTGGAACTTATAATAGAGCTTTAAGTTAATGTGAAGCTTAATTAAATAATTTCTATGTGGGAACACATATTGTAAAGTATATATCCTTGATTATAATAAAAAAAGGGGTTTCATTGTCTAAAATCTCTTCTTTTCTATTTCACATAACATATTTACTTTTTTTGCTATCTAATTCGGTCATACATATGACTAAATTCAAGTGCTAAATTAGAATCTTTCTTGGAAACACAGAAGATATTTTATTAATATTTTCAAACCGGTGCCCTTAAGTAGTCATTAATATGGATCAAACTAATTCCATTATCTAAATTATATAACATCATTAATTAGACAAACTTTAATTTTTTTGCAATACCTAAAATAGCTCTACAACAAATAAGTTGTTTGCTAGATAAATTTCTCTCTCTATCTTTTCTAACTATACCCTTTTATGGGGTTTAACAGTCAAGAAAAAAACTAGAATTACTTGTTTTAGAACCTAATCCCTTGCTCAAAGGGTGAAGTCATGAATTTTCTTCATGTGGGATTGAAATATATGACCAATCCTATAATCACTTGGTTAAAACAAAATTCAGTTGCTCAGTAATTACTATAAGTTCACAAAGCACATAAATATTAAACACATAATATAGATTTTATATATACTTCTATAGGCACATGCTTTACACAATTCAGAACAAGTAATAGCCAATAGCTAAGTCAACATGCTTTAGAAAAAGCACTAAAAGTTGTACAAGGGAGATCTAAATAAGAAAAACATGTGAGTGTATACTTCAAAAAAGATATAAATAATTTATCATTTTAAAACAACAAAAATATAACAATAATTACTCTAAACTTCAAAGAAGTTAATTTAATTTACCCAACTAGTTATTTAGCCTTAGATTTGGTTAAGATAGGATTTCTCATGTCTAAAAGAGATATCAAAGTAAGAACAAAGAGAAATAATGCATTTGTTGGGGCCTTATAGATACAATTTTTTTCATGTGGTTGTCATGTTTGCGAAGCATGAAATAAATATTGGGACTTTTGCTCAAATCCTCACAAGGAGGATTTCTAATTGGTTTGGGAAAAGCAGTTTTTTATTTTATAGTTACTTATTCTATTAGAAGTAGTAGCAGTTTCCTATTATATTGTTGTTTGTTATAGTAGCAGTAATAGTTTACTATGTTGTTGTTCTTTTCCTTGTAATATTAGGAAAATATTCTCTATATAAAAGAGGCCCGTGAGAAGGTTTGAAGCACACTCATAATTTCAATATACTTTATAAATCATAGGAGTTTACTATTAGAGTTAGGTTGAGAGCTTTGGGCGGGTACAAAAACATAAGGGTAGGATTGATGAATTACAAAAGAAATCTGAACGCGATGGGTTAAATGATATTATGAAATCTAATTTAAATTGGCCAGTAGTGAATTATGGAAATGATTGAGGATAGAGGATAGTGAGCGATGCCAAAAAGCAAGGTTGAAGTGGTTAAAGAAGGGAGACCAAAACACAAAATTTTTCCACTTGAAGGCATCAATGTGTAGTAAAAGAAATTTGACGTTGTCAATCCAATATGGAGGTCAATTGGTTGAAGATGCAGTGATGATTGAGAAATGTATCTTCACACGTTTCAAAAAATAGTTTGTGAAGGTAAGTAATTTAACTACCTACATAGAAAATGTAGAAATAAAGAAACTTTTTACGAGTCAGAGTAAAGCACTGGAGGAATTTTTTTTTTGAAGAGGAAATCATGGAGGTCATTGGAATATGTGATGGAAAAAAATCTCTTGAGCATGACGGTTTCAACATTAATTTTATATAAGCTAAATGGGAATGGAAAAGGAAGAGTTTATGGTTTTTTCAATGATCTTTGTTAGCATGGTAGGCTTGTAAAAGACATTAATTCATCGTTTATTTCTCTTATTCCAAAAGTAAGCACACCGGTGGAATTGAAAGATTATAGACCTATTAGTCTTGTTGGTAGTATATACAAGATATTGGTGAAAGTTGTAGCAAGCAAATTGAATAGAGTAATTGACTGCATTATTAGTGAAAATTAGGTAGCTTTTGTAAAGGGATGATAGATAACATATAGTATATTAATGGCCAATGAAATTTTGGATTTTTTTGGCAAAAAAATGGAGTTTGATTTTGATAAAGCTTATGATAGCCTAGACTGGGATTTCCTTGATAATATGATGAAGTATATGGGCTTCGGTGTTAAACGAAAGGTTGGATTATGGAATGTATATCAAAAGTCTTAATTTCTATGTTGATCAATGGATCTCAAACAAAACAATTTAAGTTGAACAAAGGCATCAGATAGGGTGACCTTTTATCCACATTTCTGGTCAATATAGTCGTAGAATAACTAAATGTTGTTATAAGGAAGGATATAGCTTAAGTTATTCAGAGGGAATAAAAATTGGTGTTATAAACTTATTCATCTTTAGTTTGTAAAAGACATAATCTTATTTAGTAATGTAAATGGAGATGAGGTAAGGAATGTGAAGAGAATTCTTAGAATCTTTGAGGTTGCATATGGTTTTAGGGTGAACTTTGCTAAGAGCGGCATAGTGGAGGATCAAGTGGTACATAATTAGGGTAAGGAATGTGAAGAGAATTCTTAGAATCTTTGAGGCTGCATATGGCTTCAGGATGAACTTTGCCAAGAGCAGCTGGTGGAGGATCAAGTGGTAGAGAATTGGGCTTAGGAAATTAAATGCAAAAATTAGTGTCTTCCTATAAAGTATCTTGGGATTCCTTTGAGTGCAAATAAAAATTTTGTTTCTACATGGTAGCCTATGATAGAAAGATTCAAAGCTTGATTAGCTTCTTGGAAAAAATAGTACTTGTCGTTTGGGGGAAGATTGATCTTGCATAAGTCAATGTTATGTAATTTACCTTTTATTTTCATCAATTTTCAAATAGCCAGCAGGAGTTGTAAATCAATTAGAAAAGCTAAAAATGAGGTTTTATTTTATTTTATGGGATGGGTGTTGTGATCATAAAAAAAAACTCACTATGTGAATTGGTATGAAGTTTGTAGAAGCAAGAAGTTTAGGGGCCTTGGTGTAAGAAGATTACATGATCAAAATGAAACAATGTTGTTTAAGTGGATTTAGAGGTTGAAATCATTAAGGAATAGCTTGTGAAGAAAAGTAATTTTTGAAAAGTATGGATATGTTGAAAATGGTTTGGAGCAATATTGAAACAGGAGAATGAATTTCTTAAAATTGTGGGATAATATTACTATTAGAAGCACTTGCCATCAATGATACTTCGAGGTGGTAGTTAAAGGGTTAGGGGTGAGTATTGGTGATGGTTCTTTGGCCATTTTCTATAAGGATAAATGGGTGAAAAAATAGAGTTTGAAAGATAGATTTCCTTGATTGTATTCATTGGCATGCAACAAGGAAGGAAAAGTACACGAGTTTGGCAGATGGAGGGGAGTAATTAGGTGTGGAGTATCAACCTTCAAAGGAATTTGTTTGACTAGGAAAAAGGAACAATGGAAGGAGTTATTGGGCATACTAAATTTGGTGTTGTTATGTAAATCAAAAGCTGACAAAGCATTGTGGAAGTATATGTTGAATGGTCAATACTCGGTGAAGTCATTTTGCTAAGTAGCTAATAATGCCTAGGGTGAGATTAGAAAAAACTGAAGGAAGGGTGTGGAAAAGTTTAGCCCCCACAAGATAAAATGTTTTTGTTGGTAAATGCTAACACTATAAGAAACTAGACTTTCAACGATGAAAATATTTGTTGCTAATATTATAAGATCGATCATTAATACAAATCAGTGATGGGTTACCATCACGGATCAACCTGTCACTTAACTAGGATCCCCTGATAGTAAATGTCATCAACGAGACAAAAAAGCCTTCGTTGGAATTACTTTTAGCGACAACCTTCCAAAGGCTAAACCCGCAGAACTTACTACATCCAAATATATGTGACCAATAAAAAGTAATATTTTAATCGCAATCAATGTTGGTACAATGACAATATATGCTATCGTTGATATTGTAGTGAATCATCAACGACAACCCCCCTATTGTTGAAAGTCGTTGTTCATAGTGTAGATTTCCATAAAACCCTAATTTAGAGATTTATAATTTAAACAAACCTAAATTTAACATATATACTAATTGAAATCTAACATCTAACGTACTAACTTTTGAACAAACCTTAATTCCTATACAAAAAAATTATTTTACAAATTTATACTTTTGAATAAAAAAATTTTCCAAACAAATGTGAAAGAAAGGGAAATGAAAAATGTATATCATAGATTTAATATAAAGTTTAATTAAATAATAGCACCAAAAAATCCATGAAAATACAATGACAGCTATCATCCAACCTAGAAAAAGGAGAGAGAAAAGCGAGACTTGCTCGTACGGGGGCTGCAACTAGCAGTGAAGGTGGTAGGGGAGGCGTAGTTAGGGATCATTTGCAATGGAAAGAAAAGAAGAGAACATAGGAGGGAGAGAAAAGAAGGAAAAAAAAAGTGAGAAGAGTGAGAGAGTTCATGATGACAGAAAAAGAGTAATTTGAGGAGTAGTTAGATCGAGGGAAGAAGAAAATGGGTTAGGGATTTTAAATAGTTATCAGCGATGGCAATGCTATCCTGATGTTTTTCAAATTCATCATTGCATTCTGCGTAAAATCGAAGCGGATGATATTTTTCTAAAATTATATTATGTTTTTTTAATCTTGTCATTTTTTATGAACATCAGCGACAGATAGTGTCTATTAGCGATGACTTTCAAAAAATAACAATGATGGCTTAGGGACGGCGAGCCATCACTGATACAGTTCATTCAAACTAGAGATAAGCCCCTACCTATCCCTCATGTCGTTGCTGTTAGCTAATTTTAGTGACATTGATTAGTCGTCGCTAGTTTGTCATCACAAAAAATCAATTTTCTTGTAGTGTAAAAGGAAAACATGTTGTCAAGATGGAGTTAAGAAAAAGGGCTTGCCTGGGTAATGATGCTGAGTGTTGTTACTCTGTGAAAAGGAGGAAGAATCTTTTAATCGTTTGCTCTGGAAGTGTGAAATTGTGTGGAATATGTGGTTTCACGGGTGGCTCCAAGTACTATTCAAGAACTATTATCAAGATGGGATGGTTTGTGCCCCAATCTTGGGGTGAAGAAGATATTGCAGATGTTCTTTTTCTCATTGGCTATGATAGTTTAGCTGACTAGAAACATAGTGGTTTTTCATAACAAAAAAAAAAAAAAAATCAATAGGGGAAACTTGTGATCTAATTAAAGTTAGATTGGTGGAGTGGATAAAGGTTTAATGGGAAGATGGATTTATTCAATGAGGCACATGATTAAAAACATGGCAGAAGTTTGAACCCCAAATAGGAACAAACTGATTAGGTTGCACTTTCCCTAATGGTGTTCTCCTCCATTGGGAAGCTTGAACTTTATTAGTTGATGGCTTTTCTTTAGGAAAGCCGAGTCCTTCAGGTATAGGTGGAGTTTTAATAAATGAGGAGGGGTAAATTTTGGGTATGTTATCTATCAAAATTGGGATAGTATAATCAAATTTAGAAGAGCTATTAGCTGTTAAAGAGACCTTAAGTTTCTATGTGAATTAGAATGCATGCTCAGACAAGGAGTTGATCATAGAAAAAAATTCTAAGGTGGTGGTATCGTGGTTTACAGGTGCAAAGGTTGTACTATGGAAGTATAACAATGAATTTATGTCATTTATAATATGATAAGTTGTCTTCCAAAAGTGGTGTTTCTTTATACTAGGAGAGAAGTGAATGGTTTGGTAGATAGTTTGGCAAAAATAGGGGTATGAAAGAAGACGAATATGCCAGTGCCTTTGTGAAGCAAGGAATGAATATTCCTTGGGTTATTTTTATTTCAATAGTTTCTATAGGTCTCAAAATCAGTTAATAGCTTGTTTTGGTGTTGGAAAGGTTTTTTGTCATGTCTATGGAGTACGACAACATTTATATTCTCTAGTAGAAAGTAATGTAGTATCTGACATGGTTTTTGAAAAACTTGGTGTGGATTTCTTGCATAACTTTTGATGAAATTGACAAATGAGATGAAGATATTCTCGAAGGTAGTACTTCTTGTGGTGTACTAGTGGTCATGTCAATGGTGTTGGTATAAGTGAAAATGTATCACCTAATGAAACTTGGACACATAACAAATTTTCAGGGCACAACGGTAAACTCTCAAGCTCAAAGGATAAGAAGGTAAACCCATGAGTAGGACCCACTCTCGGTTTTTCAAGAAGAATAATCTCAAGGCTTATATAAAGGGGGATCAAAGCCCTATAAAGAGAAGTTTAAAAGGATAGACACTTCGATTCCTATATCTCTCATCCTGATACATCTTTTTAGCTAGTCCTTTCACTTTATCTTATTACACTTACTAACTTGACCGTTGGAGGGCCTTCCACGGATAACGAAACACCAGATAGCTTCTTTTGCAAGGGTTCGTGTATTAAGCTGACATGGACTCAGTAGTGAGGCCAATATCAGAAGTCCACTCTATCCCATCCAGACCTGGTTAGAAAAAAAGTTCAATTGGCTTCTTTTCGGCATTAATAGATTGGCATCATCTGTGGGAACGCCAAATTCATCTAGTGATGCCGTCAAAGAAGATCACCTCCCTACCTCTTCCCCCTCCTCCAATATTTAGAAGTACTATCCATGCAGCCACCAAAGAAGAAAGAACATAGATGGAAATCTTAAGGTACATGGATTGGTATAACCCTTATTAAGCTTTAGAGAGTCAATAGAAACCCGAGGTCCATGGTGAGAGGGCCCAATCTAACTCAAAAGAGATCGACCTAGCAGAGAACCCCACGAACCTAGTCAGTTGAGCTGCGTATGAGGAACTTTGACGCCGATCTGTTAATCTATCCTCTCGGGTCTTACAGCCTTCAACCTGACAAAGTGTTCCGTCAAGAGGCCAATGTGGCTCCAACCAGGGAAGAAATAGATAAAACTAGAATTTGTAGTCGGCATGACCACCAACACAAGATCAACCGGGAAAAAAGTGGAGGAAGCTGAACTAGGCACATAGAAACCGCAAAACCCAACACTCAAAGACCAACCCCTAACAAGCAAGAGAAAGAGTTTGTATCTGAGTCCCAACCTTAAAGGAAGCATAGAGAGCAAGAACATGTTGAAGTCACTCAGTAGTTGAAACAGATGAACGAACGCATAAACCTCGCTCTATTGACTAGCTGACTAAACATTTTGGATGAGATCAGACCTTTAGGAAACCCATTCTCAGAGAAAATCATGGAGATTAGAGTACCTGACAACTTTAAGATGCCAAACATTGAGCCTTATACAGGGAAGACCTACCTGATCAATCAGTTAGAGACCTTAAAATCTCTTATGCTTATCTTTGGGCACTCTGAGGCAATGATGTGTAAAGCCTTTCGCATCATGCTCAAGGAAACAACACGGACTTGGTTTTCACATTTATCTTTTAGCTCAATCAAGTCCTCTAAAAACTTGAGCAAGCAATTTGCTACCCACTTCTTCAATAGCCGAGAACCGAAGAAAACAGTGGAAAGCCTCCTCAGCCTCACCCAGTAAGTTAACAAAACACTTTGAGATTAAATCTCTCTATTTATGGCAGCCATGGAACAAGTTTGGGAACTAGACCAAAAAGTGGCAATGATGGCCTTTGTCAACGGTCTTCAGGCCTCAGACTTCAGTCACTACTTATCTAAAAATCAAATTCACTTCATGCCAGCTCTTTTGGCCTAGGCTAATGAGTTTGTTATAACTGAAGAAGATCAAGATTTCAGAAGGAAAAAAAAGGAGGCCTTGATGGGCAAGAATTTAAAAGAGATAGATAGATTAAAGTCAAACATTATTCAGAAGAAAAGGGGCCAGGATTATGCTCACAAAAATGAAAAATTAGAACAAAGATCTTGTGGGTTTGAGAGCTATACTTTTCTAAACACCTCGAGGTTGGACCTCCTAATGGAAATAGCAGGCCAAGATATTTTCAGATGGCCCCCTAAGATCAAATCACCACTTGTCAAGAGAGACATGAGTCAATTATATTGATTTGACAAGGATCACGGTCACAAAACTAATGTGTGCAAGCACGTGAAAAATGAGATTGAAGACCTGATCCAACGAGGGTATTTGAAAAAAGTACATTAAAAAGAGTGAGAAAGAATGCTACCCAAAAAGAGAAACATTGATCCCTATAAAAGGAAAAAGGTCAAGAAGAAGTTTCGATAAGAGGGACTTAGATCGAGATGGAGAAAGAAGGCGTTGAACCCCAAATAATAAGTTGGATAACGTGCCTATAGCAGGTGTTATCTGAACTATCTTCAAGGGCAACTCTTAACAGAGAATCATCAACTTCTTATAGAGCCTATGCAAGGTTGATAGGCTCATGAGAAGGACCAAGTAAGAGAATCTGAATAGATCAAACCTTTAGTTTCACAAATGAAGACATAGAAGAAATTCAGTTCTCTTATGACTACGTGGTCATGGTCACTCTAGTCATTGCCAATTTTTTAGTAAAATGGATTCTAGCTTACAACGGTTTATCCCAAGACATCTTATACTATAATTCCTTCAAGAAAATACATTTGTCTGATGCTTAATTGAAGCTCACCAGATAACCCGTTATATGATTTTTTTAGGGGACTCATTCTACCCTAAAGGTAGTATCACCTTGTAGGTCACAATAAGGATTACATCACATCAGACCACCATCAGGAGTACCTTTCTCATTATTGATCGTCCCTTTTCCTATAATTCCATTATTGGCCACCTTGGGATGAATGTGATGAAGGCAGTGGAGTCAACTTACCACCTCAAAATGAAATTCTCCATTTAGAATGAAGTGGGAGAAGTTAGAGAAAATCAATCAATAACCCAAAATTGTTACTTGGCTTCGCTAAAAAGCAAGGACAAGATTGACATCCTAAAGATAGAAGATCTCCGAGATGAGAACAATATCCCAATGAGGAAGCCCATAGAAGAGCTGACCTCGATCTCTTTAATAGATGATAAGTGAATTGAAAAAAGTGGTTCACATTGGATTAAGCTTAAAAGGCAAACTCTTAACACAATTGTTCTCTTTCTTGAGGAATAATCAGGATATCTTCGCATGGTCAGTAGCTAGCATACTGGATATTGATCCTAAGGTGATGGTCCATTGCCTTAACATCAATCCTGAGTATAAACCTATTATCCAAAAGAAACAATACTTTACCTTGAAAAGACAACAAACAATAGATGCCGAAGTCAGAAATTTGCTTGAGGCTGATTCTTTTTAAGAAAAATAGACTATCCAAGATGGCTTGCCACTATTGTCATGGTAAAGAAGCCAAATAGAAAGTGGAGAATTTTCGTTGACTTATTGACCTCAACAAAGATTGGCCTAAAGACAACTATCTTTTCTCTAAGAATAGACCAGCTGGTTGACGCAGCTTTGGGCTATGAAAAGCTAAGTTTTTTGGATGCCTATTTATGATATAATCATATCATGATGTACGATCTAGACCAGTAGAACACCGCAATTATCATCAAGAAGGGTCTCTATGGCTACAAGGTAAATGCCCTTCGAACTTAAGAATACTGGTACAACTTACCAGAGGCTGGTCAACAAGTTGTTCAAATATCATATTGGCCTAAACATGGAGGTATATGTGGATGACATACTCATCAAAATTCTACAAGTAACTAGCTAAGTGGCCGACCTCGAAGAATGCTTCTCGGTCCTGAGGAAGCATCAGATGAAATTGAACCCTCCAAGTGCACATTTAGAGTGACTTCGGGTAAATTACTCGAATTCACGGTAACCCAAAGAGGGATTGAGGCTAAACCAAAAAAGATTGATGTCGTATTGAACATGGAAGCCCATTGAACTATAAAAGATGTGCAAAAAAGCTCACAGGTTATATCACTGCCCTCGGTCAGTTCATGTCCAAGTAGATAGAGAAGAGTTTACCGTTCTTCAAGGTTTTGAAGAAGATAAAAGAGTTCTAATGGACAAAAGGCTGTCAAGCCTCATTCAGATAGCTTAAAAGGCACTTGAGTTCACTACTTCTTTTAAAAAAGCCAAAGGAAGGGGAAGAGTGTACTTATACTTGACCGCAAGCAAAGTAGCTGTGGCTTCAGTGTTGATTTGGGTAGAAGGAAAGATTCAAAGTCCAATCTACTATGTTATTCGAGTTTTTCAAGATGCTAAGATCAGATAACAACCCATTGAAAAGCTAGCTTACTCAACTGAAAGTTAAGACCCTATTTCTAGTCTCACCCAATCACTGTCTTGACCGACTACCTTTTGCAATGAGTTCCTTAAAAACTCGACCTGTCATATTGACTAGTGAAATTGTACATAAAGTTGGGTGACTTTGAGATTATATTTTAACCTCGATCAGCCATTAAGAGCTAGGCTCTAGATTAATTCGTTGTTGAGTGCACATTCCTCGATTGTCCCACTGGGGAACAAGAGGAAGAACCTCAGTTTGAGTAGTTAAGTTAGAAGTTGTTCGTCAATGGGTCCTCTAACATTTCCAAAAATGGCGCTGGTTTCATCCCCATCAGTCCAGATGACTTCATAATTGGGTATGCCTTACAATTAAACTTCGAAGCCTCAGACAACGAAGATGGGTATGAAGTTCTTCTTGCTAGGATGAGGTTGGCCAGATCCTTCATGGTTGAAACACTAGAGGTTTTTAGTGATTCACAATTAGTGGTGAACCAGGTGTTAGGTGAGTATAAGGCTAAGGGAACGCGAATGGTCAAATATTTGGCTAAGTTAAAAGTGTCAACCAAGTATTTCAAGCGGATGAAAGTCACCCGAGTACCAAGATAAAAAAAATGCAAAAGTCAATGCCTTGGTTTAATTGGCATCATCCAAAACCTTTAACCAACCTTGAGTCGTATATGTTGAAATCATGTCTTGCCCCAACACAGAAGATAATGAGGTAATAGGCATAGATAACATGCATTATTGGATGAGTCCTATCATCAAATACCTGCAAGACGATGCATTTCTAAAGTCCAGAATCGAAGCAAGAAAGTTAGCCTCTAGAGCAGCAAGATATTGCGTGATTGAAGGTCGACTTTATAGAAGGTCCCTCATTTTTCCATATCTAAAGTTTATTACCCCAGGGAAGCCGAATATGCACTAAGAAAATTTCATGAAGGGGTTAGCAGAAACCACCTCGATGATTGAGCTCTAACCTATAAAATTTTGATACTGGCAGAAGCTTAAGAACGAAGCCATTGATTTCATTAGAAAATGTATTAAGTGTCAGAAATTTCCTCCAATTCCCCATCGTCCTACAAGTCTCTTAACAGTCATCAACAACCCAATAATTTTTACAATGTGGGGTATCGACATACTGGGAACTTTCCCCAATGTACTGAATCAATTATCGTTTCTAATCATGGTGATCAGCTACTTCATGAAGTGGGATGAAGTTGAGCCTCTAGCCAAGACATTCATACTTGGAGACTTAGTCCTTTGAATGCAAAAAGTCTTGGTCCCTCGAAACACAAAAAAGTTGGTACCGAACTGGGAAGACCCACACCAAGTCAAGAAAATTATTAAGGAATGAACATTTGAGCTCGAAAGAATGGATGGAACTCTAGTGCCACACAAATGGAACTTGAAAATTTTACAAAAATTTTATCATTGATGTATTTATTTATTGTTGGGAATTTGTTAAAGAATTAAATAGTTGAAGAGTTCAGCATCAGGTCTAGTTGTGTGCCGTAGACCAGCCTTGGGCACCGCGGCCTCTAGCATATCCAGGAGTTCAGCTCAAAGTGTCTGCGCCGCAGCTCAAGGTGTCCGCGCCGCGGCCTCCAGCAAGGCACCAAGTTCTGAGCCTCAGTACACCCTATTCCAAGCCTCAGCACGAAGGCACACCTTATACCTTTTTTCAGCACTCTTCTCCTGGTGCGTGGGGCTTGATTAAAATGCACATGATCACTTAGACTTGTTGGAGGGCTATGATTGATTGGTCCTCAATATCTAAGGGTTGAGATTGACTTCAAGATTGGTTCAAGAAATTGGTGCACTATATAAAGGGTCATCTAGCTTCAATAACAAGAGACACAACATAAAAATAGCAAGATCATCATACAAGAGAATTCAAGTATAAGTGTGAGAGTGCAAAGACACAAAACACAAGAGAGGCACTAGAATAGATCTCATTCGAGAGTGGCTGGGATAGAGAGAGAGAGCATACAAGAAGATGGGTTCAAGGACTTTGTAATTGGAATTTTCTTGGGGAAAATTTCAGGGAAACACTTAGTTCTTATCTCTTTCTTATCTCTTTCTTTTCTCTTCTTTCATGTATCAAGAACAAGAGGGTTCTTAAAAAGGTATTGTTGTAATTGTAAGAACTCATTGATTTAGTGCAAAGAGCTCGGAGTAGCTCACAGGGACGTAGGCATTTGCCGAACCTCGATAACAATTGCTTGTGTTCTTTCTTAGATTGGTTTGTTTCTGATCATTACAAGTCATTCTAGACTTGAGTGTTTGGAAGATCACCACCTCGGCATCTTAAGGTGATTTCCAACAGTGGTATCAGAGCTTTGGTGAGCGGGTATCAAAGCTGGAACATAAGGTATCAGAGCAAGACTGCAAGAATCAAAGGTCAACTTCTTGGGTGATTTAAGAACGGTGTTGGGTTCAAGATCTGATCGGGTTCTTGAGGGTGATTCAAGAACGGTGCTGGATCAAGATTTGATCGTGTTCTTGAGATTTAGAAGAAGTTGGAAAGCAATTGTGGGTACTGCATAAATCTTGGGATTTTATCCGCAAGATGGGTTCAAACTTCATCGTTGAGAAGTTTGATGGAAAGGGAGATTTTGCCCTTTGGAAGCGAAAAATCAAGGTTGTTCTTATGCAACAGAAGGTGGACTTGGCTATTGGAGAAGATGACGATTTTCCAGTAAGTATCACGGAAGTCCAGCAGATTGAGATGAAGGAGATGGCGTATAACACCATCTTTCTGCACATGTCGGATAGTGTCACAAGGGAATGCGGAGACTCGAAAGATCCAGCTGTCATTTGGAAGAAACTAGATGAGTTATTTCTTACCAAGACTCTCCCTAATAAGATATATCTTTTGAAATGAATCTTTGCTTTTAAAATGGATCATAATAAAGAGTTGCAGGATAATTTTGATGTGTTTAACAAACTCGTTCAAGATTTGGTTAGTTGTAGTATAACATTCCCGGATGAACAATTGGCTGTTATGTTATTGAATTCTCTTCTTGATTATTTTGAAAGTTTGATTAATGCTATTGAATATGGAAGAGATACACTAACAAAGGAAATTGTGATCAATACTATAAGGGCTCATGATTTCAAAGCCAAGATGAGGGAAGCATCAAGTGGAGAAAGGTTGTTCGTTAGAGGAATGCCAGCAACTTTAAATGGCAGTAGCATCCATGGCAACTATCGGGAGAAATCAAAGGGTAGAAGGCAGAGCCATGGGAGATCGCATTCTAAACCAAAGTTTGGAGGGAAGCGATGCTACTACTGCAATAAGGAGGGTCATTTCAAGAAAGATTGCAAGAAGAAATTGTGGAATGAAAGAGGAAGAAGCCATACCAACAATGAAGAAGCTTCGGTTGCTAAAGGAGAGCAGCAAGATGATGTTCTTGTTGTGTGCTCAAATGTGAGCAAGAGGCAAGGCAGTGAGAAATGGATCCTAGATTTTGGGTGCACTTATCACATGTGCCCTCACAAGGATTGGTTCAAGAATTTTAAGGAAACCAATGATGGAAAGGTTTTCTTGGGGAATGATGCTTCTTGCCAAGTGAGGGGGATAGGAGACATCCAATTGAGGATGTTTGATGGAGTCACAAGGCTACTGCGGAATGTGAGGTATCTTCCAGATTTGAGAAGAAATTTGATCTCATTGGGGTAGTTAGATTCCATAGGGTACGCATACAAAGCAGTAGAAGGAAAGATCAAGGTAACCAAGGGATCTTTGATAGTGATCAAAGCAGCAATAAAGGATGGTCTCTATAAGATGATCGGAGAAATAGAAATCAAGGATCAAGCAGCAAGCTTGATGGGTGAGATGGATAAGGCAGTATTTTGGCACAATCGTTTGGGACATATGAGCGAAAAGGGGCTGCAAGTTCTCAGCAAGAATGGTCTACTTGATGGTGACAAGGTAGAGAAACTTGATTTCTGTGAGAGTTGCATTCTTGGGAAGCAACATCGGGTTAGCTTCAACACTAGAGTGCACAAATCTAAAGGCATTCTTAACTACATTCATGCGGATCTTTGGGGACCAGCAAGAACACCAACACAGGGAGGTAATCGTTACTTTCTTTCTTTAATTGATGATTATTCAAGAAAGCTTTGAGTTTATTTGCTTAAAAATAAATCAGATGCTTTGAATAAATTTGTGGTGTGAAAAAAGTTGTTAGAGACTCAAACGGATAGGATAGTTAAGGTGTTAAGAACTGATAATGGCTTAGAATTTTTTAATAAGGATTTTGATAAATTCTGTGAATTAAATGAGATTCTAAGATATAGAACGGTTGTGAAAACCACTCAGCAAAATGGAGTTGCTGAGAGGGTGAATAGGACCCTTAAGGAAAAAGTTAGGTGCATGTTAATTGGGTCCGGTTTACCAAAATGTTTTTGGGGGGAAACTATGTCTACTGCTACATATTTGGTTAATAGATCACCCTCTAGAGCTTTAGACCTTAAGACTCCTAAGGAGATGTGGAGTGGGAAACCCCCTGAGTTAAACAACCTTAGGACTTTTGGATGTGCTGCATTTGCACATCAAAAGGATGATAAACTTAGCCTAAGGTCTAGAAAATGTGTGTTTCTAGGGTATGGTGATGGGGCTAAGGGGTATAGGTTGTGGTCCTTAGAGCCAAAAGGGACTAAACTCATAATAAGTAGGGATGTCATTTTTAATGAATTGTTATTTCCCTATTTGGAGAAAACTAACCCTGCAAGGGATAGTGGGCAAACCAACCCGGTATTTGTGGAGCATAGCATCAAGAAAAATTTAGTTCAAGTAGAGCAAGGAAGG
Source organism: Bretschneidera sinensis (assembly GCA_023935145.1). Classification (NCBI taxonomy): domain Eukaryota; kingdom Viridiplantae; phylum Streptophyta; class Magnoliopsida; order Brassicales; family Akaniaceae; genus Bretschneidera; species Bretschneidera sinensis. Next base: position 56,736,162 of record CM043702.1, on the reverse strand, counting down.
AAAGAGGGTTCGGACCAGGTAGAGCCCATTGATGAAGGCCAAGCTCAAGACACTCAAGAGGAGGCTGAACTAGAAGGGGATGATGCAATAAATCAGAATGATTATCAGCTCACAAGGGACCAGGAAAGAAGGGTGGTCAGACCACATTTGAGATATGGTTTTGCGGATGCTAATGTAGCAGCTCCTTATTCAGAATGAGGGGTTGAACCAGAAACTTACATTGATTCCATGGAATGTTAGGATTCGTCAAAGTGACAGCTAGCTATGGAAGAAGAAATGGATTCTTTGAGGAAGAACAACTCTTAGGAATTGGTGCCCAAACTAGAAAAATAGAGAGTTATGGATTGTAAATGGATCTACAAGATCAAAGAAGGGAACATTCTAGGGGATGAAGTTCGGTATAAGGCTAAGCTGGTGGCGAAGGGGTTCACACAAAGAGAAGGTATAGATTCCGTCGAAATATTCTCACCGGTTGTGAAATACAAGATGATAAGGATAGTGTTAGCAATGGTGGTCCAATTTAATTGGAAAATCGAGCAAATGGATGTGAAGACAGCATTCTTACATGGAGAGCTTGATGAGACCATCTACATGAGGCAACCCGAAGGCTACGAGGAAGGAAGGCAGGGAGATTTGGTATGCCAATTGAAAAAATCTCTCTATGGCTTGAAGCAGTCACCTCGGTAATGGAATAAGAGGTTCGATTCCTTTGTAACTAGTTTGGGTTTCATGAAGAGCTACTATGATTCGTGCTTGTACTACAAGGGGCACAAGGTAGAGGAAATGGTGATTATCCTCATCTATGTCGATGATATGCTGTTGGTTGGGAACAGTAGGGAGAAGATAGAAAAGTTGAAGTCTCAATTTAGTTTGGAGTTTGAGATGAAGGATCTTGGCCATGCACAGAAGATCCTTTGGATGAGCATAATCCAAGAAAGGGAGAGAAACAGGTTGAAGGTTTCTCAGTCTTCCTACATAGAAAAGATGATATCTAAGTTTTTTTATAGAAGATAGCAAACCAGTGAAGGTTCCCCTTGCTGGTCATTTCAAGTTCTCCAACGATCAATGTCCAAGAACGGATGAGGAGAAGAAGGAAATGGAAAAGGTCCCTTACTCTAGTGCGGTTGGATATGTAATGTTCACCATGGTAAGCACTAGACCTGACATTGCTCATGCAATAAGTGTCCTCAACAGGTTTATGAGTAATCCTAGAAAGGAGCATTGGCTTGGGATGAAATGGTTGCTGAGGTACTTGTAGGGAAGCCCAGATGTGAGGCTGGTTTATGAGAAGAGGGGTAAGTCCATCTGTCTAGAGGGTTATGCTAATTCAGACTATAGAGCAGACCAGGATAAAAGAAGATCGATTACCTTCTACTTCTTCAACTTAAACAAATGTTGTATAAGTTGGAAGGCTCAATTGCAACCAGTGGTAGCACTCTCAACAACCGATACTTAGTACATAGCGACAACAGAAGCCATTAAAGAGGCTATGTGGTGCAAAAGGTTGTTAAAAGAGTTAAAGGTACTAAAAGAGCAGTTGGTGGTGTATTCAGATAGCCAAAGTGCATTGCATTTGTGCAAGAATCTGGTTTTCCATGAGAGGACAAAGCATATGGATGTTCAGTACCATTTCATTCGGGAAAATGTTACGGAATGATGCATTCATGTGGACAAGGTGGCCACAAAAGAAAATCCTACAGATTTAGGTACTAAAGTTCTACCTAAAGTAAGTTCAATCATTGCCTTGGACTTCTTAGGATTCGAGTCGAGTGATATGGTGACTCAAGTTGAGTTTGGATCCTGAGTTCTCTGCACAATGGGTTCAGGTTTAATTGCTTTGACAAAGGTAGAGATTTGTTGGGAATTTGTCAAAGAATTAAATAGTTGAAGAGTTCAGCATCAGGTCTGGTTGTGCGTTGCGGCCTCCAGCATGTCCGGGAGTTTATCTCAAGGTATCCACACCACAGCCTCCAGCAAGGCACCAAGTTCTGAGCCTCAGCATACCCTGTTCTAAGCCTTAACACGAAGGCACACCTGATACATTTTTTCAGCACTCTTCTCCTGGTGCGTGGGGATTGATTAAAAAGCATAGGATCACTCAGACTTGTCCGAGGGCTATGATTGATTGGTCCTCAAGAGCTAAGGGTTGAGATTGACTTCAAGATTGGTTCAAGAAATTGGTGCACTATATAAAGGGTCATCTAGATTCAATAACAAGAGACACAACAGAAAAATAACAAGATCATCATACAAGAGAATTCAAGTGCAAGTGTGAGAGTGCAAAGACACAAAACATAAGAGAGGCACTAGAATAGATCTCATTCAAGAGTGGCTAGGATTGAGAGAGAGTATACAAGAAGAAGGTTTCAAGGGCTTTGTAATTGGAATTTTCTTAGGGAAAATTCGAGGGAAATATTTAGTTCTTATCTCTTTCTTTTCTCTTCTTTCATGCATCAAGAACAAGAGGGTTCTTGAAGAGGTGTTACTGTAATTGTAAGAACTCACTGATTTAGTGCAGAGAGCTCATAGTAGCTCACGGGGATGTAAGCATTTGATGAACCTCGAGAACAATTCCTTGTGTTCTTTCTTGGATTTGTTTGTTTCTGTTCATTACAAGTCATTCTGGACTTGGGTGTTTGGAAGATCACCACCTGGGCATCTTGAAGTGATTTCCAACATTTACCATGCCATATAAATGCTTAAATAATTAAATATAACCTTGTTGCTTTTGTCACAAGTCAGCTTTCCCTTTCCATATCGCACACAACGAGTGGCAAAACTTGGACACCGTGAGGATGCCTTGATCTGAAATGAACACTTTTTGCAAAAGACTGAAGTTAAAGCATTGAAGAGACATCCTAGTTCAGAGAACTCAAGTAAAACACATCATTAAACACTTAGAAAGAATCCTATATGAGATAATAGGGAAGCCTTGAAGTTAGTCTCAACTTCAATCCGAAATCAAAGTACCGGAGAGATGCATTGACAAGAACATAGGTATCTAGACCGAAGTGAGCAACCGAAGTCCAATGATAGGTGCTTAAATATTCATATTTAAGCCCCTTTATTTACATTTGTTAAGTCCTTAGTCATGTTAATTTAGTCCATTTTACTTCATTTCTGTGTTTCACATGTATTTATAGGGTCTTGGAGAAAAAGAAGCATTTTTGGCACCTAAAGGAAGAAATCTGGAAATCCTGGAGCAGCTGCTGGCTAAAGTGCGATCGAGTGCACTATTGGGTGCTATCGAGCGCATACGCGCTCGTGCGCACACAAGAAGGATCGAGCACGCAATGACTTCAATCGAGCAGATATGTACGGGCATGAGCAGTAAAACGGCAGAACCGGTTTTGGAAATAGATGAGGTTTTATGTTTTAGGAAGCGTAGGGTTTCCAGAGTCTTCTAGGGTTATTCAAACCCTATAATTACACCTGTAAACACACACAAAAGGCATCACTTCTTTTATCTTTTGCTTAGCTCGGAATTGTAAGCTTTGGAGAGGATTGACAACCCGTCTCCACAATATTTTTTCAGGTTTTATATTTTATGTTTAGTTTATGTTATAATGCTTATCTTAGACAGCATGTGTAACTAACTCTATATAGGGATCGTTTGAAGCCTTAGTTATGCTTTCCCATATATACATTCATTGATTATCTTTGTAATAACCTTGATTATGATGCTTAATTTGATTAATGTCTGTGTTTATTTAAATTCCTCATATGTGTATATCTGAGTGCATGTGGTATGGAATAGTTAGTTAGACCAATTTGAATGACCGAGTCTTGGGTCTGATAATAGTAACAAAAGAAATCCACACCGGATTCTTGGGTTAATCAACATGGGAGACCGGGAGTAGATACCATGCCCTAGGTCTCATGTGGTTGTCAATTTCCATAAATCTTATGCTTTCTTAAGGAACAACTCAGTAGATACCATGTTGAATCACTTAAGAAAGAAAAAAGTTAGTAGATACCATGCCTAACTCGGTGTTTAGGGAAATCAATAGCTTAAGGAGTAGATACCATGCCTTTCGGTTGGCAACCATTAGGTATTCATAGTAAGGCTAATGCATTGACATATTGCTCATTGGTAAAGTATAATTAGAGGTGGATATCAAAGTCCTATGTCCTTATTATTATTAAAATCACACTCAACAGTTATTTCTATCTTTTTATTAAGAAACTGATTCGAAAATTGAAATTTACCAATCCCTGTGGAAATGATCTCACACTTGCACACTATGCTATTATTGACCTTGTACACTTGCAAGTAAAACTGTACGGATATTTACTTATTTATTTAGGTAGATAAACACACAACAAGTTTTTGGTGCCGTTGCCGGGGATTGCGTAAATTTCCTTTTTAAAATTACTTTCGTTTAGTTTAATCATCGTTATTCGTATTTTACTAAAAATTTTAAGTTTCTGTTTATCATATTTATTTTTCATCAAAACTTAATCGATTTCTTTTCTGTTTAAGAGCATCAACAGAACTTTCTGTGATACTTGCGATCGAGCGCACCCTCTTGTGTGATCGAGCGTAATTAGGGCAGAGAGTTACCCGAGCAGCAGAGTTGAACTGCTGCACTGAAGCTGGCTTACCTGATTTATGCACGGACTTCGATCCCGACATCCAACATTATTTCCCCTCAATCACGAGCTTGAGTTGACCATCCAACAAAGGCTTAGGAACAACTTCAAGGAGAACGAAGAAGAATCCGAGAATGAAGCACCAATGGCGGAACAACTCAAAAACCAGCAACCACCTGCACGAGTACCGATGAAGCAATCCTTCATCCCACGGAACCTTGATCAGCCATCATATATTGCATATCAACCTGAGGCGAAAGGCAACTACTACATATCTCTGCAAATATTGAGTGCCTTGACTCACTTTAAGGGTACACCTAACGAGGATCTACACTTGCATCTTCGAGAGTTCTTCAACCTTTGCAAGTTCCAGCATATCCGAGGCCTAGACCAAGAAGGAATAAGGTTAATTCTGTTCCCTTTTTCCTTAAAAGATAATGCTAAACTGTGGTACAATTCTTTGCCTGCAGTTTCTATCCACACTTGGGAGGAGTTGGCTAGCAAATTCCTAAGGAAGTTTTTCCCAGCCCAAAAGACGAGGTAAATGAAGAAGAAGATTCAGTCCTTCCAAAAAAAGGATGGAGACCACTTCTTCGAAGCATGGGGACACTTCAACGAGCTGCTACTCAAATACCCGCATCACAATCTACCTCAAGATGAGCTGGTACAAGATTTTTATGAAGGTTTGAATGATACTAACAAAAGTATTGTTGATTCAGGTTGTGGAGGAGTGCTGATGGAGAAAAGCAGCGAAGAAGCTATGGAGCTCTTCGAAACCCTAAGCAAACACACTCAGCAGTTCTCCTCACGAGGTAGACATGTAACCAAGAGTAAGGGTATGTATGAGGTAAATTTAAATGGAGGATCTTCTCCTTAAATACCTGTTGTAGAGAGGAAACTAGACCTGTTGGTTAAAGCCATGGCTGCTCAAAATGCCTCATCTAGCCTACCAACTACACCACTCCAGGTATGCGTGATATGTTCTCAATTTGATCATAATATTGATACTCATCCTTTATATTCATCTGCAGATCTGGAACAAGCCAATTACGTGGGACCTAACAACTATCTACCAAAGAACAACCCATATGCAAACACTTACAACCCCGGATGGTGAAACCACCCAAATTTCTCTTGGAACAACAATCAAAATACCCTTAACCAGAAAGGGCAGCAATGAAACTCCCAACCAGCAGCCCATACTACTCCCGAAACAAAGTAAAACAACCTCGAAATTCTTGTGAGATAATTGGCCACTCAACAGCAGCAATTAATGACCTCACAAGATCAGTTCATGGCGGATGAAAGGCAATTTCGGATGGAACTCAGACAAACCACAGCAAAACATAAACAAGCCATACAATGGCTAGAGGTACAAATTGGACAACTGGCTAAAAAGCTAAGTGGCAGAAAGCAAGGTGAGCTTCCGGCTCAAACACTACCCAACCCTGGGGGGCATCAATAACTGAAAGCTGTCACAACTTTGAGAAATGGCAAGGTGATAGGGTCTGATGAGTCTGCAACAGCATCCAAAAAGAAACCATCGTTATCAAAGGTAAGTGAAACGGAGAAGGTGAATGCTCCACCCTTCTCGCAAAGGTTAGTAAAACAAAAGAAAGACAATAAATTGATTGATATTTTTGAAGCCTTGCGGAAAGTTGAAATTAACATTCCTTTATTAGATGCAATTCACCAAATACCTGCTTATGCTAAGTTCCTAAAAGATTGTTGCACTCATAAGAGAAAGTTTCAAGAGCATGAAACAGTATCATTAACTGAAGAAGTAAGTGTTGTGCTATTAAGAAAACTCCCACCGAAACTGAAAGATCCGGGTAGTTTTACTATTCCCTGTAGAATAGTGATCAACTGTTTGAGAGAGCATTGCCAGATTTAAGAGCGGGTGTAAACTTACTGCCATACACGATATTCGAAACCATAGGTTTGGGGGAGATACAACCGACTTCCATTACCTTGCAGTAGGCAGATAGTGGTATCAAAAAACCTAGGGGTATTCTTGAGGATATCCTAGTTAAGGTAGGAGAATTCATTTTACCTGCTGATTTCATTGTGATAGATATGGAGGAATGCCCTATGCCATTACCCCTGCCCATCATATTAGGGAGACCCTTCATGAGAACTGCCGATACTAGGATTTGTGTGAAAAAAGGCATAGTAAGTATGAAGATCAATGGTGAGAAAATAGAATTTAAAATATTTGATGCATTGAAACTGCCTCAAGATGATTTGGAATGCTTTAATGTATATATGATACAAAACTTTTTCGAGCAAGCTTTTCAGGTCCAACACATTGATCCATTGGAGACCACTCTCACCCATAGCTTCATGGAGGTGGAGATTGAGCAAGAACCTGAATATGTTACTGATGACATCATCACAGCTGTGCACCTCCTTGAGATCTCTCCAAAACACTCAAGTAAGTATACTCCTCCATTTGAATCTCTTATATCTACTAATGCTGCTCTTCTGCCTTCTATTGTCCAGGCACCAACATTGGAATTAAAGCAGCTGCCCGAGCATTTAATGTATGCCTATTTGGGAGAAAAGAAGACTTTACCTGTGATCGTAGCTGCTAACTTGAGTAGTGAAGAAGAAGAGAAGCTGTTAAGAGTTCTTAGGGAGCATAAATCTGCCATTGGATGGACCATTGCTGACATTAAGGGGATAAGTCTAGCCAAGTGCATGCATAGTATCTACCTTGAAGAAGAACCAAGGCCACTCGAGATGCTCAAAGAAGACTTAACCCACACATGAAAGAGGTAGTAAAGGCCGAGGTATTGAAGCTACAAGATGTTGGCAGTATCTACCCCATATCAGACAGTAAATGGGTAAGTCTGGTTCAAGTTGTTCCTAAAAAGAGTGGGATTAGCGTTGTAAAAAATGAAAATAAGGAGCTCATACCTACAAGAAAAACAACGGGTTAGAGGGTATGTATTGATTACCGAAAATTAAACAACGTAACCAGAAAAGATCATTTATCCCTACTATTCATTGATCAGATGTTAGAGGGATTAGCCAGTCACAGCTATTACTGCTTCTTGGATGGGTACAGTGGGTACAACCAAATTGTCATAGCACCCAAGGATCAAGAAAAGACTACCTTCACATGTCCTTTCGGTACATTTGCTTATCGAAGAATGCCATTTGGATTATGCAACGCACCAGCCACTTTTTAAAGATGTATGATGAGTATATTTTTCGATATGGTGGAGAAGTACATTGAGTTATTCATGGATGATTTCAGTGTCTTTGGTTCTAATTTTGATGAATGCCTAAATCATTTAGAGAATGTCCTAATGAGATGTGAAGAGAGCAACCTAGTGTTGAATTGGGAGAAATGTCACTTTATGGTTCAACAAGGTATCGTGTTGGGTCACTCCATCTCCAACAGAGGTATTGAGGTAGACAAGGCTAAAATAGACATCATTTTAAGGTTGCCTTCTCCTATCTTAGTCAATGGCATTAGAAGTTTCCTTAGACATGCCGGTTTTTATAGAATATTCATCAAGGATTTTTCCAAAATCTCAAGACCTCTATGTGCGTTGTTAGCAAAAGATACCAAATTTGAATAGAATGATGACTGTATGCAAGCTTTCAACACATTGAAGGATGTTCTCACCTCTTCCCCAATAATGATGGCACCAAATTGGAATCTCCCATTCAAATTGATGTGCGTTGCCAGTGACTTCGCCTTAGGAGTTGTCTTAGGTCAAAGAGTCAATAAGGTACCTCATGTTATTTACTATGCTTCTAGAACTTTAAATGATGTTCAACTTAACTATTCTACTATTGAAAAAGAATTATTAGCTGTTATTTTTGCTTTGGAGAAGTTTAGATCATATCTTATTAGTTCTAAAGTTATTGTATTCACTGACCATGCTGCTTTGAGATATATGTTTTCTAAGAAAGATGCAAAGCCTAGGTTAATCAGATGGGTCCTCTTATTATAAGAATTCGATTTGGAGATCAAAGACAAGAAAGGTAGTGAGAATGTAGTTACAGATCATTTGTCAAGGCTACCCTATGAGAATGACGATAATGAGTTGCCTTTGAATGAGAACTTCCTTGATGAACAATTTTTCGCACTAGAGGTAAAACTTCCATGGTATGCTGATATAGTAAATTATCTAACTACTAAGGTTTTTCCCCAGGCATGACCACAAAATAAAATAAGTGGTTGATATCTTTGTCAAGACACTACCATTGGGATGATCCTTATCGCTTCAAATTCTGCCCCGATCAAATCATCAGACGATGTATTCCAGAAGAGGAGCACTTAAGCTTATTACAACACTGCCATCAGTTTGCTTGTGGAGGACATTTTGGGGCAAAACGAACAGCTCTTAAGGTACTACAATCTGGTTTTTATTGGCCTAATCTATTTAAAGATGTTTTCTTCTTTTGCAGCTCATGTGATAGATGCCAGCGGACAGGTAACATCTCTTCCCGAAATCAGATGCCCCTACAGAATATTCATATAGTAGAACTTTTTGATGTATGGGGCATTAATTTCATGGGTCCATTTCCTAACTCCTTTGGTTATTTATATATTCTTGTGGGTGTGGATTATGTGTCCAAATTGGTCGAGGCTGTCCCCTCAAAAACTAACGATCACAAAGTAGTTGTAAAGTTTCTACAGGCTAACATATTTACGCGATTTGGGACTCCAAGAGCAATTATCATTGATGGGGGCAGCCACTTTCATCATCGCTCTTTTGCTAAACTACTCCGGAAATATGGGATCACTCATAAAGTTGGCATCTCCTATCATCCTCAAACCAGTGTCCAAGTGGAGATAAGTAACCGTGAGATCAAGGCATCCTAGAGAGGACTGTGAAACCTAATCGGAAGGATTGGTCTTTGCGATTAAACGATGCTCTATGGGTATATCAGACAGCTTATAAGACTCCATTTGGCATGTCTCCATACCGCCTAGTTTTTGGGAAAGCATGCCATCTTCCGGTAGAATTAGAGCATCGAGTATATTAGGCCATAAAGCAGTTCAATTTTGACATGAAACAAGTGGGGGAGAAGAGGAAGCTAGATCTAAATGAGCTAGAAGAATTAAGATATGATGCCTATGAGAATGCTAAGTTGTACAAAGAACGGACGAAAGCTTATCATGACAAACAACTAGTGAGGAAAGAGTTCCATATGGGACAAAAGGTATTGTTATACGACTCAAGATTAAGACTGTTCCTAGGCAAGCTCAAGTCCCGATTGTATGGTCCTTACATGGTCACCAAGGTCTTCCCTCATGGTGCTTTAGAGGTGTGTGGTCCCAATGGAAATTAGCTCTTTACGATAAATGGACACAGAGCCAAGCCATACCTCGATATTAACTTACCTCTGAGAGATGAAGACTTGGCACTTGAATCTGTACAGTATACAGCTGAGATACAAGCACTGGAGCGACAAGAGGTGGACTTTAAGTGCTTCATTCCAAACAAGTAGCACTGTAGCACGAGAGTGCTTGAGCAATTCATATTCGATTACCCATACAGCTCAAGCGCCTCTATTGAGATTAGTGGTACTGAGGCCATTAACACATGTTAAGGTTGTATTGTTCTTGCTTTATCATTCCAGCCTTGGTAAGTTTTTATTTTGTGTCCATGCATACTGCTTGCGATTGAGCGCACCATCCAAGTGTGTTCGAGTGCAAGAGTGCGATTGAGCGCATTCCAAGTTCGATCGAGCACACTCGTAGCAGAGACTCACATGCTCACTTTAAAACAACTTGTTTTTGTTTATTCACTCACTCACACTCTCTGCCTTCACCTACTCACACTATCCCGTCCGCAACACACCACTCTCACTCTCGTTATCACAAACACTAATCATCACCCCCACACTCACCACCAACCATCACTCACACAAACACCACACAACACTGTCTAGAGCATCACCCACCACACTCTGCCACCACTTCATGCTTCCAAGTATGCCTATCCAACATTTTTTTTAATCACACGCACTCACCCACAATCACATTCATTATTTTTTTATCTTTTTCCTAATTTATTGCATACATACTATATTGTTTGGTTGAGTGATTATATTTTGGTTATGCAGGAGGGTAAGAACAAAATCAAACATCAAACACCATAGCTTGGTTTTCTGTCACCCATAAGCTATTCGACAAAAGGACCAACCGTGTGCGATCGAGCGCACGACATTTACGATCGAGTGCATAGTCCAGTGTGCGATCGAGCGCATATATTCGTAATCGATCGCGAATTTGATAGAAACTAGGATTCACATGTCAAAGCAATCCGCTTCCACCTCCCTTGCCTCAAGCAGTCATGCCCAGTCATCCCGGCCAAGCTTCGAGCAGAGAGAACTCTTATTCAATACCACTTTCGCCATTGATGAAGTCTTCAAGCAAATGGATGCCACTCAATGGGCGGTCCAAGCTTTTAAACACCGAGAGTTGAAGAGGCTTTTTAAACCAGTCTGCTCAACTACTTACACTCAGCTAGTAGTCCAGTTCTATGAGAGCCTATTTTTTTACTGCAGCAGACCGGGAGTATTAACTTCCTTAGTCTAGGGCACATCCATCGAGGTGACTAGTGCCGACATAGCCGCTGCTCTTCACTACTGTGATTAGTCCCCTCCAGAGGACACCGATATCGAGGAGCAGCCGGACTCTTTTGATATGTCCATAATTATTGAGGACATGTGCGTTGGCCAGTACGCCGACAGACACAACAACGCAGTGAGCCGGTCAAAGTTGCCTCCACAGCTTTGGCTCGTGAAAACCATCCTCCAGCCTAATGTGTGTCCATTGGGGCACAAGACACAGAGGAGAGACCAATTTCTACAGACATTGTATGCCTTCCATAGAGGCTACTGGTACTCTCTCCCCGCTGTTATGTGGAGCCAGCTGCATAAATTCTGGGATCATATCCCTGGCCGTCAGACCACCACGACCAATGCATGGGGGCTCCCATTCCCATTCCTACTCTCGTACATCTTCAAGAAGAAAGATATTAAGGGGACCACTAGCGACGGACCAGTGCGAGAGCACCCCTTCTTCGAGAAGGCTCAGTGGACACATAGCCTCTCGCACATGCCTCGAGGACTCCCAGCCCCTGCACCTGCAGCTGAGAGGGTTGAGGAGGATCATATGGAGACAGAGACCCCTGTAGTTAGCCTATTTCGAGAGGAAGACCATCCGGACATGGGACCCATAGAGTCCCAGTACTTTCTCGCTGAGTTGTCCTCCTTCCGATGTGAGGTCTCTGTAGCCATATCACTCGTGCACCAATGCATGGATGGTTTGGAGGCAAGGTTTGCACGACAGGAGGCGATGCTACAGGCCATTCTTGCTCGCCTATCTCTGGCACCTGGTACCTCTTCGACTGCACCACTTTACGATCAGCAGTGAGAGGATACCCCGTCTGGCTGAAGACATTAAACTTAGTGCTTATGGAAGGCACCCCAAAACATATCCTTTTTCGTATTTTATTTTCTTTTTAGTATTTACTTTTCTATATCTGTCTATTATTACTTGTTTTCCAGTTTATGTTTGCTTTTCTTTTTCAAGGATATCGTCAGTGCATCCAAGTTCAAGTTTGGGGGCGTGCTAGGAGCCACGCCAGCCATTGAGTTCTACATCTCCCATGTCAAATCTGTCCATGCTTCTCACACATTGGGGACAATGTGCAATTTAAGTTTGGGGGTATGGGGACAAACTCACACACACACTATGTCCCATTTTTTTGTTTTGCTTCTATAGATAAATGCATGTTCATTCTGTTTCAAAAATTTTGGGTGATATAAACAAACAATATGATTTGACCTCATAAGTGAGCTTAACACCTTGAACATATAGGTCAATAATTAAGTTTTGAACCTAGATCACTTACTTTTAGGCATTTAAGGATTCATAAGTTTGACCTAAACTAACACGAGCACATTAGCACATAGTTGTGTGGGGTATGACATATAATTTTGATTTGTATGTTTCTTTTGCTTGATTGTGAACCAGATGATAGTTAGATTAACCCTTTGGCATAAGAAAATAGAAAGGGATTGTTATTGCTAAAAAAATGCTCCTAATGATCATTAAACAAACTTTCCACTGAGTAACTGGCCCTCTTACCTTAGTAAGCAGTGAGTGTCACGTAAAAAGGTGGAGAATTTTGCTCACAATGATCATTAAAAAAAAGAACTTTCCACTTAGTAACTGGCCCCCTTACCTCAGTAAGCAGTGAGTGTTACGTCAAAAGGTAGAGGTTATGATTGGTAGCATTAAGACCAGTTAGTTTCGTAGCCTTTTTTACTCAAGTTAGTAAGTCCTTAGGGGTGTCTTTACACCCAATGCCCTAAAGCCATCTGGTTTGGGAGTCATTGGCTAAACACTCATTATATTAGTCAAATAGAAAGCTTGACGGAACTAACTTGGCAAAAATCTCACAAATAAAAGAAAAGAAGAAAATCTATGCCATCTTCATTGATTCTAATAGGAAATTTGGTGAATCTTGAGACATCGAAACACTACACAGTAGAATTACTTGGAAACCTAATCTTTTATGTACTAATTCACCACACACTAAAATCAAACTTGAGATGTCTTAAACTGCCTCATGAAAGTGATTTGCGTTCAAAACTCTTATTCATTGCAAAGATGTGTTTATATTTGTTAAGCTTGCTTATGAATGCGCATCATAGTTTTGTGTAAGACCTAAACTTTTGTGGGCGCTATGAATATTGGATTTATCTGTATGTCACTATTTTTCATTTTAGTTTTTAGTTTTTTATTGTTAAGGGACTAGCAATATGTAAGTTTGGGGGTGTGATAGGTGCTTAAATATTCATATTTAAGCCCCTCTATTTACATTTGTTAAGTCCTTAGTTATGTTAATTTAGTCCATTTTACTTCATTTTTGTGTTTCACATGTTTTTATAGGGTCTTGGAGAAAAAGAAGCATTTTTGGCACCTAAAGGAAGAAATCTGGAAATCCTGGAGCAGCTACTGGCTAAAGTGCGATCGAGCGCATAAGCACTCGTGCGCACACAAGAAGGATCGAGCGCACAACGACTGTGATCGAGCGCATATATACGGGTGTGAGCAGTAAAACGACATAACCAGTTTTGGAAATAGAGGAGATTTTACGTTTTAGGAAGCTTAGGGTTTCCAGAGTCTTCTAGGGTTATTCAAACCCTATAAATACACCTGTAACCACACACAAAAGACATCACTTCTTTTATCTTTTGCCTAGCTTGGAATTGTAAGCTTTGGAGAGGATTGACAACCCGTCTCCACAGTATTCTTTGGGTTTTATATTTTATGTTTAGTTTATGTTATAATGCCTATCTTAGACAGCAAGTGTAACTGACTCTATATAGGGCTTGATTGAAGCCCTAGTTATGCTTTCCCATATATACATTCATTGATTATCTTTGCAATAACCTTGATTATGATGCTTAACTTGATTAATGTCTGTGTTTATTTAAATTCCTTGTATATGTATGTTTGATCAATATGTGCATGTGATATGGATTAGTTAGTTAGACCAATTTGGATGATCGAGTCCTGGGTCTGAAAATAGTAACAAAAGAAATCCACACCGGATTCTTGGGCTAATCAACATGGGAAACCAGGAGTAGATACCATGCCCTAGGTCTCACATGGTTGTCGATTTCTATAAATCTTATGCTTTCTTAAGGAATAACTCAGTAGATACCATGTTGAATCCTTTAAGAAAGAAAAGAGTTAGAGTAGATACCAAACCTAACTCGGTGCTTAGGAAAATCAATAGCTTAAGGAGTAGATACCATGCCCTTCGGTTGGCAACCATTAGGTATTCATAGTAAGGCTAATGCATTGACATATTACTCATTGGGAAACTATAATTAGAGGTGGATATCAAAGCCCTATGTCCTTATTATTATTAAAATCACACTCAACTGTTATTTCTATTTTTTTTATTAAGAAACTGATTCTAAAACCGAAATTCACCAATCCCTATGGAAATGATCTCGCACTTGCACACTATGCTATTATTGACCTTGTGCACTTGCAAGTAAAACTGTACGGATATTTACTTATTTATTTAGGTAGATAAACGCACAACATCCAACAATTAGGAAAAATTCATTCAAAGATCCACCACTCAACCTAAAATGAGATAAAGGAACAAGATTAAAACAAAAATCTGAAGTTTAACACTCAAGAAATTTCAAAGATTACCTCATATAAAAAAGAGAAAGACAACAGAACAAAAGAAACACTTCATTAACAAAGAAGATTTGTACAATGGTGGGCTCAAAGGCCGCTTACAGAAAGATAAAAATGAAAAAAATCTAAGTCTAAGACTCTAGTTCTTCATTAGCTCTATTTTTCTCTTCGGTCTTGATCTGTTGGAAATCACCTTGACAAGATGCCCAGGTGGTGATCTTCCAAACACCCAAGTCTAGAATGAATTGTAGAAAGAAATACAGCAATCAAAGACAAGAATAGAAAATCAAAGAAAGAAAGAAGACAAGCAATTTGTTATTGAGGTTCGACAATGTGCCTACGTCCCCGTGAGTTCCTCCGAACTCTCTGCACTAAATCAAATGGTACTTTACAAGTACAGTAACCCCCTTCAAGAATCAACAAGTTCTTGAAGAAACCAAGAAGAGAAGTAAGGAAGAAGATAAGAACTAACAATACTCTCTATCTAATCTAGACTTCTCTCTCTTTTACAACCAGCCTCACTACAAAGAGTCCCTCTTGTGTTTATGTCTCTCACACAATTCTCTCTTGTATTACAATTGATCTCAAAGTATGGCATAAACTTATGTTTTTCTATATGTGAATATGAGGCTAGGGAACCCCTTTTATAGCCACCCACTTCTTGGTCATTCTTGAGATTCAATCTTCACCCTTTGATCATGATTACCACTTAATCATGGCCCTTCATCACTCCTAAGTGGTGCTGTGCATTTTAACCTTGCACCCATGCACCTAAGAGAGGGTTAAAATAAGCTGTCCATGTGTGCTTGACTTTGCCTAACGCCTAGGTGCTCAACAAAGCGCGGTGCAGTGCTGTGCCGGGCAAAGTGCCTTTGCACACTCTCTGGGCGGTGCGCCACTGGTGGGGAGCGGTGTGGTGCTGGGGTGCTTTAGGAGGCATGCATTTTGGATGGTGCAGTGTTGGGCTGTGCGCGGTGCGGTGCTGGCCATCACCTATAGTGCGCACACACCTTCAGCTTGTGTGCAAAAGTGCACACACTAGTGCGTCTACCCTTACCTTGCTCTAAAGTGATGCACACACATGTGTGCATACCTTTAACTTGATGTAATTTAATACTCCAACCCTGGTTTAGAATTTAACCATCTTTGAACCATGTTTTGACATGTGTAAACCTTAGAAAAATACCAACAATCTCTACCTTTGTTTAAGTGTTTAAACCCGAACCATTTTTACAGAGAGCTTCGTGATCCAAACTCATCTTGAGTCATCAATTAACCAACTCAAATCCTAAGTAGTCTAAGGCAATGATTAAACTTACTTAGAGGTAGAACTTTAGTACCCAAATCCACAGGATTTTCTTCCGTGGTCTTCTTGTCAACATGAATGCATCCTTTCGTACGATTTTCCGGAATGTAATGATACCGAACATCCATATGCTTCATCCCCTCATGGAACACCAGATTCCTCCACAAGTGTCATGCAATTTGGCTATCCAAAGACACCACCACCTGCTCTTTTAGGACCTCCCACTCATCCAATAACCCTTTGCACCCCATAGCCTCCTTTATGGCTTCCATAGCCGCTATGCATTCTGCCCCGGTTGTTATGAGTGCTTCCATTGGCTGCCACTGAGCCTTAAATACCTCAGCAACCACTTTATCCCAAGCTAATGCTTCTTTCCAGGATTACTCACAAAACTGCTGAGAACACCCATTGCCCAAGAAACCTTTAACCAGTTTCTCTCCTTTTCTTGGATTCTACACATCCCAATGATCTTTTGTGTAAGGCTAAGATCCTTCCTCTCGAACTCCTCACTGAGTTGAGATGTAAACCTTTCCATCCTCTCCCTGCTGTTCTGAACCAACAGCACATCATCAACATAGATGAGGATACTCACCATCTTCTCCACCTTGTGTCCATGTGAGAAAGTTTCTGTGAAACCTATTTCTTCTCTTGTTGTTGTTGTGACTTTTAAATTACTCGAAAGTGCACGAGTCGTTTGCAATATAGTGTTGTGCAAATGTGAGGTTGAATCCATAGAGAATTGCGTTGTAAAAATATTTTTATCTGAACTAAGCCTATTTTAACCTAGTTCCAAGTTTTGAAGTGTCTTTTGCAAAACAAATATAAACTAAATTAAATTGATTTAAAGACTAATGATAAAAACACTAAGGTTTCTGAATCCACTCCACCAAAGTAAAGCATATATCTTCATGTTCTATATAAAAATAATCTATCAAAACATTCCATGAATCCAACTTTAAACAAATCACAACAAATATCCCAATTAAACCAAAACAATCCAATGTATCCGCTTTTAACAAATCACAAAGGATATCCAATTTAATCAAAAATGATTTGATGTATCCATCAGATGAAACACACGAAATATCCAACAGAACAATTTAAATTCAATCAATCATAAGATTTTACTCAAATAATTGAACAGAACATTTATACTAAAAAACATCATAAATGTATAAACAAATCTGAAAATATTATGCCAAACAACGGCGAGGCTTCATTTTCAACCTTAGCTGAAGATTTTAGCCACTCGTAATCATGAAACTAAAGTTCACAATAATAGTGCTAAACGTTAAACTTTAAAACTAACAAAAGCAGTAAATTAAAAACTGACTATACATGGGGAGAAATTTCACTCGCTGTTGGGTGGTGTTTCCCCTCGAGATAGCAAAGCCTTCGGAAATCCACCAGAATGCTAGTAGAAGTCCTCCAAATTGCACTAAAATGGCACTTGGATTGCTTACTAAAAATGAAGTGAAGAGGGGCTTATATAAGGAAACATCACAAGTGCAATATGCTTCCAATCCGATGTGGGATACTGCAAATTCCAGCTTTTGCTCTTTGACCTTTGTCTACTAAAACTGCCATAACTTTGTCTAGAAAAATTATTTTATTGATCCATAAAATTCTCCAGAAAATAGAAATCGAGATCTTTCCAAGCATATATGGCTTATCTCCTGGTTCTTTCTGAATCAATACAGTTTAATCCTAAAAAATGGCTGATCTGTCATGCTGAAATCATGCACAGTCTAACATTTGTCTACTAAAACTGCCATAACTTTCTCTAGAAAAATCATTTTATTGATCCGTGAAATTCCCCAAAAACTAGAAATCTGGATCTTTCCAAGCATATATGGCTCATCTCCTGGGTCTTCCTGAATCAATGCAGTTTAATCTTCAAAAATGGCTGATCTGTACGAGCAATTCTGGCAATTTAGTGAAACTCCTTTCCAAGCTTCTAAACCTGTAAAAAAATGAAAAACAACTCAAAGTAACAAATTCCTAACCTAACAAATGTAAATTAAAGGGCCAAAATATGCAATATTTGGCACTCATCACTTGTGAACCCATTCGCCACCATCTAGCTTTGTTCCGGACTTCATCTCCTGGAGGGTACCCTTCTTTGATCTTATAAGTGCACTTACATTCTACAACTTTCTGCTTTCCTGAAATTTTCACCAATTCCCAGAAGTTGTTCTTCCTCAAAGAATCAATTTCTTCCTCCTTAGCTAGCTTCCACTTTGACGAATCCTTACACTCTATGGCATCCATGTAAATTTCTTGTTCACTCATCTCTCCTTCTGTCCAAGGAGCTGCTGCATCCGCAAACCCATATCTTGAAGGTGGTCCGACCAGCCTTCCTTCCCAGTCTCTTGTGAGCTGGTAGTCATTCTGACTTGCTGCATCAACCTCTTCTTGTTCAGCCTCTTCTTGAGTTTCTTAAGCTTGGCCTTCATCCAAGGGCTTTACCTGGTCCGAACCCTCTTGCCTCCTTTGTTCTACCTGAATCGAGTTCTCCTTGATGCGATGCTCCACAACTTTCAGACTGGTTTGCTCACTAGCCCCTACACGGTTAGTTTTCTCCAAGTAGGGAAATAACAATTCATTAAAAATATCATCCCTACTTATAATCAGTTTCATGCCCTTCTTTTCTAAGGACCACAACCTATATCCCTTAACCCCATCACCATATCCTAGAAATGCACATTTTCTAGATCTTGGGCTAAATTTATCCTCCTTTTGATGTGCATATGTAGCACACCCAAAAGTCCTAAGGTTGTTTGTTTGAAATCACCTTGACAAGATGCCCAGGTGGTGATGTTCCAAAAACCCAAGTCTTGAATGACTTATAGAAAGAATTTCAGCAATCGAACACAACAACAGAAAATCAAAGAAAGAAAAGAAGACAAGCAATTTTTTGTCAAGGTTCAGCAATGTGCCTACGTCCCCGTGATTTCCTCAGAACGCTCTGCACTATCTCAATGGTTCTTGCAAAGTTACAACAATCCCCTTCAAGAATCCAAGTTCTTAAAGAAACAAGAAGAGAACTAGAAAGTGATAGTTCTATTACAAAGTTTTCTATCAATTCTATACTATCCTCTCTTCTTTACAACCAGCCTAACAAAGAGTCCCTCTTGTGTTTATGTCTCTCTACATAATTCTCTCTTAGTGTTTACAATGATCTCATAGTGTCACAAAACTCTCTTGTATGTGTGTTTTTGTATCTTGTATTATCTTGTGAAATGAGGCCTTGAGAACCCTTTTTATAGTCTCTCAATTCTTGGACATTCTTGAGAATCATTCTCCTCCCTTTGATCATGTTCTTCCTTGAATCTCAGCCCTTCATTACTCTCCAAGTGATGTTGTGCGTTTTGGTGTGGTGCACACATGATTGGAGAGGTCTTATGCATTTTGGATCATGTGTGCCAACATGTGCTATGCGCTGCGGCGCTGAAATGGTGTGGTGCGGCGCTGAGGCAAGGCTGGAAGGGAGGCTTGCTGTGAGGCACGGCACTGGGCAGGGTGTGCTGCGCCCTGACCTGATGCTGCTGCCTCCTGATGCTGGTGTGCACACTTCCTGCCTGTGGGCAGAAACTTCCACAGCAGTGTTTCTGACCTTCCCATGCTCAAAATTGAAGCACACACATATGTGCAATCTTATAACTTGCTAAACTTTGATATCCCATAATTGGTTTGGACATTAACCAACCTTAGACCATGTTTGGACATGTTTGAAACTTAGACAAATAATAACAATCTCTACCTTTGTCTAAGTGTTCAAAAAACCTGAACCATTGTGCAGAAAGCTTCGGGATCCAAACTCATATTGAGTTGCCACTTAACCAACTCTATTCCTAAGAAGTCTAAGGCAATGATTGGACCTTCTTAGAGGTAGAACCTTGGTGCCTAAATCTGCAAGACTTTTCTTCGTGGTCTTCTCATCAACATGAATGGATCCTTTCGTACCATTTTCCAGAATGTAATGATACCGAACACCCATATGCTTTGTCCCCTCATGGAACACCAGATTCCTCCATAAGTGCGCCGCACTTTGGTTATCCAAAGATACCATCACCTGCTCTTTTAGGACCTCCCACTCGTCCAACAACCCTTTGCACCCCATAGCCTCCTTTATGGCTTCCGTAGCCGCTATACATTCTGCCCTGGTTATTATGAGTGCTACCACTAGCTGCCACTGAGCCTCCATGTACCTCAGCAACCACTTCATCCCAAGCCAACGCTCTTTTCTGGGATTACTCACATATTTTCTAAAAACACTAATTGCCCAAGAAACACTTGACTTGTTTCTCTTCCTTTCCCGGATGATTCTCCTCATCCCAAGGATCTTTTGTGCAATGCTGAGATCCTTCCTCTCGAACTCCTCACTGAGTTGAGATGTAAACCTTTCCATCTTCCTGCTGTTCCAAACTAACAGCCCATCAATGATATAGGTGAGGATACTCACCATCTTCTCCACCTTGTGTCCAGGTGAGAAAGTTTCTGTGAAACCTATGTCTCCTCTTCTCGTGAACCCATTCACCACCAGCCTAGCCTTGTTCCGAACTTCATCTCTTGGAGGGCACCCTTCTTTGATCTTGTAAGTGTACTTACATTCCACAACTTTCTGATTTCCTGGAATTTTCACCAATTCCCAGAAGTTGTTCTTCCTCAAAGAATCCGTTTCTTCCTCCATAGCTAGCTGCCACTTTGACGAATCCTTACACTCCATGGCCACCGTGTAAGTTTCTTGTTCACTCATCTCTCTTTCTGTCCAAGGAGCTGCTGCATCCGTAGCATCCACAAACCCACATCTTGAAGGTGGTCCGACCAGCCTTCTTTCCCGGTCTCTTGTGAGCTGAAAGTCATTCCGACTTGCTGCAGCATCCTCTTCTTGTTCAGCCTCTTCTTGAGTTTCTTGAGCTCTGGCCTTCATCAAAGGGCTCTACCTGGTCCAAACCCTCTTGCCTCCTCCGCTCTACCTGAATAGAATCTTCCTTGATGCTATGCTCCACAAGAACCAAACTGGTTTGCTCGTTAGCCCCTGTAGGGTTAGTATTCTCTAAGTAGGGAAATAACAATTCATTAAAAATAATATTCCTACTTATTATGAGTTTCAGTCCTTCTTTCTCTAAGGACCACAACCTATACCCCTTAGCCCCTTCCCCATATCCTAGAAACACAAATTTTCTAGATCCTGGGCTAAGCTTATCCTCCTTTTGGAGTGCATACGCAGCACACCCAAAATTCCTAAGGTTGTCCAACTCAGGGGGTTTTCCACTCCACAACTCTTCGAGTGTCTTATGGTATACAATCCTAGAGGGTGATCTATTAATCAAATATGCAGCTGTAGACACCGCTTCCCCCCAAAAACATTTGAGTAATCCGAATTTATTTAACATGCACCTAACCTTTTCCCTAAGGGTCTTATTCATCCACTCAGCAACTCCACTTTGCTGAGGGGTTTCCACAACCGTCCTATGTCTTAGAATGCCATTTAACCTACAGAATTGATCAAGTTCTTGGTTAAAAAGTTCTAAGCCATTATCGGTTCTTATCCTTTTAACTACTCTACCCATTTGAGTCCCAACGAGCCCTTTCCACACCACTAACTTATTCAATGCATCTGATTTATTTTTCACCAAATAAACCCACACTTTTCTTGAATAATCATCAATTAAAGACAGAAAGTAAATGTTACCTCCCTATGTTGGTGTCCTTGCTGGTCCCCAAAGGTCCGCATGAATGTAATCAAGAATGCCCTTATCCTTGTGCACTCCGGTGTTGAAGCTGATCCGGTGTTGCTTCTCAAGAACACAACACTCGCAGGAATCAAGTTCCTCTACTTTGTCACCACTAAGTAGGCCATCCTTACTGAGAACTTACAGGCCCTCTTCGCTCATATGTCCCAAGCGAGTGTGCCGAAGGGCTGCCTCATCCATATCAGCCATCAAGCTTGCTGCTTGATCCTTGATTTCTATGACTCTGATCATCTCATAGAGTCCATCGTTTCTTGCTGCCTTGATCACTACCAAAGATCCTTTGGCTACCTTGATCTTTCCTCCCTCTATCTTATATGTATAGCCCATGGAATCCAGCTGCCCCAATGAGATCAAGTTCCTCTTCAAATCTAGAACATACCTCACATTTTCAAACAGCCTTGTGACTCCATCAAACATCCTCAATTGGATGTCTCCAATCCCTCTCACTTGGCAAGAATTATCATTCCCCAAGAAGACCCTTCCATCATTGATCTTCTTGAAATTCTTGAACCATTCTTTGTGAGGGCACATATGATGAGTGCACCCGGAATCAAGAATCCACTTTTCGCTGTCTTGCCTCCTGTTCACATTCGAGCACACAACAAGAACATCATCACCTTGCTGTTCTCCCATGGCAACCGAAGCCTCTCAATTGTTGGTATGGCTTCTCCTCTCATCCCACATCATCTTCTTGCAATATTTCTTGAAATGGCCCTCCTTGTTGCAGTAGAAGCACCTCCTTCCTCCAACCCTTGGTTTAGAGTGTGCTCTCCTATGGCTTTCTCCTCTACCATTGTCCCGGTAGTAGCCATTGTTACTGCCATTCCGAACTACTGGCCTTCCTCTTATGAACAGCCCTTCACCACTTAATGTCTCCTTCATCTTAGCTTTGAAATCATGTGCCCTTATGGCATTGATCACAATCTCCTTTGTTAAAGAATCCCTTCCATACTCAATTGCATTAATCAAATTATCAAAGCAATCTGGAAGTGAATTTAATAAAATGACAGCCAATTGTTCATCCGAAAAAGTAATGCTACAGCTATTCAAATCTTGAACTAGCTTGTTAAAGACATCAAGATTATCTTGCAACTCTTTACTAGGGTCCATTTTAAAAGCAAAGATTCTTTTAAGAAGATAAATTTTGTTAGGGAGAGGTTTGGTAAGAAACAACTCATCTAGTTTCTTCCATATGACAGCCGGATCCTCCGAGTCTCCGCACTCCCTTGTGACACTATCCAACATGTGCAAGAAAATGGTGCTGTAAGCCATCTTCTTCATCTCGGTCCACTGGTCCTCCGTGACACTTGCTGGAAAAGCATCATCTTCTCCAATAGCCAAGTCCACTTTTTGCTGCATTAGAACCGCCTTGATCTTCCGCTTCTATAGGGCAAAGTCCCCTTTTCCATCAAACTTCTCCACACAAAAATTTGAAGCCATCTTTTATGGACAAGATCCCAGATTTGTGCACTAACCACAACTGCTTTCTTCAACTTCAAGAACACAAATCGAAGATGGATCTTTAACACCGTTCTTGAATCAACCTTCAAGAACACGACCGGATCTTGATCTTTACACCGTTCTTGAATCACCCAAGAAGTTTGATCTTTGATTCTTGGAGTCTTGGCTCCGTACCTTCTACTTCTTGCTCCGATAACTAGTTGCTTAGCTCTGATACCACTATTGGAAATCACCTTGACAAGATGCCCAGGTGGTTATCTTCCAAACACCCAAGTCTTGAATGACTTGTAGAAAGAATTTCAGCAATCGAATACAAGAACAGAAAATCAAAGAAAGAAAAGAAGACAAGCAATTTATTGTCGAGGTTCGACAATGTGCCTACGTCCCCATGAGTTCCTCCGAACTCTCTGCACTATCTCAATGGTTCTTACAAAGTTACAGCAATCCCCTTCAAGAATCCAAGTTCTTGAAGAAACAAGAAGAGAACTAGAAAGTGATAGTCCTATTACAAAGTTTTCTATCAATTCTATACTATCCTCTCTTCTTTACAACCAGCCTAAAAAAGAGTCCCTCTTGTGTTTATGTCTCTCTACACAATTCTCTCTTAGTGTTTACAATGATCTCACAATGTCACAAAACTCTCTTGTATATGTGTTTTTGTATCTTGTATTATCTTGTGAAATGAGGCCTTGAGAATCCTTTTTATAGTCTCTCAATTCTTGGACATTCTTGAGAATCATTCTCCTCCCTTTGATCATGTTCTTCCTTGAATCTCAGCCCTTCATCACTCTCCAAGTGATGTTGTGCATTTTGGTGTGGTGCACACATAATTGGAGAGGTCTTATGCATGTTGGATCATGTGTGCCCGCATGTGCTGTGCGCTACGGCGCTGAAATGGTGCGGTGCGGTGCTGAGGCAGGGCTGGAAGGGAGGCTTGCTGTGAGGCGCGGCGCTGGGCAGGGTGTGCTGCGACCTGACCTGATGCTGCTGCCTCCTGATGCTGGTGCGCACACTTTCTGCCTATGGGCAGAAACTTCCACAGCAGTGTGCTTGACCTTCCCATGCTCAAAATTGAAGCACACATATGTGTGCAACCTTATAACTTGCTGAACTTTGATATCCCACAATTGGTTTAGACATTAACCAACCTTAGACCATGTTTGGACATGTTTTAAACTTAGACAAATAACAACATTGTTTAATTCAGGGGGTTTTCCACTCCACATCTCCATGGGAGTCTTGAGCTCTAAAGCTCTAGAGGGTGATCTATTTATCAAGTATGCAGCTATAGCCACAGCTTCTCCCCAAAAATATTTTGGTAAACTGGATCCTATTAGCATGCACCTAACCTTTTCCATAAGGGTTTTATTCATTCTTTCAACAACTCCATTTTGCTGAGGTGTTTTTACAACCATTCTATGCCTTAGAATGCCATTTAATTCACAGAATTTATCAAAATCCTTATTGCAAAATTCTAAGCCATTATCAATTCGTAAAGCCTTAACTACCCTACCCGTTTAAGTTTCCAACAACTTCTTCCACACAACAAATTTAGTCAAGGCATCCGATTTATTTCTAAGCAAATAAACCCACACTCTTCTTGAATAATCATCAATTAAAGACATAAAGTAAATGTTACCTCCCTGTGTTGGTGTCCTTGCTGGTCCCCAAAGGTCCGAATGAATGTAGTCAAGAATCCTCTTAGACTTGTGCACTCCAATGTTGAAGCTGACCCAGTGTTGCTTCCTAAGAATGCAACTCTCACAGAAATCCAGTTTCTCTACTTTGTCTCCTCCAAGTAGACCATCCTTGCTAAGAACTTACAGGCCCTTTTCGCTCATGTGTCCCAAGAAAGTGTGCCAAAGGGCAGCCTTGTCCATCTCAGCCATCAAGTTTTCTGCTTGATCATTGATTTCTGTCTCTCTTATCATCTCATAGAGTCCATCATTTTTTACTGCCTTGATCACTACCAAAGATCCCTTAGCCACCTTAATCTTTCCTCCCTCTACTTTGCATGAATGCCCCATGGAATCCAGCTGCCCCAATGAGATCAAATTTCTCTTCAAATCTGGAAGATACCTCACATTTCGCAACAGCCTTGTGACTCCATCAAACATCCTCAATTGGATGTCTCCAATCCCTCTCACTTGGCAAGAATTGTCATTCCCCAAGAAGACCCTTCCATCATTGATCTCCTTGAAATTCTTGAACCATTCCTTGTGAGGGCACATATGATAAGTGCACGCGGAATCAAGAATCCACTTTCCACTGCCTTGCTTTCTGCTCACATTTGAGCACACAACAAGAACATCATCTTGCTCTTCTCCTTTGGCAACCGAAGCCTCTCCATTGTTGGTGGGGCTTCTCCTCTCATCCCACATCCTCTTCTTGCAATCTTTCTTGAAATGGCCCTCTTTGTTGCAGTAGAAGCATCTCCTTCCTCCTCCAAGTCTTGTCTTAGAATGAGATCTCCCATGGTTTTGCCCTCTACCTCTTGATTTCTCCCGGTAGTTGCCATGGTTGCTACTGCCATTCCGAGTTGCTGGCCTTCCTCTTACGAACAGCCCATCACCACTTGATGTATCCTTCATCTTGGCTTTGAAATCATGTGCCCTTATAGCATTGATCACAATCTCCTTTGTTAAATTATCCCTTCCATACTCAATAGTATTAATCAAATTATCAAAGCAATCAGGAAGAGAATTTAACAAGATAATAGCTAATTGTTCATCCAAAAAAATAATACTACAGCTATTCAAATCTTGAACTAGCTTATTAAAGACATCAAGATTATCTTGCAACTCTTTACTATGATCCATTTTAAAAGCAAAGATTCTTTTAAGAAGATAAATCTTTTTAGGGAGAGTTTTGGTAAGAAACAACTCATCTAGTTTCTTCCATATGATCGCCGGATCCTCCGAGTCTCCGCACTCCCTTGTGACACTATCCGACATGTGCAAGAAAATGGTGTTGTAAGCCATCTTCTTCATCTCGGTCCGTTAGTACTTTGTGACATTTGCTGGAAAAGCATCATCTTCTCTAATAGCCAAGTCCATTTTCTATTACATTAGAACCGCCTTGATCTTCCGCTTCCAAAGGGCAAAGTCTCATTTTCCATCAAACTTCTCAACACAGAAATTTGAAGCCATCTTTTGTGGACAAGATCCCTGATTTATGCACTACCCATAAATGTTTTCTTTAACCTCAAGAACACAGATCGAAGATGGATCTTAACACCATTCTTGAATCTACCTCAAGAACACGATCAGATCTTGATCTTTACACCGTTCTTGAATCACCCAAGAAGTTGATCTTTGATTCTTGGAGTCTTGGCTCCATCACCTTCTTGTTCTTGCTCCAATACCCAGCTGTGCTTACTCTGATACCACTGTCCAAAGCTCTGATACCACTATTGGAAATCACCTTGACAAGATGCCCAGGTGGTGATCTTCCAAACACCCAAGTCTTGAATGACTTATAGAAAGAATTTCAGCAATCTAAGACAAGAACAGAAAATCAAAGAAAGAAAGAAGACAAGCAATTTGTTATCGAGGTTCGGCAATGTACCTACGTCCCCGTGAGTTCCTCTTCACTCTCTGCACTAA
The DNA here is from genome assembly GCA_023935145.1 of Bretschneidera sinensis. Taxonomy (NCBI): domain Eukaryota; kingdom Viridiplantae; phylum Streptophyta; class Magnoliopsida; order Brassicales; family Akaniaceae; genus Bretschneidera; species Bretschneidera sinensis. The sequence continues at coordinate 56,709,237 of CM043702.1, read as the reverse complement.
ATCAAATGGTTCTTTACAAGTACAGCAACCCCCTTCAAGAATCAACAAGTTCTTGAAGAAACCAATAAGAGAAGTAAGGAAGAAGATAAGAACTAACAATGCTCTCTATTTAATCTAGACTTCTCTCTCTTTTACAACCAGCCTCACTACAAAGAGTCCCTCTTACGTTTATGTCTCTCACACAATTCTCTCTTGTATTATAATTGATCTCAAAGTATGGCACAAACTTATGTCGTTCTATATGTGAAAAATGAGGCTAGGGAACCCCTTTTATAGCCACCCACTTCTTGGTCATTCTTGAGATTCAATCCTCACCCTTTGATCATGATTACCACTTAATCATGGCCCTCCATCACTCCTAATTGGTGATGTGCATTTTAACCTTGCACCCACGCACCTAAGAGAGGGTTAAAACAGGTTGTCCATGTGTGCTTGACTTTGCCTAGCACCTAGGTGCTCAACAGGGCGCGATGCGGTGCTGGGCAGAGTGCCTTTGCACACTCTCTGGGCGGTGTGCCACTGGTGGGGAGTGGTGCAGTGCTGGGGTGCTTCAAGAGGCATGCATTCTGGATGGTGCGGTGCTGGGCTGTGCACGATGCAGTGCTGGCCATCACCTATAGTGCGCACACACCTTTAGCTTGTGTGCAGAAGTGCACACACTAGTGCGCTTATCCTTACCTTGCTCCAAAGTGATGTACACACATGTGTGCAGACCTTTAACTTGCTGTACTTTAATACTCCAACCTTGGTTTAGACTTTAACCATCTTTAAACCATTTTTTGACATGTGTAAACCTTAGATAAATACCAACATGATCTCATTCTCAGCCCAAGGTTCAACATTCTCTTCAGCCTCGGTAGCGTTGCCCTTAGCCTCAACACCTCCTCCTTGCACTTCAAACTCCCTAAGGTCAAGCATGACCAAGCTACCTCAGTCTAGCTTAGGCCAACACTTGGTCTCTTTCTCATCAGCCATGTCAAATCCTATTTGAAGGCAATTCGTGACTTTGTCTATCAGTTCGTTCTAGAAAGCCTCAGTACCCTTGAAGTTCTCCATAACAGTGGCCTCAATGTTGGCCAGATCACCTCTAAACTGACCCTCTATTCCCTGATATCGGCTAACCTCTGCCTTCAACTGCATGATCTCCTCCTCGGTAGTCTTGAAAACCTAATTTGCCAAGGTCAAGGTAGTCTCCAACTTCTTCTCTTGAAGCTTGTATCAATTATCATGGTTCTGAAAATTCTTTATCAACTTCTTGCACTCAAACAGGTTCTTTAGGTACCTCTCTTCACCCCTTCAAAGATTGTCCATCATTTAACCTATAAAAGTGATGGTGTCCCTAGCGAAAGAAGCATACACACTAGTTTGGACTAGACCGAGTTTGATATTAAGATAAGCAAAGAAAGCAAAAAAAATTTCTAAGTCTAAGGACTTCAGATGCTATCTTATGGAAAGCCTCAATAAGATTTTCCCTAATTTCCTTGAGAATGAGTGTTTCCAACATTGTCACATCAGCCAGAAAGATTGAACTTTTGAGAATCTAGGTAGCTACATCTCGATCTTGATCCCGAAGAGCAAAGTCGGTGACCTTACCACCTAGTTCCCTTGGAAGACGTCATAATAGATAGAGAACGAGGTGTAGGAGGCATCGAAGAGACTAGGTTAGCAGAGACAACGACACTAGGTGTGGGGGGGCCAACTTTAAGGACCACCACATCATCTTGCTGGTGGTCTTGGGGTTCACAAACCTTAGTCTTCTACACACGAGCCCTCTTCCTATTCACAAGAGTGTAAGGATTAAAGTTAGAAGAAGTACCTTAGCCAGCACCAAGTCGAGAGGAAGGGCTCTGTTTAGAAAAAGCATTCTGGTGTGCCTTCATAACAACCTAAGCCTTTTGAACATGTTGGCAGCTATAAGAATAAGACATGAAGTCAGAAGTAGTTCTAAATCTGATCAAAGTGTTAGAAAAAGAAAAACTAAACTACTACCATCATGGACATAAACATTATGAAGGCTATGACGGTAAGCCTTCAAAATTTCCTCATTAGCTAGGTCCTAAGCAATTAGACTATATTTAATACTGAGGATCTTGCCAACTGTAACCTTTTCCTCGGGATGCAGAGCTGGAGAGCTTTTTTGATCGGGAAAATCTTTATAATCCCACTCCAGCAAAACCTTATTAGGTTATATCCCCTCCATAAAATAAAATAAAAAGTATTTATGTTATAGTACTTTAAGGAGGAAGGGCACTCAAGAATATTCCTACCTTTCCTAGGGTGAAAATTGTCCCATTATAGTTTGCATGTTTTTCAAGGTATAAAACCACTTGAACATCATGACCTTCAACTTCTTATCATCTCAGCTATAATCGGTGTGCATCCTTAGGGGTAGTACAAAGCCCACGACACTCCTAAGGGCATTAAGGGTGAGCTAAGATATGCAAACCCCGAAATGGTTAATGATTTATCTGATGTTGGGGTCAAGGAAATCTCAACCCCGCTTTGAGGTGGTCCAAATAGCAGAGAAGAAGGCAAAAAGGTCCAGCTCTTATCAGAGTGCAAGCTCTTTCATCGGGACTAAGAAGCACAGGTTTCCAAAGGGGGAATGGAATACCTAAAACTAATGGATTCAAACTTGGAAGCCATTAGGGTGCAAGGCTCATCCTTAACCTAAAAATTCTACGTCTCACCTTGATTAACCATGTAATCTTGAATCTCTTGTGAGGTTATTTTATTACCCTCAACCTCATTGGGCTCTATAGATAAAATTTCTTCAATATCTCTCGAAGTGGTCTTCACACTCGAAGCCTCTCTCTCAAAAACATTTTCCCCCTCAATGGCCTTTGCCTTTACCACCATAACCTCACTAGAGTCCGAAGAAGAAGAAAACATAATTTAAAAAGAAAATATAAAGAAACTTACCAAAGTGTTTGAATAAATGAGGAGGACCAAAATGTACTGCTGAAGGGAAAAGGAAGAAAGGTCGCAAGGGAAGAGGAGCTCTAAGACTTAAGAAATATGCAAATGAGATAAAAGAAAGGAAATGAAGCCTTAAGTCCCCCTTAAATAGGCTTAAAGTTGAATGCCATTAATGGCACCTCAAGCCGTTACATTGACACATGGCTCTGACATCTAAAAAGACGCTTTAGGGAATCCAAGCTTAATCGCAACATTAACTCTGACAACTTATGAGGTGTGTCGGGGAAATCCAAGCACCTTGTCAAATTTAATAACATTAAAGTCTTAGATTCATGGTAAATCCATGAGTAGGGCTCACTCCTAGCTTTTTCTAGAAAAAGAATCTCAATGCCTATATAGAGGGGGTCAAAGCCCCATAAAGGCAAGTTTAAAAGGACAAACAATTCGGTTCTTCTCTCTCTCACCCCTGGTATTTCTTTTCAACCTATCATCTCATTTCATTCTGGTACACTTACTAACTTGACCGTCGAAGTATCCTCCTCAAAGAACCAAACTTCGAGTGGTTTCCTTTGCAGAAGTTTGTGTAGCAAGCTGACGTGGACTCAAGATTAAGGCCAATATCAAATCTATCCCGTCCAGATCTAGTTTAACAACAGTACCTTTCGCTTCTTTTCGACATCAACAGGTTTGTTGTTCCATGTTTTCTACTTTCAATTATCTAGAAAGGTTCATTTTTTCTGTGTGATTCTGATAGAGTTTTTCCAGTTTGAGAATATGACTATTATCTTGGTTGCTATCTGCGCTTAGAATCATGCTTGTACTCTATGGTTTATTTTTTATTTTTTTAAAAAAAAAACAATAATCCATCAATGATATTTCCCATTTGGTAGGCTTGATAATTTCTAAAGTACTTAGTAACATGTATTGTCTTCATAATCTTCATATTGTTATTATTTTGGGTCTTTTATAAATTAAATTTTATCGCCATATTATTTTCATTACTACTATTTGGGCCTTATAGTAATTTGGCCTTTATAAATTGGGTTATCTCACCAAACAACAACTATTAAAACTACGAGTACTTTAATGAAAATACATATGACAATTAATAAGTATGCCAAATGTCAAAATTACAGGCATCCTCTTAATGTCTTCCATATTAGTTATATATTAATAGATATATAGATTGCCTAATCTGAAAATATAAATGCAATTATGTTAATATATTGATTCATCAAGTGCATCCATGTTGAAACAATCCGAACAAAATTGTATACTCGGCTTGAAAACTAATGAGCTCAAAATGCTCGATCTCTATCGAGTTGAACTCCACGATGCTCAAGCTTGGTTAAAAAATTTACAACCAAAAAATTCTGCTCGAGATTAGTTCATAAAGCATATGGACGAGTTTGAGCTAGTAAAAATTCAAACCGATCTCAAGTCGAGCTCGAACTAATTTACGGCCAATGTAAATTTGAAAAGTATAGATATATTCCTCTCTCTCTTGAAAGTGAAGTTTTTATTTTAATTTAAACATCAATTATATACATGAATTTTTTTTTATTTATCATGAAAAAATAATTATTTTTGAAATTTATTTTTATAGATAAAATATTTTCATGAATTTACACGGTTAGTTAATAATATAATAGAATTTAATTTTTTTAACTGATAATAAGTATTTGAGTAGTCAGATTTAGTTAATGTTGCGGGATGATTAATGTCAATACTGATCTTTCCTAAAAAAAGAATGAGCAAAAGACTTTTAAAAGTACTTCAATCAAAATTTTATTTCGTTGTTAAGCAGCACTTGTCCAAATTGTTTAGGCAACACTTTTTATCTTAGACCTCACAACCTGAACATATAGAGGAAGAATTGTCAAGTCCCTTTCAGGACCACAGTAAGCACTGGTTGTTGTTTTCCTTTGAGAGACGGAGAAACCTAACTCCATAAGCACCTTAGTCAATTTTGCACAAACAACTATCATGCATGAATAGATGAAGAGACGCCTTTCTGGTGTACTTTTCTTCTTTGGTGGGTGTGAGTTATTTTCATCCCATCTTGGTCAAGCAAATAAATAAGAAATGTGAAAGCATGTGAGATGAAAAAAAATAAGTAAAAATTACTTTGGATGCGTTAATTTACATATCAATGTTGCACTTTGTAGACCAATTGTTCATCCTTTAATCATTAATTTGAACGAAAATCCAAATATATTTCCTTTCAATCTTGCGATTCATCATCTAGAAAGCTAAAAAATTCAATTAAAATCATGTACATGGGAACCACATCAATGATAGATTAGAAGGGTGAATTGTAATTATTATTAAAATTCATGGATAAATTTGTAATTAATTCACCCCTTGTCTTTTTATCTTTTGCCAATATAAATTTCAAGGATATGGCAAAATAGGAAAGGTCCTTTGAAGCTATGTTACTATTTGCTTGCCAATAACTAGTTAATTTAAACAGCAGTCCCAGACAGTCACATGCATCGACCCGAAGATTGTAAAGTAGTCATGAGGGAAGTCATATAATGTACATAATTTCATTTAGGTCCTACTTCCAAGACTATTTCTTGCAATTTTTATTAGATAGGTATGTTGTCACGCTACTTTCTACTCTTAATAAAATTATTTCTAATTATGGTTCATATATTTAACGCACATAAAATTAATTATGGTTCTTAATTCGATGTTATTTGTAGGGTGGAATTGAGCTCAGTTTTATAAAACTACTAGAGTTTGATTCAAACTCGATCTTATTTATTTAATCTTGAATTAAATTTAAATATTTTATTATTCAAATTCGATTCGATTCGAACATTTTTAGTTATTTTCTAATCAAGACATGTATTCATAAACCGTAAATAATATATATATATATATATATATGTATATGCATGACATTACATGGACATGCATATGTCATAAATGGTTTTATATGATGTAGGTCAAAAAAATCCGCAAACCAAATAGATGCATAGACATACGCATGGCAAAACTTAAGGATAACATGGTAATTTCACATATCGGAGATGTTCACTAATCAAAAAGCAACACATGGCAAAAAAAAGGGAAGGAGAGCATATATATATATGACGAAGACATGCATATATATGAATGGTCATGAGCAACATGCAATATTGTTTTCCAAAACATGCTCCCTCCTATATCATGGTGCAAGCTCAAGTACCGTTTCTGTAATTTAATGCAGAAGACCCCTTCAAATCAGACAGATCACATGTCATGTCCCCCAAGTTCACCTAATCGTGCGGCCACTATAGCATCCCACCAAATCGCCAAAGAAACAACGGCCGTACGATCTGTTTTGTATCCAACTTATAGTGCTGGCCTTTAATAGTGTTATAAGGAGGGGGCACATAGTCCCCACTTTTGCCTCTTCATGTGACCGACCACTAAGTCTTGGTTGACCTGTCATTGCTCCCACCATGTCCTTAACTGCCCTTTTTTTAAATTATAAAAATTAATAAAGTCATTTTGGTTACTAAAAACTTATAAAAACCTACCAAAAAACAGCATATAGGGAACCATTTACCTTATAAGCATAAGAAAAACCATTAAGTGCTCAACAAAAGTTGTAACGTCGGAAAAAATGGCAAAAGAAGGTCTCGGGCTAGAAATTACGGAGCTAAGGTTGGGTCTCCCGGGAGATGGTCATGGTTTTACGAACAAGATTAATGAGAAGAAAAGAGGGTTTTCCGAGATTTTCGACGACGGAAACTGGAAAATTCCAACGAAGAGTCAAGTTGTGGGGTGGCCTCCGGTGTGTTCTTTTAGAAGGAAGAACAGTTTTAATGAAAATGATGAAACATCTAAAATAATGTACGTGAAAGTTAGCATGGATGGGGCACCGTTTCTTCGAAAAATCGATTTGGGTATGCACGAAGGGTACCATGATCTTGCCGTAGCACTGGAGAAGCTCTTTGGCTGTTTTGGCATTGGTAATTAATTAGTCCGCTCTCTTCTATTCTTGATTATTTGTGTTTAATCTTTATCTTAATCTCTAGGGTTATAATTTGGCTCAGTTATAAAAACGATTTATGATTTATAATTTATTTTTTAAACAATTTATAATAAAATAAAATCATTAAAGTTATACATTATTTAGTATTTGATAAAATAATTATGACAATAGTTTTTTTCACACAAATTCAGATTTTTTAAAACAAAAACGATTTTATAAATTGTTTTTTGTTTATAAATATAAAAATATATATATATTTCATACTCTCAAACAGGTTTTTGATAATTTTATCGATGGATGATAGCTGGTACCCGGGTCAACCACATTCATGTATAGTTTAGTTTTTAGTGAAGGAGTATTGAACTATATAGGAGCCGGCCATGCAAAATTAACTATATATGTTGATTGGGTGGTTTGCTTGCTGTTGAAAATGAAAAATGAGAGTAGCTAGTTAAGTGTATCTTCTTTTCTAACGTGTTTTGGTGTGTTAATTAGGTGCAGCGTTGAAGGACGTAGACAGTTGCGATTACGTTCCCATATATGAAGACAAGGACGGAGACTGGATGCTTGCAGGAGATGTCCCTTGGGAGTAAGTCTCCCTATTCTCAAACCAACCTATATATATATATATATAGTACACTCCATTATACGTAATTATAGATTTAATCACACAATATTTATGTATGCATAAATTATTCAACAATTTCAAGATCTGATTAGACAAAAAATTATTAAAACATTGCTAGGTCCGAATAACGGGTATCCCTTATATATAATTTATATATACTCATAAATAAATAAATAAAAACATATTTAGAATGATATTTGTTAGCTTAAATATAATTTTAAATTCTCAATGCATTTGTGGGGCATTTATTTAACAAAACCCTTGAAATGTTACTAAGCATCTTTATCAAAAAAGAAAAAGAAATATTAATTACTACCATCCTCGGCATTCAATAAAATGAAAAATAAAAAGTAAATCATTAGAACACTGTTGAATTGATTCAGTAAAAAAAACAGTTGTAATTGATTAGATTTTTTAAGATGTAATTAGTACATTTGTCAAAACATAAAAGTAGATTTAGATTCGTTAGTCAAAATACTTTACATTTAATTAAGTCAAGTTGTTATCATTTTGTTCTTAATTAATCAAGATTACATTAATACCCACTTTCCATTACATAGAATTAAAAGTTTTTGCGAGATGTCTCCCATTTTTTGGGTTTCTGCTTTCTCTTTTCCTTCTTTTCATACATACGAGTCAATGGACACTCAGTAATGTTCACTAGACTGAAGCAACATTCCAATTTGAATAGATCTCTTTTTTTTTTTTTTTTTTGCCTAGCTTATTTTCGAGTCTTTCATATTAAATATATTCGGACTCAATTCCTCTCAATACCAATATCTTTTTCTGAAATCCAGAGACCATTAAAATGTGTTAATTTTGAATCAAACTTGTCTTGAATAAAAAAAAAATTATGCAAAAATGTACATTTATGGAAAATATAGAGGCAAAATTGTCATTCAATAGTGTGTATCTTGGACAACAAATTGCCGACGAAGCAAACTCCGACGTAATGGTCTCAGTTAGAAGACGATAAGGCCCTCAAACTAACTAGAAATTCTTACATATATTTGATGTAAAATATCATTTGTGCACCAGATGAAAATTTCACTGATAATTATTAAATAATTTTATTAGTAACATGAATAGTGACTTTACGGACGATACGAATAAAATTACTTAACAATTATCAGTTAAGCTTTCGCCCAATACATAAATGGTGTTTTTTTCACGGTTGCATGTAAGAATTTCTCAAAACTTAGACCTTACATGGTCAAGGCAATTAGAGACATTATTATTGAGAAGATCAAATTAAGTTAAATATGTTTCTTTTGCTAGCATGTAATTATAGCTTTATTAGAAGAAGGAAAAAAAGAATAAGAAAGCTCTGTAGTTTGATCCTTTTTTTTTTTTTTAAATTGAGATAAATAAAATTAAGCTAATAAATTATTGGTGATGACTTTCAGGATGTTCATTGAATCATGCAAGAGGCTGAGGATTATGAAGAGATCGGATGCTAAGCGTTTTGGACTACAGCCTAGAGGTGGTCTCAAGGGAATTTCACAGAACGAGCTGTGACTTAGCTACTAAAGTAACACCACATGATAATTGGAGAATTTAACCCAATAATTTCAATGTTCGCACACTCTTAATAATTAATTTTTGTTTTGTTTAATGTTGGCTTTAAGCATACAATTCTTGCTTTGTGACTGTATAAGATGATGTTTAATTTGGGATACAAGACCCTAGTCCTTAGATATAGGAAAGATATAATCCATCCGCCTAATTATTAATTTACATTTGTTTGACATAAATTAAGTCTTGTTAATTTGAAGAACCATATGATTTAGTCTTGATTATGAATTATTTCATTAAATAATAATTAAAACATCAATTAATAAATGATTTGATTAAGTTTTTTATAATTATTTTTTTAAAAAAATATGCTTCAGTTTAAGGTTAGTTTGAAGCTAACTCAAACATCGTCAATTAATTTAACGTAATCTGACCATGAGAAGGGTTGAGAACTAATCATGTCAGAGTGTAGATTCTTTTTTCTTTGGATCATGACGTAAGCATTGTTTGAGAATTGATTAAAGCATGCTTCAATCAGTAAGTTCAAAGCGAAAATTACTTAAATGTGTTGATTTAAATATGTTTTAATCAGTTTTCAAATATTGTTGTAATTTGATATGATTGATAACTAATGCATGAGATTACTTTTCTAACCTAATTGGAAGTGTCTATATATATATGGTTATATATTTATGTGCATAAGCTGAAAAAAAAAAATTTATAAAAATAATATTATATACAAATACAATGATTTATTTTATCTTAAATATTATCACTGACCCATATAAAAAGCAAAAAAAAAAAAAATACTAGCACAATCAACTTACAGTAGGAGATTTCTCTCACTATATAAATTGGATATATAATTTACACCTTAATAAAACTTAAAACATTGTGATATATATATATATATATATATATATATATATATATATATATATATAAACTTCTGTTCAGATAATCAATTAAATTTTCAATGCTTTTTTCAAGTGAAAAAACTGTTAATGTATTACATGAGTAAATTAAAAAGTGAGTAGGTAATTATCATGGTTAGATTACGTTAATAAATAATCTCATGCATAATAAAAACAATCCATAATAAATATTAACGCCTTCGCTAAAATTTTCTGTCCTAAATTATACTCACAATGGTCAAATTTAAATTCACCAATGGTTATTGGTCTTGCACTTTCTTTCTTTGTTGATGGAAACTAATGCGAGTAACTGTTTACCTTGAGTAAATTAATATAACGTTATTGATGATGACAAACATTTAAGAGTATCTGTTACCTCTCCTAACTCGTTCGAGTATATGTGTGTTGCGAGCGTGTCAAAAACGTATTGCTTCAAACACTAAGAAAAACTAGCATCAACGACGGATTATCACCGAAAAACATGTGTTTCTTGATGATAATATTTTTTACCGATGACTAATCATCAAGAGACATGTCTCTCAGTGACAAGGAAAAATATTATCACCAAGGAAATATTTCCCTGATGATAATTGTTTATCCTCGTTGCTATTGCTTTGTAAAATCCTCAGAAAATATGTAATTATTTTTAATAGAAAAATATCATCACTAAGGGAAGTGAAAATAAATACATTAAAATATGGGTTTTAAATGATTTCTTTATTTATCTTTTTAGAAAAATTAGTTATCACCGATGGAAAGTAAATCCCTTGGTGATAATGAACAAATATTACTAGTTGTCATTGTAATGACCCATCCCGAGTGGAATCTACTTTGAACAATATCATCACTTTTTTAAGCGAGAGTGTTTTCTAAGATAAACCTGAGATCAGGTTATCACTAATTGATAATAGAGAAGGGAGACGTGCCTAAGACTACTTTTAGGACACGTTATGGTCATAAGCTTTTTGTGATGTCATTTGGATTAACTAATGTTCCAGAAACATTCATGGACTTGATGAATAGAGTGTTTAAACTATATCTTAACAAGTTTATGGTTGTATTTAACTTTATGAAATAATCTAAAAATGAAGAACAACATGTGAAACATTAGACAGTGTGTTGGAGATTCTGAGGAGAGAGAAATTATATCCAAAGTTCTCTAAGTGTGAGTGTTGGCTGAATGAAATAACTTTCTTGGAACATGTAATATCAGGAAATGGCATAACAATTGATCCACAAAAGGTAGAGGCAATGTTAAGTTGGGAAAGACCAACTAATGTGACTGAGATTATAATCTTCTTAGGGTTAGCTGGTTATTATAGAAGATTCTTTCAGAATTTTTTTATTATTGTAATACTATTGAATAGACTGATTAGGAAAGAGGTAAGATTTGTATGGTGAGGGAAGTGTAAGAAAAATTTTCCAATTACTAAAAGAGAAATTGACTACAGCTCTAGTATTGGTGTTTTCTTCGGGTGATGAAGGATTTGTGGTGTATAGTGATGCGTCATATCAATGATTGGGATATGTGTAAAATAGGAAAGCTGTGGCCTATAGTTCTAGGCAATTAAATATTCATGATAAAGATTTCCCTACTCATGACTTAGAGTTGGTTGCTATAGTGTTTACTTTAAAGATTAGAGATATCATCTATATGGAGCCACTTGTGAGATATTCATGGGTTAGAAGAGTTTGACATACTTACCTGCCCAGAGAGAGTTGAATTTGAGGCAAAGATGGTGGATGGAGTTGATTAGTAACTACGATTGTACAATTCACTATCATCTAGAAAAATGCAAAGGTGATAGCTGATGCATTGAGTTGAAAGTCTACAAGAAAGTTAACTGCAATTGGGAGTGTTGATGTGAAATTGATGATAGATTTAAAAGAGATAAGATTGAAGTTGAATATCAGTGGTAGAGGATCGTGGTTAACAAATATGATTGTACAGTCATCCATAGTAAAATGTTTATTAGAGATACAAGGTAAAGATAAAGAGATAAAGAAGATTAAACAGGAAATGCTTAATAGAAGGTGATATGAGTTCAAAAATTAGAAATGATGGTATTCTGGTCTTGTACAATAGAATTTGTGTTCCCAATAATGCGAAGTTGAGAAAGGAGATAATGAGAAAGGCACATGATGATGTAGATTCGATGCAATCATGTGACAATAAGATTTATAATGGACTGAGACAGAATTTCTGGTGGTCAGGATTGAAGAGGGATGTAGTTGAGATTGTGAGGTTGTATGGAGCACCATTTAGCATAATGTTAAATACAAATGCTAGATTTACATCTTGGTTTTGGAGAGGCTTTCAAAAAGCCATGGGTACACAGTTGTAATTTAATATAATTTTTCATGCTCAGACAGGGAGGATTATTAGAGTACTAAAAGATATATTAAGGGCAATTGTGATAAGTTTCTCAGTAAGTTGGGATGCTTACATGTCATCGATTGAAATTGCTTATAATAATAAGTATCAAACTATTATTGGGATGACACTGATTGAGACATTGTATGGCAGGAGGTATAGAACTCTTATATGTAAGGAAGAAATGGGAGGGAGAAATATATTTGGCCCATCAATTATTGAGTTAACAACTGAGATGACCAAACTGGTTAGAGAAAACCGTAAAATAGCACTGAATAGACTGAATAGCTATGCTAATAATAGAAGAAGATCTCTTGAAATTCAAGTAGGTGATTGGGTGTAATTAAAAATATCTTCATGAAAAGGTGTGTTGAGGATCAAAAAGAAAGAAAAGTTGAGTTTGAGGTATGTGGGACCCTATGAGGTTATTGAGAAAGTTGGATTAATTGTGAGTAGTCTGGATTTGCCTCTAGAATTAAAACATTTATATAATGTATTTCATGTTTCACTTTTAAGAAAGTGTTTACATGATGAATATTATAATATTTTGAGCTAAGCTATAGAAATTCAGAAAGATTTGGCATATATACAAGTACCAGTGAGAATTTTAAACAAAAAGAACAAATCTTGTATAATAAAATAATTGCATTAGTTCATGTTCTGTGGCGGAATAAGGATGTTGAAGAGATTACATTAAAGCGTGAGACAATTATGAAGAAGTATTATTCATTTTTGTTTCTGGAGTTACGTAAAGAAATTTTGGGGATGAAATTTTTATAAAGTGGGTAGAATTGTAATATCCATATTCGTAAAGTAAAAGCAAAAAATTAATTTAATAAATATGGCATAGAGTTAAATTAATATATAGATATTTTAAATGTGAAAAGTTAAAAAAATGGAAAAATGTGGCAGCAGGTGGCAACACCTGCTGCCAAGTAGAAAGGAAGGCTTTGCATGTATTGCAGGTGGCCAAAACGTTGAGGTTTGTGGGGGGCTGCCAAAGATTTCTTTCAAATCTTACCTATATATATACTAAGTATATGTAAACAAAATTATATTATACTTATTAAGTTTAGTTTAATTCTTCTTCAAATTTCTCTATTTCTTTAAACACTTGGAGACTGAAAGAAAAGCTAAAAGAGCAAAATTTTGAAGGGATTTACGGAGAAATTTTATAGAGAGTCACGGGAAGCTATCATAAAAACAGAAGGTAATAACGTAATGTTTATTTTTAGGTTTTTAGCATACATGAAATTTCCTGGAATTCAAAGTGAGAATTTTCAAAGGGTGTAAATTATAGAAGAATTGAAGAAATAATTAGAATTTTTAATATAAATATTATATCAGGTGTTGACGGTCAGCAACTGGGGGTTAATTTATGAGAGGAACGAGAAAGGCAAAAAGATGATCCACGGGTAGCTTTAAGTGCTACGTGGTGAGTTAGATTTACTTTAAGTAATCTAAATAAAAATGAAATATCTAGTGATAATATTAAAATAAATTATTAGCTTATGCTTTGGTGGTAGATAAAAATTTAATTGATAGGTATGATATGAATGTTGGACACGCAGAAAATTATTATGTGAAAAGAGATATTATTATAATAATAAGTTGATTTTATAATGATGATGATAAATAAAATTCTTGATGAGTTATGGTTGAGGTTTTGATACGACTTACGAGAAGATGAAATTTAGAGGATCTTAACAAGTTATGATGAATGATTTGATGTGATTTATGAGGAGAGGAATTTAGTGAATTTTCTTTCAATAATAATTTGAGAATAATCAGGATAGCCAATTTAAATATTTGAATTCATGTTTATTTTTTTATGTTATTGTTCAGATGCGTATTTCATATCATTGTTCATATGCATATGCATTAAATAAAAGAACTGAAAGAACCGGGAGGGGGCCGATCTAATTGAAAAACCGTGACAGCCGGTATATGCTGGAAATAAACGAGACACTGTGACAGCCGGTATATGCTGAAAATAAAAGGGACATCGTGACAGCCAGTATATGCTGGAAATAAATACTGTGATAGCTGGTATATGCTGGAAATAAAAGAACTTGGAGGGGACTGGTCTAAGATAATAAAAACATGTCGACATGTGGGAAAACGTTCCCTAATAATAATTCATGAATTGCATCTGTTTTAAATATTGATTTCCTCATTAAAATGCTGATGTGTTGTGTGTTATTATGAAATTATTTATAGATGAATGAGTCTCACAGAGAGACAGTTATGGTGAGAAAGAAACCTAGAACTATGACATGATAAGAACCATCTAAATGGTAGACTTTATGATGTGAACCTCATTACGAGTTAATTATGAGATAATTGATGGTCTTAAGGTGAACCAATAAATAAGAAGAAGAGATTGATAGAGAATGAGACTTATGATATATGTAGTGATAGTAGAATGCTATTATCAAGTTTTGTAAAATATAATTGATTTAATATTAAAAGACTATTTATATAAATTGAGTACTTCTAGTAAATTTAATTCACTGAGTTTGTGAAGCTCACTCCTCATTGTACAATGATTTCAAGTAGTAGGTAGGACAAATAGTCTGGTGGGTTGAGAGTCTGACAAAATCTTTTTCTGTAAGCCACGTACGTGTCAACGTCCTCAGACTAATGATAAAATAAAATAAAAATTTATTTGTAAATATTCATGCATATTACGTTGTGTAAAATGTTTAAGTCAATATTATGTTGATGTATCTCCCTTGTTAAGGGTTGAGAATTAATGAAAAAAAATTTCTATTGGTATTATTTTTATTGTTGCATATATGTGTCGTGCTAGGATTTTCAAAATGTGACATCACTGTTTTGGGGGTGGCTAACCCGAGATGGGTCGTTACACATATAAACAATCAATAATATAGATCTTTATTATGTCATCCTTTCTATTTATCTATCAACAAAATTGGCTTATTATGAGACTCATCTATCTATCAATCATTTAATCACCAAAACTGCTTCTTTAACATCTCAGGCATTAATAATAAATATTTAAAACAAATATAGTGCATGAATTTAAATTATCTTTATTTCTTTCTAATCATATCGTTTTATATTATCATATGGTAACGTCTTCCCACATGTGGACGCGTTTCAGCCAAACCTTCCTAGTATTCTCAACCAGACCAGCTGTCTTCTTGGTCTTCTCAGCCAGACTAGTAGCCTTCCTGGTTTTCCCTTTTATGCATATGAGCAATAACATGCAAGCAAGCATACATCAAAGCATTCAATTCAACTATCTAGCTCTTTCTCAAACTTATTATTTTTATCATATTTATTAAATTTTCTCCTCATATATCATATCAATTTTTCAATCATATTTTCAAGAATTTTATATAACTTCTCAGCATATTTTTCATAAATTCATCATTTTTAAAATATAAATTCTTATATAATTAATATTTAACATACTATTTAATCCCTAATTAATAAATCAATCAATTATCATACTTAACATAAAATACATTATTAAATCATTATAATTCAAAAATCTATTCAAATATCATAAATTCATATTTATATTGGTCTCGATTACTAAGTGTAAATCTAACTCACCATATAGCACTTAAAACTACTCGTGGATCACCTCATTGCATTTCCTACTCCTTTAAGCAATTTCTTGAGATTGCTGATCACCAACACCTAATCATAAACTTTCATAAATCTTACTATTTCATAACTTAATTCAAACAATATAATTATATAGTTATGAGTCTTATTGAAAATTTACCTCAAATATGATGAAGTCTTGCTATTGTAATTGAATGATTGTACTACCTCTAATATTGAAGAAATTTTCTTTATAACTTTTTGCTAAGAAATTTGAATTGAAGAAAGAAAGAAACCAAACGTGATTTGGTAAGATAATAAATTCTTTGACTTCAGAGCTTATAAGCTTTCAATTTTTTTTCTTCTCCACCCTTCACTGTTCATATTTTTTTTTCACCACTCATGGACAATTTTTTTTGCCGCCACTTAATGTGAAATCTCTGAATTTTTTTAATACAATTTACATATCTTCCATTTGTTTTCTATCATCATTTAAAATTTATTGTTTTCATTACATAAATACTGTTTTACCATTACATAATTACAGTTTTGTCATTTACCCTTTAAAAATCAAAATTTTCATCTTTTCTTCCTTCCAAAAATTTTATAAAAATTATAAAGAAATATAAAAATTATATTTTCTGTCAATTTTTTTTATAATTATTTTCATTAACTTCATTCAAAATTTTTATTCAAAATTTTTTCATTTCAACTTCAAATTTCAAAAAATTTCAGTACTTTCTTCTTAAAAAATCACTAAATCTTTTCAATAAAATTTTCAATATTATTTTTCAAATATTATTTCAAATCAATACTAAATCTTTCATCAATGGATTATTTAATTTAATATAATATATGTAAAATTACTTCTTTACCTTTATTTTATGAACACGAGTACTACAGCATAATAGACTACATCTTACAAGTTTTTAGTTTATATAGCTTAAATATTAAATTGACCACTTCTTAATATCTAGGTTGCATGTGTGGAAGAGAAAGGGAATGCAAAAGTTACAAACCAAATTAGATTGCTTACTCGTGGTCTTAGTGAAGTGGTTCGCAAATATACTGGTTATATCATCAATGGTTTTAGGTTTCACACCAAAGAACGTGAGAGATACTTAAAAACTCTATCCAGTGGTGTTGTTGTGATTGTCAAGACAACTAGTTATGTTAGTGCAAGGGATAGACGACCTGTTGAAGGAGATATTAATTACTATGGAGCATTGAAAGATGTTATTGAATTAAATTATTCTGTTAGATACAAGGTCGTGTTATTCAAATGTGATTGGGATGATATTAATAGAGGTTACAAGGTGGATAATCTCGGGTTCTCTTTTGTGAATTTCTAGCATTTGACACATACTGGTGTTAATTTGCATGATGCCCCTTTTGTGTTGGCATCACAAGCCAAGAAATATATTATGTTAATGATGAAAGGCTCAAAGATTTGAATATTGTCAAACATACAAAACTTGGGGATATGTTTGACATAGGTGATGAATCATCTATTGAAAGAGAGCAACCGAGAAAGCAAGTGCTTAGTGACACATTTGATGTTGTCGATGCTTCCAATTTGGTTTGGAATGATGTTGTTGATGATGATGTTTGATGAGTGCCAAATATTGTATATTTTGGCTACTTAATTTACATTTGTTAGCTTAAGAAGTTATTACTTTGAGTTGTTTTCATTGTTTTTCAGGTTTACAAGCACTGGGAAAGGAGTTCACTAAAATTGTCAGAATTGCCTGTACAGATTAGTCATTTTTGTGGATTTTACTGTATTGATTCAGGAAGAACCAGGAGATGAGCCATATATGCTTGGAAAGATCCGGTAGTCTATTTTCTGAATAATTTTACGGCTCATAAAAATGATTTTTCTATAGAAAGTTATGGCCGTTTTAGTAGACAAGGGTCGAGTTGAAGATGTCTAGTGCGATTGATCACACCAGACTTGTGATCGATCGCAAGTGCACACTCGCACATCTCACATCGGTTAAAAATGCTTTGCAGTGCACCAGCATACGATCGATCACACCATGCTACAATCGAGCGCACTCGGGCAGTATCCCACATCGAATTTGCAACCCATTGTGCTCCGAGACTCCCCCTATAAAAGTACCATCTCACTTCATCATTCAGGGTGCAATTCCTGGGCCATTTGGTGTAATCTGGTGGATGTCTGCTAGCATTCTGGTGGACCCTGAAGACTTTGCTACCACGAGGGGAAGCGCTACCCAACAACGAGTGTAATTTTTCCCATGTATAGTAATTTATTTCTTTTTATCTAGTTTTAAAGTATAATGTTTAGCACTTGTATTGTGAACTTTAGTTTCATAATTATGAGAGGCTAAAATCTTCAGCTAAGGTTGAAGATGAAGCCTTTCCATTGTTTAACATTATATTTTCAGATTTGCGCATAATAATTTTGATGTTTTTAGTATAAATATTTTGTTTAATTATTTGAATAAATCTTATGATTGATTGCTTTTAATTGTTAAATTGGATATTCCTTGTGTTTCATCTGATGAATACATCGAATCGTTTTCGATTAAATTGGATTTCCTTTGTGATTTGTTAAAAGTGGATACATTGGATGCTTTTGGTTTAATTGGGATATTCGTTGTTTTTTTGTTTAAAGTTGGATTCATGGAATTTTTTGATTATTTTTATATAGAACATGAAAATATACGCTTTACTTTGGTGGGGTGGATTCAGAAAACCTTAGTCTTTTTATCATTTGCTTTAAACCAATTTAGTTTAAGTTTATATTTCTTTGCACAATATAATACAAAATTCGGAACTAGGTTAAAATAGGCTTAGTTTAGATAAAAATATTTTCACAATGCAATTCTCTGTGGATTCGACATCGCACTTGCACAACACTATATTGCAAACGACTCGTGCGCTTGCGAGTAATTTAAAACTCACAACAAGTTTTTGACACCGTTGCCGGGGAATTATTTGATTTGTGAAAATTAATTTTATTTTTCTACTAGTTAGTTAGCATTGTTTGTTTGATTTTTCTTTTTGGAAATTTTATTTTATTTTATTTCTATCTGCATTGTTCAATTAAAAAAAAAAACTATTTTTGCAAATTTTTGTTGGCTCGTTTTGTGAATAGTGTGCTTGCCGTTTGTGCATTTATTCTATTTTGTTCTGTAGTTTCTGCTAATTAGTTTATTTTAGTGCTTTTAGTGCGGTGTATGCTTGGTCGGAGATCCTTGAATTTAGATTTGATACATTTAGATCCCGACTTAGAAAGAACTCTGAGGAGACAGAAAAGAGCACTAGTTGAAATAGAGACAGTTGAGATGGGAGAAAATTTTAGGAATGCAAATTATCCGGAACATGTAGAGCAACCTAGAGCTTGGAACGTGACTCCACTACATCCCTTAGGGATTTGTTCACACCCGTTGCGACTAATTCATCTTCTTGCATAGTGTTGCCACCTACCAATGCCACCCATTTTGACTTAAAGCCACATATCATCCAACTCCTACCCTCATTTAATGGCTTAGATCTTGAAAATCCTTATAGTCATGTAAAGAAGTTCAAAGAAATTTGTGCCACATTCAAGTTTCAAAACTTCTCTGAGGAGTCAGTCCATCTTCGACTTTTCCCTTTTTCTCTTCACGATAGAGCTAGGGCATGGTTGGATTCAAACACGCCCGGGTCTATTACATCTTGGGAAAATCTACTGAGCAAATTTTATCATAAGTTTTTCCAAATTTCTAGAGTGAATGAGTGCCGAAGGGAGGTTAGTTCTTTCACTCAGGATGAGGATGAGAAGTTTTCTGAAAGCTGGGAGCGCTTCAAAGAGTTACTGATCAGATGCCCTCCACATGGATATGAGAAGTGGAGACTCGTTCAATTCTTCTACTAAGGGTTGACTCAACTTAACCGTAGCATGATCGAGTCTATGAATGAGGGGGGGCATTCTTAAGTCTGACGGGACATGAAGCATACAACGCATTGGACAAGTTGTCCGACAACTCGCAGCAGTGGGATTTTTCAAGCTGTCGAGATAAGTCCATTCGTGCTCCTAAGAAAGGAGGCATCTATGAGGTCAAAGAAGACACTGACTTGAGGATAAAGTTAGATACTCTCACTAAGAAGATTGACGCTCTCACTGTGGGTCAATCCATCAATGCTGCCAATACATTCCATGTTGATAGTTGTTCCATCTGTGCTAGTCCCATGCATCTAGCACAGAATTGTCCATCAATACCGGTTTTTGCTGAGTATCCTATGGAACAAGTGAATGCTTTCAATGACTATCGGAGGCAGTCAAATGGATCTTACTCCGAAACGTACAATCCAGGGTGGCGGAACCACCCTAATTTTTCATGGAAGCAGAGCCAACCAATGAATCAGGGAAGAGCCCCGCATCATGCTCAAAATCAATACCCTCCCTGATTTTCCCCACAAATTCCTAGTCATGGTCGCTCTGCCCATCCAGCACCATCACCTGCTTACCAAACTCCCACTCAAACGTCAGTGCCAGTTTCACAATCATTAGAGGACACCCTTAAGGAGTTCATGAAGATGACTGGCCAATCCATGAACGAAGTAAGGAGTGCAACAATGGTAAACACCCAAGCAATTGCCAAATTGGAGAGTCAAATAGGGAAAATTGCAAGTCACTTGGGTGAAAGAGAGAAGGAAAAGTTCCCTTGTCAGCCCGTGCCCAACCCGAAAGGACAATTTATGGTTAAAAATTCATCAACTCCACGCACAGGGAGAAACAAGTACAGTCGATTGTCACATTGAGGTCTGGGAGACAAGTGGACAATCGAGTGGAAGAGAACCCTGCTATGCAGCAAGAGCAAGGAAGTGGCGACAAGGAGAAGAGAGATGTTGAGCAATCTACAGCCACACCTACTGTGAAGGACCCTCCTAGGTTGCTTGTACCTAAAGCGCCTTACCCTGAGATATGACAGGCGCCCAAGAAAGGAGGGAAGTATGAGGAAATTCTGGAGGTATTCAAGCAGGTCCAAATCAATATCCTATTTTTGGATGCCATCCATCCAGTGTCGTCATATGCCAAGTTTTTAAAGGACTTGGTCACTATCAAGAGGAGGACGAATGTCCCAAAGAAGGAATTTTTGACCGAGTAGGTTAGCTCAATCCTTCAATGCAAGCTACCCATCAAGTATAAGGACTCGGGGTGTCCTACCATCTCTTGCACAATAGGAGTCAGCCAGATTGAGAGGGCTCTCTTAGATCTAGGAGCTAGTGTGAATCTTCTACCCTACTCAGTCTATTTGCAGTTGGGGTTAGGAGAATTGAAGCCCACATCCACGATGCTTCAATTGGCTGACAGGTCAGTGAAGATACCACGAGGAGTAGTTGAAGACGTTTTGATAAAAGTGGATAAGTTCTATTTCCCCGTGGATTTTATTGTTCTTGACACAGAGCCGATTCAGAGTGTAAGGATTTAGATACCAGTTATTCTAGGGCGACCATTCTTAGCCACGACTAACGCTCTGATCAATTGTAGGACAGGGATGATGAAGATTTCCTTCGAAAATATGACAGTGGAGTTGAATATCTTTGATATCACTAGGAAACCACTAGAATATGATGAAATGAGAAATGTATGCTTGATAGAGGAGATTCTTGAGGAGACTGTGGATGAATCAAGCATTGAGGACCCCCTGGAGGCATACTTTGCTCAATTTGGAGAGGATTTGGATTTAGATAAGTTATTCGAGCAAGTTAGTTCCATTTTGGAGTCTCATCCTCGGGAGAGCAATGAGATGAAGGAGACTGCAACACCTAAACCCCCCAAGAAGGAACTTAAGTCTTTACCGAATAATCTTAAGTATAAGTTCCTAGGTCCAACCGATTGTTTTCCGGTGATTATAGCTTCAGATTTGGGTGAGGCTCAAGAAGAAAAATTATTAGATTTTTAAGAGAGCACAAGGAAGCTATCGGCTGGACTATTAAGGATATCAGGGGAATCAGCCCCTCGTTGGTAATGTACAATATACATTTGGAGGAGAATGCCAAGCCATCGAAGGAGCCACAAAGAAGGCTCAACCCAGCTATGCAAAAGGTTGTGAGGGCAGAAGTAATTAAACTGTTAGATACAGGGATCATTTATCCCATCTATGATAGCAAGTGGGTGAGTCCGATTCATGTCGTGCCCAAGCGAGCTGGATTAAGCGAGCTGGATTAACGGTAGTAAAGAATAAGGATGACGAGTTGGTGCCAATTCGTGTTCAGTCAGGGTGGAGAGTGTATATAGACTACCGTAAACTAAACACTGCCACAAGGAATGATCATTTTCCACTCCCATTTATTGATTAGATGGTGGAGCGTTTGGCTGGGCATGAGTATTATTGCTTTTTGGATGGTTATTCTGGATATAACCAGGTCCCCGTGGACCCCGAAGATCAGGAGAAGACGACGTTTACCTATCCTTTTGGGACATTCGCCTACCGTCGCATGCCCTTTGGGTTATGCAATGCACCCGCTACTTTTCAGTGGTGCATAGTCAGCATATTCTCTGACATGGTAGAGCGGTTCTTAAAGATTTTCATGGATGACTTCTCCTTCTTCGATTCAACATTTGAGGAGTGCCTGCACCATCTCACTTTGGTTTTAGTGCGGTGCAAGGAGAAGAACCTGGTGCTTAATTGGGAGAAGTGTCATTTTATGGTTAAGCAAGGTATTGTACTAGGGCATATCGTATCTCATCAGGGATTAAGGTCGACAAAGAGAAGGTGGACCTGATTTCCAATCTTCTACCCCCACGTACAGTGAAGGAGGTTTGATCTTTTCTGGGCCATGCAGACTTCTATAGACGATTTATCCAGAATTTCAGTAAAATCGCCAGGCCCTTGTGCAAGTTATTACTGAAGGATGCCCCATTTGTATTTGATGAAGATTGTAAGAAATCATTTGGGGATCTGAAGAAGATTATGATGTCCACACCCATTATTCAGCCACCCAACTAGGGTGTGCCTTTTGAGATTATGTGTGACGCATCAGACTATGCTGTTGGAGTTGTTTTGGGGCAGTGTGTTGATAAACTTCCCCATGTTATCTATTATGCAAGTCGAACTCTAAACGACGCACAACTCAATTACTCTACCACTGAGAAGGAGTTGCTAGCAGTTGTTTTTGCATTAGACGAGTTCAAATCCTACTTGTTAGGATCTAAAGTCATTATCTACTTTAACCATGTAGCATTGAAGTATCTTTTCTCTAAAAAATATGCTAAATCTCGTCTTATCCGATGGATCTTGCTACTTCAAGAGTTCGACATAGAGATTCGGGATAAGAAAGGTTCCAAAAATGTGGTGGCGGACCATTTGTCTAGATTGATTGTGGATTTCACTGAGGCCACCACTCCCATTTTTGAGACCTTTCCTGATGAGCAGTTGATGCACATTGCTCACAATCTCACTCCATGGTTTGCTGATATAGTGAACTATCTTGTCACCGGTCAAATGTCTTTACATTGGGGGCGACAAGATAAATCAAAGTTTTTGGCTATGGTAAAATATTTTTTCTGGGATGATCCTTACCTGTTCAAGTATTATACCGATCAGAACATCAGAAGGTGTATTCCTGAGCATGACTAATCTAATATCATCGCCTTTTGTCATAATCATGCTTGTGGAGGCCATTTCAGTGCCAAAAATACCGCTGCGAAAATTTCACTGTGTGGATTCTATTGGCCTACCCTGTTCCGAGACTCTCTCACTTACTGTGTATCTTGTGAGTGTTGCCAAAAGCTAGGGAGTCTTTCTAGGAGGAATATGATGCCCCTCAACCCTATCCTGATTGTTGAGATTTTTGACGTGTGGGGTATTGATTTTATGGGACCGTTCCCAAACTCCTTTGGCTACTTGTACATTCTGGTTGCTGTGGACTATCTGTCCAAATGGGTGGAGGCTGTTGCATGCAAGACCAATGACCACAGAGTTGTGGTACAGTTTTTGAAGGATACTATCTTTGCTCGTTTTGGTACGCCTCGAGCAATCATAAGTGATGGAGGTAAGCACTTTTGCAACCGAATTTTTGAGCAGTTGATGAAGAAGTATTTCATCACACACAAGGTTGCCACCCCATATCACCTTCAGACGAGTGGCCAAGTGGAAATTTCCAATCGCGAGATCAAGCAAATTTTGGAGAAGACTATGAACCTTAGTAGAAAAGGATTGGTCTCTGCGATTGACTGATGCACTATGGGCATATCGGACAGCCTTCAAGACGCCAATTGGCATGTCTCCCCATTGTATTGTGTACGAAAAGGCATGTCACCTTCGGTAGAATTAGAGCATTGTGCGTATTGGGCTATTAAGCAGCTGAACTTCAATCTTTCAAAGGCAGACTCACAAAGAAAGCTCCAACTCAATGAATTAGAGGAGCTGCGGAATGATGCATACGAGTATGCACGGTCATACAAGGCACAAATGAAGAAGACTCATGACCAAAACATTTTGAGACGAGATTTTGAGTCGGGTCAAAAAGTTCTTCTTTACAACTCACGTCTGCATCTTTTTCCAGGCAAGTTCAAATCTCGATGGACAAGCTCATTTATTATTCAGACGATTTTTCTTCAGGGGCCATCGAGATTGAGGATCCAAAGAATAGTAACACGTTCAAGGTAAATGAACATAGGCTAAAACCATTCTTGGAGTTGAGGAGTCCGGACATTGAGACGATATTGTTGAAGGATTCTATTTACTCAGATTGAATGTCGTCTATTATGGAGAGTCTGGCTGAAGACTTTAAACTTAGCGCTCATGGGAGGCATCCCACAGCTTATCCTTTATGTTTATTTATTATTTTACATATTTATGATTAATGTTTATTTCCAGTATTTTTGTTTTTCAGTCGTTATTTTTCAGGTACAACGCGTACTTCAATTCAAGTTTGGGGGTATACTATGAGGCATACCAGTCCAGATAGTTCTCCATATCCCAGATCAGCTCTTTCCATATTATTCACACATTGGGGTCAATATGTAACTTAAGTTTGGGGGTATGGGAGATATATTTCACACACTTTGTCCTAATTTGTTGTTGTTGTTTTTTTTAGTGAAGATAAATGCATGTTCATGTTCGTCTGAAAGTTTTGGTTGATCTGAAAAATTGTGATGTGATTTCATTGGTGAGTTTAAAACTTTGAACAAATGATATGATGATAGAGTTTAAACTTTAGTTACTTACTTTAGGCATTCGAGAATTTACATGTTTGATCTAATCTAACACGCGCACATTAGCAAATATTTGTGTGAGGTATGACATGTGATGTTAATGTGTATGTTTCTTATCTTAACTGAAACGGGATGACTTGTTGGATAAACACTTGGGCATAGATAAAAAAAAAAAAAAAAAAAAGACCATCATCAATAAACTTTCCACTGAGTAACTGGACCTCTTGCCTCAGTAAGCAGTGAGTGTTCACGTCAAAAGGTGGAAATTTTATTCAAAATGATCATTGTGAAATTTTTCGCTGAGTAACTGGACCTCTTGCCTCAGTAAGCAGTGAGTGTTCACGTCAAAAGGCGAAAATTTTGCTTGGTAGAATTAAGGACAGTTTAGTTTCGTAGCCTTCTTAACTCGAGTTAGTAAGTCCTTAGGGGTGTCTTTACACGTAAAACCATCTGGTTTGGGAGTCATTGACTCAACACTCGTTACATGGGTCAATTAAAAAGCTTAAGGGAACTAAACATAGCAGAGTCTTATAAAAAAAAGAGAAAAAAATAATAATAAAATAAAACTATGCCATCGTTGTTCATTCTGATGAGAAATTCTGTGAATCTTGAGATGTGGAAACATTGTACATTGAACTTATTTGGAAACCTCATTAGTATATGCTAATTCACTTTACATTGATTCAAGCTTGTGATGTCTTAGCATGCCTCTTGTAAGTAATTAGGTTTTAAATTCTTATTCATTGTGAAGATAGGTTAGATTTTTTTAAGCTTGCTCATGAATGAATTTCATGATTTTGAGTGCTCCTTAAATTTTTGGATACCATGAGTAATGAACTTATCTTTGTGTTCTTTGTTTTTCATTTAGTTTTTTATTTTGGTTTGCTAAGGGACTAGCAAAATGTAAGTTTGGGGGCATTTGATGAGTGCCAAATATTACATATTTTGGCCACTTAATTTACATTTGTTAGCTTAAGAAGTTGTTACTTTGAGTTGTTTTCGTTGTTTTTCAGGTTTACAAGCACTGGGAAAGGAGTTCACTAAAATTGCCAGAATTGCCTATACAGATTAGTCATTTTTGTGGATTTTATTGTATTGATTTAGAAATAACTAGGAGATGAGCCATATATTCTTGGAAAGATCCGAAAGTCTATTTTCTGAAGAATTTTACGGCTCATAAAAATGATTTTTCTAGAGAAAGTTATGGCCATTTTAGTAGACAAGGGTCGAGCTGAAGATGTCTAGTGCGATCGAGTGCACCAGACTTGCGATCAATCGTAAGTGCACACTTGCACATCCCACATCGGTTAAAAATGCTTTGTAGTGCACCAACATGCGATCGATCGCACCATGCTGCGATCGAGTGCATTCGGGCAGTATCCCACATCGAATTTGCAACCCATTGTGCTCCGGGACTCTCCCTATAAAAGCACTATCTCACTTCATCATTCATGGTGCAATTCCTGGGCCATTTGGTGTAATCCGGTGGACGTCTGCTAGCATTCTGGTGGACCTTGAAGGTTTTACTACCACGCGGGGAAGCGCCGCCCAACAACGAGTGAAATTTCTCTCATGTATAGTAATTTATTTCTTTTTATCTAGTTTTAAAGTATAATGTTTAGCACTTGTATTGTGAACTTTAGTTTCATAATTATGAGAAGCTAAAATCTTCAGCTAAGGTTGAAGATGAAGCCTTTCCATTGTTTAGCATTATATTTTCGGATTTGCGCATAATAATTCTAATGTTTTTAGCATAAATGTTCTGTTCAATTATTTGAGTAAATCTTATGATTGATTGCTTTTAATTGTTAAATTGGATATTCCTTGTGTTTCATCTGATGGATACATCGAATTATTTTCGATTAAATTGGATTTCCTTTGTGATTTGTTAAAAGCGGATACATTGGATGCTTTTGGTTTAATTGGGATATTCGTTGTTTTTTGTTTAAAGTTGGATTCATGGAATTTTTTGATTATTTTTATATAGAACATGAAAATATATGTTTTACTTGGGTGGGATGGATTCAAAAAACCTTAGTCTTTTTATCATTTGCTTTAAACCAATTTAGTTTAAGTTTATATTTCTTTGCACAAAATAATACAAAATTCGGAACTAGGTTAAAATAGGATTAGTTTAGATAAAAATATTTTCACAACGCAATTCCCTGTGGATTCGACCTCGCACTTGCACAACACTATATTGTAAACGACTCATGTGCTTGCGAGTAATTTAAAACTCACAACAATGGTGGTGGTGGTGGTGGAGTGGGTATCATACTAGAGATGAAAGATGAGCTTATGGACGATAATCCAATAGAAGATGAATATGAAGATGACTTAATATGATACTGAAATCTTATATTATTTTTTATTATGTAAAAAAATTTATCATATGATTTTTTTTAATATATAAGCCATCATTATATGATGTTTTTTTAATATTTAAACAATTAACATATAACTAGGAATGATTGTGAAATTGATAGTCAATTGGCATATAGTTTCATACTTGTCCCGAGAGTATCATACTAATAATTTCTGCATAAAAACAACTTTAATTTTCTTAAGTTTGATTTTTTTTTCTTCCATGCATGGCATTCACTAATAGGAACTATTCTCCCTTTGTGTTTGGTTTGTAGTAAGGAAGTGTGGTTAAATGGGAAACTAAAGGATTTTTCTAGAATCTTGCCTTCTTTTAAGGTATAAATTTTTAAATATTCATTTCCCAAAATTTTCTTTATAAAATGACTTCATTTTGCATCTATGAGAGAAGTGTAATAAAGTAGATTTCTTAACGATATGCATATGTTTGATTTAGTCCACTTTTATGAAAATTCTCTTCTGGTCATTAATTGTGCAAGTGTTATATATGCAATGTTCCTATGTACCTTCAGTGTAATAAGTTCTTACTTGGGACCTCCTTCGTTAGACTTTCCAATGGGAAATCGTAGATGCTTGAATATTATACATTCAAGTGAAAACTTGAATTCTTAGTTGCAAGCTGAGTCTATACAAGAACCACATGCATCCTATAGCACACAGACACATGAATCTACTAGAACATAGCCTCATAATCAAACACAACATCTACACAATCAAGTACCACAGCCACAGCTTGAGAAACATTCATTATCAGGTATAAATTTTTTTATATGTTATTGAATTTCTATCTTGAGAACTATACAACTTGAAATGTTGACAAATGAAGAAAGGAAATGTTCCAATGAAAAACTAAACAACTTGGAAACTGGACAATAAGCAAACTATACAACAACAAAAACTTTAATTTGCTAATATTAACTAGATTTTATTAATATGTTTCCTAAGTATCTTGTATTTGTTTAAGTAGATGCCCCTCGCAAACGTAGAAAGACACACAGTACCAAACACATGACTGATATGTGGCATTTGTCAAAAGATCAGAAAATTCTTTTCCAAGTAAATGCAAATGGTTAGCCAGTTGGGGATGATAAGGGAACACTTAATTAATTTATTTGTACCATGGTTAGAATGTCTCACCTTGCACCAATTAATCAAGAACCATGGATTCATATGCCATTAGTAAATAGAGAAGAAATGTGGAAGATTATAGAGGCATAAATAACTAAGTTGTTCTAATGTTGCTTCATTGTTATTTAATTTGATGATTTGCTACATATAAAAAAAATTGATGATTTTTTAATGTTATTATTTGATTGTAGGCAGAATTCGAATTTGATCCATGCCTCCCAACAATCAAGAAGCATATAATTGCTATTATGGGTGAGAAATGAAGGCAATGGAAGAATGAAACAAAGAAATTGAAATTTGAAAAAGAAATGGTATGACTTAAATACATTTGTACTTATAAAGTGACTTAAAAAAGACTGCAAGTCATTATTCTTGTAATGATATTAATTTATATTACTGCAAGTTCCCATTCTTTTTACTTGAGATTTTTCAACTTGTTTAGTGATGATTAACATATTTAATTACTTGTGTTTTGCATTCATAGGAAATAAATTAGAAAACAAAGAAAACCATTGCAAAATTGATGACACCTTCATTACACTAGCACAAAATCATTTTCGACATTAAATCAAGAAAAGATATATATATATACACTCCAATGTCATTTAGAAAGATAAGGTTTATGATGTGTTGGTTTTTTTTTTTACGACATTTGTTATTATAGATTGTGGAGAACAATTGCCAAAAACCCTTAGTTATAGAAGTTTATATTCTAAGTTGTACACGTAAATATGGGAGCATCGTGAGTGAGAACGTAGCTCAAGACATGGTTTGTACTTTGATTTCTATTTTGGTACTCATTAGCCTATTAATATAATTGGGTATATACAATTTTCTTCTATTTGTTGTTTAATAGTTAATTACTTTCATACACTAGTACCTTGCACTAATTGATAGCATTTTTTTATTTTTACTTTTGCAAATCTCATGAATTAATGAAGAAGTATATGAATGAGTCGGGTAGTTCAAAAACTTCACATTCAAACCCCTCTTGGAAGGATAATGTTCTTTCTCAAGTAAAAGGACCATAGAAAAAAGGGTGTGTTCATTGTTTGGGAAAGATCACCACCTCTTCTAACAATCCTAATACTTCATCATCTGAGCCATATAACTATACCAAAATGGTGAAAAAAAATTGGGAGGTTACAGGAAGCAATTCATGGCCTTGCATCAATGATACATAGAATATTTCCTCACAAGAACAGTGATGATCTTATAATGGAAGCAGACAACTCGGAAGAATAGGTATGGCTCATTTCTTATCTTGAAAATATGATTCATTCACTGGCAATTCATTCCTCCAATTGAATGTGTGTTCCTTAATTGTTTTCGTTGTGTTTTGTTTAATTTGAAGGCATTGAATCAAATAGTTTTTCTTATAAGTGCATTTAATAAAATAGTTAAAGTATGATCTAAGTGATCTGACTTATACTGCAAGTTCCTTTACTTTTAACAAGTTCTTGATGCAAGTAGTGTTCAAAACAACTCACCTCTAGTAAATCCACGTTCTTCGGGTGGAAGTCATCAGATTGATGAGAATGAAGAAGGTAAGTGTACTGCTCGAAGTCATATGTTTAACGTATACATGATCACATATGTTTAATTTAATGCTTTAATTTATTATGCTTATTCTTTGGTCCAATTGATTCTGAGTTTGTATTCAATCTGTGAAATCTATGCGTGATTTGTTTGGAATTCGATTTTTTTTTTTGGATTTTGAAGTTTGATTAGGTTATTCTTTGCGTGTTGTTCATTGATCTAGATTGATTTTTTTTCTTTTATTTTGATCGTGAGTTAATCAAGCTTGGTTCGGTGTATTTGATCGTTTGATACTATGGATTATTGATTGATGTATATCATATGCAGATTGCTTAGTTTTTCTTTTCTTTTTAAAAAATTAATATTTTTTTACACTAAAAACTTACTCTTTTTTATAAGTATTGTTTTTATGCATGTAAACAAATATATGTAATGCCTTTTTCCCCTGGCTATTTAGAGTTTGTTTTTGAAATTCCTAGAATTAGAATTCGTCACTGTGATTGCTAATTTTGTATATTCAATACTTCTATTTAGTTTTTGGTTTGTGGTTATTGGTAGTGGTAATTTTGAGGGAATTGATGTTGGATTGTGAACATTAGAACTACGAGCTTATTTGATGAACTGAGAGGGGAACACTGACCGTGTAATGGTGTTTGAAGGGTTTGTATAGGGTCAAGGATTTCACTCCAAACAATTTGGAATGAAATTGAAAGATGTATTACCTACTTGAGTATAAGGAGTGTTGTATGTTGGAATTGGAGACAAAATGGTATTAACAGCTTATATAGTTGCATAACTGTTTTAACTTAATATGGTCTTTAGGGGATGTTTTTAATCTTGATGTAGGTTGCAAATTGTTCAATAAGTTTGGTAATTTTGAATAACCTGTCCATTTTAGATGCTCGATGTAATGTTTTATTATTAGTGTAGTGGGGGTATGGGTGTTTGTGGGTAAAGTAACTATCTTTTCCTCTTAGGAGAATAAATGTTGCTAAAGTTCTAAAGATTCATGATTACCTCACAACTTCCCATTGATTTGTAGCTCTTGTACGATTTCAGTGTAAAAATATACTCTCTTATGCTTATATATATGAAAAGTTTGAAGCTTCTTATAAAATCTTTCATTATTAAAACTTATACTGACAAAGGGAGTCCTATGATATTCAAGAATTTGGGAAGTTCCAAGCAATGCTTGATCGGGATGTTTGGGTTGTTTTCGGTTGATATTTGACACTTGTTACTATTATATCCAATTTGCAGGCTAATGCCAAGCATGCTTACTGAAAGAGGAAACTCTTTCTAGGTAAAGAAAGAAATTAGAGAAGTAAAGGCATTAACTACTTCCAATTTATGCTTTGATCAGTGATAAGTATGAGCTCTAAAATTGCAATAATGGCATAGAAATAATTTTTTCTCCTTTCAAGGCAAACCCTAGTCCCCCAATTTACATGTTTTCAATCGAGACTAAGGCCATTAGTTCTTTTAAAGCTAAATGCACTTAAAGCCTTATCTCGGCGATTTAATTTTAAGATGTTGTGTTGCTCCTGTCAGTAACAAATAAAGAATTGGAAGATAATTTACGTAGTATTATATCAAGATAATACAAAATCTTAGTTTAGGACTACATAAATCATTTGAAAGGGAAAGTGTAAAGCCCCACATTTTTGTTTGTTTCTTGGCAGCTTGACATGGTTTTTGGTGAGTAGTTTTTTTGTTTTTCTGCTTTTTATACTTTTTTGGTTGGGGATGGGGGGTTAGAATAGTTAGGAAGTAGGGGGTTTTGTGAAAAGCAGGTTATTAGACAAATGGGTTAGTGAAAGTTATTGTTTTTTTTTAATTTTGAATTTTATGTGTTCCTTTTTATTGGTTTGGTTATATTTTTAGAATATAACACAAGATAGTTAGTGTCAGAGGTTTTTTTTTTTTCCAATCTATTGCTTGAACAATGATGATGGATTGCACGAATGAAGTTTTTTTTTTCCATCTATTATCAAAATGTGCTAAAGACTATAGAGACATATTTTTTTTCTTCTTTTGGCTTGGTATTGTATTTTTTAGACTAATTAGGTTTTATATATTTTCTCAACAGGACGATCTTGATTCAGAAGATATAAAACAGTTAGAGCATGTACTGCTGCAACTTTTGTGATGGAGTTTTTATGTATTAGGATCTCAAACATTTAATATATCATGGATTTTTTTATTCAATTTCAAAGATGTTCTCCTCTATATAATATGTTAATGTTAGATTATATATAGAAGATTTAATCTTTTGAATTATTGCATATTGTTTTTAAAATAATGAAACTTCTTCATATAATTTTTGTGTGATTATTTATATATTATGCATTAAATAGGTAAACAGAAAAAAAAAAAAAAAAAAAAAAAACTAAAAACTAAAAACTATATAGGTAAACAACCTATACTGATGAATAAAAACCGTAAGTAAACCTCACCTAAAGTTATAGCTATAAAATCGTCGGTATAGGTTGAGGAGCTATACCGATGGATTTTGTCGGTCAGTAAAACCTACCTATAGTTACGATTATAAAACTATCGGTATAGACGTACTACCTATACCGATAGATTTTGTTCGTTAGTAAAACCTACCTATATTTACGGTTATAAAACTATCAGTATAGATGTACTACCTCTATCGACGGATTTTGTCTGTCAGTAGAACCTACCTATATTTACGGTTATAAAACCGTTGGTATAGATGTACTACCTATACCAACGGTTTTAAAAACTGTAAGTAAAGCTTCCTTTCCTATATCGACAAAAATTACAACCGTAAATAAAGCTCTCTTGTCTATACCGACAGTTAGAAATCCTTTGGTATATCCCTATAGCTACGCTTTTCAAAACTGTTGGTATAGCCCAAACGGGTCTATACCAACGGTTTTTTGGTCTTTATCGACAGATTCTTTCCGTAAGTATACGGAATTTTTTGTAGTGTTCAATACTTGAAAACACATACTCACAATACATACATACATACATACATACATACATACATATATTTCACTATTTATATTCCAAGTTTAATTACACACCTTAGGATTTTCTAGATCTTTCACGCTTACTAAGAGTAAGTTGAACTCACTTTGACGCTACCACAAAAGATGCTTATTAGACCAGCATAATACTCGAACCTTTTCCTGAAACACCACCTAAGAAAAGAATATACTAGTAAGCTAATCAATTCCATGACCTTCACTGAAAATATTCAGGATATGTTATGATGTATGTATACATGTGTGCAAAATTTCAATCTAATGACAAAAGCAATTAATTCATTTTGACAATTTAAAAGGATTTGATAATTCTTTAAGAATTTCAACTAAAACTATAATAAATTGAACTATTTACTTTCCTCCTTAAAAAAATTCTCTTAATATAATTTATTTCTTTAAACCTAGAAAACCTTTGTGAGCGATTCTACCAAAATTTCGGTAGAACTTCCCTTATTTTTCGGAATTTTCCCTATTTTTCCTTATGCTAAAACCAACCTATATAACCATTTACAATCTATCTCAACATACTCCAATAAATTTATGCCTAACATCCTTAACTCATTCTCATTTCTTACTTATTAATTGGTTAATAATTTATTGAAATCAATTAGAGACAAAATTCTTCCAAGGTTATAATATGTTTACTTTCCTTTACTCTTTTTCCTTTTCTATCAAATTGCAAGTTTATGCTTCATAACAAGGATTTCTAATTTACTAAAGTAATTTCAAAGTTAATTTACAAGAAATTTTAGGATTCTCAGGTTTCAAAATTAACTAGAATGATTTGTTTTATTAATCTCCACAACTTCTTCTTTTCTAGATTTATCTTAAAAACTTCTAACACTAGGTTTGCCCAACAATTCCTCCAACTCAACTCAAATAATTCCTTCGAATTCAACAATCTTTACACTTCATAAACCTAAAATTACATAATTAACTTTACCCATAAACAAATTAAAACTATTTCATTCTAAAACTTAAAATTTATTCAAGTTTGTCATTAAATTCATACCCTAACTTCAAATAACTCAAAAATCATCAAATTAAATCTAAATCAATTCAAACAAAGCCAAAAAAATTAACTTTCTTAAGTCTACTTTTACTTAAAATAGGTTGGAAGATGATTATACCTCAAATATTTATAAAAAATGGCTAAATAAAAACAAAGGAGCGAAGAACCCTATGGACCCCATGCACAACCGTGCCCCACTCATGGGGCCTCACCTCCCAATCCGAACTCCTCCCCTGGATGGCGGTAGATGGTTTGTGAAGTTTTGGGGCAAGTGGACTTGTGGCATGAGGGGGTGAGCTTAAACAAAGTTAGTAAATTTTTGGGTTTCTCCAAAAATATGAATGGAGAAAATTTTCTGCTCTCTCTCTCTCTTACTCGAAAATTCTAGAGAAAATGAGAGTGTTTAGCTGTTTTCTTAGGTCTCTGAGCATTATATACGACCATTAAATTCATGGCTTTTACTCTTTAGCCCTTCTTTAAGTTCTTTATTTAATTTACTAACCAATATCCTTGTTTTTCCTAGTTATTTCTACTAAGATTCAATTGTTTCTACAATTCATTTCTCTATAAGAAAATGTTAGCTTTTATACATATACCTCTTGTATTTTATGTCTAATTTACCCCTCATTTAACAAAAGATAAGTTTCCAACATATAGAATTATAAATTTACTTCATTGGCACACATATAATTAGTAAAATATCAAACTATACAATTCTCCCCCACTAATAAAATTTCTTTCTCAAAATTTTCTTGACCAGAGTCCGCAAATAATCAAAATTTATTGTTTCCCAAGTTTTTCTCATATTCTCAATTACACTTCTAAATTTCTCTATTTTATTCAAAATTTTAGTTGTCACAATATTAAATTTTTATTTCACCAACAAATTGATTTTTCTCCATATTGATTCCAACAAACCATCTAATTACTGAAATAAACTAACATACTATTTTAATAAATTTAACTCGAATTAATTAAAAGCTCTATTTAGTTAATAAGCAGTGTTCACCTTCCTATTGATTACTCATATTTATAATTTGTTATTTCTCCTCCATTAGATTCCTCCAATCACCTAACTAGCTCTTTAGACCACAAATTTTAAATAAATACACAGAAATTATTTAAATTACTCCTTTCTTACATCTTTCAATTTCCTCTTGTACTTCAAAATCTAAATTTTCACCTTCTCACACTCTTCTCTAGCTCTTTTTTTTTTTTTTTTTTTTTTTAGTTTCTAGCTCAACTTCATGCTTCAAGGGTCTTCAATTGCGGTTAAACTTTTATTTATACATCTTTCCCAAAACACCTCTCCACTAAAGGTCACTTACCGACCATTCAACTTCATTTATCATTTAGCAGCTTTTTTCTAAATAGATACAATACTTAGAATTCATTCACAATATTACTATAAATTTCACTAAGATCAGTTTAGGTCTCTAATCAATTCCTCAAGTTGTAAACTTCACAGTTTTAATTTAACTAAGGGAATAATTTAGTCATTACACCACTACAACTCAACTTTCCATTCATTCACATAATTTCCTAGTATCCCTCAATCAATTTAATCCATTTAGTAGTTTAGTTTCTTTTTGCTTAACATATCTTTTAGTTATAACTCAGATTTCCCATTATTATTTCCGTTTTGAGTTCATCCATCACCAAATAGGATATGCTTACCAAGGAAAATTTATATACTTCACCAATAAAAGTAGTGTCGTTAGTGTACCTCACTCATCATTGCAAACTCCAATTTGATTAGTATCTCTTAATTTTTTTTTACCAATCCATTTAACAACATCAATTAGGTATTAAATGAACTAGTAATTTCCATTCATAGGTAACAAACTCCATTCTATAAGTCTATTTTCCAAATTCCTCACTTATAGTTATCTTCAATTATAATTTATTTTATTTGTTTTTGACCTCTCCTTGTACTTCTCAATGACTTTACTACATAAACTTTTCTTTTGATGTTGATTGTACTTCAAAATTATCACTCTTTCATTCTTCCCGAATCATTCCATTCCTAGATCGAATCTTCCACTCATTTCTCGAGCTATATATGCTATGCTTCACGCCAAATAAGTATTTCTCTTATTTAGAAAAATCTTAAAGATACATCTTAGATAACTCTCCACTCCAAGAATTTCTACGAGTACTTCTATACATTATCGTAGCTATCACAGTTCTGTATTAACTATCTTTCACTTTAACTTCTTAACGAACAAAATTATCAAATTACCAACCTTCCATTATTTCGTACACATAACATTTCAATTCACATTTAGTATTTCTCTACAACTTGGATGTTTATTTCTTTCCCAACTCACCATTTATCTTTATTTTACTTTTTTAACCATTCATTCTTTAATGTTATCGATAGCTTCATTAAAGTCAAGATTATGATTTAAAAAAAAATTCAACTAAGCATAAATTAAGCATTAATCCATAAGTTCTCATATTTAATTTAACATACTTCTTTACTTTTTATTATGTTATCAGAATCCTTAACCTTACTAAATTAATCCATCTCCCTATGTTTCTAACAATAATACCCATCTCCTAATAATTTCTTCATCTTTCTCAAACTCAAATATCTCCCGCCTTTCTTTTTTTGTAACAACTGGGTAGTGGCATAAATCTCTTACTTTCTACTTTAACTTTTTCTTATTTAATTCATCGAAGTATAATATTTTCAATTATTCATTCCATCTAACTTTTATTTAACAATCTTTTTGAACAATTTAATTACTCTCTTGTTTCAACCACACTTCAATTTCCTTTCTTTTCTCATTTCTCTTTCAAATCTATTTAGAAAATCAAATCTTCTAGAAAACCATTGAATACCTCACTCCCACCCTTTCACTTGCCAAATCTTATGTCTACCCACACGGTGTATGCAGAAATTTAACGATCTCCGTTAAATTTACTAAAATTAATAATATTCAAATATAGTATGTAGCATTCAAGGCACAAAATCTAAACAATTTCTTCGTAATTGCAACTTTTACTTAATCGTGATTTGATACTCTCCTTCATATATATTTAGTAAAAATTCAATTTAATCTCTTTAACACTTCCCAATCTTTCCTCGAGTAATTTAATTTTTTTTCCTTCACTTTATTTTAAACTTTATCACAATTTACAACGTTTAGTAACATCTACTCTCTCTAACTATCTCCTTTCTAAAACATTTCTCCCAACTCTATCCATTTCTAATGTACTTCGAACTTCATTAATTTTTAAGTTACAACCCTCCTCTCGAATTTCTTCTTCTCTCCCCCTTTCTTCTTTGTACCATTACTAATAATTGTTAAGTCTTTATCATTCGATATTGGTAAAATTTGTAATTACTTATGTCAATCTCCACTTTGTATCATCAACTTACACCACAATTTATTTCCCAACAATCTCTTGATCTTACATCCCACACCTATCTCTCTTCATAAGGATTATTCTAACACTTTTATATTTCACTAGATTCTTAACCCCTTATACCACACCTCATTGATATTTCTAATTAAGTAGTAACTTCATTTATCAAGCATACATGTCAAATTCTCACTAGTCACCATCCTTTCTATTACTCCAACCACATCTAAATCAAGTCACCCATTAACCTTTAGATTTTTTAAGTGCTTGATATAAGTTAGGCCATTAATACACATTCTTTACTAGGTCCAAATCAACATTTCTCAAATTCACTCTCCAAGTAAAGTAAAACTTTATGCTCACTCAACAAGCACCAACAGTTCAATTATTCGTCCTTCTAATTTGCAATTAATTTTTTTTTTTAAGTTCTAGAATAATTTCACTCTCTTCCTTCGTCAAACTTCAATTCACCCTCGAGGTCAAATCAAAACTCACTACACCTTTTTCTTTTCTCACAACTCCACATAAAAATTTTGTCCATCATCCAAATATTTCTGATTGAAATTTATATTTAATTATCTACTAAGATCATTTACTTCAAATTAGTCACTTGAGTTACTCTAATTATACCCATGAAATTTTTGTTCAAGAAAAGTACATATGTCCTTTTATTATTTTTCTTAAAATTCTAGAATACTACGAAAATTTCTCTTATGATTTATCTAATACCATTATTCATTTACTCAATTTGTTTCTCTTACTTATTTTAATCACTCTCAATCATGCCTTATTTTATGTGTCAACCACTTATCCAACAATTTATTTTTATGCCTTTTTTATACTCATTAATCCATCTAAATTCCTACCAATATATTAATCAAACTTCTCAAAACATATTTCACATTTGAATAATTGAGATCCTCACAATTTCTTTAGACCTCTATAACTCCCAAAATCTTAAACTTTCCTACATTTTCTAATAGATATTACATCCCGAGATTTCAAAATATACTTCAATACCAATATCAAATCAATTAACTTTCTGTCATACCCTTCACCAAAGCATATACACATCTTGACTCCTTATTCATAACTTCATCCATTTCGACTTTACAATCTCAATAGCAATTACTTCTTAGGCCAAATATTACATAGTTTATTCTTACATTTAGAAAATCATTCACATCAATATCTTTAGGTTCTTTAACTAGAAATTAACCAATAATTTACTAATTATCACAAAATCAATACAAAACTTTCAAGTTAACAACATTGCTTAAAGGACAATTTTCTCCAACTCTTTCAAGTTTCTACATCTTCTCCAAACAACTAGATCACACACTGTCATTTTCACACACGCATGAATAATATATCAATCAAAATGTTTCATCATATTAAAGCATTTATATCCACAATTCTCATTAAATGCATCACCATGATATTTCACAAACATAACAAAGTCATTACAAACAACATCTCATACAACACCCAAACAAAAAAACAGAATCACCTTTATTCTCAAAATTTCTTATTCCCACCCATTCCAATACTAGCTACCACTCCTAAAAGGCATCCCCTCTGTAAAAGAATACAAAATACAAAATGTTTGAATGAATTCTATTTTCTGATATTCCAGGCTTGCGGTTTACAACAGTATATATAAAAACAATTGTGACCGATTTCCTAATATATTTGCAACATGTGAACATAGTTTAAATGTCTATACAGCTATACAATTATCTCTAAATTTCAGCAAGAATCTCGTGGAATAATTGCTGCATTATCTTCGGTTACATGTAGGTATAGCAGACATGATTTCCTAGTCTTCGGCAGGATCTTTATTGGAATGATTCTCCTGATTTGCAGTAGTGATTTCGGATGAAATCACTTGATCTTCTACACGCCCCCTCAATCTGAAGAGGAGATCACGGACATTCAGATTGTTCTTGGCATCTGTGAATTTCTTTGGTGATAGGGGCTTTGTGAGTGCATCTGCAAGTTGGTCACAGCTTGAAATGAATTGGACTTTCAATTGTTTTTGATTAACTTGATCTCGAACAAAGTGGAAGTCAATCTCTATGTGTTTTGTTCTGGCATGGAATACTGGATTTGATGTAAGATATGTAGCACCAATATTGTCGCACCAAAGAGTAGGTGGTTGCCGAAGTGGAATTCCCAGCTCATGTAAAATTGATTTTATCCATATTAGCTCAGCTGCCGTGTTTGATAAAGCTTTGTATTCAGCCTCAGTGCTGCTACGTGCCACTGTTGGTTGTTGCTTACAGCTCCATGAGATCAAGTTTGGTCCTTGAAAAATGCAATGAGCTCCTACTGATCTTCTGTCATCGCGGTCTGCTGCCCAGTCCGAATCAGAGAAAGCATTAAGATCAAGATTTGCAGCTTTTGCAATTAACAAGCTTGTTGAAACAGTATATTTGAGATAGCAAAGTATTCGCTTAACGGCTTGCCAGTGTGTGTCAAGAGGATTATGCATAAACTTGCTAACTTTGTGGACTGCAAAGGCTAAATCAGGCCTTGTAAAAGCAAGATATTGCATACTGCCAACCATGCTTCTGTAAAGATTTGCATCGGCACATGGTTTGCCATCTGAGACAGTGAGAGTGCAAGTTGAAGCCATCAGACTAGAGCATGGTTTTGCTTGATCCATGTTGCTCTTTTTGAGCAAATCAACTATGTATTTTCTTTGTGTGAGATAGATACCTTCTTGGCATCTGAGAGCTTCGACACCAAGAAAGTAATTAAGCAGCCCCAATTCTTTGACAGCAAAGTCTGTCTTCAAGCTTTGAATGACTCGGTTGATGACAGCTGAACTCGATCCGGTTATTAATATATCATCGACATAAATTAAAACATAAACAGTGGCAGTTTTTGTTTTAAAAATGAACAATGATGTATCAGCTTTGTTTTCATGAAAATGTAGTGATTTGAGCTTGTTTGAGAGTTTAGAAAACCAAGCTCTTGGAGCTTGCCGCAATCCATACAATGATTTATGCAACTTACAGACATGATTTGGAAAT
Source organism: Bretschneidera sinensis (assembly GCA_023935145.1). Classification (NCBI taxonomy): domain Eukaryota; kingdom Viridiplantae; phylum Streptophyta; class Magnoliopsida; order Brassicales; family Akaniaceae; genus Bretschneidera; species Bretschneidera sinensis. The sequence continues at coordinate 56,668,657 of CM043702.1, read as the reverse complement.
TGAGGATGAATAAAACCTTGTGGTTGTGTCATGAAGACTTCCTCATGTAGATCACCGTGCAAAAATGCATTTTGCATATCAATTTGTTGTATAGGCCAATCTTAAGTGACCGCAATTGAAAGAACCAATCTAATTGTAGCATGCTTGATAACCGGACTAAAGGTTTCTGAAAAATCAATACCTTCTTGTTGGTGAAAACCTTTGGCGACTAGTCGAGCTTTGTGGCGCTCTATAGTTCCATCAGCTTTCCTTTTGACTCGGTAAACCCACCGACAGCCAACAATATTTGCATTTGGTGATTTTGGAACCAAGGACCAAGTTCCATTTTGAAGCAATGCATTGAATTCTTTGTTCATGGCTTCTCTCCAACAATTTGATTTGGATGCTTCTGTAAAGCAGGTTGGTTCTTTGGCAGTAGAGCTTTCGGCCAGCAATGCTCGAGGTAGAGGATGTCGAATATAGTCATCAGAGTGCTTGCGAGGTTTATGAATATTGTTTTTAGATCTTGTTGTCATCGGATGGTGATTGGAGATAGCAGGCACATCGGATGGTGAAGATGTTCTGTTTTGTGGCAGATCCGAGAGTAAGTCAGTATGTTGCAGTGCAATAGTGGCATCCTGATTGGTGATTGCTTCAGCTGGACCTATAGGAAAAGACAAACAAGGTGTAGAGGCAGTTCTAATAGGATAATGGTTAGATTGCAAATCACTAGAACTAAGAGAATGGGAGATATTGATGTTATGAGGCATTGGAACAAAATGGTGTTGAGAGGGTGGAGAAACATTTTCTTTGGTATAAGGGAAAAGATTCTCATAAAAATTACATGCCTTGAGACATAGATTTTACCAGTAGATAAATCAAGGCATTTGTAACCTTGATGACCAAGACTATAGCCAATGAAGAGACATGTTTTGGAGCGAAAGTTCAGCTTGTTTGAATTATAATAACGTAGATTAGGCCAACATGTGCAACCAAAAACACGCATAAAGGAAAAATATGGCATGCGATTATAAAGAATTTCAAATGGAGATTTTTGCTTTAAAATAGGTGTTGGTAGCCAGTTTATGATGAAGGTTGCAGTTTGGAAAGCTTCTTCCCAGTAAAGCATGGGTAAATTTGAGTGGGCTAACATGCTTAGGCCAACCTCGACAATATGACGGTGTTTGCGCTTTATAGAACCATTTTGCTGATGAGTGTAAGGGCATGCTAGTCTATGATTTATTCCGGTTTGTTGGAAATAATTGTGCAAACGTCGAAACTCACCTCCCCAATCAGATTGGACAGATTTAATTTTGCGTTCGAAGTGTTTTTCAACATACACTTGAAATTGAAGAAATATTGATTCAACGTCAGATTTGAGTTTCATTGGAAATAACCACACAAACTTGGAATAATCATAAAAAAAACTAACATAATATTTAGCACCGTTAGTAGAAACAACGAATGTTGGTCCCCATACATCGGTAAAAATTAAATCAAGAGGATAAGAAGAAACGTTGGAAGAGGACTTAAATGGCAAGTCATGACTTTTTGCCATCTGACATTCGGGGCATATTGAGTGCTTTTTATTGGACTCAACTGGAACATTGATGAATGAGAGGACTTTATTGACAACTGGTGTTGATGCATGTCCAAGACGACGATGCCAATCACGATGAGAAACACGAACGATAGAGAAAGCTTGTGGACGGCAAGACTGAGATGTGAATTGGTAGAGTCCATTAATGAGATGGCCTTGATGATGGACCTGCCCCGAGTAATCCTTTACAAGAAAGAATTTGTCATGAAACTCAAAATAGACATGATTATCAATACAAAACTTTTGGACAGATAACAAGTTCTTATGAATTTCAAGAACTAGAAACACTTGATTAAGAACAAAGGTAGAATTGGATGTAGAAATTTTAGAGGAACCAGTTTTCGAGATTTGCAAACCTTGGCCATTGCCTACTTGAACCTGATCTGTACCTTGATAGTCATCATTCTGAAGATTCAGATTGTTGAGGTCATTAGTGACGTGATGCGTGGCACCAGTGTCAGCATGCCATTCGGTATCCCAAGTGCCAGTAGGAGCAGCGACCATAGCTTGTTTATTTTCTGGTTTTGGATCCTGGTAAGACAGATCAAACCGAAAATAGAATTTTCGAGCTGAGTGTCCTGGTTTATTACAAACCTGACAGATTACTGAATTATGATCAGTATGACGTGTGGTATTGTTGTAACCAGCACGATTAAAATGACCCCGTCCCCTAGAGCCACCTCTGCCATGATTTTGAGAAGGATTGTATTGTCGTTGGGCAACATTGACAGAGGTAGGTTGAGCGGGAGATGACATCTGGTGGCGAGAAAGTCTGGCTTCTGTGGTGAGCAAAAGCAAGTAAATTTCCTCCAGTGTTACCTTGTCAGTGCGAGCCGAGATGGCTGCCACAAAGCTGTCATATTCGTGGCCTAATCCTGCAAGAACATAGGTGATGACATCTTCACAACTCATAGGTTGTCCTGCAACAGCTAATTCATCAGTGAGTTTCTTAATAAAGAGAAAACATTTTGTGGCAGACTTATTGCCTTTTGTTGCTGTTGCTAGTTGTGTTCGGATCTGCACAGTTCGTGCATGAGATCGGGATGAAAAATTTTCATCCAGAGCATGCCACACAGCAGACGAAGTAGTATGATTTACTACTTGAGCAAGCACTCCTTCAGTGAGAGAAGACATGAGGGTACTAAGGATAAGATTATCCTGGCATATCCAATAAGAGTAGGCAGGATTGGGTGTTTCAAAGATGACATGAGTTTCTGGATGGGAAACAGAGACAGATTTAGGAGGTTTGAGAATTGTACCATCAAGATATCCAAAGAGGTCTTGGCCAAGAAAATATGGCACCATTTGTGACTTCCAAAGAATGTAATTATCGGGGCTAAGTTTGACAGTTACAATGTTAGACATAGTAAGAACAAAGGGAGATTGAGAGGGTTGAATATTAACGGTGGTAAAGGAATCAGAAGAAGAGGAAGACATGGCTTGTAGACGTTGGTCTTTTGATGGCTAATCTGATACCATGTAAAAGAATACAAAATACAAAATGTTTGAATGAATTCTATTTTCTGATATTCCAGACTTGCGGTTTACAACAGTATATATAAAAACAATTGTGACCGATTTCCTAATATATTTGCAACATGTGAATATAGTTTAAATGTCTATACATCTATACAATTATCTCTAAATTTCAGCAAGAATCTCGTGGAATAATTGCTGCATTATCTTCGGTTACATGTAGGTATAGCAGACATGATTTCCTAGTCTTCGGCAGGATCTTTATTGGAATGATTCTCCTGATTTGCAGCAGTGATTTCAGATGAAATCACTTGATCTTCTAGACCCTCTAACCCTACACAACCGACTCCCTAAAACCAATCCACGCACCATGCATCATACAACTAAAGTCTACATAACCTTAAACCTAAAACTCTGATACCAAAAAATGTAACGACCCATTATGAGTGGGCCCTACTCAGAACGACACCATCACTTTTTTAATCATTGAGCACCTTGACCTGTATGCAAACATGCAATACCCGAACTTCAACGTATACAAACATCCCTTAGCATATCACCATCACATACATACACATTTCTACCTCTACATAGTTTTACAGCACATCATTATTAATATCTAGAAATTATATAAGACATGTACTTATAGAAAGATATATTTGAGACATCTACATATACATTTTTTTTCCAAAATAAAGTCATGTGCAAAAACATAGACTTCAAAAGACCCAAAGGAATGATGATGCCGTGAACAAGAATCTTGCTAAGGATACTTTTCTTCTTTAATCTCTCTAATAGCTTGACTCAAAGTCCTTTGAAAAATTTTCTCAAATGTTAATAAAATAAGGAGGGGTGAGCTAAAAAGCTCAGTGAGTTTTCACATTACTAAAAGTAATCTATTAGAAAATTCTTTTCTTTACTTTCGAACCTTTTTACTTAGTCAATGTTCGTAATAATGCATATATATATATATATGTTTTCAATTACTTTCCTTATTTCTCATCACAAAAGAGAACAATTATCATTCAAAGAAATATTGATGCTTTAAAAGCACTGAGGACATTGACCTGTATGAAAACATGCAATACCCGTACTTCAAAGCATACAAACATCCCTCTGTATATCTGATCGGTTCAAAGCTGCAATTGCACAGTATCGTAGTTTTATAGTAAAGTGATAAAAAGAATATCGTCCTCAAGAATTGGTAACTTGCTTCTGACAAGTACCAAAATTATTCTAATCTCCATTTTATTTAGAAAAATCTTTTTTTGTTGTTTGTAATTGAAATATGAAATAAAATCAATTTAAAGAAAATAATCAAAGGAAAAGAAAGTTGTTTTTCAAATTAATAAGAGAAAGAACTTCTAGGAAATCGATTTCACTTAATTCCTCACTATGCTTAACTCATCTAACTAATTAAAATTAATCATCTTTGTTTGTTAGCGAAATCTTCAATTTATCCAAAAGTCTCTTTTGATAGTCAATTGGAAATATTCTTGTTCATTATTCTACACAAGAGTATGCAAATTAATAAAACAAGAAAGCATTAAGACCAGCGATTTTTTTTAGACTACACAAGTTCATATAACTCTTTCGATTCCTATATTTACGTATGCTGAAATATCCAAGTTCTATCCTATAATTCCTTCTTTCGATAGCAAATCACAATATCAAGATCACCTAATTAATGGCCAGTCAAATAGAAGTAATACGTTCAAAATAAATCAGCCAAACATAGAAGATAATTACTACAAATCAGCATAGAAAAGCAAGCATAGTTTGAAATTAAATTACATCGTTTTCCTATAATAAAGAAATTTTAGTTCATGCTGAAAATTAAATTTAACAGCAAAGAATTCACCATAATTCTATAAACCAGTGTGCATTCAGCTACTGCTGCTATAGAGGGCTACTGTGCGATCAACACTGGATACCAAGCAGAGGGCAAGGTAGGTGCCGGCTGCCAGATGAGGAGGAGAGGGTTGTCGGCTATCTCTCTAAGGTTGTGTCTCTAGGGCTGCAAGCTGTCTCTCTTTAATTAGGGTTTCTCCATTTCCTTTTTATAGGCTCCAAAGTCTTCAATTAAAATTTCCTTTTTCAAACAAAAGAAAGAGTCCCTTGACTGGACACTAAAATTTGGATATTTCCCTTCTTATAAACCTGAAATAAATTAAATGACAACAATGAAGCCTAAAACCAACAAAAATTAATAAAATTAGATTAAAGTTAAAAGTTAAGACGTGATAAAAATAGGAAATTATGCATGGCATCAATATCACCATCACATACATACACATTTCTACCTCTACATAGTTTTACATCACATCATTATTAATACCCAAAAATTACATAAGACATGTACTTATTGAAAGATATATTTGAGACATCTACATATATGCTTTTTGTCCAAGAATCTTGCTATGGATACTTTTCTTCTTTAATCTCTCCAATGGCTTGATTCAAAGCCTTTTGGAAATTTTCCTGAAATGTTAATAAAATAAAAAGGGGGTGAGCTAAAAAGCTCAGTGAGTTTTCACATTACTAAAAGTAATCTATTGGAAAATTCTTTTCTTTACTTTCGAACCTCTTTACTTAGTCAATGTTCATAATAATGCATATATATATATATATATATATATATATATGTGTGTGTGTGTGTGTGTGTGTGTGTGTGTGTGTGTGTTTTCAATTACTTTCCTTATTTTTTATCACAGAAGAGAACAATTATCATTCAAAGAAATATTTATGCTTTTAAAGCGTTGAGCACCTTGACATGTATGCAAACATGCAATACCCGTACTTCAAAGCATACAAACATCCCTTGGCATATCACCATCATGTACATACACATTTCTACCGCTACATAGTTTTACAGCACATCATTATTAATATCCAGAAATTACTTAAGACATGGTATTTATAGAAAGATATATTTGAGACATCTATATATATGCTTTTTTTTTTCAAAATAAAGTCATGTGCAAAAATTTAGACTTTAAAAGAACTAAAGGAATGAGGATGCCGTGAACAAGAATCTTGCTAAGGATACTTTTCTTTTTTAATCTCTCCAATGGCTTGATTCAAAGTCTTATGGAAATTTTCCTAAAATGTTAATAAAATAAGAAAGGGATAAGCTAGAAAGCTCAGCGAGTTTTCACATTACTAAAAGTAATCGATCGAAAAAATCTTTTTTTTACTTTCGAACCTCTTTACTTAGTCAATGTTCATAATAATATATATATATATATATATATATATATATATATGTTTTCAATTACTTTCCTTATTTCTCATCATAGAAGAGAACAATTATCATTCAAAGAAATACTTATGCTTTTAAATAATCAAATAATGCATAATCAGACCACACTATACACATCACAATGGCAATGCATTTATAAGTAATACCCATATTTATAAGTAACACCCATTTTCCACATTTTTCTCATCACAAACAATCAACAAAACATACCCCTTACTAGGCCAATCGCATCAACTACCTCTCATAGGCCAATCACATCAATAGCCCCTCATGGGCCAATCACATAAACTGCCCCTCATGGACCAGTCACATCAATACATCAATCTTCAAGTAAAAATGCAACGAAATGCATGATCATATTTCATCTTATTTTCATTTCCCTTCATTGGGCTATTCTCATTACAGTGCCCCTCACTGTGCAAAACATATCACAATAAAGACGTCTTCCGACATATCGGTACATTTCTCAACAACATTAATCCACTCATTTTCACCTCACTTTCCACGCCACTCGTTTCCACCACACTTTCCACTCCACTTGTTTCCATAATATTATCAAGAACTCATGTCATATAAAATATATTCACAAAACAAACAATTCTCAAACAAAATCGATCATACATCCAATTCAAATAACCTATCAAATATTTCGTTCTCATCTCAATACAATTCAACCATCAATTTTATTGGCCAGGTGTTAGCAACAATTATCCCGTCGAAACATGGAGCTTGTGTTGTTGTGCGGTTTAAGTAATTTGAGTTGCACTCTCGCTATAAACTATAGCATTTGGCACATTAGTAGGCGCTTGATCTTGACAAATGGTATCGAAGTCAAGGTCACGGGGTCGATTCCTAGTGTTGCAATTGCTAGGGGGAAAATTGTTGGAGATAATTGTCCCGTCGAAACGTGAGACTTGTCTTGTTGTGTAGTTTAAGTGATTTGAGTTACACTCTCACTATAATCTATAACTTTTGGCATAGTGGTAAGTGTTCGATCCTGACAAACTTATTTCATTTCAACACTTGAAAACATTCACTCACAATGAATACACACATACACATACATATATATATATATATATATATATATATATAAATTCCACTATTTATATTCCAAGTTTAATTACACACCTTAGGATTTTCTAGATCTTTCACGCTTACTAAGAGTAAGGTGAACTCACCTCGATACTACCACCAAAGATGCTTATTAGACTAGCATAATACTCGAACCTTTTCTTAAAACACCACCTAAGAAAAGAATATACTAGTAAGCTAATTGATTCCATGACCTTCACCGAAAATATTCAGGATATGTTATGATGTATGTATACATGTGTGCAAATTTTCAATCCAATAATAAAAGCAATTAATTCATTTTGACAATTTAAAAGGATTTGATAATTCCTTAAGAATTTCAACTAAAACTATAATAAATTGAACTATTTACTTTCCTCCTTAAACAAATTCTCCTAATCTAATTTCTTTCTTTAAACCTAGAAAACCTTTGTGAGCGATTCTACCGAATTTTCAGTAGAACTTCCCCTATTTTTGGAAATTTTCCGTATTTTTCCTTATGCTAAAACCAACCTATATAACCATTTACAATCTATCTCAACATACTCCAATAAAATTTATGCCCAACATCCTCAACTCATTCCCATTTCTTACTTACTAATTGGTTAATAACTTATCAAAATCAATTAGAGACAAAATTCTTCCAATGTTATAATATTTTTACTTTCCTTTACTCTCCTTCCTTTTCTATCAAATTTCAAGTTTATGTTTTATAACAAAGATTTCTAATTTACTAAAGTAATTTCAAAGTTAATTTATAAGAAAGCTTAGGATTCTGAAGTTTCAAAATTAACTAGAATGATTTGCTTCATTAATCTCCACAACTTCTTCTTTTCTAGATTTATCTTTAAAACTTCTATCCAACACTAGGTTTGCCCAACAATTCTTCCAAATCAAAGAATTCCTTCAAATTCAACAATCTTTACACTTCCCTAAACCTAAACTTATATAATTATCTTTACCAATACACAAATTAAAACTATTTCATTCTATAACTTAAAATTTATTCAAGTTTCTCATAAAATTCATACTCTAACTTCAAATAACTCTAAACCCATCAAATTAAATCAAAATCAATTTAAACAAAGCCAAAAAATTAACTTTCTTAAGTCTAATTTTACTTAAAATAGGTTGGAAGATGATTATACCTCATTTTTTTTTTTTTTTATAAAAAATGACTAAGGCAAAACAAAGGAGCAAATAACCTTGTCTGGTTTGTGGGGTTCACGCACCGCCGTGCCCCACTCATGGTGCCTCACCTCCCAGCCCAGAATTCACCCCTTGATGGAAGTAGATGGTTTGTGAAGTTTGGGGGAAAGTGGGCTTGTGATATGAGGGGGTGAGCTAAAACAAAGTTAGGAAATTTGTTGGTTTCTCCAAAAAAAAAAGTTGAAGGAAGAAAATTCTCTCTCTCTCTCTCTTTCTCTCTCACCCTAAAATGCTAGAGAAAATGAGAGTGTTTGGTTGTTTTCTTAGGTCTCTAAGCCTTATATAAGACCATTAAAATCACGACTTTTACTCTTTTGCTCTTCCTTAAGTTCTTTATTTAATTTACTAACCATTCTCCTTGTTTTTCCTAGTTATTTCTACTAAGACCCAAATGTTTCTACAATTCATTTCTCTATAAGAAAATCTTAGCTTTTATACATATACCTCCATTTATCTGATGTCTAATTTACCCCTCATTTAATAAATCGTAAGTGTCAAACATATAGAATTATAAATTTACTTCATTGGCACATATAATTAGTAAAATATCGGACTCTACAGTCACCGAGGTCAATAGTTTCCCTTAGTGATAATTAGTTATATTTTCTCATTATCACCGAGGATAAATAATAGTAAAAAGTACATGATAAAATAAATATATATAAAATATAGTAAATATGACTAATAATTAATAAAAAGAAATATTTAATTAAATATTTTTATTGAAGAAATATTTGAAAATAATATATAACTAATATTCCAAATATAATTAACTAATATAAAATACTTATATAATAAAATTATTAATTATTAATAATTAATTAGTAAATAATAGATAAATCTAAAATAATAATATGATTAAATTACAAAATAATAGATAAATATAATATAATAATTAATATGACTAATTTATATTTTATCCTCGCCTCAAACACATTTAATCAGTTAACTTTATTTCATTCCAGTGGTATGAACATGTTAATTAACCAAACACTGTATCGATTCCTGCTTCAATTTTTAGGGTATTTAATTAATGGGGCTTACATCATTTTCAAATCGATCATTATTCAAACCATAATAAATATTTAGGGTTTAGGTTAATTTGGGCCTATATGGTTAATTTGGGTTTAGGTTTAGTGTTTACATTAAGGTTTATGTTTAGGGTTTATCTTGAGGTTTAGTGTTAATGAGGGTTTAGGTTTAAGGTTTACATTAAGGTTTATAAAAGTGGTGTGTTGGTCAATGCTCTAGAGAGGGATGCATCAGTGACTGTCTTGCTTCCGAAATTGGTGCATAATTGATTTAGTACGTTGTTGCTTTCAGAAATTACCGATGGGTCATTGTCTCAAACATATTCTCCGTTTTGGTTGATGGTGACCTCGAAGGCAGGTGGAGAGTCATATGCTTGTGCGTTTTCGTGAGCAACAACGATGACTTGACTTTTGAGAGTAGGCTTATTTGGCGGCATTATACGAAATAAATTTATCGTTTCTCACCGATGGTGTCAATAAGTTGATGTCAAAAATCTGTTTAGAAGAGATCTTAATCACCTACGCTCACAATGATGAGTAAACTAAGAAAATCGTCCAGAATTTAATTCTCTAAGTAGACTCTCCAACTTTCAAATCAATTCTCAAATAGAGAATTTAAAGAACCAAGAGAGCAAGAGAATTATGAGATACTTTGACTCTGAAATCAACACAAATTGTGAGATACCTTTTGTATGTAGTAAGAACACTTTTTTTTTTTTTTTTATAGTGGTTTCAAATTAAAGCGGCCTGTTCCTGTAGAACTATGGTTGCTATTGAGATTAGTTTTAGGAGGCAAAACGACCCCATTGTCCTTAGTGGGATTTAAGTATTTGCCCTTTTTTTTTAATGCCATATGTAGCTTTCCGTTTAGCTGTTGTCTTCACCCTTAAAAGTTACCATGTGTCTTGATTAATCTAGAAGAACATAACACGAGCTCATTTTCATTAGTTTAAGCTGAAAAATGGTAAGTAAAGCAAGTGGGGAACTTTTAGAGTAAAACTCCATCATGTTCTCATATTCTTAGTGATCACATAAATGTTTCTTTTTTCAGAGGGAAACCCACATGATCATTGAGTATGAGCATAATTCGTGGTAGTGCAGAATCTTGTCTGAATTCTTACTTAACTATATATAGATATTCTAAATTCAACTAGCATCATTGAATTCTGACATGATGCAGCTCGATAATTATAGGGTACAAATGATTTTTTTTTCTTATTTGAAGCGATTTTATATTTAAAAAATTATATATAATTAATATATAAATCAAACAAATAACTTATTTTTTATAAAACTCAAATTTAAAATTTTACGGTCTTAAAATCTCAACCTTAACCATTAAACCAAACCCCATTGACAAGTATAGATGATTTTTTAAATATAATCATTAATATCTTATAATAGTTCACATTATATCATTAAGATAACCTTGATGTTTAATTAACCAAATCCACGGTCATGAATCTTGTACTAAGATTGGACCATCTTCTTGCAACGCACTTAATTTTAAAAACGAAGAATGCTTTGCTTGGGAACCAGTACCACAATTCGTTGCATGAGGTCCGCTTATAATTGATTAATAAGAGTACTGTAACTGATTTCAAAAGTGGGGTGCAATTTGTGTTTTTAATTAAACATCACTTGCACACAAAAAAAAAATTAAATAAATAAGTTGTGTAACCGATTGAATAATCAAAGAAGCTCACCGACTTCTTTTTGAATTTCTTATTCCCACATATCGAACTTAGTATTTATAGACTTCTGTGGCCTTTGTGTGGACCTAAAATTTTCTAAATTAGCAATATTTTAAGTAGATACAAGTAACTAATTTCCCTGCAAGATTTCCGTTGTGAACAAATAGAACGAGAACGATGAAATTTCTTTTATGTTTGTGATAACATTGACCTGGAAAATTGAAAGGTAAAGACAATAAGAAATTTTTTTAAATTTATTTGATGGTGACTGTCAAAGAGAAAAAAATGATCAAAGCACCTACTGAAAAGCCAAATTTGTCTATCTAGAAGATTCATTATATTCAACAAAAAAACAAAAAATTCTTTATATTGACCATTTTATATATGTGACATTAAGATCAACTATTCCTCATAAATGTCACAGAAATCAATAACCCTAGTGATCACATTTGTAATTCAACTTCTTTTGTATTGCATAAAAATTTTAATCATTTTTTATTTCGTATTACAACGAAAAACTTCTCCTATCGTTTTGAGTGAAATAAAGAATATAGACATAGTTAAGAATCAATCCAAAGAACAACACTGAAGAAAATGCAGAGTATTCCAAAGTACTTGTAAACCGATGGCGAGCACCCTGACACAATATAGAGACGGTCATAACTTAAATCTCAAAGCATGCTGCACTGAAAGCAATAAAACAATAAACTAGATATTTATAGGGAACACAATATCCTGAACCATATGTCTATCGTGAAGAGTTCCATGAAATAATACACATGACCAAGATACATGCAAAAGCTGCGGTACGTATGCCAGTATCAGAGAATCATGAGTTAGGGACATGTTTACTCTCGTGATAAAGCGTTGTTGTAATACTTTTATAAATGTCAAGGTTGTCCAAGGGATGCCCTTGACGTTCCTCACGCTTCATTCTCCAATATACCACCAGTATCGCTATATTAGAAGGAAAAACCATAAACCTAAATGGACATATATATACATATATTTTCTTGAATAAATCATATTGGATTCTTCAATTTGAATGTCTATATTAGCTTACATGCTTATATGAAACTCAGTTATTCTATATCATATGGGGTTTAACCACAATTTTGAATAGTTTGAAAGTGGTATTAGAGTTGGAACAAATATTCAATAAGGTAGGCTTCTATGTCAATTGGAGAATAACTTTTGTTTGATGAAACCAAGAAAATGATTTATAAGTTGAGACATGAATTAAAGTTTTGAGCTTGTACCTTTTGATTATTAGCAGACCAAAAGTGGCATTGGTCATTGCATGAGTAGTTTGTCATGTTTACACTCCACTTTAATTTGGGTAGTCTTAAAAGAGCATATAGCTACGCCAAATTTCAACCCATGTGAATGATCATGTGCCAATTTGATGAATACATTTACAATGGGCAATGACATCATATCCAACCAAACTTTATGATTATCTTTAGGAAAATGGAAGATTTTCTGTTGAATGTTGTCAAGCACGAATTATTATTGATGACAAAATATTGTCTAGTATTCAAATAATGAATGAACTACAATTTGTCTCAATAATGATAGGGGAGTAATTCTGCTTGTTGGCAGGTAAGATACACAATTATCAATTAGTTGAACATGTGAAATCTTGTTAGAATTAATTGTGAAAGCAATCAATCCCTTATTTGAAGAACTTGTTGATCATGAATAGAATTTGATTTGATTTGTCAAGACAAAGAATTATAATATTTATTTGGTCCCCTTGTTCAAAATGTTTGAAATATTCACTTAAAAGAATGACATTTTTTTTTATGGAGTACAATAAAAGAGCTATTTAGTCAAACTAATATTATACTTCATGTATCTAATGATGTTGAGGTTTTCTTTTCCACTTCTAATTAGGGGTGAGCATGGGTCAGTTTGGATCGGGTTATCTTAAAATTTCAATCAAACTTTTTCATACCAAATTGGAAAAATCTCAACCCAACCCAACTATGAACCCATCCAACCTCAACTCAACCCAACCCATTCTAATCGTTTTGGGTCGATTCATGTCACCGGGTTGATTTTTTTTTTACTAAATAATTAAACTATACATATTGCATAACAAAAAAATATTCTATTAAATCCAAAACTAAAACCATTCATATTACAAGTAAAATATGTGTGCTTGATAGCACAAAGAATATTTGATAACACAAAGAATATTTGATAACAAGGAAAAGAGAACAATTGTCTCATAGACTACAATGGTTGTCCAAGAGAAGAATGTTGTGCCATGGAATGCCATAATTGGAGGCTACGTTGAAGCCAAACTTGGTAAGGATGCTTTGGCATTGTTTCATGAAATGCAAGTGATTAATATAAAGCCTGATGAAGTGACCATGATCAATTACTTATCTGTATGTTCACAACCTAGAGCCCTTGATGTTAGAATTTAGATTCATTGTTATATTGAAAAACACAATCTTAATCTGAATGTTGCGCCAGGAACTACTTTAGTTGACATAAATTTAACTTTAGAAAATTGTTCAATTATGAAAGAAATTTGGATTCCTGCACAGTTGCTAATAATATATTTTAGTAACTCAACGTTTGTTAACCGTGCTAGTGCTTTCTCACTAATTAGTCTAATTTTTGGACTATGATTTAACGCACTTGGAAGCGACATGGGGCTCTTAAAAGGTCATAAGGAGACAAATTGAATGGTTCAATAATGCTTGCATGAAAGGCTTCCAGCAAGTTGGTATTACTAAGCTTTATCATACATTCAGCATTTCTTCCATCAACATTATGGTATATCTTTTTGGAATATAAGTTTATCTGCATACATTGATCCCGACTGGAATCTTGTAGGTTAGAGTGTTAATTTCTATTTTTTTTTATAGTTACAACGATACAAGAAATCAAAATTTTGTTAGCATAAGTTAATTGTGTATCAATTTATTTTAATTGAAGTTATGCTTAAGAATAATTATGAAAACTATTTTATAACTCAAAATCAATATTTGTTTATAATGTAAATATTTGAAACTAAAATAAGGGTAATTAGAAAGTATTAGACTTGTTTAGATATTGAAGTATCTTCTACATATAATTTTACACACTAGTAGTAATTACAATGGATGTTTTATGATTATATATTTTAAAATTATAATATAATTATTTATACACTATTTTATATTCAATAAATATAAAATATATAATTATATATTTGATTGGGTTATCGGTTTGGGTCAGGTTGAAAATTTTGAACCCATGACCTAACCCAACCCATCGGGTTCAAAATATTTTCAACCCAACCTAACCCATTATATCGGTTTGGGTCGGGTTCGCGGGTCAACCGAGTTCCAAGCTCACCCCTACTTCTAATGATAACATTTATAGTAATATTTAGAATAAATTACGTAGATTTTTTTTTTTTGAAATAACATACAACTGTAAGCAATTTTTAAACCTTCATTTACACCATTTGATAGGAAAGTTTTATTACATGGAATCACACGAAATCAAATTTAATCTTTTCTATCAAGGTGTAAGTACACCCTTTGGTAGAAGATTTTAATCACATTGAATCACATGAAATCAAATTTAATATTTCTTATTAGAGGATGTAAGTGAATGTTTAAAAAATATAAATGAGATACTTATAATTATATACTACTTTAAGAGAGGTCTGTGTAATTTAATCTAAGATTTATAATAATAAATTAGTGTACTATCTCTATAATTACTTGGAGTTTGTTCTTCTAATTAAAATCTTAGATAGTGTCTTTTTCTTTAATTATTTTCTTCTTAACTTCGTTTCTAAAAGCAAAATAATAATTCTTAAGAAATAAAATAAAAAATCAACAAATATACGGTAAAAGAGTCTTGTTTGACCTAATTGTTATTTTAACTATCAAAAGTCAAAAATGATTTAAAATATTTTTTATAAAACAATTATGAAATTAAAACATTAAAATTATGTTAAAACAGTCAAATTAAAATAAAGTGAAAAAGGGCATAAGTCCCGACAAAGAAGCATTGGTCACATGGTAGATATGGAATTATGGGACCCATCTTCTTAATATATTTCTATTATTGTAAAAATTTTGTTTTCTGCTTTCAGTTTCTTGTTCACACGTGAACGGATTCTAATTCTTTCAATTTATGGAAGAATATAATCTCAATTTGAGTTTATTTAAAGAAAATAATCTCAATTTGAGTGTTTTTTTTTTAAATTTTTTAATCATTTTAAATGGATGAAATTATGTCATTAAAAAAAGCTGGTCACATCGTTAACATGGTATTAACTTTACCATAAAAATATATGGTATTACCTTTTTAAGTAAATTACATTTAATTAATTGTAGTTTAATCTAATTTTTGTACATATATATATATATAAAATTTTATAATTTTAAAATATATAAATATTCATCTTTTAGAATATATATTTTTTTCGATTCAAAATATATAAATATTCTTTTGAAATATACAATAGAATACATATATCTCTTGGAATATGTATTTTTGAATGTTAAAATACAGATTCTTTTCTCTGATATATGTCTATATAGAAAAATAATCTGTATATTTTGAAATTACGAATCTTTGCATACAGGTCATGTCAAACTACATGTAATTAAATATAATTTATCTAAACTTTTTTTTAATAATCGTCTTTGTCAATAATCAATTATCAATATAAATTTGATGATTTCGAAAATGAATTTTTTTTCTTAATTCTGATAATTTTGTGTGCAAAGGGAGATTACCTGATACCCGAAATTTAAGGTAAAAAATTTGATTGACGGCAACTAATCCATTAACAATGTTAAGTTTTAGTTAATTACTGGTATTATTTTTTCTGAAGTGATAGAATCTCATGCATTCAAAACAGACGAAAATTGAGATAAACTCAAGCTGAAGTTCATATTCCCTTTTAAAATCGATAGAACATAAAGTTGACTTGTAATTTAAGAGCCCAAACACGTGGGTCCTACAGTTCTTTTCATTCCACACTTCCTATAATACACTAACACACACGAGCTTTATGCTGCTGATGCTCATGCCTGTTGCATGATTGGGGCCCATGTAAATTCCAATAATTTAAATTATCTGCATCTCGCTCCTCCATCATGTTTAGTAATTTAAATTTAATAATGATTTATCATTTAATGAAACAAACAATTTTATCAATTTAATTCGGTTTACTTTAAAATTACAAGAATTATATAAACCGGTCAGAATGCTCAAAATCATGTTCTATTTTGACTCCATATACCTTTTAGTATTTGTTAATTTACAAAAAAAACAATACTAATTAGATTAAAAAAACATTTAGTTTCAACCAATTTGTTTGTCATTTGTAATTTTAGTTTTTGTTTTAAACTAATACCATGAAAAAAAAATAAGCTTCATCAAAAGCCAAAAATAGAAGGTAGAAATTTTTATTACGCATGTCTAGCTTAAATGGTTAACAATATGTTTGGTAGAGTTTACAAGACATCAAACACTTTTTAAAAATCCTAAACAATTTTTTTCAATGTTGTTTTATCAAACATTAAACGGTTCATACGTTCACTTTTGTTTTAATAACATTATTAAAAAAAACGGTTAATGATGATTTTTGTTTCTAATAAACTATTTTTACTGTTATTTTACCAAATGCTTAACTCTATTATTGTTTTATTATAAAATATTTTAAAAATTATAAATTAAACCACAAATATTTTTTTTATTTAAATTAAACAGAACTTAATTAGTAAAAGATTCAAACTATCAACTCACATTGATAAATTGAGACACACTCATTTGAACCAATTAATCGAATTAAAGTTAAATCATGAATAATATTTCCTACATTATTAACATGGCACAAATTAAGTGACCCCTCTAGAAGAAGAGAAAGGATGCAATGGTTCAAATGGCATCAAAATTATGATCTAGTGGAATTGCGGGGTTCAGACAAAGGAGTACATTTTACCATCCTAAACCTAACACACACAGAAACCTTGAAACCTAGTGAAGGGGACCGACCCAAACGCCAAAGCATTCCTAATCACAACCGTTGTTTTAAGAAAACGTGTCCATCTCTTGACCTTTATATATATAATAACCCACGCATTGCCGAACCTCTTGGTTCCATAATTTTGTGGCTTGCTTCATAAAGACTAATCTTCTAGCGAACAACACATACTCGGAAAGTGCATAGATCAGGAAAAATGTCACCGGAAAATGAAAACCATTTACCGGAATCCGATAACACCGGCTTGAATTTCGAGGCAACGGAGCTGACCTTAGGCTTGCCGGGCGAGTCAAGACCGATATCGGGTGGTGGAGTAAAATCTGCCGCGAAACGTGGATTTTCGGAGACCGTTGATCTAAAACTCGGGGGGTCAAGCGGGAACTATGGTGATAAAGATTGCGCCCAATCAGAGGATCGGTTCTCAAGCGTAGCTAAACCTCCAGCACCAAAGTAAGATAAATGTTAATTCGGATAAAATTCGTTCAATTTTATAAAGCCAACTTTACTTACTACTACACTGCTATATACCAATATTAGACCAAAAAACTTATAAATACTTAATTTTATTTATTCTGGAAAAATAAATAAATAATCTTCCATTGTTCAATTAGAATTTGGACTATTATAATTTTTTTTTGTTCTATTATAATTTAGATTATATCTGAATTTGGTGTAAAACTTTTGATAGAACAAAAATACTCTAATTATTCAACTCCATATAGACAAAATGTTTGTGTTTAAAAAAAACATTTTAATTAATACGTTAATTGAGTGTCATATGAGAATATTATGGTTGTACTTTATTAAGATTTTTCAGTTTATTCATTGCTTTTTTAATGAAAAAAAATAATATTATTATTTAAAAAAAAAAATTCATTACTACGTAAAAGTGACTCAAATGAATGTTTATCTTGAATTAGGATAAAGTAGATAATTTTTTTTTTCCCTATCAACAAAGTTTCAGTTAGAATATTAATTTTTACATATATGAGTTGATTTTCTTGATTTGTATAATTAATGATTTTGTGATATTTGATTTGACAGTATTCTATATCCAACTTATAAGTGTAAATCAGTCTGTAATTGAACAGAAAGTTTCTGTTATCAATTTACATAAAAATAAAGTAATTTATAAAAAATATTAGTTATTTTTTAAAATTTTTTATGAGTCGGTATTATCAATATATAATTTGATAATTTGGTATTATTGAAATATTTAATAAAATAATTACATTTTAAATTTACTAAAATAAAACAATCATTTGATATTACAGGAATATAAATCAAACCAAATTAGCAAATTTAAAAAAAAATAATAATGACTACAAAAAGAACCGAACCAAAATTTTTGGTCCAATAATTTGTTTTTTGTACGTACAACCCTATCCAACCCTCGATCAATTTTTTATTTTCACATAAATTGAAAATTATTATTACACCACAATTCAAAAAAAAAAATCATACTCTTATGCTAAGAACTTAGATGAAAGTGCCTTTTTATTACTATTGTTTTATCATTTAGCTTTATTCACCTGTAATATTTTCACTGGAAGATACAAGTTATATAGTACTATAATTTCTTATAAATAATATGACTGTTATTGTTTATGTAAATCTTCATTTTAAAAAGTAATCCACACACACACCCAAAACTAAGATATCTATAATATATTTTATATTTTTTTCTTTTCCTCTTAAAATTATGAGTTTCTATAAGTAATTGTTTGGCAAAAGCTTCACAACTTTATATAAACAATTTTTTTATAGAAAAAATAAACTATTATTTAATCAAATAAATAAAATTAATTTTTTAATTTCCTCAAATAATTAAGATTTGGTTTTACTCTATATGAATAAGTTATTTACAAAATAAAAAAATCATTTTTATTGTATTTTTATAAGATTTTTACTGAATTAATAAATTTATCAATATATTGGAATTCGTATAAACTTCAATAACATTAATGATTCTTAAAATATAAAGTTTGGAGACTATATAAACATATCATTTACAAAAGAGAAAATGAAAAAAAATCATTACTAACGAATAAATTTCCCCAAAAAAATTATTTCTATGAAATTAAATATGATAAGTTAACATAAAAAAAAATGATTACATTTATTTCATTCTTATCAAAATTAAAACATGTTATTTACTATATTATTCTTTAATTTACATCTAAAATTATAATAAGAATTAATTACGTGTAATATTTATCACGTGCAAATATGTTTCATGATAGCTAGTATTTATAAAATATGCACATATATAAATATTAAGTAGGAAAATTTATTTGATTTGTATTTATTTTAAATAATTAGGGAACAGGTGGTGGGGTGGCCGCCGGTAAGAACGTCAAGGAAGAATGTGATGAAGAGCTGCAAATACGTAAAGGTGGCCGTAGACGGAGCTCCGTATCTAAGGAAGGTGGATCTTGAGATGTACCACACTTATCAGCAGTTGTTGAGTGCTCTCGAGGATATGTTCTCTTGTTTAACAATCCGTATGTATTTATTTCTTTTTCTTTTTTTCTTTTGTGAAATACTATTTTTTGTATTCTAGGGGTGATTTAGACTTTCCACTGTTTTTTTTTAAAATAAATTTTACAGGTAATTATTTGAATGAAAAGAAACTCATGGACCATGCCAATGGAGTTGAATATGTGCCCACTTACGATGACAAAGATGGTGATTGGATGTTAGTTGGAGATGTACCATGGAAGTGAGTTTTCAAAATTACCCTTTAAATTATTTAAAATATTTTTTCTGAGAATTTGTACTTAAATTAAATATTTTTTCGTTTATGAAGAATGTTTGTTGAATCATGTAAACGTCTAAGGTTGATGAAAAGCACAGAGGCAATTGGATTAGGTAATTAAGTTTTAATATTTAATTTTTATTTATTTTTTCACACGTAATTATTAAACATTTCATAATTAAATTTTTTTTCTATTTTTTTTTAAAAGTGGGTTAATTAATTAGTTTTTTTTTTTTTTTTCTTATTTTGATTGATGCAGCTCCAAGGACACCTCCACAATGCTCAAGCACTAGCTAAATGAAGCCTTACAATAAAGCATAATGAATAATGAAAATTGCATGTGCAGATGGTTTTTTTTTTTTCCCCTTCACTTTATCCACTTTGTGTTAGTGGGATCAGCACTCTTTGATTAATATAGATACACTATAAAATGTGAAAGAAATAAGACAGAGTTGGCTGTAGTTATCTATAGTTAAGTTGCATAAGTAGTATTTAGCGCAATTACTCTTTTCTCCCCATTTTGCAGGGTTATCACTCTTTTCCTCTTTGTTTGTCCTTTTGTTGTTTTATTTTTACAGGCTTATGGATTGAGCACCTTTTTTTTTTTAAGATGATGAGATTAATTGTAATACGTGAACACACTGGTATACTCGATATGGTTTTCTTTTGAGACTTGGATTTTGCTAGTTTATTGTCAGTTCTATGAATATAAACGATAAATGAGCTTTGTATAAAATTTATAAAAAAAATGAAAAGAAAATTATTAGTTTGTGCAACAAAATCAATGATAAAAACATTATATCACTCATAAATCCACCTTCTAATGATAGATTTTTTCCCCTAAGCAACTTCATTAAAACCAAACGGTGTGATGGGAATAGGCTCTTAAAAGAACCAGCTGCTACCATCTAACATAAGAGTGGCCCAAATGATTTATAGACCTAAGACTATGTTTGGAGCAAAGGAATTTTGTAAATTTTATGAAATTTATTTGTAATTTTATACTCATTATGTTTTGGAAGATAAAAAAATTATATGTTTTGAAAGATAATTTTTTTTTTATAAAATTTAATGTAAACGAATTCATTATGGAATTAAATAAGCTTTTTTTTAAATTCTATCAAAATTGATAGAATTTATAAATAAAATTCACAAAATAACTTGAAAAGGTTAAGATGATCCAAAACCTTTCTTTTATAGTTCAACAAAAATGACAAAGTTTTTGAATGTAAAGATTTAGAATCTAAACCATAGATTCAATCTAAACCATAGCTTTCATTAATAACTCATTTAATCTAGTACATACAAGCATCTTTCAAAATGAAACAAGCATAGCTTATAAATAAATCACAACAATGAGCGTGTAAAACTCTTTTTGATAGATTCTTTATAGAGTTTCACAGTTTATTGATGGACTTTTTATATATACTAAACCTTTTGAATTTTTCAGTTTACACTTCTTTTTATGTAAATAGGGGTTATAGTCTCAAGAAGATGTCTAACAATCTTTCTACTTTATGTATTGTTGATGTAAAAAAGAAGTAAAGGGTAGTCTTGGTAAATTGGTCCCCGACTGATGAAGAAATAAGCTTGGTGTTGGCCTCGTTCTTGTGATCACATTAGTGTGGTACACGAATCCCTACAAGAAAAGCCACCCGGAGTTTGGTTCTATAAGAAGGACCATCTAATGACTAAGTCAGTAGGCGTACCAAAGTGAAGTGAAATGAAGGGCTTAGAGAAACTTTGGTAGAGAAAGAGAAGGAGAAAGCCAAAGTGGTTCTTTATACATTTGTATGTCTTTTTTAAACATCTTTTTGTGCCTTCTTCTGTTTATGAGGATTTGAATTTCTTTATAAACACGTTGGAGATCCTCTTCCCAATGTCTCGGGGTGGACCCCAATAGAGATGTGATTTTTGTGCCTTGAACCTTGTTTGATGTGACATCTGTTAATTGAGGACGGAATCTTTAGACTCTTAACTGATTATTTTTCCCCGTATCATATGGCATCCACTCCTTTGAAAGTTTGGAATGTTTTCTAAGGGAGTAAAGTTATTTCTTTATGCCTTCCTTGTTGTTCACGGTTTGAATGTGCACATCAGTGTGACTTTGATGGGCCTCTACGAAATTGAGTGGTTGTCGAGTGAAATTATGTGGTTGTGAAAGCCTTAGTTCTACTTCGGTTATGGTAGATTTGTGTGGTTGTATAAGCATTAGTTCCTCTTCGGACTGGGTGGAACTGTTTGGCTGCAAAAGTCTTACTTTCTCTTCAGATTAGGTGGAACTGTGCGGTTGCGAAAGCCCTAGTTCCACTTCGGTAGGAATTGTGTGATTAAAGCCTTAATTCATTTTTGATTCAGGCAAAACTATATGGTTGCAGAAGCCTTTTTTCCATTTCGATAGGAATTGTATGGCTAGAGCTTTAATTCCACTTCAGTAGGAATTATGTTACTGGGGCCTTAATTCATCACCAGTTAGAATTGTGTGGCTAAAGCCTTAATTCTTTTTCAGTAAGGGTGGAATTGTGTGCCTGTGAAAGGTTTAGTTTCACTTCGGTAGGAATTGTGTGGTCGGAGCCTTAATTCCAATTTAGTAGGAATTGTGTGGTTGAGACCTTAATTCCTGTTCAGTTGGAATTGCATGGCTTAAGCCTTAATTCCTTTTCCACTCTTGATGAAACTGTGTGGTTGCAGAAGTTTTAGTTATACTTCGATAGGAATTGTGTGGTTGGAGCCTTAATTCCACTTCAGTAGGAATTGTGTGGCTAAGGTCGGTCTTCCTCTTTAGTTTGAATTGTATGGTTGGAGTCTTAATTCAACTTCAGGAGGAATTGTATGGTCAGGGTCTTAATTCATCTTTAGTTAGAATTTGTGGCTAGGGCCTTAATTTCTTTTTGGTTTGGGTGGAACTGTGTGGCTATGGAAGCCTTAGTTCCACTTTAGTAGGAATTTTGTGGTTAAAACCTTAATTTTTCTTCACTAGGAATTATGTGGTCGGGGCCTTAATTCTTTTTTAGTTGGAATTGTGTGGCTAAAACCTTAATTCCACTTTAGTAGGAATTGTGTGGCTGGAACCTTAATTCCATTTCAATAGGAATTGTGTGGTCAGGACCTTAATTCCTTTTTAATTGGACTTGTGTGGCCGGAGCATTAATTCCTCTTTAGTAAGAATTATGTGACTAGGACTTTACCTCATCTTTAGTTGGAATCGTGTGGCTAAAGCCTTAATTTCTTTTCGGCTATGGGTGGAACTGTTTGGTTGTGGAATCCTTAGTTTCACTATAGTAGGAATTGTGTGGCTAGAGACTTAATTCAACTTCAGTAGGAATTGTGTAACAAGGGCCTTAATTCCTCTTTAGCTGAAATTGTGTGGCTAAAGCCTTAATTCTTAGCGATGAGGTGTTTGGATTTCCCGAGACGCCCTTTTTGAATTATTACATTGATGGTGAAGGGATGTTTGAACTGCTCGAAGTGCCCTTTTGTCTTTTAAACGCCGATGACGCATTAATGACACTTTTAATGTCACGATTCGTCTGCAATGTCTATTTATTCTTTAGTTTCACTTGCACACTTTTTAGGCTTCGAGAGAAATTAGTTTCCTTAAAGTTTCTTCCTTTTTCACGAATACTTCTCTAGTTTCTTCTTGTTTCCTCACTTTCTTAAGGTAAACACTCCATTCTTGGGAATAAGATAATGATCTAAATCATTCATATATGTTTCACTTAGAACTATGTCATATTAATGAGAATAGTGTAAATGAGTTAGTAAAAGATGAATATTTGGATCTATCGAATTTTGAATCCTATCCAACTTGTGAAGCTTATCTCATGGGAAAGATGACTAGATCTTCATTTATTGTACATGGAGAAAGAGTCGCGAAAACATTAGGGTTGATACACTGACGTGTGTGGATCCTTAATAGTCAATGCTGGAGGAGATAATTCCTACTTCATTACCTTTACCAATGATAATTCTATGTATATGTATGTGTACTTAGTGAAGTATTAAATTTCTAATTATTTTTTTAAATTCTTCATAACTACACCCTTTAAAAATTCTTACTTTGACTTTCGGGAATTTTATAAATACTAAAATTTCAAAAAATAAATATTACGTTATTACCTTCTATTTTTTCAATAGCTTCTCATAAAATTTCCACTGTAAACTCTTTCAAAATTTTGCTATTTCAACTTTTCTTTTAGTCCCCAAATGTTTAGAGAGACAGAATAGTGGAAAGAAAACTCACAAGTGTGACAAGTGCTACTGTTAAGTTCACGGAAGTGTATATATACCAAGTTGCTACATAAAAATCTCTGCAGCAAATTCCGTATTGAAATTGGCATTCTCCTTAAGCTTGCCACCTTAGGGACACTTGTTAGGCCTTACCTTGTCTTCCTTTACACTTGTCAACAAAAATTAAATTGGCAGCAAGTGCCACCTGCTGCCATGTTTATTGTTCATGGAGTTTTTTTTTTTTTTTTTTTACTTTGTCTTTTTACTTTTTTGCCTTTTGGAACAGTAATGTCCATAGATTTTTTGTTTTTGTCTCCTTTACCTTTATCTTCTCCAAACTTTTTCAATCTTTTGGAACATTGAAATACTAATAAACCTTCCACATAGACTTTATTTTAAATTCCATTCATATTTATTAAATTACTTCTTTACCCTTATTTTACAAATACAGGTATTACAATTCTACCCACCTTACAAAAATTTCATCTCCCGAAATTTTCTTACCTAAAATTAAGAAAAGAGTTGGGGAAACTCCTTCCTCATTCTTGCTTCATTCTCCCATGTGACTTCTTCAACATCTTTATTTCTCCATAATACTTGAATCAAATAAATGACTTTATTACGCAATACATGTTCCTTTCTGTTTAGGATTCTGACTGGTGCTAGCATAAAAGTCAAATTTTTTTGAATTTCTATTGCCTGATTCAAGACACAATGGGATTCATCGGGTAAGTATTTTCTCAACAGTGATACATGAAATACATTATGTAATTGCTTCAATTCTGGAGGCAAATTCAGACGATATACTACTGGTCCAATTTTCTCGATCACTTCATACGGCCCCACAAATCTCGGGCTCAGCTTTCCCTTCTTCTTAAATCTCAACAATCCCTTCCACGGAGATATCTTAAAAAATACCCAATCACTAACTTGGAACTCTAGAGGTTGTCTTCTTTTATCAGTATATCATTTCTGTCTGTTCTGAGGTTCTCCCTAACTAGTTTGATCCTCTCAGTAGTTAAGTCTATCATTTCTGGGCCATATATCTTTCTCTCTCCAACTTCTTCCCAACATACTTGAGTTCTACACCTTCTACCATACAAAGCCTCGAAAGATATCATCCCAATACTAGTTTGATACTGGTTATTGTATGTAAACTTGATCAAAGGCAAATAAGCATCCTAGCTCACTAATAAACTTAATACACTTGCCCTCAGCATATCTTCTAGTATCCTGATAATTCTCTCCGTCTGCCCATCAGTTTGTGGATGAAAAGCTGTACTAAACTGTAATTGCGTACCTATAGCTTCTTGGAAATCCCTCTAAAATCTAGAGGTAAATCTAGAATCTCTATCTGATATGATACTCAAGGGTACCCCATGTAATTTCACTATCTCTGTCACATACAACTCAGCTAACTTTTCTGGACTCTAAGTAGTTTTAATGGGAAGAAAATGTGAAGACTTAGAAAGTCTATCCACTATAACCCACACAGCGTCATGTCCCCTCTGGGTGCGGGGAAAACCAGAGACAAAGCTCATACTTACATTTCCCATGGCCACTCAGGTATTGGAAGAGGTTGTAATAAACCTGCTGGATGTCTATTCTCAGACTTTACCTGTTGACAAGTCAAACATCTAGCAATGTATTCTGCTACATCCTTCTTCATCCCAGACCACCAATAATTCTGTTTTAATCCCCTATACATCTTATTATTACCTGGGTGCATGGAATATACAGAATCATGAGCCTCCCTTAATATCTCTTTTCTCATCTCCACATCATTAGAAACACAAATTCTATGCCCCAATACTACCATATCATCTTCTCTAATTCTAAACTGCGTCGGCTTCCCACTCAACACTTCCTGCTTGATCTTCTCTATCCCCTCATCTTTATCCTGCAACTGTAATAAATGATCAATAATAGGAGATTGTATCACCATATTTGCCATCAATAGCCCTCTATCATTGACACTCAATTGCATCCTCATTCTTCTTAATTCTATCATCAGGCAAGTATTATGACTCCCAATAATAGCTAATCTCCCGGTAGCCTTTCTACTCAATGCGTCAGCTATTACATTAGCCTTTCCGGGATGATAATGAATGGTACAATCATAATCACAAACCAATTCCATCTACCTCCTCTGCCTCAAATTCAACTCCTTATGGGTTGGTAAGTGCATCAAGCTTTTATGATCAGTAAAAATTTCACACTTGGCTTCATATAGATGGTGTCTCCAAATCTTCAAAGCAAAAACTATGGCAGCCAATTCTAAATCATGAATCGGGTAATTCCTCTGATGGTTCTTTAGTTGCATAGATGCAT
The DNA here is from genome assembly GCA_023935145.1 of Bretschneidera sinensis. Taxonomy (NCBI): domain Eukaryota; kingdom Viridiplantae; phylum Streptophyta; class Magnoliopsida; order Brassicales; family Akaniaceae; genus Bretschneidera; species Bretschneidera sinensis. Next base: position 56,642,006 of record CM043702.1, on the reverse strand, counting down.
ATGCTATCACTCTTCTATGTTACATCAACACACATCCCAACCCCTGATGTGACGCATCACTATAAACCACAAATCCCTCATCACCAGAAGGAAGCACTAATACCGGGGCAGTAGTCAGTTTTTCTTTTAACAACTAAAAACTCCTCTAACATTCCTCAGTCCACCTAAACTTCATATCCTTTCTAGTCAACCTAGTCAAAGGTTCAACAATTATAGAAAAATTCAGGATAAATCTCCTATAATAACCAACCAACCCCAAAAAGCTTCTAATTTCAGTTATTCTTGTAGGTCTTTCCCAATTCAACACTGCTTCTACTTTTTGTGGGTCAACTACTATCCCCTCTCCTGACACAACATGCCCCAAGAAGGATATTTTGCTCAATCAGAACTCACACTTCGAGAACTTCGCATACAATTTCTCTCTCCTTTAAATCTCCAATACTATCCTCAAATGTTGCATATGCTCCTCTTCATTCCTGGAATATATCAAAATATCATCAATGAATACAATCATAAATCTATCTAGGAATGGTTTAAACACCCGATTTATAAGGTCCATAAATGCTGCAGGAGCATTGATCAACCTAAAAAGCATCATTTTGAACTCATGATGGTCATAACGTGTCCTAAAAGCAGTTTTAGGCATGTCCCCCTCCTTTATCCTCAATTGATAATAACCCGACCTCAAGTCTATCTTAGAGAACACTCTAGCTCCGTGTAACTTCTTGAACAAGTCATCTATCCTGGGCAAAGGATATCTATTCTTGATGGTGATCTTATTCAATTATCTATAATCAATACACAACCTCAATGTCTCATCCTTCTTTTTGACAAATAACACAGGGACTCCCCAAGGTGACGCACTAGGTCAGATAAACTGTTTATCTAGCAACTCCTGAAGCTAAACTTTCAACTCTCTCAATTAAGTTGGGGCCATTCTATATGGTGCTATGGATATGGGTGCTGATCCTAGAATCAATTCAATAGAAAATTCAATCTCCCTATTGGGAAGCAGCCCAGTCAACTTTTCAGGAAAAACATCAGGAAAATCTTTTACTACCAAGATTTCTTCTTACTTCTTACTCTCTTTGCTAGAATCCACCACATATATCAAATACCCCTCACAACCCTTCATCAACCATTTACTAGTAGTTAAGGTGGAAATAAGACAATTAGCAAGGATCCTACGTTCTCTCTGAAAATTAAACTCTTCTTGTCCGGGTATTTTGAACACCACATTTTCCTAAAATAATATACCCAAGCGTGATATGCAGATAGCCAATTCATCCCCAAAATTAAATCAAAATCTGTCGTATCTAAAGGTAATAAATCAACTTCAAATTATCTATCAGCAATATTAATCACACAACCTCGATAGATTGTTCTGATAATAACCCTATCCCCTGTAGGAACCTCAAAAATAATTGCATGCAATAAAGGGCTAGCACTAGCACCAATAGATTTCATATAACTACTAGATGCAAAAGAATGTTTTGCACCTGGATCAATCAATAATCTAGCAGGCCTACCAAGGATAGAGATCGTACCCATAACAATATCAGGAGTGGCTTGTGCATCCTGTTGGGTTAATGCACAGACTTTGCCAGCTCTGGACTGAATCTGACTGCCACATCCTCGCTTTGCTACTGATCCTTGACCTCTACCCCGTACACCCCCTGATCCTCCACCTTTCTCCATCGATCTCCTCCCAACACTTCCTACACCTATGTCAGCAAATTTTCCCGCTGGACAATCCGCAGCCACATGTCCTCCCCCACCACATACAAAACATATCTGCATAGGGCAATTACGAGCCAGATGCCCCGTCTGATTACATTTAAAGCACACCCTTGCTTCTCGATCATACATCATGTTACCACTTTCCCCTGTTGGCCTACTTACTTCTCTACCATAACTCCCAAGTCCCATAGCCTGACTCCCAAATTTAGGGGTCCCACCAGTATTGCTCTAAGCTACAGAAGCAACAGATTCTGCCTGCCTCTGACTCTGCACTGTTGTTCCTTGTGACAAGAAACGCACCCTCTAGGGTGGTCTCCCACCCTGTATACCCATACTGTTACCTCCTCTAGGTCCCTCAAATCTAGACCTCTTCAGCCAATCCCTCCTACCTCTCAACTCCATCAGATCCTTATCAATTTGCAAGGCTTTATCCACCAACACCGCATAATTTTCTATGCCCATATAAGAGAGTTTAGTCCGAATAACTCAGGTAAAAATCTTGACAGTGCTATGAATTTACTATCATATTCAGCCACCTATAAATTTTCCTGCCTTAGGTGAATAAAGTCTCTTTCTTGTTGTGCCCGAAATGTATCTGGAAAGTACTTTGCAAAGAACTCATCCTTAAATTTACTCCAAGTCAAAAGTTGATCTACTCATGTGCTTACCCTGGGAAAAATATCTTCCTACCATTGAGAAGCCTCACCCTCCAACATAAAGGAAGCAAAAGCCACCTTCTGTCTATCTGACACCGGTAAAACCTCAAAATATTTCTCAACATGCCTAATCCATTGCTCAGCTTCCACTGGATTTGTTGATCCTCTAAAAGACTGAGGTTTAAACTTAAGAAACCTCACAAAACAATCCCCTTGCATCTCATTTGCAAATACCCTTCCCTTAGGAACCCCTTGCCTCACCACATCTGGTTCTCTTCTATCCCTTTCCTCTAATCTTCTATGCAAATTAGCAGCCCTTTCTTCAGTTGCACTCATCTTCTCTAAAGCACAATTAAGAGCCTCTCTCAATTCATCATTCTTACCCTCAGATACTCTTCCAGCTCTACTTGTACTAGCTGCACTATCGCCATGTTCCCTTGCAGGAATCCCCGACTCAAATTCCTCCTCTGCTTCAGTACTTCTAAAAATTAGGGGTCTACCACGTCCCCTCTGATCCTGAACTCTACCTCTAGCTCTCGCATGACCACGTGTCATACTCAGACTTTGCATTTAACAATATAATTTATTTAGATCTTCCACTTTTTAAGTTCTCATGCTGTCTACAGAATCTTAAAACCTAATGCTCTGATACCAAAATTGTAACGACTCATCCTGGGTTGGACACCTCCAAGACAGTGTCATCACATTTTGAGAATCCCAGTACGACACATATATGTAACAAACACTAAAATTTTTACTTAAATCCTCCTCCCTCGACAGGGGAGATATGTAAATTTGATATTAATTTACACATAATATACAATGTAAGATGCGTACGTGGCTTACAGAGAATAAATCCATATGACCCTTAACCTCACCAGACTACTTAACCTGCCTGCTACTTAAAATCATTGTACAATGAGGGGTGAGCTTCACAAGCTCAGTGAATTAAATTTACTAAAAGTATTCCATTTACATAAATAGTCCTTAAATATTTAATAATTTATTTCTACTAAAACTGGATAATAGCATAATTTCTAACATTTAAATAATCACCATATTATCATATTTTGAGTTTTTTTCTTTGTTTCTCATTGTAACTGTCTCTCTTTAGGAGACTCATCCATCCATAATTAAATTTATAATAATATACCACACATCAGCATTTCAATAAATGCAAGCGATAATTAAAACGGATGCAATGAATGAACGTATATGATGGGAACGTCTTCCCACCTGTCGACAGGTTATTATTATCTTAGACCGGCCTCTTCCCGATTCTTTACAGCTTATCCTAGCTATCACAGAATTTATTTCCAGCGTATACCGGCTATCATGGTGTCCCTTTTATTTTCAGCATATACCAGCTGTCATGGTTGTTCCATTAGACCGGCCCCTTCCTGGTTCTTTTGGTTATATTATTAAATGCATATGCACATGAACAATAATATGAAATATGCATATGAACAGTAATATAAACACCACATGAATCCAAAATATTTAAAGTAACTTTTCAGTCTTTCTTCAACTTTCTGCTTACTAAATTTCAATTTTTCTTCTCCTCATATATCACATCAATTTATTCACCAACTAGTCAAAATCTCTTTATCACCATCTCTTCACATACTAATTTTCTACGTGTCCAATATTCATATCATACATATCAATTAAATTTTTATCTACCACCAAGCATAAGCTAATAATTAATTTTACTATTATTACTAAATACTTGATTTTTTTTATCTAGATTACTTAAAGTAAATTCAACTCACCATGTTGCACTTAAAGCTACCTGTGGATCAATTCCTTGCCTTTCTCGTTCTTCTCAAGAATTTCCTCCAGTTGCGGTTCGTCAACACCTGACATAATATTAGTATTAAATTTCTAATTATTTTCTTAAATTTTTCATAACTACACCCTTTAAAAATTCCTACTTTGACTTTCAGGAATTTTATAAATACTAAAATTTCAAAAAATAAATATTACGTTATTACCTTTTATTTTTTCAATAGCTTCTCGTAAATTTTTCACCGTAAATTCTTTCAAAAATTTGCTATTTCAACCTTTCTTTTGGTCTCCAAATGTTTAGAGAGACAGAATAGTGGAAAGAAAACTCACAAGTGTGATAAGTGTTACTGTTAAGTTCATGTAAGTGTATATGTACCAAGTTGCTGCATAAAAATCTCTGCAGTAAATTCCTTATTGAAATTGGCATTCTCCTTAAGCTTGCCACATTAGGGACACTTTTTAGGCTATACCTTGTCTTCCTTTACACTTGTCAACAAAAATCAAATTAGCAACAGGTGGCTGCCACCTGCTGCCACGTTTACTGTTCACATATTTTTTTTTTTAAACTTTTTTTCCTTCTGGAACAGTAACATCCAGAGATTTTTTTTTGTCTCCTTCACCTTTTGTCTTCTCCAAACTTTTTCAATCTTTTGGGACATTCAAATACTAATAAACCTTCCACATAGACTTTATTTTAAATTTCATGTCATATTTATTAAATTACTTCTTTACCCTTATTTACAAATACGGGTATTACATAAGGGTTTCAAAAAAAGATAAGGAATTGACTTTGACAAAATCTTCTCTCCAATAACCATGCTAAAATATGGCAAATGGATGTAAAGATCACCTTCCTTAATGAAAATATAGAGGAAGATGTGTATATGACCCAACCAGAGGGATTTACATCTAGTAGTAGTGATCACAATGTATGAAAGCTTCAAAATCCGTTTATGCATTAAAGCAAACTTTTAGAATTTGGAACATCCGTTTTGATGAGACGATCAAATCATTTAGTTTCATCAAGAAAGAGGATGAACCATGTCTATATAATAAGGTTAGTAGGAGCACTGTAACATTCTTAGTGCTTTAAGTAGATGACATACTACTCATTGGGAATGATGTAGGTATGCTGTTGTCAGTCAAGGTTTGACTGTCAAAGAACTTCTCCATGAAGGATTTGGGTGACACATCTTATATTTTGAGATCAAGATCTATAGAGATAGATCTAGAAGGATGTTAGGCTTGTCACAATCCGTGTACATAGATAAACTGCTAAAAAGGTTTAGCATGAAAAATTCCAAGATGAGTTATGAAATTACTCTCTCAAAAGATATGTCCCTAAATAAAATCCGAGGAGAGAGAACACATAAGTATATTGGATCCATCATGTACTCCATGTTATGTACATGGCCTGATGTTGTATATGCTCTAAATGTTACGAGCTGATATCAATCTCATCTAAGTGAAGGTCACTAGATAGTTGTGAAAAACATTCTTAAATTCTTAAAAAGAACTAAAGATTTTTTTTCTTATATATGGAGAAGCAGACTTGAAACTTGAGGGCTTCACACACTCTAGTTTTCAATATGACAAATATAATAGTAAATTAGTATCTAGATATGTGTTCACCTTGAATGGTGGAGCAGTGAGTCACAAATGTTCCAAGCAAGCGACAACTGCGGATTCAACCATGGAAGTCGAGTACATTTTTGTATCTAAGGCTATAAAGGAAGCTGATTGGATAAAGAAGTTCATCACTGAACTTGAAATGGTTCCTTATATTGTAAATTTAGTACCTCGATACTATGACAACAATAGTGCTATTGCGCAAGCATAAGAACCAAGGTCTCATGAAAAATCCAAACAGATCTTGCTGCAATTCCGTTTAAATAGAGAGATCATTGGAAGAGGCGATGTAAAGATGGAAAGAGTTTCATCAACAGATAATATTGTGGATCCTCTAACTAAAGCAATGGATATGAGATACCTGGGTTATTACCTTTGGTGCAAGTGGGAGATTGATAATAGTGTTCCCTACAAGCCAATCACATTCGATTTTAGGTATATTACTTGTAATTAATCTTATTCATTTATTGAAAATACTATTACTTATGAAAATAATAATATTTATCATGTTTTAATTACAACCATTAAATACGTTTACTTGATAAAGCCCATAGAATATAAGCAATGGAAATAAACACCATGATGAGATTATCCTTATGAGAAGTATTTCCTTAAGCTTTATTGTTAAATGTTCCTAATAATAGGATCATTAAGAAGGGCATTAGTGAATCCAAATAGATTAGTGCATACTATGTTTCCTCAAGGAGTTGAGGGTGATTGATCTCATGGTCACTAGTGTATGAGACACTGAAACAATTTAAGTAGGTGCTTGTTAGAGAAAATGTACATTGAATTGATTTGACTTAAGCAATTCGTAATGGACATTTTAATAGCTTTTAATACGAGTTCTTGTGTTACAGTTGTACTAGTGATCCTTAGACTTGAGGCACCATGGATGCTTTGTGAGTTCATCATAGTTCGATACTAATTAAACATGGTTCTAATTATAGGCCACATAAAAGTAGTAATTGGGTATGACCATTTATTCATAGAGGTATGTGAGTGTAAAATAGAGGATCCATCACTCTCAATAAAAGAGAAAGAATGCCCTATATGATCTGATTAAGTCATAGCTTAAAAATTCCTTGTCCAAGGTATGGTGAAAATTAGAAAGAAGTTTCTAATTTCACCATTTAAGTTATGGAGTTGAGATCGAGATACACATGATTAAATAATTAAGGTGACAATAATCTCATACCTTAGGTTTAATCAGGGGCATTGCATGATAGAATGATTGAATTGTATGGTAACTGACAATGAAAAAAGTTCATACTATATTCATTTTGTTTGGGTAATCATGATGTACTGCTAGGTGTCACTAATTATTTGTAAAAGTAATTAATTCTCATTAAGATATAATTAAAAAGATTTTTAATTCGAACTAATTAGAAGTTCTAATTAATTAAACGGAGTCTAATTGATGCGCAATAATTATGATCTACTGCCAACACAATATTGAACCTAAGGGGTTACACACAATAAGGAAATTGTAAGAATAGATAAATTAAAGAGTAAATAAGAGATTTCTAGGAATTAAATAAAACGAGGGTTTAATTGCAATTCTAGAAATCTTACGGCCTTTAGGGGTGAAGGTTCTATATAAATATGGTTTCTTTTTTATGGAAACCCTAATGGTTATTAATAGAGATTAAGATCAAATCCTAATCTCTTTCTCCATAAGCTAAAGAACTGAAAACTCCTAAGGAGCTAGCACTTGTTGGATACGTTTAGAGGCCAAAAACTTGAACGGCTCGTGAACTCGATTCAAAGTTCCAACAAATCCCCATTGATTAAAGGTATAAACCCTAACCTTGTATGATGATTTCTCGTTCTAATATATTCCATAGAGAATTTCTTGGGTGAAGTTTATTAGCATGAATTTCTTAAAATTTTTTGCTTTGTTTCAATCCGATAGACTTACAATTACATCAACAACAATAATAAGCAACTGATCATTCTTTGCTTCAGTCGTCTCAACATCAACCAAAGTAGCATCTTGATTTCCTTTATCTCTAGCCTTTTGACTCCCTCAATGGATCTTTTCCAGTATGCTTCGCCTTTGTCATCGTTGATACTTCAATGGTCCCATCGAGCATGCCAAATTGTTTCCCAGTAAAATTGAAAAGGTGAATATGTGGACGTGCTAGGAACACAAGGATTCCAAATTAGAATGAAAATGTTTTAAACAAATAAAATAGACGATAAATCGACAAGAAATGAAATCAAGTGATTTTTAAAGATTGAAAAAATCTAAAAGTAGTTGAAAGTTTACCACAATAATTGTTCAAACATAGATGTAAACAACAACAAATACTGGTGTAAATTTGATTAGATTGAACAAAAAGTACAGGGATTGCAAGTACTGTGGAAACAATTTACATAAACTGCAAACAAAGAAAATATCTTGAAAATCAGTAGCATTAAACACTGCATCTTTTGTTGGTGTGTGTGGAAGAGTTTGAAATTTTCTTCAGATTTACCTTTTGTACCAATCTGGAACTGTCGTTACTCCATAACCGCCAAAGCTGCACTGTTTTTTTTTTTAACAGCATGATTTTCTTCAACCTCGAAAGCAAAAACAATATACCCATAACTCCCATTAACTAACCAACTTGGGGCTTGACGCTTGAAGTCAGCTTCAGTAAACAAAAACAAGAGGGTAAACAATATTTTTAGTCATCTGACTATTCATGATTTTCTAATTTAGCACTCCAACAATTTTTTTTTTAAATCATATCCTCAACTCTTTATTTTGCCTTATTTTAATCCTACCGTTAGTTCTGTTAGAAATTATTTTTATTAGCAAATTTTTATCCTTGTTTTAAGGCTTACTTTAGGCCATGTTTTCATCCTTGTTTTAAGGCTTACTTTAGGCCATGTTTTCATCCTTGTTTTAAGGATTGTCTTTTTCCTTTAGCAACCTATATATACTCTTAATTGTATTCTCAATGTAATAGAACTGATGTAAACATTTGTACAATCTTTTTACTCTCTTCAATTCTCACATCTCTTCACTCTCTTAAATTCTCACATGGTATCAGAGCAAGATCATGGGATATTTGATTGAAGATTCCATGGAAGAACTTTGCATCCCGCCCTAATTTTATTTTTGGGGGTACTGTTCATGATAAGCATGATTTGCTTGTAATCAGGAGTTTGAAGTCTGTGAATCTGTCGAACTAGAGGTATTTCACATGTAGATTTGGAGGTTTCTTGCACAGCCCTTTCGCAAGCAGATCTAGTGCAAGTTGAGGGATTTCATCAGTAGACTCAAAGATTTGCACTCGTTTTGGAGGTTTGTTCAATTAGTATCTCTGTTTGCTTTGTTTTATTTGCACTATATTTCAATATTATGTGGTTCATCTGTTAGTTGATAATGGCTGCTGAAAGGGATGACTCTCTTCAATCTATTAGTGTTAGATTAAATGGAAATAATTATTCATATTGGAGTTATGTTATGAGAAATTTCTTAAAAGGAAAACATATGTGGAGTTATGTTAATAGTATTTCGAGTAAACCTACAAATGATAAGGAAGAAGAGTATATTGAACTTTTAAATGCTTGGGAAGCAAACAATTCAAAATTTTTGACTTGGATTAATAATTTTGTTGAGTATTCTATTAGAATATAATTGGCCAAGTATGAGACTGCAAAACAGGTTTGGGATCATTTGGCACGATTATACACACAATCAAACTTTGCAAAACAGTATCAATTGGAATCTGATATACGAGCAGTTCAACAAAAGGATATGAGCATTCAAGAATTTTATTCCACAATGTCTGATCTTTGGGATCAGTTGGCACTCACATAACCTGAGTCTCTTCAGAATAATGCTGATTATATAGCTCGTCGAGAGGGGCAACGTCTTGTTCAATTCTTAATGGCTCTTCGTGATGATTTTGAGGGAATTCAGGGAAATATTTTGCATTGTCAGCCCCATCCCTCTGTTGATACAGTGGTAAGTGAACTCCTGGCTGAAGAGACTTGCCTCAAGACACAAGCAGGAAAGGGCTCTTCCCCAGCATCTAATCCATCTGTTCTAGCCGTTCCTAATAAACCTATCTTGAAGTATCAACCTAAACCACCTGCACAAGTTAGTCTTGATGAGTGCAGTTTTTGCAAGCAGAGAGGACATTGGAAGGCTCAGTGTCCTAAACGTTTGTCCAGAGCTCCAGTATATCAACAGTCTTTGCCGACACATCCACAATGGCATCAACAGTGGTGCCCACCACTATCTCCACCATATTGGTGTCCTGGTGGTCAATCTCAGCAGCGACCTCATGGAAGAGTAAGAAGCAACAAGTTGTTTCTCGCTCCTCCACAGAGGCCAAATACCGTGCAATGGCAACTACCACAAATGAGATTGTTTGGTTGCTTTGGCTCTTGGCAGATATGGGGGTCCCAATTACTACTCCTACTCCATTTTATTGTGATAACAGAAGTGCAATTCAAATTGCTCGTAATTCAGTTTTTAATGAGCGGACTAAACATATTGATATTGATTGTCATACTACTCGGCAGGAATTACAGCGTGGGACGATTACATTGCCATTTATATCTTCGTCCATGCAGATAGCTGACTTCTTCACCAAGTCTCAAACTGTTCAGTGGTTTCATTTCTTTGTTGACAAACTCTCGATGCTTCTTGCCGCTGCATCGTGAGTTTGAGGGAGGCTGTTAGAAATTATTTTTATTATTATGTTTATTAGCATATTTTCATCCTTGTTTTAAGGCTTACTTTAGGCCTTGTTTTGAGGCTTACTTTAGGCCATGTTTTCATCCTTGTTTTAAGGCTTACTTTAGGCCATGTTTTCATCATTGTTTTAAGGATTGTCTTTTTCCTTTAGCAACCTATATATACTCTTAATTGTATTCTCAATGTAATAGAACTAATATAAACATTTGTACAATCTCTTTACTCTCTTCAATTCTCACATCTCTTCACTATCTTAAATTCTCACAAGTTCTCCATCCAATTTTTCCGTGAAATGCCATATCATCTTGGTGATACGTCATAATATTGCTAAGGTGACTAGAGATACATATGTTTGGCTATCGAGAAAACATGTCATTTTCAATTTTTCCTTAATAACAAAGTAACCAGAAGCTTCTCTTTTCTCTATGGGTCTACCTCTTTCCCCTTTCAGCTTCCTCGCCATGCTCGTCGGGATGATCTTTAACTATAAATGATTTAAATTCTATAACAGGCTACATAATTACCAAAGGTAAAGGAAAAAGAATAGAGGTCAGCATCGTCTCATTTTCAGAACAAGCAATACTTTCACTTAAATAAACCCAATAAATCTACTTAATTGAGTCAAATTTCAATTTTAATTCTAATTCTCTTTGGCGATATTCAACTCAAGAATAATATTTTCTAGTCCTTCCTTCATTTTCTAAGCAACCAAGCACATGTTGCAGCTCTGTTAATATAAATTCAAACTTAACAACTCGAAAATGGATAAAGACTATCATCTCTCAAAACAATAATAACGCAATGCAATTTATCCAAAAATAGTAATAATAACGCAGCAAAATATTTTCTTTGAATGGATTTCCATTTTGTTTGGATTAGATTCTTGTCTTTTTGGTTTAATGAGAAATTTGAGGGAAATGAGAGGAAAAAAAATGTGAAACCTCTATATGTTATGCTATTTTTTTTTTCCAAGAAAACGAAGAATTTCGTTCTTTTTTTTTTAAAAAAATTTCAATAACTAAAATTTGGAAACAGAAAAATAAAAAATGAGTAAATTAAATTGTGCAAAACTTAATTAAGTTGTTATATGTATAAAAATTGGTCTATATTTTCATCCTTTCTTCTTTTATAACTTGATTTTTTTTTTATTTTTTTTTTATGATCCACGGGAAGACCTTGTATATGAGGTATGCCTGTACTCAATTCTAAAGCTTTCCCCAATACCTATTGGGGTCATACCCATCAAACTGTCAAAACTAAGGCAAAAGATTATCTACTGGCGAGAGAAAGGGAAATTAGATAGCACTGAATTTTTGTTCTCTCGGTTCTTGACTCCATAACCGGGTAATTTCAATTGTTGGGCAATGTTTGTGGATTGTGATTTTCTTTATAGGATATACATCTAATTTTGACCATTAATTGATTATTTTTATTTTATTTTTACTTCATAGTACTTCAAAATTTTAACCTCAATGACATTTATTAATTACTTAAAATTAAGGATCTTAAGTTCTTATTAAATAACAAAGTCTTAATATTAGATGTCTAATTGAATAAATTTCTTAGTTTAAGTTAGGAAAATAAAAAATAAATGAAATGAAATTGAGAAAATAAAATAATTGAGAGAAGGAAATTAAATTGAAGAATTGGGTTTAAATCAAGTCCAAAAGCTTAATTTTAAAATCCTAAATAGTAACCCAAAGAAGCCTAAAAACTAAACCTAGCCCTATAACTTAAGCCTAAGCCCAAACCCATGCCCAAATTGACAAAAACCTGGCCCAAAACTAAAAGTCCATACAATATCCAAAGCCTTTTTCTTTATTTATAAGAATTTTTTAAGGTTCATTTTATTGTAATATCAAGTGATTTGTGAGGTTTCGGGATTTTGATTACTGGCTAGATTTAGGGTTTGGACTTGGGTGCTAAGTCTCATTCTCAGGTACAACTCGTTTATCTTTTCACAATTTTAGATGTTTCTCTGTGCTAGTTGCTGTTGATCCCGAAAATATGATGGGTAGTTGTTCTAGTCCTCAATGAAATGGAAATGATGTGGATGATTTGAAGGATTGAACGTGGAAAGGGAATTTGGACTCACTCTTGTATTTACATCAGCTTGGTACACGAACTCATACAAAGAAAGCCACCCAGAGTTTTGTACTCCAAGAAGGACCCTCTGATGGTTAAGTTAGTAAATGCACCGAGGTGACGTAAAATGAAGGGTTTTGAGAAATACCGAATTGAACGAATCTTTTTGTTGGTTGTGTTTGCTCTCTCTTTTCAAATGACTTATGTTCCCTTTATATAGGTTGAATGGAAAGGTGAGATCTTCAGGGACATCGAGGCAGATCTCGTCAATGCAGACTCGCCCATGCGGGGTGGGTTTGCGGATCATACCCTATCAGGTTCATAGTCTTAGTAGACTTACGACCGTCACTCATTCTTGAGAAGTCTTGTCGTGCTCAGTTTTGGATCCATACGTTACGTTGTTTAGGTGGTTGGGTCATCGTTACTTGTGACGTGATGATCAAAGTTTTAAATTTCACTAGATCGAGTATTTTGACCCATATCATATGCACCCTAACTCCATTAAAAGTCAGGGGATTTTTCTTTCTTGAGGGAGTAGTGTTTCTTTTCCAGCATTTCTTAGAGTTTTTCGCTTACTTCAATGCAAGAATGAGTGAATGATGAGTGGAACTATGTGGCATCATCTTGTGGGGATTGTTAAACTGAAGGCATAATTTTTCCTTACCCGATGTGGAATCGTATGGCTGTGGGAGCCTTAATACCTACTCCAGTGAGAGTTATATTGGTTGAAATCTAAATTTTTGTTGATTTGAGGTGGGGTTGTATGGCTTTGGTGGCCTTTGTGCTGCCTTGATAGGAATTTGTGTGACTGAAGTCATAATCCCTTATTGATAAAAATCATATGACTAAAATTGTAACTCTTGTTTATTGGTGGTTCTTTGCAACTGATCTTGTTTCCTATGAATTTGAAATGGAACTTTGTGGCTTTGGAGTTCGAGTTCCATTTCATGGGGAGTTTTAATCGAAACCTTAACCCTTGCCGATGGAGATTTGTATAACCGAAGTGTTGCTCATCTCTTGTCTCGAGGTGGAGCTGTGTTGCTATAGGAATTTTAGTTTCTTAATTTGGTGTTTAAGAACTTTGATGGGCCTTATACGACCTGGTTGATCCAAGTTCCTTTGGTCCTTTTAAGTCTATAGGAATGGGTCAGTCATTTAGCCTTTTTGGAATATTTACATGCACCGTAGGAAATAATGAAGAAACTTTTCCGTTTCCCGAAACGTGCCTTTGCGCTGTCAGTTTTGGTGTCATAGGAGATGTTCAGATACAACTTTTCTTTTAGTATCATTGAGGCGATAAAAGGGACACCTAGGTGCCAGTTTCACTTTCTCCTTCGCTTGTAAATGCTTAGAGCATATGGAGGATCTTTTCAAAACCTTTTTTCGTTTTCTCAACTTTGTCCTTTTTTGCTTTTGAGGATGTGTCTTAAACTTATGGTGGTTAAAGATGATTAAGTTGGTATTAGTGATCCTAGTGAAGATTTAGTTGTGCAAATATTGTGTATTATCGCCCATGAATAAATTCACTCTCTTTGTTCAAAATATTTCGTACCTATTTATTAGAAGCCTCATTGTGTGGATGTTGATGTTAGGGACTTACTCAATTGCACCAGAAGAGGTGCCATTTTATTTCACATGCTACTTGGATCACCTGAAAGTGGGGTTGAGGTTTCCTTTTGATCCTAACTTGTAGGAGATTTTAAATTATTTCGGTGTTTGTCTCGCCCAACTGCTGCCTAATTCTCTCAATAACATAATGGGCTTCATCCTTGGGCTTCGAATACACGTCAGATTTCAAATGGCTGATAGGAAGAACAAGATAAAGATGTTTCCGTATATTTACACTTGGAAGAGGTATCATGGTTTGGGGTGGCTCAATATTTCTCCCAGGAATAACATAAAGTTTGTTTATGGTCCCTTTTTGATTAAGGGTTGGGAGGTGAAGTCCTTTTTCATGGAGGGCCCTGAATCTTTCTAGGTTCATCTGAAGTGGAATTATGGGGAGATTCCAAATTAGAGTCCTTCCATCTTATCCCTTGAAGAGAATATAGTGATGAAGAATCTCTTAAACAAACAAGAATAAAATTTTCGAAGAACAATTAGAAAATGAGGAGGTGTTGAGGTGTTACAGCCTTAGCTGTTATGACATTTATCAGCCCGAGGATAAACATTTCTCTATCTTTGTTGTTCGACCAGATTTTTGACCTATTTTTCATGACTTCAGTTTTGTTTACAACTGATGTTGTATTGATTAGTTTTGAAATGGAGAAGAAGGCTCAGGAGACTACTACTTCCAAGAAGCATATGGCTCCTTCTTTGACTCTGCCTTTACCTCTTGCCAAAAAAGAGGCTCTAGAGAGGAAGTTTGAGGTCTGGGGAACCGAAGCCTCCAAGAGGAAGAAGAAGGAGGTTCCTAAAACTTTAGCTTTCTAGGCTCTTTGGTCCATTATGGTGGCTCTTGCTTCGGGCTCTCAGGCCCAACAAATAATTCTACTTTCTTAGGTGCCTCCAGCTTCTATTGGGGCTGCTGAAGAGGTTTTTGAAATGTAGGCCCTTAGTTGGAATGTGAGAACCGATGATTTTATGCTGAAGAGCCCTTCTGTTGCTACAAAACTTCTTAGAAGAATAATTTTGCCGACTAATGGAGATTATATTGCCAATCTCTAAACTCTAAAGACCAGGCAAAACTTTTTGGAGTCTTGTTACATTGTTCCATCTAAAGTCTCATTTTTATGATCTTACAATTCTTTCTTGTTTGATTGCTATTTCCTTGGCGCAGGCCAAGGCGTATGCCATTGCTACCAGTAATTCTCTTACCACTATGGATAAGCTAATCGTGGATCTTCAGAAGGAGCGTGATGTTCTCATGCAATCTATGGCTGAAAAGAACAAGATCATTCAAGTTCTTGAGGATGAGAAGTTCTGCTTGAAGGCTAGGGGGAAGGAACTTTAAGTGGAGCTGACTTCGAATACTCAAATTATCAAGTCCACTACGAGGGATAATGAGAAGCAGAACTCTGAAGTGGACATGCTTGTCGGTTTTGAGAACATGCTCTAGAAAAGCCTGGCTGAAGTCAGTGAGAATGAGAAGAATCTTACGGAGGAGCTAGCTATTGTAGGGGCTCCCACTATAGAGGCCTTCAAACAGTTTGATGATTTTTGAGCTATACTCCTTGTTAAGTTATGTTCTTTCTTTTGATGGTTAAATGCATTTAGTTGAATATCTACATGAAAAGCGAACACTTTATTGATAGAATTTGCACAAGTTTTCTACGTTTCATTTGTGTGGATCGATGTTCCATTATTGCCTCAAGCTCGAAAGTTTTGTGCTTGACAATTCTTTTGATCTTATATAGGCCTTCCTAGTTTGGTGCTAGCTTTCTTGTCTTCCTGGAGTTTAAGCCTTCTTGCTTGCATAGGACCATGTCTCCAAGTATGAATGATCTTTTCTTGACTCTTGAGTTAAAATACTTGGTGGTACATTATTGGTACATGGAAAGCTTTAGCAGGGCTTTATCTCGAACCCCTTCTATTAGGTCTAGGTTCATTTTCAGCCTTTCTTCATTATATTTCTCTTGGAACATCTAGACTCTGAGGGAAGGTTCTCCCACCTCTACCGGGATCATAGCCTCTGATCCAAAGGCTAGGAAGAAGTGAATTTCACTAATAGGAGCTCGAAGTGTGGTCTTATAATCCTAGAGTGCGTGAGGAAGCTCTTAAACCCATAATCCTTTTGCATCTTCTAGTCTTTTCTTTGAGGTCTTCAAAATGGTTATGTTAGTTACTTCGACATTTCCATTAGCTTGAGGGTACCCTATCGAAGAGAATTTGTGGTTGATGTTAAGATCTTCACATAGTCCTCTGAACCAAGCGCTATCAAATTGCTTGCCGTTGTCTGCAACCAGGATCTTTGGGATTTCGATCCTACAAATTATGGACTTCCCAACGAAGTCCTTTGTTTTCATATTGGTGATTCTAGCCAACGGCTCAGCTTCAACCCACTTGGTGAAGTAATCGATGGTCATGGTGAACCTAGTGCCTTTGGGAAGGTTCCTAAGATGTTGATACTCCACATGACGAATAGTATTTGAGTAGTGATGACTGTGAGAGGGTTCACAGGTCGGTGCAGAATAAAAGTGAACTTTTGGCATTGAGCACACTTTTTGACAAAGTAAATTGCCTCGTCTTTAAGTTTTGGCCAAAATTATTCTTTCTTTAAGATTTTATGTGCTAGTGCTTTACCGCCAAGGTGGTTTTTGCAGACTCCCTTATGGACTTCTTTTAGTGTGTAGTTAGGTTCTTTTGAAGTGAGGCATATAAGATATGGTAGAGTGGGGTATCTTTTGTAAAGGTGTTCCTCAATCATAAAATATCTTTCTGCTATGGAGACTAACTTCTTTGCTTCAGTTCTAGACACTAGGATCTTTCCGTCCTATAGATACTTTATGATTGTTTTAATCCAATTTGGTGAGTTACCAATATCCATTACCTTTGATTCTCCGTGTTGGGGTTGCATAGGAGTTTAATGTACACTGCTTTGGGAAGGTTTGAGGTTTTTGATGTTACACGTTGCGTCGGGACGTTTGCTTTCATGTTCTCTGCTCTAGAAACTCAAGTGATTCTCACATGCTTGAACTAGTTTGTCATCCTTTTCACTTTGGCCAGGTACTTGACCATTCGTTCCCCTTTAGCTTCATATTCTCCAGAGACTTGATTCACCACCAGTTGAGAATAACTTAAGACTCCGAAGGATTCTATCATGAAAGATTTAGCTAACCTTATTCCGGCCAAGAGGGCTTCGTATTCGACCTCATTACCGGAAGGTTTGAATCCAAGCTGGAGTGCGTACCTATCATGAAGTCTTTAGGACTGATTAAGATAAGTCCTGCACCATTTCTTGATGCATTGGAGGACCTATCTACAGAAAGTTTCCAACTAAAAGTCTCAAGAGGGAGCTTAGTGGGATTTATTTTGTTGGCTGATTAAGGAAAGTATGTTTGACGATGAAGTCTGCTAAACCTTGTCCTTTGATAGCAAGCCAAAGCTTAAATTGGATGTCGAACTCTCCTAATTATATGGCCCACTTCATGAGTTAGCCTGATAGGTCGAGCTTCTAAAGAACTTGCCGAAGTGGGTGATTTGTGAGTACGGTGATTGGATGGGATTAGAAGTATGGCCTCAGCTTTCAAGACGAGATATTCTCTGCATAGGCCAGTTTCTTAATAGGCTGATACCTAACTTTGGCATCTTGCAGAACTTTGCATACATAGTAGACTGATTTTTGAATCTTGTATTCTTCTCGTATCAAGGTTGAGGCTATAGCTACTTCATTGATGGCTAGGTATAGGAACAACTCTTCTCCATCTTGGGGCTTGATTAAGAGGAGAGGTGAGCTCAAGTACCTTTTCAATTCATCGAACAAGGTCTGACATTCTTCTGTTAACTGAAACTCTCTGATCTTCTTCAATGATTTGAAGAATGGTAAACTCTTTTCCATAGACCTGAACATGAATTTGTCTAGAGAAATGATCTGCCCTGTGAGTTTTTGGACCTCTTTCACCGTCCGAGGTGCTTCCATATCTAATGCGGCTTTGATTTTTTCTAGGTTGGCCTCTATTCCTTTTTAAGTTACCATGAATCCTAAGAATTTTCCCAAAGTAACTCCGAACGCACATTTGGAGGGGTTTAACTTCATCCGGTGCTTCCTTCAGATTGAGAAACACTTTTCCAAGTCGATTATATGGTCTGCTTCCTGTAGGCTTTTAACTAGCATATCATCCATGTATACCTCCATATTTCGATTGATTTGTTCCTTGAAGAGTTTTTTCATAAATATTTTGTAAGTTGTTTATATGTTTTTGAGCCCGAAGGGTATCACCTTATGGCAATAGAGGCCTTTTGTAGTTACAAATGTTGTGTTTTGTTGGTCTGTGTCATACATCTTGATCTGGTTGTACTCGTAGTAACCATCCATGAAACTTAGCATTCCGTAACTCAAATTCACATCAACCAACTGGTCGATTATGGGAAGAGGGCAGCTATCCTTAAGCATTCTTTATTGAGGTCTGTGAAGTCGATACATATTCTCCATTTTCTATTTGACTTTCTCACCATGACAATGTTGACAAACCATTTGGATAATCGACTTCTGTGATAAAGCTAGCTTCTAACAATTTTTTGACTTTGGCATCTATGACATGTTGTCTTTCAAGGGTAAAGGACTATTTTTTTTTGGGATTACGTACTTATACTCAGGATCGACGTTAAGGAAATGCACCATTACCTTAGGGTCAATTCCTAGCATATCTACCACAGTCCATGCAAGGACATCTTGATTTTCCTTCAGGAAAGAGATTAGTCACTCCTTAGTCTTTCCACTTAAGCTCGATCTGATTTAGAGTCTTCTCTTTCTTTCTTCCTCTGTGAAGGGGACAGAAACCAGTTCTTCCACTAGCTTTTCCCTTAGGTTATTCTTATCATTTTCGAGGTCTTCAATTCCGAGGGCGTTCATCTTATCCTTGCTTTTTACTAAGTTAAGGTAACAGTTGCAAGCATCTGTTCGATTTTCTTTTATATTTCTTATCGAAAATTTCACATTGAGGTGGTAGGTGGATACTATTGCTTTCATTGCGTTCAATCATGGTTGCTCAAGGATGGTGTTATACGAGGAGGATTGGTCGATCACCAGGAAGGTGCTCATGACTGTCGTTTGAAAGGGTGTGGTTAGGGCTTGAATCGATCCAAGATTTTATTGAGCTATTTGAACTCAAGCTCGAGCTCAGTCAAAGCTCAGTAAAAACTCAATCAAAGCTCGGCTCAATTGAGCTCAAACTGAACTCGAGCCTAAAAATCAAGCTCGGATAGCTTATCAAGCCGAGTTTGAATACCTTAAGGTCCAACTTGAAAAGCTCTCGAATAGTTTGATAAGGTATTTTATATTTTTATTTATTAAAATTATAATTTAGGTTTGAGCTCCAGCTTGAATGGACAATCCAAAGCTCAGGTTAGAGCTCAATCTCAAGCTCGAATATGCTTGTTTGTTATCGAGCTCGAGCCATCATAAAATTTATCAAGCTCGAGCTTGAGCCCAATTTTCGAGCTCAATTCGAACTTGAGCTCAAGCCTGTTCACTTTAAGTCTAGCCGAGCTTGAATACCTTAGTATTCGGGCTCGATTCATCTCGAGTCCACCCCTAGGTGCGGTTCCCGCAGTGACCGATAGGGTGATGCTACTTTTGATTTCAAACCTTCAACATCTTTCTTCTTCTTGCCCAACAGATATTTTCTCTTTGTCTTAAGAAAGCTTGGTCTTCTTTAGCTATTATGAATTCATTTGCTTGTACTAGGATGGTTGTGATAGAGTCAACCAGGTTTCTAGACAGATAATGACTGAAGTTTGAGGTTCGGATCCAGTTGATGAAGGCCATTGCCGCCACTTTTTGGTCAAGTTCTCGGACTTCTACCATAGTCGCTCAGAACCGGGTGATATACTCTGGAAGTGACTCATCGGTTTGTTTAGTGAAACTGAGCAAGATTTCAACTGTCATTCGTGATCTTCTTTTGCTCAAAAAGTGGGTTACAAACATCTTACTTAATTCTTTAGAGGATTGAATTGATCTTGAGGGGAGCTGAGAGAACTAGGTTCGTGATGTTTCCCATAGTGTGACAAGGAAAGCTAGGCACATCACTGCTTCGAAATGCTTGTGGATGAACATCAGGGATTTAAAGGTTTCCAAGTGATCTAGGGGGCAGGTCTTCTGTAACGACCCATCCCGGCTTGGCTACCCCCAAGACGGTGTCATCACGTTTTGAAATCCCAGCACGACACATATATGCAACAATATAAATATATACATCGACTGAAATATATATATATATATATATATATATATATATATATATATATATATATATATATATTGATTTGTATACTTCTAGTTATATTCAATCATTGTTAAATCAGCATAATTAATCATCTATCTCTTCTCACCTACTAATTCAATTATTTGCCAATATCTAAGTAAATAAATTATCAGGCTATCATCGTTCAATACATATATCTCATATATTTTATCAATTTAATCACATCATAAGGTTCATATCATACAAACAATCGATCATATAATTCTTTATTAAATCATCTTTTCTATTTATTTATCATCAAAGTTGTCTCATTATGAGACTTATCTTTCTATCAATCATTTTATAATCAAGACTGATTCTTTAGCATCTCAACCATCAATAATAAATATTTAAAGCAATTATAATGCATGAATTTAAATTGTCTTTCTTTTTTTCTCATCAGATCATTTCATATTATCATATGGGAATGTCTTCCCATATGTCGACATGTTTCAGCCAGACCAGCTACCATCCTAGTCTTCTTAGCCAGACCTTCTTAGCCAGACCAGCTACCTTCCTAGTTTTCTTAGCCAGACCTTCTTAGCCAGACCAGTTGCCTTCCTGGTCTTCCCTTTTATGCATATGAGCAATAACATGCAAGCAAGCATACATCAAAGCATTCAATTCAATTATCTCTTTCTCAAAATTATTATTTTTATCATATTTATTAAATTTTCTTCTCATATATCATATCAATTTTTCAATCATATTTTTCAAAAATTTTATATATCTTCTCAGCATATTTTTCATTAATTCGTCATTTTTAAAATATAAATTTTTATATAATTATTTTTCAATATATTATTTCATTCCTAATCAATAAATCAATCAATTATCGTACATAAAAGAAAATACATTATCCAATCATTATAATTCAACAATTTATTCAAATATTATAAATTAATATTTTTATTGGTCTTGATTACTAAAAGTAAATCTAACTCACCACGTAGCACTTAAAGCTACTCATGGATCACTTCATTGCCTTTCTTGCTTCTTCCATCAATTTCTTGGGATTGCTGATCACCAATACCTAATCATAAACTTTTATAAATCTTACTATTTCATAACTAATTCAAACAATATAATTATTTAGTTATTAGTCTTATTGAAAATTTACCTCAAATGTGATAAAATCTTGCTATTGTAATTGGAACATTATAACTATCTCTAATATTGAAGAAAGTTTCTTTATAACTAAGAATTTGAATTGAAGAAAGAAGAAACCAAACGGGAATTTGAAATAATATAAAGTCTCTGAGCTTAAGAGACTTATATAAGGTTTTGCAAATTTTTTTTGTTTTAATAATAAAAAATTCAAAATATCATATGTTGATGATTATGTTTACGTGACCATAATCAGCCTTCTTGCCGCTTTGCCCTTTTTCTTTTATATATATATATAATTTTTTTTTTGCCAAGTACATGTGAACCTAATAAGGTTCACCGTTTGCCTCATTGTTTTTTTAATACAATTTATATATTTGCCATCGATTATTTACAATTCTATCATCATTTAAAATTTACCGTTTTGCCATTTTCCCCTTAAAAGTCCAATTTTCATCTTTTCTTCCTTCCAAAAATTTTATAAAAATTTATATTTTCTCCCAATTTTTTTATAATTATTTTCCTCAACTTCAATCCATATTTTTCTTCAAAATTCTTTCATTTCAACTTCAAATTTCAATACTTTCTTTTCAAAAATTTCTAACTCTTTTCAACCAAAATTTCAATATTATCTTTCAAATATTATTTCAAATCAATACTAAATTTTTCATCTATGGATTATTTAGTTCATTATAATATATGTAAAATTACTTATTTACCCTTATTTTATGAATACAAATATTACAATTCTACCCACTTTATAAAACTTTCGTCCTTACCTAGCTCATGAAAAAGCTAGAGGTATTCTTTCATCATTCTTACCTCATACTCCAAAGTAATTTCTTCAACGTCTTTGTTCTTCCATAACACTTGAACTAAAGAAATAACTTTATTACGCAAGACTTGTTCTTTTCTATCTAATTCTAACTGGTATTTGTATAAATGTCAAATCTTTATGAAGTTCTACAGCTTGACATGGGATAATATGCGATTCATCATGTAAACACTTTCTCAAAAATGAAACATGAAACACATTGTGCAATTGCTTTAACTCCAGAGCTAAATCTAATCTATATCCTACTGGTCCAACTCTTTCAATCACCTCATAGGGCCCCACAAATCTTGGACTCAACTTTCATTTCTTTTTAAATCTTAATACACCATTCCATGGAGATATCTTCAAATATGCCCAATCACCAACCTGAAACTCAAAAGGCATCTTCTATTATCAGCATATCCTTTCTGTCTGTTCTGTGCTGCTCTAAGGTTCTCTCTAACCAATTTGATCCTCTCAGTAGTCAAATCTATCATTTTTTTGGACCAAATATCTCTTTTTCTCTAACTTATTCCTAACATACTAATGTTCTGCACCTTCTACCATATAAAGCCTCTAATGGTGCCATCCCAGTCCTAGCTTGATACTGATTATTGTATGCAAACTTGATCAAAGGTAAATAACCATCCCTGCTCACTAAAAAACTTAATATACTTGCCCTCAACATAACTTTTAGCATTCTGATGATTCTCCCCGTCTGCTCATCAGTTTGAGGATGAAAAGTTGTACTAAATTACAACTGTGTACCCATAGCTTTCTAACCAAAATCTAGAAGTAAATCTAGAATCTCTAATATCTGATACAATGCTCAGTGGTACTCCATGTAATCTCACAATCTCTGCTACATACCATTCAACCAACTTTTCAGGACTCCAGGTAGTTTTAATAGGAAAGAAATGCGAAGACTTAAAAAATCTATCCATTATAACCTATACTGCATCATAACCTCTCTGGTTATGGGGAAAACACAAAACAAAATCTATGCTAACATTCTCCCATGGCTATTCAAGTACTGGAAGAGGCTGTAATAAAGCTACCAGATGTCTATTCTTAGACTTCACCTGTTGACAATTCAAACATCTAGAAATATACTCAGCTACATCTTTCTTCATCTCTGACCACCAATAATTCTGTCTCAGCCACCTATACATCTTATTATCACCCGGGTGCATAGAATACACAAAATCATGAGCCTCTATTAGTATCTCATTTCTCATCTCAACATCATTGGGAACACAAAATCTATGTCCCAATACCACCATACCATCTTCTCTAATTCTGAACTCAGTCAGCTTCCTGCTCAATAATTCCAGTATGATTTTCTCTATCCCTTCACCTCTACTCTGCATCTGTAACAAGCGATCAATAATAGAAGATTGTACCACCATATTTTACATCAGTATTCCTCTATCACTGATACTTAACTGCATTCTCATTTCTCTCAATTCTACCATCAAGCTAATCTCCCTATAAACTTTTTACTCAATGCATTAGTTACTACATTAGCCTTCCCTAAATGATAGTGAATTGTACAGTCATAGTCACTAATTAATTCAATTTACCTTATCTGCCTCAAATTCAACTCTTCCTAGGTAGGTAAATGTGCCAAACTTTTATGATCATTAAAAATTTCACAAATGACTCCATATAGATTATGTTTCCAAATCTTCAAAGAAAAAATTATAGCAGCCAATTCTAAATCATGGGTCGGGTAATTTCTCTTGTGGTTCTTCAATTGTCTAGAAGCATAGGCTATAACTCTCCCATGTTGCATCAACACAAATCCTAACCCTTGATGAGACGCATCACTATATACCACAAATCTTTCATCATCAGAAGGAAGCACTAATACCGGAGCAGTAATCAATTTCTCTTTCAACAGCTAAAAACTCTTCTCACATTCTTATGACCACATAAACTTCACTTCCTTCTTGGTCAATCTGGTCAATAGTACAACAATAATAGAAAAATTATGAATAAACCTTTTATAATAACCAGCCAACCCCAAAAAACTTCTAATTTCAGTCACACTAGTTGGTATTTCCTAATTCAACACTGTCCATTTTCTGTAGGTCAACTGTTATACCATCTCCTGACACAATATACCCTAAGAAGGATATTTCATTCAGCCAAAACTCACACTTAGAAAACTTCGCATACAATTTCTCTCTGCTTATAATCTTCAACACTATCTCTAAATGTCTCACATGCAACTCTTCATTCTTGGAATACACCAGAATATCATCAATAAATATAATTACAAATCTATCCAAGAATGGTTTAAGCACCCGATTCATTAGATCCATAAATGTTGTAGGAACATTAGTCAACGTAAATGGCATCACAAGGAACTCATGATGGTCACAATGTGTCCTAAAAGCAGTCTTAGGCACGTCCACTTTATTTATCCTCAACTGATGATAACCTAATCTCAGGTCTATCTTAGAATACACCCTAACCTTTTGCAACTGCTCAAATAAATCATCTATCTTGGGTAAAGGATATTTATCTTTTATGGTGATCTTATTCAACTGTTTATAATCAATACACAACCTTATCGTTCCATTCTTCTTCTTCACAAACAACACAGGGGCTCCCCAAGGCGACATACTATGTCGAATAAATTGTTTATCTAGCAACTCTTGAAGCTGAACTTTCAATTGTCTCAACTCAGCTGGTGCCATTTTGTAAGGTGCTATAGATATGGGTGCTGATCCCGGAACCACTTCAATAGACAACTCAATCTCCTTATTGGGAGGCAAACCAGACAACTTCTTAGGGAACACATCAGAAAAATCTTTCACTACTACGATTTGTTATAACTTTCTAATCTCCTTTATGGAATCCACAACATACGCCAAATACCCCTCACAACTCTTTCTTAACCATTTACTAGCAGTCAGGGCAGATATAAGACAATTGACAAGTATCTTACGTTCTCCTTGAAAATTAAACTCCTCTTGTCCTGGCATCATGAACACCACATTTTCCCTAAAACAATATACCCAAGCACGATATACAGATAACCAATTCATCCCCAAAATTAAATCAAAATCTATCATATCCAAAGACAACAAATCAACTTCAAATTCTTTATCAGCTATACTAATCACACAACCCCAATAAATAGTCATAGTAATAACCTTATCCCCAATAGGAACCTCAACAATAACAACATGCATCAAAGGACTAACACAAGCATCAATATATTTCATATAAACACTGGATGCAAAAGAATGGATTGCACCAAGATCAATCAATAATCTAGCAGGTCCATCAAGAATAGATACCATATCCATAACAGTATCAGGAGTGGACTGTGCATCCTATTGGGTCAAAGCATAGACTCTGCTGTCTCTAGGCTGTAATTGAATACTGTGTCATCTCTTAGTTATTGGTCCTCTGCCTCTAGCCCACATACTCCCTAATTCACCATCTCTCTCCACCTGTTTTCTTCCAACACCTCTAGCACTTATCTCAACAAATTTCCCCACTAGAAAATCTACACTAATATGTCCTCCCCTACCACATACAAAGCACATCAGAGTATGATAATTCTGAGATATATGCCATATCTGATTACATCTATAGCAAACTCTTGTCTATCGATCATACATCTTATTACCACTTCTCCTTGGTGGTATACTTACTCCTCTACCATAACCTCTAGTTCCTATAGACTGTCTCCCAAATCTAAGGGTCCCACCAATATTACTCTAAGCTACAGAAGCTACATATCCTGCTTACCTCTAACTCTGCATCATAGTTCCCTGTGACAAGGAAAGCCCCTTATAAGGTGGTCTCTCACCCTATACAATCATACTACTACAACTTCTAGGTCCTTCAAATCTAGATCTCTTCAGCCAATCCCTCAAACCTCTAAACTCCACATATTTCTCAATCTGTAATGCCTTATCCACCATTATGGCATAATTCATAATACTCATATAAGATATTTTAGTTCGAATCTCATAGTGCAACCTGTCTAAAAATCTCTTACATTTCATCTCCTCTGTATTTACTAACTCATGTATGAACCTTGACAAGACTGTAAATCTACTATCATACTCAGCCACAGATAAAGTGTTTTACCTTGAATGAATAAAATCTCTCTCCTACTGTGCTCAGAACGTATCTGGAAAATACTTCACAAAGAACACATCCTTAAAGCTACACCAAGTTAAGGGTTGATCTACCTATGTACTTAATCGAGACGGAATATCCTCCTAGCATTGAGAAGCCTCACCTTCTAGCTTAAATAAAGCAAAGGAAACCTTCTGCCTATTTGTCACTAGTAAGAATTCAAAATATTTCTCAACATGTTTAATCCACTCCTCAACTTCAATAGGATTTACAGATCCTCTGAAAGAACGGGGTTTAAATTTAATAAATCTCACAAAACAATCCCCTTGAATTTCATGTGCAAACATACTCTCTCCCTCATAAACCCATTGTCTCACCACATCAGGTTCTGTTCTAGCTCTTTCCTTTAGTTTCTCTGTAAATTATCAACCCTTTCTTATGCTGTATTCATTCTCTCTATGGCACAATCAAGAACTTCTCTCAACTCATCTCTCCTAATATCAGATTCTCTCACACTTCTACCCATACTAGTTATACTAGCAACCTGTTCCCTTGCATGAACCACAGACTCAACCTCCATCTTAGCTTAAACTCTTCTAAATATTGGGGGTCTACCACGTCTTCCCTGGTTCAGTACTCTACCTCTAGTTCTAGCATGTCCATGTGTCATCCTCAGACTCTGTATTAAAATATAGTTTATTTAAATTTTTTACTTCTTTAAATTTTCATGTAGTCTACAGAATCATAAAAACCTAATGCTCTGATACCAAAATTGTAACAACCCATCCCGGGTTGGCCACCCCCGAGATGGTGTCGTCACATTTTGAAATCCTAACACAACACATATATACAACAATATAAATACATAAATCGACAAAATACACACACACACACACACACACACAAAAACCTTAACCCTCAATAGGGGAGTTACATTATCAATATCCTATCTGAAACAATATATAAAACATATTAAATATGCATGAATATCTACAATATTTTTTTTTTCTTCTTCTTCCATTAGTCTGAGTATATGGACCATGAGACTTATAGATAACAACTCAGTTTGAATCTCAGCTCACAAATTTATTGGTCGTGCTCACTACTTGAAATTATTTAACAATAAGGAGTGAGCTTCACAAGCTCAATGAATTAAATTTACTAGAAGTACTCAATTTGTATACTTCTAATTATATTCAATCATTGTTAAATCAACATAATTAATCATCTATCTCTTCTCACCTATTAATTCAATTATTTGCCAATCTCTTAATAAATAAATTATCAAGCTATCCTCTTTCAATACATATATCTCATATATTTTATCAATTTAATATTATCATAAAATAGTCTATCATATAATTCTTTATTATATCATCGTTTCTATTTATTTATCATCAAATTTGTCTCATTATGAGACTCATCTATCTATCAATCATTTCATAATCAAGATTGATTCTTTAACATCTTAGCCATCAATAATAAATATTTAAAACAAATATAATGAATGAATTTAATTTGTCTTTCTTTCTTTCTCATCAGATCATTTCATACTATCATATGGGAACGTCCTCCCATATGTTGACATGTTTCAGCTAGATCAGCTACCTTCCTGGTTTTCTCAGCGAGACCAGCTGCCTTCCTGGTCTTCTCTTTTATGCATATGAGCAATAACATGCAAGCAAGCATACATCAAAGCATTCAATTCGACTATCTCTTTCTCAAAATTATTGTTTTTATCATATTTATTAAATTGTCTCCTCATATATCATATCAATTTTTCAATCATATTTTTCAAAAATTTCATATATCTTCTCAGCATATTTTTCATTAATCCATCCTTTTTAAAATATAAATTCTTATATAATTAATTTTTAACATATTATTTAATTCCTAACCAATAAATCAATCAATTATCATACATAAAAAAAATACATCATCCAATCATTATAATTCAACAATTTATTCAAATATTATAAATTCATATTTTTATTGGTCTCGATTACTAAAAGTAAATCTAACTCACCACGTAGCACTTAAAGCTACTTGTGGATCACCTCATTGCCTTTCTTGCTTCTTTCATCAATTTATTAGGATTGCTGATCACCAATACCTAATCATAAACTTTCATAAATCTTACTATTTCATAACTTAATTCAAACAATATAATTATTTAGTCATGAGTCTTACTGAAAATTTACCTCAAATGTAATGAAATCTTGCTATTGTAATTGGATGACTGTAACTATCTCTAATATTAGAGAAATTTTGTTTACACATATTTGCTAAGAATTTGAATTGAAGAAAAAAGAAACCAAACGGGAATTTGAAACAATATAAAGTCTTTCAGCTTCAGAGGCTTATATAAGGTTTTGCAACTTTTTTTAATAATAAAAAATTCAAAATATCAAATGTTGATGATTATGTTCACGTGAACATAATCAGCCTTCTTGCTGCTTTGCCATTTTTTTTATATATTATAATATAATTTTTATTTATTTATTATTTTTTTTCTTACCAAGGCATTCATGTGAACCTGATGAGGTTCACCGTTTACCTCTTCGTTTTAATACAATTTACATATTTGCCAACGATTATTTACAATTCTGCCATCATTTTAAATTTATTGTTTTGCCATTTTCCCTTTAAAAATTTTAATTTTCATCTTTTCTTCCTTCCAAGAATTTTATAAAAATTATAAAGAAATATAAAAATTTATATTATCTTTCAATTTTTTAAATTATTTTCCTCAAATTTAGTCCATATTTTCTTCAAAATTCTTTCATTTCAACTTCAAATTTCAAAATTTTCAGTACTTTATTCTTAAAAATTTCTAACTCTTTTCAACCAAATTTTCAATATTTTCTTTCAAATATTATTTCAAATCAATACTAAATCTTTCATCTATGGATTATTTAATTCAATATGATATATGTAAAATTACGTCTTTACTCTTATTATATGAATACAAATATTACATCTTCCCTATATAGGATTCAATGGTTAGCATATTGACATTTTCTAGAATCACTATTTCTATGATCTCATAGGAAAATGGGTTTTCGAAGGGTTTCAACTCATCTAGGATTTTTACCTTATTAGTTTTCAAGGCGAGGTTGATGCATTCATTCATTTATCTCAACTGTTGGGAGTTGTTGTGCAGTTATGGTTTCTTTTTTTTTTGTGTTTTATAGGAGGTCGAGAGTTTGATACAGATCCTTCCTCATGCTACTCGAGATTTGGATGGATACCAAGTTTAGATGCTTTGGTGCGCTGTGTTTAACTTTTGATACCTCTCTCTTCGTCGGGTTAGCGATGTCGTTCGTGTTTTTTTTGGAGAAGCTCGACCTTCCTAGAGGGTTTTCTCTAGTAGTGGCCACACTGATTTCCTAGTGGTGGGCTCGAACAAGAGGGACTCGAGCATTGTTCAAAATTATTTGAGCAATCATTTCGGCTAGTAAATTACGCCCAAACAGTACTATGCGGTAGCAGCAATATAGAATGAGGTGTCGATCACACGAAGAGAACGTCCTACATTCAAAGTCTCAAGCAAAAAATAATGGAAACAAAATTAAAAATTAATATTAAGAAAATATTGAGAATTAAACGAAACAATTGAATTAAGTGAAAGAAAATCAATAATGAGCAACATAAGGGTCCATTAATCCCTCCTAAATTTCACAGCTTCAACTTGTATTAATTCAGTAATTATAACTCAACTACATATTTCACATCCCAAATACATAATGAGAAAATAATAGTGAAAGTACCAAAAATATTCTTTTGTAAATTATTATGAGAAATCCCCATCTTGTTTTTACAAGTAATGCAACGGTCAATCATATATGATATCCTAAATCAACGATATATCTAGAGACAATAACACAGTAAAGGACCAGTATATATAATTAATTTACCGAAATCAATTGCATCCTAAATTCCACATATAAGAGAAGCATGATTGAACTTATATGGAGAAAAAGAACAACAATCACCTGAGTTAAATAAAATCTATAGAAGAAGAAAATATAATTGTCTGTCACATAAAAACATCAACTTCAATATTAAATAAAGGGAACAGCTAGAAATAATTATTCGATGTTAAAACACAAATACTGAATTAAATACAAGCCAAACCCACTATGTCTAGGAGTTCATCTCTTCGCCTTGGTTGAAACTTAACCTAGCCAATAATACTTAATCATAACAACTCTCAAGTAATTCAGTTTGTATCTCTTCAGTGCCCTATTCTCTGAGTCTAAAATCCTATATATAGCTGTATAGAGACGACTTGTAGATGGAAAAGTCATCCTAGGGTTTCTGTTCAGGCCATGTGCTTCTGCTACTGTCCAGGCCCGGTTCTACTGCTGTCCAGGCTGTGCATTTGCTGCTGCCTAGGCCCAGTTTCTGCCTTCCAGAACTGGTCCGGTTGTGCTGCTATCCAGGCCATGCAAATCCTAAAAAAAATCAAAATTTAATAGCTCTTTCACTTCTGTCACGCTGAAATCACAAACAACCTAACCTTTGTCTACTAAAACTGCCATAACTTTCTCTAGAAAAATCATATTTACGAGCCATAAAATTATTCAGAAAATAGACATCCGGATCTTTTCAAGAATATATGGCTCATCTCTTCGTTCTTCCTAAATCAATACAATTTAATCCGCATAAATGACTTATCTGTACAAGCAATTCTGGTAATTTAGTGAAACTTTTTTTCACCATTTGCTAGTGACAACATGACTTAGCAAAATGCTCAATTTATCTTTAACAGTATAGAAATGATGGCTTTTGTTGCACTCCTCTTGGGAAACCCGATTTCTCTACTCTGAACTGGTCCGGATGTTGTCGATTCTTTTGAACATATTTTATATATTTTTTTGTTTAAGTCTTCTTTGTTTTTTTAAATCTGCAAAACACACTATAACACGTAATTTTCCAAAGGACCACACTTGTCAAGAAATTCAATGAAAAATCAAAATTAATCTCAACAAATACATATAATTTACTCTATCTGAAGTGCATTTTCATGCCCTAATCACAAGCCCCCAACCA
Source organism: Bretschneidera sinensis (assembly GCA_023935145.1). Taxonomy (NCBI): domain Eukaryota; kingdom Viridiplantae; phylum Streptophyta; class Magnoliopsida; order Brassicales; family Akaniaceae; genus Bretschneidera; species Bretschneidera sinensis. The sequence continues at coordinate 56,610,428 of CM043702.1, read as the reverse complement.
GCTCATTGCTAGTACCTAGTGATGCAAGCGAAACAACAATGCATGAGAAGTAACATAGTATGAATGCTGTTTATCCGAGAATTTTGCAAAACTGTCTAGTATTCAAACAAACGTTGGCCAAAGCTCACAGATGCTAACGAGATTTTCAAATCATGTCTTATGAGAAATTGTAAGTGTGTGCACTAAGCCTAAACCTTCTTACCACAAGCCAATGATACATAAAACTTTGAATTCAACTAAGAAAGAAGCCTCAACTCCATTATCCTCACATGTAAAGTGTTTATCAATTTAAAGAGGCAAGGTATTTACTTATGGAGTTGGAAAACAGATAAAAGCACTCAGTGAGAGGGTCAAGAAATTTAGGATAAGCAAGTGAACAAGAATTGACAACAAGATAGGCTAATCACACAATTCAGAACACTTTATCCGACTTACCAATATAATGCCTCAAAATTTCAATGGTTAATCAATAAGCCTTGGTGTTGAAGTTCTTTTCTTCTGAGTGTGGTGCGACAACTAATCTTCCTTAAATTGTTGAATCTTCATTCTTTCGAATACAAATTGAAAACTGAAGAAAAGAAAAACTGATATTTTCTTCTTCTTCTTCTTTTCTCTCTTTTTTTTTCTTTTTCTTTTAGAGAATTACAATATAAATAAATAAGCTGGTAGAAGAATAATTCTTTTCTTCTCTTTTTTTTTTCTTTTTCTTTTAGAGAATTACAATATAAATAAATAAACTGATGGAAGAAGAATTATTCCCAAAATATTTTCGACGATCAAAACTCAGCGCAAATGTCAATGATGGATTCGAAGGCTTCAACGACTAACCAAATCATTTCTCCACATGTAAGGTAACCTAAACAAAGCATCTCAAATAGCAATAAAACCAATTCAACTAGGCAATAAAAGTTCACAATGCTAGTTTTCTCAGACTCTCCACTCAATGAAAATAAATGTGCTTCAAACATGGTTAAAAACCAAAGATTATATGCATCATTCTCTAAAAAATCCACAAAGCTTAGTATGTGCATAGAAATGAGTTTCCAAAAAATAATCAGTGTTAATCAAGATAGTGTCATTGGACCTTGATGAAAACAGAGTTGTAATCATGCATCAACAATTCACAAAATCGCGAAATCTCACAAACATGCCATGATAGTTTCACACAAAACAATATATAACAAGCATGCATATGCTACCACCCCTAACCAGAATGTGATAGTGTCCTCGTAGTCACCAAAAAATAAGAAATTCATACCGACAGGAGTGAGGAACTCCAATAACATAGCGTAGATAAACTTGCATCACACAAAACAAAACATAAAAGCAAAAAAAAAAAAAAAAAAAAATTAAACTAGAAAGCAATAAAATATAATATAGATAGAAGTACCGAACATCAATTAAAGTAGACAGGGGAAACCAGAGAGATCTCTTCTGGTTCCTCTACTTTCCATATAGTACTTCAGACATTGCCCATTCACTCGAAATACTTTCCAATCTTTTGGATCTTCTATCTCAACTGAACCATTGTGGAAGACTTGATTAACCATAAACGGGCTAGTCCATCTTGATTTTAGCTTACCAGGATGAAGGTGAAGCATCGAGTCATAGAGGTGGACTCATTGATTGGGCTCAAAATGTTTCCTCAGAATTTGCTTGTCATGAACTGCCTTCATCTTTACCTTGTTTATTCTGGAGTTGTCATAGGCATCATTTTGTAACTCTTCAATCTCAGCCAACTGAAGCTTCCTATGAATTTTGCATCATTAAGATCAAAGTTAATGCTTTTTATGGGCCAACAAGCATGATGTTCTAACTCAACCGGTGGATGGAAAGCTTTTCCATAGATAAGCTGGTACAGAGACATCCCAAGCAGTACGGTAAGCCCAAGGAGCATCAGGAATATGCAAAGACCAATCCTTTCTATTCGGGTTCACCATCTTCTTCAATATTTGTTTCACCTCTCAGTTGGCCAATTCAGCCTGGCCATTCGTCTGTGGGTGGTAGGCATTACCGACCTTGTGGTGCACTCTTTATCTATGCATCAAAGCCTCAAAAGAACGGTTACAGAAATAAGTGCCTTGATCACTAATCATATCCCGAGGTGTGCCGAATATGGAGAAAATGTTTTCCTTAAGAAATTTGACAATAGTGTTGTTGTCGTTGTTTCGGCACACCACAGCATCTACCCATTTGGACACGTAGTCCACTGCAAGCAAGATATATAGATACCCAAAGGAAGGTGGAAAAGGGTCCCATAAAATCGATCCCCTAACAATCAAATATTTTAATGACAAGAATCGGGTTAAGGGGCATCATGTGCCTTCGGAATAGAGCACCAAACTTTTGGCATCTATCATAAAAACGACAAAAATTGTTAATGTCTTTAAATAGAGAAGGCCAATATAATCAATACTATAGAATTTTTACGTTAGTATTTTTCATAAAAAGGTGACCACCATAAACTGAACTATGACAAAAATGTAAAACACTGTCAACCTCAACCGTACGGATGCACCGCCTCATAATTTGGTCAAGGCAATACTTATAAAGATAAGAGTCATCCCAATAGAAATTTCTTACCTCGACAAAAAATTTGCATTTATCTTGCGCGCTCCATGTGGATGGCATTTCGTCGGAAATGAAAACAGATAAAAGCACTCAGTGAGAGGGTCAAGAAATTTAGGATAAGCAAGTGAACAAGAATTGACAACAAGATAGGCTAATCACACAATTCAGAACACTTTATCCAACTTACCAATATAATGCCTCAAAATTTCAATGGTTAATCAATAAGCCTTGGTGTTGAAGTTCTTTTCTTCTGAGTGTGGTGCGACAACTAATCTTCCTTAAATTGTTGAATCTTCATTCTTTCGAATACAAATTGAAAACTGAAGAAAAGAAAAACTGATACTTTCTTCTTCTTCTTCTTTTCTCTCTCTTTTTTTTTCTTTTTCTTTTAGAGAATTACAATATAAATAAATAAGCTAGTAGAAGAATAATTTTTTTCTTCTCTTTTTTTTTTTTTTTCTTTTAGAGAATTACAATATAAATAAATAAACTGATGGAAGAAGAATTATTCCCAAAATATTTTCGACGATCAAAACTCAGCGCAAATATCAATGATGGATTCGAAGGCTTCGACGACTAACCAAATCATTTCTCCACATGTAAGGTAACCTAAACAAAGCATCTCAAATAGCAATAAAACCAATTCAACTAGGCAATAAAAGTTCACAATGCTAGTTTTCTCAGACTCTCCACTCAATGAAAATAAATATGCTTCAAACATGGTTAAAAACCAAAGATTATATGCATCATTCTCTAAAAAATCCACAAAGCTTAGTATGTGCATAGAAATGAGTTTCCAAAAAATAATCAGTGTTAATCAAGATAGTGTCATTGGACCTTGATGAAAACAGAGTTGTAATCATGCATCAACAGTTCACAAAATCGCGAAATCTCACAAACATGCCATGATAGTTTCACACAAAACAATATATAACAAGCATGCATATGCTACCACCCCTAACCAGAATGTGATAGTGTCCTCATAGTCACCAAAAAATAAGAAATTCATACCGACGGGAGTGAGGAACTCCAATAACATAGCGTAGGTAAACTTGCATCACACAAAACAAAACATAAAAGCAAAAAAAAAAAAAAAAAACTGAACTAGAAAGCAATAAAATATAATATAGATAGAAGTACCGAACATCAATTAAAGTAGACAGGGGAAACCAGAGAGATCTCTTCTGGTTCCTTTACTTTCCATATAGTACTTCAGATGTTGCCCATTCACTCGAAATACTTTCCAATCTTTTGGATCTTCTATCTCAACTGAACCATTGTGGAAGACTTGATTAACCATAAACGGACTAGTCCATCTTGATTTTAGCTTACCAGGATGAAGGTGAAGCATCGAGTCATAGAGGTGGACTCATTGATTGGGCTCAAAATGTTTCCTCAGAATTTGCTTGTCATGAACTGTCTTCATCTTTACCTTGTTTATTCTGGAGTTGTCATAGGCATCATTTTGTAACTCTTCAATCTCAGCCAACTGAAGCTTCCTATGAATTTTGCATCATTAAGATCAAAGTTAATGCTTTTTATGGGCCAACAAGCATGATGTTCTAACTCAACCGGTGGATGGAAAGCTTTTCCATAGATAAGCTGGTACGGAGACATCCCAAGCAGTACGGTATGCCCAAAGAGCATCAGGAATATGCAAAGACCAATCCTTTCTATTCGGGTTCACCATCTTCTTCAATATTTGCTTCACCTCTCGGTTGGCCAATTCAGCCTGGCCATTCGTCTGTGGGTGGTAGGCATTACCGACCTTGTGGTGCACTCTTTACCTATGCATCAAAGCCTCAAAAGAACGGTTACAGAAATAAGTGCCTTGATCACTAATCATATCCCGAGGTGTGCCGAATATGGAGAAAATGTTTTCCTTAAGAAATTTGACAATAGTGTTGTTGTCGTTGTTTCGGCACACCACAGCATCTACCCATTTGGACACGTAGTCCACTGTAAGCAAGATATATAGATACCCAAAGGAAGGTGGAAAGGGTCCCATAAAATCGATCCCCTAACAATCAAATATTTTAATGACAAGAATCGGGTTAAGGGGCATCATGTGCCTTCGGAATAGAGCACCAAACTTTTGGCATCTATCATAAAAACGACAAAAATTGTTAATGTCTTTAAATAGAGAAGGCCAATATAATCCATACTATAGAATTTTTACGTTAGTATTTTTCATAAAAAGATGACCACCATAAACTGAACTATGACAAAAATGTAAAACACTGTCAACCTCAACCGTACGGATGCACTGCCTCATAATTTGGTCAAGGCAATACTTATAAAGATAAGAGTCATCCCAATAGAAATTTCTTACCTCGACAAAAAATTTGCATTTATCTTGCGCGCTCCATGTAGATGGAATTTCGTCGGAAACCAAGTAATTTACAATGTGCACATACCATGGTACTTGGCTTATGGCGAACAGATGTTCATTGGGGAAGTCTTCTCGGATGGGTGGCCCATCGGCAGACTCATTGAACTCCAGGCGAGACAAGTGATCTGCCATCATATTCTCCACCTCATTCTTATCCTGAATTTTTAAATTAAATTCCTACAAGAGTAAAATCCACCTAACCAATCTTGCCTTAGCATCTTTCTTTGAAAGAAGATACTTAAGGGCTGCATGGTCAGTAAAAACAGTGATAGATGTACCAATCAGATAAGCACAAAATCTATCTAAGGCAAAGACTACCACTAGCAATTCTTTTTCAGTAGTAGAATAATTCGTTTGTGCATTATTAAAAGTTCTACTAGTATAGTATACAACAAAGGGCTTCCTCTCCCTTTGTTGTCCCAAAACTGCCCCCACTGCATAATTACTCGCGTCACACATAATCTCAAACGGAAAATTCCAATATAGTGATTGCATAATGGGGGCGGGCGTAAGCCTATTAATGAGTGTTTCGAAAGCGTCCTCACACTCTTGTGTCTAATTGAACATGACTTCCTTAGCTAGAAGGTTACACAATGGTCTAGATATAGTAGAGAAACTCTGTATAAACCTCTTGTAAAAACCGGCACACCCAAGAAATGATCTAACATCCTTAAAAATTTTGGGTGTGGGTAATTTAGAGACCAATTCTATTTTTGATTTATCCACTTCGATCCCCTTTTTTTAGAAATTATGTGCCCCAAAACTAGTCCAGAGGGAACTATGAAATGACATTTTCCCCAAGTAAACATTAGACTTTTTTCTTCACATCTACTCAAAACAGCCTGTAAATGGAGTAGACATGAATCAAAAGAATCGACAAACACAGTCAAAATAATCCATAAAGACTTATATAAATTTTTTGACCATATCACTAAATATACTCACCATGCATCTTTGAAATGTAGCCAACGCATTACATAGTCCAAAAGGCATACGCCGGAATGCATAAATACCAAATAGGCAAGTGAATGTAGTCTTATCCAGATCTTCTAATGCAATTTCTATCTAATAATATCCTGAGTACCCGTCTAGAAAGCAATAGAATGGATGGCCAGCTACATATTCTAAGATTTGGTCTAAAAATGGAAGTAGGAAGTGATCCTTGTGGGTGACGGAATTAAGTTTTCTATAGTCTATACACATGCGCCACCCTGTCACTACCTTGTTAGGAATAGGTATCCCCTCTGAGTTGGTTACCACAGTTACCCTAGACTTTTTAAGTACTACCTGAGTCGGGCTAACCTATTTACTATCAGAGATGGGGTAAATGATACTCGTATCTAATAACTTTAAAAAAAATTTCACGACTTCTTTCATTGTGGGATTAAGTCATCTCTAGGGGTCTCTACGAGGGTTAGCTCGTTCCTATAAATGGATTCTATGGGAACATATCAAGAGGCTAATACCTTTAATGTCAGCAATGGTCCATCCTAATGCAGCTTTGTGCTCACTTAACATGTCAATCAATTTCTTTTCTTGTGAATCACTAAGTATAAAGGAAATAATAACAGGAAAGGTATCACCTGATCCCAAGAATGCATGTTTGAGTCCCTCAGGTTGTGTCGCTAAGTCGACCTTTGGGGTTTCCTCAGCAAATGGCTTAGGTCTCTCTCCATCTCTTGGTAACTCCTTGAAGCTTGGTTGCCATTTCCGTTCTCCTTTATCATTTGACCCTGAAACAGTAGAAACATCGAAAACATCATCAGGATAAAATGAACTCTCAGAATTAGAAATACCAAGTAGATACTCTATATATTATGAATTTTTGCTCAAGTGAGCCTCCTCTAGGATTAGTGTGTCTATCATATAAGTATGATAACAATCATCATCATCATCATGTGGTTGTCTTCTGATGTTGCAAATGGTGACCTATAGATTCATGTTCCCAAAAGATAGCTTCGTTAATCCGTTCTTACAATTAATAAGAGCGTTAGAAGTGGCTAAGAAAGGTCTTCTTAAAATGATTGAAACTTTAGACACCATATCAACCACAAAATGAGTATCCAGAATGAGAAAATCAATAGGATAGTAAAACTTATCTATCTGTATCAGTACATCTTCGACTATCCCCCTTGGTTTCTTAGTCGACCAATCGGCCAACTGTAGTACCAAAAATATGAGTTTGATCTCTTGTAGACCTAGTTGTAAGTAGACAGTGTAAGGCATTAGGTTCACACTGGCTCATAAATCCAGCAAAGCTTGACCGATCTCATGAGTCCCAATTTGACAGGTGATCGTGGGACACATTGGGTCTTTATTTTTGAATGGTGTCTTTTGCTTAATCACCGCACTCACTTGCTAAGTTAAGAACGTAGTCTTCTTAACTTGATGCTTCCTTTTTATGGTGCACAGATCATTGATCGCCTTTGCATAGATCGGTACCTATTTAATCACATGAGGCAAAGACAAGTAATCTTAACTTGTTTCAAATATTCTAGGATCTCACCTTGTATTTCCAAATTTTTTCCTTTTGGTCGAAGCACTTGGAGTAAAAGGGACTTGAACCAGAAAGTTTTTATTTGGCTCGTTCTTGGGGGTGTTCTCCTCAGTGCTTGGAAAGGTGCTCGTGGTCGTCATCTGACTTGGTCCATCTAACACCTTACCACTCTGAGTAGTTATAGCAATGACCTCTATGATTTTTGTGAATCTGAAATAGAGCTTTGTGCCATATGTTGCCCCATTGGATTTGATTGAGGCTAAGATGGGAATTTTCCTCGCTCTTGTACTACTAGAGAACTTGTTAGCTTAGTTATTTGACTTTTAATTTCCTTGTTCTCTTCCATTACCTGTGTCACAGCAGTTTCCAATCTCTAAATAATTTTACCTTGTGACTCCATAAATGTGTTTAATTTTTCCTCTAAAGGGATTCTATTAGGTTACGCATTATATGAGGTTTCAGGATATGACACAGGTAGTTGTGAATGTGCGTGTGTGGGTTGGTTTGGCTCGGGCCTCCAACTAAAGCTTGGGTGGTTACTCCAACCAGGATTATATGTAATGGAGAAAGGATTATGAGGCTTCCTGTAAATCCCTAAGGCATTACATTGTTCATCAAAAAACCCCTCTCATCTCTGCATTAGTCAGGTAATCCTGAGCTAAGTGTTCCACTCCCCCATAGACAAAACAAGCACCTTGTGACTCGACTCTTGCAATAGTATGCATGAGTCTACCATCTTGGGTCTTAAGTGCCTCTAAGTCTCGAGTTACTCGCTCTAATTTGGCTTTCATGCTATCCTCTTCCCTAAGTTGGTAAATCCTAGTCGGTCTTGCTTTGTTTATGCTTTCAATAGCACTGGGCCCTGTCCAAGTGTGGGCCTTCTCAACCAAGTCATTCAGATACTTAATTGCGTCATCAGGGTCTTTTTGCATAAAGTCCCCGTTGCACATCATCTCTATAAATTGACGCTCTCTACTCGTAAGTCCCTCGTAAAAATGACTAACTACGCACCAACTCTTGTACCTATGGTGTGGACACATATTTAACAAATCCTTATACCTCTCCCATGTCTGATATAATGTCTCACTATCCTTTTGGGTAAAGGTTGAAATTTGTCTTCTCAGACCATTGGTTTTGTGAAGTCGGAAGTATTTATTGAAAAATGCTTGCATCATTCTTCCCATGAACCTATGGACCTCGGCTTATAGCCAACTCTTTGCTTTATCCTTCAAAGAAAAAGAAAAGAACCTTAGTTTAACCATGTTAATAGTCTCAGGTCTGCCATGAAACATGACCACCACTTTCTTAAATTCCCTAATGTGAACATAAGAGTTTTCACTTTCTAAACCGTGGAAGGTGGGTATCAATGCTATCATGCCCGGTTTGAAATCTGTATGTGGTGTGTTTGGCGGAAACATGATGCATGATGATGTAGATATACGTGTGGGATGAAGGTAGTCATTTAGGGTCCTAACAGGGTCATCTCTGTGATTGCTCATGGTGTTGGAGCTTGTGTTTGAGCCCGTTTCACTCCTAATGTAATTCAGAAGGTATTCTAACTAAAGGATTCTAACCAATCATCCGTGTTCGTTTCTATCCCAACGCATATACCACCAACACTCTCTTTTTTTGGATTTTTTTGAATTATTAATTAATTAATTTTTTTTCTTGAATAAAAGAAAACTGAAAAATAAACTAAAACTAGAATTAAAAAGAAACTAAAAGAAAGAGCTCTAAAAGATAGTACCCAAAAACCTCTTTGTAGACTGACACTCTCCTCGGCAATGGTGCCAAAATTTGGATTACACCCAAATAATACCATGCAGTAGTAGCAGTATAGAATGGGGTTTCGATCCCACGTAGAGAACATTCTACAATCAAAGTCTCAGGCAAAAAATAATTGAACCAAAATTAAAAATTAATTTTAAGAAAATGTTGAGAATTAAATGAAACAATTGAATTTAGTGAAAGAAAATCAATAATGAGCAACACAAAGGTCCAAGAATCCCTCCTAAATTTCACAGCATCAACTTGTATCAATTCAGTAATTATAACTCAACTACGTATTTCACATCCCAAATACATAATCGAAAAATAATAGTGAAAGCACAAATTATATTCATTTGAAATTATTATGAGAAATCCCCTTCTTGTTTTTACAAGTAATGCAACAGTCAATCATATACAATATCCTAAATAGATGATATATTCAGAGACAATAATGTAGTAAAGGACCAGCATATATAATTAATATACTGAAATCAATTGCACCTTAAATTTCACACATAAGAGAAGCATGACTGAACTTATATAGAGAAAAAGAACAACAATCACTAGAGTTAAATAAAATCTATGGAAGAAGAAAATATAATAATCTATCACACAAAAACATTAACTTCAATATTAAATAAAGAGAACACCTCAAAATAATTATTAAATGTCAAAAACACAAATACTGAATTAAATACTAGCTAAACCCGCTAAGTGTAAGAGTTCATCTTTTTGCCTTGGTTGAAACTTAGCCTAGCTGATAATACATAATCACAACAGCTCTCTAGAAATTCAGTGTGTATCTCTTCAGCCCCCTTTTCTCTGAGTTTAAAATCCTATATATAGTTGTATGGAGACGGCTTTGTAGATAGAAAAGTCGCCTTAGGGTTTCTGTTCAGGTCGTGTGCTTCTGTTGCTATCCAGGCCCGGTTCTGCTGCTGTGCATTTGCTGCTGTCCAGGCCCAGTTTTTACTGTCTAGAACTAGTCTAGTTGTGCTACTATCCAAGCCGTGCAAATCTAAAAAAAAATCAGAATTTAATAGCTCATTCACTTCTGCCATGCTAAAATCACATAGAGCTTGACATTTGTCTACTAAAACTTCCATAACTTTCTCTAGAAAAATCATATTTATGAGCCGTAAAATTCTCCAGAAAATATAAATCTGGATATTTTCAAGCATATATGGCTCATCTCCTGGTTCTTCCTGAATCAATACAGTTTAATTTGCAAGAATGATTTATCAATACGAGAAATACTGGCAATTTAGTGAAACATCTTTTCACCATTTGCTAGTGACAACATGACTTAGAAAAATGCTCAATTTATCTTTAACAGTCCAGAAATGATGGGTTTTGTTGCACTCTTCTTGGAAAACTCAATTTCCCTGCTCTGAATTGGTCCGGATGTTGTGGATTCTTTCGAACATATTTTATATATATTTTTTTGCTTAAGGCTTCTTTGTTTTTTTTTTTAAATCTGTAAAACACACTAAAATACATAATTCAACAAAAAACCACACTTGTCAAAAAATTCAATGAATAATCAAAATTAATCTCAACAGATGCATATAATTAACTCTATCTGGAGTGCATTTTCATGCCCTAATCAGCCAGGTTCTCATATTTTCATCTAAGCTTCTCATGTTCGACTCGACTGACTTGAGCCCTAGGATTTTTAGCCAGATTGATTTTTGTGGGATTGGATTGAGCTTATCCATTGTAGACCTCAGGGTTTTAATACTCCTTGAGGCTTGGTGAGGTTTTGGCTGTTTCATGTGTCCTAGGATTACAACGTCATCTCTTTCATTTTCAGCTTCCGCATGAGTAGTATTTTTTGTTGTCATTATGGGAGTAACTGGATGATGAAATTATTTTTTGGGTGGTATCGTGAGATAAATTTTTCGTTTCCCCCGAACAATGCCAATCTATTGATGCAAAAAAAATGATGGATAGTGGTTCTGAACTTTTAGTCCCCAATTGAATCCTATCAAATTAATTAAAACTCCTTTTAATTTTAATTCAAATTAAAACTTCTTTAATTAAGAAATAATTACAATTAATTCTTAAGGGCTTCTACTAGTAATGATTGAAACATAAATGCATGTCATGACTACCTAGACCGAATAATCTCATTAAGTCGACTGAACACTTTGCAAAAATCAACCCTAACTTTCTGCCTCTCATTAAGTCGACTTATTCATCCATCCAGTCAACTTAACTCCCATACATGATGCCTTAAATTCAGTTTTAAATTAACTCAGTCGACTGAAGAAGAACCCAGTTGACTGAACGCCCGTGTTTTTTAAAACTAATCAGCTCTATAACTAATTCAGTCGACTAAAGAAGGACCCAGTCGACTAAACTCGTGATTGTTTAAGTATGTATTTTTAGTTAAAAATGTAATTTTTACCCACATTTGAGAACGAACTTAACCGTTTCCACTTCTCACTCTAGAAACTTTTCAGTTTCTTACCATAACCGGCTAATAACCTTCATTTAAACTAAAATTCACTCTTCAAAAACTCCAGTTTCACTATTTTCTTCTTCTAACAAAAAAAAATGTCTCAACGACCATAAATAAAGATACCTTAATTCAAGGATGACAATCCTACCACACGAAGAAGAAAAGCTTCTCAACAAGACAAAGGGAAAGAAAAAGAATGAGAGGGAAGCAAAAAGGCAAGGAACAACCTTGATGCGTCTAGCTTTCAAAATACTGAACCAAATGAGAGATATAACACCGTCATTCATCACAAAAAGGTAATGTCCGGTCAATTTGTCGACTTTTCATCTATAAGATTTGGAAATTTTGATATCAAGCTTTTCTTTGTTAGCCTAGGATGGACTCATTTAGTCACAATACATGAAATTTTTTACCCTAGGCTAAACAATCAAATCTATGCTAATCTTAAACAACCCTCACCAGTTGCCCCTCTATTTAAAACCATAGTGATGGATACAGAGTTCACTATTACCACTGACCTTTTACGCACTATTTTGCACTTATCTGAGAGTGGTATTAGATGGATCACGGATGGGTGGCTGGAGGATTTTGACTACCAAAATGCTTGTTGAGTAGTTAAGGGGAATCTAAACTATATTTATGGAATACAAACTTACAATAGCTACCTTGATCTACCACTAGACTCTAGGGTTTTGAATTTGATTCTCAACTAGTGTAAGGTAGCTGAATCAGCCCCTCTAAGTTAGATATCCTTCTTATTTTCTGCCTTAAGTCTAGTATAGCCTATGAAATCTGCCCCATCTCATAGAAAATATAGTTGTTGCTAATGAAAGTGAAGCAAGTGGTTTATCCTATGGGATGATCATCACTCTCATTCTCAATCACTTTAAGATTCCCCTCCTTGACCATGAAGCAAATTACATTAAGAATAGTGACTTGATCAATGCCTCTTCTTTTAAGATGATGGGTTGTGTTGTACATGAAGGTTTTGTGGTCTCTAAGCTAGGGAAGAACATTAGAATTGGTGAGGAATATTCTAAAAAGAGGAAAAGGAATGAGGTGTTCCTATAGGTACACAGTAGAGGGCAGCAGGTCCAGGCAACTCTGTTGGTAATGGATCTCAGGATGCGATCTTACAAGCTCTTGCAAGTATTCAGCTCTCAGTGAACAACATGCAACAATCCATTGATATACAGCTTCAGGCACTAAAGGACGAGATGAGTTCAGTCTACAATGAGCTGACCATTTTCCAGACTAAGACAAAGGGTTCCTTTGGTGAGGTTTGAGACCATCTTGGTGTAATACAAGACCCGATTTGTTATTATGTCCCTTCTCCTCCACCTGATTAGGAGCACTGATACTTTTTCTCTGTTTTCTAATATATGTTGTTTTCTTTTTAACTCTTGAATAATTGCAAGCACATTTTTAAATTTTCATGCATCTTTTGAATTTCTGGGATTTTCTCATAAAAGCCATTTTTAATTTCTGCTTTATGATTATACCTTGATGATTATTTGCTCATGAGAACTGTTAAAATTATGGATAAATGTTTGCTTATATGAGGTGTTCTGTTTTGAGATAGATATTTTGCTATTTTGAGCTTTTATGCTTACTTTTCTAGATTTTCTTGGGAGAGCTCTAACTCTTCTTTTTTAGTTGAAATTTTGGAAGGATGTTTGTTAGCTATATACCTACTTATTTATGGTAATTTCTTTCCATGTTTTATACTTTGACTCTCTCTTTCATGATTATGACAAAAAGAGGGAGAAAAATGGGGAAAATAGGATTTTGAGAAATTTTATAAATAAGATGTATGCATAGATTAAGAGGGAGCTTTGCTCCTTAAATTGTTTAAATGCTTTAAATTATTTGATTGGGATTGCTTTTGAAATTTTGCAAGAGGTTTTTACTGCAAAAACAAAGGAAACTCTATCCAAGTTTTAATAAAAACCAAACACTTACTTAGTTAAAGTGTTTTTTTTTTTTCCCAAAATAGTTTTGTCATCATCAAAAGGGGGGAGGTTGTTGACTCCTAACTTGGTTTTAATGATAAAAAGCCCAATTTGAGTTAATCTAACCAAATTTTCTAAGTGTTTTAGTGCTTAAAGGTTTTAATTCAAAGATGCACACACCTAAAGAAAAGCCTGAAGAACAAGATGAAAATCAACTAGGTAGTTTATTCTACTGTAAATTTCTCTCTCAAATATATAGCTTTACTTATGGCTCAAAAGTTTACAATATATTTTTAACAAAATCTTTCAGACTTAATCTAAAAATCATAAGTTTTGTTAAAACAAGAAAAAGATTGTTTTAAGGGATTCAGTCAACTGAATCGTTTATCCAGTTAACTGAATGGTTTATCTAGTCGACTGAAAATCCTGCCCTTGGATTCAATATGAATCATACAATCGACTGAATGAAGGTCATCTCCTTCTATTCTATGACCTAGTCAACTGAATTAAGGACAGAGAGTTTCATCCCTCTGGTTTAGTTGACTGAATGGTTTATTCAGTCAACTAAATGAAAATACCTCAAACATATTTACTTCACTCAGTCGACTGAACAAGAATCCAATCGACTGAATGCTCGATTATATCGACTATAATTTGAATTTAAGAATGTTGTTCAGACCACTGAATGTTTCTAACTACTCCAAAATGGGCATACTTTGTGAGTAATCGCCATATGGGTTTAAGACTATATAAACCCATTATAAATGAGCTGTAAACCGAGGTTCAACCCAAATAGGGGGAGGGGTGAATTGTGTTTTAAAAACTTTTGATGATTAACTTGCAAGTTATTAAACAGTTAAATACACAAAACACCTAATCAAATAATATTCTTGAAAGTAAAGAGTTTAAGGAATAGAAAGTGCAAACTGCATTTATAGTAATTTGACAATATCAGATTTCTTCTGACCCTATGTCCACTCTCTTCAAGGACGCTCCTTGAAGTAATCCACTAAAACTTTAGTTGTACAACTTCACAGATGTTGTGCAAACCTTACAACCGATTTCTTGCTCACGGAAGCTACAACGAAGTGTTTAATCGTAAACAATCTAAGAGTTATACCAACTCTTTCCCTTTACAATAAATGAAATCTATTGTAAAGTAAATGGTAGAGAGATAGCGATAAGTGCTTTTACAAATAAAAAATATCTCTCTTTAGAGAACAAGCAAAAAGTATGGCTCAACAATAATTTTTTCTATGCTTTTGAGAATTAATGAGCTATCTTGTGAATCGAATGTGTTCTCTTCTTTTTTAAATGCTCATTAAAGTGGGTTTATATAACCTTGAATCAATATGGTCGTTTGACACTGACTTGGTAGGTTTGAGGCATTAAATGTTCAAGTCCTACGTCTCAAACGGTTATATTTTTGAATTACCAGTCGATTGGGTCATGTGAGAAATTTCACTTTTTAGGCTTTAGGAGAATGCCAGTCGACTGGTCCTAAGCACCGACTGGGAACTTCCTGTCCCAATTACCAATCAATTGGATCCTCAACACCAGTCGACTGGAAACTTTCTGTCATATATCCCAGTCGACTGGTATGTGGACCCAGTCGACTGAGTTGACCTTCAACCCAGTTTTCTTTTTTCAAAAAGAGTTTTTGGCTTAAAACTTTTTGTGTTTTAGTTTTGTCAAAGTATTTTGTAAATTGAGCCACAGATCAAGCAATGTAATCAAAAAAGAGATTTACAGTTGTTTCAATTACCTTAAGGCCTAATCTAGATCTTCTGTCTTGTTTTGGTGTCTAAATCGCGTTGCCTTCTTGCATCTTGTTTCTATATTGAATACTTTTACCACTTAAAACACTTAGATAAAACTATTAATGCAATTACTGTAGTGTTTTTGTCATTATTAAAATCAAATACAGGTCAACAATCTCCCCCTTTTTTATGATGACAAAACTAAAGAGAGAAAAAACAATTTTAAAAACTAAGTGTTGGTTTTTTGAAAAAATTTGGGCAGAGTCTCATCTATTTTTCGGATAAAACCAACCTATTAAGCATTCAAACATAGTTTAAATACAATTATATCAACTCAACTAAGCAATGCAAGACAATATTACATTTGTTAACATATTCGAAGTAATGCTCCCTCTAAATTTGTGCTCTATTCTAAGTTTACATATAGTTTTCTCTTAAACATTGATTTTTCTCCTTTTTCTCCCTTGTTTTGACAATAGCATAAAAAATGGTGTAAACCCAAAAAATAAGCAAAATAAACACCATATCCATAAAGATAAGGAAAAAACAAATTTTTATGCAAAAATTCGTCATGATTCGAAATTAGAAAGATGTCCCGGGAAAAATCAAAAGTTTGTAGATAAGCATGAATAGTTAAAGCATAGAGATGAGCAAAAAGTGCTCAAACTTAGCAATCATATAGTTTAAAAGGAAAGCATATATACAAGTTAAAAGTTAAATAACTGAAAAGTATGCATTTAAAAACAAACAATCATACATCATAAACTCACAAAATATGAATATCTAATACAAGCATATGAATGTATGTTAAAAAAAATGTCTGTGCTAAGTATCCATGGAGCTACATATGTACATAACAATGAGATAGAAACAAAAGCTTAGCGAGCAGGAGAATCAGAGCTGTCTCGAAGAAGATCCCGAAGCTTAGCCAAAGAGCCTTCTATGTGCTCCCGGTGTACCTCGAAATCGTCTCGAAGTGTGCGGAGGTCGTGATGCTTGTGATCGATAAAAGAGCTCAAACTCTGGAGCTTGGACTGCATGGATAGCTGGAGGCTCATCATAGCTTAAAGTAAGTCACCGTATCTAGCCTGACTAGCATTATAGCTACCATGTTGTGGACTAGATGCTTGCTCATCAATGTCCATCACAGTGGGAAGAGCTGCATCACCAAGAACCTTATCATCATTCTCACCGCTGTTATCCTCCCCAATCCTAATGTTCCTCCCGGCCTTGGAGTAGATCATCCCCTCTCGGACCATGTACCTCATCTTCTTTAAAGAAGAAACATTGATGATGTCCTTGGGGTCGATGTCCTAAGCCTCTTGATAGGTGCTTAAATATTCATATTTAAGCCCTTTTATTTATATTTATTAAGTCCTTAGTTATGATAATTTAGTCAATTTTACTTCATTTTTGTGTTTCACATGCTTTTTTTGGCACTTAAAGGGATAAATTTGAAAATCTTGGAGCAGTTGCTGGCTAAAGTGCGATCGAGCGCACTATTTGGTATGATCGAGTGCACCAGCGCTCGTGCGCACACAAAAAAGGATCGAGCGCACAACTAATGCGATCGAGCGCACATGTACGGGGGTAAACAGTAAAACGACATAACCGGTTTTGGAAAAAGAGGAGGTTTTGCGTTTTAGGAAGTTTAGGGTTTCCAGAGTCTTCTAGGGTTATTCAACCCCTATAAATACACTTGTAAATACACACAAAAGGACATCCCTTCTTTTATCTTTTACTTTGGCTCGAAGTTGTAAACTTGGAGAGGAATTGATGACTCATCTCCACAGTATTCTTCGAGTTTTATATTTTATGTTTAGTTTATATTACGATGCTTATCTTAGACAACATGTGTAACTAACTCTTAATAGGGCTTGATTGAAGCCCTAGTTATGCTTTCCCATATATACATTCATTAATTATCTTTGCAATAGCCTTGATTATGATGCTTAACTTGATTAATGCCTGTGTTTATTTAAATTCCTCATATGTGTATGTCTGATAAATATGTGCATGTGATATGGATTAGTTAGTTAGATCAATTTGGATGACAGAGTCCTGGGTCTGACAATGGTAACAAAAGATATCCACGCCGGATTCTTGGATTAATCAACATGGAAAACTGGGAGTAGATACCATGCCCTAGGTATCATGTGGTTGTCGATTTCCATAAATCTTATGCTCTCTTAAGGAACAACTCGGTAAATACCATGCTGAATCCCTTAAGAAAGAAAAGAGTTAGAGTAGATACCATGCCTAACTCGTTGCTTAGGGAAATCAATAGCTTAAGGAGTAGATACCATGCCCTTAGGTTGATAACCATTAGGTATTCATAGTAGGGCTAGAGCATTGGCATATTACTCATTGGGAAAGTATGATTAGTGGTGGATATCAAAGCCCTATGTTCTCATTATTATTAATTCACATTCAACAGTTATTTTGATATTCTTTTATTAAGAAATTGATTCTAAAACGAAATTCATCAATCCATCTGGAAATGATCTCACACTTGCACACTATGCTACTATTGACCTTGTGCACTTGCAAGTAAAACTGTACGATTATTTGCTTATTTATTTAGGTAGATAAATGCACAACACGTTTTTGGCACCGTTGCCAGGGATTGTGCTAAAATTTTTTTGGAATTATTTTCATTAGTTATTTTATTTTATTCTGTTCCGTTTTATTTTTATTTTTATTAGAAATCAGATTTATTCCTTCTTTTCCTTTTCTGTTTTTTTCAGGTGTGCAGAGGAGGAGCTTCTGTCCTCATTGTGATCGAGCGCACTCCTTGGTGCGATCGAGCGCAATCCCAGTGTGCTCGAGCTCTGTTTTTGGTGCACTCAAGCGTAAAAGCTCCAAAGAATACCCGAGAAGCAGTACTGAAACTGCTACATTGAAGCTTTTCAACTAATTCATTCGAAGAAGAAGCACCAATGGCGGAAGCTAGTTATGCTTATCTAGCTGCTATGGAGAGGAAGCTAGATATGCTTATAAAAGCCATGACTGCTCAAAATATCTCACCTAGTCCACGAGCCAAACAACTCTAGGTATGTGCTATATGTTCTCGTTTTGATCACACTACTGACACTTGCCCATTATATTCATCTGCAGATCATGAGCAAGCAAATCATGTGGGACCGAACAACTACAATATATATGCAAATACCTATAATCCTAGATTGCAGACTCACCCCAACTTCTCATGGAGCAACGATTAAAATGCCTTAAACTTTCACGGGCAACAAAGGAACTCCCAACAAGCAGCGCACTCAGTTCCCGAATCAAAGAAAATCGACCTAGAGAGTCTTGTGATGCAGTTGGCAACTCAGCAACAACAATTGATGACCTCACAAGATCAGTTTATGGCAGAGAAAAGGCAATTTCGGACTAAGATAAGACAAACCACTGCAAGGCATGAACAAGCCATTCAAAGATTGGAAGTATAAGTGGGGCAATTGGCTAAAGAGTTGAGTGAACGACAGCAAGGTGTTGTTGAGCAAGTTTTTCACATCCATCACATTGACCCATTGGAGACCACCCTCACCCATTGTTTCAAAGGATCAGATGTTGAACCAAAATCTGAGGATGTTACTGATGACATCATTGAAACTGTGCACCTTCTAGAGGCTTCTCCAAAGCATTCAAGTAAGCACACCGATCCATTTGAACCTCATGTGCCTACTAATACTATTTTTTTTCCTTCTATTGTTTAGGCACCAAATTTGGAGTTGAAGCAATTGCCGAAGCATTTGACTTATGCTTATATGGGAGAGAATAAGACACTACCTATGTTAGTTGCTGCCAATCTTAGTTTTGGGAAAAAACAAGGCTTGGTCCGACTGAAGACGTTAAACTTAGCGCTCATGGGAGGCACCCCACAGCTTATCCTTTTATTTTTATTGTTTTACATATTTATTGTTATTTATTTATTTTTAGTATTTCTTGTTTTCCCGTATTATGTTAGTTTTTCTTTTTTAGGGACAATGTGTGCATCCGTTCAAGTTTGGGGGTATGCTATAAGCCATGCCGACCCAGCTAATTCTCCATCTCCCAGGTCAGATCTTTCCATATTATTCACACATTAGGGACAATGTGTAATTTAAGTTTGGGGGTATGGGAGACACATTCACACACTCCGTCCTAGTTTTTTTTATAGATAAATACACATTCATATTTAATGAAAAAAAATTTTGGTTGTTTACAACAATTATTATGATAAAACTTCATTAGTAATCTTAAAATCTAGAACACATAGTCTAGTAATAAGAATTTTAAAAGTAAGTTACCTACCTCAAGGCACTTAAGAATTCACTAGTTTGATCCAGATCTGACACAAGCACATTAGCACGCATTTGTGTGGGGTATGACATGTAATTTTAATATATATGTTTCAATGACTTAACCGTAATCAAATAACTTATTAGATAAAAACTTTGGCTTGGACATATAAAGAGAAAAATGTCCATCATGCAAAAAGAGAAAATAAAATGCTCCTAATGATCATTAAATAAAATTTTCACTGAGTAACTGGACCTCTTGCCTCAGTAAACATTGAGTGTTCACATCAAAAAAAGTGGAGATTAAGCATTTAATGATCATAAAAATTTCTGTTGAGTAATTGGACCTCTTGCCTCAGTAAACAGTGAGTGTTCACGTCAAAAAGTGGGGATTTTTGCTTGGAAGCATTAAGACCTGTTAGTTTCGTAGCCTTTTTGACTTGAGTTAATAAGTCCTTAGGGGTGTCTTCACACCTAATGCCCTAGAACCATCTAGTTTTGGAGTCATTGGCTAAACACTCGCTACAAGGGTCAATCAGAAAGCTTAATGGAACTCAACATGGCAAAGATCTCATGATGAAAGAAAAAGAAAAGAAGTAAAAACTATGCCATTTTTATTTCGCCTAACAAGGAATTCGATGAAGGTTTGGACACCGAAACACTATACATTAGAAATATTTGGAAGTTCCATCTTTTATGTGCTAATCCACCACATACACTAAGTCAACTTGTGATGCCTTAAACTAGCCTTGTGTAAGTAACATGAACTTTTAAAATCCTTATTCATTGCAAAAATATGTTTTTATTATAAGCTTACTCATGAACTATCATCATGGTTTTCTGTGCAACCCAAGTTTTTAAATAAAACATGAATGCTGAATTTATCTTTGTTGTTTTTCATTTAGTTTTAAGTTTTGTATTGCTAAAGGACTAGCAATATGTAAGTTTGGGGGTGTGATAAGTGCTTAAATATTCGTATTTAAGCCCTTTAATTTACGTTTGTTAAGCCCTTAGTGTGCGTATTTTATGCTATTTTACTTCCTTTCTGTGTTTTATGGGTTTTTATAGGTTCTTGGAGAAAATGAAGCATTTTGGAGCTCAAAGGGCAAATCTGGAAAATCTGTCAGTTGCTCAGTGCGATCAAGTGCAGAGGATCTGCGATCGAGTGCACCAACGCCCAAGCCAGGATTGAGCGCAATCTGCGCTCGAACACAAGAAGAAGGCTGCACTCGAGCGCAAAAAGAGCTGCAATCGAGCGCACACGTACGATAGTGAACAGTAAAAACGACAGAACCTGTTTTGGAAATTAGGGTTTCCAAGTGTCCTTAAAACCCTATAAATAGACTTGTAAAACACAAAAACAGTATCATCCTTTTAGTTTAGTTTTTGTTCGGGGAGATCAGAGAAGGAAACTGTGGAGGAGAATTGACGACTCTTCTCTCGGGTTTCTTCTTTCCTTTATTTTTATTATATGTACTTAAACTTTTAGTAAGGGCTTGGTTGAAGCCCTAATTATGTTTTCTAAATAAATTCAGTATTGGCGCCTTTGTGATATTTACGTTGTGTTGCTTAACTTGATTAATACCTATTTTTATTTAAATTCCTCATATGTGTGTGTCTGATCAACGTATGCATGTAGTATAGATTAGTTAGTTGAATCAATTTGGATGATCGAGTCCTGGGTTTAACAATAGTAACAAAAGATATCCACGCCGGATTCTTGGGTTAATCAACATGGGAAACCGGGAGTAGATACCATGCCCTAGGTCCCGTGTGGTTGTCAAATTCCACAAATCCTATGCTCTCTTAAGGAACAACTCAGTATACACCATGTTGAATCCATTGAGAGAGAAAAGAGTTAGAGTAGATACCATGCCTAACTCGTTGCTTAGGGAGATCAATAGCTTAAGGAGTAGATACCATGCCCTTAGGTTGACAAACATTAGGTATTCATGACATGAGTAAAGCATTGACATACTGTTTTGTTGTGGTAGCATGATTAGTGGTGGATATCAAGTCCCTACGCCTTTATCTTTATTAAATTCCAACTCAATATTTATTTCTCTTTTTTTATTTTATTATTGCAAAACTAATTCTAAATCGAACTTTACCAATTCCTGTGGAGATGATCTCGCACTTGCACACTATGCTACTATTGACCTTGTGCACTTGCAAGTAAAACTGTACGATTATTTGCTTAATTATTTAGGTAGATAAATGCACAACAAGTTTTTGACGTCGTTGCCAGGGATTGCACTAAATTTCCTTTTTGAATTATTTTCGTTTATTTTAATCATTGTTATTCTTATTTTATTCTACTTTATTTTTTTCTAAAAATTTTAAGTTTCTGTTTTTTCATCTTTATTTTTATTTTCAAAACCTAATCGATTTCTTTTCTGTTTCAGGCACACCAGTAGAACTTTCTGTGACACTTGCGATCGAGTGCACCCTCATGTGCAATCGATCGCAATTAGGGCAGAGAGTTACTCGGGAAGCAGTGTCTTACTGCTGCACTTAAGCGATTATCACCAATTCATGCACGGACGTCAATCCAAGCATCCAATGTTCTTCCCCCTTGATACCGAGCTTGAGCGGACTATCCGAAAAAGACTTAGAGATAACTCCGAAGAGATAGAAGAAAGTGAAGAAGAAACACAAATGGCGAAACAGCTAGAAAATTAGCAACCACTTGAGCGAAGGCCGATGAAGCAATTCTTCATCCCACGCAACCTTGATCAACCATCGTGTATTGCTTATCAACCTGAGGCAGAAGGCAACTATTACATATCTCCGCAAATATTGAGTGCACTGACTCACTTTAGGGGTACACCTAATAAGGATCCACACTTGCACCTCCTAGAGTTCTTCGATCTTTGCAAGTTCCAGCATATCCGAGGCTTAGACCAAGAAGGAATAAGGTTAATTCTATTCCCTTTTTCCTTAAAAGATAATGCTAAACTGTGGTACAATTCTTTGCCTATAGTTTTTATCCACACTTGGGAGGAGTTGGCTAGCAAATTCCTAAGGAAGTTTTTCCCAGCCCAAAAGATGAGGCAAATGAGGAAGGAGATTCAGTCCTTCCAACAAAAGGTTGGAGACCTATTCTTCGAAGCATGGGGACACTTCAACGAGCTGCTACTCAAATGCCCACATCACAACCTACCTTAAGATGAACTAGTTCAAGCTTTTTATGAAGGTTTGAGTGATACTAACAAAAGTATTGTTGATTCAGGTTGTGGAGGAGTGCTGATGGAAAAAAACAGCGAAGAAGCTATGGAACTCTTTGAAACCCTAAGTGAACACACTCAGCAGTTCTCCTCTCGAGGTAGACATGTAACCAAGACTAAGGGCATGTATAAGGTAAATTATGTATGAGGTAAATTTAAATGGAGGATCAGACACTCAGATAGCTGCTGCAGAGAGGAAAGTGGACTTGTTGGTTAAAGTCATGGCTGCTCAGAATGCCTCATCTAACCCACCAGCTACACCACTCCAGATATGTGCGATATGTTCCCAATTTGATCATAATACTAATACTTGTCCTTTATATTCATCTACAGATCCGAAACAAGCAAATTACGTGGGACCTAACAACTATCCACCAAAGAACAACCCATATGCAAACACTTACAACCCTAGATGGCGAAACCACCCAAATTTCTCTTAGAACAACAATCAAAATACCCTTAACCAGTAAGGGCGGCAAAGGAATTCCTAGCTCACTACTCACTCAGCCCCCGAAACAAAGAAAAACGACCTCGAAAGTCTTGTGAGGCAGCTGGCCACTCATCAGCAACAATTAATGACCTTACAAGATCAGTTCATGGCAGATGAAAGGCAATTCCGGACTGAACTAAGACAAACCACAGCAAAACATGAACAAGCCATCTAACGGCTAGAGGTACAAATAGGACAATTGGCTAAAGAGTTAAGTGGCAGAAAATAAAGTGAGCTTCCGGCTCAAACACTACCCAACTCTAGGGGGCATCAGCAACTAAAAGCTGTCACAACTTTGAGAAATAGCAAGGTGATAGGGTCCGATGAGTCTGCAACAGCATCCAAAAAAAAACCATCGGCATCAAAGGTGAGTAAGACGGAGAAGGTGAATACACCACCCTTCCCGCAAAGGTTAGTAAAACAAAAGAAAGAGAATAAATGGCTTGATATTTTTGAAACCTTGCGGAAAGTTAAAATAAATATTCTTTTATTAGATGCAATTCAACAGATACCTACTTATGCTAAATTTCTAAAAGATTGTTGCACTCATAAGAGAAAGTTTCAAGAACATGAGACTATAGCCTTAACTGAAGAAATAAGTGTTGTGCTATTTAGAAAACTCCCACCAAAACTGAAAGATCTGGGTAGTTTTACCATTTCCTATAGGATAGGTGATCAGTTGTTTGAGTGAGCATTCCAAGATTTGGGAGCGGGTGTAAATTTGCTACCTTACATAGTATTCGAAACCCTAGGTTTGGGGGAGCTACAACTAACTTCCATTACCTTGTAATTGGCAGATAGAAGTATCAAAAGACCTAGGGGTATTCTCGAGGATGTCCTAGTAAAGGTGGGAGAGTTCATTTTAGCTGCTGATTTCATTGTGCTAGATATAGAGGAATGCCCTATGCCATTACCTATGCCCATCATATTAGGAAGACCCTTCATGAGAACTGTCAATACTAAGATTTGTGTGAAAAAGGGGCATAGTAAGTATGAAAGTTAATAGTGAGAAAATAGAATTTAAAATATTTGATGCATTAAAACTGTTTCAAGATGATATGGAATGTTTTAATGTATGCATGATTTAAAGTTTTTTTTAGCAAGCTTTTCAGGTCCAGCACATTGATCCATTGGAGTCCACTCTCACCCATAGCTTCACGGAAGTGGAGATTGAGCAAAAACCTAAATATGTTACTGATGACATCATCACAGTTGTGCATCTCCTTGAGGCCTTTCCAAAACACTCGAGTAAGTATACGCCTCCAATTAAATCTTTCATACCTACTAATACTACTCTTCTTCTATCCATTATCTAGGCACCAACGTTGGAATTAAAGTAGCTGCCCAAGCATTTAACATATGCCTATTTGGGAGAGAAGAAGACTTTACCTGTGATCGTAGCTGCTAATTTGAGTAGTGGAGAAGAAGAGAAGTTATTAAGAGTTCTTAGGGAGCATAGATCTGCCATTGGATGGACCATTGTTGACATTAAGGGAATAAGTCCATCCAAGTGTATGCATAATATCTACCTTGAGGATGAAGCAAGGCCCACTCTAGATGCTCAAAGAAGACTTAATCCACACATGAAAGATGTAGTAAAGGCCGAAGTATTAAAACTCTTAGATGTTGGCATTATCTACCCCATCTCCGATAGTAAGTGGGTAAGTCCGGTCCAAGTTGTTCCTAAAAAGGGTGGGATCACAGTAGTGAAGAATGAAAATAATGAGCTCATACCTACAAGATAAACAACTGGTTGGAGGGTATGTATCGATTACCGAAGGTTGAACAAAGTAACCAAAAAAGATCATTTCCCCTTGCCATTCATTGATCAGATGTTAGAAAGATTAGCCGGTCACAGCTATTACTGTTTCTTGGATGGGTATAGTGGATACAACCAAATTGCCATAGCACTTGAAGATCAAGAAAAGACTACCTTCACATGTCCTTTCGGTACATTTTCTTATCGAAGGATGCCATTCGGATTATGCAACACACCAGCCACTTTTCAAAGATGTATGATGAGCATATTTTCTGATATGGTGGAGAAATACATTGAGGTATTTATGGATGATTTCAATGTATTTGGTTCCAATTTTGATGAATGCCTCAATCATTTGGAAAGTGTCCTAAAGAGATGTGAAGAAAGTAACTTAGTGCTGAATTGGGAGAAATGTCACTTCATGGTTCAACAAGGCATTGTGTTAGGTCACTCCATCTCCAATAAAAGTATTAAGGTAGACAAGGCTAAAATAGGCATCATTTCAAAGCTGCCTTCTCCTCTCACAATCAAGGGTGTAAGAAGTTTCCTTGGACATGCTGGTTTCTATAGACGATTCATTAAGGATTTCTCCAAGATCTCAAGAACTCTTTGTGCATTGTTAGTTAAAGATACCAAATTTTAATGGACTGATAACTGTATGGAAGCTTTCAACACATTGAAGGATGTTCTCACCTCTGCCCCAATAATTATGGCACCCAATTGGAATCTTTCATTTGAATTGCTGTGCGATGCAAGTGACTTCGCCTTAGGAGCTGTATTAGGTCAAAGGGTCAATAAGATACCTCATGCTATTTATTATGTTTCTAGAACTTTAAATAATGCTCAACTTAACTATTCTACTACTGAAAAGGAATTGTTAGCTGTTATTTTTGCTTTATAGAAGTTTAGATTATATCTTATTGGCTCTAAGGTTATTGTATTCACTGATCATGCTGCTTTAAGATATTTATTTTCTAAGAAAGATGCAAAGCCTAGGATAATCAGATGGGTACTCCTATTGCAAGAATTCGATTTGGAGATCAAAGACAAGAAAGGCAGTCAGAATGTGGTCACATATCATTTATCAAGGCTACACTATGAGAATAACGAAAATGAGCTGCCGTTGAATGAGAACTTCCTTGATGAACAACTGTTCGCACTAGATGTAAAACTTTCATGGTATACTGATATCGTAAATTATCTAACTGCTAAGGTTTTTCCCCCAGGCATGACCACACAAGAAAAGAAGCGGTTGATATCTGTGTCTAGACACTACCATTGGGATGACCCTTACCTTTTCAAATTCTGCCCCGATCAAATCATCAGATGATGTATCCCAGAAGAGGAGCACTTGAGCTTATTACAACACTGCCATCAGTTTGCTTGTGAA
Source organism: Bretschneidera sinensis (assembly GCA_023935145.1). NCBI lineage: Eukaryota > Viridiplantae > Streptophyta > Magnoliopsida > Brassicales > Akaniaceae > Bretschneidera > Bretschneidera sinensis. Next base: position 56,583,873 of record CM043702.1, on the reverse strand, counting down.
GGACATTTTGGGGCAAAACGAACAGCTCTTAAGGTATTACAATCTGGTTTTTATTGCCCTAATCTGTTTAAAAATGTTTTCTTCTTTTGCAGCTCATGTGATAAATGCCAACGGACAAGCAACATCTCTTCCCAAAATCAGATGCCCCTACATAATATTCATATAATAGAACTTTTTGATGTATGGGGCATTGATTTCAATGGTCCATTTCCTAACTCCTTTGGTTATTTATATATTCTTGTGGGTGTGGATTATGTGTCCAAATGGGTCAAGGCTGTCCCCTCAAAAACTAATGATCACAAAGTAGTTGTAAAGTTTCTACATGCTAACATCTTTACGTGGTTTGGGACTCCAAGGGCAATCATCAGTGATGAGGGCAGCCACTTTCATCATCGCTCTTTTGCTGAACTACTCCGAAAATATGGGATCACTCATAAAGTTGGCACCCCCTATCATCCTCAAACCAGTGGTCAAGTGGAGATAAGTAACCGAGAGATCAAAGGAATCCTAGAGAGGACTGTGAAACCTAATAGGAAGGATTGGTCTTTGCGACTAAATGATGCTCTATGGGTATATCGAACAGCTTATAAGACTCCAATTGGCATGTCTCCATACCGCCTAGTCTTTGGAAAAGTATGCCATCTTTCGATAAAATTAGAGCATCGAGCATATTGGGCCATAAAGCAGTTCAATTTTGACATGAAACAAGCGGGTGAGAAGAGGAAGCTACACCTAAATGAGCTAGAAGAATTAAGATATTATGCATATAAGAATGCCAAGCTGTACAAAGAATGGACAAAAGCTTATCATGACAAACAACTAGAAAGGAAAGAGTTTCAGGTGAGACAAAAGGTGTTGCTCTACGACTCAAGGTTAAAACTGTTCCTGGGCAAGCTCAAGTCCCGATGGTATGGTCCTTATGTGGTCACCAAGGTCTTCCCTCATGGTGCTTTAGAGGTTTGTGGCCCCAACGAAAATAAGCCTTTCACAATAAATGGACACAGAGCCAAACTATACCTTGATCTTAATTTAGCTCTGAGAGATAAAGACTTGGCACTTCAATCCATACAGCATACAACTGAACTGCAAGCACTTGAGCCACAAAAGGAGGGCTTTAAGTGCCTCCTTAAAAAATACTAGCACTGCAGCACGAGAGTGCTTAAGTAATTCCTATTCGACTACCCATACAGCTCAAGCACCTCTATTGGGGTTAGTGGTACTGAGGCCACTAACGCACGGTAAGGTTGTAAGGTTGTATTGTTCTCTCATTCCAACCTTAGTAAGTTCTTATTTTGTCCATACATACTGCTTTGCGATCGAGCGCACCATTCAGTTTGTTCAAGCACAAGAGTGCGATCGAGCGCACTCGTGGCAAATAATCATATGATGGATTTAAACATTTCACTTTCTGCCCTCACTCACTCACATTCTCTTCATAATTCACTCACACTCTCTCACTCGCACTCTCCCTTTCAAACAACAATCCTCCCCTAACTCTCTCTCATTTTACATCACCCTACCCCACCTTACTCTCACTCATCATCTCCACATTTCACCCACACACTGCACTAAATCCGTGACTCCAGGTATATCCCATTCCACTTTTCTTTTTCTTTTCTATTTAATTACGCACAATCAGCCATGCTTTTAATTGTTCCCAATCATTTACATATATTCTTGTGTTATGTGGTTGTCTTTCGTGTTTATAGGGGGTTGAAGATCGTGTTTGTGGGCTACCCATAGCTTCCAACTTCTGTCGCCCACAAGCTGTTCAACCAAAAGTCTGACCGTGTTGGATCAAGCTCATGACATTTGCGATCGAGTGCATCATCCAGGGTGATCGAGTGCACATATTCGTGATCGATCGCAATTTTGACAGAAACCAAGATAAACATGTCCAAACAATCCACCTCCACCTCCCATGCTTAAAGCAGATTCGAGACCGCTTTGCATATCGATGAAGTCTTTAAGCACATGGACGCCACTCAATGGGCACTCCAAGCATTTAAACATCGGGGGCTAAAAAGGCTATTCAAGCCAGTTTGCTCGACTGCTTACACCCAGTTTATAGTCCAGATTTATGAGCACATATCATTCGACTGCAGTAGGCTGGGAATCTTGACTTCTTCAGTCCAGGACACATCTATAGAGGTGACCAGTGCCAACATAGATGCCGCTCTTCACTGCTGTGATGAGTCCCCTCAGGAGGACACCGATATCGGGGAGCAGCCGAAGTCTTTTGACCTGACCACAATCATCGAGGACATGTGCACTGGCCAGTACGCTGATAGGCACAACAACGCGGTGAGCTGATCAAAGTTACCTCCACAGCTCTGGCTCGTGGACACCATCCTCCAGTGGAATGTGTGCCCACTGGGGCACAAGACACAGAGGAGAGATTAGTTTCTACAAACATTATAAGCTTTCCATAAAGGCCACTGGTACTCTATCCCAACTGTCATTTGGAGTCAGCTGCATAAATTTTGGGATCATGTCCATGGCCGCCAGACCACCACAGCCAATACATGGGGGCTCCCATTCCCGTTCCTACTCTCCTGCATCTTGAAGAAGAAAGGGATTAAGGGGACCACCAGCGACACACCAGTGCGAGAGCATCCCTTTTTTGGGAAGGCTCAGCAGACACATAGCCTCTCGCACATGCCTCGAGGACTCCCAGCTCCTGCACCTGCAGCTGAGAGAGTTGAGGAGGATCATATGAAGACAAAGACCCCTACAGTTAGCCCATTGCGAGAGGATGACCATCCAGACATAGGACCCACTAAGTCCCAACACTTTCTCGCTGAGCTGTCCTCTTTCCGAGGTGAGGTCTCTGTAGCTACATCACTAGTGCACTAGTATATAGATGGTTTAGAGGCATCGTTTGCACGACAGGAGGTGATGTAACAGGCCATCCTCGATTGCCTACCTCCTGTACCTAGTACCTCTTCAACTCCACCACCTGATGACCAGCGGTGAGAGGATACCTCGTCTGGCTGAAGATATTAAACTTAGCGCTCATGGGAGGCACCCCAAAGCATATCCTTTTTAGTATTTCCTTTTATTGTTAGTCTTTACTTTTATATATCTGTTTATTATCACTTATTTTCCAGTTTATGTTTGTTTTTCTTTTTCAATGACATAGTCAGAGCATCCAATTCAAGTTTGGGAGCGTGCTACGAGCCATGCCAGCCATTGAGTTCTACATCTCCCAGGTTAGATCCTTCCATGCCGAGACAATGTGTAATTTAATTTTGGGGGTATGGGGACACACTCACACACACACTATGTCCCAATTTTTGTTTTTATAGATAAATGCATGTTCATTCTGTTCCAATAAAATTTTAGGTGATCTAAACTAATAATATGATGTGACTTCATAAGTGAGCTTAACACCTTGAACATATGGGCCAATAATTAATTTTTGAACCTAGATCACTTACTTTTAGGCATTTAAGGATATCCAAGTTTGACCTAAACTAACACGAGCACATTAGGACATAATTGTGTGGGGTATGACACGTAATTTTAATTTGTATGTTTCTTTGGCTTGACTGTGAACCGGATGACCTGTTAGATTAACACTTTGGCATAGGAAAATAGAAAAAAAAATTTGTTATTGCTGAAAAGGAAAAGTGCTCCTAATGCTCATTAAACAAACTTTCCACTGAGTAACTGGCCCTCTTACCTCAGTAAGCAGTGAGTGTCACGTCAAAATGTGGGAAGTTTTGCTCACAATGATCATTAAACGGAACTTTTCACTAAATAACTGGCCTTTTGCCTTAGTAAGCAGTGAGTGTCACGTCAAAAGGTGAAAATTCTGATTGGTAGCATTAAGACCAGTTAGTTTCGTAGCCTTTTTTACTCGAGTTAGTAAGTCTTTAGGGGTGTCTTTACACCTAATTCCCTAAAATCATTTGGTTTGAGAGTCATTGGCTAAACGCTTGCTACATGAGTCAAATAGAAAGCTTAAGGGAACTAAACTTGGCAAAAATCTCACAAATAAAAGAAAAGAAGAAAAACTATGCCATCTTTATTGGTTCTAATAGGAAATTTGGTGAATCATGAGACATCGAAACACTACACATTAGAATTATTTGTAAACCTAATCTTTTATGTGCTAGTTCACCACACACTAAAGTCAAACTTGTGATGTCTTAACCTACCTCATGAAAATGATTTGCGTTCAAAACTCTTATTCATTGCAAAGATGTGTTTATATTTGTTAAGCTTGCCCATGAATGTGCATCATAGTTTTGTGTGAGACCTAAAATTTTGTGGACACCATGAATATTGGATTTATCTGTGTATCATTATTTTTCATTTTAGTTTTTAATTTTGTATTGCTAAAGGACTAGAAATATGTAAGTTTGGGGGTGTGATAGGTGCTTAAATATTCATATTTAAGCCCTTGTATTTACATTTGTTAAGTCTTTAGTTATGATAATTTAGTCCATTTTACTTCACTTCTGTGTTTCACATGCTTTTATAGAGTCTTGGAGAAAAAAGAAGCATTTTTGGCACTTAAAGGGATAAATCTGGAAATCCTGGAGCAACTGCTAGCTAAAGTGCGATCGAGCGCACCAGCACTTGTGTGCACACAAAGAAGGATCAATCGCAGCCTTATGATCGAGCGCACAACTAATGCAATCGAGCGCACATGTACAGGTGTGAACAGTAAAACGACAGAACCAGTTTTAGAAATAGAGGAGGTTTTGCGTTTTAGGAAGTTTAGGGTTTCCAGAGTCTTCTAGGGTTATTCAACCCCTATAAATACACTTGTAAACACACACAAAAGGATATCCCTTCTTTTATCTTTTACTTTGGCTCGAAGTTGTAAGCTTGGAGAGGAATTGACGACTCATCTCCGTAGTATTCTTCGGGTTTTATATTTTATGTTTAGTTTATATTACGATGCTTATCTTAGACAGTATGTGTAACTAACTCTTAATAGGGCTCGATTGAAGCCCTAGTTATGCTTTCCCATATATACATTCATTAATTATCTTTGCAATAGCCTTGATTATAATGCTTAACTTGATTAATGCCTGTGTTTATTTAAATTCCTCTTATGTGTATGGCTGATCAATATGTGCATGTGGTATTGATTAGTTAGTTAGATCAATTTGGATGATCGAGTCCTAGGTCTGACAATGGTAACAAAAGATATCCACGCCGAATTCTTGGATTAATCAACATGGAAAACCGAGAGTAGATACCATGCCCTACGTCTCATATGGTTGTCGATTTTCATAAATCTTATGCTCTCTTAAGGAACTACTCAGTAGATACCATACTGAATCCCTTAAGAAAGAAAAGAGTTAGAGTAGATACCATGCATAACTCGTTGCTTAGGGAAATCAATAGCTTAAGGAGTATATACTATGCCCTTAGGTTGACAACCATTAGGTATTCATAGTAGGGCTAGAGCATTGGCATATTACTCATTGGGAAAGTATGATTAGTGGTGGATATCAAAGCCCTATGTTCTCATTATTATTAATTCACATTCAACAGTTATTTTGATATTCTTTTATTAAGAAACTGATTCTAAAACGAAATTCACCAATCCCTGTGGAAATGATCTCACACTTGCACACTATGCTACCATTGACCTTGTGCACTTGTAAGTAAAACTGTATGATTATTTGCTTATTTATTTAGGTAGATAAACGCACAACACCTCTGAGGCAGGTAGGGGGACTCAGAAATATTGTAGGATCAAGGTGTGAGCATCCCGTATAGGAGGCACCCGGATTCATTCGCTTCGCCATTTATCATGTTGGCGTGCAGTAAGGGGTAGTTTTGAAATGGTGTCCTGTTTTGAGACACCAAATCAATACCATGTCTATCTTGGAAAGATAAGCCTGACTCCCAAGTCGTGAGTGGATGATCTAACTCACAATGAGGTTGAATAACTTTGAGTCAAAAAGCATGTCACTACATTGGTGAAAAGTAGTACGCTTGAACTTGTAGTTAGGGTCGCCTCTAACAATCTGGCATGCATCCTTGTAATCAAAGTTATCTGGCCATCGACCCAGACTCCATTGGGCCCATCCTACATGGATCCTCAGGATATTGACTAGAAGGCCAGTGTTCACCTCGAATTCTAGACCCATCACACTTGTCTTGAACCGAAGATCTAATGGACTCGGTTTCACCAGGTTGGCGTAGAACTGGAGAATGAGGCGTGGATAGTATTTAGGGTGGATTTTTACAAGGACTGTTAGATGAATAGTCTCAAAAGTAGGGTATATATCAAAATTTGCAAGACGAATATAATTGAAATCAACGAATCTACTCGTCATGATCTTTTTGTTGCAAATGACAGAGTTATACATATTTTTGGTGGCGGGGCTCTAGAAAAGCGAGTCATCAAGCTCAGACCTCACTTTCTTACTTGAAAAACCAGCAAACCCTTTCCCCTTGGTGTCTGGTGCCATTGATTTCTTGGACCGGGGCCTTGTAGGCGCGTGAGGTCCTCCAATGGTAGTTTTAATCCGGATTCTCTCAGACATTTTGTGAAAAAACTATTTGAAGAGAGATTTGGGGGAGAACTTGAGTTTTCAACTGTGAAAAGTTGAAAAAGGATGATTTAAGGTATGATTGAAGATTATATGGAGTTGTTTTGAAAGATTTTGATCTTAAATCAAAGATTTTCTAGAGAGAAAGCTTAGGGTTTTCGAAAATGGAGTATAATTTCTAAAAAACAGAAGCGATTAGATATAGTATCACGATACTAGTCGATTGGGTTAGGGTACCATTCGATTGGGTCCTCCATATTTTGATGACAGTGTGACATACCAGTCGACTGGGTCGGGACACCAGTCGACTGGGTAATTTGGCAGAGACATATCAGTCGACTAGGTGAGCCATACCAGTCGACTGGGTAGGCCACCAAAATTTCAAATTTTGGCTCCAAACAATGTCTTATAGTACCAGTCGACTAGACACTTTGTACTAGTCGACTGGTAAAATGGGTAGTGGGATACTAGTCGACTGGGGTGAATATACTAGTCAACTGAGTCCTCTAGAAAACTTAAAATTTTGAGCTCTAACTTGAGATTTCAGCTCGAAATTGTTTATCTATGTCGTCTTGAGTGAGAGATATATTAGATAAGAGTTAATACATATGATGAATGCTGATGCAATCAAGCATACATTTTATCATAGTCTATCAGGCCCATCAATAGTCTAATTTTGTAAAAGCTATCTTCACTTAAGGGTTTTGTAAGAATATCAACTATTTGATCTTCTGAAGGAATGAATTCTAGTCTAATATCACCTTTTTTAGCATGGTCTCTTATGAAGTGATGTCTTATTTCTATAAGTTTGGTTCTAGGGTGTTGAATAGGGTTTTTGGTTAACTTGATAGCACCAGTGTTATCATAATGAATTGGTATATCTTTAAAGTTCATTCCATAATCTTCTAACTGTAGTTTCATCCACAACAACTTCCGGTTGCTACATATTCCGCTTCGGCGGTTGATAGCGCAACCAAATTTTGTTTCTTGGAAAACCAAGAGGTTACCATTGCACCCAAGAATTGGTATGTTCCACTAATACTTTTTCTATCTAGTCTACAAACCGCAAAACCAGCATTTGAATATCCTACAAGCTCAAAAGTTGATTTTTTAGAATACCATAATCCTAGGTTTTGAGTCCCTTGTAGATATCTAAAGATTCTTTTTACTGCAATTACATGTGATTACTTAGGATTAGCTTGAAATCTAGAACACATGCATACACAGAACATTATATCAGGTCGACTTGCAGTTAAATAAAATAAAGCTCTTATCATACTTCTATAAGTTTTAGTATCTACATACTTACCTTCCTCATCTAGGTCAAGTTTTGTAGAAGTGCTCATAGGAGTGCCAATTGACTTTGAAATTTCCATTTTGAACCTCTTTAATAGGTCCTTGGTGTACTTTGATTGATTGATGAGGATTACATCTTTTAATTGTTTGATTTGAAATCCAAGAAAGTAGCCAAGCTCTCCCATCATGCTCATTTCAAATTCACCTTGCATGCACTTAGCAAACTCTTGACACATAAATTCATTAGTAGCACCAAATATAATATCATCAATATATATTTGGACTAGTAGTGTGTTATTTTTGTGAGTTTTTTTGAAGAGGGTTGTGTCTATTTTCCTCTTGTAAAATCATTTTCAAGAAAAAACTTACTTGTCTTTCATACCATTCTCTTGGAGCTTGCTTCAACCCATTAAAAGCTTTAGAAAGCTTATAAACATGGTTTAGAAGACTAGGATTTTCAAATCTAAGAGGTTGTTCAACATACATCTCTTCTTCTATAAATCTATTTAAAAATGCACTTTTTACATCCATTTGAAATAGCTTAAACTTATTAAAACAAGCAAAGGCTAATAGCATGCGAATAGCTTCTAATCTAGCTACGTGAGCATAGGTCTCATCAATATCTATTCCTTCTTCTTGATTATATCCTTTAGCAACTAGTCTAGCCTTGTTCCTAGTTACTATTCCATTTTCATCCATCTTATTTCTAAATACCCATTTAGTTCCTGTTATAGTGTGATTCTTTGGTCTAGGAATAGATTCCATACTTTGTTTCTTTCAAATTGATTTAATTCTTCTTGCATAGCATTTATCTAATCAACATCTTTCTCGGCTTCTAGAAAAGTATTAGGTTATACTTTAGATAAATAAGCTACACAATTACAAATATTTCTAATAGGGGAACAAGTTCTTACCCCTTGTGAAGGATCACCAATCACTCGATCAATTGGATGATAATTCACATACCTCCAATCTTTGGGAAGACTATCATCTTATTGACTTGTAGATGATTGATCAAGATTGAAAGCATCTACCTTTTGACTTGTTTAAGGTTGGGTTTCCTCCAGGTCAACAATGGGAGTAAGTGTTTCCACTCTTGGAATAAAATCTACATCATCATTAAAAGAGACTACTCTACTACTAATTGGGTTCGACTCATCAAAGGCTACATGTACGGATTATTCAACCACTAGAGTTCTTTTGTTAAAGACTCTATAAGCTTTACTAGAGGTTAAATATCCTAAGAATATCCCCTCATCGGTCTTTGAGTCAAATTTACCCAAGTTAGTTTTATTGCTATTTAGGATAAAGCATTTACAACCAAATGCACGAAAATAAAAGATATTAGTCTTTCTACCTTTCCATAATTCATATGGAGTTTTATTTAGCATAGGCCTAATTAATACTCTATTTAAAACATAACAATAAGTGTTTACGGCTTCTGCCCAAAATATTTTGGTAAACTATTTTCACAAAGCATTGTTCTTGCAAATTCTTCTGGAACTCTATTTTTCCTCTCAACAACTCCATTTTGTTGAGGAGTTCTAGGTGCTAAAAATTTGTGATCAATTTCATTTTCATCACAAAATTTTGAAAAGCTTTGATTTTGAAATTTCTTTCCATGATCACTTCTTATACTAGAAATAAAAATTTCTTTTTTAATTTTGAACCTTTTTATAAAATTTCACAAATCCTTTGTAAGCTTCATCCTTGTCAGCAATAAAAATAACAAAGGTATATCTTGAATAGTCATCAACAATAACAAGAGCATATTGATGGCCACCTAGATTTATGGTACTTATTGGACCAAACAAGTCCATATGTAGAAGTTTCAATGGTCTAGTAGTTGAGACTGTATTTTTTTGATTTAAAAGAAATTCTAGTTTGTTTTCTCATTTGACAAGCATCACACACCTTGTCTTTTTGGAAGTCCAATGACTAAATCTTTTCCTGAAATGATTTTAAGCAAATCCATATTCACATGGCTAAGTCTTCTATGCCATAGCCGTGGGTTTTCACTAAATGTGGGAAAACATTTTTCATTTTTCGAATGCAAAGATTTTAAATCAACTATATAGACATTTTCATGTCTGTGGCCAACAAATTGATCTTGTTACTCTTGATTTCTATAACTAGACAATGAGAGGTTTCAAATATGACTTTGTTGCCTGTGTCACATAGTTAACTAATGCTAAGCAAATTTGGATAAAGACCTTGCACATATAATACATGATAAATGGTTGAGAAATCGTTACCAACTTTTCTATGCCTGATGATCTTCATCTTTGTGTTATCTCCAATGGTGATATGTCCACCATCCTTGAGAGTTAGCTCTTTGAACATGCTTTGATCACCGATCATGTGCTTTGAGCATCCACTATCAAGGTACCAATAGTTACCTTTTTCCTTGGTGGGGAGACATATCTACATTACACAAGGATACACAATTGCACTCTTAGGTACCCAAAATTTCTTGTGTCGTTTGGGGTTAGTTCTAGAAAATACGGTTCCTTTAGGGACCCATACCTTCTTAACATTATAAGGTGCTCTATAATTATAGACATGTTGATGATGCGTAATCCTAGGATAATAGTTATTGAAATTTCTAAGATTTCTTAATTGTACATATCTATAGTTCCTTGGATAAGCATTCCCATGGTACATGTTTCTATGATTAAAGTTATGAACATGCATGATATTTCTAGGAAATGTATGATGGTAGCTCCTAGGATGTGCACTTGTGGTGTGAGCATACATATTTTTTCTAGAATACACATGATGGTAATTCCTAGGATGTTCATGTTTGGTTTGCAAGTTATGAGTATACATATCATTTCTAGGATCCACTTGATGGTTACTTCTAGGATGTGTATTTCTAGTATACGCATTCATTGAATAATTATTCCTAGCATTTGCATTTCTTGAGTGAGCATACATATATTCATGAATATTTCTAGGATGCTTCATTCTAGTATATGCATTTAAATTCACATTCTTACCTACTAGTATGTATTGAAGGAACACTTTTAATCTTGCTAGAGTTCTTGGAAGTGAGGCTTCATTCAAACATGTTGTTTTCATGAACAAAATCTCTTTAGACTTTTGCTTGTCCAATGGAGAATAACCCAAGCCGGATTTTCCTCCATTTAACCTTTGGCTAGATAACACTTCATCTAGCTTTTCTTTTCCAAGCATAAGTCTAGATATAGTGCTATTCAAATCCATTATTTTCTTCTTTAAAATGTCATTTTTATTTTTTAGAAAATCTTGTGAAGGGTTATAAAGCATGAAAGATAGTTTTTCTTTTTTGCCTTTAAGCCATCCATCTCTTTAGAGAGAGACGAAACTTTCTTCTTGAGAGCCACATTTCTAGAATTGAATTTCTTCAATTCTTCATGCATCTCATTTATAACTTCAATTAACTATTCACTACTACTAACAATGTTATTATTAGAAGGGGAAGAATTTGATACCTCATTTTCTTCGTCGATTGCCATCAAGCATAGGTTTGCAATCTTCTCGTATCCGATCTCATTGTCCGAAGATTCTTCTTCTTCGTCATCACTCCATGTGGTTGCAATCTAACTTTCTTTTTAAAGCTCTTGTATGGTTTGCTTGTTTTTGGGCAATCAGCATTGATATGGTTGGGCTTCTTGCAACCGTAACACACAAGAGGTTCTCTTTTTGGAGTGGAATCCCTTGTGTAAGATTTCTTACTCTTTTTCAAGAACTTGTGAAACCTTTTGGTGATTAGAGCCATCTCACCATCTTCTTCACTGCTCTCATCCTCTTCTTCCTTCTCTTTTTCTTTGATGCTTGTAAATACTTTGAAAGCAATCATCTTTTTCTTCTTCTCATCATCATTGACAACGAGATTCATTTCCTCCATCTCATATGTCAATAGTAATCCGAGAAGTGTTTCGACATCAAGTTTGTCGAGATCTTTGGCCTCCGTGATGGTCGTCTTCTTTGCTTTCCAAGTGGATGGCAAAGACCTTAAAATCTTCTTTGTTAGTTCAAACTCCTCAATGTTCCTACCAACAAGCTTTAAGCCGTTAACAATAGTGGTGAAACGTGAGTGCATTTGAGAAATTTTTTTGTTAGGAAACATTTTGAAAAATTCATACTCGGACACTAGCATATAGATTTTTGATATTTTTACTTCGCTAGTGCCGTCATATGTGACTTGTAGTTTGTCCCAAATCTCCTTAGTCGAAACATAAGCAGAAATTTTATTATACTCAGAAATATCTAAAGCACAATGTAAAATACTAGTGGCTCTGCTATTTAGAGACATCATTCTACAATCCTCTTCATGGAACTCAGTTTTGAGTTTATGCATTGTATGATTGATTTTTCCAATAGTTATTTCCTTTGTAGGAATTCTAAGTCCTTCTTCAATGACTCTCCATAGATTGTAATATTTTCCTTCGACAAAGATTTTCATTCTATTTTTTCAATAGTTATAGTTGGAGTCTTTAAACAAATGTGATCTAGTATAAGAATGCCCTTCAGTATAGCTATTTGATGCCATCGAATCAACTCAAAGATTTTAACCCTGAAATTTAGTACGAGGCTCTAATACCAATTATAATTGAGGTTCAAACCCAAGAGGGGGGTGAATTTGGTTTTAAAAACTTTTGATGATTAACTTGCAAGTTTTTAAATAGTTAAATACACAAAACACTCAATCAAATAATATGCTTGAAAGTAAAGAGTTTAAGGAATAGAAAGTGCACACTCCGTTTATAATGATTCAGCAATATCGGATTTCTTTCGACCCTATGTCCACTCTCTTCAAGGAAACTCCTTGAAGTAATCCACTAAAACTTTAGTGGTACAACTTCACAGGTGTTGTACAAACCTTACAACCGATCTCTTCCTCATGGAAGCTACAACGAAGTGTTTAACCCTAAACACTCTAAAATTTATACAAACTCTTTCCCTTTATAGTAAATAAAATTTGCTGTAAAGTAAATGGTAGAGAGATAGTAATAAGTGCTTTTACAAATGAACAATATCTCTCTTTCAAGAACAAGCTTGAAGAATGGCTTAACAATAAATTCTAAGCTTTTGAGAATTAATGAGCTATCTTGTGAATTGAATGTGTTCTCAATTTTTCTAAGCTTTTAAGAATTAATGAGCTATCTTGTGAATTGAATGTGTTCTCTTCTTTTTTAAATGCTCATTGAAGTGGGTTTATATAGCTTTGAATCAATATGGTCGTTTGACACTGACTTGGTAGGTTTGAGGTATTAAATTTTCAAGTCTCGTGTCTCAAACAGTCATATTTTTGAATAACTAGTCGACTGGGTCAAGTGAGAAATTTCACTTTTTAGGCTCTAGGAGAGTACCAGTCGACTGGGTCCTAAGCACCAGTCAACTGGGAACTTTCTATCCCAGTTACCAGTCGACTAGATCCTCAACACCAGTCGACTGGGAACTTTCTATCCCATATCCCAGTCGACTAGTATATGGACCCAGTCGATTGGGTTGACCTTCAACCCAGTTTTCCTTTCAAAAACAGTTTTTGACTTAGAAATTTTTTTTTATTTTAGTTGTGTCAAAGTCTTTTGTAAATTGAGCCACAGATCAAGCTATATAATTGAAAAAGAGATTTACAATTACCTTAATGCCTAATCTAGATCTTCTGTCTTGTTTTGGTGTCTGAATCACGTTGCCTTCTTGTGTCTTGTTTCTGTACTGAATACTTTTACTGCTTAAAACACTTAGATAAAACTGTTAGTGCAATTAGTGTAGTGTTTTATCATTATTAAAATCAAATATGAGTCAACATGAGCAAACCTAACAATATAAAAACAATTAATTCATTCTTGATCTCATTTATTGTTCATCAAAGCTTTTAAAATTCTTCTCGAGCCAATCTTAAAGCTTTGTTCTTAAAAGAAATAGACTCTTCATCTTGTAAATGCATTAAATACTATCTTTCTTGTCCTCTTTAATCAATTCCAATCATTGTAAAAAAAAAAGGGTTTGTGTAACTCTTAAAGGTGTTTAGATGCTAAACATTTTCATATACACTTCCTTGTGGAAGAGATTATTGTAAGGTTTGGGCAACACCCGTGAAGTTTCTTGACCATTTAGTGGAATACTTCAAATAGTTTCTTTGAAGAGAGTGAAAGTAAGGTCGGAGAGATTCTGATATTGCCGAGTTACTATAAACGGCGTTTGCATATTCTCTTCCTTTACTCTTTTAATTCTAGCAATATATTTATTACTGTGCTTGTTTAATTGATTAAGTTCTTAAAACTTGTTTGTTAATTGCAGAAAGTTCTAAACCCAATTCACCCCTCTTGGGTTTGAACATTAGTTTACAATGTTCATTCACTTTATGTTTTTGGTATGATGAAACATGGTTATAAAGATTTTAGGACCAAGTCTATGCTAGTGTTGAAGTTTTGAAGAATTTGATTGATCAAACACCTTTAAAATCTGGTTTTTATTTACTTTTGTATGATTTGTATTAAATTAAGGTTGTTTGAACTTTGTGCGAAGTGATTTAAGATACTTCATTTGTAAATGATGGTTTCTAAGATGCAATACATTCTTGTATGGATTTGATTTTGAATCTAATGAATGAAGAAAAATTGTAACGTAATATTTTTTCCTTAATTTTTAAGTGAAAAAAATACTAAACTGGTAACCTAAACCGATTTGAATGGGTTGGGTTGAGCTGGGATTGGATTGATTCATGGGTTAGAGTAGGGTTAAGATTTTTTCATTCTAATATATTATACAAGATGTATCAAGATCTTAATAGGTTCAAGATCCTAAACCCTGATTCAAGAGAGGGAGAAGAGAATCATAAAGCTTTAGATAGGAAAGATACTGAATTCTTATTGCTTAAACAATGTACATGAGTGTGCAGTTTATTTATATAACTCATATTACAAGAATAGACAGCTAAGCTAACTATTTGTAACCACTTTCTGTTAGAGAACTAACTATTACTAACTTTCTCTTCCGGATTCTCTTACCTGGCCCTTTTCTTCTAGCTCTTTCTAAGGTCTTTAAGTCACCCATACAGTTGAAATAGTCTTAAAGACCTTATAGGAATTATAGGATTTACTGAACTACTATCTAGTGAAGCTTTTAGACCTTATCCTATTACCTTAGAACTGTTGGAGCTAAGCTCTGGCTTCCCTTTCTTGCCTCCATTCTCTAGCTATTGTATCATTGCATAGTCCTTCCAAACTAACTTTGTCCTCAAGGTCAAACTGGGGAAATGCAGTTTTGAAAGTAGTAAGGTTTTCCTAAGAAGTGTCTTCAGGATCAAGGCCTTCCAATTGAACTAGTACTTCTTGAATTATTTTGCCATTTACCAAGGCTTGCCTAGTGTTCAGAATTTCTAAAGGGCTAAGATTGGTTGACTGTTGATGCAGACAGGGAGTGGTAACATCTGCTGAGGTGGATGTCCATGATATTCCTTCAATAGGGAAACATGGAAGACGGGGTGAATTTTATTGGTACTTAGTAAGTCCAGTTTCTAAGCAACAGTCCCAATCTTTTCCAGGATCTTATAAAGACCAAAGAATCTCTCGCTGAGCTTTAGGTTCACCCTTAGAGTTATTGATTGTTGTCTGTAGGGCTATAATTTAAGTAAGGCTCAGCTTCCCACTGTAAAAGACTTGTCAATCCTCTTCTCATCTGCTAGTGACTTCATTCTTCCTTGTGCCTTGAAAATATTGTTTTGTAACTGTTGCAGTAACTAATCTCTCAATTTCAATTCATAGTCCACAACTTCCACTGGTGAGGATCTTGGAATGTACCTCTATAAGACAGGATTTGGTCTACCATACAGGGCTTGATCTGGAGTCATTTGGATGGTGGAATGCTGAGAAGTGTTGTAACACAATTCTACACAAAGTAACCCAAAGAGTAGGTCTGTCTTGAGTGAAAGCTCTTAAGTATTGTTCCAAATATCTATTCAGAAATTATGTTTGACCATCTGTATGTGGATGGTAAGAGGATGAGGGGTGTAAAGTGGTGCCACTGAAATAGAAAAGGTGTTTCCAAAATTGGCTTAAGAACACCTTGTTTCCATCTGAGATCATGGTCTTAGGAAAACCATGATGTTTAATGACCATATCCACAAATAACTTGGCCACACTATGGGTTGTGAAGGTGGAGGGCAGTGCTCCAAAATGACCATATTTTCTCAATCTATCTATTACCACCAAGATGACTGATAGGCTATGGGAAGTGGGGAGACCAGTGATGAAATCAAGGGAAATATCCTCCCAGACTTGCAAAGGAACAAAGAGTGATTGTAGTAGTCCTGCAGGAGAAGTAGTGGAATACTTTATCTATTGGCAAATGAGACAAGTTCGGACAAACTTTTTAATGTCAGCCCTCATGCCGTGCCAAAAGAAGCTAGCTGAGATTCTCAAGAAGGTTTTACGAATGCCTTATACTCTCCAAGTAGGGAGCTATGAAATGAAGTCATAAAAACATTTCTGAGTGAAGACTGGGAGCTTAAAACAAACATGCCATTATATAACAGCAGATTATTCTTTACTGTATAGTGCTGTGACAGTAGGCCCTTTTGGAGTTTTTCATGGAGTGTAAGTAACTCAGGATCAGTAAGATTTGCTCCTTGCAAGTCTTCAAGGATGTCATAGGAAAAGAAAAAGGAGTGGAGTAACAATTCTCTTTCTATATTGTCTCATTCTTCTATTCTAGATAGAGCATCAACAACTTGTTTTCAATGCCAGGCTTGTACACAATAGAATAAGAGTAACCCAAGAGTTCACTCAAATAATGCTATTGTTTTGGAGTTTGGATGACCTGGCTCATTAGATTCTTAAGAGTTATGTGGTCATTGTGGATAATGAATTTTCTTCCCAACAAGTATTACCTCCATTTCTTGACAGCTTGTGTAATAGCATATAACTCCTTGAAATAAGCAGAAGTTGCTGCCATCTTAGGACTTATTTTCTTGCTATAGAAAGCTAATGGGTGCCTTTACTACATCAATACTACTTCTATACCCCAGTTAGAGGCATCAGTCTCTATTATGAATTCAAACTCAAAGTTTTACAAGGTGAGAACAAAGACAGTGGTTAATACTACCTTAAAAGTATCAAGAGACTGCTAAGCCTCCACACTACATTGAAAAGCATCATTCTTAAGTAAATTAGTTAAGGGAGAAGCAATGTGAGCATACCCCTTAACAATTTTTCTGTAATATCCAGAGAGTCCCAGAAAACCTCTCAACTGCTTGACTGTTGTGAGAACTGGCCATGTTTGAATGGCATTGATTTTTTTAGGATTAGGTTGTACTCCACTTTCAGTAACAATATGCCCTAGGTAATTAATAGTTGTCTTAGCAAATCTGCATTTCTTAAGCTTGGCAAACATCTAATTAGATTTCAAACATTGCAAGACTATAAGTAAATGAATCAAGTCGTCAAAAAGTGTGTTGCTATATACTAGGATATCATCAAAAAATACTATCACAAACTTCCTAAGATATTGCTTAAAAATAGGGTTCATTGCTACTTGAAAGGTCTTAGTTAGACCAAAAGGCATTACCAAAAATTCATAGTGACCTTCATGTGTTCTGAAGGCAGTTTTGGTATGTCATCAACATGCATTCTAATCTGATGGTAGCCTGATGAGAAGTCTAATTTTGAAAAGAGCTTGGCACCTTATAACTCATCTAATAGTTCATCAATAGTAGGGATTGGGAATATGCCTTTTACAGTTACAGAATTTAGTGCTCTATAGTCTATGCAAAATCTCCAAGATCTATATTTTTTCTTGACTAAAAGGACAGGAGATGAGAATGGACTGTGGCTTGTTCTAATGACCCCACTTTGTAACATTTCTTGGAACAGTTTTTCAATTTCTTGTTTTTGAAAGTAAAGATATCTATAAGGTTGAACATTGACAAGGGCAATACCTGGAAGCAAATGGATCTGACGATCATAATATCTTGTTGATGGCAGTTGAGTTGGTTCTTCAAAAACTTCCTTGTATTAAGCTAGTAATACTGTAATCTCCTGTGGGATATCTTCTGCTTCTAGACTATAGGGACATCTTGGATATAAAAACAGGATGCAATGTTTTCTGTTGCAACTAACTTCTGTAAGACTTTTAGACTTATATGTTGAGGATCTCCATGGAATTCTCCTAGCAAATGAATATTGGCACGTTTCCATTTGAAATCCATGGTTAACTTTTTGTAATCAGTTAACACTGGACCCAGAAACTCTAACCATTGTATTCCCATCACTACATCAGAACCCTCAATTGGTAAGACAAACAGATTCAAGGAGAAAATATGATGTTGTAAGTAAAGTGAGACACCTTCACATTTCGTGGTACACTGCAATTTCTCTCCATTACCAATTCTAACTTGAAATGGTTTGTAGGGCAAGATAGTTCATCCCGATCTTATTGCTACTGGATATTGGACAAAGTTATAAGTGCTCCCACTATCAATCAACACACTCACTATATGGTTTCCCCTTTTACTAGTTATCCTTATGGTTCTAGGATTCACTTGGCCAACCAATGCTTGAAGGTGTTAGGCTATGTGTGGAGCTTGGTGGCTTTTTTTTGTCCAATTTGGTGTTTTCAGCACTGTTTGGTATCTGTTTTATTTTAACCCGGAAATATAAGGGTTTCATCTTATTCTTTTGTGTAAGGGAGTGAGCCGTCTTTTTTTTATGAATACTGTGACGGGTGTCTAGGGGTAAGACCTCCTTGTATTGTTCTTCAAGACATAGTGAAATCGCTGCAACTCCGTGGACGTAACCTGAGTTTGGGTGAACCACGTAAATCTGTGTGCTGTGTATTTATCTTTGATTTATTTCTATTTTCTTCTCTACATTCGCATCTCAAGATCCATAGGGATAGAATAGTTTAACCCTAGCAACTGGTATCAGAGCTATCAATTTTTGAGTGGGAGCGATGGCTGGAGAAGAAGGAAAGACGACAGGAATCGAGAAATTCGATGGCACAGATTTTGGGTATTGGAGGATGCAAATCGAGGATTATCTCTATGGGAAGAAATTACATTTGCCTCTATTAGGGGCAAAGCCAGACAGTATGAAAGAAGACGAATGAAATCTTCCTGATAGACAGGTACTGGGAGTTATTCGATTAACTCTATCAAGATCAGTTGCGCACAATCTTATGAAGGAGAAGACCACCAAGGATATGATGGCGGCTTTGTCCAGTATGTATGAAAAACTATCAGCTAACAACAAAGTGCATCTGATGAAAAAGTTGTTCAATTTGAAGATAGCAGAAAGTACCTCTGTTGCGCAGCATCTGAATGAGTTCAATACAATTGTTAATCAATTGTCCTCTGTTGAGATTGATTTTAATGATGAGATCTGTGCTTTAATTGTTTTGGCTTCTTTGCCAAACAGTTGGGAAGCCATGAGAATGGTGGTGAGTAATTCTGCAGGGAAGAATAAACTCAAATATGAAGATATTCAGGATTTGATTTTAAGCGAGGAGGTTCGCAGGAGAGGTGCGAGTGAAACCTCGGGTTTTGGTTCTGCTTTAAATCTTGAGACAAGAGGTAGAGCACAGGATAGAAATTCCAATCAGAGTAGATCAAAATCCAGAAAAGGAGGTAGGAGTAAATTCAGATCTGGACGACAACTGGAATGCTGGAATTATGGCAAGACTGGCCATTTTAAGAAAAATTGTAGAGAACTGTAGAAGAAAAAGAATGAGAACGATGCTGCAATGCTGTGATAGAAGAACTACAGGATGCCCTATTACTTTCTGTTGACAATCCCATTAACTTTTAGGTTTTGGAGTCAGGAGCTTCTTTCCATGCCACTGTACACCGAGAAATCATGGAGCACTATGTGACAGGTGATTTTGGGAAGGTATATTTGGCTGATGGAGAAGCCTTGGATATTGTGGGTATGGGAAACGTTCGCATTAAATTGCCGAATGGGTCTATGTGGTTGATACAGAAAGTGCGACATGTTCCAAAATTGATGAGGAACTTAATCTCTGTTAGACAGCTTGATGCTAAAGGTCACACGGTGACATTTGGTGCTGGTACTTGGAAGATTACAAAGGGAGCCATGGTAGTGGCTCGTGGAACAAAAATGGGTACTCTATACATGACCTCAAGTGTGAGAGATACTATTGTAGTGGTTGATGCAAAAGTTGATACAAACCTATGGCACCGCAGGCTTGGTCACATGAGCGAAAAAGGAATGAAAGTGATGTTGTCTAAAGAGAAACTGCCAAAGTTGAAATCTCTTGACTTTGATTTGTGTGAGAGCTGCATTCTTAGGAAACAGAGAAATATTAGTTTCTTAAAAGGAGGCAGAACTCCAAAGTCTGAAAAATTGGAGTTGGTACACACAGATTTGTGGGGAGCTTCCCCGGTTGCGTCTCTTGGAGGTTCGCGGTATTATATCACATTTATTGATGACTCAAGCAGGAAGGTATGGGTTTATTTTCTGAAAAATAAATCTGAGGTATTTGAGACCTTTAAGAAATGGAAGACCATGGTTGAGACTGAAACAGGTTTGAAGGTAAAATGTTTGAGGTCTGATAATGGTGGAGAGTACATAGATGGGGGATTTAGAGAATTTTCTGCTGCTAATGGGAATAGGATGGAGAAGACTATTGTCGGGACACCACAACGGAATGGCGTGGCTAAGCGCATGAACAGGACCCTCAATGAGCGTGCTAGAAGTATGAGGTTGCATGCTGGGTTGCCGGAAACTTTTAGGGCCGATGCAGTTAGCACAGCAGCTCACTTGATAAATCGATGACCGTCAGTTCCTTTGGATTGCAAGATACCTGAAGAGGTATGGAGTGGAAAGGAGGTAAACCTTTCTTACTTAAATTTTTTTGGCTGTTTATCTTATGTTCATATTAACTCTGATGCTCGCAGTAAACTAGATGCTAAATCAAGAAAATGTTTCTTTATTGGCTATGGTGATGAAGCTTTTGGTTATTAGTTTTGGGATAATCAAAATCGAAAAATTATCAGGAGTAGAAATGTGATTTTCAATGAACAGGTTATGTACAAAGATAGGTCAAGTGCATAATCTGTTGTTACAGGACCAGAACCAAAGAAGTATGAGTTTGTTGACTTGGATGAATTTTCTGAGAGCATGGTGCAAAGTAGGAGTCAAGAAAATGATGAGAATACAGACCCATAGGTAGAACAGTGTACGCCCATAAGTGCTGTCCGAAGGTCTTCTAAGAACATTAGACCTCCACAGCAGTTCTCACCATTCTTGTTCTATATTTTTTTGACTGACAGTTGTGAGCCAGAATGTTATGATGAAGCTTTGTAGGTTAAAAATTCTAGCAAGTGGGAGTTGGCCATGAAGGATGAGATGGACTCACTGATGACGAAACAGACATAGGAACTAACTGAATTGCCAGAAGGGAAGAAAGCTTTACACAACAAATGGGTGTACAGATTAAAAGAAGAGCATGATGGTAGCAAGCGCTACAAGGCCACATTGGTTATAAAAAGGTTTCAACAGAAAAATGGTGTTGATTACACAAATATTTTCTCTCCAGTTGTGAAGCTAACAACAATCAGGCTGGTACTGGGAATTGTGGCTGCAGAGAACCTACATCTTGAGCTGTTAGATATGAAGACAGCATTCCTTCATGGTGATTTGGAGGAGGATATTTATATGCATCAGCCACAAGGATTTGCAGTGTAGGGAAAGGAAAATCAGGTTTGCAAACTGAGAAAGAGTTTGTATGGGTTGAAACAAGCTCTAAGACAATGGTACAAGAAGTTTGACAACTTCATGTGTAGCACCGGGTTCACAAGGTGCCATGCAGACCATTGTTGCTATGTTAAGAGTTTTGACAACTCTTATATCCTATTACTGTTGTATGTGGATGATATGCTCGTTGCAGGGTCTAACATTGAGGAGATTAATAATCTCAAGAGGCAGTTGTCAAAACAGTTTGCAATGAAGGATTTGGGTGCTGCAAAACAAATCCTTGGTATGAGAATCATCAGAGATAGAGTCAGTGGGACTTTGAAACTTTCATAGACAGAGTATGTGAAGAAGGTTCTCAGTCGATTTAGCATGGATAGTGCTAAACCAGTGAGCACACCTTTGGCTAGTCATTTTAGACTATCTAAGGATCAGTCACCAAAGACAGAGCGGGAGCAGGACTACATGAGTAGGGTTCCCTATGCCTCAGCTATTGGAAGTCTTATGTACGCCATGGTCTGCACAAGACCGGACATTGCACATACAGTGGGAGTAGTGAGTAGGTACATGAGTAATCCGGGAAAACAACATTGGGAGGCAGTCAAACGGATCCTGAGGTATTTGAAAGGAACTTCATATACATCTTTGTGCTTCACAAGGGCAGGTTTAAAACTGCAAGGTTTTGTGGAAGCGGATTTAGCTAGTGATGTTGATAGCAGGAAGAGTACTACAGGGATTGTGTACACTCTGGGTGGTACAGCTGTAAGTTGGGCTTCTAAGTTGCAGAAGATTGTTGCTCTCTCTACTACAGAAGCTGAGTATGTAGTCATAACTGAAGCTGGGAAGGAAATGGTTTGGTTATAGGGTCTCTTGGATGAGCTGGGTAAGAAGAACGAGAAGGGTACTCTACACGGTGATAGTCAGAGTGCTATTTTTCTTGCTAAGAATCCGACGTTTCATTCCAGGACGAAGCATATACAGTTGAGATATCACTTTATTCGCTCTCTTCTCGACAGTGAACAGTTGGTACTGGAGAAGATTCGTGGAACTGAGAATCCAGCAGATATGTCACTATTAAGAAATTGAAGCTGTGCTCAGCTTCAGTTGTTCTTCAAGCTTGAGGACAGGTGAATGAGTTGCGGCGATGGTTGCTTTGTTTGAAGGCATGTGGTGCTTGGTGTTGGTGATTGGACCAATCTCCAAGTGGGAGATTGTTAGGCTATGTGTGGAGCCTGGTGGTTTTTTTGTCTAATCTGGTGTTTTCAGCATTGTTTGATATCTGTTTTATTTTAACTCGGAAATATAAGGGTTTCATCTTATTCTTTTGTGTAAGGGAGTGAGCCGTCTTTTTTTTGTGAATACTGTGAGGGGTGTCTAGGGGTGAGACCTCCTTGTATTGTTCTTCAGGACATTGTGAAATCACTGCAACTCCGTGGACGTAACCCGAGTTTGGGTGAACCACCTAAATCTGTGTGTTGTGTGTTTGTCTTTGATTTATTTCTATTTTCTTCTCTATATTCGCATCTCAAGATCCGTAGGGATATGATAGTTCAACCTTAACAGAAGGCTGATCTCAGGCATAAGAGTTTCCTCTTCAGACCAGAGAACTTCCTCCTCCATTTCTGGTTCCATCATATCTTCCTTGGTTTCTTCTGCTAGCATTAGGAAAAAATTTCCTTTATAGTTACGTCCTGGAACAAATCTTTCATCACAATTATAGCATAACCCCTTGTCTCTCCTTATCTTTAGTTCAGCAGCTGAAAGTTTCTTGATAGGTAATTGATGGGATGGTGAAGCAAGTGGTTGTTTTAGAGGTGTAGAATTTGGTGTAGGCAACAAACCAGTAGTTATGGTAGGTTTTTGCCATTGAGGCCTCCATGTCTTCTTGAACTCTATATAATTTTCTTCATGTAGTTCAGTCAAAGACATGGTTTGAATAACAGAATGAGGTTGAGCTACTAATAACTTTCATCTTAACTTAGGTTTCAGACCAGAAATGAAAAAACTAATCAAGAATGATTTAGGAAGGCCAGTTACCTTATTGGACAAGAATTCAAATCTTTCTTGATAGTATGCAACAGTGCTTGTTTGTTGTATCTTGGCAAGTGGTCCTTTGTAATCTTCATAGGTTGTGGGTCCAAACCTTTCTTTGATGTTAGCAAGAAAGTTCTACCAATTGTGGATGTAGCTATTAGAAGTTGCCCATTGACACCATGCATTAGCAGGGCCATCCATGTGAAAGGATGAAATGAGAAGTCTTTGATCATTAGAAGTACCATGGTAGTTAAAGAAATGGTCTGCTTTGAATCCCCAACCCACAGGATCTGTGCCATCAAATCTTGGAATATCTAGATTCATGATCCTAGGCCCTTGAGGTTTTTGTGTGTATGTCCTCCCTTGCAGGTCCATGGTTTTTTCTAGTGGTTGTTGTCTCTCTTGCGTTCTACTCTGAAACCTCTTCTCAAAAGTTTGGAGATAAGTCTATAACTGAACCATGATGGATTCCATATCTGTAAGTTTTGCTTTTGTACTCTCTGCAGTCTTTTTGACAGAACTGGTCTCCAATGAGAGAGCAGTTTACAGTTGCGGCATAGATTTAATTTGCTCTTCAATCTTTGCAAAACGAGTACCTTCAACCATTGTGTAATCGTGAAAATGAATTTTGAGAAGTTCTTGTAAAAAGATTATTGGTGAGAGAGATGAAATGGGAAAGGGTATTGAGAAAGGAGATCAATGGAAGCATCAATTGATACAAGATGTATCAAGATCTTGATAGGTTCAAGATTCTAAACTAGGATTCAAGAGAGGGAGAAGAGAAAAAGAAAGCTTTAGAGAGGAAATATATTGAATCCTTATTGCTTGAATGATGTACATGAGTGTGCAGTTTATTTATACAACTCAGATTACAAGAATGGATAGCTAAGTTAACTATTTGTAACTACTTTCTCTTAGAAAACAAACCGTCTTGCTAACTAAATTACTCTTCCGGATTCTCTTGTTTTGCCCTTGTCTTCTAGCTCTTTCTAAGGTCTTTAAGTCACCCATCTGAGACCCTCCAGGAATTACAGGATTTACTGAAGTGCTTGCTGGTGCAGCATCGAGACCTGATCCTGTTACCTTAGAACTGTTGGAGCTAAGCTTGTTGGCTTCCCTTTCTTGACTACCTTCTCTAGCTGCTGTATTATATAATTAGATTGGGTTGGTTTTAGGTCAATTCGATCCAGCCCAACCCATGCTCACCCCTCCTCATTTTCTTACAAAAGTTCTTCTAACATTTTACAGTTCCTAGCAGACCACAGTAACAAGTGCAATAACTAGATTCATAACCTGTTTACTATGAACTGTAAAAAATGGTAGATGAACTTCTACACGAAGTGAATATGTAAAGTGCTTCGATTTTCTAGGGAAATGAAAACCCAATAAAAGTTTTCGTTTGTCCATAAGAAAGTGAGGAATGAAAATCCATATAGGAGTATTTGATTGTCACGTATTAGAGAATTTCTTAGATAGAATAAGATTACTGTCACTCGCATATCAATATACAGCATGTGAATAAGTGAGGTCAATCCGATTAGTGATCATATTCATTTGTTATTATTATAATTTATAATCATATGATTTAATGTACAACACGTGAATAAGTGGAGTCAATCTGATCAGTAATCACATTCATTTGTTATTATTATAATTTATAACCGTATGGTTTAACTGATCAAATTAGCTATTGTAATAAAATTTAACCTCGCTTATTCACGAGTCGTGCTGACATTTAAAGCTGCCATGTCTCATAAGCGTGTTTCTCATAGCTGGACTGACTATGATTGCTTGAGAATAAATTACCAGCTGTAAAGAAAAGAGAGGGGGCCTTCCTAATTTCCACTACCTACCTTAATAAATGGGAACAGTTGGACAGGGGGATGCATATTGAAACGAAGGAACCATGCCTTCCTGTTATAAACATAAAAAAAATGGCCTTCCTTGTTTTTTGCCTATAAATTTAATGGAAAATGCTTCTTTGTCATGTGTTTTAATCAAACTATACTAAATTCTAACAGTTAACAAGGAGAAGAAAAAAAATGCAAGCACCTGCGCAACAAGAGATGTCTTATTATGATCATGTTAAGAAACACCATGAGGAGAAAGGCTGCCTCTATGCTAGGTCTGTCAATCTTTACTTCTTATGTCGTTTTTTTCTTCTAGTATCAAAATTTCTTTTGTCTGCTTAATTTTCAAAGCTTGAAATTTTATTGATTAAACGATTTCATTTTGTATTTTGTCTTGTCCCTTTGCTCCTCTTATTATATATGGACTTGTTTAATGCAGTTTGTTTGCACTGTGCTGCTGCTGTTGCGGCTATGATACTTGTCGGTGCTGCCGTTGCTGTGCCTAGATTACCTGATTGAAAACTGAATGTGGTTTCAGTGGAAAAAAGAATAAATTTATGCTTTGTTATTCTCTTTGTAAATTGATAATTTAGAAAGGAAATTAGATGAGCAAATAAATCTCAAATCTGAAATTTGTTCATTGTTACTATGGTGTTTCAACTTCGGTTTCCCTCTCCCAGGGAGTGTGTTTAACTCTTTGTCAATTGATCAAGAAACAAATAGAAACAGCAAAAGATAATATGGCTTTTCCATTTTACTAGTTACTCAAAATTCATAGTTGCTTTCAAAAATCAAGCTTTAATTCTGCGCAAACTAAAACCCTAAAAGAGTTATTGTGAATCAACTATGATCTAGTGATGATTAGAAAAGAAAAAAAAATTCTCTTGATGGAAAGGTATGCTCAATGTCTCTATAACTAATCAGCATTTGCCCTCATTTCTTTCACTATTTAAATCACCAATAGGAAACAGAGGGAGCTGAATGGAAATCTCCAAGAAAACAAAATTGGATTTCACAGCAATCCTCAATCCAAAACTGTAATCTAGTTAGCCAGGATGGGATTCCATTCTTCATCAATCTTTACCATGAGGAGATGCTCCGGATCTGACCCATTTGGTCCTTCGCAGTAAAGGGTCGGATGATAAGCCTTGTATGCGGGCAGGTAACGCGAAACAAAATCTTTCACCTGCCAAAAAACCAAGGCAAAAATGTTTTTATCTCAGAAATTATAACCTGCTACACTAGGTGATTTTCAAAAAAGGCAACATGTTTCCAAAATTTGGAGTACAAATGTATATAGATAACATACATCTTAATCAGACATCCCAGGTTTCCCTACCTCCCTCATGGCAATCTCAGCATGCCAGAAAAACTCGGTTGTACTAAATAAGCAAGTAGTTTATGACAATTAAGAATGATTATGAAGTAAGGTAACAATTGGTTGCCAAAGAATGTTGGTATAAGAGCTGACCTGTAATCGCCATTGGTATACGTATTTTGGATCCTTAATCTTGATAACAGTCCATGCCTTTACGAACTTGTCCCATGCATCATAATAACCTTCAAGATTTCCATTTACCTTCTTCAACTGAAAAATCAAACATCAAGTTGAGCTACAATGAAATAATGAATCTGCATCAATAATATCAATATTTGTGATAAGTGCTTAAATATTCATATTTAAGTCTCTTAATTTACATTTGTTAAGTTCTCAGTTGTGTTATTTCATGCTACTTTATTCCTTTTCTGTGTTTTCATAGTTTACTAAAGAAAAGGGAGCATTGTCTGGTTTGGAGAATAAAAACTGGAAGAACTGGAAACTGCACATAGTGCGATCGAGCGCACCAGCACTCGTGCATACAAGAAGAAGGCTCGAGTGCAACCTGCGATCGAGCGCACCAGTATGTAATCGAGCGCACACGAGTAGTAAAACGGCAGAACCTGTTTTGGAAAGTTTTTGGAGGGTTTTGTTTTACGAGTTAGGGCTTCCAGTTGTCCTTAAACCTTATAAATAGGCTTGTAAAACACATAAACCATATCTTCTTTTTAGTTTTAGTTTTTGTTGTTAGAGGATTCGAAGAGAGATTTTGGAGACAAACTGACAACTCTTCTCCATAGTATTTTCGGGTTTCTTCTTCCCTTTATTTTATTTTATGAAGATGCTTAGTATCAAAACCATGTGTAACTAATTTACTAGTAAGGGTTTGATTGAAGCCCTGATTATGTTTACTCAATAATTCAGTATTGGCACCTTTGCGATAGTTATATTATAATGCTTAACTTTATTAATGCATGTTTTCTTGAATTCCTCATATGTCACACCTGATCAACATATGCATGTGGTATGGACTAGTTAGTTAAATCAATTTGGATGACCAAGTCCTGGGTTTAACAGTAGTAACAAAAGAAATCCACGTCGGATTCTTGGGTTAATCAACATGGAAAACCGGAAGTATATACGATGCCCTAGGTCTCATGTGTTTGTCGATTTCCATAGATATTATGCTTTCTTAGAGAACAATTTAGTATACACCATGCTAAATCTTTTAAGAAAGAAAAGAGTTAGAGTATACAACATGCCTAATTCATTGCTTAGGGAAATCAATAGCTTAAGGAGTATACACCATGCTCTTAGGTTGACAAACATTAGGTATTCATGACTTGATTAAAGCATTTGCATATTGTTTTGTTGTGGTAGCATGATTAGTGGTGGATATCAAGTCCCTACGCTTTTATCATTATCGATTCAAACTCAATATTTATTTCTCTCGTTATATATGGCGAATTTAATTTTAAATCGAACTTTATCAATCCCTGTGGAGATGATCTCTTATTTTGCACACTATACTACTAAGTTGACCTTGTGCACTTGCAAGTAAACCCGTTCAATTATTTTCTTATTAATTTAGGTAGATTATTACACAACAAGTTTTTGGCGTCGTTGCCGGGGATTGCATTAAATTTCTGTTTAGAATTAATTTTCGTTCAGTTTTATTTTTCTATTCTATTTTATTTTATTTCGTCAAATATCTGAGTTATTTCTTCTTTTTGTTTTTTTTTTTTTCTGTTTCAGGTGTGCAGCAGAATAATCTCTGGCACTGCGATTGAGTGTAGTACTTGGTGCGATCGAGTGCCCTCGGGGCAGAGACTACCTGAACAACAGTACTGAAACTGCTACACTAAAGCGTTTCAGCTAATTCATGCAAGGGCTTCGATCCAGGAATCCAACCTTCTTTCCACTCGATACAGAGCTTGAGCGGACCATTCGACAAAAGCTTAGAGACAACGTTGAAGAGGTAGAAGAAGAATTCGAGGGAGAAGCGCTAATAGCGGAACAGCTTGACAACCAACCGCCAGGGCGAAGACCCATGAAGCAATCCTTCATTCCACGGAACCTCGACCAGCCCTCATGCATTGCTTATTAACCTGAAGCATAAGGAAATTATTACATATCCCCGCAGATACTCAGTGCTTTGACACATTTCAGGGGTACACCTGCTGAGGACACACATTTGCATCTTCGGGAATTCTTTGATCTCTGCAAGTTCTAGCATATCCGGGGCCTAGATCAAGAGGGAATCAAGTTAATTCTTTTCTTTTTTTCATTAAAAGATAATGCTAAGTTGTGGTATAATTCATTGCCTGCAGTATCCATCCATACATGGGAAGAACTATCTAGTAAGTTCCTAAGGAAGTTTTTTCCAGCATAAAAGACAAGACAGATAAGGAAGGAGATTCAATCTTTCCAACAGAAGGATGAAGACCTTTACTTTGAAGCAAGGGGACACTTCAATGAGTTGCTACTCAAATGCCCACGTCACAATCTACCTCAAGATGAACTGGTACAAGCTTTCTATAAAGGTTTGAGTGACATTAATAAAAGTATTGTGGATTCATGTTGTGGAGGTATGTTGATGGAAAAGAGTAGTGAAGAAGCCATGGAGCTGTTTGAGACATTAAGTGAGCACACCCAACAATTCTCCTCTAGAGGTAGACAATGAGTTAAGAGCAAAGATATGTATGAGGTGACTTTAAATGGTGGATCCTCTAATTAGATAGTTGTTAAGGAGAAGAAGCTAGATTTGCTTATTAAAGCCATGATTGCTCATAACATCTCACCTAGTCCACAAGCTACATAACTCCAGGTATGTGCTATATGTTCTCATGTTGATCACACTACTGAAACTTGTCATTTATATTCATCTGCAGATCCAGAGCAAGCAAACAATGTGGGACCAAACAATTATCCACTCAAGAACAATCCATATGCAAATACCTACAATCCTGGATGGTGAAACCACCCTAACTTCTCATGGACTAACAATCAGAATGCCTTGAACCTTCAAGGGCAGCAAAGGAATTCCCAACCAGCAGCCCAATCAGTTTCAGAATCAAAGAAAAGTGACCTAGAGAGTCTTGTAATGCAATTGGCAACTCAACAACAACAACTGATGGCTTTGCAAGATCAGTTTATGGCAGAAACAAGACAATTTCGGACTGAGCAAAGACAAACAAATGCATAGCATGAGCAAGCTATTCAAATACTAGAAGTCCAAGTGGGGCAATTGGCTAAGGAGCTAAATGGAAGAAAGTAGGGTGAACTTCCAGCCCAAACAATACCTAATCCAAGAGGACATCAGCAACTGAAGGCCGTTACAACTCTCAGATATGGTAAGATCATAGGAGCTGATGAGCCTGCACAAGCATCACCAGATAAAGCATCCACATCCAAGGTAAGTGAAAATGGAGAAAGTGAATGCACCACCCTTCCCTCAAAGGTTAGTAAAGCCAAAGAAAGAAAATAAATTGCTTGATGTTTTTGCAACCTTGAGAAAAGTTGAGATTAATATTCCTTTATTAGATACAATTCAACAAATTCCTGCATATGCTAAATTTTTGAAAGATTGTTGCACTAATAAAAGGAAGTTTTAGGAGCATGAAACAGTGGCTTTAATTGAAGAGGTGAGTACGGTATTGTTAAGGAAACTTCCACCAAAGCTAAAAGACCCAGGTAGTTTTACCATTCCTTGCAGGATGGGTAACCAGCTTTTTGAGCGGGCATTACTTGATCTAGGGGCGGGTGTCAATTTGCTGCCATACACTGTATTCGAGACACTAAGTTTGGGGGAGCTTCAACCAGCTTCTGTCATTAAAAGACCAAGAAGTATTCTTGAGGATGTCTTGGTAAAGGTAGGTGAATTTATTTTACCTGCCGATTTTATTGTATTAGATATGGAAGAATCTCCTATGCCATTGCCCTTGCCCATCATCATAGGAAGACCCTTTATGAGAACTGTCGATACAAAAATTTGTGTGAAAAAGGGTATTGTAAGTATGAAGGTAAATGGTGAGAAGATTGAATTCAAAATATTTGACGCATTAAAATTACCCCAAGATGATATGGAATGTTTTAATGTATGCATGATGCAAGGTGTTGTTGAGCAAGCTTTTCAGGTCTATCACATTGATCCATTGGAGACCACCCTCACCCATATTTTCACAAGATTGAATATTGAGCCAGAATCTGAAGATGTTACTGATGACATCATTGAAGTTGTGCACCTCCTTGAGGCCTTTCCAAAGCATCCAAGTGAAACTTAGCGTCTGGCTGAAGACGTAAAACTTAGTGCTCACGGGAGGCACCCTACAGCATATCCTTTTGTTTTTATTGTTTTTCATATTTCTTGCACTGTTTATTTTTAGTATTTTTTGTTTTCCAGTATTACTTTAGCATTTCTTTTTCAGGGACAATGTGTGCATCAATTCAAGTTTGGGGGTGTGTTATGAGCCATGCCAGCCCAGCCAGTTCTCCATCTCCCAGGTCAGCTCTTTCCATTTTATTCACACATTGGGGACAATGTGTAATTTAAGTTTTGGGGTATGGGAGACACATTCACACACACTTTGTCTCAGTTTTTTTTTTATATTTTATTAGTGCTTAAAAGAGAAGATAAATGCATGTCATGTTGTTTTGAATTTTGGTTGTTCTAAACAAATACAATGATATGATTTCATTAGAAAGCTTAAAATCTTCAACACATTATCTGATAATAGAGTTTTAAAGTTAGTTACTTACTTTAGACATTTAAGAATTCACATGTTTGATCTATTCTGACACGAGCACATTAGCACATAATTGTGTAAGGTATGACATATAATTTTAATGTGTATTTTTCCATGGCTTAACTGAAACTGAATGACTTGTTGGATGAACACTATGGCATAGAAATGTAGGAAAAAAAATTTGCACAAAAAGAGAAAAATGCTGATGATGATCATTAATAAACTTTTCACTGAGTAACTGGACCTCTTGCCTCAGTAAGCAGTGAGTGTTCAAGTCAAAATGTGAGAATTTTGCTCATAATGATCATTAATAAACTTTCTGCTGAGTAACTGAACCTCTTGCCTCAGTAAGCAGTGAGTGTTCACGTCAAAAGGTGAGAATTTTGCTTGGTAGCAATAGGGCCAGTTTAGTTTCGTAACCTTTATTACTCGAGTTAGTAAGTCCTTAGGGGAATCTTTACACCTAATGCCCTAAAACCACCTGGTTTGGGAGTCATTGACTCAACACTCGCTACATGGGTCAATTAGAAAGCTTAAGGGAACTAAACATGGCAAAGTCTCATAATAAAAGAAAGAAGGAAATAAAACTATACCATTATTGATCATTCTAATGAGAAATTCGGTGAATCTTAAGACAATGAGACATTACACATTGGAGTTATTTGGAAGCCTTATTTTTATGTGCTAGTTCACTTTAACACTAATTCGGACTTGTGATACCTTAGCCAGCCTCTTGTAAGTAATTAGATTTTAAAACTCTTACTCATTCCGAAGATGAGTTTGTATTTTAAGCTTGCTCATGAACGAATATCATGGTTTTGTGTGCGACTTAAATTTTTGGATACTATGAATGATGGATTTATCTTTGTGTTCTTTATTTTTCAATTAGTTTTTAGTTTCATATTGCTAAGGGACTAGCAATATGTACGTTTGGGGGTGTGATAAGTGCTTAAATATTCATATTTAAGTCCCTTAATTTATATTTGTTAAGTTCTTAGTTGTGTTATTTCATGCTATTTTATTCCTTTTCTGTGTTTTCCTAGGTTACTAAAGAAAATGGA
This sequence comes from Bretschneidera sinensis, assembly GCA_023935145.1. NCBI lineage: Eukaryota > Viridiplantae > Streptophyta > Magnoliopsida > Brassicales > Akaniaceae > Bretschneidera > Bretschneidera sinensis. Next base: position 56,551,351 of record CM043702.1, on the reverse strand, counting down.
GCATTGTCTGGTTTGGAGAATAAAAACTGGAAGAACTGAAAACTGCACATAGTGTGATCGAGCATAGAAGTGTGCAATAGAGCGCACCTGCACTCGTGCGTACAAGAAGAAGGCTCGAGCGCAACCTGCGATCCGGCGCACCAATATGTGATCGAGCGCACACGAGCAGTAAAATGGCAGAACCTTTTTTGGAAAGTTTTTGAAGGGTTTTGTTTTACGAGTTAGGGTTTCCAATTGTCCTTAAACCTTATAAATAGGCTTGTAAAACACAGAAACCGAATCTTCTTTTTAGTTTTAGTTTTTGTTGTTAGAGGATTCGAAGAGAGATTTTGGAGACGAACTAACGACTCTTCTCCATAGTATTTTCTGGTTTCTTCTTCCCTTTATTTTATTTTATGAAGATGCTTAGCATCAAAACCATGTGTAACTAATTTACTATTAAGGGCTTGATTGAAGCCCTGATTATGTTTACTCAATAATTCAGTATTGGCGTCTTTGCGATAGTTATATTATGATGCTTAACTTGATTAATGCTTGTTTTCTTGAATTCCTCATATGTGTTTGCCTGATCAACATATGAATGTGGTATGGACTAGTTAGTTAAATCAATTTGGATGACCGAGTCCTAGGTTTAACAGTAGTAACAAAAGAAATCCACGTCAGGTTCTTGAGTTAATCAACATGGAAAACTGAGAGTATATACCATGCCCTAGGTCTTGTGTGTTTGTCGATTTCCACAGATATTATGCTTTCTTAAAGAACAATTTAGTATACACCATGCTAAATCCTTTTATTAAAGAAAAGAGTTAGAGAATACACCATGCCTAATTCGTTGCTTAGGGAAATCAATAGCTTAAGGAGTATACACTATGCCCTTAGGTTGACAAACATTAAGTATTTATAACGTGATTAAAGCATTGGCATATTGTTTTGTTGTGGTAGCACGATTAGTAGTGGATATCAAGTTCCTACACTTTTATCATTATCGATTCAAACTAAATATTTATTTCTCTCGTTATATATTTTAGTATTTTCTACTTCACTTTTGTGTTTTCCGTGGTTTTTATAGGTTTTTGGAGAAAATATAGCATTTTGGAGCAATAAGGAAGAAAACAGAAGATCTGGAACCTAATATGTGCGATCGAGCGTACAAGAACTCGTGCGCACACGAAGAAACGCTCGAGCGCAACCTTGCGCTCGAACGCACACATACGACAGTAAACAGTAAAACAGCAGCACCTGTTTTGGAAATTATAGTTCGGGTTCTGTTTTGGAAATTAGGGTTCCAGGGTGCCTTTAGAACTCTATAAATAGACCTATAAAACACAGAAAAAAGGGTTTCCTTTTCGTTTTTAGTTTTAGGTCGAGAGGCTGGAGGCTAGAGGGGATTCTACAGAAGAATTGACGACTCTTCAATGGAGCTCTCTTGGGTTTCTTCTTTCCTTTATTTTATTATGTGTAACTAAACTTATAGTATGGCTTGATTGAAGCTCTAATTATGTTTACTCAATAATTCAGTATTGGCGCCTTTGCGATATTTATGTTGTGATTCTTAACTTGATTAATTTTGTGTTTATTTAAATTCTTCATATGTGTTTGCTTATCAACATATGCATGTGGCATGAATTAGTTAGTTGAATCAATTTGGATGATCGAGTCCTAAGTTTAACATTAGTAACAAAAGATATCCACGCCGGATTCTTGGGATTAATCAACATGGGAAACTGGGTGCGGACCAAGTCCTAGGTCCCGTGTGGTTGTTGATTTCCACAGATCCTATGCTCTCTTAAAGAACAACTCAGTATACACCATGCTGAATCCCTAAAGAAAGAAAAGAATTAGAGTATACACCATGCCTAACTCATTGCTTAGGGAGATCAATAGCCTAAGAAGTGGACCAAGCCCTTAGGTTGACAAACATTAGGTATACATGGCATGATTAAAGCATTGGCATACTGTTGTATTGTGGTAGCATGATTAGTGGTAGAAATCAAGTCCCTACGTTTTTATTATTATTATTCCAAACTCAATATTTATTTTTATCTTTTTATATTGTGAAACTAATTCGAAATCGAAATTCACCAATCCCTGTGGAGATGATCTCGCATTTGCTCACTATGCTACTGTTGACCTTGTGCACTTGCAAGTAAAATAAGTTCGATTATTTGCTTAATAATTTATGTAGATAAACGCACAACAAGTTTTTTGGCGCCGTTGTCGGGGATTGCACTAAATTTCTGTTTAGAATTCTTTTCGTTAATTTTATTATTTTGTTTTGTTTTATTATTTTATTCTGCTTCATCCAATATTTAATTTATTTCTTCTTATGTTTTCTATTTTTCCTTTTTTGTTCTAATTTTTTTTTCTTTCTGTTTTTCTGTTTCAGGTGTGCATCAGTGCTGTTTCTGGATGCATTGCGATCGAGTGCAAGCTAAGGTGCAATCGAGCGTAGACATGCGATCGAACGCTATTCTTGGTGTGCTCGAGCGCAAAACGTCCAGAAATTACCCAAACTGCAGTACTGAAGCTGCTACACTGAAGTGTTTGAGCTGATTCATGCAAGGTCTTTGATCCAGGTATCAAAACATCTTTCTAATCGATACTGGACTTGAGCGGACCATTTGACAGAGACCTACAAACAATATTGGGGAGGAAGAAGAAGAAATCAATGGAGAACCAATGGTGGATCAGTTTAACAATCAACCGCCACCAGAGCATAGACCTATGAAGCAATCTTTCATCCCATGGAACTTCAACCAGCCATCATGCATTGCTTATCAACCTGAGGCGGAAGACAATTATTACATATCTCCACATATACTCAGTGCATTGACTCACTTTAGGGGAACACCTGCTGAAGATCCACACTTGCACCTTCAGAAATTCTTCAATCTCTGCAAGTCCCAGCATATCTGGGGCCTAGATCAAGAGGGAATCAGGTTAATTCTTTTCCTTTTTACATTAAAGGATAATGCAAAGTTGTGGTATAATTCTTTGCCTACAGTTTCTATCCATACTTGGGAAGAGCTATCCAGTAAATTCCTAAGGAACTTTTTTCCAGCCCAAAAGAAAAGACAAATGAGGAAAGAGATTCAATTTTTCCAACAAAATGATTGAGACCTGTTCTTTGAGGCATGGGGACATTTCAATGAGCTGCTACTCAAGTGCTCACATCATAATCTACCTCAAGATGTGCTGGTACAAGCCTTTTATGAAGGTCTGGGTGACCTAAATCAAGGTATTATAGATTTGGGTTGTGGAGGTGTGCTGATAAAAAAGAGCAGTGAAGAAGCCATAGAGCTTTTTGAGACCTTGTGTGAGCACACCCATCAATTCTCATCCAGATTTAGACAAGGGATTAAAAGCAAGGGTATGTAGAGGTGAGCTTCAATGATGGATCTTCGAATCAGATGGTTGCTATGGAAAGAAAGCTAGACATGCTCATAAAAGCCATGGCTGCTCAGAACAACTCACCTAGTCCACAGGCTACACAACGCCAGGTATGTGTTATATGTTCTCATTTTGATCATAGTACTTATACTTGTCCTCTGTATTCAACTATAGATCAAGAGCAAGCAAATTATGAGGGACTGAACAATACATATGCAAATACCTACAATCCTGGATGGCAGAACCACCCCAACTTCTCATGGAGCGACAATCGATATGCCTTGAACCTTCAAGGGCAGCAAAGGAACTTCCAACCAATAGCCCAACCAGTTTCGAAATCAAGGAAAAGTGACATAGAGAGTCTTGTGATGCAACTGGCAACTCAGCAACAACAGTTGATGACTTCACAAGATCAGTTCATGGCAAAAACAAGAAAATTCTCGCTAAGATAAACCACTGCAAAACATGAACAAGCCATTCAAAGACTAGAGGTACAAGTGGGGCAATTGGCTAAGGAGCTAAGTGAAAGAAAGCAAGGTGAACTCTCATCCCAAACACTACCTAATCCAAGAGGACATCAGCAACTGATTGCCGTGACAACTCTCCGAAATGGTAAGATCATAGAAGCTGATGAGCCTGCACAAGCGTCCACATCAAAGGTAAGTGAGATGGAGAAGGTAAATGGTGAGAAGGTTGAATTCGTAATATTTGATGCATTAAACTTACCCCAAGATGATATAAAATGTTTTAATGTATGCATGACGCAAAATATTGTTGAGGAAGTTTTCCAGGTCCATCACCTTAATCCATTTGAGTCCACCCTTACCCATGGTTTCACAAGAGCCATTATTACGCCAGAATCCGCAGATGTTACTGATAACATCCTTGAGACCTCTCCGAAGCATCCAAGCACCAAATTTGGCATTGAAGCAGTTATGGGTGCCCTCAGCTCATGCTTTTCTAGAAGGGAATAAGAGCGTCTGGCTGAAGATGTAAAACTTAGAGTTTATGGGAGGCAACCCATAGTAGTCTGGCTGAAGACTTAAAACTTAGTGCTCATGGAAGGCACCCCACAGCTTATCCTTTAATTTTTATTGTTTTTCATATTTATTTTTACTGTCTATTTTTAGTATTTTTTGTTTTCCAGTATTATGTTAGTATTTCTTTTTCAGGGACAACGTGTGCATAACTTCAAGTTTGGGGGTGTGCTATGAGCCATGCTTGCCCAGCTAGTTCTCCATCTCCCAGGTCAGATCTTTCCCTGATATTCACATATTAGGGACAATGTGTAATATAAGTTTGGGGGTATAGGAGACACATTCACACACACTTTGTCCCAGTTTTTTTAGTGTTTAAAAGAAAAGATAAATGTATGTTCATGTTGTTTTGAAAATTTTGGTTGATTTAAAACAAATATTATGATAAAACTTCATCAATAAGCTTAAAAATCTAGAACACATAGTCTAATGATAAAGTTTTAAAAGTTTTAAATTACCTACCTCAAGGCATTTAAGAATTCACAAGTTTGATCTAACACTAACACGAGCACATTAGCACATAATGGTATGAGGTATGACATATAATTTCTATGTATATGTTTTCATGACCTAGCTGTAATCGGATAACTTGTTAGAGTAACACTTTGGCATAGAAAAATTGAGAAAAATGTTTATTGAGCAAAAAGAGAAAATAAAATGCTCTTAATGATCATTAAATAAAATTTTCACTAAGTAACTGGACCTCTTGCCTCAGTAAGCAGTGAGTCTTCACGTCAAAAGGTGGGAATTATGCATATAATGATCATTAAAAATTTTACTGAGTAACTGGACCTCTTCCCTCAGTAAGCAGTGATTGTTTACGTCAAAATGTGGGAATTTTGCTTTGTAGCATTAAGATTAGTTAGTTTCGTAGCCTTTTTGACTCGAGTTAGTAAGTCCTTAGGGGTGTCTTTACACCTAATGCCCTAAAACCATCTAGTTTAGGAGTCATTCGCTAAACACTCGCTACATGGCTCAATTAGAAAGCTTAATGGAACTCAACGTGGCAAAAATCTCATGATAAAAGAAAAAATAAATAAATAAAACTATGCCATTGTTGTTCATTCTGATAGGGAATTCGATGAATGTTAAGACACCGAAACACTATACTTTGGAATTATTTGGAAGCTTCATCTTTTATGTGTTGGTTCACCACACACTAAGTCAAACTTATGATGCCTTAAACCACCCTTGTGTAAGTAATTAAAATTCAAAACCCTTATTCATTGCGAAGATCTGTTTATATTTTTAAGCATGCTCATGAACAAACATCATGGTTTTATGTGCAACCCAAATTTTTAAATATCATGAATGATGAATTTATCTTTGATCTTGCTTTTCAATTAGTCTTTTGTTTCGTACTGCTAAGGGACTAGCAATATGTAAGTTTGGGGGTGTGATAAGTTCTTAAATATTCATATTTAAGCCCCTTAATTTACAGTTGTTAGGCTCTGTTTATATATTTTAGTATATTCTACTTCACTTTTGTGTTTTCCATGGTTTTTATAGGTTTTTGGAGAAAATATAGCATTTTGGAGCTCTAAGGAAGAAAACAGAAGATCTGGAACCTGATATGTGCGATCGAGTGCACACGTACGACAGTAAACAGTAAAACAGCAGCACTTGTCTTGGAAATTATGGTTCGGGTCCTGTTTTGAAAATTAGGTTTCGGGATGTCTTTAAAACTCTATAAATAAACCTGTAAAACACAAAAAGAGGGGTTTCCTTTTAGTTTTTAGTTTTAGGTCGGGAGGCCGGAGGCCAAAGGGGATTCTACAGAAGAATTGACGACTCTTCAATGGAGCTCTCTCGGGTTTCTTATTTCCTTTATTTTATTATGTGTAACTAAACTTATAGCAGGGCTTGATTGAAGCCCTAATTATATTTACTCAATAATTCAGTGTTGGCACCTTTGCGATATTTATGTTGTGATTTTTAACTTGATTAATGCCTGTGTTTATTTAAATTCTTCATATGTGTTTGCTGATCAACAAATGCATGTGGTATAGATTAGTTAGTTGAATCAATTTGGATGACCGAGTCCTAGGTTTAACATTAGTAACAAAAGATATCCACGTCGGATTCTTGGGATTAATCAACATGGGAAACCGGGTGCGGACCAAGCCCTAGGTCCCGTGTGGTTGTCAATTTCCACAGGTCCTATGCTCTCTTAAGGAACAACTCAATATACACCATGTTGAATCTCTTAAGAAATAAAAGAGTTAGAGTATACATCATGCCTAACTCGTTGCTTAAGGAGATCAATAGCCTAAGGAATGAGCCCTTAGGTTGACAAACATTAGGTATACATGGCATGATTAAAGCATTGACATACTATTGTATTGTGGTAGCATGATTAGTGGTAGATATCAAGTCCCCACGTTTTTATTATTATTATTCCAAACTCAATATTTATTTTTATTTTTTTATATTGCGAAACTAATTCTAAATCGAAATTCACCAATTCCTGTGGAGATGATCTCGCATTTGCACACTATGCTACTGTTGACTTTGTGCATTTGCAAGTAAAACAAGTTCGATTATTTGCTTAATAATTTAGGTAGATAAACGCACAAAAGGTAGCATGATTAGTGGTGGATATCAAGTCCCTACACTTTTATCATTATTGATTCAAACTCAATATTTATTTCTCTCGTTATATATGACAAATTTAATTTTAAATCGAACTTTACCAATCCCTGTGAAGATGATCTCGTATTTTACACACTATACTACTAAGTTGACTTTGTGCACTTGCAAGTACAACCGTTCAATTATTTGCTTATTAATTTAGATAGATTATTGCACAACTTGCCTCTAACTAAGGAGTGCTAACCTGTGGATCAACAGATTTATTAACTTCTCCAGGAATGGGTTTGAAACCAAGCATCCAACCTTCAAACAGGATGGCCTGAATGACAAATGTACCAATGGTGAGTAAAAACACTAACTAAAAAATTTACTAAAGACGTTAAGGAGGAGCTATAATTCTGATCTTAAACATATGAAACTCCAGCTACCTAATTTAGTTAGTGTTTTTGGTTTGGCATTCTGATTTTTCCATTACTTATTCTCAGATGTTTCAAAATATCAAAATAATTCAAGCATGATTTTTATTTTTTTGCGGATCTTTCATTTTCAGCTAAACATTTATACAGACCCATTTTGGTTTAGATGTTTTGTGTTTGATTTGGACAAATCCGAAATGCATACTGAAAATGCCCACCCATGGCCAGCTCTACATTGAAGATTCTCTTACCGTTAGTGGCCCTTCAACCTCAGGCCATGTTGAAGGATCAGCTCTATTGCCCCTCCCGTTACACAGACTGCAGCGGACAACAATTTAGCATAAGCGACCATGAGCTATTTTGTTTTCTTCTTTTTCTCCCCTCCTAGATAAACTCAAAGCAAAAGTAACAGTAGTGTGCTTACTTTATCATATCGAGGTAGCTTCATCTTCATGCCTGCGTAATTCCAATGAAATTAATTTCAAGAAGAATAGGGAAAAAAGGACAAGCAATTCAGCCGAGAAACAAGCACACCTTCTTTAGTGATCTTGCTTAGAGCTTTTAGCGTTTCAACAGAGAATGGAAGATCATGGCTTCCAGCATTTCCACGCAACTGCAAGAAACAAAAAGAAACTTATTGTTTAGAAACTTATTTCACAACGTATTGCACTCCAAAAAAATATTTCCTTAGCTCTACATTTTTTTGCCGCATCAAATCTAGCCCTGATATTTTTTGCCACGTCACAATCACATGAATCTCTCTCTCTCTCTCTCTCTCTCTCTCTCTCTCTCTCTCTCTCTCTCTCTCTCTCTCTCTCTCTCTATATATATATATATATATATATATATATCTATTTTCTATTCAATTTTTTTCCATTGGTTTATTGAGGACAGCAAAAGATTAATAACTCTACTTTCATACCAAAAAATTGCGGTCAAATATGATATTGCAGTATCATCCAAAATAGTTTCCTTGTCATAGTGTATTTAATCGATGTTAGTGAGTTCAAGGAAAATGATCAAAAACTAAAGTTATATACTACTACGTGATTATATTCTGACTGAGATAAGAGAACTCATAGAATTCAGCATAATATTAACGGAGGGCCAAAAATCTTTTAATTTTTATTGGAAAAATTTATAGCACATTCATTTCTTGCTTCATATAATTTTAGAAGTAAGTTGCTCTAATTGCAACAAGAAGAAGAAGATTGATGCCTCAAAAAATGCAAGTGCTATGCAAAATAAGTTTTGGACTACACTACTTTGGGAAATTAGTTTTTAAATAACAAGAGTTTAATAGCAAACACTTTTCAAATTGATAAATATTAAGAATTCAAACTCATAGTTACCTCTAAAAGTGCGTTTCCTGGATTTGATTCTCTTAGTTTAGCCTACCGTCAATATAACTTGCATCATAAAAAGACCACAGAGAAAAACAATAGAAACAAGTGCCTAAAAATCCCAAAAGATTCACCTGGCCTTCTGCTGTCAAATAAAAATCATCTATGGATATTGTTGCAGACTTCCTGGGAATCGAATATAAGTCAGCAATTCCTGTTGTTGCCTCTTTTTGAATCTTTTAACAAAGTCAACTGACAAATGAGTTACTTCTATATGTTTTATGTTATCACTTGGGAAGCTACCTGCCAGTGACTTGGAAAAGGTAATCAAGAGCAAAGACAAGCGTTGTCTTTCCACAACCTTGTGGCGCATTGAAACCAATCTACATTACTAAAAAAGATGTCAGCATCATAAGATCAAAACAATAGCTTGATTTATTGCCTCTGTTGTAAGGACTTGCAATAGTAAAATACTTGTACCTGACGATCCTTTAATAATAACATCGTATACACCTCAAGGGCTTTTAACATGTCCTAATAGAATGTAACACAACATTTACTGGCTAAGAGAATACAAAGAGAGCAGGAATAGAAAAGTTCGTCCTTACCACCAAAGGAGGTATATCTTCTCCATATTTAAATTTGTATCTATGCTGAGAAATCTGATCTTCACACCATAAGAAGACTGGTATATAGTAGTGATAAAACCTAGCCTTCTGAGGCACTGTAAGGTACAATTCATTGACCTGAAATACTCTACACAGGTGCAAGCCATATGCTAACCACTTGTCAATGGACTGGGCCACCTTTTCTGGGGTCAGACCCAACTTCTCTATGAGAGGACCTGAGCATACAAATTCAAAAGGTCCTGTACAGAAGAAACCTCTGCTGATTTGGTGGGAAAGGCTGAACATGGTAGCCACTGCCTCCATCCATCGCTGGAACCAGCATCGTGACATATTGAATTGTCTTACATCCATGAATATCCACTGCCTGCAGGAAGAATCCCCAAAAATGTAAAACAGAAGAGACCATACGTCAGACTAGTCCATTGCACTAAGGAAAGCGATGCAGTGACTAACTCTTTAAATGCAGCCAACACAACAACTGCAACAAATCGAAACAAATTTGACAGTAATACTCAATATCGAAACTCCACATTGTAAATTGACAAGCCAAGCCATCTAAATTTCAGCATTGAAAATTGACCATTCATAACTCATAAGATACACATTATAGGCGTAAGATACACGATAGAAATACATCATTCAATTTTGTTGAAATTCTTTCCGAAGCCCATTTAAAAAGAGCGCCGAGATGCAAATTTCGATTACTTTATTCTGTTTTCCTTCTATTTCTATACTTTCTCGGCAAACAAACAGAGGATACTATATAAATAGACACGAAATCGATATTAAAAAAAGGAAAAAATAAACAACACAATTATCAACAAAATACATGTTCATATATATCAATTTGAAGTAAAGCAAAAGGATAAAAGGAGAGTTGCCTGAATTTGAGAAATGGGTCGGCATTTGCGAGAGCTTAGAGAATAGATTCGATTTCGTTTCCGCAGAGAGATAGTGATAATCAGGGAACGACTGTGTCTTAAAATTGTTATTGTAATGATAATTGCTAATATTATAATGGAAGGCGGTCGCCTGCCATGGTGATAGGATGCTCAAATAGCCACAAAAATTCTTGGCTGGCTCTCTACGTGTCTCTCCGTCGATAGACCTACAGAAGTGCTCGACACATCAGCGATGAATATGGGTTTCGTTTCTCTCTAGCCCCTCTAAACGGACGACGAGAAAGATCCACTAGAATTTGTATTGTTCCCCCCTCTCACACAATCCATCTCTCATCTCGCTCCCAAAATCCCTAAACTCCCAAATCTTCTTAGCAGCTCTTTCGAAACTGAAACAATAACAAACAATCGAATTCTCATTTCCAAAAATATCCCCAAATCTTCCCCTACAGTTTCTCTCTCAAACTTCCCTCACCCTTCGATCTGCCATGCATGATCCTCCCCGTTGATTCAGTTATCGGCCTCCAACCAAAAGGTAACACTATTTCCTTCCCTTTCTTCATTTTCTCTCTCTGTTAGTTTCTGTCTCAATCTTCCCTCTGGTTTTTTTTTTTTGTCGATTCAACCACGAACACCACGTATCTCTCTCTCTCTCTCTCTCTCTCTCTCTCTGTATGAAACTTTCGTCACTCTTCACAGGTTTTTCCTCAGATTCAACCATCATCCTCCACGCCGATTCAGCCTTCCTCCTCCTACCACCAGGTAACTTTCTTTATCTATTTTGTCTCTCTGTCTCTTGGTTTGATTGTTATATAGTTTTTTTTGTATGGGTATTGGTTAATATGATTAATATATGTTGTAGTTTGATTTTTGATACTTTCTATAATGTGTATTTTTGTTAATATCATTCCTTGGACAATCAAAGGAAGCAAATTTCTTGCAACAACGGGCTCTGTTTACAAAGAGAACTTGTTCACAAGTAGCTCTATCAGTGTCGAGAATAATTAATTAAGGACAATACTTAGCTATGAGTTTAAAACCTGATTGTTAGCTGACTTTTGCCATTTCTATAATTCTTGCTTTGCTGGAGAAGGTGTGAAATTGTAGAAACTCTTGTTGAGAAGAATTTTGACTTGGCTTTCAAAGTGATCTATGAATTTAATCTTCCAAGTCGCTATGCATTTAATTTTTTTTTTCATTTAATATGTCTGTCAAATGGTATTTTAGCTTTTCAAATTGTACATTTGTGCTTTTAACCTTTGGAGTTTTCTTTTCATATTGTGCTCGAACATGAGGACCTCAAAGGTTCAATCAACATTTTTCCAAGCCAATACAATTAGAGTCCAATAGTTAACAATTTAGACTCTTGTTGAGAAGAATTTTGACTTGGCTTTCCAAGTGATCTATGAATTTAATCTTCCACGCTATTCATTTAAATCACGGTGAGCATTGTTGATAAGCTTCATTTCCCTTGACTGATTAATCCCTATGATCATCAATATCCTTTTACTTGATTATTATCCTTTGATTTTATCCTTTCACAATTCCATATGAACCATGAAAGAATAGAATCAAAATCATTGCAGTCTAGTGATTGGATTAGGTGTAAGTATATATCATAATTGTTGAAGGATCGAAATTGCTTGCATCCTTTGTAAAGTCAACTTCGTTGGTTTTATTGGCGTACTTATTGTGGATTTTTTTATATATTGTAGGTTGAAGTTGTGAAATCCTTTAATGATTCAGATGGACCGCCGTGGAAGCATTCACTCTTTGGAAATCCAAATGATCCAGAAACCTTCAGGTTTGTGTTTACTAGATTATAGTTGAGTTTTAATTGACACTTAACCACATGCACTCATTATTCTTGAATAATATAAGAGCATTATTGGTGACTTTGAGACAATTATTTTCTTGCTGACAGTTGTATGCATTTCTTAACTTTCTTTGCATCAAACATGTGAGCATGAGCTGTCTGTTTTTGTTTCTATAAGGGGTCATGTTATAAATTGTGTTTGTATTCTCAGATTGTTATAAATTGTCTTAATTTTTGTCTTAATGCTTTGTTTGTATTGAGAGAAGTTGATAAAAGATAAATGAGATGGAGAGAAGCAAAGTGAAATTATAAGCTGTTATTTTTTTCTGGGCCCAGTTTTCACATCTCTCCAAGAGTGGAGAGATTTGAAGAGAAATACAAAGATTCTTTTTTTATTGTCCAAAATGTCCTAATATGAGCTTCAATATGACAATTTCTTCAAATTTGCTTCTTTGAATATCCAAACAATTAGGCATAAATGAGTTTTAGTTCTTTTCATTTCTCTCATCCTATTTCTTTTCTTTTTTTTTCTCTCTTAACTTAAATTGCCACTGAAACTGTTTTGGCTCATTTCTCCCCATTCAAAAACTAGTGTATGGTTTTTTCTTTTTCTTTTAATAGGTAAAATATTTATCCAAAGTACAAAGGAGGCAAATTAAGTACGTGGGAATTTCATAAGACAATTTTTTGGAAGTGAAAGAAAATATAAAGAGGAAATAAAGTAATTCTTAAGATTAATTAGCTAAGAAATCAATGAAGCAAGTACAACAAGAAAGTAGAAAAAATAACCTGATTGTCAACTAACTTTTGCTATTGCTGTAATTGTTGGTTTGTAGGAGAATGTGTGAGATTGCAGAGACTCTTGTTGAGAAGAATTTTGGCTTGGCTTTCCAACTGATCCATGAATTTAATCTTCTAGGTCGCTATGCATTTAAATTTTTGTTCATTTAATATGTCTGTGAAATGGTATTTTAGCTTTTGAAATTGTGGGTTTGTGCTTTTAACCTTTGGAGTCTTCTTTTCATACTGTGCAGCTCTTTACATATATGTTGGTGTTACAGCATCACTTGAAGTTATGCACACTTTGTCCCAGTTTTTTTAGTGTTTAAAAGAAAAGATAAATGTATGTTCATGTTGTTTTGAAAATTTTGGTTGATTTAAAACAAATATTATGATAAAACTTCATCAATAAGCTTAAAAATCTAGAACACATAGTCTAATGATAAAGTTTTAAAAGTTTTAAATTACCTACCTCAAGGCATTTAAGAATTCACAAGTTTGATCTAACACTAACACGAGCACATTAGCACATAATGGTATGAGGTATGACATATAATTTCTATGTATATGTTTTCATGACCTAGCTGTAATCGGATAACTTGTTAGAGTAACACTTTGGCATAGAAAAATTGAGAAAAATGTTTATTGAGCAAAAAGAGAAAATAAAATGCTCTTAATGATCATTAAATAAAATTTTCACTAAGTAACTGGACCTCTTGCCTCAGTAAGCAGTGAGTCTTCACGTCAAAAGGTGGGAATTATGCATATAATGATCATTAAAAATTTTACTGAGTAACTGGACCTCTTCCCTCAGTAAGCAGTGATTGTTTACGTCAAAATGTGGGAATTTTGCTTTGTAGCATTAAGATTAGTTAGTTTCGTAGCCTTTTTGACTCGAGTTAGTAAGTCCTTAGGGGTGTCTTTACACCTAATGCCCTAAAACCATCTAGTTTAGGAGTCATTCGCTAAACACTCGCTACATGGCTCAATTAGAAAGCTTAATGGAACTCAACGTGGCAAAAATCTCATGATAAAAGAAAAAATAAATAAATAAAACTATGCCATTGTTGTTCATTCTGATAGGGAATTCGATGAATGTTAAGACACCGAAACACTATACTTTGGAATTATTTGGAAGCTTCATCTTTTATGTGTTGGTTCACCACACACTAAGTCAAACTTATGATGCCTTAAACCACCCTTGTGTAAGTAATTAAAATTCAAAACCCTTATTCATTGCGAAGATCTGTTTATATTTTTAAGCATGCTCATGAACAAACATCATGGTTTTATGTGCAACCCAAATTTTTAAATATCATGAATGATGAATTTATCTTTGATCTTGCTTTTCAATTAGTCTTTTGTTTCGTACTGCTAAGGGACTAGCAATATGTAAGTTTGGGGGTGTGATAAGTTCTTAAATATTCATATTTAAGCCCCTTAATTTACAGTTGTTAGGCTCTGTTTATATATTTTAGTATATTCTACTTCACTTTTGTGTTTTCCATGGTTTTTATAGGTTTTTGGAGAAAATATAGCATTTTGGAGCTCTAAGGAAGAAAACAGAAGATCTGGAACCTGATATGTGCGATCGAGTGCACACGTACGACAGTAAACAGTAAAACAGCAGCACTTGTCTTGGAAATTATGGTTCGGGTCCTGTTTTGAAAATTAGGTTTCGGGATGTCTTTAAAACTCTATAAATAAACCTGTAAAACACAAAAAGAGGGGTTTCCTTTTAGTTTTTAGTTTTAGGTCGGGAGGCCGGAGGCCAAAGGGGATTCTACAGAAGAATTGACGACTCTTCAATGGAGCTCTCTCGGGTTTCTTATTTCCTTTATTTTATTATGTGTAACTAAACTTATAGCAGGGCTTGATTGAAGCCCTAATTATATTTACTCAATAATTCAGTGTTGGCACCTTTGCGATATTTATGTTGTGATTTTTAACTTGATTAATGCCTGTGTTTATTTAAATTCTTCATATGTGTTTGCTGATCAACAAATGCATGTGGTATAGATTAGTTAGTTGAATCAATTTGGATGACCGAGTCCTAGGTTTAACATTAGTAACAAAAGATATCCACGTCGGATTCTTGGGATTAATCAACATGGGAAACCGGGTGCGGACCAAGCCCTAGGTCCCGTGTGGTTGTCAATTTCCACAGGTCCTATGCTCTCTTAAGGAACAACTCAATATACACCATGTTGAATCTCTTAAGAAATAAAAGAGTTAGAGTATACATCATGCCTAACTCGTTGCTTAAGGAGATCAATAGCCTAAGGAATGAGCCCTTAGGTTGACAAACATTAGGTATACATGGCATGATTAAAGCATTGACATACTATTGTATTGTGGTAGCATGATTAGTGGTAGATATCAAGTCCCCACGTTTTTATTATTATTATTCCAAACTCAATATTTATTTTTATTTTTTTATATTGCGAAACTAATTCTAAATCGAAATTCACCAATTCCTGTGGAGATGATCTCGCATTTGCACACTATGCTACTGTTGACTTTGTGCATTTGCAAGTAAAACAAGTTCGATTATTTGCTTAATAATTTAGGTAGATAAACGCACAAAAGGTAGCATGATTAGTGGTGGATATCAAGTCCCTACACTTTTATCATTATTGATTCAAACTCAATATTTATTTCTCTCGTTATATATGACAAATTTAATTTTAAATCGAACTTTACCAATCCCTGTGAAGATGATCTCGTATTTTACACACTATACTACTAAGTTGACTTTGTGCACTTGCAAGTACAACCGTTCAATTATTTGCTTATTAATTTAGATAGATTATTGCACAACTTGCCTCTAACTAAGGAGTGCTAACCTGTGGATCAACAGATTTATTAACTTCTCCAGGAATGGGTTTGAAACCAAGCATCCAACCTTCAAACAGGATGGCCTGAATGACAAATGTACCAATGGTGAGTAAAAACACTAACTAAAAAATTTACTAAAGACGTTAAGGAAGAGCTATAATTCTGATCTTAAACATATGAAACTCCAGCTACCTAATTTAGTTAGTGTTTTTGGTTTGGCATTCTGATTTTTCCATTACTTATTCTCAGATGTTTCAAAATATCAAAATAATTCAAGCATGATTTTTATTTTTTTGCGGATCTTTCATTTTCAGCTAAACATTTATACAGACCCATTTTGGTTTAGATGTTTTGTGTTTGATTTGGACAAATCCGAAATGCATACTGAAAATGCCCACCCATGGCCAGCTCTACATTGAAGATTCTCTTACCGTTAGTGGCCCTTCAACCTCAGGCCATGTTGAAGGATCAGCTCTATTGCCCCTCCCGTTACACAGACTGCAGCGGACAACAATTTAGCATAAGCGACCATGAGCTATTTTGTTTTCTTCTTTTTCTCCCCTCCTAGATAAACTCAAAGCAAAAGTAACAGTAGTGTGCTTACTTTATCATATCGAGGTAGCTTCATCTTCATGCCTGCGTAATTCCAATGAAATTAATTTCAAGAAGAATAGGGAAAAAAGGACAAGCAATTCAGCCGAGAAACAAGCACACCTTCTTTAGTGATCTTGCTTAGAGCTTTTAGCGTTTCAACAGAGAATGGAAGATCATGGCTTCCAGCATTTCCACGCAACTGCAAGAAACAAAAAGAAACTTATTGTTTAGAAACTTATTTCACAACGTATTGCACTCCAAAAAAATATTTCCTTAGCTCTACATTTTTTTGCCGCATCAAAACTAGCCCTGATATTTTTTGCCACGTCACAATCACATGAATCTCTCTCTCTCTCTCTCTCTCTCTCTCTCTCTCTCTCCTCTCTCTCTCTCTCTCTCTCTCTCTCTCTCTCTCTCTCTCTCTTTCTCTATATATATATATATATATATATATATATATATATATATATATTTTCTATTCAATTTTTTTCCATTGGTTTATTGAGGACAGCAAAAGATTAATAACTCAATATTTCCAACCCACATATATCATATACAAGTTTTCACTTGATACAAAAAATCTTTTGGAAGCTAGATTTCAACAAACTAAAACTACTTTCATACCAAAAAATTGCGGTCAAATATGATATTGCAGTATCATCCAAAATAGTTTCCTTGTCATAGTGTATTTAATCGATGTTAGTGAGTTCAAGGAAAATGATCAAAAACTAAAGTTATATACTACTACGTGATTATATTCTGACTGAGATAAGAGAACTCATAGAATTCAGCATAATATTAACGGAGGGCCAAAAATCTTTTAATTTTTATTGGAAAAATTTATAGCACATTCATTTCTTGCTTCATATAATTTTAGAAGTAAGTTGCTCTAATTGCAACAAGAAGAAGAAGATTGATGCCTCAAAAAATGCAAGTGCTATGCAAAATAAGTTTTGGACTACACTACTTTGGGAAATTAGTTTTTAAATAACAAGAGTTTAATAGCAAACACTTTTCAAATTGATAAATATTAAGAATTCAAACTCATAGTTACCTCTAAAAGTGCGTTTCCTGGATTTGATTCTCTTAGTTTAGCCTACCGTCAATATAACTTGCATCATAAAAAGACCACAGAGAAAAACAATAGAAACAAGTGCCTAAAAATCCCAAAAGATTCACCTGGCCTTCTGCTGTCAAATAAAAATCATCTATGGATATTGTTGCAGACTTCCTGGGAATCGAATATAAGTCAGCAATTCCTGTTGTTGCCTCTTTTTGAATCTTTTAACAAAGTCAACTGACAAATAAGTTACTTCTATATGTTTTATGTTATCACTTGGGAAGCTACCTGCCAGTGACTTGGAAAAGGTAATCAAGAGCAAAGACAAGCGTTGTCTTTCCACAACCTTGTGGCGCATTGAAACCAATCTACATTACTAAAAAAGATGTCAGCATCATAAGATCAAAACAATAGCTTGATTTATTGCCTCTGTTGTAAGGACTTGCAATAGTAAAATACTTGTACCTGACGATCCTTTAATAATAACATCGTATACACCTCAAGGGCTTTTAACATGTCCTAATAGAATGTAACACAACATTTACTGGCTAAGAGAATACAAAGAGAGCAGGAATAGAAAAGTTCGTCCTTACCACCAAAGGAGGTATATCTTCTCCATATTTAAATTTGTATCTATGCTGAGAAATCTGATCTTCACACCATAAGAAGACTGGTATATAGTAGTGATAAAACCTAGCCTTCTGAGGCACTGTAAGGTACAATTCATTGACCTGAAATACTCTACACAGGTGCAAGCCATATGCTAACCACTTGTCAATGGACTGGGCCACCTTTTCTGGGGTCAGACCCAACTTCTCTATGAGAGGACCTGAGCATACAAATTCAAAAGGTCCTGTACAGAAGAAACCTCTGCTGATTTGGTGGGAAAGGCTGAACATGGTAGCCACTGCCTCCATCCATCGCTGGAACCAGCATCGTGACATATTGAATTGTCTTACATCCATGAATATCCACTGCCTGCAGGAAGAATCCCCAAAAATGTAAAACAGAAGAGACCAATCGTCAGACTAGTCCATTGCACTAAGGAAAGCGATGCAGTGACTAACTCTTTAAATGCAGCCAACACAACAACTGCAACAAATCGAAACAAATTTGACAGTAATACTCAATATCGAAACTCCACATTGTAAATTGACAAGCCAAGCCATCTAAATTTCAACATTGAAAATTGACCATTCATAACTCATAAGATACACATTATAGGCGTAAGATACACGATAGAAGTACATCATTCAATTTTGTTGAAATTCTTTCCAAAGCCCATTTAAAAAGAGCGCCGAGATGCAAATTTCGATTACTTTATTCTGTTTTCCTTCTATTTCTATACTTTCTCAGCAAACAAACAGAGGATACTATATAAATAGACACGAAATCGATATTAAAAAAAGGAAAAAATAAACAACACAATTATCAACAAAATATATGTTCATATATATCAATTTGAAGTAAAGCAAAAGGATAGAAGGAGAGTTGCCTGAATTTGAGAAATGGGTCGGCATTTGCGAGAGCTTAGAGAATAGATTCGATTTCGTTTCCGCAGAGAGATAGTGATAATCAGGGAACGACTGTGTCTTAAAATTGTTATTGTAATGATAATTGCTAATATTATAATGGAAGGCGGTCGCCTGCCATGGTGATAGGATGCTCAAATAGCCACAAAAATTCTTGGCTGGCTCTCTACGTGTCTCTCCGTCGATAGACCTACAGAAGTGCTCGACACATCAGCGATGAATATGGGTTTCGTTTCTCTCTAGCCCCTCTAAACGGACGACGAGAAAGATCCACTAGAATTTGTATTGTTCCCCCCTCTCACACAATCCATCTCTCATCTCGCTCCCAAAATCCCTAAACTCCCAAATCTTCTTAGCAGCTCTTTCGAAACTGAAACAATAACAAACAATCGAATTCTCATTTCCAAAAATATCCCCAAATCTTCCCCTACAGTTTCTCTCTCAAACTTCCCTCACCCTTCGATCTGCCATGCATGATCCTCCCCGTTGATTCAGTTATCGGCCTCCAACCAAAAGGTAACACTATTTCCTTCCCTTTCTTCATTTTCTCTCTCTGTTAGTTTCTGTCTCAATCTTCCCTCTGGTTTTTTTTTTTTGTCGATTCAACCACGAACACCACGTATCTCTCTCTCTCTCTCTCTCTCTCTCTCTGTATGAAACTTTCGTCACTCTTCACAGGTTTTTCCTCAGATTCAACCATCATCCTCCACGCCGATTCAACCTCCGTCCTCCACGCCGATTCAGCCTTCCTCCTCCTACCACCAGGTAACTTTCTTTATCTATTTTGTCTCTCTGTCTCTTGGTTTGATTGTTATATAGTTTTTTTTGTATGGGTATTGGTTAATATGATTAATATATGTTGTAGTTTGATTTTTGATACTTTCTATAATGTGTATTTTTGTTAATATCATTCCTTGGACAATCAAAGGAAGCAAATTTCTTGCAACAACGGGCTCTGTTTACAAAGAGAACTTGTTCACAAGTAGCTCTATCAGTGTCGAGAATAATTAATTAAGGACAATACTTAGCTATGAGTTTAAAACCTGATTGTTAGCTGACTTTTGCCATTTCTATAATTCTTGCTTTGCTGGAGAAGGTGTGAAATTGTAGAAACTCTTGTTGAGAAGAATTTTGACTTGGCTTTCAAAGTGATCTATGAATTTAATCTTCCAAGTCGCTATGCATTTAATTTTTTTTTTTCATTTAATATGTCTGTCAAATGGTATTTTAGCTTTTCAAATTGTACATTTGTGCTTTTAACCTTTGGAGTTTTCTTTTCATATTGTGCTCGAACATGAGGACCTCAAAGGTTCAATCAACATTTTTCCAAGCCAATACAATTAGAGTCCAATAGTTAACAATTTAGACTCTTGTTGAGAAGAATTTTGACTTGGCTTTCCAAGTGATCTATGAATTTAATCTTCCACGCTATTCATTTAAATCACGGTGAGCATTGTTGATAAGCTTCATTTCCCTTGACTGATTAATCCCTATGATCATCAATATCCTTTTACTTGATTATTATCCTTTGATTTTATCCTTTCACAATTCCATATGAACCATGAAAGAATAGAATCAAAATCATTGCAGTCTAGTGATTGGATTAGGTGTAAGTATATATCATAATTGTTGAAGGATCGAAATTGCTTGCATCCTTTGTAAAGTCAACTTCGTTGGTTTTATTGGCGTACTTATTGTGGATTTTTTTATATATTGTAGGTTGAAGTTGTGAAATCCTTTAATGATTCAGATGGACCGCCGTGGAAGCATTCACTCTTTGGAAATCCAAATGATCCAGAAACCTTCAGGTTTGTGTTTACTAGATTATAGTTGAGTTTTAATTGACACTTAACCACATGCACTCATTATTCTTGAATAATATAAGAGCATTATTGGTGACTTTGAGACAATTATTTTCTTGCTGACAGTTGTATGCATTTCTTAACTTTCTTTGCATCAAACATGTGAGCATGAGCTGTCTGTTTTTGTTTCTATAAGGGGTCATGTTATAAATTGTGTTTGTATTCTCAGATTGTTATAAATTGTCTTAATTTTTGTCTTAATGCTTTGTTTGTATTGAGAGAAGTTGATAAAAGATAAATGAGATGGAGAGAAGCAAAGTGAAATTATAAGCTGTTATTTTTTTCTGGGCCCAGTTTTCACATCTCTCCAAAAGCATGAGCTGTCTGTTTTTGTTTCTATAAGGGGTCATGTTATAAATTGTGTTTGTATTCTCAGATTGTTATAAATTGTCTTAATTTTTGTCTTAATGCTTTGTTTGTATTGAGAGAAGTTGATAAAAGATAAATGAGATGGAGAGAAGCAAAGTGAAATTATAAGCTGTTATTTTTTTCTGGGCCCAGTTTTCACATCTCTCCAAGAGTGGAGAGATTTGAAGAGAAATACAAAGATTCTTTTTTTATTGTCCAAAATGTCCTAATATGAGCTTCAATATGACAATTTCTTCAAATTTGCTTCTTTGAATATCCAAACAATTAGGCATAAATGAGTTTTAGTTCTTTTCATTTCTCTCATCCTATTTCTTTTCTTTTTTTTCTCTCTTAACTTAAATTGCCACTGAAACTGTTTTGGCTCATTTCTCCCCATTCAAAAACTAGTGTATGGTTTTTTCTTTTTCTTTTAATAGGTAAAATATTTATCCAAAGTACAAAGGAGGCAAATTAAGTACGTGGGAATTTCATAAGACAATTTTTTGGAAGTGAAAGAAAATATAAAGAGGAAATAAAGTAATTCTTAAGATTAATTAGCTAAGAAATCAATGAAGCAAGTACAACAAGAAAGTAGAAAAAATAACCTGATTGTCAACTAACTTTTGCTATTGCTGTAATTGTTGGTTTGTAGGAGAATGTGTGAGATTGCAGAGACTCTTGTTGAGAAGAATTTTGGCTTGGCTTTCCAACTGATCCATGAATTTAATCTTCTAGGTCGCTATGCATTTAAATTTTTGTTCATTTAATATGTCTGTGAAATGGTATTTTAGCTTTTGAAATTGTGGGTTTGTGCTTTTAACCTTTGGAGTCTTCTTTTCATACTGTGCAGCTCTTTACATATATGTTGGTGTTACAGCATCACTTGCTGAAAGGAAAAAAGTCAGTCAGTCAGTAGACAAAATTTTTTAGAAACATAAAAGGTTTCAAGAGTTGAAATGATTATAGAACACATTATGGAAGCATGAAATGATTTTAATATAGATTCAGAGTAAAGCCCAGTAATCAAGGAATTGGTATATAGAAGCAAGTGTTAATCAGGAATCAGACATCTTTAATCCTTCATTCTTGAAATCAAATCTGCAATTCATATGAGTCTTTTAATGTGATATAGTTTGAGGAAATATTATTGCATGTTAGTTTCTTCGGAATTTAATTGATATCATATTATTTAAAATTCCCTTATCATTTTCCCCATTTTTGTGGATGATCAGTCTAGTGTAGGCAGCAACTGGGCAGTCTGTGCTATTACTAGTACAAGCAAGCAGTAGGGTTTCCAGTGCATTTAGAATAATGCATATTTTACTTCTAGTAATTAAATTTCTCTCAGGAGACCAACATCTAATTACTCTCTCTCCTTTACTAGATATTTCAAATAATTAGAAAGCCATAGAATTTTCAAGATATTCCCTCTCAAGAGAACAATATCCAATTACTCTCTCTCGTTTACTAAACACATTAAA
This sequence comes from Bretschneidera sinensis, assembly GCA_023935145.1. NCBI lineage: Eukaryota > Viridiplantae > Streptophyta > Magnoliopsida > Brassicales > Akaniaceae > Bretschneidera > Bretschneidera sinensis. Next base: position 56,528,734 of record CM043702.1, on the reverse strand, counting down.
TATTTCCAAGCCAGAGGACTGTAACTGCTCATTAACCAAGTTAAATTCTCAACTCAATCCTCTGAATTTGGTATTTGCCATTTCCTTAAGAAGTTTTGGGCCGATTTCAGACATACCTATGTTTGGAAAACCTGTCAGATTATCGGCATTGGTAGAGTTTATTGGTTGATCCTTTCTACTGCCATAGCTAATGCCCAGATTGTATCATATACCCACAAGCCAAATATGTTTGGCTCTGTACTATTGGTGGCAGCAATGGTTTCGTTCCTTTTCCATCTCAATTTGAAGTTGCCAATATCTATTGATTTCGGTACATGAGGCCTTATGCCAATTACACCTTCCATTGAGTCAATGGCCATAGGATTTATTAAATCTAGAGAACTTGATAAACCATTTGTTTGGGTGTTTTTAGTGACTTTCTATACAAACTCATCTGACTTAGATCTTCTCTTTTGAATCAGAATTGGATACTTTTAACTTGTTTTCTTGAATAGAGCACCCAAAAGGGAAAACACAATAAAATGGGGTAAAATAGAAATTTGATGATAAGATGAGAATGAATGACTTTTGTTACTGCAATTGCTCAGTTTTTCTTCTACTGGTTACAGTTTTAGTATGGATGGTGGCTGTCTTTTGGCTTACAGGTCTGGTCCCCTACTTTGCATTTGTGCTGGATATTTTTCTAGTTTTGATGTTTTTATTGGGGTTGGGTGGTGCTGATTGTGCTGCTGGTTTAGTTTAGGTGCAGGTAAGGATGTGTGAGGTGGTGGTTTAGTTTATATTTTCCTAGGAAAGAATGTTAGTTTGGTGTAAAAATCTATTCTATTCACATAAGTCTGCAGTGGCTCATGTGGTGATATGAGTCTGAAAATAGTAGATGATTCAGGCAATATGGTACATACAAACTTGTCTGCATTGGGGATAAAAGGGCTGGGATCAGACATTGTAGTCATAACCAGCTGCTATTGCAATAAAAAAGAACAATCAATATATAGGTATTGTTTAGAAACTGATTAAAGCCAACTTAAAGAACAAAACTTAAAGTTGTTAAAGACAAAAAAATTAGCTTTAAGTTGGCTTTAATCAGTTTCCAGACAACACCTATATATTGATTGTTAGTTGGGATTGAGGTTATGTTTACCTCCTCTAGGGGATCCACAAAAACTCTTGGGAATTTTGTCAAGGTATTGATTTAAATTCTTTGATGATTGCATCTTTGTTTGTTTGTTTTTGTTGTCTATCACATTTATTTATTTATTGTAAATTTGTGCAAAGGTGTTTTTTATATTTGATCTTAGAGGGAAATGGATTACTGATTTGCTTATTTAATGTGCTTGGATATCTCATAAAAATGTCTTCTTGTATTTTTTAAAGATTTTTCTTTTGTCAAATCGATCAAGTGATTTGATTATGTTCTTTCTTATTTGAAGATTGGAATATTCATTGCCTATATATATCAATTAATTTGATGAACCTTAATAGTTATGATTTATGTAACTTATCAAAGAAGTCGTTGATTTGAATGGCATAGAAATGGATCATACTGGTGCGTGATTTTATTTGTTTTTGTCATGTTTGTTTCCTGCTATATGAGCTGAATATATGCTTCTTAACATTTATTATTGGTAGAGATATTTTAAGGGGTACTAATTTGTTTTGATTTCTAATTGTGACAGTCGATTCTTTTTCTTGAACATTGGTTCTGATTTTTTTATTAACTATAGACAACGAAATTTTTCTTACAATGGTTAGTTGTCGTTGCAAAAAAAAAAAAAAAAAAAAAAAAAGAAGACATCACAACAACGATTTTCTCGTTGTGAAATAGTTTATGTAACAAGCATCAAACAACAATGATGCAATGACTTTTTGTCATTGTTAAAACTCTTTCGCAATGATATATTGGTCTTTGGTGGTGACTTTCATTGTTGCTAAAAATCAATTTTCTTGTCGTGTCTTTATGCTTCAAACTCACCAGTAGTTTGACTGTAATCACAATTAAGGAAGACACTTTTTCACCACCCAAAAACCTTATCTTTCTCTTTAGAAAATGATGGATGAGTTTCTCTCTCTAGAAACTCATTTTCTCTCTCTAAAATAGTGTTATTTCTCTAGCAACCACATCAATCCGTTTTTTGCATGGTTAAATGACATAATGGGGTAGTTTTCATGAAGTTGGCAAATAAGCCAACAATTGGTGAGAGTAAGTAGGAATAGAGGAAATTGTTCCCTTCATTCTTGCTTAATCTAAATTAGAACTTGGGTAGGTCGAGTCGCCTATCAATGGCAGCCAACTCGACCCGATTTTTTCAATATCTCTCACCTGTACATGATGGCCTCGACATCGCCCAATGGAGATAGAGAGAATCTTTAACATCAATTTCCTTTCGAGAAATTAATACAGGTAAATAGGTCATACGACGTGCGAGTACACCTGCACTTGACAATTCAATACTATGCACACGTTAGGGATACATAGCGACTTCAACCCTAAATAAAATTGAAGTAGAAAAGTGTCTCAATGTGCTCTAGATTTATTCTATTACATCAATCTTAGCATACCTAACCCCTCAAAAGCTATACTAGACTTTATTTTCCTCACCATGTATCCACAATTATGTCAAAGCTTCAACAAAGCGACATAATTGGTCGACTTGTGAATATATGTGGTGGATGTAAATAAAACAGTCTTCCTTCTACACTCATGCCTCTCCGTTTTAGACTAACTTCTTTCCTAGACGTTCTACATAAGGCTAATTATTTCATCGTCCTCGGAAATATGCTAAAGTAGCAAACATTAACTGGTCCCTTCGAGATCATAGTCAAAAGTCACAGGACTCTAGAAGAGATTTTAATCTATATTAGCCTCAAGAGTCTCACACAATGTGGACGTAGGGATTCACTCACTCACTTCCCTTTAAGGTCGTACTAAACACATGTAGTATGAAAAACATACTATAGTGGTTTACTCTTTTCAACGAGAGTGTATGTCTTTTTTTTACTATACCACTATACAGATCTTATCATAGTCGCAATCAACACCTTCATGCTCTCATGTACTTAACTCGAGTTCATTATTAGTTCGCTCCTTTGAGCGTCTAATTAAGCTCTTGTATTAAGCTTTTATCCGGATTTATATGATCGTGGGATGATCATGATCGATCTAAGCTTGACACTTTAACTCAAGACCTCATATTGATTCTAGTCAATGCGAATTTTAACAAAGTACACTTATTATGAATTCGCATTCATTGTATACTTGGCTCGATTTCATTAGCGCCAAAAACAGTATACTAAGTCTCATCGTAGCACCTGAGGCGATCGTTTGTATGAGAGAGCCAACGTTTTCCTAGTGACATACTTTCATATGTATATGTTTGTGCTAGTCTCAATATGTATAAGGCATTCAACATGCCCAAAAATACATTAAATGAACAGCAAGTTCAATAATATACCAGTACATAGATATTAAATTAATCACTACGCAAACCTAGAGATCTTATGTAAGACAAAATAATTTCTCTAGGGATAGATTTAGCATTACTATCTAATAAACAAATATGTATTGTAGGATCACATTCTTTTAATCCACACTACCTTCAATGAAAGTTATTCTTATAATCAATGTACTTGGTCCCACCAAGACATTAAGGATCCCATATATAAGAAATATCAACTTAACTATCAAAGTTGATTGTCACTAATTTCAAGACATTAATGACAACTCTTAGGTTTTTCAAAGAACCTCTTAAGCTATACTACCCTTTGTATTGTAGCACATCTAACTATGAACTCAGCCTACATGGCATAGTCATTTACAGTGCTCTTGCTTATCTATGGATCCTTGTTGACCATTATCTAATGCTTCTTTCCACTAATAACTATTCACTAGCTCCAAGACTTAGCAAATATCAAACATAGTATGCTTCTAGCATACAACAGGCTTTCAAAAGCACTGAAGTCGGAAGCTCTTTCAATTTATTCTTTTATGGAGTTTTAGATATAATTCAAGGTTTAGGCCTTCATATTTAGATATAGGGGTGTCTATGGGAATGTTATTATGTAAATTGAACTATTCAATAATCTTCTTAATGTAAGACTCTTGTGACAGGGCTAACAGATTCCTTGAACGATCTTTATAAATCTTCACATTAAGTACATAATCAGCATCTCCCAAGTCTTTCATCTTAAAAAAAAAAAAAATGAGAGAACAATCATTCTTAAATGGCGACAACTTTTTTATCTTTCTAGCCAATAAATATCATCAACACAGAGTGATAAATTTGCAAATTTATCCTTGGACCATTTTACATACATACATGCAGTTGTAGGTATCGTTCTTTCTCACCTAAGACCCATACATCCGGCTTATTACCTAAGATTACTTCCCATAAAGAAGGTGGATATAGCGAGGGTACGAATTACGATGAGTATGCTTGTGAAAACGAGTGAAACCTACCAAGTCTAATACAAACCCTTTATAAGTAGTAAGAAGGCTCCCATGATGGGTGCGCTTTTAATGTATTAGACAATGGTTCATTTGTCATCCGAGCACAAAGCAAGAATGACAGGTAAAGAACCGTCATTTGACCTTGAAAATGGTTAATTCCGTTGTCATTGGTCTACATGAGAAATTTCAAGGCTCTGGAGATTTTTGTGTAAAATGGTGAAGATTTAAAGCTCCCTCTTTTTCCTAGACCAAAGTCTAGCCCTTTGTGTTTCAAGGAAATTAATCTAAATTTTAATTCAAGTATTATTACCATACACTATTAATAAAGCCTAACGCACATTTTGCAATTTATATTCAAGCAAAACGACACTGAATATCAACTTTAAAGTAAGCATGTAAAGGAAAAGAATTACTTCAACTATGAAACAAAGAAAAAATTAAAACTGCTTGCAAAATATGGATTAAAAAATAGAAAGTAGATTAATGTGCGTGCATTTAAACTAAGTGGATTAATTATATAAGTTAAACTAGATAGATTAGGAATAAATTATTTTAAACTAGATAAATTAGACTTGAAGATTAAATTAAGTTTGTGTGGCTTGTGTGCAAATTAATTCTAAGTGCGTGCAGCTTCATGCACGTGTGTGCGGGTGTGTGTGAGTGCGGGCATATGTGTGCTAGGAGTGTGCAAGTGATTGCAGGTCTAAACTAGATGGGTTGAGACCAAGCTAATTAAATTAGATAGATTAAACTAACATGTGATTAAAGGGAAGACTCAAAATGACTAGTAACGTACAAATATGTAACATTTTTAATTGACCAAAAGGGTCAAAATTTTCTCTAAAGAATTAATTATACATATAGTTAATAACAACTTAAAATAACATATTTAACTTAGAAGACATAAAAAAAATTCTTAAGTGACTAAACTAAAGGAAAGGACTTTAAAACTACCATTGACTCAAAATTACATTTATCAAAGGGGGACTACATTATGACTTGTAGCTAATTAAAGAAAAACATGTAACTATTGAAGAGAAAATAAGTTCTAATAAACTAGTGAATAGCTAATGCTAAGATGGATTTTATTAAGTGAGCTAAATTAATCTAGTCCATTTTCAAGGTGGTTTAAACACATAAATCATACTAACAATTTATTTTACAAACAAAATAGATTTAACTAACCCTTTTAGTTAAAGAAAATTTCCATGTGCAGGGATTATCCTAGCAGATCTGCGTGCTCTTGTGAACTTAGTGAAGTTGGAAGAATGGTCTAATTGAAGAGTAGAAAACCAAAACAAAAAAGGTGGCCGAAAATGGTGAAGAACTTTCACTAGTTCTTTTTTTGGTTTCTCTCTTTGCTATTTTCTCACTTTTTTTAGTATTCTCTTCTCTTTTTGTTGTGTTTCTCTCTTTAATCTTCCTATTCTTCTCTCTTTTCTCACTTCTTTTTTGTATTCTCTTCTCTTTTTGTTGTGTTTCTCTTTTTAATCTTCCTATTCTTCTCTCTTTTCTCACTTTCTTTCTCTCTAAACTTTTTTTTTTTTTTTTGCATTACTTTGCCTTTGCTTGTTTTGGTGTGTTGTGTTAACAAAAGGGAGGGTATTTATAAGAAGAGTAAGGGTTGTCCAAGGGATTTAAAGAAAAGAAAAACAAAGGGAAAATGATCAATAAAGCAAAAAGGTGAGCAAGAAAGTACAAGTTGTGGTATTTTCAATAAAGCATAAAATGAGGGGGAGTTCTTCCTTGGTGTGACCGGCCATGGGGGGAGGGAAATGACTCAAATTTTTTTGGGGTTTTGACTCATAGAAAAGTGGGAGAGCTTAAGGGAAAAAGTGTGCCAATAGCAAAGCAAAAGAAATGAGAAAGAAGGCTTCCCAATTTGCATATTCACATAAAAAATACTGCAAGTAGAAAATGTGTTTTTTTATGTAGAAAAATGTGGTATTTGGCATACAGGAAATTGTGGAATCTCAATAAGGTAATGTCCAATCAACCAAGAAAAAAAAGAGTAAGAGAAACTCCTTTTTGGCATACATGGTTGTCCAAAGAGAGAAAAAACTGTAATTTTTAGGTGAATTGTTGCTTTTTTTTTTAGGTGAAAATGTGTGTTTTTTATGTAGAATATATGGTATTTGGCATATAGGAAGGTAGGGGAACATATGAGGGAGAGGATGAAGCATTATTAGAACCACCTCGAGAATCTGGTCCAATACTTAGACATGGTGTCTTTTGCTTACCTGCCTCGGGCCCAAAATCAATTCACTGATGCATTGGCCACTCTATTTTCAATGTTGGAGATATGTGAAGGGGCTGAGGCAATTCTGTTAGTGATCAAGCAAAAAGATGAACCAACCTGTTGCTCAGCTATCAAGATGCAAGCTTGATCATTTGATAGTTTATCTTGGTATATTGACATCCAGAATTTCTGGCAAAAGGGAGAATTCCCGGCCAATAGTGAAAAAAGAGACAGACAAACGATACAGTCATTGGCCTCTCAGTTTGTCATTTGTGGCGGTAGACTGTATAGGAGATCATTCGATGGGATCCAACTATTCTGTGTAGATAAAAACACAGCTGAAAAAATCATGATGGAAGTACACAAAGGTACCGAAGGTCCGCACATGAATGGGATAACACTAGTAAAAAAGATTCTTCACTTAGATTATTGTTGGATTAGCATGAAAACTGATTATTGTAATTATGTGAAAAAGTGCTATAAGTGTCAATTGCATAGCAATTTACAACACTTGCCACCCTGAGAACTCTTTAACATGACAACACATTTGCGTTTCACTACATGAGGCATAAACATGATTGGAAAAATATCTCCCAAGGCTTCCAATGGTAATGAGTAAATCCTTGTGGCAATTGACTATTTCACCAAATGGGTAAAAGTTGCCTCATTTTTCACCTTGAAGGCTAAGCACATGGCAAGGTTTATTAACCATAACATCATCTGTCGTTATGGAGTACCTTTTAAGCTGATCTTAAATAATGGCGCGTATTTCTAAGGCAAGGTCATGGATTTACTCAATAAGTACAAAATTAAGCACCACAAGTCCGCTACTTATCGACCTCAAACCAACGGGGTAGTAGAAGTAGCTAACAAGAATGCTAAGAGCATATGGGCTAAAATGGTGGAGATTTGTCGCAACTAGCATGAGAAACTGCCTTTTGCATTGTGGGGTTTTGAACTTCGATAAGGTCTTCTACAAGCGCCCTTGGTTTACGATATGGAAACGATTCTCCCAATCAAGGTGGAAATTCTTTCACTAAAGACAACCATAGAAAACTAGTTAGAAGAGATATATTGGATTTAGAGGCAATATGATGAGTTGGATTTGATTTATAAGAAGCAGCTGAAGGCTCTCCATCATGCTCAAGGGTATCAAAAAAGGGTTGCATTGGCTTTTAACAAAAAAGTAAAGAATCAGAGCATCATGGAAGGAGATTATGTGGTAAAATAACTCAAGCCACTAATCCATGCCTTACGAACATCAACGACAATGAATTTGGTGAACCTATCAATTTGGATCATCTCAAGAAGTATTACTTGCCCCCCCTTTCTGGTTCCCTCATTGTTGTATCCCCACTTTATATATCCTTTCTAAAAAAGGCAGTTCGTTATGTTGAAAACCCAAAAAGGTGGCTTATGCAAAAGTTAGAGTACTCTGCCAAACCGAAAACCTGAAAAGGCAATTTAGGCAGAAGAAAAGTTAAACCCCTCTATCTCGAACTACATGAAGGCTTGGTTCTGTTTTTGGGTACGTAGGCAACCCCTTTAATGCAACCACAAATGTTAAAAAGATAATAAAAAAATCACTTTTAATAAGATATGTTGAGCCATTGAAAAATTAAAATGTGGATCAATTTAATGCATTAATAACTTCAGTTTCTGGATATTCCATTTCTCTTTCATTCTCTAAGGATTTTCTTACTACATAATGAAAACACAAGTACATGACATTATTTCAAAGTCGTACTGGACTCCTCAAAGTAGAATATCTTCTCTTCTTCCTTCTAGGACACTTCTGCTTGACCCTAGAACCATGCTAGATAATCATCAGAGACAATAAAGCAAGTTGCAGAAATAGTGCGTGGAATGAGTCATGGTGCGTTTGGGCCATGTACCTCGAATCCGCTCAATGAACCGTTCGCTCATTGGACAGGTATAATAGCTATAGTTGGATTGTGGAATGGTTTACGATTACTCGTATTCTCTGAGAATCTGCACTCGGTATTAATATGAGTAGCGAGTGTTACCAACAAGCACCATACAACTTTTTTTAAAGATCGAAATGGTATCCAGAGTGATCTTCCACCAGGGGCATACTTAGCGGATTTACAGAATATCGAGTGTATGAAACCAGTTGAGCTAGCCCTCCAGTGAATCTTGCTTAATCAAGAGTTTGTGCCCCAGAAGTGTTTTGGCTCGTATTCAACGTCAGAATTATTGGGAGGAGCCAATATTGACAATTTGTCAAACAGCTACATCTGAAGAAGAAAATGTTAGAAATCGTTTGAAAAGTTGAATTGAGCTAGTAAAGCATGAAGTATTTACCTAAAGCATCAAGGGGTCAATGAGATAAAAGGTTTAATCGTGACAAAAAGTATCAAGGCCATGCAAAGTGGCAGCTAATATTGCACCCATTGGATAGGATCCTTCTCCAGTTTGTTTGACCATATCAAGTAGTGTTTTGTGGACACTCGAGCTGTGTCCCTTAATAAAAAAACGTACCCAAGAGGCAGAGGAATAGTATATTCCGACGATGGGTGGTGAGACCTTTCATTTTAGTTCAAAAAATTTCGAACGCTAAAGGCATCACATCAAAGCAGTAGGCCAACAAGAAGGTCTCGGCTCGAGCCTTGGTGATCGCAAATAACTCCATAGTGAGTTTAGCATGATGGACAATATATGGAGGAAAAAACAATTTGTTGGACGACTTTCGGTTGATGAGCACGCAAAATTCCTCATATGTCGAACATAGTTCATCAAGGCCAAATTGAAAGATGTGGGTGTTAGGATCCTACTTTGTCACAATTTCCTTTAAGAAAGCCCATTTGATTTTAACGCTCTTGAGCGGAAAAATTGCGTTAATGCCATAATGAGAGTAATTATAGACCTTAATGCCTTTTATGTTGGTAGTCCAGTGTATCAATTGAGCTGAGATAGCTTCCATGACCATTTCTTTTGAAGAAGTAGGGAAGAAAGATTGTGGATAAGTTGTGAAGCTTCGTTCTTAGAACCACTAGAGGATGTGTACCAAATGAGAGGGAATATTGGGTTTAAATGCAAGTTTCGAGTTAAAGAAAATTGAGTGGTCAAAGAATAGGCCATTAAAAGCCAAAACATGTTAGGGTACAAATCAATGGCTACTTTCTAGGGCTTTGTAGAAGTTTATCTTTAGATACCATTTTGGTTTTTTGAAAATAACGAAAAGCCTTAACTACCACATGATCTCTTCATTAAATTTTAAAGAAAAATGACATCACTTCCACACTTTTTTCTTTTTTTCAAAATCTTATAATTGAATAAAGAAGAATCCTAAGTGCCATGACTCGACTCAAGCCCAAGTTTTTTTTTTGGGATTTGACAAATTTGAATGAAAAGACTCTGCAGAACCAATAGGTAAAAACCCTCACAGCAGGTAAAATCACAAAAATCCCTCACTACAGGTAAAATCACAAACCCAAAGTGGTCAGTAGGAAAACCCAAAGTCCTCGTTAGCAGGCGAATCCAAAGTCCTCGTCAGCAGGTGAACCCAAAGTCCTCGTCAACAAACAAACCCAAAATCCTTGTCAGTAGGCAAACCAAACTCCTCGTCAGCAAGCAAACCCAAGTCCTCACAACAGGCACTAGTCAATCTATAAGTATCGCATGAGTGAACAGATCCTAGCTCCATCACTTCAGGTACGTTTCAGTCTCATGGGTAATTCTATGATATCAACTTTTCCCAACTACATGTTTGCTTTTATGAATGCATCACATATTTGCCGTTCTAAAATTTTGAAACAAAATAGTGGCCCCTCATAACCTTTAATTGAAAATCTTAAAGGAGCCCCAATCAAAAGGGAGCAAACTATAAACACTCATTTTCATTACAAAATTTTTGAACAGACCATGTGTAAGTCTTTATGACGAATCTTTGATCCTAGTATGCTAGGACTTGGTAAATGTAGAGGTTTGAATTTAATTGAGGAGTAGAACCAATTACAAGCCTTTTTTGTTTAATCCATTAAATCCACTTTGAGATTAAATTAATTGGGCCTTATTTGATTGAACCAAATTCAAGACCAAAGTCTTTAATTAAATTTTTGTCTAATCCAAAACCCACTAAAACCCATTGATTTCTACCGAAGTTTGTAAGTAGAAAGCATTCCCTGAATTTGCATATCAGGAGCCATAGTATGAATACTTTCCAAGTTCTAAAGAGTGGGAAAAAGTTGAGAAAATATGTGAGATCTTATAGATTTTTAGTTTAGTCACTAATATAATTTCTAGTACTGACTATCCTGCTTCAAACTTGTATCTTTCGAGAAATAGTGGAGAAAATGAAAGAAAAAATTGTAAGTACTGGGGTGATTGCAATATATTGATGGCAATTACTTTTGTTATGGATCCAAGGGTGAAGATGAGGGGTGTGGAGATGTGGAGATGTGTTTCCCAAAAAATTTTGGTGCTTAGTCTACTGAGAATATAGAGAAGATGAAAAATGCTTTGTCTGTGTTGTTTCAGAAGTATATGGAATTGTATAATGCTAATGAACCTGTTAATGGTACCTCTGTTACTCAAAATTTAAATGCAGTTGGTGCTTCGAGCAGGAAACCAAACCCCATCTCTGGCTGGTCAGAATTGTTCTCTTATGTTGAGGAAGTGGAGTCAACTCCTTCTGAAAAATCAGAATTGGCTATGCATCTTGAGGAGGGTGTGTACACAGATAGAGGTAAAAGTATGTCTAATTTTAATGCTTTGGAATGGTGGAAGGCGAATACTTTGAAATTTAAAGTGTTATCAAAGATGACAGCTGAGATACTTGCCATTCCTATATCTATTGTGGCTTATGAATCTATGTTTAGTGCTGGTGGAAGAGTTACTGATTCATATTGCGCTTCATTGGCTTCAAAGACTGTTCAAGTTCTTGTTTGTGGAGGAGATAGGGTTCATCACCTTCATGGTATCAAGAAAACGCCAAAGGTAGTAAAATTAATACTAAATTTTAACATATTTCATATTGGTATGGTCTAGTGTAGTCTAGTGTCTATTGGTATATTTACAACAATATTGATTTCTATGTTTTCTTGTTTTTAGGTGGAGAAATATGGAGAAGAGATTGTGTTGCCAATTCCTTGAATTACTAAATATGTTTGGTTGATGTTGAGATGTTGATGACTTGATGTAATATTCTTAACTTATATTTTGTTCTTTTTTCATGGTTGAAACTTGTATGTGTTTGCTTGTTTGGTAACTTTTGGAGTTCTCCTTGAAACTTTATGTTTGCTTAGTTGAATGGTTGTACTTGTGTTGTGTGAAAATCAAGCTTTTTTGTGTTTTCAGTTGTGTTATGGAGAAGCATGTGAAAATTGATTCATGTAACAGGTTTTTATTTTATTTTATTTTATTTTATTTCATTTTTGCATCTAGCAAGAGAGATTCTGCATGTACTGACTGTTAGTTTGTCACTTGTATTATGTGAAATTAGGCATTTATGTGTTATGTGGTATTATATGAAATCAGGTTTGTTTTGCATGTTTTTAAGTTGTTTAACAGGTTTAGTTTTGAGTTAATCGAGTTGTCAAGCAATCAAGCTGGCTCGGCAAAATGGCTCGATGAGATCGCTAGTCGAGCTCGAGCTATCATTTAAAGCTGCGAGCCGAGTTTGAGCTTATGGTTTGTAACTCGTGCTCGGCTAGTGGCTCGGCTCGGCTCGAATCCACCCTTACTCCCAACATTTGATGTCAGATATAGTGCACTATTATGAGTTCTCCCGCATGGTGGGATATCCTTGTCACCAAAAATCATATCCGGTTATCCCTTTTTTGATACATCAAGCAGTGCTAAAAGATCATCAAGAGAAGTGCTTGTGGGAATTTCCACTTAAACCAAATAAGCATGGCCTAACGATGTTTATTTAAAGATATGAACAACCTCCAGATGGAGATATTGGCGTGCATTTTCTTCAGTTGTCTCAACACTAAGTCTTCTTTCTCTTTATTCTCTTTTCCTTTTTCTCTCTTTTACTGCTCTTTCTTCATCTTTTATTCCTCTTCCTGGATTGTTAGCTTCGAGGTGAGGTGGCTTAAAATGATGGCCACCTCAAGTCAAGTGACTCACCTTTTCTTCATCTTCACTACTGCTATCCCACATAGTTTTGCCACTATGTTTCAATATTGTTGCTGCTTTGCCACCACCGCTGATAGACGCTTAAATATACATATTTAAGCCTCCTTATTTACACTTATTAGATCATTTATTACGTTAATTTGGTATCTTTTACTCCATTTGTGCGTTTTACATGTTTTTGTAGGGTCTTGAAGAAAAAGAAGCAGTTTTGGCACTTTAAGGAAGAAATCTAGAAGCCTTGGAGCACTTTCTGGACAAAGGGCGATCGAGCGCACATGAAATGCGATCGAGCGCACATACGATCGTGAGCACACTTGTAGGATCGAGCGCACACTGCGATCGAGCGCAAGGACACATGCGATCGAGCGTAAATGTACAGGCGTGAATAGTAAACTGTAGAACCCTATTTTGGAAATAACCCTATTTTGGAAATTACTCTATTTTGGAAATAAATGAGTTTTGTGTTTTAGGAAAGTTTAGAAACTCATGAGTCTATTAGGACTTCTCAAAGACCTATAAATACACTTGTAAACTCACACACAAAAACATATCTTAGATAGAAAACACTTTTCTCTTTTCTTTTACTTGGAGTGGAGAGCTTGGGAGAGAATTGACGCCTCTTCTCTCGGGTTTATTCTTCTCCCTTATGTTTTGTTTAATTATGTTTACTTCAGTTAGTATGTGTAACTAACTCTCTTATAGGGCTCGATTGAAGCCCTAGTTATGCATTCCCATATTTTTATTCATTGATTAAATCTTTGCATAGCTTATTATGTTACTTAACTTGATTAACGCCTATACTTATTTAAATTCCTCATATGTATGTGTAAGGCCAACGTATGCATGTGGTATGGATGGGTTAGTTAGATCAATTTGGACGACCGAGTCTTGGGTCTAACATCAGTAACAAGGGACCATCTTATCCAGATACCCGGGTTAATCAACATGGGAAACCGGGAGTAGATACCATGCCCTAGGTCTCATGTGGTTGTCGATTTCCATAGTACCTATGTTTTTTTAAGGAACAACTCAAGCAGATACCATGCTGAATCCCTTAAGGAAGAAAAGAGTTAAAGTAGATACCATGCCTAACTCGTTGCTTAGGGAAATCAATAGCTTAAGGAGTAGATACCATGCCCTTAGGTTGGCAACCAGTAGGTACACATAATAAGGCTAGAGCACTGATACTTTATACAAATCGGGAATGTATGACTAGTGGTAGATATCAAAGCCCTATGTCTTTATTATTATCGAATCACCCTTCAGTTTATTATTTCTATCTTTTTACATAGCAAATATAATTCTAAATCGAACTTTACCAATCCCTGTGGAGATTATCTTGCATTCGCACACTATGCTACACTATTGACCTTGTGCACTTGCAAGTAAAACAAAGTACGATTATTCATCTATTTATTTAGGTATATTATCGCACAACAAGTTTTTGGCGCCGTTGCCGGGGATTGCGCTAAAAGTTCATTTTAGGATTACTTTCATTATTTTATTTTTACCATCTTTTATCAAAACTTAATCAAAGTTGTTTTATCTTTCAGGTACTTCACGAAACCCTACTTGCACTTTCTGTGGAATTTGCGATCGATCGCAAGCTCCTGTGCGATCGAGCGCATTTAGGGCAGAGGGTACCCGAGCAGCAGAGTTGCACTGCTGCACTAAAACTGGTTTTTCTGCTTTATGCACTGACTTTGATCCCGACATCCGGAATTCTTTTCCCTCGATCCCGAGCTTAAACGGACCATCCGACAAAGGCTTAGGGACAACTTTGAGGAGAACAAAGGAAAAATCGAGAACGAAACACAAATGGCGGAACAGCTCGAAAACCAGCAACCACCTGCACGAGTTCCAATGAAGCAATCCTTCATCCCTCGGAACATTGATCAACCATCATGCATCGCATATCAACCTGAGGCAGCGGGAAATTATCACATATCTCCGCAAATCTTGAATGCTTTGACTCATTATAGGGGCACTCCTAACGAAGATCCACACTTGCACCTCCGAGAATTTATCGATCTTTGCAAGTTCCAGCATATTCAAGGCCTAGATCAAGAGGGAATCAGGTTAATTCTTTTTCCTTTTTCATTAAAAGATAATGCTAAAATGTGGTATCATTCATTGCCTGCAGACTCTATCCATACTTGGGAAGAGCTATCCAATAGATTTCTAAAGAAATTTTTTCCAGCCCAAAAGACAAGACAGATTAGGAAGGAGATTCAATCATTCCAACAGAGGGATGATAACCTTTTTTTCGAGGCATGGGGACACTTTAATGAGCTGCTACTCAAATGTCCGCATCACAACTTACCTCAAGATGAGCTGGTCCTGGCTTTCTATGAAGGTTTGAGTGGCATAAATCAAAGTATAGTGGATTCCGGTTGTGGAGGTATGCTGATGGAGAAGACTGGTGAAGAAGCCATGGAGCTGTTTGAGACTTTAAGTGAGCACACCCAGCAATTCTCCTCGAGAGGGAGACAAGGAGTAAAGAGCAAGGGCATGTATGAAGTTAACTTACTTGGTGGAATTCCAACTCAGATAGATGGAATGGAGAGGAAACTAGATATGCTTGTAAAAGCCATGACTGCTCAGAACACCTCACCGATTCCACAAGTCACACAACGCGAGGTATGTGCATTATGTTCTAAATTTGATCACACTACTGAGACCTACCATTTGTATTCATCTACAGATCCCGAGCAAGTGAACTATGTGGGATCAAACAATGCATATGCAAATACATACAACCCTGAATGGCGGAACCACCCCAACCTCTCATGGAGCAACAATCAAAGCAACTTGAACCTTCAAGGGCAACAAGGGAACTGTCATAAAGCAGCCCAACCAGTTCCAGAACCCAAGAAGGATGATCTAGAAAGTCTTGTAAAACAATTGGCCACTCAGCAACAACAACTAATGGCAACATTGATAACTTCACAAGATCAGCAAAGACAAACAATTGCAAAGCATGAGCAAACCACCCAAAGGCTGGAAGTACAAATGGGACAAATGGCTAAGGAGTTAAGTGGAAGACAGCAAGGAGAACTTCCTGCACAAACACTACCAAATCCAAGAGGACATCAGCAGCTGAAAGCCGTTACAACTCTCCGGAATGGGAAGATCATAGGAGTTAATGAGCCAGCTCAAGCATCTCAAGCACCTCAAGCTAAGCCATCCACATCCAAGGTAAGTGAAGTAGAAAAGTGGAATGCACCACCCTTCCCTCAAAGGTTAGTAACACCAAAGAAAGATAAATTGTTTGATATCTTTGAAACTTTGAGAAAAGTAGAAATTAACATTCTCTTATTAGATGCAATTAAACAAATCCCTTCTTTTGCTAAATTTTTAAAAGATTGTTGCACTAATAAAAGAAAGTTTCAAGAACATGAAACAGTGGCTCTAACTGAAGAGGTAAGTGCGATTTTGTTAAGAAAACTACCACCAAAACTAAAAGATCTGGGTAGTTTTACTGTTCCCTGTAGGATAGGTGATCAGTTGTTTGAGAAAGCATTACTAGATTTAGGAGCAAGTGTCAATTTGCTACCATACACAGTAGTTGAAAAGCTAGATTTGGGGGAGCTTCAACCAACCTCTATCACTTTGCAATTGGCAGATAGAAGCATCAAAAGACCTAGAGGTATACTTGAAGATGTATTGGTAACGGTAAGAGAGTTTATTTTGCCTGCTGACTTCATTGTGTTAGATATGGAAGAATGCCCTATGCCATTACCTCTGCCCATCATCTTAGGAAGACCCTTCATGAGGACGGCTGATACAATAATTAATGTAAAAAAGGGTATTGTAAGTATGACGGTAAATGGTGAGACAATAGAATTTAAGATATTTGATGCAATGAAATTACCCCAAGATGATAATGATGATGAATGTTTTAATGAATTTTTTATGCAAAGTGCTATCAAGCAAGCTTTTCAGGTCTATCACATTGATCCATTGGAGGCCGTCCTCACCCATAGCTTCACAGGACCTGATATTGAGCCAGCATTAGAAACTGTCTATGATGACATTTTTGAAGCCGTGCACCTCCTTGAAGCCTCTCCAAAGTATCCAAGTAAGTTCACTCCTCCGTTTGAAAATCTTGAGCATACTAATACTACTTTTCTCTCATCTATTGTCCAGGCACCAAACTTAGAATTGCAGCAGTTGCCTGCAAGAAATCAGACCTTCACAGTACATGGACACAAAGTCACACCACACTCAGAAATTATAGTGCAACCAAGGGATGAAGATTTAACACCCCAAATTGTTCAGTATGCAACAGCAACCAGAGCACCTAAGCCATATGCAGTGAATTTTAAGTACTCTTTGCCAAAAGACTAAATGATGAAGCTACTATAGAGAGCATTTGAGCAGTTCAGACTTTGATAAACGTGTAGCTCAAGTGCCTCTATTAAGGTCAGTGGCAGTAAGACCCCTGAGTACGCACTCTCTGCCACAAGTGCGATCGAGTGCACTTCACAGTGCGATCGAGCGCACATTGGACAGCAACTTGCCATGATGCCTAAACTGTCAACCTCCACCTCCTGCACCCGGTTCCTTCTCGACTGCACCACTTGGAGACCAGCAGTGAGAGGGTACCACGTCTGGCTGAAGACGTTAAACTTAGCGCTCATGGGAGGCACCCCAAAGCATATCCTTTTCATAGTTTATTATTAGTATTTCATAGTTTACTTTTCTATTGTTGTTTATTACTTGTTTTCCATTTTATATTTGTTTTTCTTTCTTTTTCGAGGACAACGTGAGTGCATCAAGTTGAAGTTTGGGGGTGTGCTACGAGCCATGTCAGCCATCAGTTCTCCATCTCCCAGGTCAGCTCCTTCCATGCTATTCACACATTGGGGACAATGTGCAATTTAAGTTTGGGGGTATGGGGACACATTCACACACTCACTATGTCCCACATTTTTTTGTTGTTTTGTTATTATTTTCATAGATAAATGTTTGTTCATTATGTCCAATAAACTTTTTATGATCTAAACAAAATGTTATGATTTGTCTTCATCAGTGAGCTTAACACTTTGAACATATAGGTCAATAAACAAGTTTTGAACCTAGATCACTGTCCTTTTGGCATTTAAGAATTCACAAGTTTAACTTGAACTATCACGAGCACATTAGCACATAGCTGTGTGGGGTATGACATGTTATTTGGATTGGTATGTTTCTTTTGCTTGACTGTGAACTAGATGACCTATTAGATTGACATGTTGGCATATAAAAATAGAAAAGATTGATTCGTGCTCGAAAAGAAAAAAATGCTCCTAATGATCAATAAAAACAAATCTTCCGCTAAGTAACTGGCCCTCTTGCCTCAGTAAGCATTGAGTGTCACGTCAAAAGGTGGAAAATCTTAAGTGATCATTAAAAAGGAATTTTTCGCTGAGTAACTGGCCCTCTTGCCTCAGTAAGCATTGAGTGTCACGTCAAAAGGTGGAAAATTCTAAATGGTAGCATAAAAATCAGTTAGTTTCGTAGCCTTGTTGACTCGAGCCAGTAAGTCCTTAGGGGTGTCTTTACACCTAATGCCCTAAAACCACCTGGTTTGGGAGTCATTGGCTAAACACTCGTTACACGAGTCAACAAGAAAGCTTAAGGGAACTAACCTGGCAAAAATCTCGCAAATATAAGACTATGCCATATTTGTTAACTCTAATAGGAAGTTTGATGAATCTTGAGTCATCGAAACACTACATATTTGAATATCTTGGAAACTCAATCTTTTATGTGCTAGTCACCACACACCAAAGTCAAACTTGTGATATCTTAAAATACCTCGTGAATATGATTTACGTTCAAAACTCTTATTCATTACAGATATATGTTTACACTTGTTAAGCTTGCTCATGAATGCGCATCATAGTTTTGTGTAAAACCTATATTTTTGATTGACACTATGAACATTGGATTTATCTATATTTTCGTTTTAGTTTTTAATTTAATATTGCTAAGGGACTAGCAATATGTAAGTTTGGGGGTGTGATAGACGCTTAAATATATATATTTAAGCCCCCTTATTTACACTTGTTAGATCCTTTATTACGTTAATTTGATATCTTTTACTCCATTTGTATGTTTTACATGTTTTTGTAGGGTCTTGGAGAAAAAGAAGCAGTTTTGGCACTTTAAGGAAGAAATCTAGAAGCCCTGGAGCACTTTCTGGAGATCGAGCGCACATGCAATGCGATCGAGCGCACATACGATCGTGCGCACACTTGTAGGATCGAGCGCACACTGCGATCGAGCGCAAGGACACATGCGATCGAGCGCAAATGTACAGGCATGAATAGTAAACTGCAGAACTCTATTTTGGAAATAACTCTATTTTGGAAATAAAGGAGTTTTGTGTTTTAGGAAAGTTTAGAAACTCATGAGTCTATTAGGACTTCTCAAAGATCTATAAATACACTTGAAAACTCACACACAAAAACACACCTTAGATAGAAAACACTTTTCTCTTTTCTTTTACTTGGAGTGGAGAGCTTGGGAGAGAATTGACGCCTCTTCTCTCGGGTTTATTCTTCTCCCTTATGTTTTGTTTAATTATGTTTACTTCAGTTAGTATGTGTAACTAACTCTCTTATAGGGCTCGATTGAAGCCCTAGTTATGCATTCCCATATTTTTATTCATTGATTAAATCTTTGCATAGCTTATTATGTTACTTAACTTGATTAACGCCTATGCTTATTTAAATTCCTCATATGTATATGTAAGGCCAACGTATGCATGTGGTATGGATGGGTTAGTTAGAT
Organism: Bretschneidera sinensis; assembly: GCA_023935145.1. Lineage (NCBI taxonomy): Eukaryota > Viridiplantae > Streptophyta > Magnoliopsida > Brassicales > Akaniaceae > Bretschneidera > Bretschneidera sinensis. Next base: position 56,509,163 of record CM043702.1, on the reverse strand, counting down.
CAATTTGGATGACCGAGTCTTGGGTCTAACATCAGTAACAAGGGACCATCTTATCCGGATACCCGGGTTAATCAACATAGAAAACTGGGAGTAGATACCATGCCCTAGGTCTCATGTGGTTGTCGATTTCCACAGTACCTATGTTTTCTTAAGGAACAACTCAAGCAGATACCATGCTGAATCCCTTAAGGAAGAAAAGAGTTAGAGTAGATACCATGCCTAACTCGTTGCTTAGGGAAATCAATAGCTTAAGGAGTAGATACCATGCCATTAGGTTGGCAACCAGTAGGTACACATAATAAGGCTAGAGCACTGATACCTTATATAAATCAGGAATGTATGACTAGTGGTGGATATCAAAGCCCTATGTCTTTATTATTATCGAATCACCCTTCAGTTTATTATTTCTATCTTTTTACATAGCAAATATAATTCTAAATCGAACTTTACTAATCCTTGTGAAGATGATCTTGCATTCGCACACTATGCTACACTATTGACCTTGTGCACTTGCAAGTAAAACAAAGTACGATTATTCACCTATTTATTTAGGTATATTATCGCACAACAACCGTCCTCACCGACTGACTTATTTTTTGCCCTGATTGTTGCTTTTGCTACACTATTTGCCCTTGTCAAATCTGTCAGTACTTTTACTGGCACTGTTTTTTTATCATCTTCGTTGTCATTATTCCAAATCCCATTGATCAAGACCCCATTGTATTTGAAATTCCTGAGGTACTTCAGGGAAAGGATAGGTGTGTATTTAGGGTAGTGTTTGGGGTCCTGTTTAGGGCTACATTTGGGGCTACATTTGGTTATCGTGGTGATTAGAGTGGAGGGGTCAAAGGTGGTGGATGATTCATCGATCATATTCAAGGTTTGGCGAGGCTACATTGCGATAATTACGCATGGGATTTTTGGTTAGTTGGGGTGGCTCCAAACCATTGTCATTAAGGTCTTGGATTTCATTTTTCAATCTTTGACACTTGTCGGTATCATGGTCAGTTGACTGGTGGAAGTGGTAATATTTGGAAAGATCCCAATATGGTGGAACTAGATTGGGTAAAGGTCTTGCTAGCAATGGGTGGAGTTTATCTTTTTTCGGTGAGCTTTAAAAGGGGTTGAGACAAACTCATCCTAGAAGGCTTTAAGTCTTCAGGACCTCTGCTTTTTTTCTTAGGTTGACTCTTGTATTAAATGGTGTTTTAGAACCGGTTCTGCTAGCCGTAGCCATAGTTATTTTATTGTTGGGGTCCCAAGGAGCTGCCCGCCCATACACTTGATTGTACATTGTGTATTTGGGCAAAACTCACTTCACTGTTCTTGGTGCCACTACTTCTAGCAACATTCTTCTTCACATATCTCCCAACATTCTTCTCATTCTTGTCCTCGAAGATGGCATCTTCAACTTTAGTGTCTGAGTCAATCAAATGCTCAAAATTGGAAATGAGAATGGAAAACAATCTTTCAATGTACACCGATTGTAAATTCCTCATCATGATTCTGAACTAGTCTTTCACTATAGGTCTAGAGGCCATTTTAGCTACCTTGCTTCGCCAACGAGAGATGAATTCTGAAAGTCTCATTAGGTTTCTACTTGGATGTTTCTAGATCCTTGATGGTGATGTCTAGATGGGTATTGTATGTGTATTGGGCCACAAATTCCTGGGCCATAACTTCCTATTCTCTCAAAGTAGTGGGCTCTTGAGAGTAGTACCATTTCACTGCAGCACTAGTAAGGAGATTGGGAAAGAACGTAGCTAACTGTTTGGAATTCAAACCCGAGAGCCTCAAAAGGCTAGCATATTGTCTTAAATGGGTGTTGGGGTCTTCGGACCCATCAGTACGGACCATATTAGGTATTTTAAACTTGGGCAACAAAGTTGTCTTGGGATGGGCACATAACCCATCAATATCAAGCAAATATCTATCCATGCCTTAGATTTTCTCAAAGCACATTACATATTTTCAAACTTTTCACTATTGGTTTTTATTTCAGACTCAGCTTTCTTTTTTTCATTAGCTATGAGGTATTTATCCTCATCTTCAACAAAATATTCTTTATCATTTTTAGACCTTTAGGACTCCTTTCAGGCTACCTTTTCTTCCAGGACATCTAATCTTTTGGCCAAGTCAACTAACATACTGCTTATGTTCTTGAGTATCTCATTGTTGTCAACCATTATTTCCTCTATCATTACTTTGACTGAGCTCGAATTACTTTCAAAAACTGAACTACTGATATGCTCTTCTACTGTAAGAGAGATTGGACTCGTAGGAGGCCCTTTTCTCAGTCTTTCGCCAGAGGATCTATACCACAACAGAGAAAAAATGGCTTATGGTCTTTGATCCATGACTCTTTTTTACAAGAACAAAGAAAAGGAAAATGACACTTTTGAGTTCTTCATGCTATAAATCTTTGTTTGCCATGGTCGCTTATCTGTAGTATTACTTTAATTTTTTCAATGGGTTTCGGTTTCACATCCAAAGGCTCACTGAATGAATTAAAGTCCACCTATGGATAAGTTCTCAATTAACCCAATTAGGTGGAGATAGAAACGTAAAGGAAAATTTCCTTTAATTGAATTACAATCAAATTTTCTTGGTTTTCTCATGGTTAAATGTAGTGGATTTGATATCAACAAGCTTTCCAAGGGTTTTGGACTCTGATGGTGATTTAGGCTAAACTTAAGAAGCCCAAATGAAAAATGAATATTATCCATTACATGGATCATTCCATTAGATGCTTGGGCCTTCAGTCACTTTAATCAATATTAGTTTCTTCTGATGGACTTCTCAAAATGTCAAACTACCTTAACTAAGAGAAAATCCTCTATTTTGAAATAAATTTGGACTCACTTCATTCAGTTGTAATTTAATCAAAGAAAATTCACTCCAATTAAATTTCAATCAAACTTCTTTAGTTTGCGCCCCTTCAATCTTTTATGGACTTTCTTATAATTAAGTATTGTGTATTTGTCATCACTAAGTCTCCCAAGGGGTTTGGAACCTAGTGGTGATTAGGACTAAATCTAAGAGCCCAAATGAATGATGAAGAGTGCCCTTGACATGGATCTTTCCACTTGATCCTCGGACCATTAGTCACATTCATTTTAGATTTCTTAGGTTAAGGTGTGGGCTCATTAATGATGCCAAACTCACAAGACTTTACTAAGAGAAAATTCCACAATTTTGGGCCAACCTAGGCCCAATATTGAGCTTAATTTATTTGATATTGATCTAATAAAAGGAAACACTAAATTACTAAATATATTATCAAACAATTTTATTTTATCTTTCTTTAACGTGTGAGGTGAAGGTAAACATATGCAAGAAAGCAAAGGGATAGAACGTGTCCTGGTCCTAGATGGGAAGGTTCTAGGGTTTGCTTTAAAAAGGGTAGGCTCGCCTTATAACTCCTGTGGGCTCATATACCCCATGGCTAGAAAGATGTTATCATGCTCCTCTAGTGGCTTAAAAGGTGGACCACAAGAGTACAAACGTGTTGGCAAACCTTCATTACATGGATAAAAACCAAGAAGAACTTGTCCCACACTATGGGCTGACGATAAGCAAATTGGGACACCAGAAACCAAGAGGATATGGGCCCCCTAATATACTCTGTCAAGAGAAAGGATAAGTGCCAATGTGCAAAGTGAAGTATGAAATAATAACTTAAAATTAAATTTTCAAAGATTCCAAGAAACACTTTAAGGTTCAATCTCCCTAGTGGAGTCACCAATTGTAGGTACCACTATTTTCTATCTAAGACCTATGCATCTGATTCATTACCCAAGGTCATTCCCCTTAAAGAATGTGGATATGGCAAGGGTGTGGATTAAGATGAGTAGGGATGTGGAAATGAGTGAAACCTACCAAGTCTAATACAAAACCTTTATAAATAGTAAAGAGACTCATGTGATGGGTGCGCTTTTAATGTATTAGACAATGGCTCATTTGTCATCCGAGCATAAAACAAGGAGCATAAAACAAGGTTGACAGGTAAGAATCCACCATTTAACCTTGAAGGGGTTCAAATCCCTTGTCATGTGAGAAATTCCAATGCTCATGAGATTTGGGTGTAAAAGAGTGAGGATTTAAATCCCCTTCTCTTACCTAGACCGAAATCTAATCCTTTGTATTTTAAGAAAATTAATCACAATTTTAGTTCAAATATTATTACCATACATTACTAATAAAGCCAAGCACACATTTTGCAATTTATATTCAAACAAAACAACATCGAATATCAACTTTAAAGAAATGCGGTAAAAGTAAGTGCTGTAAAATTAAGAATGTAAAGGAAAGGAATTTAACTATGAAACAAATAAAATATTAAAACTACTTGAAAAGTATGGATTAAAAAACAAAAATATATTATTAAAACTACTTGAAAAGTATGGATTAAAAAACAAAAATATATTAAAGTACGTGCATGTAAACTAAGTGGATTAATTATGTAAATTAAACTAGATGGATTATGACTAAATTATTTTAAACTAGATGAATCATATTTGAAGATTAAATTAAGTATATGGGGCATACGTGCAGATTAATTCTAAGTGTGTGCAGATGTGTGCACATGTGTGCGGATGTGTACGAGTGTGCACACGTGTGTGCTACGCGTGAGTAAGTGTGTACACTTGTGTGAACGTATGTGCAGGTTTAAAGTAGATGGATTGAGACCAAGCTAATTGTATTAGATAGATTAAACTAACATGTGATTAAAGGGAAGACTCAAAATGACTAGTACCATATGAACATGTAACATCTTTAATAGACCAAAAGTGGTTAAATTTTATCTAAATAATTAAAGTATGCATATAGTTAACAAAAACTTAAAATAACATATTTAACTTAGAACACAAAAAAATTCTTAAGGGACTAAACTAAAGGAAATGATTTTAAAACTATCATTGACTCAAAATTACATTTATCAAAGGGGGATTACATTATGACTAGTAACTAATTAAAGAAAAATATATTAACTAGTGAAGAGAAAATAAGTTTTATGAAGCTAATGAATACCTAAATCTAAGATGAGTTTTATTAAGTGGTCTAAATTAATCTAGTCCATTTTCAAGGTGGTTTAAACACATAAATCATAATGACATTTTATTTTACAAACAAAAGATATTTAATTAAATTTTTCAGCTAAAGAAAATTCTTATGTGTGTGGATTATTCTTGGAGATCCGCGTGCTCTTGTGGATTTAGTGAAGTTAGAGAAATGGTTTGATTGAAGATTACAAAACTAAAACAAAAAGGGTGGCTGAAAATGGTGAAAAACTCTCACTAGTTCTTCTTTTTTTTGGTTTCACTATTTTCTATTTTCTCACTTTTCAAGTATTCTCTTCTCTTTTTGTTGTGTTTCTCTCATTAATCTTCTTTTTCTTCTCTCTTTTCTCACTTATTTCTTTCTCTCTTTTTTGCACTACTTTGCCTTAGCTTGTATTGGTGTGTTGTGTTAACAAAAAGGGGTATTTACAGGAAGAGTAAGGGCTTTCCAAGGGATTATAAAAAAACCAAAATAAAGGGGAAAAGAGAGGCATGGCCCGCCATGGATAAAATATGGAGAAAAGTTTGTAACTTTTGAGGTGAAAAGGTGAGGTTAATAAAGATGAGGTGTGGTAAACCCAATAAAAAGTTAGAAGAAATAAAATTTTTAGATGGATGGCCATAGGGAAAGGAAAGGGGTTTTTTAAGGTGAAAAAGAAAATGAAGAAGGATGGTGGTTTCAACAAAGCAAAATGGTGACCAAGAAAGTATAAGTTGTGGTGTTTTCAATAAAGCAAAAAGTGAGGGGGAGTTCTTCCTTGGTGTGGCCAGCCATGGGGGGAGAGAAGTGACTCAAATGTTTTTGGGGGTTTGACACATAGGAAAGTCAGAGAGCTTAAGAGAAAATGTGATATTTGGAATATAAAAAGGGTGGAAGATCAAGAATATCCAATCAACCAAGCAAAAAGAAAAGAAGATAACTCTTTTTTGGCACACATAGTTGTCCAAAGAGGTAGAAAAAATTGTATTTTCAGGTGAATAGTTGTTTTTAGGTGAAAAATGTGTTGATTTTTGTGTAGAAAATGTGATATTTGGAACATAGGAAGGTGGGGGAACCTAAGAGAGAAATATGAGTTCAAAAATAAATAAAAAGAAGAGAAAATTTTCCTCCTCCTTACACTACATAGCCGACCACATAAGGGAGAGGAGAGAGACAACTTTTAGTTTGTAAAATGGAGTGTTTACCTTAAGAAAAGTGAACCAATGAAAAGGTGACATGATTAGGGTAAATTGAAATTCACCCTTAAAATTGGAAGTATTTTTGGGCTTGAAATTTGGGCCAAAAGTGTTTGGGCATTAGTAGGTTTTGGATTGGACCAAAATTTAATTGAAGACTTTGGTCTTGAATTTGATTGAATCAAATAAAGTCCAATTGATTTAAACTTAAAAGTAAATTTAATGGACTGAACAAAGAGATTTGCAATTGGTTCTACTCCTCAATTAAATTCAAACTTCCGCATTTACCAAATATGAGTGTACTAGGATCAAAGATTTGTCATAGGGACATGCGCGTGGTTTGTTCAAAAATTTTGGAACGAAAATGGGTGTCAACAATAGCGATCCTCATCAATAATGCAAACATATAAGTTTTCATATCTCGATGAAATCTCAAATACCACTGTCTAGATTAATACTTTAGGCCATATACGAATCATTGGAGCTAGCATACTTTGGCTATTGGCCTTCTAACATAAAACCATGGGTTGTTCCTTATAGATCAAATTATCCAGCTCTCCGTTGAGAAATGTAATCTTAATTTCCATTTTGTGCACGAGCCCAGACTTATGATGATAACTAGAATGGGGCGAATAGAGGTAAATCTCACAACCTACACTCTCTTGTAAGATATAATCTTTCACCACTAAACAAGCTTTCTACCCCTTAATAAACTCTTTTGCCTATCGCTTTTCACGTGATCTTGAAAACTCACTTGTTTTCAATCACTCTGTGATAGGTAAGAGTTTAACTAAGTCCTAGACATGGTTAGTTTTCTCTAAACTCCAATACTTTCTCCATTCTTTTTATCCATTTTCCTTTTCAGAGATGTTAAAAAACTTATCTCTTAAGCTCATGTCAATGACAATAGATCCTTTCTCGGTTGCTTTCACCTAACTATGATTCTTGAGGTAAGCCTCAAACAAAACCGTGATTCTTGAGGTAAGCCTCAAACAAAACCAACAATCAACGCATTGCTCCCACTAGGTTGATAAGGTTTAAGAATAATCTTGTTAACCTCATCTTATTGATTGGATGTGCTAACATGATTAAGATCTTTTAGCTCATAGGACATATTATCAAGTTCAGTCAAAACTTCTATTTTTTTATTCATCAATAAACACATCCTTTTTGGAGTGTTCTAAACATCTGCTAAAGATACACTTCTACATTTTGAACCCAACTTCCCAAACTTATAAGAATGGCCATGAACATAAGCAGTTGACTCCAAGGTTATCAATTGACTTAGATTAAGTATCAAACACATTCGTAGTCAACTAAATAGAAGTAATTGATAGAGAATGTACACGGTTAAGCATACAGACAACAATTAATAAGGAATTTCAATAAAGATAGCTCGCACCAACAACTTAACCATTTAAACCCTTTCAAAATTTCTTAAGACAATTCTTCTAGACCACAAAATTCCAGATGGATTACTAACAATGAGATCTTAGTACTAGTTTTTGTATCAAATGGTTCTTAGTCGTTCTATCAACTAGACAAAGTTCACATGCATGAAATAATAAAACTAGTGAGTGAGCCTAATATGTTGTCACTAGTCAATCAATTCATTATTTCAAACCCAATGTGATCTCGTCTATCTTGCCAAAAATATTTTACATCAACAATTCACACATAAAGAAGATGTAATTAAATAAAACAACCACAATTACGATTATCTTATGAAACACAAACCATATCAAGTGTTTTGAAACTATTTAATACATAACCAAAACACGAAGTTTGCTTCCATCAATATATCAACACAACGCTATAGCAAATTACAATAAAAACTAGGCCTAGAATGACTAAACATAAAGATCAACTCTGTCGAATTAAGGTACGTATAGGGCATCATGTAGGACTCGGGTTTAACCACCAGTCAACCTTAGTTTATAGGCGTTTAAACCCTTAATTTCAACTCTTAAGTTAGTCCTTACACATATCCATTATGTACTTTTTCATATTCAACCAAGTACCCACAATGCTCCTTGTTCTCCAGATACACAGCATGCCCCTCCTGAGTCTATAATCTACAAAAGATAAGACTCAGTGAGCAACACATAGCTAGAAACACAAGCATTAACCAAAGATATAAAGTAGTGTAATACCTTCTTTGGATCAATGCAATCACGAGCGAAGTGACCTAGCTCACCACAGTTGTAGCAACTTATCTTGGTCTTGTCCCTCTTACTACCGCTTCTTAGTCTTCTTAGGTGCCAAAATAATCTCCTTATCTTTCTCATACTTCAAGACCAAAGCCTTACACAAGCTGGATTCAAAAACACAAGCTTGACCTAAATGTCTAGCAGCCTCAAAGCACTCATTTTCAAGTTCTAGGTGACGTACAATGTCATCAAAACTTTTAAGTTTCTCATTACGCATCATCTCAGCTTTCAGTGCTCCCAGTTCTTAGTTTGAGACTGGATTACTACATGAACCTCTTGTCCATCAGTTAAGGGACAAGCTTCTTCCTTAATCACCTTTATCATGTTTGAAATCTCAACAAGATGTTTCCTCATTGAGTGATCAAGGCGCTTCTCGTAGGTGCAAAATTTGCTAATGAGACACCTCAACTTGGTAGAAAAAGCTCTATACTTATTTTTCAAAGTAGCCCAGATTTCTCGAGCAATATCATACTTCACATGGTCATATGCAAAATCATCTTATATATTGCACAGTATCACCATGCGAGAAATATTATCATTCATCTTCTAGGATTTATAAGTTTCACGATCTCTTTCACTCTGAACAGAAGTTCCTCTCTCATGTTCACTCATGGTGTGGCTGATAACTTCCTTAATAACTAGTGCTTCAAAGATGCACTGAACTTTTTTTGTGCTAAACATAAAAGTTCTCACAATTCAGTTTTTCATCCTCATTCAACTCAGCCTTAAAAGTCTTAGAATTCGAAGCTATGGCCTAATAACTACATGAAGATATCACTAATCAAATACTAGCACATTCATAACCTTATTTACACACATTTATTTTGCATCTAATATGAACTAATTGGATGATAATTTCACTTAAGACATATAACCGAAAGTTTGTTATGCTCCAAATCATCTCTCATGTACAAAAGTTTAATCATCATAAACTTAGTCCAATTAGCGTAAAATTTAAGTTCTAAGTGAGAATTCATTTCAACTCTACCAACTTTAGAACTCACACTAAGTTCCACATGTTAAGTACATTACATGACAAGCATATTGCATGATCATAAACATGAATTTACAAATCATCGCATATTGCATGATCATAAACATGAATTTACAAATCATTCTAAAACAAAAACATTTCATTTCATTTATCATGCTAACAACAAAAATTTACATAGGGAAAATACAAAGTTTCACTCCATTAACTTTAATTCATTCATACATATCACAATAAAAGGAAAACAAGCTACTAGCATGGTATACACTTTTTCTTTCTTTTTCTCATCAAGAATATTGTGATAGGTAATTTCTTAGTAAAATGTTGATCACTTTTATAATTTGTCAAGTAAGTTGTATGACCAAATGATCATATTTCCTCATCTATTACTCGTTTTCCCATCTTCATCATCCAAGGATCCCTCTTGCCTACAAGCCCAAGTGTCTTGCACTCCGGAGATTTGGAAACTATGACAACATAATAGTAAGTCTTATTCCTAGAAAAAAGACAACTTTCCTCTTCCAGTTCCAACTTACTGAAGATCTTCATAAAAAATTTCTGAATTTTAGGTCATGCCTCCCAGTGATCTTCATTGTTTCCCATTCATCATCATGTAGGGACTCAAATAGGACTCAATCCTTAAGACATTTACGAATAGTGGGATCATCAACTATAACTTCACCCCACTTATTTTCCACTACATCTATGTTCTTAGACATTGTGTAAATTATGACATTAATTTAAACTTTCGAATATCTAAACTAGAGTTTCGATTTTTTCTCTCTTTCATGAGATTTAGCCTACAAATTTTTCCATATTTGATCTATATATCATAGGCTACATTATCCTTAAAAAAATCATGGCATTTAGATGAGAAATGAGTAAGTTTCCATTTTTTTCCCATTAAACCTTTATAAAACTGAATTTAATTGTTTCTCTCTCTATAGAGAGAATTAAATCATCAAACTTTGGATATTTCATCCTTTATATAAAGGCAATTTACATATAAAATCTTGTGTCTTATTATCAAGAAATGAAGAAGTTGTCATTTTTATTTATTCAAGCGTCATAGTATTGGGTTTTCTCTAATCTTAGGTATTCTCAATCAATTTAACATATATAAACATGTTCACAAAGAATATATATGCCCATAAAATGAAAACACAAGCTCTAGTACCCATGTAACAAATTTTACACAACGGAAAGTAGTTCTTATCGACCTGAAATTTTCTCGTATTTGGACTCCTCTCCAGTTCTTTACGCTTCAAACTCACCAACAATCGGACATGTTATCATAATTAAGGAAGACATGCACTTTTTCACCACCCAAGAACCTTGTCTCTCTTTAGAAAATGATGGATGAATTTTCTCTCTCTAGAATAGTGCTATTTCTCTAGCAACCTTCTCTGTCCATTTTTTGCATGGTTAAATGACATAGTGGGGCATTTTTTTATGAGGTTGGAAGTTAAGCCAACAATTGGTGAGAGTGAGTGGGAATGGAGGAAACTGTTCTCTCTATTCTTGCCTAATCCAAATTAGAACTTGGGTAGGTCGATCATTTATCATGGGCAACCAACCCGACCCAGTTTTTTCCAACATCCACATTGCACATATAACATATATTGTGTGGATACATAAACTTAAAATAGTTGACTTATTTAAGAATGTTAAATTTTACCAAAAATTTTTAAAAAAATAAATTAAGTTACTCAATTCGTTTTACTCTTTGGGCTATATCGCACTAGATTTTTTATTTGTCCCCTGATTCAGAAATAATACATTATGAACAATGATTAAGGTTTGTAGAATTTATTGGGATTTGAATACTCTCTATTTGAGAATTGAAATAGATGTTAAGATTGAATGTTACTATTACAAATCTAGACTTGGATCCCCTCTATTTGATGTTATAACATTGAATCTCAACATAAACTTAACTCTATTTCAATTCTCATATGAAGAAGATCCAAATCTGATTTGTTGAACTTAACAAGCATACTTGTTTTGTTATGAATTTTTAAGCTTAATAGTTTTACATATTTAGTTTAATAGATTTTCACTTTAAGGCTTAGTGAATACCAACACTGGGGTTTGTTTAGTGTGAACTTTAATTTTAACTTTTAATAGACTTTTGAGGTTATTATTCTTTGACATCAAGATTTTGGGAGGACCAATTATGAAGAGGATAACTATATAGCATGCACAAAGTTAGGATACAAGAGCGATGAGCGAGAATGAGAGAGCATCAGTTTTCAAAAAATATTAATAGCGAGAGCATCTGGGAAACATATATATTTATATTCTAAAATTATAAATATATAATTAATTATTAGATAATATGTAATTTTCCAACTTTGTACTTTTGTAAATGATTAAAATTTATGGTGTTATTATTAATCAACCCTTGAAGTCATGGGTTCGAGTACCCTCTCTCCTATTTTTGCAGCTAATTAGCGGCCTTTATAGCAGATCACTCGATAACACGCACAAGATGGAGAAGATTGCACAAGAATAAGCCGAGATAATATGAGATTGCGCAAGTTTGCGCGCTCAAACTCGTGAGATCGCGATCTCGATTTGGAGATCGCAAATTGGACCCGAATATGAGTTCAAATGGCCCAAATTGCGAATTGGACACCAAACACCAAGTTAGATGAATCATGTATCTCAGGTATAAAGTATTATATAGGAGAAAATTTAAGAGGTTCAGGGCTTCCCTAGTCTCCCTTGCCTCCATCCCTGCTATCGCGTCATCTTAATTCATCCAATCACAAAAATACATGTCAACCATGTTAGTGAGTTAATTCTTTATTGACATTAACTTGATTAAATGTCTCGTGTGATTTACAAAATCGGAGGGATATTATCACCAAACCCATGTATCTTGATTATTATTTCAATATTTTTTCAGATTTCAAAATCGATCAAATGAAATCCTCTTTAAAAGAATTGTTTCTAATAGCACTTTTGACAACTTTTTCATCTAAATGTTGAATGGCTCATGTGTGTGACACTCCCGATTAAGTCATGTGACAATTGAAAAAAAAAACCAAAAAAAATCTCATCTTTAATCTTGTATGTTCATTCTCCTCGATCAGTTCAATCATTGATGGAGAAAGTGAGTGATGGGTTTTAAAATTTTGGAGAGGAGGATAAAGATAAAAGAATGGTAATTTCTACAATGACTCTCAAAAGTGAATCAATACCTCGTTACTACATTTTCAAGTAAAACAATATATTTAGTGATGAAAATATATTGACACTTAATGGTAAATTAATATATTTAGTGATAAAAAAATACTACCAAATATATAAGTTTTACCACCAAATATAATATTTTTTTACCACCGAATACATTGTTCTACCAAAAAAATATAACAATAAAACATTAATGCCCCACTTTTGAATAAATGTAAAAAATAAAAATAAAAAAACATAAAGGAAGAAATTTTGCCTTTCTTTGTTTCAAATGTCACATAAATTAATTGTAAATGTGGCAAGTGTACAAACTACAAGCAAGTGCAATTTTCAATATTTGAACAGAAAATATGACAGATAGAGAGATTAAAAACACCTCCGAAGTTGTTTTCTTCATCTCTTACTTTAATCTTGTCATTTAATCTGGTTTTGTTCTCTCGAAAGATTTTCGAAAGTTCACATATCATAAGAAATCAAATAAATAAAAATAAGTACCAATAATGCAAGAATAGTGAAGCAATCATAATATTAGGCCACAACATGGAACGTAGTTACTAACAAAAACCAGTTCACTAAAAATTGAGGCTTCTGGCTGTGGAGCCTACTACATTCAGTAGTTACATCTCTTTATAGAAAAATTTACAACCCAGAATAATAGTGCTTGTTTGTTAACAGTTTTTGGAAACTATTTTTAGTTTTCAAAAACTGAAACATGTGTTTGAAAAAGTGTTTTCAAAAACTACTTTACAAAAATTAGCTTTCTAAAACTGGATTTGGAAAACTCCAAAACAGAGTTTTCGGTTTTCGTTTTCATTTTTGAAGCCCTAAAACACAACTCTCAGTTCTCTACGCTTTGCTCTCTGCTCTCTTCTCTCGATTTTCATTCCTCATCTCACTCTCAGTTTCGGTTTTCATTCCTCATCTCCCTTACCCCTTCTCATCTCACTCTCGTTGTGATCATTCTCATCTTACTCTCGCGCAGTCTCTCGATTTTCAGAAGCAAGGGTAGCATCCCAGCCTCCTTCCAGCAGCGCCAATGTCTCCTTCTTCTTCATCTCAGTCTCTCTATTTCCTCCCTTGAGTTTGATTTCTTTGTCTCTCCATCTGGATTTTCTGTTTCTAGTTAAAAATTTTGGGATTTTTGTTGGGAATTTCCCTCAAATTTTTGGGTCTCTCCTTTTTTTTTTTGAGTTTTGCTTTCAATTTTCTCTCAAATTTTTTAGTCTCTCTTTTTGGGATTTCTCTCAAATTTCTTGGTTTCCTCTCTGTGATCTCACCATTGCTAGGTCAGCCTCCACTGTATGTAGCCGCACAGTCAACAACAGCAACAGCAGCACAACCAGCAACGACAACAAGTGTTTCCTACATGTGAGTAACTTTTCCTATTTTCTTTTTTCTTTTTTTTACCTTAATTTTTTGGGATTTTAGGTTTTATATGTATGATTTTTCTAGGTTTATATTTCGGGTTTTCTTTGCTGAATAGTTTCTTTGGTTTTTGGTTTGCTAATACCTAGTTAAAGTGAGAAAATTGAGCATGCATGTGATTTTATCACTTTCACGGTATATAGGCAGAAATTTTGACTACTCTTTAAGATGTGTTCTTGGAAATTATCTTTCATATTGATTGTTTATTTTGCAATCCTTCACAATAATTATGCTAGCTATATTTCAGTCCAGCGAGCCTCACTGATGGTTTAGATCGAGAGTGCTTTGGGAAGAAGTTACTCTTTGTGGGTGCTTTTACACTTGCACTGGGGATCTTCTCTCATCATGCTCAAGAATTTTGGTTTTTTTCTGCCAAAAAGAATATGAATACTAGCACAACCTTCTTTTTTATATTTTGGTGCAGTCTTGCTTTTACTATGCTAATTAATCTAATTTGCCATTCTTCTTTTTGAGTTGCCTGTGCTGTTGTTTCATCATGTCTCTATTGTATCCAACTTAATTTGTAGACCATGGATCAATTCTTTGGCTTGAATCTCCATATGGATATCACTCATTTACAAGCTCTTCTATCTGTTATTTACCATAGCTTTGATGGATGCCTATTTGCTCAGAGTTCTCAACCAGTTAGGTTATTGTACATGATTTCTACCAACAAATTTAAGATTGGATTGTCTCTTATCCTTTGCTCTTCTGAGTTTGGGTTTGAAACATTTTTTTCCTACTTATGGGGTCAGGCACCTGGGTGAAGGCTTCCATATGGGGCCTTACTTGAAATTGTTTCTCGTAGATTTTTTCTCCCTTCTCATGTTGCTTCTTTAGAAGTATGATGACGATGATGATAGAGCTGCATCATAGCAAATTCTCAAAAGATATATTAGATATTTTTCTCCTCAAGCCGGTTTACTGGGTTTAGATGTAAATGCTTTCAATTGCCAATTATTTTTGTTCTAAAATAATTTTAATTTAGTTAGAATGTTCATTCTCTTTTGCTTTTTCGTCATGCTGAACACTAAATATACATATCATTGGCTAATTCTCTTTTGATTTTTAATAAGGTGAATCTTCGAATTTTTTTTCTTCAAGAAACACTCATGGTAGTTATTTTTATGGTGATATTAGTTAAGCAGGATGAAAATGATGTGTATTATTATTTCTATTACATCTCTTGTAATAGATATAATGTTTAGGATAAAGTTCAATAAGTTCTTTGCGCTTTGGGGATTTCTTGCTTGCTTATCCTGACATTAAGAACTCATTAACTCAATTTTTTTAGTTAATCTTCCTTGTCTAGAGAAAATCAAAGCTAATCATGATGTGTGGAGTAGTGGCATCATGCAGGTTATAATATCAATGTTATTAGCTAGGAGGAGAGCTTCTCAATGCCCAAGGAATCACATTCTTAACATTTTTTTTTCAGTTGTATTAAATTCTCTTTGTTATTATCAAATGATTTATGGGAACCATATTTCTTTCCGAAGGTTTTTTTGTCCCTTTTTTAAAAGAAATTATCTAGGAGGATCTTTTTATGTTATGGTGCATCTTTTTTTAGTTGTATTAAACTTCTTTGCACCTAAAATGCAATGAAAAGTAAATATTATAGTGCTTAAATGTGCCTTCATCCAGAAGTGCTCTCTCTTATATACACACACTTCTCTAATATCTCCTTCATTGGTCATTTGCTAATTTTGGAATGCTTCTTTCTTTTTACCTAAGTTTTCTGTTATTTTAGTATATAATGATGTGTCTATATTCTGTATTATTCTTACAAGTTAGCTTCAATGCAGCTTACGGTACATGGAGAGACTACAAGAGTAAGAAATTGTAGGAGTGGACTTTCTTTTCTTTCTTCCTCTGTATCTACATGTGTGTGCTCTTTTTTTTTAACTTTTTGTTACTGTATTTTCTTTTAGGGGAGGGAAACACTTGTTGTTCTGCCTCATATTTGAGCCTTAATATATATTTTCCTTGTCACAAGAAAGATTAGCATCTTTTCCCTTGTAAGTGATATACTTGTGCCTTAAAACTGTAACTTCTATATGCAGCTTTGGTCAGTTTGTTTGTTTTGTGGAAGCCAAACCATTTCTTTTTAAGCTAACTGCTGCAGTTGGCCAATTGTCTATCTTGCCTTTGGCTTCTACCTCTAGAATAAACTAAATCTATATATTGGCTTATTATAATGACATATACTCATTTAAGAGACCGAGTCTTACGGAAACTCATGACTAATTGACTCTCCACCCTCTCATTTTTCCTTTGAGAGCTACTAATATTTTGTGGAGCCAATTTTCATATCAACTATCAGGTTAAATAAAAGGGTTATGCATTACTGTCTTTTTTTTTTTGACCTCGTGTTGAAATGTGATGCAATATTTTTAACCTCCTCTATTATTTGGTAGGAAAGAAAAGTGAAGGGAGAGAAAAGTGATGATTTTTTTTTTCTACATGTACAAATCGTAATCCTTTCAAATTGAGATAATTGAGGAGTAGAAGCTGAAATAAGCTATTTTTTTATTGCTTTTTATCATCTTTACCAAAGGTATGATGGAAAACATCAATCTTTTTTATTTATCCATCATTTCCCTCTTCTTTCTTCTCCCTCTTTCTTCCTTCTACTTTTCTTCCCTGCCAATCAAAGCCTAAAAGTACATTAGTTTCATCATTGAGATAATTGTGGTTGAGCTTGAGCAAGGTAGTTCTAATCTTAATTTGGATTTGAATACTTATTGCTTGAGCACTTTCTAGTCTATTATATGGTTTTGTGAAAGCTACTTGCCACCTGAATTTTGCTGAACCCACTCCATCCTTTGGACTTATGAGCATCCTTTTCATTTTAGCATGTGAAATAATGCAACAACAAAGTTAGTGAGTTAGGCACCTTATCTTTGTTAGCATATATCAAAAAGTTATGTAATTATCAGTTTGCTCATTTAGAGGAACCAGTTGAAATATATATATATATATATATAAAAAATATCTTGTATATGTTGTTGCTGTTTTTTAATGAGAAGTTTGAGTGCTAGTCTTGGAAATTTGTTGTGTTTCCTGTTGCGTTCACCTGATTTTTACTCTCAATATGCATGTCCACGTGTTTTTTTATCTATAATTTTTTTATATTATGAATAGGTTAGTTTTTATTGTTCAATAATAATTAGTTAAGTTCGCTTTTAATGTAGATGGCTTCTGAAAGCATTGATATTTTTTTGTGGGGCTCTAAGAGAGAAATATTTTATCGATATCATGGTTAATGAGGTAAACAAGGGAAACATGAAAGATGGTGTGTTTCATAGAAAGATTTGGGATTTCATTCTCAAAGAATTGAATATAAAGACCAATAAGCTCTTTACAGTGAAACAATTGAGGGAGAAATTTCAAAGATTGCGTATGAAACATCGGCTTGAGCAAACTAGGTTTGGTTGGAATGCAGAAAGTAATACTGTCACAGCCTTAGATGATACTTAGGAAAATTACATTCGGGTATCGTTTTTCTCTCTAAAGTTCATAGTGTGGACTTACTTATGATAATTTCTTTTAAATCGATAATGACATTTATATCTTTATTTTTTTTCTTAGCCACACCCGAAAGCTTCCCAATTTCGTAAGCAAGGCTGTGAACACTACAAATTGTTAAGGATAATCTTTAACAAGTCAACTGCCACAGGAATTCTTCACCATGCTTCAACCCAAGATCCACCTATTTCTGATGAGTAGAATGAATTGCATGAAGCTTTTATCAATAGTGGCATGCATGTAGACGTTGATGTTGATGGCCTTGGTAACCCGGATGACCCAAATACTCTGGTTGAAACCCCAAGCATTCAGCTTGAATGTTCTGCCAAATGTTCTAAAAATAATGATAAGAAAAAACATAAGGAAACTAGAAATAGTTAATTGAGTGAAGTTTTTTCCTGTTTCATGGAGGCCACAAAAGCAAGGACAGAAGCTTCTTTGGCTAAGGCTGAGAGGTATAGAGAGAAAAGCGTTGAGGAAACAAGTTCGATGGTTTCAGCTGATTATTCAGTGGCAGTGTGTTTGAAAGTTCTTGATGAAATGGAAAATCGGGTGGATGATGACACATATTTGAAGGCATTAGAGAAATTTACAAGTAATTTTGAGTTGAGAGAGGCATTCATTAAAATGCCTTTGGAGTGGAAGAATGCGTGGTTAGCTATGATTAATTGAGAGTTGGAGATATTGTCTTTGGTGTTAAGGAGACTATTTGTTCTTTGATGTGTGTTTATGTTTGTATTTTGATATTTTTATTACTTTTTCTAATTTATGGATGATATATTATTTGTTTGGATTAAACTTATGCGTTTGATATTCCTTGTATTGTTGGAATATGAATGATTAGAATTGTGTATATAGGTCTAATTAGATTTAAATGATTAGAATTGTGTATACAGGTCTAATTAGATTTGCAAAATCAAAGAAAACAGGGAGGTGCTGTGGATTTTTTTATAAAAAAAAATAGAATTAAACTTCAATCTATTTAGATTTGTGGAATATAAACTATACTACTTGATAACCATAATTGGACTTGTTTTTTTGTTTAGGTTAAGAAATGGACAATCTAATTCACCAAGTTCGTCCACTGAAGATGAATATGAAATGCTCTCATTGTTAATGCTTCCTATGTTTGCCGAATATGATGAAAAATTTATGAATAAATTACTTATGTGAACATCACGACTCAATGGACATGAATATATAACCGAATTGTTAAATGGTCGTTCAGAGGTAGTTTATGAATTGTTTCGCATGGACAAAGAAACATTTATTCACTTATGTAACACATTGAAGCAATATAATTATATAGAAGGCTCAAGGAATGTCACAGTAAAGAAAATGATAGGCATTTTCTTGTTTGTTGTGGGGCACAAAGTTGTAGCTGATCGATTTCAACATTCACTAGAATCAATTAATCGACATTTTAAGACAGTGATGAGAGCATTGAACAAGTTTGCAAAGCATATAATTTGTCTGTCGAATAACCACGTGGTGCCTCCACAAATTAGACACGATCGAAGGTTTTACCCAGCTTTTAAGGTAATTTATCTTATGATTGATTGTTAATTTATTAGTTTAGCTTTGTATGTACAATATATAATACCAAACTGAGTCTAATCGTATGCAATTTAATGGACCCAGAAATGCATTGGCGCAATTGATGGAACGCACATCAGTGCATGGGCGCCAATAAAAAAAGCTACCAGTTATAGGGGTAGAAAATCGGTTGTCACACAAAATGTGATGTGTACATGTTCATTTGACATGAAATTCACATACGTGTATAGTGGATGGGAAGGTACGGTTAACGATTCACGAGTCTTTTTGGACACCTTAACTCGATCGGATGCTCAATTTCCTTGGTCTACTAATAGTAAATCTATTTTAGTACTAAGTTGAAATTATATACTAATTGATTGATATGTACTAAAAGAATTTGTATGATTTATAGGTGAGTATTATTTGGTGGATTCCGGTTATCGATGTACAGCCAGATTTCTTCCACCGTTTAGGGGTGAACGGTATCACTTAAATGAATATCAAGGTAGAATACGCCAACCAACGGGTTATAGATAACTATTTAATTATAGGCACTCATCTCTATGTAATATTATAGAATGTTGCTTTGGGGTCTTAAAGGCGCGCTTTCCAATTTTAAAAATGGTACCTAGATTCAAGCCCACTAGACAATCTCTTATAGTTGTTGCTTGTTATGTCGTACATAATTTTGTATGCCAGTATTCTCAGAGTGATCAACCGTTTAATGAATAGGTAACAGAGGGCCATGAAGTAGAAAGCGAAGGAGGGTCAAGCACATTTACAAATAATTATACAGTTGATTTGTTTGATGTGTGTGCAACAGCTATGACTACGTTTCAAGAGCTTATTGTCAATCAGATGTGGGTAAACTGTTTTGGTATTTGATTTAATATCTGATAATCATGTTAATCTTTGTTAATAAAAGTTAGTTAATTTAATATCCTTATTTGTGTTAATTTTTTTTTTTTAATTAGTAAATTGTTTTTGTTATTCTTAAGAATATATTTCACATATTAATATATTATTTGACTTATAAGGTGTAAAGATAGCAAACCAATCAAATTGGACAATTGATGCAAACCCTTTTGCAGGAAGAATTTTGAACCGTTCATTTCTATTTTATCAATTTATCAAAATTATATTTGATCAATAAATTGTATCTTAAAGTTATCTTTAACTAACTTATTTTTAAAAAGAAAAATATGTCATCTTTTAGATATTGAACAAATTTGAATATTTTATTTGATGGGTTGTTGTTCATATTTTATCAAATTGTGAAAGTAATTTATTTAATAAACATAACATGACCGAAAGGACGAATGTTATCATGTTTGACCCATGATATATAAAAAATACTAACATTTTAAAAATAAAATAATATTAATTATTTTCAAGTATTTGGTGTGTGCTAAAAATATATATATATTTAGTAAATATGAAAAATAAAATTAATTTTAGATTTTAAAATTTAAAATTTAAACTGAAAGCTGAAAATAATTACAAGGTGTAATCCAAACAATTTTCTGTTTTCAAAACAATTTTCAAAATAAGATCATCCAAATAACATTTCACTGTTTTCAAAACAGAAATGCAAACATGTTTTCTTCATAAAACTGTTTTCAGTTTTCATTTTTGAAAACAGTTTTCAAACACTAAAAACTGAAAACTGTTACCCAAACATGCCCATAATGATTGGTCTGATCAATGTCCGTTCACGAGGTATCTTAATCTTAACCAAAATAATGATCTTGATCAGATACTATTAAAAATGCAAATTTAGTGGCCATACATCTCTGGCTATTTCTTAAGTAATTCCTTACAAACAAGGACACAGGTTTGGAAGAACCAAAACCCAATAGAAATTGTGGAATCTATGGACAAAATGAATTGGGAAGAAGTGGATATAAAAGGAGAAGAAAAGAGGATTACAATTAGATGTTGGTGAAGAAATTAATGCAATCCGGGGGAAACTTCCATCCAAAGAGTTATTGGTTATCTGTTAGCATACCCTTGCAATAGAGATGAATCAACCATTTATCTTTAGAATAGCGTATCTAGCAGTTTCTGGGAAGAAAGACCCGCAACAGATTTAAACTGCTATCACAACAAACTTATTAGAAAACCTGTATGAAATTCCTAATTGATTATCATTCAAATTCTTGCAGAGTTTCATAGGTCTGAGACAACCTTTTGGATCAATGTTTTATCATATTCAAGTAAGGAATGCACGTGAAAACTGAAAAGGGCCAGTAAATTAATGAAATCATAACTTTCTTCAGCTCTGATATAAGTTTAGTTATTACCTTCTGCTGCCTATATTTCATGCGTATAGCATTCAGGGGACAACCATTGGTGTTCAACTGTAAATCCTGTAATGCAAGAACTGAGGTTTTCAGATCTGACGCCTTATAGGTTGTGTAGTGTTCAAGAGTTGGATTCTGCCAAAAAAACAGAGTATATCAAATAAGGCTTGCAATGCTTGGAATCAAACCATTTGGAAAGACCAATAATGAAGAGGAGAATGCAGACCCAGGGGTGGCTTGACTGATCCAGAGTCCATCTGGCAAGAAATACAGCTGATGCAGCAACAATAGAAGGAAGGAACTTCAGGAAATCATAGTCAATTAATGCTAGTTCTGCTAGATAATTGGCCAAGTATTCCAGGTCAAGGCTAGGGCTCTGCAGATTTGCAATTACACGCTGAAAATGTTAGTCAGTTGCTAAACAAAAAGAGCATGGTATCACCTAAACTAAGGCCAGCTATCTAAAACTAGCCACATTACCTTGTAAGAAGCTTGTGCTGCTCGTAGAAATCTCCTGGAAACCAGAAAATCCATGTAACAAAGAGCATTATAAAAATAACAAAAATGATTTAACTCTATCAAATATTGCAGATCCATACATTTGATAGAACAAAATACCTGAGAAACGTTTTTGACGTGGGAACATATATTTGAAAGCCAAAATATTTCAGTACTTGACTCTCCATTTTCAGTACCTGTCAATTTAGTTTAGTCACAAATGCAACTAAAGTGAAACAGGGAGGGGGGAAGAATCTAAAACCATAACTACCAGTGCAAAAAACTCTTCAGGGTGAGAAGAAAACAAAAGCATGGGGGGGGGGGGGGGGGGGGGGGGGGGTGTTGGGCAATCTGAACTTATAACATGACTTGTGTGTGCCGACAGATGCATGTTTAAGACTTTACAGTTCACTCATTTTACCATAATGCCGCTGCAACCAGGTCATTTTCATAGCCATTTGATTTACATGCCAACTGCCAAGTAATTTAGCAGAAAAAAATGGGCACTCAAGTATGTCATTGCAGAAACCTGATTCACAAGGCTAAGTATTATAGATAGAATCTAACCACCAGTACAAAAACTCTTGTGGTTGACTCATTTAAATGTTTGATGATTTATCTCATTTTCACAAAAGCATTGAAAGTCAAATAATTTCCAGGTTCAACCAAATAATGGCTCTTGACTCTATTGTTTCAACACCCCCCCTCCCCCCCCCCCCCTCTTTATTTCTTTTTTGTCAAAACTGGCTCACTCCACACGTTAGCACCATCCAATGAGTTCTGTCCAAACCAATGAAAAGGAGAATAGAATAATTCTTATGTTACAGACAAATTAACATTGCCATGGAAAATAAAGAAAATAAGTGAATGTCAACATCAGTTTCTTCTGAGATGACATTGCTACTGATGCAATCCAAAAGCACCTTTGTAGGGTCTTCACACTTGAGCGTAGAAAACATGCATGTTTTCATGACATACCTCTCCTCTCGTGCGTAACATAAACCCAAAAGGTATTAAACTTTTTTTGGTTACCATAAATGAATAGATGTTTTCATGATTTTCGATTTTATGACTATTTAAGCATTCTAATTGGAAGAGTGTCCATGACATACCTCCTCTCTTCTGTAAGTGTTGTCTGTGATGAAGCAAAATTCTTCTAAACGCGGCGCACAAATTTCTTCATACTTCCTTCAGTTATAAAGACAACCAAATTTATAATCGCATCAAACAAAGCCGAACCAAGAGTTATAATGTTATAAAAATAAATTTGGATATGCTTGGAGATTCAAAGTTCAAAACACTTTAAAACCCATCTAAGGTGAATGGGGCTCATACTACTAACTCAATACCCACTGGGCCACATTAATAGATCAGCTATTATAATTGATGATCACCATAAATCTATATAAAAATAAATAAATAAGCAACCAATATTGAACTATCTGCATCCCTTATAGGAATCTCCTATTTCTCTTTCCAGATCCTTGAATTTTTTAGTAACAGTGTAACACTATAGGAGATTAGGCCATCATCGCAAGGAAATATCCATTTTTCTTTTAATTTAGATCATTACATTTCCTACAGATTTTACCTATTGGAATCTAGAATGTCTGTCTTATGGAAAGTAATCTCTAATGGCACATTCAAAATTTTTTTTAATCCATGTTAATTTTTTTTTTAGAGTCTGTCAATCTTGTGAGGAATTATTTCTAATTGCATGAATTTTAGAAGCTATCTGTCATGCACAGACATCATCTCTAGAATTTCATTACTGATGTTGCTCCCACATTGATCTTTGCTCGGAGAAAGAAGCCATTGATGAAGAATTTTATCCAGCACACTAAATGTGGAAACACATCAATCAACTTGAATTATGTTGGATTATTGCTGCAAGAAACTAGTTTATTATCACTAAAATTGTTGTCTAACAACATAAGGAGAGTCATCCTAGCATAAAATGTGGGTTTGATTATATATAATTGCATTAGAAATAGAAAAGGAGTTCAAAATCTTCCAAATAAATTTCTTATGGATAACCAATTATCTGTATAAAAGTATATGACAAACTGTATTCACTTCCAATCAGTAGTGTTGGGAATACTTTGAAGTGGTGGACTATCAACAGTACTGGCATTGAGTATTAAATTCTTTTAATATAGTACTTATATTAAGTGACAAGTATTCTAGACTTGAGGAACCACACAACTAGTAACTCATCTATATTTTTCAGCTTTTGATTTCTAAGATTCTGATTGCAAAGGAACCACACAACAAACTCTGCTAGGGATATGAGACCTTACGAGGCAATCAGCATGCAAGTGATGCCAAGCAGTTGAAGTCTTTGCCTTTCAATGTAATTTTGAGAGAGAAACCAATCAATTAGATAGACTGTGAGGTAAAGAGAATCTGGCACCAATTTATATTCCTCTGATACCTGAAACCAAGATTAAATTGACATATTCATTTGTAAGGGCATTCATATTTGGTATAACCAAAGCATAAAAGGTGTGATATCACCAAGTATACATCTGTTTTTTACATGATGCACTGCCAGTGATAAACAATATAATATCACAACAACAACAACAACAACAGCAGCAACATAAAAAATGTAGTAGTAGCAGTAGACAGCTATTACAAAGTCCTTAGAGAAACCATTCCAATCTATAACAATCTTCACCGCAAAACAAAATTGAGTTAATGTATAGGCTAATGATATAAATTGAAAGCAACAGAAGACATATTCTATAAACATGTCAACAACTGCATGTCTAAATGACTGTTGAGGCAAAGCAAATGCATTTTCTTTTTGTGAGGAATTGTGATTCTTTGTCTTTAATAAGGAAAATGCACACTAACAAACAGTTATGAAATCAAAAAATTGTATCAACACAACATTGAGTGACAATAGAAATTAATTAAGATATATGACTTCTAGAAATAACTTGGCACCCAAATTTGAGAAACCTAAGTAATCGTCAATGATTTTAAAATCTACAATTAAATTCACGTACTCAATCTGAAAAAGCATGAGATAATGAAACTACACTAACCTCAACAAGCCAATCAACCAGAATTCCTCGCATGCTTTGACTAATATCCCGCTGTAATGTTTCCATAAAATCAGGATAAGGCCTGCGGGAAAGCTGTAGAAACAAAAGATTAAACCTAAAGTAAACATCAAGTTCCCCAAGGGATGCAAACAAGTTTAAAAAATGAGATATGCTCCCTATTTCACTGCCTAGACTCCTGATGGAAGCAGGAACTGAACAATGAGAATACACCATGTTGGAATAATGAATGAATCTACTAATAAGCATAAAAGATGTATTTTTTTTAAATTCGCTTATGCAAAAAGTTCATGTAGAACAAAAGCTTCCTGTTTCATTTTTCCTTTTCTAGTATGGTCATAAGCTATGAGTTGAAAACCAAAAGGTTAGGCAGTTGGTGCAATGACAAAGAAAGGTTCCAGTGTTGATTAGAGGGAAAGAGTACATCAGGAAATGGGTATAAATTATAATAGATAAAGGAAGGAAATTCTTATTAGCTCTTCAACAATATGATGTCTACTTCTGGGGAGTACTTCAAAGTTCATTTTATAGTATTCTATTCTAGTTCATAGAAATCTTTAGAGTTGAACAGAGAGGCAGAAGAAAATGGTACATGGATAATAGATGTCCCTTGAACAGAGAGCCGTGTAGGTAGCAGAGGCCTATGCTTGTATAATCAAAGGTTTACTTTCAATCTATGCCATTTGGGCTGATACTTACTTATAAAAAAAGCCATTTGGAATGATAGTTATTTCTTCCATCAGCATTCAATCTAGTAGGTGCATGGTTAAGTACGAGTTCTCAATTTTTTAATCCTAAATAGAAGTTCTCTTTTTCCCCTTTGGTGTCCACTGGGCAACATGGAGAAAAAGCAGCTCTCTTTTATGATCTCAGCAGTAACACCAAAAGGGTTGGAAAAGTTAATAGGATGGACATATTCCCAGCTACAGTTACGGGAAAATGCATCTTCAGTTGGAATGAACATATTATATGCATCCCACTTCACATTACTTAATTTTAGTTTGGGGTAACTACTCTTGCTACCCTAGTTTTGCTGGTTCAGGGACATTTATTAGAGACAGAATTCATTAGTTCTCTAATAAGTACAAAAAAATGTGTATTAAAGCTTACTGAACTTTATTTCACTTAACCAAAAGATATGGAAAATATCAGTGGCAATAGAAAGGAATATAAAAAAGCATCTACACCACATACCTCTGCAACACGCAAATTGTTGTAGATATCAGGGGCATAGAGGCTGCACAATTGAGGATCCTTGTAATCTGAATCAATGTTAATAAATTCCGGATCACGCGATTCTATCAAACTCCTGGAAAAGTTACCTTTCTCTGCTGCAACCATTTGAAAAGAATGTTACTGTTTTCTGCATGCAGCTCTATACAACAGAACTAAAACATTTGTAAGTAATACTTTCAACAAAGAGAAGGTCGTGACACGAATCCCTCCACCGACCTGTATGACAGCATATGCACCAATTTTTCCAGCTTGTAACCATTAATGTTGAAGAAATCAAACCTAGTGGTGTATTCTACTATGAAGGTATTGTTCAAGAGAGCCTCAAAACCATTCCACTTAATGAAGTTTTATTTTCTAACTGCATGTGCCAACTGTCTTCTGAATCATTAAAGTAGCATTCAGCTGTTTCTGCGAGGTACTTGCACAATAAGCCTAGGAAGCTACATGTTCTGTTAATGTCCTTTTAGAGCTTGAATATGAGTATTTCTTGATACATAAATAGAGTTGGTATACGTTCCAGCCAGATTTGTTTGCAACCATTAAATTTGTTTATAAGAAGTCTCATGCTGCTGCAGCGGAGGAAACAACCAGATATTTTATTTGATTCTGAAACTACCTCAGACTAAGCTCTCAGAGAGCAACCCATTTAGCCGATTGAGATAGACTCTCAAATATTCCCGCATGTGACTAGTAATATGAATTCTGTACTAACTCTATGTTCCAAAGATATTAAAAATAGGTGTAAAGAAGACAATATCAATTAAGCAAATTATATCCTATTTAATGAGGTTGCCACCACAGGTCACACACTTAAAAACAGTAGATATTGGATACATAATTTTTCTTTTGAGATGTTTTTTTCTTGTGTAGTACCCAAACTTTTAATCTAGGCAGTCTCTTATAAGTCCTAAAGGTTGTCAATTTGGAGGAGAAAAATTGAGAGAGTAGGCAAACCTTTTCGCAAAAGGCTTTGGGGTTGTGAAGGCATTCCAGAACTCTGATTCCAAAGCCAATCATCATCTGTGCTACACTCCTTTGTGGTGCATTTTCGAAGAGTTAGATTCCCTTTCAAACTAGTTGAAGAGATAATCTCTGATTTGGGTTCTGTTTTTGCAGTCTCTTGAAAGGTCTTTCCTCTCAAATCAGCTTGAAGACGTGGAAATTCCATAACAGCAGAAGGGGCCACTTTGGACACATTGACCTGTCCTTTCTTAGCCTGCTTGCTGTTCTTAGCCTAGCAACGAGCAAAATCACAAGAGGTAAAAATCAGAAACTCAAGTGGAAAGAAAATGATAAAATCCAAGGTAGAAAATCAATATCTTTCTATCAAGGATAATTTTATCCGATTTTAAATATTAGATCATGGATTATGAGAACAATTTAAAATAAAGATCGCCATCTCTTTACTGATAATAAAAATATATACTTTGAAATTTTGTGAACAGTTCAGCAACCAGCTTTAACTGTCTAAAGCTTGTTATGAATTCTTTACAACAACAATGATCAAAACAGTCAATAACTAGATATTATTGTGAACATACTAGAAAGGTTAGCGCATTGACCTGAACTTTAGCTGCATTAAAGCAACTCTTATACGAACTTTCACAGCAAACATTTGTGATTTCCCGAAGCACAGCTCTCTTCTTATGCTGAAGGCATGGATTACAAGGCACATCGCTGTTGTTCTCATCCAAGGCTGCTCTTTTTGTATTTGTCCGCAAAATCCGTTTCTGATCTTGTTGTGAAGGTACTTTTGAAAGGTGTATCTGTCCAGCTGCACGCAAGGCAGCAGCTCGAGCACGTGTTATGCGACCCTTAAGATCTCCAACGTTAGCAGAAACTAGATTTTCTTTTCTCATATCTACAAGCCCCGGAGAAGAACAACACAAAGCATTAAACTTTAACTAGATAACTGAGGCCTGCTGCATTTGTCAAATCAGCGAGTGAATTTGAGAACAAGAAGTACAATCAAGAAAAAGGTAAAGAAATATATATTGAGGGAGATGATGATGATGGAAACAAGAACATTTTCAAAAATCAAGAACTTCTATCAATCTTGTCAATAATAAGTTCTGTAGATAGCTTGTGGACCATAAATTGAGAAAGCAAAAGCAAGCTTTTTTTGTGAAAAAAATTACGAAGAAAATATCATCACATTAATAAATATTCATTACAGTACATATCAACGCAGTTTCTCAGAGAATTCTTTGACTGGAAAACTAAGTACAGTTTGGGAAAAGGTTTGCCACATCTCTTAGGGTTGGCTTTGAGAAATCTCGTTGCAACTAAAAATTCTTTCCAGTGAAATTTTTCCTTGGGAAGATTATCCATTGAAGCAAACAGAACAACAAACAAGTTAAGCGAAGAAGATGCATGACACTTTCAAAGTACTCAAATGTAAGAAAATAAAATCGAATCAAAAATTAAATCTGAAACTACTAATTGCCTTTAAAACGGAACAGAAAACAAAAGGAAACCGAGAACTTCGCCAAACACAGAGATTTCAAAAGTTCACTTCAAGATTCTCGAAATTATTGCAACAATTGCTCACCCTATACAGAATCAGGTAGCAAATCAAAATAAAATCTAAACAAAAATACTGGTCTCATGTAAAAGGAAATAAAATTTTGGGTCTCACTATTTTATTATTTTCACTCATTTAATATTTCCAAAATTAAAAAACTTGAGAAAATTCAAACTGCTTCAAAAATTGTCACATTATACTCCTCTGAGTGAATTTTCTTTGTTGTCTTGGATTTCATAAATCCCACATATAGTATGTTTTAAAAATGAAAAAATAAAATAAAATAAACCCCATTATTTAAAATTTCTCTTACTTTCCCACATTTTCTCAGCCAACAAACGAGCTAAGGTCATTGAACCATAAAAACCATGTACTCCATATACCCATGAGCCAAAACTTCAAAATTGTCACAAATTACAAGAAAACTCATTAAACCCTAATCGATCTTTTAGCTGACAAACTCAACATATAAAAATCTAAGAACACGTACATTGCAGATATACATATACACAGATTGAATGAGAATTGACTTTGTTGTCTTCTAAGCTCCAAAATGGTTTCCTCAAAAGCGAGGTGAGATCTTAGAGAGAGGAAGTGTGTTGTCTCTTTCTCTTCAGAGAGAGAAAGAGTGAGCGGGATGGCGTGGGGGTTTAAACTCAGAGAAATAGTAATGGCGGAAAATTGAAAATTAAATTTAATCTTGTTTTATTATTTTACTATTAATTTAAAAATAAAATAACTGGCATTTAAAATGTTGACTAAAAAGAAAAAATGATGACAGATCACTGAGTTTTGTTAAATTGATCAATTTGATTGTGATTTAAGCATAGATTTGCTTGATCAAGCGTAATATCTGGGTCATTAACGATAATTACTTATTTACTCCTATCAATTGGTCTTTCTTTACTTGCATATATGTATTCAAGTTGACTTGTTCACTGCATCTCCGATATACAAGGGTAAATTAATCAATTGGAAATTCAGGTTTAATTTGTTGGATGAGGAGAAAGCTGTACTCCTCTACGTCTCTAGCTGTAATAGAAAAACTTCGATCCTGTAGAATTTAGCCACGTTTCGAGCTGAATTACTATTGATCTTTCTTTCTTTAAATTTTTATTAGCTACAGAGTAAGATGTTTGTTATAAAATTATAACATATTTTACAAAATTTATTTTCATCTTCTTATTGTAGGACAATTAAATTCTCTACATAAATTAAGTTAAATTTTTTTAAGTCAACCGTTTCCAATCATTTGTTGGACAAATTAGAAATCAAAATGTGCTTAAATTGTTGAAATTTTTGTCAAGTTTAAATGATTCAAATTCTTTCTTTAAATTATTAAGTCTCGACTTAATAGAATCGATTTCGTTACCACAAAATTGAAAAAAATCGTTAATAATTAAAAAAAATTAAATAGTAATTACATTAAAAAAAATTGAATTTAAAATTAAAATTACTATTCAATTTTCTTATAATTACTATTAAATTTTTCAAATGATTTTTAAACAAATTCAATGAAAACTAAAATCAAAATTATAAGTGATTTTCTTTTTCTTTTAAAAAAAAAAAAAAAGAATAGCTACTTTCTTTCTTTTTTAAGGAATTGTCTGTAATATGTTTCTTTTGGGTTGTTTCCTTGGTTAGGTGATTTTTGTCCGAATTTGAAATTTGCCCAAATTTTATCAGTCATTTGAAAATTTGAAAACAAGATCCAAATTCCAAAAGACGTGACTATTTATTACCATTGAACACGTGACGATCAGCTTTTATGACAGATTGATTATCTGTTTACATTCAAAGCAGATCTGGACCCCACATCATGTGACCAACTTATTAACTACTACCAACTGAAGAAGCTGAAAAGTCAAATCTAACCCTACTTTCAAAGAGGTGTATGAAATTAAGAGCGTATAATTTAGACATTCCCATTACCTCTGTTAAGCAAAAGCAAATCTAGGAAGATTAAATTTTGAACACTAGAATTTCCCACCAATGTCACTTAACCCATTACTTGACCTAGTGTCACACCTCACTCTTTTGCGCCCATCTTACGACATAGGACTCAGCAGTTGTAAAATTGAGAATACGAGCTTCACAAAAAGATTCACATACTTGACGGTCTTGTTTGGTAGAGTTTTTAGGCGTGGGCATGGTTTCAATAATTATGAAATTAGTAAAATTTTTATGAAATTCTTTACATAAAATTTGTCAAATTTTTTTAAAAATATATATGTTTACAATAATAAAATTAATGATCGTAACTTATCATTTAAAATATATTCATGAAAATTTTATATTTACAAAAAATTAACATGTTTTAATGAATTTTAACCTATGATCTAAGCTTTAGTTTTTCGTACAAAATTTAATAAGTTTTAAACTATTGATATGAAATATAGATTAAATCATATACTAAAGTGCTATTTTTTATAAAAAAAAATTGTATAATTGATCAATTATATGAGTTTTATTGAATTGTATAATCCGATCTCGAATTTTATTTTTTAAAGAAACTTCACAAAATTCATATAAAGAACTCCGTCTCAATTTCACTTATAAAATATGTTGAAATTATAACTATAGCCAAAATTTTGCTTTGTTCAACATCATAACTATAAACCAAATTTTTTTTTTCTTAGTATTCAATTTTTTTATTTGGTTTGGTTATCTAAATTTTGTAATTAACCAATGGTTAACCCAAAAAAATCCAAAAATTTACCAAATGAAAAAAGTTATGCTAATAAAAAAAATATAATTTCATAATACACTATAATCTCGTTCAATCCATACTAATTAATCCATATTAAAATTGTTAACACGATTCAAATATTTCAAAATAGTAACGATTAGGGTTGTTTGCACTAAGAGTGATGATTGAGGGATTGAAGGATAGTGGGACTGGAGGTAGGTTAGTTACTTAAGTTTTTAGTATTTAGTATGAGTAACATAGTTATGTGGTTGAGGGTATATTGTATTTATTTGCATCATACAATAAATTATTGACATGTTTACATATATCGTTAATAATAAATATTTTTATGTATCTAATATAATTTCGGTTTGGTTTGGTTTGGTTAAGTGGTTAACTAACGTGTTTAAAAATCAATAATTATAACCATAACCATAACAAAAAAAATCAAGAATCCTAACCATAAACCAAACTAATTTTTTCGAAAACCATGCTTTTTGTTCGGTTATGGGATGGTTATGGTTCGGTAATGGTTATTGGTTATTTTTTCCCAACAAGAGTTTATGAAATGATTTATGTTTTCAATAAACATAAGGTAAGTAAAAAAAATGGTTTATATAAACCATTAAAAATCAAAAAACAGTTTAAAAAAACTATCTTTAAGCTTTAAACAAAAACTGTTTTCACCATTTTTCCAAAATCCAATCCTACTTCAGACAAGTTCTTTTCCTAATTTCTATTTAGTAGTAAGGATATTTACACTCTTACAACAATATAAAATCGTTATGAATAGATTCCTTTGGTTATATATATAGTCAACTTATATTGATATACTTTTATTGGTAATTTTCATGTTTAAACATTTTTACAACTTATTTATTGTATGTGTTTTTTGAATAATTTCTATAAAAAAAATAATTTATCTACTAAACAC
Organism: Bretschneidera sinensis; assembly: GCA_023935145.1. Taxonomy (NCBI): domain Eukaryota; kingdom Viridiplantae; phylum Streptophyta; class Magnoliopsida; order Brassicales; family Akaniaceae; genus Bretschneidera; species Bretschneidera sinensis. The sequence continues at coordinate 56,476,781 of CM043702.1, read as the reverse complement.
TCCTAGTTTTATATTAACCAATGTGGTAGTTGTTTTTTAAACTGTTTTACTAAATATTAAATTGTAACGACCCATCCCAAATTAGCCACCTCCGAGACAGTGTCATCACATTTTGAAAATCCCAACACGACACATATATGCAACAATAAAAATAATACTAACAGAAATTTTTACTTAAATCCTCAACCCTCGAGAGAGGAGGTACATCATTCTGGTATTAACTTAAACATAATATACAACGTAAAATGCATGAATATTTATAAATAAATTTTTATTTTATTTTCTCATTAGTCTGAGGATGTGGACACGTACATGGCTTACACAAAAAATGATTTCGTCTGAACCTCAACTCACCAAATTATATGTCCTACTTGCTACCTGAAATCATTATAGAATGAGGGATGAGCTTCACAAGCTCAGTGAATTAAATTTACTATAAGTATTCAATTTGTATAAATGGTCTTTTAATATTTAATCATTTATATCTCATACAACTTGATAATAGCATTCTACTATCACTACACATATCATAAGTCTCATTCTCTATCAATCTCTTCTTCTTATTTATTGTTTCACCTTAAGGACATCAATTATCTCATAATTACCTCGTTATGAGGTTCACAACATAAAGTCTATCATTTATATGGTACTTATCGTATCATACATTTATGTTTCTTTCTCACCATAACTGTCTATCTGTGAGACTCGTTCATCTATAAATAAATTTATACAATAAAACACAACACATCAGCATTTCAGTAATGCAATCAATATTTAAAACAGATGCAATGCATGAATTATTAAGGGAACATCTTCTCATATCTCGACATGTTTTTATCTTACACCGGCCCCCTCCCAGTTCTTTCATTTCCAGCATATATCGGTTGTCACGGTATTTATTTCCAGCATATACCGACTGTCACGGTTTTCATTTATTTCCACCATATCCGACTGTCACGGTTTTCATTTATTTTTAGCATATATCAGCTGTCACGATTTTTCAATTAGACTGGCCCCCTCTTAGTTCTTTTATTTAATGCATATGCAGATGAACAATGATATGAAATATGCATATGAACAATAACATAAAAATAAACATGAATTCAAATATTTAAATTGGTTATCCTGATTATTCTCAAATTATTATTGAAATAAATTCAACTAAATTTTCTCTTCTCATAAATCACATCAAATCATCCATCATAACTTCTCAAGATCCACTAAATTTCATCTCCTCATAATTCGTATCAAAACATCAACTATAACTCATCAAGAATGTTACTTATCGTTTTTATTATTAAATCAACTTATTATTCTAAAAAATATTATTTCTCACATAATAATTTTCTACCTGGTCAAAATTCCTATCATACCTATCAATCAATTTTTCATCTACCACCAAAGCCTAAGCTAATAATTCATTTTAATATTATCACTAAATATTTCATTTTTATCTAGTTACTTAATGTAAATCTAACTCACCACGTAGCACTTAGAGCTACCCGTGGATCACCTTCTTACTTTTCATGCTCCTCTCAGAAATTTTTTTCGGTTGTTGACCGTCAACACTTGATATAATATTTATATTAAAATTTCTAATTTTTTTCTTCAATTCTTTCATAATTCACACCCTTTGAAAAATCTCACTTTGAATTCTGAGAAATTTCATGTATGCTAAAAATTCAAAAATAAACATCATACAATTACCTTCTGTTTTTCTTAGAGCTCTCCGTAGTTCTTTATAAAATTCTCCCATAAATCCCTTCAAAATTTTACCCTTTCAGCATTTCTTTCGGTCCCCAAGTGTTTAGAGAAAATGAGTAGTTTGAATTTAGGAAAGGAGAAAAATAAAGATTTGCTAAGAAAAATTAAAGTAGAGGTGGCTCAGCATCTGTTCAAACTGCTACCACGATTTTTGGCTACCTGTAGAACATGCAAGCCATCTTTGTTCTTCACCTGCTGCCACGTTTTCTTTTGTTTTTTTTTCTTTTCTTTTCTTATTTTCCAAGCTGGAAACGTCCATTTTTTTTAAAGAATTGTTTTATTCAAATAATAAACCTTTCATATATATTTTATTTTAATTTCATGTCACTTTTATTACATTTCTTCTTTACTCTTACTTTACGAATAAGGGTATTACATAAATAGTTTATAGGTCAACTAATTTTTTTACCATAAACTAAACTATAAACCATTTAATAAATTCTACCAAATAATGAATCTATTATTTTGCTTTTTTTTTACAAGAAAAACATATTTGGAAATAGTATAAAAAAATACATAATGCTTGATAGATCATTTTACTATTTTGTCTCACTTTTTGCATGATATTGATGAGAGATCATGATTGTCTAAGAAAGTATGAATAAATTGACTAGAAGGTTAGATAAGTTCGATATAGTTATTTTTTTACTTCAAAGTGGTGCAATTAAGTTAAAAAGCTACTCAGTAGCTGTTGACCTCATATTGATTTTGATAACGACAAACCTATGTTAAAGTGTTCTAACTATCTTTTGTCTAAGCGTTCTATTAATTAAGGTGCTTTGTACGGACTTTAGAAGGTGCGCACACACTCTAGAAGTTGTGTACGCACGCTCCAAGATTCAAACTTTGAAGCAATTTCAAAGAATAAGATGATTAAGCTTAGAAGTCTTAAGCTAGTCAAGTAATATGTAATATTCCTCTTAATTACTTAGCTTTAAATAACTCAATTTTTTTTTCCAAAATATCTTGCTTAAAACTGAAATTTCTATTTCCAAAATGTATGAAAAGTTTAAATCAAAAACTGTTTTTTGGGTAACCACAGTCGGAAGGGTTGGTACAACAGTCGACTAGAGGTCTTAAGAGTTTTTCCTCCAACTTTCATAAAGTTAAAGATAGTTAACTGTAAGTCTTCATAGTTGACTATGTGAGAAACATAAAACTTTCCACAGTCGATTGGGTAATCTCACAGTCGACTGTATTTTAGTTGGGGAGCCTCACCTTTCGATCTTTTAAAAGCATAGTCGATTAGGACTCAACCATAATCGACTGTACTGTTGTGCATAATAACTATATTTCAAAAATTGAGGTCTGAGACAAAGCATTAAATGCATCAAATAACTATTTAATGTCTCTAACGGCTAGTTTGAGTTGAGGCTCTAAATACTCATCATAAATGAGCATTTAATCTTACCTAGAACATTCAATTTCTTTAAGAGCTCATTTACTACTCTTCAAAGCTTTAAAAATATTATCTTTGAGCCATTCTTAAGCCTTGTGCTTGTGAGAGAGAAAATTTATGAGTTGTAAACATTGATTACTGTTCTCTCTTGTGTACCCAAATCTTTCACTCGAATTCTATCTTGTAAAGAAGAGTTAGTGTAACTCTTGTGAGTGTTTAGGTGTTAAACACTTGAGTGAAATTTTCTTGTGAGAAAAATCTTGTAAAGGTTTGAGAAACATCTTGAAAGTTGCTTGGTATAGTGAAGTTGAACTCTCAATAAGGTATCTTGAGGAGTGGATTGGGCACAAGGAGTGGCTGAACCACTATAAATCAAAGTATGGACACTCTTTTCCCTTACTCCTTTAATTTTATGCAAACTTGTTTTTATTGCTTGTTCTTACTTAACTGTTTAATCTTGTGATTTTTGTTTTGTAATTTAAAAAAAAAAAAAAAAAAACTCAATTCACCCCCTCTTAGGTTGCCTTTGTTAACAGTAGCAATTTTGGGTTTTACTTTTAAAATCTACTTACAAATTTTAGGCAAAATCATAACCACACAAACAACTAAATAGACAAAATAATAAAGAGTGAGAATAAAAAAAGTTAACATGGTCTAACAACCTTTTTGCCTACCTCCATCAACAAGTCCACAACTTTATTATCTTTTAATTACAATTTTAGGAAAAGAAAAATTGCTAAACTCTCACCTATCTCAAACCGAAAGCCCCAATGTACTTAAAACTCTCAACCTAACTCTTGAAATAATCCCTCTAATTTTCAATGTATTTATGAATTTATGAGTATACTCCAAGCCTTATATAGAACCCTCTTTATATAGAAGAAGTTTTCCTAATAGTATTAGGAAAGAGAAAAACAAAATAAACAAGCAACAATAGATAGAAAATTAAAATTTTCGCAAACCAAATAGGAAATCTTCCTTGTGGAGATTTGAGTCAAATTCTCAAAAATCTCCACATTAGCTCAAATTATCCACCTCATCAATAAATTTGACTCTCCTCTTGGTTGGTGAGGTTATTCCTTTTGGTCTTTCCATCTCATCCACCTACTTTTTTCAAGAAAACAATTATTTCTCATTCAATATGTACAAGCTCTCTTCGTTCATAGTATCTCTCATCATTATTTTTTAACCATCAAGAACTTGCATCTTATCATCCTTATTAGCCTTTCTATTATCACTCTACTTTATTCTACTCAACTCCTTAAAGTCCTCCATCGTGGCCTTACTTTGTAATTATGTGTGTTTTTATTCCTCATTCTAGATTAACACCTTATTTGAAAAATCTAGAGACGGATCTTGATCTTTCTTCCTCATTCCTTGAAGTCTTCCACTCTTTATCTTTGTTTTTGCTCCTCACTTGGTATAGTCATGAACAATTTTTCATCCACAAACACATTTGGCCTCTTCAACTTATATCTCTTTAGAGCTACCGTAGGAACCTCCCTATCTTTCAAAACTTGTCCACCATTAAAGTCATGACTGTCCTTTTCTCAAGGTGGCAAGTAGTCCTTCAAAAGAAATTTGGTTCTCAATAATTTAGTGATAAACGGAAGTATAAAGGTTAATCTTGATACTTTCTTTCATCTTCAATTCATGAATATCTTCATCATTCAAGTCTAAGATGATTGATTAAAGACATCTCTTTGTAATTTCTCTCAAGCTTTTCTAGCAAAAATCCTTGAAGATGTCTCTTACAACATGCTATACCTTTTTCTTGGTAGCCAACGCCAAACGAATTGTACTCGCCTCTCTTATCGAAATATCTTCCCAATTTTCTTCTATCATATCTTGTAGTTTAGACTCTCCAAACATTTTGTAGATCCATTATCGCCTCAACATATCTTTGATGGAACTTGTCGAATAGAGAAATCATTCTCCCCATCAAATAGCTCAATATTAATAATGCATATTTTTAGTTTTTTTCTATCGCAACCATAACTCTGATACCACTTATTGAAATTTTGACCTCTTTACCACCTACTTAACTTTACGCAAAAGTACAACCACACAATCAATTAAAGGGATAAAATAATGAGACATTTTTGCCTAACATGGTGCCAAAAATTCTTTCTTAGCACAAGCCAATGAATAATGGAGACCACATAAGCTTAACTGTACCAACAATTGTTAACTATATTTATTGGGTCCATAATTTATGTAATGTCCATTACTCATTGGTTTGTGCCAAGAAATAATTACCGGTGTAACGACCAATCCCGGGTTGGCCACCCCCGAGACGGTGTTGTCACATTTTGAAGATCCCAGCTATATGCAACAAGAAAAATAACACGAACAAAATTTTTTACATCAACCCTCAACAGAGGAGATACATCATTCTGATCTTGACTTGAACATTTTATACAACGTAATATGCATGAATATTTACAAATAAATTTTTATTTTATTTTCTCATTAGTCTGAGGATATGGACACATACGTGGCTTACAGAAAATGATTTCGTTTGAACCTTAAGTTACCAAACTATTTGTCCTGCCTACTACCTGAAATCATTTTACAATGAGGAGTGAGCTTCACAAGCGTAATGAATTAAATTTACTAGAAGTATTCAATTTTATACTCTCAGTTACATCTTATAATTCAATTACTTCAAAAAAAATATTTCGATATTCATTCATCTTTTTCCTCAAATAATTCAATAACAATATTCTGTAATCACTAATCAATTTCATAATTCCCCTATTACATAATCTCTTCTTAGGTTACTCATTAGACATATCAATCTTTCAATCATATATTTAATCATCTCTAAATCCTCAATTCAATATTATCATTTATCTCATTATGAGGTTCACAAAATATAATAACTTACTCAAACAATTCTCATCATATCATATTTCTATATTTTTTCCTTAGCGTATTTGTCTCTCTGTGAGACTCATTCCTCTATCAATAAATTTATAATAACAAAACAACACTTCAGCATTTTAGTAATAAAATCAATATTTAAAACAATTGCAATGCATGAATTATTATTAGGGAACATCTTCCCACATGTCGATATGTTTTTATCTTAGACCGACTGCCTTCCCGGTTCTTTCATTCTCATTTAGACCGGTTGCCTTCCCGGTTCTTTCATTCTCATTTAGACCGTCTGTCTTCTCGGTTCTTTTATTCTCATTTAGATCGACTGCCCTCTCAGTTTTTTTATTTCCATTTAGACCGGTTGTCTTTCCGATTTTTTTATTCATTTAGACTGGCTCCCTTCCCAGTTCTTTTATTTCATGCATATACATATGAATAGTGATATGAAATATGCATATGAACAATAATATATAAACAAGCATGAATTAAAACATTTAAATTAGCTATCCTGATTATTCTCAAATTATTATTTGAAAAATTCCACTAAATTCTCATCCTCATAAATCATATCAAATCATCAATCATAGCTTGTCAAGATCCACTAAATTTCCTCTCCTCATAACTATTTCTTATAATATAATTCTCTGCACATCTACTATTCTTATCATACCTATCAACCAACTTTTATCTTATCACCAAATCATAAGTTAATGATTTATTCAAATACAATCACTATATATTTCATATTTATCTTGATTACTTAAAGTAAATCTAACTCACCACGAAGCACTTAGAGCTATCTGTGGATCACCTCCTTGTCTTACATGCTCCTCTTAGCAATTTTTCCTGGTTGTTGATCGTCAACACCGGACATAATATTTATATTAAAATTTCTAATTTTTTCTTCAATTCTTCCATAAATCACATCCTTTGAAAATGCCAACTTTGAATTCCAAGAAATTTTATGTATGCTAAATTTAAAAAATAAAATTCACATTATTACCTTTTGTTTTTCTGAGAGCTTTTCATGACTCTCTGTAAAATTCTCCTGTAAACCCTTTCAAAATTTTACTCTTTCAACTTTTCTTTCAGTCCCCAAGTGTTTAAAGAAATTGAGTGTTTGTATTGAAGAAGTAAGAAAACCAAAGATTTGCTAAGAAATAATTAAAGTAAAGCAAAAAGTGTGTGTGTGTGTGTGTATATATATATAGACACACACACACACACATATATACATATATACATACATATACATATACAAATTGTAATAGTCAGTAGACTCAACACTTCACTTCCTCTAATTTGGCCACACCCACATATGCTGTCTAACATGCATTTGCATGTTAGACAGGTGTTTGCTAGGTTTTTTTTTTTCTTTCTTTTTCTTTTTCTTTTCTTCATGTCCACAAATTTTTTTTCTTCAAAAGAATTGTTTTATATATAAAAAATTAGTTCTTTCGCATATATATATTATTTTAACTCCATATCATATTTATTAAATTACTTCTTTACCCATGCTTTAAGAACACGAGTATTACAACTGGCACTGTGACAAGCAAGAATTTTTCAAAAATATAAGGGTTTTTATCCTTTGCACTTTACTCTCCGTCCCAAATTGGTCCTCACACTTTAATTTGCACCAATTTACCTCATGCATTTTATAGGAGTCTCTAATAAGCTCATCAAGGGAGCAACAAACCAAAAAAGTGAAGAAGTAAAAAATTTGCACATGTGTGGCATTTGTAAAGTTCACAAATGACTTGTAAAATGAATGTGAACTGGCTAACTACTAATCTACCTCTTTTCTAATTTGGCTTTCATCATCTTTTATAAAACATGCAAACTAGAAGCATTCAAATGCTTCCATAGAAGTTTGTTGAGCTGTTTTCAAAATCATTACAAACCTAATGGAAATTGCACTGCTTCATTGCCATATTGATAGATTACTTAAACATCTCACATGATAATAAAAGTGGAAGTTTTGTTCTGTTATATTTTCTGTTGGCCATATAAAATGATGTTATATCTAAAAATTGTAAAATTAAACATTCTATGAAATTGTAGAAGGTTGAGCAAAATTGTTAAAAAAAAAAACAAACATAAAAACAATTTCATTCAATTGTAAACAAAAGATCTGATTCATAATCCACAAAATAAAATTAAAAGGTGCTCTAAAAAATCAAACACTACCATCATGGAATTATAGTTGTTGCAAGGGCAGGAGAAGCTTTCCATAACTGATTAATTTGACCACCCAATAGTTCTATCAAATACTCGAGAATGCCATACGCCTATTTGAACCACCAAAATCACTCGTAAGTAGTAATTAACAAGCAGATTATAGAGAAGCCAAGAAAGAAAAAAGATGGAGGGGGAGAAGGAGAACAATTTAGTTGACCTCGCGATGCAACCTTCTTTCTAGTTGAACCAAAACACCTTCACCCTTTATTCAACTTTCTCTCTCCACAATCTTATCAGATGTCTTTGAAGAGATCTATCCACTACCAATTAGGAGAACATTTTGATTATGAAAACCTAAAAAGGGTAACAACGATAAATATAACATGAAATAATAACAGAAATAATGGAAGCACTAAAATTCCCATTTTACAAGTCATATGAGGTCACATGTAGTCTCCACACATGCCACACATGTCAAAATTTTGACTTTTTCGATGTCTACTATCTTGAAGTACCTATTGGAGAAATAGATAAAATGCATAGAGTAAATTGGTTCAATTTAAAGTCCAAATTAATGCAATTCAAAATCTATATTGATGCAATTCAAAGTTTCTAAACTCTCACCCAGTTCTCACTCAAAGCCTTAATATATCCAAAGCTCTCAACTTAGTTCTAAAAGTAAGCCCTATGATTTATAATGTATTATGGACTTATAAGTCTACTCAAAATATTCTATAGAACCCTCTTTATATAGAGGAAGTTTCTAATACTATGAGGAAAAGAATCAACAATAAAATAGAAAATTAAATCTTTTTTGTGTGCATTTGAGGCAAATTCCCAACAAACAATACTTTGTAAAGAAGAAGCTTTTGTACAATATGCTAATTAACATAAATACATAAAAAAAAGACAGATAAAACAAAGTCCTCAAAATGTAGCTTCATGTGAGAAGTTGGCTACTTTTGAAATTTTGTCTGTGTAGACGCCCAGTTTTGCACACTAATGTAATTAACAATTGATTTTCCCTTAGATCTCAATGAAAAGAACAAAGGTGACTGTTTTTTTGCACATTCAGGGAATTATCTTCATCAATTTCTATGGTTTCTATGATTAAAAGATGATTTAAAAGAAAATAAAAGAGGAATTAAGGATAGAAAGATAAAAAAAGGTAAAATCTCTTATTTTAAAAACCTATTTTTTGAGCTTGATAACTTTTTGTTTTCAAAACTCAAGATCTTATCCTTTTTTATGCATTGTATCATTTAATTATCTTTCCAATGATACATTATGAGTCCTCATACAATTATAGATGAATTAGAATTTTTTTTTCAAAACAACTCCAAAATTTATCAGTTTTAGTGTAACAGATCTTATTTAAAATTGGTAACGAATTTTAGTGTTTGAACAATTAGGTAAGAAAGTGGACTCATGGGCTTTTTATACAATCCAAGAACGTCCACAAAGACTTTTGAATGAGTGAAAACATCCCATTTGAAATTAAAGTCCAAAATTTGAAAATTTTTCTAATCAAGCTGGATGAAAAGTTCATCAACGAGTTTGGTGTTGTTTCTAACACTGAATTCACAATACATTTTACTCTGATAACAATGGGGTGATAGCTTAAGCCAAAAAACCATGGTCTTATCACAAATTCAAGCACATTGAGTAGCTTATCTACTTGATAACTGTAATCATTGGAAGAGAATACAAAAGGTTACGTCATTAGAGAATACAACAGATCCACTAACTAAGATATTGACACAACAACACTTTGATCGTCATCTTGAGAATATGGGTATGAGATACATAAGCGATTGGCTTTAACACAAGTGAAAGATTGTTAGTAGTATGCCCTATAAGCTAATGATATTTGATGTCTAGGGATATTATTTGTAAAACAATCTTATTCAAATTATTATCATAATTAATGGTAAGTTTTATTTATCATGAATATCAGTTTAATTACATTATCATGATTAAGTCCATAGAGTAATAGTAATGAAGATAGAATTATGAAGAGATCTTAATTTTGAGACCTAGTCTTCTCGAAAGATTTTCTCTTAAGCATTCCAGGTCATATGATAATAGTTGGATGATAGTAATCCGGTTAGACTGGCACATACTATGTTTTCTGAATTAGGAAGGTAATGGATCTCACTATCACTTGTATAGTAGACACTGAAATAAGTATGTGGTTTCTCACTGGAGAATGAGTTCACTGAACATGACTCGACTTAAGAATACCTAATGGTGTTTTAATTTCCTATCAATCGGTGGATCTTATGTTAAACTTGTGCATGTGATCCTTAGACCTGAAGCACTATAGTTATTTTGTATGCGACTTGTTATACTTTAATGCTATTTAATATGGTTCTATTCATGGATCATTAATTGGTAGTAATTAGGTATAATGGGTTCCATATAGTGGTATGCGAGTTTACAATAAGGGATCTATCACTCTTAAGTAAAATGATATAATGTCCTATATGATTTATTAAGATATAATTCATGAAGTTCATTGGTTAAGCCAGGGTGAGAATTAGAAAGAATTTTCTAATTTCACCATAATAATTGTTTTCTTGAGATCTAGACATACAAAATTAATGCTATGGGTTTGACAGTAATTCCATACCCTAATTAGCTTAATCGGGATATTGCATGATGGAAGAATTGACTTGCACTATAACTAATAACATAAAGATTCAAAGTTTCACAACCAAATTCACATTGTCTTGGTAGTCATGATATGCTGCTAGTTGTCACTCATAATTGTAGAAGCCCTAAGAATTAGTTTAATGGATAATTAATTAATTATTACAAAAGGAAGAATCAAAAGGGGTTTTAATTCAAAATAAATTAGGAGTTCTAATTAATTAGAAAAGATTCCAATTGCAATTATGTAAAATTTATGGCCTACAACCATATTAGTTTGAACCTAAAGGGTCACATAAAAAAGAGGCAATGTGTAATTAGGAAATAACTGCAAAGGTTTAGTTTGCAATTAGTTAATTTTACCTAACCTTAACACTATAAATAGTTTATTAGATTGCAGAAATTTGTTGGCACAAAATCTACACAAATTTCTCCTAGGGTCTTAATTCTTCTTCTTTTTCCCAAAATAGAAAGAGCTATTTGTTAGAGAAATCCTAATTCGGGATTTGCCCTGCGTGGATCAACCGTGTAGACCACGTACTTTTGTGGTTGTTGTGAATTTAAGAAAATAAGGGAGTTTGGATTCGATCGTGGTGGAGAATCTGGCTACAATATATCCAAGGAGTCGAGAACACAACGTATCAAATGTAATGATTTTATCCTTGAATGTTCTTGATCAATAAGTTTTTGATGTAGATCATAAGGTGATTAGGATATATAGGAATCAATGAAAAAATTTGAAATTTCTGTTGCATTTTTCTGATCAATTTCCTTCTAGATCAACCCCACTAAAGGGCTAACTGACTCCATTAGTACATGTCCTTATTTTTTAGTTTTTTTGCAAAAGATTTCATTTTTCTGGTTTCGAATGCAATTTAATCCAAGAAAACTAGATGACATGTTAACATGCAATTAATCCTAAAATATATTTTCTAGATGACATGTGATTATGATTAAACACAGAAAAATAATGCAAAACCCTGATTTATATGACATACAATTATTAGATGCTACCTAGAACATACTTTGTAATCTAAATCTTTATGACGTGCAAAAAACAAATTAAATTTAAAATCATGCGTTAATTAACTTTTAATCTATAGAGACTCGAAATAAATAATAATGCTTATGTAAGAAATTAAATTACTATAGATACAATATTTACCTCTTGTGATTTGATCTTTTTACGTGCTTGCAAAGAGATTAACAACGAACTATTAATCTAAAATTAAAAGATATTCCACGTGTGGTGTGGATGCTCTTAAATCTTTGATTATGTATGTCGATGGGTTAACTCATAATAAACTTTAATTTGAATCAAGATTTGGTGTTAAGAAAACTAGGGTATGTGTTTGTAGGATTTCTAGAGTGGTTGTGTTTTTGGTGGATGCTATAGTTTTTATGAAATTTTGGAGGTTTTTGAGATTTTAGGGTTTAGGGAAAGAAAAATTAGGTCCAGGAAATTTGAGAACTTTCAGCAATAGAAAAATCTAGATTTTAGACTCTTCTTTATTGTGTTTTGGTGTCTATAAGAGAGGGTTTATAGAGAAAAATTGAGAGTTAGGGTTTTTGGTAGTGGACAGTCGGGATGCATCAAATATAATCCAATGGCGGTTAAGGTTTCTTGTGATGGTGGAAAAAACTAGGTTTTCACGTCACTTTTAGGGTTTTAATTTGTAACCAAAAATCGAATTCTAGAAGATTTAAAGGTGGAAGGAAAAAATTTGAGGCTGCGTACCCTATCGGATCTAGACCCGATTGGTCGGTCATGGGACCCAGTCAATCAGTTGGGTCTCGCCCCACGTTTGTGTTTTAGCCTTTGGTTTCGACTCGTTTCTTTTCGGTTTGATTTGGTTCAATATTAATTGATCAATTCTAATATAAAACAAATTTTCATCATATTTTAATCCACTTTGAGCATCTTGGGACCCAAATTTTTTCGCCAGGCTCCACACGTGGTTTATTCTAATATTTGGAATAAAATTAAGTGTCTACAATTTGCCTCCCTTTGATCGTGCTTCACGATAAGCGAAAATCAAAGGTTATGAGGGACCCCAATTTCATTCCAAATATTGGACCAATAAAGTGTTGTGTATGCATATGAAAGAAACATGCCATGAGGAAATAAAGAATTTGTGGGAACACCTACAATAGTGATGCGTACCTGATGTTAACTTAGTTGATTTCCATAAATTTGGTGTTGTATAACTCCGTTGGGGAATATTGTGGGGAGATCTATCATGAGATCAAACTATACTGGAGATTTTGGAAAAAAAAGGTACCGCTTGGTCGAGGGTTTATAGGAATGCTTGTTTAAAGAACTTTAATGGTGGATGCCTATTTAAAGGATTTTTAAGGGTGAATGCTTGTTTAAAGGATTTTATGTTGACTTAGTTGATTTCCATAAATTTGGTGTTGTATAACTCCGTTGGGGAATATTGTGGGGAGATCTATCATGAGATCAAACTATATTGGAGATTTTGAAAAAAAGGTACCTCTTGGTCGAGGGTTTATAGGAATGCTTATTTAAAGAACTTTAATGGTGGATGCCTATTTAAAGGATTTTTAAGAGTGGATGCTTGTTTAAAGGACTTTAATGGTGGATGCCTGTTTGAAAGATTTTATGTTGGATGCTTGTTTAAAGGGCTTTTGAAAAATGCATGTTTAAAGGACTTTTGGAGAGGTCTTGATTACACCCAAAGAGTAACGCGGTAGTTGTAGCACCGCTTTGGGGTGTCGATTCCACAGAGAAACAAGTTAACTATAAGGAAAAATGTAAACTTTAATACGAAACGATAAAATTCAAATAAGTAAATCAGAGTTTTGATAGTAAAGTATTATGAGGAAATTGTGTATTTCTAATGAAGAATATAATAAGGAAACAACAAGGTTCCAGGAATCCTCCCTAGGTTCGTTGCCTTATTCCAATCTCGATTCAATTGTTTTTATCTCGATTGCAAATTTCACATCCCAAACAAGCAATCGGTGTATATTCAATTAAAGTACATGTGAACTCGAATGTAATTGTTATGAAGTACTCTTTGATTTCGATTCAAGCACACATAACCTATCTTACAGATTTATCAAGAAGCGACAATATATCTCAATGAAAATATTGCAGTAATGGAAAAACCTAAAAGATAAATCTACCAGACTCAATCACATCCAAGCAACTTGACATAAGAAGAGCATGACTAGACTTATATGAAGAAGAATCATGCAATCACCAGATTAAGAAAATCTAGAATAAGAAGAACATAAAGCGCAGCTGTCACATGAACCTAAATTCTTCTTGTTTAATCAAAGAATATTCATAAACAATGTTTTGATAATAAATCCTAATTACAACTGAATCAATAATGGAAAATAAGAACAACTACACCTAAGGATTCATCCCTTCGCTTTGCTTAGAGATTAGTTGGCCATGGGGCTCATGTTTGATGACTTTGATGGAGCTCTCCCCTTGATTTCTAGCCCTCCAAGATTGTGTAAAGAATGTCTCTTCTCAAACCCTAAGTGGTCTATTTATAATCACAAATTCCAAGGGTGTTTTAGGGTTTAAAAAAGTCATTAAAATCCTAATTAGGTCAAAATTCGGAGAAGGAATTTTGTGTGCGCGCTGCGGCACTCCTCTATGGGCGCCGCGGCACTGCCTTCAGCTTGGTTGGGTGGCTCCTGGGTGCTGCAGCATGGGCTAAAGGATGCCACAGCGCAGGCTAGTGAAGCAAGAGTGGAGACTCCTGGGTGCTGCGGCATAGGCTGAGGGATGCCGCAGCACATGCTGGTGCTGTTCTGGAGGCCTGACCTTTGTCTATTAAAACTGTCATAAATTTCTCAAGAAGAATCATTTTTATGAGCCGTAAAATTATTCAGAAAATAGACTTCCGGATCTTTCTAAGCATATATGGCTCATCTCCTGGTTCTTCTTGTATCAATACAGTTTAATTTTCAAAAATGATTGATCTGTACGGGCAATTCTGGCAATTTAGTGAAACTCCTTTCCAAGTGTTTGTGAACCCTCACTCTGGTGTTCATCGAGTCATTGTGCTTCAAGCAATGATAGCTTTTCCATCTCTTTTGAACTTAAAGTACCTGAAAATACACTGAAATAAGTCAATGATCAAGAATATCACTTTAGAGTTATTAACGTATAAAAGTGCAATTAATACCGAGATCAACCCTAAAATGCTAACAATTAAGCACTGTTGAGATGCATTTTATGGCTCTCATCATAACCCCCAACTAGCTTATTGCTAGTTCCTAGCAATTCAAGCGAAAACAAGAGATGAATTCTACGGTGGGAATCAAAACAAAGTAAAGCAATGTTAGTATTAAACCAAGAGTAATTCACTTTTGTCTCAAAAAGCGCACATAACACACGACACATAGAATCATTAAATTTCACCCAAGTCCAAAAGTAATCTAAACATCAATTTTAAAATTGTTATCGACTCTTAACATCCATCTTACTATAATCCATTAATCCGAACACCCGAATGATTTTATGCACAATCATTCATGAATACAAGTCTTAGCCTCTAAAAACATAACAAATTGTGTGACATCAATCGCATAAACAAGCTCCATAGGCTTATTTTTCAAATCACTCTCTACTACTGTAGAAAAATCACACTATATTGGATCAACAGGTCTTTAATAAGCTTGTAATGTTAGGCTAAGGTAAAGGTTAAGAAAGAACAGGAAGGATTTACAAGTAAAAGAACTCTATCTCTTAGTTTTAACCACAACCACTTTAAGCAATGGATAACCTTCAACACTCAACTTTTTCAACAATTTTTTTTATAAGAGTATATCTCTCAATAAGTCACCACTTTTCTTTTCTTTTCTTTTTTCTTTGCCATAATTCACTTCTTTTCTTCTCTTTTGTATTTTGGTATAAGACCATTCACCTCCTTTTCCATTTTTTTTCTTTTCTTTTCCACAACCCTCAACTTATCTCCTTTAATGTTCTTGGGTTATGGTAGTAATATTTTTTTATATTTCCATCCTTACTCCTCTCAAGTGCTTCGCAACAAATGTGTATAACTAAGTTCTTTTAAAAAAAGGATAAGGATAAAATATTTTTAGGCTCATAAGGGTAAGTGAATGGGATTTCGAAAGAAACAAAGCTCAAATTATTTTTCAAGAAAAATGCTCAAACAGGTGACTAGTGATAGATATAGCAATGGTAGGTTTGAAATGCTCAAACGGTCCAAAAATGGCCTATATCATATTCTAAGTACTGTGCATTCTAGGAATTCGCCTCAAGTGATTATCGAATAAGTTCTAGAGCTTGTTGAGACCGTAAAAGTATTCACAAGGCAATCACACATAAAATTTCTCTAAATGTTTTAGATTAATCATACAATCTTACCACAAACTACAGTATCAAACCAAATAAAGATTGCCACTTAAATTAATTTCAAACTGAAGCAAGATTTAACTACTTCTAAATGCTATATGCTATCTCAATTAGACTCATATCATTGACATGTAAATTAACTCTAAGGCTAACATAAAGCATGCTAAAAACAAACAAAAAGGAAAAAAGACACCAAGCAGTTCAAAGAAAAATATGAAAAACAGGAATATGTTTTCTCCTTTCCTCCACCCCTAACTTAAAATAAGCATTGTCTTCAATGTGAAAGCAAAAGTTAAGAAAACTCCTTTTGTAGCCAAAAGTGCACAGAAGCTGAAAATTGTGCACCACCATTTGAACTGCTTCGTATATTTGTCCTTGAAAAAGAAATACGAAAGTAAAACTGGAAAACAACAAAATAATAATAATAAACAAGAAAAAAGAAAAAAGAATATAAAAAACATAAAAATAAACGGATATATTGTGGGTTGCCTCCCATGAGCGCTAAGTTTTACGTCTTCAGCCAGACGCTGCACCACTCTCACTGCTGACCTCATTGTGGTGCTGAAGATGAAGCTCCAACTTAATGGCCTCCATGCCAATCTTTTGGTAAGTAATACTTAAAGTCTACCGCATGTGGCTCAAGTGTTCTTGGTGTTGCCCATTCACTATCAGTAGTAGGGTATTTGATTTTTGCATCCATGTGATTTCTCTCAAGTAACTCCTCAAAGCATGGTTGCCAAGATTTCTTAATAAATTCATGTGGCTTATCAAAAACATCAACAACATTAACGGCATGGGATAAATTGAAGAATCATTGAATTCAAAATTATTAGGAATGAATTCTGAAGAGTTAGAATTATCTTTAATGTGCCCATCCTCCAAATTAAGCTTATTAATCATGTAAGTGTCGAAACACTCATCCTCTTTATGTGGCTGCCTTGAGACTCGAAAAACATTTACCTCTAGAGTCCTATTTCCAAATGATAATGTCATTAGGCCATTCCTACAATTAATGAGGGCATTAGCGGTGGCAAGGAATGGTCTTCCAAGTATCAAAAGAATTTTGGACTCCGTATTTACAATAGAAACAGTATCTAAAACCAAAAAGTCAACATGATAATAGAAATTATCAATTTGCAACAAAACATTTTCTACAATACCTCTTGGTTTTCTTACTGATCTATCTGCTAATTGAAGTACCATGGAGGTTGGTTTAATCTCACCTAGACCGAGTTACAAGTACATGGAGTATGACATGAGGTTCACACTAGCTCCCAAATCCAGCAATGCTTGGCCAATAGATTTGTTTCCAATTTAGTAAGCCACCGTTGGACAGCCCAGATCTTTATATTTGGGCGGTGTCTTGCTGTCAATTATTGCACTTGCTTGCTCCGTTAAGAATGTTGTCTTCTTCACATTGTGCTTCCTTTTGAGTGTGCATAGATCCTTGATGACTTTAGCATAGCTGGGGATTTGTTTTATGACATGAAGAAGAGGAAGATTAATTTTAACATGCTGAAGTTGTTCAAGAATCTCACCTTTTAATGCTGAATTTATCTCCTTAGGTTTAAGGAATGCTTGAGGGTAAGGTATCGGTAGAGAATAATCATTATGGGCCTCTTGTTCCTTGGGGGCTTTATCCTTGTTGCTCAAGTTTGATGGTAGATTAGGCCCATCAATTTTCTTACCGCTGCGGGTGATTATGGCATTAACCTCCCTAACATTTTTATTTTCAGGTCCAGAGGTTTGTGCCATATGTTGTCCCCTTGGATTAGGTTGTGGTTGTGAAGGAAAGTGACCTTGTTCTTGAATCGTCAAGAAGCTAGTTAACTTGGTGAGTTGACTCTTTATTACCTTTTGTTCCTCTTTGATCGCTTGTTGCTCCTCTAACAACCGTTGATTTATTTTGCCCTACTCTTCCACACTCTTGGCATGTACCTGCATAAATGATTTAAACATATCTTCCAAAGGTAAAGACTGTTGAGGTGCATTAAATAAGGTTATTTCTGGTTGCCATTGGTTACTAGTTTGGGCAGGAGGTTGTATATCGGATTTTCAACTAAAATTATGGTGATTCTTCAAATCGGGATTGTAAGTGTTAGAGTAAGGTGAGTCTAGTTTCCTAAAGGGTGTACCTAAAGCATTACACTCCCCCTTAATCTTAAAATAAGCTGGACAATCCTTAGGTAAATGATCTACCCCATTACACATGAAACAAGGCTCATAGGACTCTACCCTAGCAATCGGTTAAGGGGCCCTAGCATTTCTGGTTTTTAAGGCTTCAATTTCCTTAGTTAGGGCCTCTAAACGGGCTTTAAGGTTATCCTCTTCTTTAAGTTGATAAATCCCAGCGGGTTGGTTTTTCCCAGTGCTTTCCATGGCATTTGGTCCTGTCTAAGTGTGGGATTTTTCTGATAGGTCATCTAAGAAATCTATGGCTTGGTCTGGATCATTTTGAAGAAAATCCCCATTGCACATCATTTTTATGAACTGTCTTTTCCTACTTAGAAGCCCATCATAGAAGTAGCTAACTACCCGCCAACTCTCACACCCATAGTGTGGATAAGAATTTAAAAGGTCCTTGAAATGTTCCCAAACTTAATATAAGGTTTCACTCTCTTTTTGTGCAAAGTTTGATATTTGTCTCTTGAGGTTGTTGGTTTTATGGGTTAGGAAGTGTTTTTGGAAGAAAACTCGGGTCATCTCATCCCAACTACCTATAAACCTAGGCTTTAATAAGTACAGCCCAGCCTTGGCTTTTTCCGTAAGTGAAAAAGGAAAAAACCTAAGTTTGACGGTGTCTAACATATCAGCTCTACCTTGAAAGGTTGCTACTACTTCCTCAAATTCCCTAATATGGATATAGGGGTTTTTATTCTCAAACCCATGGAAGGTTGGTAGCAATTGGATCATGCCCGGCTTAAAATCAGGTTGTTGAACATTCGGGGGGAACATGATATAAGATGGTGTGGCCGTTCGGCTAAGGTGCAGATAATCTTTAAGTGTCCTAGCAACATTCTCATTAGGGTTTTCAGCCATGTTAAAAAAAATTTTAATTCTCGGTTGGGTGTACACTAGGGTTTGATCTAGGTGAGATTTCACTAACGGACGTGGAAGGAAAGGGTATCTCTATTTCGGGTCCCTTAATGAACCTACCTCGCGAATCTCTCGGTCTAAGCATACAACAACTGAGTTTAAAAAGTAATAAAAACATAACAAAATAATAAAAAAAAATCAAAAAATTAAAAACTTAAAAACTTAAAGAAAGGAACAATAATACCGTCTCATCTTAGAGTTTTACAATCTTCTTTGTACTTAAGCACGTTTCCCTGGCAACGGCGCCAAAATTTGATTACGCCCAAAGAGTAACGCGGTAGTTGTAGCATCGCTTTGGGGTGTTAACTCCACAGGGAAACAAGTTAACTATAAGAAAAATGTAAACTTTAATACGAAACAATAAAATCCAAATAAGTAAATCTGAGTTTTGATAGTAAAGTATTATGAGGAAATTGTGTATTTGTAATGAATAATATAATAAGAAAACAACAAGGTTCCAGGAATCCTCCCTAGGTTCGTTGCCTTATTTCAATCTCGATTCAATTGTTTTTATCTCGATTGCAAGTTTCACATCCCAAACAAGCAATCAGTGTATATTCAATTAAAGTACATGTGAACCCGAATGTAATTGTTATGAAGTACTCTTTGATTTCGATCAAGCACACATGACCTATCCTATAGATTTATCAATAAGCGACAATATATCTCAATGACAATATTATAGTAATTGACAAACCTAAAAGATAAATCTACCAGACTCAGTAACATCCAAGCAACTTGACATAAGAAGAGCATGACTAGACTTATATGGAGAAGAAGCATGCAATCACCAAATTAAGAAAATCTAGAATAAGAAAAACATAAAGCACAGCTGTCACATTAACCTAAATTTTTCTTGTTTAATCAAAGAATACTCATAAACAATGTTTTGATAACAAATCCAAATTACAACTGAATCAATAATGGAAAATAAGAACAACTACACCTAGGGATTCATCCCTTCGCCTTGCTTGGAGATTAGTTGGCCATGGAGCTCATGTTTGATGACTTTGATGGAGCTCTCCCCTTGATTTCCAGCCCTCCAAGATTGTGTAAAGAATGTGTCTTCTCAAACCCTAAGTGGTCTATTTATAATCACAAAGTCCAAGGGTGTTTCAGGGTTTAAAAAAGTCATTAAAATCCTAATTAGGTCAAAACTCACAGAGGGAATTTCGTGTGCGCGTTGCGGCACTCCTCTATGGGTGCTGTGGCACTGCCTTCAGCTTGGTTGGGTGGCTCCTGGGTGCTACGATATGGGCTGAGAGATGCCGCAGCACAGACTGGTGCAGCAAGAGTGGAGGCTCTTGGGTGCTGCGGCACAGGCTGAGGGATGCCGCAGCACAAGCTGGTGCTGTTCTGGAGGCCTGACCTTTGTTTACTAAAACTGCCATAACTTTCTCAAGAAGAATCATTTTTACGAGCCATGAAATTCTCCATAAAATAGACTTCCGGATCTTTCTAAGAATATATGGCTCATCTCCTGGTTCTTCTTGTATCAATACAGTTTACTTTGCAAAAATGATTGATCTGTACGTGCAATTCTGGAAATTTAGTGAAACTCCTTTCCAAGTGCCTGTGAACCTTCACTCCGATGTTCATCGAGTCATTGTGCTTCAAGCAATGATAGCTTTTCCATCTCTTTTGAATTAAAGTACTTGAAAATGCACCGAAATAAGTCAATGATCAAGATTATCACTTTAGAGTTATTAACGTATAAAAGTGCAATTAACACCGAGATCAACCCTAAGATACTAACAATTAAGCACTGTTGAGATGCATTTTATGGCTCTCATTAGATCTACTTAAAGGACTTTTGGAAAATGCTTGTTTAAAGGACTTTAGAAAACTTGTGTGTAAAATACTTTTGGAAAACACATGTTTAAAGGACTTTTGGAAAATGTCTGTGTTAAAGGAATTTTTGGAAAAAACTTGGTTAAAAGCCTTTTGCTTAGAATCTAATGGGGAGTAAGGGTTTAAGATCTTTTGGATCCTAATGGGGATTTTTGTTGGGCTATTCTCCACTGGAGATATACTTGGATTATGATGAGTGCTAAATATTGCATATTTTGGCTACTTAATTTACATTTGTTAGCTTAGGAATTTGTTACTTTGAGTTGTTTTTCGTTGTTTTACAGGTTTACAAGCTTGGAAAGGAGTTTCACTAAATTGTCAGAATTGCTCGTACAGATCAGCCATTTTTTAGGATTAAACTCTATTGATTCAGGAAGAACCCGGAGATGAGCCATATATGTCTAGAAAGATCTAGACGTCTATTTTCTGGAGAATTTTACGGATCAATAAAATGATTTTTCTAGAGAAAGTTATGGCAGTTTTAGTAAACAAAGGTCAGGCTGTGCATGATTTCAGCATGACAAATCACCCATTTATTAGGATTAAATTGTATTGATTGAGGAAGAAATAGGAGATGAGCCATATATGCTTGGAAAGATCCAGATGTCTATTTTCTGGGGAATTTTACAGACCAATAAAATGATTTTTCTAGAGAAAGTTATGGCTGTTTTAGTAGACAAAGGTCAAAGAGAAAAAGTTGGAATCTGTAGTATCCCACATCGGATTTAAAACACATTGCACTTGTGATGTTTCCCTATATAAGCCCCTCTTCACTTCATCTTTAGTGTGCAATTCCTGGTGCCATTTGGTATAATCCGGTGGATGTCTGCTAGCATTCTGGTGGACCCCGAAGGCTTTGCTACCACGAGGGGAAGTGCCGCCCAACAGCAAGTGGAATTTCTTCCATGTACAGTCAGTTTTAATTTACTACTTTTTTTAGTTTAATGTTTAGCACTTTTATTATGAACTCTAGTTCCATGATTATGAGTGGCTAAAATCTTCAACTAAGGTTGAAGATGAAGCCTCGCCGTTGTTTGGCATAATAGTTTCAGATTTGTTTATACAATTCTGGTGCTTTTTTTTAGTATAAATGTTCTGTCAATTATTTGAGTAAAATCTTATGATTGATTGCGTTTAAATTGTTCTGTTGGATATTCCGTGTGTTTCATCTGATGGATACATCAAATTGTTTTTTATTAAATTGGATTTCTTTTGTGATTTGTTAAAAGTTGATACATTAGATGCTTTTGGTTTAATTGGGATATTTGTTGTTTTTTGTTTTAAGTTGGATTCATGGAATGTTTTGATAGGCTATTTTAGAACATGAAGATATATATTTAACTTTGATGGGGTGGATTCAGAAACCTTAGTGTCTTTATTATTAGTTTTAAATCAATTTAGTTTAGTTTTTATTTATTTTGCAACATATAATTCAAAACTCAGAACTAGGTTAAGATAAGTTTAGTTTAGATAAAATTACATTTTCACAACGCAATTCCCTGTGGATTCGACGTCGCACTTGCACAACACTATATTGCAAACAACTCGTGCGCTTGCGAGTAATTTAAAACTCACAACAAGTTTTTGGTGCAGTTGCCGGGGAGTTGTTTGGTTTGTGAAAATTAAATTTTTGTCTGAATTAATTTTATTTTTCTACTAGTTAGTTAGCAATTTTTGTTTGATTTTTTCTTTTTGCAATTTTATTTTATTTTATTTGTTTCTATTTGCATTGGCCTATAAAAAATAATATATATACATATATATATATACATATATATATATATATATATATATATATATTTGTGGATGAATCCAGCGCCGGTTTCACAGTCTTTAGAGGACGCCCTCAAAGATTTCATGAAGATGACCGGCCAGTCCATCAATCCAATCAATGCACTCAATGTTGGTAGTTGTGCCATCTATGCTAGTTCTATGCATTTAGCACAGAATTGTCCATCTACGCCTGCTTTTGTCGAGTATCCCATGGAACAAATGAACGCTTTCAATGACTATTGGTGGCAATCAAATGGATCTTACTCCGGGACGTACAATCTAGGGTGGCGAAACCACCCTGATTTTTCATGGAAGTAGAACCAATGGATAAATCAGGGAGGAGCCCCTCATCATGCTCACAATCAATACCCTCCCGGATTTCCTCCACCAGTTCCAAGTTATGGTTTCTCAGCCCATTCAGCACCATTACCTGCTTACCAAGCTCCCACTAAAGCGCCAGCATCGGTTTCACAGTCATTGGAGGACGTCCTCAATGATTTCAGGAAGATGATCGGCCAATCCATAAGCGAAGTAAGGAGTGTGCAAATAGTAAACACCCAAGCGATTGCTAAGATAGAGAGTCAATCGTAAGTCACTTGGGTGAAAGAGAGAAGGGAAGGTTCCCTAGTCAACCTGAGCCTAACCCGAAGGAATAGTTTGTGGTGGGAAATTCATCGACTCCTATGCAGGGGTAGGAACAAGTGCAATTAATTGTCCCATTGAGGTCTGGGAGACAAGTTGACAATCAAGTGGAAGAGAACCCAGCTATGCAACAAGGGCAAGAAAGTGGCAACAAGGAGAAGAGAGATGTTGAGCCATCTACAGCCACACCTACTATTAAGGATCTTTATGGGTTATTTGTACCTAAAGCGCCTTACCCTGAGAGATTACAAGCGCCCAAGAAAGAAGGGAAGTCTGAGGACATTCTGGAGGCATGTTTTGCTCAGTTTGGAGAGGATTTAGATTTGGATAAGCTACTCGAGCAAGCAAATGCTATCATGGAGTCTGCTTCTCGGGAGAGCAGTAAGACGGAGGAGACTGTGGGTGAATCAAGCATTGAGGACCCCCTGGAGGCATGCTTTGCTCAGTTTGAAGAGGATTTGGATTTGGATAAGTTGTTTGAGTAAGCAAATGCAACTTTGGAGTCTGCTCCTCAGAAAAGTAGTGAGACGGAGGAGACCACAGCACCTGAACCCCTCAAGAAGGAACTTAAGCCTTTACCAGACAATCTTAAGTATAAGTTCCTAGGTCCAGCAAATTCTTTGCCTCTGACTATAGCTTCAGATTTGGTTGATGCTCAAGTAGATAAATTATTGGACGTTTTAAGAGAGCACAATGAAGCTATAGGCTGCACTATTGAGGATATCAAGGGGATCAGCCCCTCGATGGTGATGCACAAGTTACATTTGGAGGAGAATGTCAAGCCATCGAGGGAGCCACAAAGAAGGCTCAACCCAGCTATACAAGAGGTTGTGAGGACTGAAGTGATAAAGCTGTTGGATGTAGGGCTCATTTATCCAATATTTGATAGTGAGTGGGTGAGCCCGATTCATGTCGTGCCAAAGCAGGCTAGATTGACGGTAGTGATAAATAAAGAAGACGAGTTGGTTCCAACTCGTGTGCAATCAGGATGGAGAGTGTGTCTAGACTACCGTAAGTGGAATGCTACCACAAGGAATGATCATTTTTCACTCCCATTTATTGATCAGATGGTGGAGTGTTTAGCTGGGCACGATTACTAATGTTGGGTCTGGCTGAAGACGTTAAACTTAGCGCTCATGGGAGGCACCCCACAGCTTATCCTTTTTGTTTACTTATTATTTGACATATTTATGATTAATGTTTGTTTCTAGTATTTTTGTTTTCCAGTCTTTATTTTTCAGGGACAACGCGTACTTCAGTTCAAGTTTAGGGGTATGCTATGAGCCATACCAAGTCCAGATAGTTTTTCATATCCCAGGTCAGCTCTTTCCATATTATTCACACATTGGGGTCAATGTGTAATTTAAGTTTGGGGGTATGGGAGACACATTACACACACTTTGTCCGAATTTATTGTTGTTTTTCTTCATTTAAAATAATAATAATAATAATAATAATAATAAGATAAATGCATGCTCATGTTATTTTGAAATTTTAGTTGATCTAAACAAATATTGTGATGTGATTTCATTGGTGAGCTTAAAATTTTGAACACATGATTTGATGATAGAGTTTTAAAACTTTGTTACTTACTTTGGGCATTTGAGAATTCACATGTTTGAGCCAATCTAACACGAGCACATTAGCACATATTTGTATGAGGTATGACATGCGATTTCAATATGTATGCTTCCCTTGACTTAACTGAAACTGGATAACTTGTGGGATTAACACTTGGGCATAGAAAAGTATAAAAAAAGAAAAAGAAAAATAATGATCATCATCCATAAACTTTCCACTGAGTAACTGGACCTCTTGCCTCAGTAAGCAGTGAGTGTTCACATCAAAAGGTGGAAATTTTGCTTGGTAGCATTAAGGCCAGTTTAGTTTTGTAGCCTTTTTGACTCGAGTTAGTAAGTTCTTAGGGGTTTCTTTACACCTAATGCCTTAAAACCATCTGGTTTTGGAGTCATTGACTCAACACTCGATACATGTGTCAATTAGAAAGCTTAAGGGAACTAAACACAGCAGAGCCTTATAATAAAAATAAATAAAATAAAACTATGCCATCGTTGTTCATTCTGATGAGAAATGTTGTGAATCTTAAGACATGGAGGCATTGTACATTGAAGTTATTTGGAAACCTCATCTGTATATGCTAATTCACTTTACACTGATTCAAGCTTGTGATGTCTTAGCCTGCCTCATGAAAGTAATTAGGTTTTAAAATTCCTATTCATTGCGAAGATGGGTTATATTTTTTAAGCTGGCTCATGAATGAATATCGTGGTTTTGAGTGCTCCTTAAATTTTTGGATACTATGAGTGATGAACTTATCTTGATGTTCTTTGCTTTTCATTTAGTTTTTTTATTTTGTTTTGCTAAGGGACTAGCAAAATGTAAGTTTGGGGGTGTTTGATGAGTGGTAAATATTGCATATTTTTGCCACTTAATTTACATTTGTTAGCTTAGGAATTTGTTACTTTGAGTTGTTTTTCGTTGTTTTACAAGTTTACAAGCTTGGAAATAAGTTTCACTAAATTGTCAGAATTGCTCGTATAGATCAGCTATTTTTTAGGATTAAACTGTATTGATTCAGGAAGAACTAGGAGATGAGCCATATATGTTTGGAAAGATCCAGATGTCTATTTTCTAAGGAATTTTACGGATCAATAAAATGATTTTTCTAGATAAAGTTATGGCAGTTTTAGTAGACAAAGGTCAGGCTGTGCATGATTTCAGCATGACGGATCAGCCATTTTTGAGGATTAAACTGTATTGATTCAGGAAGAACCAGGAGATGAGCCATATATGCCTGGAAAGATCCGGATGTCTATTTTTTGGAGAATTTTACGGATCAATAAAATGATTTTTCTAGAGAAAGTTATGGCTGTTTTAGTAGACAAAGGTCAAAGAGCAAAAGTTGGAATCTGCAGTATCCCACATCGGATTGGAAACACATTGCACTTGTGATGTTTCCCTATATAAGCCCCTCTTCACTTAATCTTTAGTGTGCAATTCCTGGTGCCATTTGGTGTAATCCGGTGGATGTCTGCTAGCATTCTGGTGGATCCCGAAAGCTTTGCTACCACGAGGGGAAGTGTTGCCCAATAGCGAGTGGAATTTCTCCCACGTATAGTCAGTTTTAATTTACTGCTTTTTTTTAGTTTAATATTTAGCACTTTTATTATGAACTCTAGTTTTATGATTATGAGTGGCTAAAATCTTCAACTAAGGTTGAAGATGAAGCCTCGCCGTTGTTTGGCATAATAGTTTTAGATTTGTTTATACAATTATGATATTTTTTTAGTATAAATGTTCTGTCAATTATTTGAGTAAAATCTTATGATTGATTGCATTTAAATTGTTCTGTTGGATATTCCATGTGTTTCATCTGATGGATACATCAAATTGTTTTTTATTAAATTGGATTTCTTTTGTGATTTGTTAAAAGCGGATATATTAGATGCTTTTGGTTTAATTGAGATATTTGTTGTTTTTTGTTTTAAGTTGGATTCATGGAATGTTTTGATAGGCTATTTTTAGAACATGAAGATATATGTTTAACTTTGGTGGGGTGGATTCAGAAACCTTAGTGTCTTTATTATTAGTTTTAAATCAATTTAGTTTAGTTTTTATTTGTTTTGCAACATATAATTCAAAACTCGGAACTAGGTTAAGATAAGTTTAGTTTAGATAAAATTACATTTTCACAACGCAATTCCCTGTGGATTCGACCTCGCACTTGCACAACACTATATTGCAAATGACTCGTGCGCTTGCGAGTAATTTAAAACTCACAGCAGAATATGACCGGAGAAAATGATTTATTTTTCTTGAATTTGAGAATGATTCCATTAGGGAAAAATGTTGTCTTTGTTTTGTTGCCTTAAACTCATCTAATTTTCGGATTGGTGCAGTTAATAATACTGCTGACTGAATTGATGATTGAACAGTTGATTGAGCTAATGACTTTTTTTTTTCTTGATTCAGCTAACATTCAGAAACTTCGGAGGATGCATAAGGGTTATATCTATTTTTTTTAGGCAATTATCAATCTTTGAAAGAAGCACACACGTTATATTAGTCTTTTCGATGTGCCTATTAAACTTTGAAAGCTGCAAGGGAGCTATATCCATCTTTTCGAGGTGGCTATGAAACTTCAAAGACTGTATGGGGGCTATATTTGTCTTTCCAAGGTGGGTATTAAACTTCAGAGGTTGCACAAGAGCTATATATGTCTTTTCAATGTGCTTATTAAACTTCAGAGGCTGCACGAGGCTATATCTATCTTTTTGAGGTGATTATTAAACTTGTTATGATTGCATTTAAATTTAGTTGTCAAAAAGATTTTTATTTTTTAATCACTTTGCAGCCCTTCAAAGAATTTTGCATTCCATCGAGGGCATTACTCAGTCTTGCAATGTCTTTGGGAGTGCTAAAATTTTATCATTCTTCAGTACTGCAAGTAAGAATATAGATAAAATTTAACTTATTGTGTGATGTGTAATATGCAGTCACATTACTTACAGTTAAAATTAATTTCCCACCAAATATAAGTAGATATCCTAAGTACACATAATGATGAGTTTAACAAGCTCCCACTAGAGAAATAACCACCTGTAGAAAAATAATTCTAAGTTTGTTCTTAAATGACATCGCTCCTTTATGTTCAACAACGACATAGTGGGAGCAATTGAGTTTAAATTTCTATTTATGCTACCAAA
Source organism: Bretschneidera sinensis (assembly GCA_023935145.1). Lineage (NCBI taxonomy): Eukaryota > Viridiplantae > Streptophyta > Magnoliopsida > Brassicales > Akaniaceae > Bretschneidera > Bretschneidera sinensis. Next base: position 56,448,451 of record CM043702.1, on the reverse strand, counting down.
ACATATGTATTTTATATATATATATATATATATATATAGAGAGAGAGAGAGAGAAAAAAAAGAGTAAAAAGGTCAAAAAGTCAACTAGTGAATCTTTTATATGTCCACCATTTTACTCATAAAATTGTGAGGTCACTATACTTATGTGTCGAAAAATTTCAAATAAGTTAATTGATCTATACACTTTCATGTTATGGTTTAAAGCAACTTATTCACTTTAGTACTATTTATACTCATGGAGGAGATGCTTTTGCGATATACAAGTTAAACTCTTCTGTCTCTATATTTGAAATTTCATTGAATTTCTTACACTTTTCATTAATTATATCACGTGCAATTTGATTTGATCTTATTTGTAACACATACTTATTATTCACGCCATGAACTAAATAAGTGAATGATGATTTTACACAAGTCACGAGATCGAGAATTTGTTATCCTCCTAATCATCATTGTGCTACCAAGTGGTAAATCACAATTTCCTAATTCATTCAATGTATAAATCTTGGGGATAAGATTTTTGAATCTTAACTCGCTCGTAAATTATTAGAGACCTAATTATCTTGTATTAAATTTTTTTATTCATACAAAATTTTGGTTTCTATTAGTCATTTTAAGGTATTTTAACTCAGTCACCTCTGAGACTTTTAATAATATTTGTACCCAAGTCCATAGTCCCTTTTTAGGGGTAGAAGGCATGCACACAGTGCACCCATGACTCTTACTATTGGGAAAGGTAGCGAGGTTGGGATCACCCTCTACTTTTAGCCAACCCCAAGCCTGAAAACCCTCAAATTTCAGACCTCGATAATTCTTAAAATTGCCCAACCATAAATGGATGGAAATCTCTCTTCTAGAACTACATTGTCATACCATTTTGCGGTTTCAAATTTTGTAACCGCAAAATTTCAATCAAAGTTTCAGTTTATGAAACTAAGGTTTCATTTTTCTCTCTCTATAGTGAGAGTTACGATATCATCTTTTTCAGATCTAATATTATATGATAGGGTACATATATATATATATATATATATATATATATATATGTGTGTGTGTGTGGATTTTCATGGCTTAATAATAACCATACAAATGTTTCCATTTCAATTTCTTAAACAAAGAAACTCAATAAATTTCATCAACCAGACTCAAAACACAAGCTATTCACATTTTTCATCATGTTCAAAGGGTTTAAGAGCTGATAAACTAACCTCTTTTGACTCTAATACCAATAAAAGAACTCATGTACGCATTTATTACATAAACCATAATGCATACCATATGGAAGACTTGGCTAACGTTTTCACGCATCGAAAGTCATTGAGTTGCTTCACTGACTCTACATGGACTCTCTATAGAATTTGTCCAATGATCTTGATCAAAAGTGAAATCACAATAAAGAAAAGTATCCACATATTTCCACACAAATGCCTTTGTAAGTCTCTAACCATGAAGATAGAGATTACTCTATTTTGTATGCTCTTATTATACAGTATCTTCTATAAAATAGTTGCTTTACTAAATCCCACAAATATTCCATGAGAAAGGGTGAAGTAAGTAATATATACGTTTATAGGGTGGTTAAAACTCCGTGAAATCATTCCATCCAGTTCTTTTTTAAATTTGGTGAATTGGGTCTGTACATTATAAAACTTGTATACCAATCAAATAAACAACTAGTTAGATTTAGATATTCTATTCTTTTCTAGCACTAACATTTTGAAAGTTATTACATGTGTAAATATTAAACTTTTTCTCTTAGATATATTAAAAATGCAACATAAAAAAACAAATTGAATTCGTTCGATTCTTGTCCCTTTCAGGTACTTTATCCAAATGCTTTCAATAACTTGACATAAACACAATATTGAAACTAGGTACTTAATCCAAAGGTTTGATGAAATTGCATTGGCATACTAAATTTCCTTCAAACCCACATTGCACCCTAAAACCTTAGATTTCATCATTGATTCCATTAAGATACTGAAAATAAATAGAGAATGATAAAATGATTTGGAAGATTACCTAACTACTCATTCTTTTTTCTTTTCTTTTTTTTGGTTTGGTTTAAGCATCTTCCCTTCTTTATATAGGGGAGTAGATTAAAAATGATCTAAATGCATAAATTTCCCTTTTAATGGTCATATCCTCCATTATATATATATACCTGAAACAACAACCAAGAGAAGAGTTTTATATAAAGGCAATATAGGAATTAAGAAATGGTACAGTTAACGGGTTCCTATGGACACTTGTTAACAAATAATAAAGGACCAAATAAATGTATTGAGATGCTTGCATGACTTTGGCAATATTGAAATGCTTACATGCATGGAGGCAAAATGCTTCTACCAGGTGGTGTCTTGAACATAGCGCTGGAGATGGTGTAGGACTTTAAAGTTGTTGGTGATATGTGCTCAAAGGGACCTGCTAGTGCGGCGCGCTCAACTAGTCTTGGTGGTTCACGTTTCATGGCAGCAAAGCAAGGTATCTTGGGTCAACAATTGTGGCAATCGCCACCTCTGAGCTTGGCTAAACTGAATGTTGATGGTGTCATGTTTCATGACAAAGCTTTCATCAGGGTTGGCGCGGTGGTGCATGATAAGACGAGGCATGTTCTTGGTTCAATTTCTGCAAAATTTCCTATATATTCTCCATGAGGTGGCCATGATTGAAGCTAAAACGATTATAGAGGCGTTGAAATTCGCTTGGGATGTGGGTTTTCAAGAGATTGAGGTTGAAAGTTGTTGATATCAAAAATCTGCTGCTGAGCTGGAGGTTCCACGTCAAACGCCCTGCACAAATGACAAGAGGTAAACTAAAGAGTCACCGGAAGATAAGAGGGGTGTTGCCTCTAAAGATTCTCTGATGCCTTTGTTAGAACAAGATACTAGGAAAATGGAGTGGAGATGCAAGTGTTTCAGTAATGTGTTTGAGGTTGGAGATGATATCTGAATATCGCATACCTTAGGCTTTTTATAGCGTCCTTGAAGCAGACCGATCACATGGTCGGAATAGCGTGATCCCTAGGATCTCGCTTTCCCGTTAGAGGGTCTCTATCGTGTGTTTAGGGGTGGCTTAGTCCCCATAATCACGTTTACACTTCTGCATAGGGGTCTTCAAGTGACGCCGGCTGCGTCAACTGCTCATTCCACGTGTCGTTTGGTTACTGGAGGGGAGTTGTCCTTCGTGTCAACAGGTGACTGAGGGGTGGTTCGTGGGCGTTGCCACGTGTTGTTCAACCACCGGGGGGTATTGCTCCACGTGTCATCTGTTTACTGGTGGATGATTTTATTGGCTGTATCAAAGGCTTCCCACTTCCTTAAGTACATTTATGTGCTTCGAGGAAATATAGTAGGGCTTTAGCCGGAGAGATATTTTGCTGAGCATTTTGAAGAGCACTCAGTGTGCTCAGCCTCAGAGACTTCGATCCGAGCATATGAGCAGCAGTCAACATGCTCAGCCTTGGAGACTTTGGTATGAGCATATGAGCAGTAGTCAACATGCTCGATCTTTGAGACGTTGGTCCGAGCATATGAGCAGCAGTCAATATGCTCGGCCTTGGAGACATTGGTCCGAGCATACGAGCAGCAATCAATATGCTTGACCTTGGAGACATTGGTCTAAGCATATAAGCAGCAGTTAATATGCTCAGCCTTAGAGATGCTAGTCCAAGCATATGTGCAACAGTTAATATGCTTGGCCTTAGAGACGTTGGTCCGAGCATATGAGCAGCAATCAATATACTCGGCTTTGGAGACATTGGTTCGAGCATATGAGCAGCAGTCAATAAGCTTGGCCTTGAAGACATTTGTCTAAGCATATGAGCAATAGTTAATATGCTTGGCCTTGGAGACTTTGGTCCGAGCATATGAGCAGTAGTCAATATGCTCGACCTTGGAGACGTTGGCCCGAGCATATAAGCAGCAGTCAATATGCTCGGCCTTGGAGACTTTGATCCGAGTATATAAGCAGCAATCAATATGCTAAACCTTGGAGACATTGGTCTAAGCATATAAGCAGCAATTAATATGCTCAGCCTTGGAGACGCTGGTCCGAGCATATGTGCAACAGTCAATATGCTCAACCTTGGAGACATTGGTCCGAGCATATGAGCAGCAGTCAATACGCTCGGCCTTAGAGACTTTAGTCTAAGCTGCGTGCCCTTAGTGGATTTTCCTTCAGGAGTTTTTTAGTGGATTTTTAGGCTTTTCCTGTTGGAGGCCCCTGATGGCTTTTGAACTTTTCTTCCATTGGGGTTTCAGGTGGACTTTTGGGCTTCTTCTCTTGGGCCCAGGGTTTTTTTTCACTTGGGCCTTTGGTGGGCTTCTGAGCTATTTCGTTGATCTTTTGGGGCCCATGAAAGAACAAGCCCTTAGGCCATTTCTAGAACCTTCTGTGAGGCTATTTAATGCAAGAGTGATCGGCCGTTATTAAGTGTGAAGCCCTGGGCCATTTAATGGATGCAGTTGCTTTGGGTGAAATGGTGGTGTTCATTATTGATTGTTTACTTTTTGCTGCCTTGGGGAATGTAATGGCACATCGAGAACATAAAACGTCACATCGTTGCGATTATCAGAGCCTTTGAAGAATGTAATGGTGCCTTGGTTGCACTAAGTGTCACGTCTTCCCAACTGCAGCGGAGGTAATTCTCTTTGTTTGTCACGCTCGTACTCCTATATAAGGGTGGCTCTTTATTTCTCTTTACCTCATTTCAATTGCAATCAAAGAAAAATTTGAGAGCCCATGGAGTCAGTTTAGAGTTTGAGAATAAAAGCTTGAGAGTTCTCAGAGTCAATTAAGAGTTTGGGGAGTAGAAGCTTGAGTGTTTCTCGGAGTTCACTGGGAGTCTGGAAGTGCTCGGAGTTGGGTAGAGATCGTTGGAGGTGCGTTCACTGAGATGATATCGAGGTGTGGGCCGTGAAGTGATCACTACTCGGAGTAGACGCAAATCTTTGGTGAGTCTTTCTAACCTCTTTATCATGTCTTTGGTAGATAGATTCCGTGATAAGCCTAATAATGGTAGTGAGGATAGCGGTGATCTGTCAAGGGAGTTAGAGAAGGATATGGGCCTATCCTCCAGTGGGGATGAGTCTTCGGAGGAGGTTACCACTCAAAAGGAACCACTAGCTATGGTTCCCTACACATCTAGGGAGGAAGAAGATTCCTCCTCTAAGGGCGGGGATGAGGTTGATAGAACCTTGGCTGAGGTGAGAGGTGATATAACGGTTAAGGAGAGAGTTCAATTGTCATACACAGCCAACTCTGTGCCCAGCCACGTGGAAGAGGGGGAATTCAAAGTTATCTGGAGGGTGTACTGTATTTCAGAAGAGTACACCCTCAGGCCAGTAAGGGTTAGGGAGAAGGCCTACGATGCCTTCCCGAGCTGCATGTCTTATAAGCTGTGTATTTATGAGTAACATATGAAGGCCGAGCTCAAGTTCCCTCCCCACCTCTTCATCCGCGCAATGTTGAGGTCTTTCGACATAGCACCATGCCAGCTAGTGCCCAACTCGATGCAGTTGATCATGGCTTTCATCTGTGTCTGCACAGATGTGGGTGGTTTGATGAATATAGATGTCTTCAAAACTCATTTCCAAATAAGCAAGCATGGCCAAACCGGATGGCTTATGGTCAACTCAAGGGCGAAGAGCACCATGGCCCTCAGCGTCTCCTACTCGCGATGCAGGAGGTGTGGAGGTTTTATACTACAATGAGGAGTTGGTGAGGCGTGGCCTCTGCCCCAACTTCCCAGAGCACAGTAATCTCGGTGTTTATGCTTTTAATCTCTGTCTTTTTTACTTTATCTTTTCTTTATACTTCACTTTACTTTTTCATGCTTTGAACTGGTACTCACACTTGCATTTTTCTGTTCTGAGCAGAGATAGAGTTGATTGCCAAGGCCAATGAACGGGCTAGAAAGATCATTCAAAACAAAAAGAGTGTTGCCTAGGGGAAGCAGTCGACGCTGGCTTAGGGCTCGAGGAAGAGGCCATAAGCTCCATCTCTTATCCCATCAACGTTGAGAGCCTTTCTGAGCTCTCCCCCGAGCCTAGGGTTGCCCCAATCATGCTCCCACCCAAGCCATCTCAAGCTTTATCTTGGTTATGGGGCACCATTTTTACTGTCGGGGTCTTAATGCCCAACTGGGCTCGGAAGGTTGATGACAAAGTCTTCGCCCATCCTTGGGTGGCCCGAGAGCATCTCGTCATGGGGATCTCGCCCTGAGACATGCTTAAGCTCTCTTGAAAGCCAATCGAGGGGCTCTGTTCGATAGCTGAGGCCTTGACTCCTTAGGTAAAAGCCCACACTCTTATGTTTCCTTAAATTTTTCCATATCTCATTCTTAGCTAATGACACTTACAATTTGTTTCAGTCCGGTGTGCTTCTCGGAGTGTTGTCGCGTCGATGCCTAGACATGGTAGAGAAGCTGGGCTAGTGCTAGCAAAAGATGGATAAGAACTGTAAGCTCGTCAAACAACTCTAGGCATCCTTGTAAGGGGCTGACCGGGCCAAGATGGAGGCTGCGTGGGGGAGGGACGCCCTGCGCCTGGCCGGGGACGCCTTTCGGGCTGAGAGGGACGCTACGATCTCCTCAAAGCAACGAGTGAATGAGGAAGCTAGAGAGGCTGTTAAGAGGGCCGTGGATGAGGCTCTAGCCATCTTCAAGGACTCTGCCTTTTACTGGGAGGCCCTTGAGGAGGAGGTCGGCCAACAATTCTTCAAATACTTTTATGAGGCCAAAAAGAAGGCTGAGGCCTTCTATCTTGAGGTTGACTTCTCGGGCCTTAACTTGGGCAACTCCAGGGATAAAGAGGGAGTTAAGGTCGATGCTAATGGAAAGGATGAGGAGGCGGTTAAGCCGGAGACCAAGGTTGTGGTTGCGTTCGAGGGAAAGGCCGCCTCATGAGGACTTCATCTTTCCTTGTAGTTTTTTGTTTTGTTTTCTTTTATAGCTTTCTTTTTATTTTCTTGTAAACTAGCGCGGGTAGCGCCCCTTATGTAATTATATAATATTAATGAAATCCCTAGTTTGTTTAACTTGTTTTTCTTTCTAGTTTCATTTCATTTGGCTTTTGGTATTAAAATCTTTACTAATAACTGAGGTGAGTTACACTTTGGGGCAAACTACTAGTGAAATTTACGGAGGTTCTCCGCATTCCAAATATGGGGGATGGGCTTGCCGCCTAACTCAAAAATATCAGCCTAGTACATTCTCTTGATGCGATACAGGTCTTCCCAGTTCGAGACGAGCTTTCCCGTTTCTTAGGGACGAGACACTTCATTTTTTCGTAAAACAAAGTCATGTAACTTGAAGCTTCTACTTCAGACCCAAGAGTTGTACTACCTGGCTCCTCTCTGTTGGTAGGCGGCTAATCGGATTTAAGCTTTATCCCGAGCTCCGTCGATAAGGTCAACATTCATCTGTAAGGTTTCTTTCTGGAACGGGGGAGTACTGCTGGTAGCTTATGCATTTCTTGATTAGTTCCATGGAGTCTTCCTGCATCCTAGGCCAATAATACCCCTGACGGAGCACTTTGAAGGCTAAAGCCCAGCTTCCAAGGTGATTCCCATATATCCCCTCGTGGACCTTTCGAAAAGTATAATTGGATTCTGTGGGGCCTAAGACACCTTAGGTAAGGCGTTGTAAGGCATTTTTTGTACAGCTTCCCATCTATAACCGTGTATCGATGAGGTAAATGAGCTTCTTAACTTCATTTTTCTACTTGGGGAGCTGACCAGCACACAAATATCGGAGGATAAGGTCCACCCATGTTTATTCTTTTACCACCAGGAGCACAGAGACCTTATCAATGCTCGGATCAATGAAGGTCTCGAGGTACAGGTCTTGGGTCAGTTCGGGCTGCAGAGAGGAGGCGAGCCAAGCCAGAACATTCCCTTTTGAGTTCTCTGCTCGAGGAACCTGGGTTATCCGGAGCGTTCTGAATCCAATGATGAACTTTTTGGCTTTCCCAAGGTAGCGAACAATCTTTTCCCTTTGGGCTTCGAACTTTCCTGTCATTTGATTCACCACTAGCTGCGAGTCGTTGTATGCATCTAGGGCCCCAACGGTCATTGCCTTTGCTAGCTTCATTCCAGCGAGTAATGTTTTATACTCTGCTTCATTGTTGGAAGCTCTGAACCCAAACCTTAAGGTGTACTCAATGAAGAATCCATCTTGGCTACAGAAGATGAGCCAGTCCCGCTTTCGGTACCGTTGGAAGAATCATCAACATAAAAGATCCATCGTGGGATCTGCTTGACTTTTTCTAGCTTCGAATTTTCGTTCAGATTTCCAAGAAGTGTTGTTTCTACGATGAAGTCTGCGAAGGCTTGAGACTTGATGGCTTTTCGAGGGTGGTATCGGATGTCGAACTCCCCGAGTTCTATGGACCACTTGACCATTCTCCCAGAGACATTTAGTTTGTGCAGTATTTGTTTTAGCCGCTGGTCCGTCAAGAGGACGATGGTACGTCCTTAAAAGTACGGCTGAAACTTTCGCACTGTGATTAGGAGAGTATACAGCATTTTTTCTATCGGAAGGAACTTCACTTCCGCGTTATGGAGGATTTTGCTGACATAGTAAACAGGTTTCTGAACACCCGCTTCCACCTGAACCAGGATGAAGGCTATTACTTCTTGCCAGGCTGATAGGTATAAGAAGAGTTCTTCACCCGTGTTGGGCTTGGTCAAAAGTGGGGGTGAGCCCAGGTAATTCTTAAGCTTCTCGAAGGCTTGTTGGCAGTCTTCTATCCAAGTGAAGTCTTACGCCTTTCTGATGGCTCTGAAGAAGGGGAGGCATTTTTCAGCAGACTTTGATATGAAACGGCTAAGTATCACCATGCGCCCGGTCAGCCGCTGTAGTTCCTTCGTTGTTCTAGGGGGAGTCATATCGAAGATAGCCTCGATTTGTTTTTAGTTGGCTTCTATCCGTCTTTAGGTGACCATAAAACCGAGGAATTTCCCTCCAATCATGTCGAATGCGCACTTCGCGGGATTTAGCTTCATCTGGTGTCGGTGTAGCACCTCGAATGCCTCTTTTAGGTCAAAGTTATGGTTTTTGGCCTTGATAATTTTGACTAACATATCGTCTACGTAGACTTCCATGTTCCTTCCGATCTGCCTATTAAAGATCTTATTCACCAAACTTTGGTAAGTCCCCTTGGCTTTTTGAGTCTAAAAGGTATAACTTTGTAACAGTATAACCCTTGGCCTGTGATAAAGGCAGTTTTTTCTTGATCGGGCTTGTGCATAAGGATCTGGTTGTACTCGGAATACATATCCATAAAGGTTAGAAGCTCATGTCCCGAAGTGGCATCGATTAGTTGATCGATTGGTACTAGAGGGAAGCTATCCTTTGGGTAGACTTTGTTTAGATCAATGAAGTCGATGCAGATCAGCCAATTGCTGTTAGGTTTTCGGACCATCACTATGTTGGATACCCAATCGGGGTAATCTGCTTCCCGGATGAAGTTGACCTCGAGCAACTTATCTACTTCGGATTTGATAGCGACTTGCCATTTTGGGGCGAACAATATTTTCTTCTAAATGACAGGCTTATGCCTCGGGTCCACGTTTAGTCAGTGTACGATGACCTCGAGGTTAATCCCAAGCATATCTGATGCTGACTAAGCAAACAAATCTTGATTCTTCTGAAGGAGGGAAATGATGGCATCTTTAAGGTCTTCAGAGAGACTAGAGCTGATTTAGACCGTCTGGGAGGGGTCAGGGGGACAACGGTCAGCTCTTCTATGGGTCAACCTCTATGAGTATTTACCTTATCTGTGAAGTCTTCTACTTCGAGGGGTAAGGTTTCTGTTCTTTTCCCTTCCCTAACGACATTCAGATAGCAGGGCCGGGAGGTCTGTTGGTTTCCCTTGACTATACCTACCCCATCGTTGGTGGGGAACTTCATCTTTAAATGGTAGGTGGAGAAAACTATTTTTAACTTGTTAAGGGTGGGTTTGCTGAGGATCATGTTGTAGGATGACGGCTACTTGACTACTAGGAAAATGGTTTTTATAGTGGCTGTCTACGGAGTAGTCTTTGTAGTGACATAAAGGACTATGTTACTCTCAGCAAACACCGAGATCCCCGTAAAACCACACAATGGGGTGAAGATTGGCTCTAACTGGTCGTCTTTCAGCTGTATCTGCTGGAAAATGTCATAGAACAAGATGTTTGTCTAGCTCCCATTGTCTACTAGGATGTATCTGACCTCATGGTTGGCCACCATGAGGGAAACCACCACGGCTTCATCATGTGGGGCCTGCACCCCATCTAAATCGGCTTTTGTAAAGGAGATCACTAGACTCATCTTCCTCCGTTTATGGGGGCCACTGACGGAGGCCACGAATATGGCATATGTTTTACCATTCTGCTGCGAGTTACCCCGACGGCGGGGCCGTCATAGATCATCTTGATGACCTTGGTCGCTGCGACCTCTTGGTTCCTTCGACCAGGCTTTTCTTGGTTGGGCTTGGGACTTTTTCAGAGGCTTTGACATTTTCGATCCAGACGGGAAGGACATCTAAGACTTTCCCTAGGTCAGTCAGACACTATTATTTGCTGTGATCTGGTAAAATCCTTTAGGTGCCTTCGATTGATGAGGGTCTCAATTTGCTGTTTTATAGGGTGACACTCCTCGATGTCATGCCCATGGTTCCTATGGAACCGACACCACTTGCTCTAGTCTCCGTGGAGGTGTCGTAACCTCGAAAGCCACTGGAGGATTGATCTATCCTGGAGTTGCATTAGGACGTAGGTCCTGGATGTGTTGAGAGGGTTGAAGTTAACAAAGCGGGCCTGAGCCTTGTACCTACCCTCTCGGTGGGGTCTTTTGACTGCCCCATTGTAAGGGTCAACATCTTTCCTCTTTTTCTCTATCTCCCTTTTCTTTTCTCTCCGAAAGGCTTGGTCGTTGATGAAAGTCATAAAATGCATCTTAACAGTACCTAATTGTTAGCATTTTAGGGTTGATCTAGGTTTTAATTGCACTTTTATACGTTAACAACTCTAAAGTATCATTCTTGGATCATTGATCTACTTCGGTGCATTTTCAGGTACTTTAAGCTCAAAAGAGGAGGAAAAGTTATCATTGCTTGAAGCACAAAGACTCAAGGCATACTGGAGTGAAGGAATACTTCCAGAAGGACAAGATGGAGGGCTTAAAAGAGCAACAACTGCTGCCCGCATTGGAAAGGAGTTTCACTAAATTGCGAGAATTTCCCGTACAGATCAATCATCTTTGAAAATTAAAATGTATTGATACAAGAAGAATCAGGAGATGAGCCATCTATGCTTAGAAAGATCCGGAAGTCTATTTTCTGTAGAATTTTACGGTTCGTCAAAAGGATTTTTGTAGAGAAAGTTATGGCAGTTTTAGTAGACAAAGGTCAGGCTGTGCGGACTGTGCGGGATTTCAATGTGATTTTGAGCTTAAATCCCACATTCCACATCGGATGGAAAATGCATTGCACTCTTGGTATTTGCCTATATAAGACCCACTCTATTTTAGCTTTGAGAATCAATCGGAGCTCATCTGAAATCATCAGAGAGTGAATCCAGAGGGCCTTTAGGACGAATCCGAAAGTATAAATTTGTAGGGCAAGCTGAGGAATCGCCGAAGCTTTCGCTACCAAGGAGGAGATGATCGTTGAGAGGCCAGAGGCAACTTAAGGAAGCATGAGCTCCATGATCGGCTAGTCTCCAAGCAAGGCGAAGGGATGAATCCCTAGGTGTAGTTATTCTTATTTTTCTTTATTTGATTCGGTTGTAGTGGAATTATTTTCGTTAAACGTTGTTATGTTTTATTCTTAATTTAATTAGCAGATTTATTATTACTCTGATGATTGCATGCTTCTTTTCCATATAAGTTCAGTCATGCTTTTCTTATGTGTACCTGTTTGGGTGTGACTGAGTCCGGTAGATCTCTTTTATAGATTTTTACATTGCTGCGGTATTGTCGTTTAGATATATCGTCGTCTCTTGATAATTTATAAGTTAGGTCATGTGTGCTTGAAAGTAAAGAAGATTTCATAACAATTACATTAGAATTTATAAATGCGCTTTAATCGAATATTTTCCGATTGCCTGTTTGGGATGTGAAACTTGCAATCGAGATAAAAACAACTGAATCAAGTTAGGATTAGAGCAACGAACCTAGGGAGGATTTCTGGAACCTTGTCATTTCTTTATTTATATTTCATTTACATTTACACAATTTTTCTCACATTATTTCATTATCAAAACTAAAAAATCTTTCGTTTAACTTTTATCATTCGTTTTAAGGTTCACACATTTTCTTTTGTAATTAACTTGTTTCCCTGTGGAATCGACACCCCAAAGCTGTACTACAATAACCGCATTATGTTTTGGGCGTAATCAAATTTTGGCGCCGTTGTCGGGGAAACGCGCTTAAGTACAAGGAAGATTGTCAACTTTTGACATGATAGTAGAAGAGTTGTAAATAGTTTTTCTTTTCAGCAACTATAAAGGAGGTAACTTCGTTCCCTCTTTTAGCTTGCTGCATTAATTTAATTTAATTTTATCTTATTCTTTCTTTTTATAGTATTTTTTTTTCATTATTTTGTTACCTTGAATGCAAAGACATAAAGATGCTTGTAGGCCTGTGCTAGAGTTAGAATTCAATTCATTTCTAAATCCTTTATTTGACAGTCCATCTAGTCCCGAAGAAATGAGTGAACATGAATATCAACCCCCTAGGATCCTTCAGGATTACCTCAACCCTACACGCACAGCCCCACCATCACGCATCATGTTTCAAGCCAATACTCGCCAATTAGATCTTAAACCAGGGATGATTCAATTACTCCCTACATTTCATGGCTTGGATAATGAAAACCCGTATGTGCACATTAGAGAGTTTGAGAAAGTAGTCGCGAATTTTCATAGTCAAGATGAAACCGATGACATTGTGAGGCTTAAGTTATTTCCTTTCGCTTTGAAGGATAGAGCTAAGAGTTGGCTATACTCACTAAGACCACGATCTATTGGGTCGTGGACTGAGATGACTTGGGTTTTCTTTAACAAATACATTCCCCAACATAAGACCAACGCTTTGAAAAGGCAAATCTCCACCTTTGCACAAAAGGATAATGAGACTTTATATTAGTCTTGGGAGAGATTTAAGGAGTTATTGAGTATGTGCCCTCACCATGGGTATGAGAGTTGGCGCTTAGTGAGCTACTTTTATGAGGGCTTTACCTATAGAGAGCGACTATTCGTAGAGATGATGTGTAATGGTGGGTTCTTGGAGAAAGATCCTGATGAGGCCATAGAGTACCTCAATGAGCTTGCTAAAAAAGCTCACACTTGGACTGGACCTAGTGCTATTGAGAGCACAAATAGGTCACGACCTATGGAGAACCCAAATGGTGGTGGAAATTACCATCTTAGGGAAGAGGATAACCTTAAGGCCAAGGTCGAGATGCTCACTAGAGAACTAGAGGTATTAAAGACTAAGAGCATAAAGCCAACACATGTGGTTAATCATGCAAAATCTTTTGAACCATGTTTTATGTGTGGCGGGGTAGATCATCTCGCCCAAGAGTGTCCCAGATTTACTGAGATGAGAGGGTTGTATAAGGAACAATGTAATGCCTTAGGTATGTACAAGAAGCCTTTGATACCCTTCTCTGATACTTATAATCCGGGATGGCAAAATCACCCCAATTTCAGCTGGAAGTCTGAAAACCAGCAGCTTGCACAACCTCTTGCACCATATCTTGAACCATATCATGCACCTATGTCTTCTAGGAGTTCTTTAGAAGACACTTTACATGCTTTTATTGAGGCACAGGGTAAGACTAATAAAAGGCTTGAATATTTAATTGTGCAGGTTATTGAAGAACATAAAGAGATAAAGAGCCAAGTGTCCAAGATAATGAGCTACTTGAGTGTGACTGAGCGAGGTAAGTTCCTTTCTCAAGCTCAGTCCACACCCCATGATCAACACCTAGCACAAAAGAATTTGAAAGAGGTGAATGCCATTGAGACACTGAGGGGTAAGTCATTACACATCCCAACAACGGAAAAATCAGAGGATGTGGATGAAAGCCATCAAGCATAAGCATACATGATTGACTCATTCATGGAAAAGGTCTAGCACCTTAATCCATTTGAGTCTACCCTCATCCATGGCTTCACCAAAGCATACATCGAGCCAGAATTTGCGGATGTTACTGATGACATCTTTGAGGCACCCCAAAAGCATAGAAGCACCAAATTTGGCAATGAAGAAATGGCGGATGCATTCAACCTATGTTTTTCAAGGAGGGAATAAGAGCGTCTGGCTGAAGACGTAAAACTTAGCGTTCATGGGAGGCAGCCTACAACGTATCATTTTATTTTTATTGTTTTTCATATTTATTTTTTCTCTTATTCATTATTATTATCTTGCTGTTTTCCAGTTTTATTTTTGCATTTCTTTTTCAGGGACAAAAATACGAAGTAGTTCAAATGGTGGAACACAATTTTCAGCTTATGTGCACTTTTGGCTACAAGGGGAGTTTCCTTTACTCTTTCTTTTACATTGAGGTCAATGCAATTTTTAAGTTGGGGTGGAGGAAACACATCTCTTTGTTTCCATTTCTTTATTTCCATACATTTTTCTTTTTCCATTGAACTGCTTGGTGTCATTTTCCCTCTCTTTTAGTTTTAAGCATGCTTTGTGGTTGCCTTGGAGTTAATTCACATGTCAATGATATAAACTTAATTGAGATAGCAGATAGCATTTAGAAGGAGTTAAATCTTGCTTTGGTTTGAAATTAATTTAAGTATCAATCTTTATTTGGTTTGAGACTCTAGCTTGTGGTAAGATTGTATGATTAGTCTTAAACATTTAGAAAAGTTTTATGTGTGATTATTTTGTGAATACTTTTGCGGTTTTGACAAGCTCTAGAACTTACTTGATAATCATTTGAGGCAAATTCCTAGAATGCACATTACTTAGGATATGATATAGGCCATTTTTGGACCGTTTGAGCCTTTCAAACCTACCATTGCTATATTTATCACTAGTCACCTATTTAAACCTTTTTCTTGAAAAGAAAAATTGAGCCTTGTTTCTTTCGATAAACCATTTACTCACCTTTATGAGCCTAAAAATATTTTATCCTTACCTTTCTTTTAAAAGAACTTAGTTATATACATGTTATGAGAAGCACTTAAAAGGAGTAAGGGTGGAAATATGAAAAAAAAAATATATTACTACCATAACCCAGGTACATTAAAGAAGATAAGTTAGGGGTTGTGGAAAAGAAAAGAAAAAAAATGAAAAATGAGGTGAATGGTCTTATGCCAAAATACAAAAGAAAAGAAAAGAAAAGTGAATTATGGCAAAGAAAGAAGAAAAGAAAAGAGAAAAAGTGGTGATTTATTGAGAGATATGCTCTTATAAAAAAATGTTGAAAGAGTTGGGTGTTGAAGTAAGGTTATCCAGTACTTAAAGAGTTGTGTTCAAAACTAAGAGATTAAGTTCTTCTACTTGTTGAATCCATCCCGTTCTTTCTTAACCTTTACCTTAGCCTAACGTTACAAGCTTATTAAAGACCTTTTGATCCAATATAGTGTGATTTTTCTACAATAGTGGAGAGTGATTTGAAAAGTGAGCCTATGGAGCTTGTTTTTGTGATTGATGTCACATAATTTATTATATTTTTAGAGGCCAAGACTTGTATTCTTGAATCTTATGCATAAAATCATCTGGGTGTTTGGATTAATGGTTTGTGGTAAAATGGATGTTAAGAGTCAATAACGATTTTAAGATTGATGTTTGGATTACTTTTGGACTTAGGTGAAATTTAATGATTCTATAGGTTGTATGTTATGTGCAATTTTTGAGACAAAAAGTGAATTATTCTTGGTTCAACGCTAGCATTGCTTTACTTTTTTTTTTAACTCTTACCATAGAATTCATCTCTTATTTTCGCTTGAATTGCTAAGGATTAGAAATAAGCTAGTTGGAGGTTTGTGATGAGAGTCATAAAATGCATCTAAACAATACTTAATTGTTAGCATTTTAGGGTTGATCGAGGTTGAAATTACACTTTTATACCTTAATAACTCTAAAGTGTTATTCTTGAATCGTTGACATATTTCAGTGCATTTTTAGGTACTTTAAGCTTAAAAAAGAGATAGAAAAGCTATCATCATTTTAAACACGAAGCTTCAATGAATACTCGAGTGAGATAATGGTCGCGGAAGAGCCAAGATGAAGAGAAACCAAGAAAGGAGATTTACTAAATTGCCAGAATTGCCTGTACAGATCAATCATCTTTGAAAATTAAACTGTATTGATGTAAGAAGAACCAGGAGATGAGCCATATATGCTTAGAAAGATCCGAAAGTCTATTTTCTGGAGAATTTTACGGCTTATAAAAATGATTTTTCTAGAGAAAGTTATAGCAGTTTTAGTAGACAAAGGTCAGGCTGTGCGGGATTTCGGCGTGATTTTGGGCTTAAATCCCACATCTCACATCGGTTGGAAAATACATTTCTATATCCCATATCCCACATGGGATTGGAAACACATTGCACTTGTGGTATTTCCCTATAAAATGCCTACTCCACTTCAGCTTTGAGGCATGAATCGGAGCTCATCTGAAATCATCAGAGAGTAACTCCATAGGGCCTTTAGGAGCAATCCAGAGGGCCTTTAGGACGAATCCGAAAGTATAAATTTGGAGGGCAAGCTGAAGATGATCGTTGAGAGGCCGGAGGCAACTCAAGAAAGCATAAGCCCCATGGCTGGGTAGTATCCAAGCAAGGCGAAGAGATGAATCCCTAGGTATAGTTGTTCTTATTTTTCTTTATTTGATTCGGTTGTAGTTGGATATTATTTTCGTTAAACATTGTTATGTTTTATTCTTAATTTAAGTAGTAGATTTATTATTACTCTAGTGATTGCATGCTTCTTTTCCATATAAGTTCAGTCATGCTTTTCTTATGTGTACCTGTTTGGGTGTGATTGAGTCCGGTAGATCTCTTTTATAGATTTGTCCATTGCTGCGGTATTGTCGTTTAGATATATTGTCTTCTCTTGATAATTTATAAGTTAGGTCATGTGTGCTTGATAGTAGAGAATATTTCATAACAATTACATTAGGATTTATAAATGCGCTTTAATCGAATATTTTTCGATTGCTTGTTTGGGATGTGAAACTTGCAATCGAGATAAAAACAACTGAATCAAGTTAGGATTAGGGCAACGAACTTAGGGAGGATTTTCGAAACCCTGTCGTTTCTTTATTATATTATTCAATCATTCACATAATTTTCATAAAAATAAACAATTCAGATTCTTTTAATAAATCTTTTATCATTTGTGTTCAAGTTTACACCTTCTTCTGTAATTAACTTGTTTCTCTGTGGAATCGACACCCCAAAGCTGTACTACAAATAACCGCGTTATACTTTATTCTAACATGTACTTCTCGGCTCGGGCTAAGACTTCGTTCATATCCTTAAGTGCTCACCTAGTGAGTTTGGAGCTGAAGACCCCAAATCTTAGTTGGTTTTTGAATGCCAGCATCTGGACGTTCGGATCGAGATCAGGGATCTTCCAAGCGACGGTGTTGAACCTCGATATGTAAGCTTGAAGCCTCTCCCCTCGGTGCTGAACGATGTTGACTAGGCTTTCCAAAGTCTTTTTAGATCTCTTACTACTAAGAAAATGGGAAGCAAAGGCGTAGTTGAGTTCTCTGAAATTGCTAATGCTCTCTGGCTTCAAGCGTGAATACCACGTACCAGTAGTTTTTTTTAGTGTCAAGGGAAAGACTCAGCATATGATTGGGTTTGAATGTCGGTGCAACGTCATGGTTGTCTTATAATGTTGTAGGTGGTCCAGGGGATTTGTCGAACGAGGGCTGCCGACTTCTTTTTTGGACCTCGGCGGCCAGATCAGTCACCAATCGAGGGAGCTCTTGGAACTCGACTTGAGTTATCAGGACAACGGGGTGCTCCGCAGCTGCTTTTCTGAGGTTGGGGGAATTTGTCCCTGGGTGGTGAAGGCGTTGTTCTTTTAGGGGTGCCCGTCGGTTCGATCCAAGGGTCATGTGTTCGGATATCGTGGGAAACGTTGAACTAGACTATTAGCTGCGGGTATGGTTTTGCATGGGTGCGGAGCTAGCCCTGGTAACTCTCTTACTAGTCTTTTTGGTGGTGTTTTTAGGTGGCATGACAACATATGAGTTCTTTAGGTTTCTTCGCTTTTATTGTTTAGCGAGAGACTGGTGTTTCCCACAGACGGCGCCAATCTGTTTATGCTGAAAATTCGTTGCTGAGCTGGAGGTTCCATATCAGACGCCCTGCACGAATGACAAGAGGTAAACTAAAGAGTCACCGGAGGAGAAGGAGGGTGGTGCCTTCGAGGACTCTCCGATCCCTTTGTTAGAACAAGATACTAGGAAAATGGAGTGGAGGTGCAAGTGTTTCAATAATGTGTTTGAGGTTGGAGATGATATCTGAATATCGCATACCTTGGGCTTTTATAGCTTCCCTGAGGTAGGCCGGTCACGTGGCCGGAATGACGTGATCCCTAGAATCTCACTTCCCCGCTGGAGGGTCTCTGTCGCGTGTTCAGAGGTGGCTTAGTCTCCATAATCATGCTTACACTTCTGCATACGGGTCTACGAGTGACGACGGCCTCAACGTGTCGTTTGGTTACTGGAGAGGAGTTGTCCTTCGTGTTAACATGTTACTGGGGGGTGGTTCATGGGCACCGCCACGTGTCATTCGGCCATCGGGAGGGTATTGCTCCACGTGTCGTCCGTTTTCTGGTGGGTGATTTTATTGGTTGTATCAAAGGTGACTATATTTTAGTGATTGTTGCGCTAAAATCTAATTGTAGTTCCTTCACTTCTTTTGGTAATATAATCATGGAGGCTAAACATTGGTAAAAAAGAATTTCACCAATGTAATTGGAAGCATAGTTGTAGGGAGGAGACCTCAATTGCTCAAGAATTAGCTAGATTAACTTGTACTTTTGATGAGTTCATGTGTCTGGATGGAAGAGGTGCCTGGCGTACTCTGGCTTTTTGTAATAATAGATGCCTTTTTGTAATAATAGATATCTCCGCTCTTAATTCTATTTGTTGAATGACGTAGGGTTATTATAAAAAAAAAAGTAATGAGATTCTAAAAATGCAAAATTCATTTCCAAATTTACCTAAAAATATTACTGTATACATAAATTATATATAAAGATATATTTATAAATTCAAGTCAAACTTTGCATTAATTATATTACGATTATTCCATTTTATATTTTTTTAACAAGTGTCCATTGACAGTCGTTAACCAAACCCATTAAAAAAACGATGTCAAACTTTGGTAAATGATTCTTTAAAGAATCTTGAGTTTGGGATAGTTGTTGGGTTTCTTTTTAGTTTTCCGATGCGATATAGGTTTTAAAATTTATTTTTAGTTTTCCGACGCAATATAAGTTTAAAAAGTAAAGACTACCAACAAACATTTTTTTTCATCTTTTTTTAAAAAGGTTTGGTATGGCATTATAATTTTACCAAATATGGAAGTGGTGCAATGAATTTTACTCTTTTTATAATGATTGAAAAATTTAGTGATCAAACCACAAGGACTCTCATCTCTTTCCGTTTTTATTTGGTTTAAATAAATAAATCAATTTATTATTTATTAGTAACATATTATAATTTGATGTTTAAAGTTAATTTGAATAAATAACTGTTTAGTGTTTTGGTGTCTTACTTAAAGGTTTAAATAAACTATGGAGATGTTTAATAAAAAAATTATGAAATCAATCTAAAACTATCGAAATGATCAAATTGTAAACTAAAATAGTGTTTTAAATTCTTGACAAATAAAGATTTTTGAAAAAACTTAAAGATAAAAAAAATATTGATAAAAATCAAACTAGATTATACTATGAGATGATTTAAAATTTAATTATTTTTTAACTATAACCCTTTTAAAATATAAATTGAACTAAATAAATATCTAGAATGAAATATCAACTTGAACAAACATTCTCTTAGATTTTTTTTTATTTGCAAAAGTGACAATGCCACAGAAAATAAAAAAATCCACTAGAGGAGAGAGAACTCGAAACTCGGGCGAGATGTCCCTACTAAGCCTCACCACGAATAGCTCTCTCTCTCTCTCTCTCTCTCTTCGTTATAACTTCAATTCTCTATTTCCTCACAAGTCTCTCGATTAAAAGGGTATTTTGTTTCCCTGGAAATCTGAGGAATTATTGTGCAGTCACGATTTCAGATTCCTTGTTTCTGCATCTCTCTATTCTCTGGTCGCTTCATTAAACAAATCGACGAAAATATTTTAAAATATTAAAGCGTAATTGAAGGAGATTCCAAGCACAATTGTTTAGTTTTCAAATTATTATATATTCCTGCTGGCAAGGGAGAGATCGTGGGAATTCTCAATCAGTCTTTTGCATTAGGTGAAACAGAAAGTTAGAAAAAGCATTATCTCCCTTGAGTGACTCTTTCCACTTCCACTTCCTCGTGTGTCATTTTCAGTAATAAAGTAAAAAAAATATATAATAATTTAGGAGTGATTTAATTGGTCTTTTCGTGGTTTTCGTCGTTCTGATAGAGATTCTTGTTTATCCAGTCAAAAAGTACTGTAATATTTCTTCATATTTATTTTGCCCAAACTTTACGTTAAAAGTAGAAGCAGACAAATTAAAGCTAAGTCAAGTAACGCATAAAATAAAAATAAGAAAATTAGAAAGCGGTTTCCTTCTTTTGGCATTTCGCTTTTTTCCTTTATGTTGAGTACTATACAAGGAAGAGAAATATTTACCATATTTTGATTAGTCGTATAATATATATCTAGAGACCAATAGTTTTTTTGTGTGTGGGGTTGTTAAATGTTAAAGCGTGCCTAACTAAATCTTGAACCTGAAAAAGTTTGCTCTCTTTTTACGTCAAATTTGTGCGTTTTTGGGTAGGTGGGTGAAGAGGTTGCAGGTGCCATTTATCTGGAAATTAAGATCATTTGTATGATTTTTCTTGTTGGTTTCCTTGTGGGTTTGGTCTGAGAGGAAATGGGTTCCTTCGAAAAGCTTGCAAGGAGGGCTTTGAAGACTGAGATGCCAGTCATGGTTCAGGTATTATCCATTCAAAGCCAATCTGGGCTTTCTTTGTTTTTGCTAATTCTGTTTTTAGTAGCTTCAATATATTTACTTATAAATTTATTTGTGTATGTTTTTCAGTATATGTGTGAATATTGTATTGGGTGTAAGTGATTTTGACGGTGAAATTATGGGGGGATTGTTTGTGCAGATACAGGAACTGGTCCGAGGAGCACAAAATGCTACGTCGCTGGCTCAGGTTTGTTCTTTTCTCTTACCAATGTTGTCTTTCGTGTATTATCATGTTGTTAAATTTGATGCCACGATGGAGATATTGAGAGATGAGACGTGAAATTGTCTGTTTTCAGTTTCCAATGCATAATTCAGTGTATTTGTTGCATGAACTAGATGATGATATGTTGGAAAACGAGAACAGTACTTTCTTTAATGGCGATGATTAGGACGCGTTTGGTGCAGGTTTAAAAGAGTTTTTCCTTTTTATTCATTTTTCTAACGGGTTTAAGTTCTAATTTGTGCGGAAAGTAGAAGTAAGGGTGAAACGCGTAAGTAATGCATTTTCAGTGGCTGATTTAAGGACATGAAGATGTTTTCTGCATTTTCTTTTCTATTCCAGCTTAAGCAATACAAAATGAGAGAAACGAACATTAGTGATGGTATTTGCAATATAATGCCCTAAAATTGAATATAATTTTTCCCCCAATAAACAATGAACGCCAACCAAAGCTCCATTTTAAAATCACAAGTGGCTGTGCAATAAATGTGCTTATAGCTACTTTGTGGAAGTCTTTAAACGTCTGTCACTTTGTCTTAGCTGCTGGTCTTGAGGCCAACACCAGCAACATGCACTTCGCTATATTTACTGCCAAACTCCGGCTGATTGATCAATTTTCGTTACTGAAGTAAATAAGAAGGTAGTAAGACAGGGTTACATTTAGGAATATAGACTGTAATGTGTGGTTCTGATTTTCTATGTATTCATTGGTAGATGATTGGAATTTTTGTTTCATTACAATTTCTTTTATTGATAATGAAACCTGGGATTTTAGGTGTTTTTGTCAAATAATTGCATTCAAACATGAAAGTTCCTGTGTTTTTAGGAGGATTTTCTGTGCTGATTTTATTGACTATCTCAGTTATTGGTTTAAATAGGGAGTAGTTTATTGGCAACCACCGAAACCAGCTTTGGATAAGGTGAAAGAGCTTGTTTGGGAGCCTTCAATTAGTAATTACGGTGCTGATGAAGGTCTTCCTCAACTTAGAGAGGCATTATTGAAAAAGGTAAACTTGTTATAGTGTTATTAAATTTCCTTATTGATCATCAGTATAGTTCTTGTAGATAGTATCCGATAAGGTGACTGCAAGAAATGACAGGCTGAATGCTTGGGTTCTTTTCCCAAAAGCGCATTTGAGGAATCATACAGTCATAGTAGGTGTTTCTTATCATTATAATAGTTACTCTTGGGGGACCAGGTCATTTGAGTTTGCTTCTCGTTTGCTGGACTGGATGGCATGGAGGCCAGTCCATGCGCAATCTTAAAGGTTAAAATAGCTTCTCACAACCTGATTTATTTCTTCCTTGGATTGGATATTCTCAGCCCAAGTTTAGGCTTGGCTAGTTGATAATTTTGGTTTGAGTAAGTTTGATTCTTGACCTTTATGCTTATAAAAAATATTAGGTCGATAACTTGTATATGCATATATAAAATATGTACTTATTAACATTTATTATTATATTACTTACTTGAAAAACATTTACTATTATATTTAAAATGCCTCGTAAATGTTAGCCATTTAAAGATCTAAATATTTTTTACATATATTGATGGTGGCTGCTTGAAGCAAATAGCAAAATTAGAAGGGAAAAGTATCAAACCAACGTGGGTTAAATTTCTTATTCTTCTGGGAAAAGGAAAAAACAAAATGTTATGGTATGTGCAATTGAAATGCTACCTCTATCTTTTAGAAAGTTCACAACATTTCACCATCTTATTACATCAGTCTGGTCTCCAAGTGAAGTTGTTGTGTACATCCGTAATTGGTACATCTTTATGTGACTGGAAAGCTGTGAAAATATTTTGCAAACTAATCTCTTTTTGTTTTTTTTTTTGCGCAGTTGCGTCAAGAAAATAAGTTGTACAAATCTGCAGTGATGGTTACGGCAGGTGCCAATCAGGTAAACAAGAGTGCGTTCTAGAATTTATGTTGTTTATTTTCATATAAGGTGCATAAAAGGTACTCGATTCAGCAAGTAATTAGGTTTGGAAAAGTTGCCAAAGTTAAAGTCAATGGGAGGTTATATGTTCTGCTTAATTGATATTACATGGCTACAGAGATAAGCAGAGGGGTCCAGCTGTTGCAACTTAATGGATAATTGTGTATATGTGCAAGCTTACTAGCTTTTCTTTTCATATGCTTCATTCTTCTGAATTTTAGGTGCTTCTTTTGGGTTGCTTATTCATAAGCTAATACAATATTTTATAAAGAAATTGTTAGTGTCTTTGTTCCAGAGAGTCCAAACCTAATGAATAAGACTCATGTTAAGTGGAAAGAAGCAATACTTTCTTAAATATAAGAAAATTTTATAGGGTATGTTTGGGTAACAGTTTTCAGTGTTTGAAAACTGTTTTCAAAAATGAAAACTGAAAACAGTTTTCTGATGTTTTCTGTAGAAAACATGTTTGGATAACTGTAACTCGAAAACTGTTTCCAAAACAGAAAACAGTGAAATGTTGTTTGAATAATTTTAGTTTGAAAACTGTTTTGAAAATAGAAAACTGTTTGGATTACACCTTCTTGTAATTGTTTTCAGTTTTCAGTTTAAATTTTAAATCTAAAATTAATTTTATTTCTCATATTTGCTAAATACATTTTTTTAGCACATGCTAAATACTTAAAAATAATTAATATTATTTTATTTTTAAAATGTTAGAATTTTTTATATATCACTCTTTCCCCTGGTCATGCAGGGTGCATATATGATAAATCTGCCTCCCCCTTTTTAACTTCTTTTTTTCCTAAACAAATAAAGATAGACATGCAAAATAAGAAATACATTACAGTATATTTTCAACAACATATCAAGCTGCACATTCTTCAAGCATCAGGAATTTTTAAGGCAAAAAGAGAAAAGCTGAAAAAAACAGCAGGGATTTTCTATAACCATTTTTCCATGATACAACATTCTAATGTCAGAATAATTGATTACTTCAAAGACTGGGCTTGTAAACAAGAACCGTGCTCACATTGTGACCTACAAAAGCTTCTTTCTGGCAAAGATATTATTTTGAGGAAAAAAAAAGTTTCAAATTATTGTTTTCATGTCCTATGAACAATTAATTGATATACAAGGTAATTACACTTGTAATGGCTCAGATAAAAAGATGCCCAACATTTCCTGCCGCCAATAGAAAATTCCTCTGCTACTAAGCATGAATTTACATAATGGTATAGAGTAGAACAATGAAAATGAATCCTCTTGATAAGCCACCTTTGTCCTTTGAGATGCAAGAAGGGGCTTGTTAACCAACCTGCCATAAAAAACATGGTTCTTGGATGAGTATTTTAGCTTGGATGGTAAACCTAAGGAATGACCTAACATAATTAAAGATGAAGTGAATAACCAAATGAAAATAGGATGAGTTGTCAGAAAGCATTTACTAAACACTGCTAAAGTCCTTTACTCTTTTATTCTTTCTAATGAGCACTCTCTTAAAGCCATTGACTGAAAGAAAATGCCAGACTGAAGAAGCTACAACAAGTCTTGACACACATTTTTCCAGATTTAACATGGCTAGGGAATCTCACTGTGTGAATTTTAAACTTAAATTAAGAGCATAGAAAATAGAGTACTCGCAGCAAATTCAATTGTGCATAACTTTTCCAATCTAAAAGTTTCAAGCTTTGCAGAACTACTATCATCATCCATTAGAGAATTCAAATCATCTTCAACTAGTTTAAAGGATAAAGTACGTGTATCGTCACAAATTTTCATCATAGGAAAATCTTTTAACAAGTGGAACTTTAAAAGGATCATTTTTAAGAATGCCTTTGTTAATATGTGTTAAGTGAACTCATGCTTGAAAATGCCATCTTATTTCAAAGAACTTTACAAGCATCATCGTCAAAAATTATCATCACCAGCAGCACAAGTCAATCAATGTCATGCCCATTCAGCTTCTACGCTCCCACAAGATAGAGCACCCATGAAAATTAAAATAGAACTATATGAAGAACCATACTAATCTTGAGTACGAATACCCTTCTGGCAAAATTCAAACATAATCTTACTATCACCTAACATCTGGATACATCTTTTGAGTGACAATTAGACATTACCAAAAGAATGGCTTTAGCAAGTAAAACCTAACCGGATGCTAGGACAAGGAAAGGTGAAAAAGAGACTGTAAAAGCACAAGCATTCATCAAGACAGAGTTTATATAGTATGCATTCACGAAATCACCAGAACCACAAAAAGCATATGCGCCCAACAAGCTGTCACAAACCTGAATCACAAGGACTGCAGCAGCCCTTGCACAGGGACTGCTGCAGCAGTCCCTGTGCAAAATGCAAATAATTTTCCTAAACTAGACACACCTAGAGAAAACTATTTTCACTGTTGTTTTACCAAACACTAAACAATTTATAACTTCACTATTGTTTTGAATTAAACCGTTTCAAAAATCATTTTATAAATCATAATCTGTTTCTACTGTTAACAAAATAGTACAATACAAACAGAATCACCATAATTAAACTAATTTATTAGTACTTAAGGACATTTATTCATTAGTGGTGGTATTATACACAGACATGATAAGGCCCTGTGCTAGTCTAATGAGCATGATTAAACCAATCAGAGGAATACCTAGTTGGTCACAATGCATACCTAGAACCCATACCACCTAGCAAAGCAAGGCAAATTTCAACATCCCCTCCCCCAAACAAAAAGGATAAGAAAAAACCCAATAGCATTGTTAATGGAGCATCCATCAAACTATAAAGCAGACAAATTAATAAGGAAACATCTACTCCCAAAAGACTCTCGTCAACGAACAAATCTGGATATGAAGTTTCTAAGTATATATAATAATGCTGAATGGGTATTACATCAATATATTATTATGCTCCCTCTTGGATAGACCATTGCCTATGTTGATTGTGTCATGTAATATCAGCATTCTAATACCCAAGTTTGTGGGTTGGGTTAGGTTACAAATTGGTGTGAAGCTCAGCTAAAGTGCTAAACCCCTCTAGGATAATTCCGATTTAAATTAACCTGATAGGATTATCATTATTAACAAGTTAATGTTCTCATAACTATTAAAGAGTCTTTTCAGTTACTTGCAGACTATCACCTACTTTAAATCAGAAATAAAAAAGATGGTATAACAATGATTAGGCAAGTATATATAAAATCATTGCTCCTTGTTCCTCTACACTAACTAGGCCATCTACTTTTATCTTGCCAAACATGCACACTAATTCACCCAAAACTCCATATGTATATCCATTCATTTGAAGTTGTTCTATACAAGTTATATCACTCCCACTTATAAGACCATTTAAGTTTTCCAAGTGGGTTTCATGCCTAGGAAATGTTCAATCCTCCAAGATATACTTTTGATGATATCGACATACATTTCAAGTAAGACCATAACTGTCCCCTTTGCCATAGAGAGAAAAGAACAACAAGTAACTAAACTAGAATCTAAAAATCTGGATTGATAACCTATAAAGATAACTACTCGTTTTAAATGTCTGCTCGACAGAAATGTGATCTTATTGAAATTATCATTAGGTGGAGCGACAGAGTTTGCAACTACAATTCAAGCAAGAACATAGGCTGAACAAAGCTGGGAATCCTCCATAGAACCCAGCTAAAAACTGATGAAAAAACACCCGAAACAACAACTGCAACAGAACAAAAAACCCAAGCACAAACCAAACTGCAGCAGAAAAAATATAGCAGATCACAGGCAAGACACAAACTAGCTGCAACAGAAGAGTATAGCAGAACACATACCAGACGCGATATCTTAAACCAAGCCTCCGTAGCCTCTGCTGTGCTAAAAACACTCCACAAGTCTCCACAATCTACCCAAAAGTCAAGCATGGGACGAAGCTATAACCTGGGAATTAACGGAAAACATCAGCATAATCCACTCCCAACACTAGTAAATTGCTGTAAACCATCACACAGACATAGCTGAGATCCCACTCCATATCATTCAAAGTCATATCAAGGCCACTAGCCCACTCTAGCACTAAGACAAATACAAAGGCTTTCTTCTAAATTAACAAACAGAGCTAAAACAGAAAATAAAGAAAACCAGAAAAACTGCAGGCTCTACAACATTCTCCCTCATTGAATCAGACAAAAATTGCAGTAACTTTGGTGAAGCAAACGAGACCGACTTAGAGAGTTTTTGCTCAACACCGCATCCCCACCAAAAATCCCAAACCCAGCACCACCACCACCAACACTCTCCTTCTCCCCACTGGCCCCATCGTCCCTCTCCTCCGCGAAATCCGCTCTCGCTCACATCGGACAACTAGTTGGCGTCTCCGCTGTTTCCAAACAGCTCCTTGACAGGGAAATCCGAGCATGTGCCGTATGTCGCGGATGCCCCCAAGGAGCAGCACCTCAGGGTGCCGCTGTGTTCACTGCTACGACTCGAAGCAGACCGTGAACCACGACGGCGCCGTTTCCTGGCGATCAGGTTGAGGCTCTCCCGCTTATAGTTCTGTTGGGCCGTGGAGACAGGCTTATTGCTGCTGCTGTTGTTGTTGATGTCGTCATCGATGAGGGAGAGAAGAGAGCAGTGAGCAGAGAGCAGAGAGTCGTGATTTTAGGCTGAAAAGTGAAAATGAAAACCGAAAACTCCGTTTTGGAGTTTTGGAAAATCAGTGTTTGAAAACTAGGATTTTAGAAAACTGTGTTTAAACACTGTTTTTCAAAACTAATAGACAAACATGTTTCTGGTGTTTGAAAAGTATTTTTGGGTTTTGAAAACTGAAAAGGGTTTCTGAAAACCCTTTCCAAACAAGGCCATACCTTTGCTTGCTGTCTAGTTTGACAATATCCTGCTTTTAGAGCTAATGTTAGCATTTCCTGAATTAAATGATAGGAGAATCTTCTGTTTTCTTTTGGGTGCATTCATGAATGTGAAATTGTTTTCCTGAATATGATTAAATATGATTTTGGAGCAATTCTTGGAGCGGCCACTGAATTTCAGATAAAACATTAAGGCATGTTTAGGTAACAGTTTCTGTTTTCAGTTTTCAAAAACTGTCTTCAAAAATAAAAATTGAAAACAGTTTTCTGAAGAAAACATGTTTGGATAACTGTAACTCGAAAACTGTTTCCAAAACAGAAAACAATGAAATGTTATTTGGATAATTTTATTTTGAAAATTGTTTTGATACATCTTGTAATTATTTTTAGTTTTGAGTTTAAATTTAAAATATATATTAATTTTATTCCTCATATTTATTAAATACTTAAAAATAATTAATATTATTTTATTTTCAAAATTTTAATATTTTTTATATACCATGGAAGAAGAATGAAACAGAGAAGTGAACAATGATTTTAGGGCTATTTTTCGAAAATTATGTCAGAAAACATCAATTTGTAGTTTTCAGAAAATAGTTTTTGAAAACTGTTTTAAAAAATTACTTTTGAAAACTGTTTGCCAAACATAAAAAAAAGTTTTCAAAATTCGAAAACTCTATCTAAACATACCCTTAGTCTTTCCTTTTGTCATAAATGCAATTCGAACTTTTTTGCTGTTACCTTTCTGGCAATGATTGATGAATTCTGTATTGATCTGAAACAAAACTGTGAATTTTTTCTGTTCCATGGTCATTATATATAAGCTTCCATCTATTTTCTTTTTGCATGAACTTTGATATAACCTTTTATCTATATTTCAATCACAGGCATTTGTGAATCTTGTCCTCACATTATGTGATGCTGGCGATTCTGTTGTTATGTTTGCACCCTACTATTTCAATGCCTACATGTCCTTCCAGATGACAGGCATCACTAACATACTAGTGGGTCCTGGTAACCCAAAGACTCTCCATCCAGATGCAGGTTCGAAGCTTGATAAACTGTTCATTGCATAGCATTATAATTATACTGAAGCTTTAGCTCAGGGGTAAGGGGTAGGTCATAGGCTTTTATTCTTGATTTTCTTCAGATTTTTGAGAAAAAGGAAGCATTATAGTTATTCTGCTAGTAGAATTTTGTGGGAAAGTTCTAGGTTCAAAATTTTGTAGCTTTTAGGGTAAAGTCAAGTCTGGATTTCAAGCATTGCACTGCCATGGCGGGCTTGACAAGTGACCTTTTCATATTTTTGGGGATGGACCTTCAAGAGAGTTCTGTGTTCACTAAACATAGGTGGCAATTGATAATTTGTTGGAAAGGTCGAGGTTCAAAATTTTGTAGCATTTAGGGTAAAGTCAAGTCTGTACATCAAGCATTGCACTGCCATGGTGGGCTTGACAAGTAACCTTTTCATTCTTTTGGGGATGGACCCTCAAGAGACCTCTGTGTTCACTAAAAATAGGTGGCAATTGATAATTTGTTTCTGAACTCTATAACATACTTTGAGCTTTAAAGTAAGCTGTTTTTTGTTGGCTTTGTTGTCCGTATAAGAAACTTTTTTGTAATCTTGATTCCTTAAATCAATAATCTGCTAACTGGTTTATTCTTCACATGCTTCATTCCTTCTAATGTGTAGATTTATAATGGATTTACGCACCCTGTTTTAAGAAATTATTTGAGTGTTTCTGAAGTATTTAAGAAGTTTTGGTTCTTTAACTTTATTTTATTTTAATTATATAAGAAAAAGGGTTAAATATACATACTTACCCTGTGGTTTCACCTCGTTTAGGATATATCCTTGAAGAGTTTTTTGTGACAATTGAGGACATGTGGCAACTCCTTTATGCATTTAAGTTCACGCCGTTAACTTAAAAATCTTGTGAGTTGCACGTGTGCTGTGTTTCTTGCCTAAAGTACTGCATTGTGCCTTACCTAATATCATAGATTGAGCCCTATAACAATCAACAACCCCCAAATCCATGATTCAGTATTTGGGATTTGAAATCTCTAATTGCTCTAATCTGGGACTATTCGTGAATTTGAGGGTGATTTGGGGGTTGATTATTATTAGGGCTCAAATCTCAGATATTAGGCGGGAAGGTATGTGTATCCTCAATTGTAATGAAAAATCCTTAGGGGTATATCCTAAACTAGGTGAAGCCATAGGGTAGGTATGTGTATTTATCCCCCCCCAAAAAAAAAGCTTAAATAGGAGTTTGAGCCTAAAATGGAAGCCTATTTTGAACAAATTTTCTAAGATTTGGCTTCAGTTTATAGTTAGTGAAAAACAAAGATAAAAAATGGAATTGAAAGCTAAATTTGATTAATTTAATACCGGAGCTTAAATATAATGTTGGACAATTTTCCATCAGCTTAAGCTTCTGGATAACTGTTTCCTCATCACTTCACGAATAATCTTACCTGAATTTTATTGTTCCAAGTATATGTGCTCTATGCATGAAATCGCTCATGATATATTGTCATTTGAAACAGAAATGTCAGAAAACTAATGTGTATTTAACAGAATCCATATGGAAGGACATTTTCTTCCTGCAGTATATCACTTATTAGTTTTTGATTTTCAGACTGGTTAGAAAGAACATTGTTGGAAATGAAACCAACACCAAAGCTTGTTACTGTTGTTAATCCTGGCAATCCATCTGGGACCTACATTCCAGAACCTCTTCTTAAGGTCTCTCTCTCTCTCCGTTTCTTGCATACATATTATGTATGTATATAGGAGATTTTTGGTTTTCCATTTAAGCCAACTTAAAGAAAGTTGGCTTAAATGGAAAACCAAATATGGCCATACACATGCATGTATGAATGTAACCATGTAAGTTTGTGTGGGTCTGTTTATCAGAAGAAATTATAATGCCTTGAGAATGGTTCAATTTTATTGCTTTCAGTTTCTTCTAAATCATCTAATTAAGTTCTTTCTATGTTTTGAGTAGAGGATTTCAGATATATGCAGAGACGCTGGATCTTGGCTTGTTGTAGATAACACATACGAGTAAGTTCCTTCTGTTTTTGTTCTAGATGCATTCATTAGACTGTTATATTCTCATTTTAATCTTGAAGAAGTAATAATAAACGTCACGGGAGATATGTTTGAGATTATTTACTGGCTATGAAGTTCTTTGATTTTCTGATTCTTATCTAGAATTGGGCCCATAATTACTTTAAGGATGTGGGTTTTCTATTATAATGATTGGGAAGTATCTTTCATGGTTGCACAGGTATTTCTTGAAACAAAGAAAAGGAAACATCTTTGCTTCAGGACAAAACAATTAGAATTAGGCTCGGTCAACTAGAATATGTATTATACATATAGGGAATCTTTCAAGCCTTTCTTGTACACAATGAGCCATTTCGAATAGGTTCATTGCTCTGGCCCAGAACACGATCAATCATGAAAATTTATTCATGATTCAAAACCCCAAAATTAAAATATGGATTAATCTATAAGAGTCACAAATGAAGGAATTTTAGATTTATTATGACTTGAGTTTTATATCCATTTGCACAGTTGTGCTGAATCAAACCTATAATCACTGTGTGACTTGTCTTCTAATCTTTTCTCTTTCTTTTGAGTCCCTTATGGCTCCTCTTTCAGTGTTTATTCCACTACCTTTTTCAAATTTTTGTTGGTCTTTTTAATTTTTAGGTTTCTATCTTGTATGCTTCCTCTGTATTGGTCTATTAAGGGTGTGCTTTTTTTTCACTAAAAGAAGAAAAAAAACCTCTTTAAAGTTGCAGTTAAACTTCACTTACTACTGTTAGATAAGTGTACGCATCTTATAAGTGGGACCTAGAAATTAGATGGATATTGATTCACTAGATAAATGCGTGGATAGGTTATCCAATACGTTCTGTTTGTCCTTACAGGGTTAAACATCACTTAGTTTGTCTACTCTTAGACACCATATTGATGAGTAATTCAATGAAAGGTGTTTCCTTTGTGTATGTTTTTCTGTTCTGATTGAAATATTCTTTCTCAGTTGATTTAAATTTTTTCCTAGTGGGGTTAAACATCACATTGCTTTTACACTCTTAGACACCGTGTTGATGAGAAAGTCAATGAATGGTGTTTTCTTTGGGTATGATTTTCTGTTGCAATAAAAATATTCTTCCTCAGTTGTGGAGTTCAATTAACTTTTGATTCAGCGATAGATTTATATTGTTTTTTCAAGTGTATAGTCAAGAAACGTCCGGTCCTATATGTGAGCTATTGACAACTTATCTGCAGATATTTTATGTATGATGGACGACAACACTCTTGTATCGAGGGAAATCACATAGTCAACATCTTTTCCTTCTCAAAAACCTATGGGATGATGGGATGGCGAGTTGGATATGTAAGTAATGCTTTGTATTTCTCACGTTTATTATACAGGGAGATCAAACGTTTCTTTTATATGCTAATTGCATTTTATTCTTCTTTTTAAATGGGACATTTTTCAGAAAAAAAATATTATTAGTTTAAGGATAATTCTATTTGAAACCCCCTCGTATGCATCCCCATCAGATCCCCTGCACCGATGCTTGACACTGTTCAATATGCCAAGTCAAAATGGTGGGGCAGCTGTTACATAACAGGGCGAAACCAGTACTGGGTGTTAAGTAACGGGAGATGGGCTCAACTCCCAATATAGGAAGGAAGAAGGAGAAGGGAGGGAGAGAGAGAGGGTTTTATGAGAGAAATAGTGGTTCAATGCTCAATGTTGACCACAGGCTGGGGGAGAGAGAGGGGCTCTTAGAGAGAGAAATAGGGATATGTTTTAGAGAGAAAGAGAGAGAGAGAGAGAGGGCTCAACATTGACCACCTTTCCTTTTTTTTTCCTTCCTATTTCTTTCTCTCACACTCTCATGCTGTCGTCGATGCGATTCATATCAGGTGTGGTTTAATTGGTTCACCAAAACTAGATCTAGTCTCTGTCTCTGTGTGTGTGCGTGCGCG
The DNA here is from genome assembly GCA_023935145.1 of Bretschneidera sinensis. NCBI lineage: Eukaryota > Viridiplantae > Streptophyta > Magnoliopsida > Brassicales > Akaniaceae > Bretschneidera > Bretschneidera sinensis. The sequence goes on along the minus strand of CM043702.1, from coordinate 56,415,270 downwards.
TGTGTGGTTTTGTGGTGCAGTAGTTGTTTGGTGATGATTTGTGGCATGGTGGTAAAGCAACTGTGGGGTGTTGTGGCAGCTTGGTCATTGATTATTATTGCTAATGCTAGAATGTAAACTAATAAGTCATGAGCCTATATGAGTACAATATGGATAGTGTACTAGTAATTTTGATTATTGCATATTTACTGGTGTGTAAACTGATCATGTTGGGATTTTACCTCTAAAATCCACGTGCTTAAATTTTAAGCAAAAGCACAACCACAACAATTAAATAAGCAAATAAAATAAAGAGCAAAAACACCAAGAATTAATGTGGTTCGCTAACCTCTTTGCTTACATCCACCAACAAGCCAACTGTTTTATTAATCTTCAATTACAACTTTAGGAAGAGCAAAATTGTCAAACTTTCATTCCAAAGTTCCAATACAATAAAAGCTCTTAACCTAGCTCTAGTTGTAAGTGTTATCTCTACTTGACAACCCAAAACTTCAATACATCCAAAACTCTCATCCTAGCTGTAGTAGTAAACCTCTTTAGTTTACAATGTATATGGGAATTATGAATGTGTATCAAATCTTCTCTGGGACCCCTTTATATAGAGGAGATTTTCCTAATACCAATAGAAAAAAAACAACAATAAAGAAAACAACTTCTACTACTACTTAGGACAAGTAATATCCAATAGGAAATTACTACCACTCCTATTAGAACAAACAACTATAAATAGGAAACTACTCTTTTCAAACTAATTAGAAGTCTTCCTTGTGGGAAGTTGAGTCAAAATCCAAACAGATCATATGAACACTGTGCTGGTAACTTCAATAAAAATGAAAAACTGAGTAGAATCAACTGTGAGGTACTGTGGCTTCCACGGTTTAGGACGTTGACGTCTTTTTTGATGTCTTTTGTCCAACATGACAATAAAGTGTGTCTATACTCTGCTGATGACATGCCCTGGAGGTACTGAAAAGGGGAAGAAGGAGATTGGAATATCAGCGTTCTTATTTCAGATATATTCAATGAGTCATAAATAGTGCATTTCTCGCTTCATTTGTGATACTACCTAGCTTTTGAAATTAATTATCTTTGATAAAATATTGATCAAAGACTAGACTTGGAGTGTTTTAGTTGCCATCTAACAGAGCATCTTTTCTCCCCAATACAAATCACTTGCCTTACTGTTTTTCCATCATTATTGCTTTATTTGTTTTGTACAACAAGAAGTGCTGATTGTTTGAGCTAAATAATTAATACACGCAGATAGCATACCCCTCAGAAGTGGAAGGCTTTGCAACTCAACTTCTTAAAGTTCAAGACAACATCCCCATCTGTGCTTCAATAATTTCACAGCATCTTGCCCTGTACTCCTTGGAAATGGGACCTGAGTGGGTCACTGAACAAGTGAAACATCTTGTCAAGAACCGAGAAATCGTTATAGAAGCACTTTCTCCATTGGGAGAAGATGCTGTGAAAGGTGGAGAAGGAGCCATTTACTTGTGGGCAAGGCTTCCGGAAAAATATTTTGACGACTTTAAAGTCGTTCACTGGCTTGCTCACAAACATGGGGTGGTTGTGATCCCTGGAGGTGCATGTGGTTGTCCAGGACATTTAAGGATATCCTTTGGTGGCTTGAAAGAAGATGATTGCAAAGCAGCTGCAGAGAGGCTAAGGAGAGGGTTAGAAGAATTGGTGAGAGATGGGATGGTCCAGTGACCATACTTTATGATTAATTGTAAAATATAAATGGGAAAATCCATTTGCCAGTTTCTTATAGTTCACAACTGGTGCATTCAAATAATTGGACAAGTTATCTGGAAGTAGAATTTCAGAGGTGCATGTATACAACGCATAGACGGATGTTTATCACATGCAAATCCATTAAAGTTTATCACATTTTTATTTATTTATTTCTTCCATTAATTCGATTCAATGGAGGAAAGGGAATTCAAATCTAAGACTTCTTTAGAGGATTGGACTCTCAACTGGAGAGGTACAGTGTTCGGTTGATTGAAAGTCCTCATTACAAGAAACTTTCAATTGTTCAAAATCAATGTAAGTCAGTCATCATGTCTTGTTAGGCAAAAATCCTCCTTGTTAGGCGAGTGAGGTCAGTGTAATTATTCAACCATCTTGCATGTGATGCTATCTTAATGCATCTAAAATTAATTTAAACTTTTAATGTTTCTAGTTAAATTACAACTCTTCTTTTTGTCAAATTGAACATTTATAATTATTTATAAATAAACAAAAAGAAATAAAAGACCTGTTTTACATAATAAATATCTGGTTAAAAAGAAATAATACTAGTACTATTTCATGCATTTATCATTTTTCAAATAATTTATAGTTGATTAAACTTGGTGGTTTATTCAATTGCTAAATTTAATAATAAGATTTATAGAATTTATTTATTAATTATTTTTATTATTTACGAGTTAATTAGCTTTTATGTTTATTTTACACAATAAATTATAAGAAAAATATTTTATTATTATTATTATTTTTTATTATTGTTTATGTAATATAAAAATAATAATATAATATAAACGCCCACCACCTATCAAAATTTGAAAGACGTTTTTGTGATCATGCTCCACAACCGAAAATTGAGCAATTTATGTAAAAACAGATATGAGGCATTCTAGAAAAGAAATAGAAAAAGCATTTGGAAATGAATTTACCAAAAAATCACTTTTAAATTTGAATCCATTGGATTTATTTCATTTTTGTTTTTTAGAAAATAAAAAAAAAATGAAATGTTAGACCTTATAAAAGGGTTTGTGATGGCGTCAATTTGGTCATGTTATATCTGCACTAGCTTTACACATAGAAATTGAGTGAAGGATTTTTAAGCAAAAGATAAAAACTAGAACATTTAGGGTGCGTTTAGTTCTGAAAAATATTTTTTATTTTTCACTTCAATTTTTTTTGGTATTTTGTTTTCAACAATTTATATATTTTTAACATAATTTGAAACACAATATTTCTCTTTTCAACATAATATTGAAAAAATTACTAAACTATTTTTTATTTATTATTCTCTAACTTTTTAAATATTATGTTGGAAATAATAATGTTGTTTTAAAAATTATGTCAATAATATACAAATTATTGAGAGAATTATTAAGGACAATAGAAAATATTTTTCATAACTAAACACACTTTTGTAAGCTTTAGGTATCTAATTAAGACAAATCAAAATTTAAAGACACAAATAAGATAAGTTGTAAATTTGAAAGACAAAAAATAGAATTTACTGCCAACTAAAACTATAAGATCAAATAGGAAATATAACCTCTTGGTATAGTTTCAATAATTGGGGCATCAAAGTGAGTGTCGACTAATTTGGTTGGTAGACTCATTTGTGGTCGTACAAAAAATTAGTGATCAAATCTCCCTCATATAAAAAATAAAAAGAATTACCTCTCATTGTTTGGTGAGGGATATATAACCTAAAAAAATATAAAGATAGAAAAAGAAAAAAAGTTTGTGATTCAAAAATATGGAAGAACGAACACACATCATCATTGTTTAGGGTCTTGCTGGGCCCATTCCACTTTGTTTTGCAACGTTAGAAGGTGGGCCCTACAGCACCCAACAGCCACCATATCATCCTCCCCCCCAAACCCAATCAAAAACCCCAACCTCCAAAAGCGCAAAGCAAATTACTTTTCCTCGGTTAAATCCCAAAAAGATCAAGGGCAAAACTGTAATATCATAGCTTCCATCTTCGCCTGCCTCTCGGCTCTCGATCGTTTAAACGTCGCCGTCAAGGTTCACTGCTTCATCAACAAAAACCTAGGGAGATAAACATGTTTTTGAGCTCAACAAGTTTCTTCTTTCCCTCAAGTGAAGCCCAAGATTTTGGGAATTTTTTAATGTAAAACTCTAGAAATTGTACTGAGACAGAGGGAGAGTTGAGAGAAATGGTGGGCACTAATTCGCTGGTTGGGTTGCAAGATCACTTGAAATTGGCGAGAGAGTATGCGCTTGAAGGATTATACGACACTTCGATTATCTTCTTCGACGGTGCAATTGCCCAGATCAACAAGTAATTCTTTCATTCTCTTTGTTCTTTATTTTGAAATCACACTCAGATCCTCTTTAAGGCTTTGTTGTTTTTGTGAATTGGAACTTGGTGTTTTGTTGTTGTTAGGTGAAATTTTGAGTCTTCCATAGTTTATTGGTAGAAATGGAGTTGGTTTTGCTTTATATGTTCATGTTTTGCTTTTATTTTGAATTTTTTTTATTGCTTTTACTGATTCAGTGTAAATTTAGCTAATTATAGGGTTTAATATGGTTCACTTTAGTTGGGTTCTGTTTGTTCTCATGCAAACATTTCCTGAGAAAAAAAAAAAAATTTAGGTGTAATGAAACGTTGCATTTGTGATGTATATTTCAAAGATTAGTGGTTAATGACAATGATTCTTATCTATCAAAAAAAGAGGATGATCATTGTTCTTTGTGTATGCTGTACTGAGAAAGGACCAGGAGTGAGGCTCTGTTGTTTTGTTGTGATTTGAAATATAATTCAAAGAGGGATTTTTTTAAAAAAAAAATCAGAAACCACATTTACTTGTACTGACAGTAGATAATAAAATACAATAGTCTTCCTAAAACCTATTTTGGAAGAAAAATAAAGTAAAGCCAATGGTTTGGTATGCAATTGTTAATTTAATGAAGCTTTGAAATGTTTTTTAGGCACCTAAACACGCTTGATGACCCTTTAATTCGAACAAAGTGGATGAATGCCAAGAAAGCCATATCAGAGGAGACGGATGTTGTGAAGCAATTGGATGCAGAGAGAAGGGCATTCAAACAAATTCCCAGTGGGCGGCGCCCTGCTTCTCCACCAATTAATGCTAAATCATCATTTGTTTTTCAACCACTAGATGAGTACCCGACTTCATCGGGTGCTTCAATGGATGACCCTGATGTCTGGAGGCCCCCAAGTCGGGATACTACAAATAGAAGACCCACCAGGGCTGGTCAGGTGGGTATGAGGAAATCGCCCCAAGATGGGACTTGGGCCCGTGGTTCTACAAGAAGTGGTACATCTGGCCGTGGTGCAAAGGCTGGTGGTTCAAGTAAAACTAACACTGGTGTCAGATCATCGACTACTGGAAAGAAAGGCACTGGTTCTGGAAAATCTAGCAAGGCAGATTCAGCGGTGAGTTCAAGTAGACATAACAACTTTGCAAGCATTCTGGTTTGTCACTATGTTTGGAGCATGGGCTTCCTTTATAAAGCTTAATGTGTTTATTTCAAGGGAGTTCATTGGTTTTCATGCATCATTGGTGGAATTTCTGGAAGTATTTTCTGTTGTTTAACTTTCCCTTATGCTTGGTGAATGAAGAAGTGAATGCAAACTTTCGAATTTGGTTCTGTACTAGTTTACTTTGTGTTGACTGTGGGTGCTAAAGTCTCGAGGTCTTGTTTTTCTTTGTGATATTGAAGTGGAGTCATGAACCAGTGACTTGGAATACTTATATTCTCCCTGAAGATGTCTGATTGTTGGTAATCTTTTTTGTATTGATATTGGGCTATGATATCCGGAATTTCTATGTGATACTCTTTTTTTTTATAAGCTCCAACTCATACTACTTGTTTTATTGTCCTCTAAATGATTGAGTGGGTGCAAACTTTCAAATTTAGTTGTGTACTAATTTACATTGTTGTGATTGGCGGTACCGAAGTTTTGAAGGTCTTGTTTTCCTTTGTGATATTAAAGTGGAGTCATGAACCAGTAACTTGAAATATTTCTATTCTCCCTGAAGATGTGTGGTTGTTGGTAATCTTTCTTGTATTGATTGTGGGGTATGACTCCGGATGTTTTATGTGGTACTCTTTTATTTTTAAACCCCAACCCATACTACTTTTTTATTGGCCACTGAAACACCTTTTCTTTTTTCCCCTAGATAATGATGATAATATGACTTATCAAAAAAAGAAAGAAGTAATGATGATAATCTGGTTCGCATTTGTTTCTGTATTCTTTTTAAGTGAATAATTTCAGTTTATCTATTTTGCTAATTGATTTTCATGGATTATCAGAATGGTGATGCTGAAGATGGGAAGTCTAAGACAAGGCAATATGAGGGACCTGATCCAGACTTGGCTGAAATGCTGGAAAGGGATGTCTTGGAAACCAGTCCTGGAGTGCGGTGGGATGATGTTGCAGGTTTGACTGAAGCGAAAAGGCTTCTAGAGGAAGCTGTTGTTCTTCCTTTATGGATGCCAGAATATTTTCAGGTATTCTTAGCAGTTGAACTGATATCTTGCATGAGGGCTAAAATTCAATTAATCTAAATGACATCGATTTAAGTCATTTAGTAACAGAGTATAATGCCAGAATGAATTTTGGATTTATATCTTACTGTTAATCTGATGGAGAATGCATTGAAATATGGAGGGTTTAATTATGATGTACTTTTTGTAATATATTAGTTATATTTTCGATTAGGAAATTAGGTACTTTATTTAGGGTGTTACATGGTTTCGTTTTATGTTTATGCTTGTGCTTATATATATGAGCACTTTGTTTTGTTAAGCTTTAGGCATAGATTGAGGAATTACACTTCATCTATAACACAATGTGAACAACAGATTGCTAGGAAGAATGCAAAAATAGTAGGAGATGGTATTGGGCATAAAGATGAAGGAATCAACACATCAAGTGTAGTTCCTCAATATTCTACGCCTTAAGCTTAATAAAACAAAGTGCTCACATATATGTATATATATATATATATATACATATATATATATATATATATATATATATATATAAGCACAAATATAAACATAAAAGGAAACCACTTAAAATCCTAAATAAAGTACCTAACTTCGTGACCTAAAATGTAATCATAATATATAACAAAATATACTACATCATTAAACCCTCCATATTTCATTTTTAATGCATCCTCCATCATAGTCTTTCCAGTTCTCTAATGGCAAACTGATTGTATGGAATCAATTTTGTAAGGATGAACTTATTGTTATTTGCTTGCAGGGAATCAGGAGACCGTGGAAAGGTGTTCTTATGTTTGGCCCTCCTGGGACTGGTAAAACACTTCTTGCTAAAGCGGTTGCTACTGAGTGTGGCACCACATTTTTCAATGTATCTTCTGCTACATTAGCTTCAAAGTGGCGTGGGGAGAGTGAGCGCATGGTGAGGTGCTTATTTGATCTTGCCAGAGCTTATGCACCAAGTACAATTTTCATTGATGAGATTGATTCTCTTTGCAATGCCCGGGGGTAAGTTTCCTCAACTATCATTGTAGAGTTTATTGTTTATGTTCAGAGGCTATCGTGGTTGAGAGTTCTCAATGTCTTATCCAACATCATTTATTATGTTGGGTGTTCAAGGACTGCTTGTAGTTTGCGTGTGTGTGTTTCTCTTCTCTTTCTTAAATCACTTGTATTTTTCAGGTGGCACACATATGTAGTTCTTATCTTTTGATGTGATGATGATTTGAACTCTCTCTCTCTCTCTAAATTCAAGAAAGCACCAAGTTTTGATATTAGTAGTTTTGTTTGTTTAAATTAATGCTGATTTGAAATATGAACGATTTAATTGTTTAGTGCTTCTGGGGAGCATGAGTCATCTAGAAGGGTGAAGTCTGAACTTCTGGTTCAGGTAGATGGTGTAAATAATACTGGCACGAATGAAGATGGTAGCCGTAAGATAGTAATGGTATTAGCAGCAACTAACTTCCCATGGGACATAGATGAGGCTCTCCGGTTGGTTCTCTTCATATTTTATTTATTTATGGATTTTCCTTACTTTGAAGAGCTATATGTTTGCAAGGTCTTACACTCGGATGTTCTATGCTGTTGTTATATTTATCTAGTTTTTAATATAATGCAGGAGGAGGCTGGAAAAGCGTATATATATTCCTCTTCCAAATTTCGAGAGTCGCAAGGAGCTTATTCGGATCAATTTGAAAACAGTCGAGGTAAACCGATCTGACAAATCCATGAACAGTTATGTGGATGTATTGTTGGATAAAGAATTCAAGATGTGATCACCATGCTTTTTATTTTTACTTTGTTTTGGTACCATATTTAATTAATTTTATGGTTCATTTGGAAATATCAATTTGAAATACATGTATTTGTATTTAAGTCAGTTTGAAAAGCTTGGATGAAATTCAGTCTTAAGAATTTTGCAATTAATTGAATTCATTCAAGCCCTAAAAACTTGTGAATTGGAAATATCATTTTTCTCTCATGCATTTCAAAGCTCCAGCCTTTGCATTCCATCCAAGCTTTTCTTAACTAATTTGAAATAGAAATACACGAATTTCAAATTCATGAATCCAAATGCAACGTTATTGAATTTGTCCTTGTTTCTTGTGTTTTCAAAATTTGTAGTATAATTTTAGTTGTAAGAATGTCATAAAATGTAGTGCCATATGTTGTCTTGTCTAAATGACCGTTGATCAACAAACACCTCAATGAGCTGAGTTTAACTGGCTATGTTGCATATATGTAATATGTAGATGACATTTTGAGCTGAAGTTGAAGTTAATCTATAATTCATCACGTGGGCCAGGGCTGGAGTCAGTGGCGGAGCCACATAGTCTTCAGAAAAAGTTTGTGACTATATGGATAAATCTAAAATTTTGTAGAAGTAATTGATTTTGACTCACTGATAAAATTGAAAGTGGTCAATATCTAAATATAAATTTATGACCCTGAAAGTAATCTATACTATATATTAATATAAGGTTGTCATATGTGGCAGCTTAAATCCTATGTGGGATTTTCTTTATTTTAAAAAAAAATTAATTTAATGAAATGTCAATGAGGTAAACATTAAATTATCAGTGTAAGTTTGATTTTAGTATTTGAATTTGAAAACTAATTAATAAATATGTAATTTTTATTGCTTTTATAAACTCTCTTTTTCTCTGCATTTCTCTTCCAATATGTAGCTGTTTTGTTTAGCTTTTGGTTTGCAATAGACAGATTTATTAGTGAAGAGTGATTCTGAGTGTGTGTGTGTATATATATATACACACACACACAGAGAAGAGTTTAGGTAAAAAGAATGTAATTATCATTCTAAAACTCAAAAAATGAGGTCATGTGCGAACTAATAGTCTTTTGTTCCACTTGTAAGTTGAACTCACAAGCGCAAATATGCTTTACCACGAAGGCAGAAATTCATGGGGCTTTTTCATGGGGCTTTTTGTGTTTCTTATTGTAATTTTTTTTGGGTGCAAGAAAGTACAAATGAAGCAAAGTCGGAAAGTGAAAAAGAATGAAGAGAAAAATGAGAGAACATAAAAAGATTTGGGTTTTTTTTTTGGTAATCACTCCCTCCAACTGGCATAAAGATGAGACAAAAAACTCTAAATTTTATATATTTTTCAATATGTTACAACATTCCCTTTCATTTTAAATAAGTTCTGTTTATGTTAGTATCAATGGATAAGCTTTTGTTTGATTTAATAGTATTTTTTTTATCAAGACTAAATATTTTAGAGTTCTGTCAGTTGGGAACAAAATTGTAATGTATGAAAGCAATTTTATTGGTTGGAAACAATATCATGTTGTTATGCTTAATAACTAAAAATAATATGACTATTTTATTTAAAATATTATTGGTTATTACTTCATTGCCTTCATTGATTAAAAGTTTAGGCTCCGCCACTGGCTGTTGGAGTGCATTATTACCCCCATCACTTATTCATATGGTGGCATGGTACGGATGTTTTTTTTCTTTTTTTTTTTTGACAGAGTGGGGTACATCAACCAACCCATTCTTACCTTCTATTTTCTTTTAACCAGTGGACTCCTTGTATGACCATTAAATGTGCTACCAGTACCATAGTGGATTGTCTTGCCTCTCTACTTACTGAAATCTATCTGTCAGGTGGCCCCTGATGTGAATATCGATGAAGTGGCTCAACGAACAGAGGGATATAGTGGAGATGATCTCACAAATGTTTGCCGTGATGCTTCCTTGAATGGCATGAGGCGTAAAATAGCAGGGAAGACGCGTGATGAGATTAAGAACATGTCCAAGGATGAAATTTCGAAAGACCCTGTTGCTATGTGTGACTTTGAAGAAGCCTTAGTAAAGGTTCAGCGAAGTGTATCTGCTGCTGATATTGAGCGGCATGAGAAGTGGTTTACAGAATTCGGATCAGCTTGATGAAGGTTAAAAGTCTCATTGTTGTGCTGAAGACTTTGGTCTGCTGGGTGATTGTTTCTTCTAATTCTTTTGTAGCCATTTCATTTGTTGGTGGTTGTTAATTGTTTCGACTGTAATCCCAGTGATGAAAAGTTTCCATATTGTTGTGCTATTTTTGTATTTGTAACCGCACTCATGTAATGTACTCTGATCACATTTGCAAAGTCTATGAATATGAATCTTGTAATGACCAAATGCATGAAAATATGATGCACCAAGCCCCATCATTTCCGCAACCCTTGATTTCGGTGTGGAATGATATTTTTACCAGTTTAACTTGTATCAGATTTCATTTTAGACTAAATTGAATCAAGAAAATAGGTATGGAGTCTTGAATTTCTCTTAAATGAAATGCTCTGGGAGGCTACAATGCACAGGCTAGGGGCAGACTGGAAGGAAAGGAGGAGGACAAGGACTTGGAAAGATGGTTGACCAAATCCAAGTAAAAACCCAATTGAGGTCCAAAGGATCTAAAGGAAAGAGCATAAGGAAGGAAGCGTACAAAGGCCTCCTGAAGTCTTCTAAAAGCACTGTTATATCCGTTCTTGTAAAATCCAAAGAGCCTCCTATGCGTTGAAGGGATTTTGGGATGGAATCAACCCCGGAACTTAGCATCGAGTCCTTTTCCTGTTTTGGACCCACCATCTCATCTCTTATACCACCTCGATGCCACCATGTTTTGTTATCAATGTTCCCAAAAATAGTTGATAATGATTTATTTAATTGCTCAAACTATTCATTCATGATATACAAAATGGACTTATTACCGTATCCAATAAAGATTTTTTGCCAACTTTTTGTAAGATAGAGAAGCTCGGGGGATTATTGAGGTTTGAGAACCAGCTACTGGCCGACTCGTCATACACAAGTACGGTAGAAGCTTCAGAGGATATTTGGGGCTCAGCCAGAGAAGAATTTCAAAATAAAAATAGATGGGCTGAAGCCGCGGGCTGACCTGAGAGGAGCAATGGGTCAACCCCTCAATAGGAAAATCCACGAAAATTCTCTGCATCAGAAAATCTAATCAAGCATTTAAGATCTTTTTGATTTCGGGAAATTTGAATTTACAAAATTGAAGAATCTAACTTTTTCACAAATTAAGTAATTAATTTGATCAGTAGGAATGAAATATTCTCGTGTTTGATTTTATTTTAGGGAACATAATAATTAAATAGTGAAAAAATTAGGTTCACATGTTTGATTTTTACGGAAAATAAATTATTTATTGATATAAATTAGTACAAGATTATCGTTCTGTATATCTAAAGTTTTTTTAATAATTATTTTGTAAAAATAATAAGGCTTAAGATAATTTTAATACTTTTACCATTTACGTCTATTTTCAATAAATTTAAAAAATCATTATAGAGCAAAGAATCTTATCTATTATTGTAATAAATTTAAAGTTTGTTCTTTCCCATGTAAAAAGGCCTGAGCTGCGTCCTACAAATCATTTCATTGGAGTCAAAGCCTAGTTGTAAGAGTATTATGAAGTTCTAAACTCTTTCTAATCCAAAGGGCCTAAAGTTTGAAAATCTGTCTTGTCGAGTATGTTTGCATGTAATATTTATGTAAAATAAAATAAATATTTTATTACATATGTTTAGATCCAAATAGTAATTATTTCCAAAAGTCTTTAAACCTATCTACGACAGGGTTCTACGAAATCCTTTTTATACTTTAACACCTTAGGACTTGTTGACATTATAAAATTTGAAAAATCCATGAGAGTTTAGAGGAAAAATAGCAGAGCTAAGCTTTTGTAATTGTTGACATTTGTGTGAAATTTGTGTTTTGGTTAGTTGGTATCAAAGTTTTAGATTATTTATTTGATAAATTGTAAAATTAATTAAAAATAAAAACAAAACAGTAATAAAAAATGCATGATTGATCTAATTCTATAAGCTATTAATCGTTTTTATGGTTTAGATAAGTATGTGATTTAAATAATTTTTAAAATCTTTTAAAAAGACGTGAAATTTAGAATAAAATAAAATAAAAGATTTGCATTTGTGGGTATCAATTAGTTTAGCAACTAATCGTTTGTCATTACACGAGAGATTAAAAATCAAACTCTACAAACACTAGAGATGAGAATGATTAGATGAGAGATGACTACTTTTTGTTGTGTAACTCAAATTTTTTTTTTTTTTAAAAAAGTAATTTTTAATTCTTCTTTTTTCGGGTTTTGGAAAAAGAGTAAATGAGGAAATGTAAGAAAATGTTAGAATTTGGAGAAAATTTGAAGATCTTAGAACCTTTATTAAGTTTGACTGCACTTAATTTTGAAGAGATTATAATTGAATTTTGAGACTACTTTCCAATTAGAGTATTGATCTCATGGATCTACTAAGTAACTACTATTAACTCTAAAAAGTTTTTTTAGTAATTATATGAAAATAAAATAATAATTTATGTACCAATTTTTTTTCAATTTAAATAATTTTTATTTGGTAGCTTTTAATACAATTAGTGAACCAAAATGTGCCACATCGTGGTTATGTGATTATTATCATAGAACTGGGTCTATGAGATCAATTATCATTTTATTAAAATTTAGTTTGACTATGAAATTATCATATTTACACTTCTACTATTTCAATATATACAACTCTCCTAGTTTTTTTATTTTTTTATTTTCTATACACGTTAGTTCATATTGATCATTTTGACAATTATAAAAATAATTTTAACACTTTTACTGATACATTAATTTATTCGAAACTTTAAACATGATTACTTAAACATTAAGTAATTTATTTTTTAAAAATTAATTAAAGTATTAAATTATAATATAATATTGATTAAACGTCAACAAGAAGTACTCTAGCTAGTACTTACGAATTGATATCATGATTTCTAACATGACCAAAACTCGTATTGATTGATCTAATAATCAATCATTCAGACGTCATTTGATTCCCAATTAAGTACAATTTAAACAGGAACTTGAATTATTAAATTGAAACTTAAATTGAATTAAGATGAACTTAATTAAAAACCAAACAACACTTAATGTGAATACTAAATGCTACATGAACAAAATTTGACCACTCAAACTATTTAGACAACATGTTGGGCTATATGTATCGAGGCATCATAGAGGATTAGGGCTGTGAATTATGTGATTTGATTGATTTTACATGGATAATTATTTACCTCACATTATGTTTAAACAACATTGTCATGTCTTTTTTTTTTCTTCTTCTTTTTGAAGGCAATGTTATCATGTCACTCAAGTTATGGTACGATTGCTTTTTTAAGGGGGGTTCTTCTTTGGAATCTTAATTTATGGAGTGGAGACAAACGGGTGAGATAATGCGTGGACATTGGTGCAAAAAAGTAATTATAATATGCTCATTCAACAATAAAAATAAATTACAAGTACATCTTCTAAATTTAGATATATATATAAAATTACATCTTTTAATTTTTTTAAAAAGCAATAAATATTTCTAATTGTTTAAAAAAATTACCAAAAACCATGAAAATTATTTCTCTTTCAACATTTTGAAACTTTGTGTATGAATTATTTTTTAAATTAAATTTAAAAAATGCATGATGTCATGCCTTAAAGAATAATTTACCCTACAAAATAAACTAAGAAGAAATATAATTGTATTTAAGATTGATGCAATGAAGAAATTATAATAAGAATCTTTATTATTGACATACAAAAGTATATTTTCTGTTAAACTCTAATTTTTTGATTATATCTATATTTAAATTTAATAAATAGATAATTGATCAATGTTAAAACGAAAAGAAAAAAAAATTCAAACGAAAAAACTAACATTAGAATAAAATAAAAATAAAGGAATAAGAGAACAACGTACCACAATGATTAAGTGATTGCATTTTGCATTAAAAAAAAAATTAAGGCAAAAAGATAATATAAAAGGGGAATTATAACAGCAAGATGAGTGTTGTTGGTGTTAAGTGTACGCAGATAGGAAAGAGGAAGACGTTTGGTGGGAGTTATCTGGTGAGAAAAAAAGTGGAGTGAGGAGAGTGAGTTAGTTTAACAAAAATACCCTTAGTAAAAAGGTTAAGGTGATTGTTTGGTGATTTTGTTGACGATTTTATCTTTAATACTACGTTGATTTCATATCTATGTATTGGGGTTTTGAGAATTTAATACGGGTGAACACTTCTCAACACGCGTGTTGATATGTTATTTTATGTGATGAAACAATATGTTAACAATTATCTTCTTATCTTTATATATGACTAGCATAATGGTCACACCAAGAAAAGAGAAGAATAATTCGATTAGAATCATCAAAAACAAATAAGAATGATCGAAAATGTGGGAAAGATAAAGAAGAATAGAGAAAATCAGCATGTATTGAAGATAAATGAGATAAGTAGAGTAGAAAAGTTAAGTCTGGGTGAGATACTGAGAGATAAAAATATGAAAGAAAGATGTGAAGAATTAAAGTCAATTGAGTTACATATATAATCTTATTTAAATATGTAAGTTATATAATTAAGTAAGGATTTAACGAATATTTTGAGAGGTGAATGAAAGTTTTGACTTATTAAAATTCTTGTTGTCTATCTTACTTGTTAGACACTTCTATTGCGACAGAAGGATCATTGTCAAACTAATTTTCAAATCATACAATACATTCTTAATAAATTTTCCTATAAGCCTTTAACAAAAGTACTTACAAAAAAATTATTTATGACGGCATCTATCAAGCCTATAAGTTTAACGCGTGCAGCTGTGGAACGAAAACGATGCTATCCAATGAGGTAAAAGTTAAAGCATCTTGCAATTTTTATAGGGAATACTTTAATAGAATGATTAGCTCTAAATAGAAGGTTAACAAAATTGGGATGATTCCAAATTTTGAAAGTAGTTGGATACTTTCATTACTAAAATTCATAAAGGGACGGCATGGATCTAACTCTCTTGTAATCATCTTTCGAATTTGAAAATATTCTTAATTGTTTAAACTAATTGCTTCTATTTAATTATTAGTTGTCCTACGAGCTTATTTTTTTTGGTAGATTGTCCTCAGAGCTAAAGCTCATGGAATATGTATACTAGAACAACGTATATTAAGTCTAGCTACTTTGACACTCTAAACTTACACACACACACATATATATATATATATATATATATGTGGTATAAACTTAAATATGAAGCCCCGAACAGAAATATGAAACAATCGAAAACTTCTAACTTTGATGCTATGATAATTATCATTTTGAATATTGGAAATCTAAGAAAAAAAATCAAAAGGAAAATTAAAATAAGAAAAAATAATAAAAACACACATGCAAATAATTTGATGTAAGCTACAATTGCACCCTCCTAGATTAAAAGTTTTCGAATACAGCCCTAAACCTCAACAATAATTATTCTGGATGAATAAAAATCTCATAAAAATCATGTGAAGTGAGATTATTTCAATCCATTAATATTTAATTTGTGGCTAGTGATCACTATTTGACATTTTGAACTGGCCGAAACTAATCATTGTGAGGTTTAAGTATACTTTTAATATATATAGAATGGTGCAACTATAGTCTGCACTAAATTATAAGGCCTTTTTTTGATGTAATTTTCCCTAAAATAACAAACTAAAAAACAAAAAAAAAAAAACAGAATATTTTTCTTTGTTTTGTTTAGATGTTAAAAAAAAAGTTAGAGGAAGAGTAATATAATATAAAAATCAAGTGAAAAAAATAGTTTAAAAATATATATTTTAGTTTTCTCCATATTTTTTTTCCATCACGATTTTCAAGATCCAACATACCCAATTTTTTCAATTAAATAAGAAATGGATAAGTATGATAGAGGATGAGCTATTTCATCGTACCCCTAAAAACTAGATGACTTTATCCTATCATCATAGATGAGACTCATCCTATCATCCCATTCTCCCTTTTGTTTTGTCCAAACATGCCTATAGGATAAAAATAACACTATACTCCTCTCATTAAGTTTGATGTTACTAAAATTATTCAGTCCAATAAAAGCTAGACATGTGGACTATTACCCTTTAGGCAATAACCGATCCCACCGATGATGATAGACACATCGTTCCATACCTTGAAGACTCTGATCTTGATGTGAGAACTTATGAGCAGAGGTTGCTTCCTTTAGGCAGAAGTCTACTCACTACAAGTAGAGGTGCTTTCACGACAACCAGAGGTCCCTTCACAATACGTAGAGACCATTTCCTGAAAGGTTCAAGGCTCAGAAGTCACATCACAACTGTATCCCACATTGGCATCCCAAAGATGAAGCTCACCATGCCTATTTAAAGAGGTTTTAGCATGCGAAAGAAAGGGGAACACATAGATGCACACAAAGATACACAAAGAAACCAGGAAAAAAGCTACATAAACGAAAGAAGAGAGAAAAGTGAGGAGAAATCTAAGAAAAACCCAGGAACATGGAGTAAGCATAGGAAGAACAAAGAAAATCACTCAGTTCTTTCTTCATCCCTTATACTTCCCCACCTTAGTATCCTTCTGAATTCCTTCCTTACCTCTTTTCAAATACATTTATTAAATTGACTGTCGGAGGGTCCTCCCCGAAGTACAATGCTTCGGGAGACTTCCTTTACAGGTGTTCACATACACTATACGAACGTAGAACCTAATCTCCTCATAATCCTCTCACTTAATGAGGTCCTCAAAAAATACCCTGTTAAAGGCCAGCAAAGACAAGGTATCCTTCATAATCTTTTTTGGGCATCGACAGATTGATGTCGTATGTGAGAATAGATAAATTTACTTATAATGCCAGTCAAAAGCCCCTGAACGATCTCACCTTATGGTTCCTAATGTTGTGACCCATCTCATCATATGGTTCCTAATACAATAGCCTTGAGGTGCCTCGTTCAGCCCCACCAAAGCTGAGATGGGTAGCATGGTACCCTTGAAAAGGTATACGAATAAGTATAACCCTCATCAAATCTTAGAAAATCGAAAAAATCTTGGGGTCTATGATGAGTAGGTCACATCTAACTAGTTGATCATACAAGCGACCTTAGATCTAGCTCAGACTAAACCTACCCAGATTCACCAATGAAAAGTCAGTGCACCAGCCACCCTTGGAAATCGAGAAGAAATAATCACCTCGATATGAAGATCAAAAAGAACTAATTAGCTTGACTAGGAACGAGCATTAACATAAGCCTTAAATGTGAAGTTTGTGGCCGAAGACATACTTCAAGCCTCACAAACTCTCAAGCTCAGCTCTTCACCGAGTCCAGACATTTTCTCGGTCTTAGTAAGGCCCAGGAAATTGTGAGCTGCTTAAAGTCCCTCAAAAATCGAGATTAAAGACGAGTGTACCTTCTCCATTTTGAAGGACAACAACCCCAACATCTCAAACGAAGTCAGATCTATAAAGGACTAACTCTCTCGAGACTTCTCCTAAGAATTCTCTTGAAACATCTCAGGTTTAGCAGGTCCTGATAACTTTGAGATAATCAAAGATCAAGCCCTATAAGAGGAGAATTTCATTAAGTATATAGAGACCAAGAAGTCTCTAATGCTTATTTATGGACATTCACAAGCAGATCTGTACTAGCCACTACTTTGCATTATAAAGGAAAAGGTATAGATCTGACCCTACACTCCTCATTGGGAATGATCAAACTTTCTCAAAGTTCAATATGGGCAACCTATGGTTCACATTCCTTCAATAGCCATGGAACGAGAGGAACAAGCCTAGAGTTCGCTCAACTTCGTGCAACAAGGTGACAAACCTTCTTGGAAATATCCCACCAACCAAGGTAGGAGGCTCGATCAGAAAGAATCTTATCAACAGTCTTTAAGCCTCAAGTTCAAGTCACCACTTTCCCAGTGAACCCCCGGGCAACTCTCCTCATCTAGGTAGAAAAGATCACAATAGCCGAAGAAAACTGAACCTTACGAGGGAGAAAGTTTAGAAAACACTTAGGCCCAACTTATTTGTCATCAATTATTTAAGGTGAAAACAACTAGGTCAAGTTCAACCTACCTAGAGGTCATATGCCTTAAAGATGTGTTAGCTCAGAAGAACACCTTAGCTCGAGAGAAGTACTAAAAACACATGCTCAAGGCAAAACTCGTACGAGAATCCTCATTTCAATCTACTTGAGACATAAGATTGTGAGAAGTCAAAAAGCCCCATTCAGACAAGCCTCTACACGATCACTACTTTAAAGTCATAGTAGAAGAATCATGATCAAGAAATGAAGTGTAAACACTAGTATAAATTCTTGTAAATTCTACTCAATAGAAGTAATAAATCTGTAAAGGAAAAAGAATGAGGAATAAAAATACTTCATTAAAAGTTAAAAAAAAAACATTTACAAATGAGGCTTTAAGGCCAAAAAGTTCAAAGAGAAAGAAAGCAACTACGTTCTATCCTAAGACTTCAGTTTTTCCTCTCCGGTCTTCTCAGCTACCCCATTTCAGCCTCCTTAACAACCCATGCTACTTCGACTACCTCTCCTCTTATCTTTCTTTCAAGAGGGTCGGGGATCTCCAAGATGGCCTAGTCAAGATCAGGCCATCTCTTGGCACCCTCTGTTGTAGCCGCTTTGAAACCCTCGACATAATACTCTGAGGCTTCTTTTAAGACATTTGTTTTATAGCCTTCAGAGCTACAATACTTGCCCATAAGTGACACCTTGGCCTAGACCAACTAGGACCTTAGATCTACTTCAACATCTTGAAGATAAGACACCTTGGCTTCGAAACGACTCTCAATCTCATGAAGCCTGGCAATATCAAACCCAAGTTGATTCCTAACATCTTGAAGTATGGCCACCTCGGTTTCAAGCGTTCCACCTCCTTCTAGGCAGACAAAAAAATAACATTGGCAGTAGCTAGAGAAGTATTCAACTTCCATTTCTCAAGCTTCAAATCGTTGACCTGGCTAGAAAGGGTATCACTTTGTATTCTACCCTCTTCTAGTCATCTTGCATGATCCTCATCACTCTTCAAGAGTCTTGTGATGGTGTTATCTATAGACTAAAAAAAATGGCTCAAGAAGAATGTATAAATACCAGTCTATACCAAACAAGAATTTGATCAGAAAAATGTAGAAGTAAAAAAGCTTAAAGAAAGAGTCTTTACCTTGTAGCAATGGTCCAAAGTGTTGACTATCAACTGATGAGAGGTCATCGACTACATCAGATCAGCAGTAAGAAGGATCCAATCCCTCAGCAGTTGATGTACAATACTTTTGTTGTCGAAAGCTAAGTCCGTGTGCCTCACCTTCTAGTTCGAATGGTAAGTCTTAGAGCTCGAGCTAGGAGGAGAAGTAGAGTCCTCAAGATTCGAGACCTTGAGAACAAGAGCAAAGTTCTCTAGGGAAATAGAGAAACCCTTGAGAGTAAGAGTGGAGTTCTCACGAGCATTAGAGAGTCATCGGAAGCGAAAGTGGAGATTTTAAGGGCGGTAAGAACTAAGTTGAGGGGAACGACAACAAGAGTAACCCTATGAAAAAAGAGCTCCCTCGTTACGGGTCTCTACCTTACTCCCTTTCTCGGCCTAGCTCCTTGATCATCTACCTCGCAACAGTTGGAAATTCAGTCCCTTGCATCTTGGTTTGTTGAAATTCGATTTGTTGCACCTCGGTCAGCTGCATCAAGGTCTTATCAGTTTCAAATTGCCTCACCTCAGTTGAGTAAAAGGCCCTTCTATCCTAGCCTTTTTTCTCCAACTTGGTTAGAATGAGAAAGTTTCATAGCCTTGGTTTTTCTCCTATCTTGAACGATCTTAGTAACTTTGACTGAGTTGAGCATGGAGTCTTCTGGAGAGAAAAAGTAATCAGATTAGAAAAAATCAAGGATATCAAGGGAAACAAGTAAAAAGAAAACAAAGAGAGCTAAAAGTAGCCCTCCATTACCATTAGAAGAACCAGGGGCCTGAAAACTAAGCTGATGGGTCCTCAGCAACGGCTCATTATTAAACATCCTAGGTTTGGCTCCTAAGACCTCGCTAACCGCCCATTTCTCCTCATCACTCAAGGACGATGGCTTTCTCTGATTAGGTATATATTTAGAGTTCTACTTCAATAGAACCTGATAAGACTCTGGCCCCTCCATTAAAAAAATATCGTTCTTTCTAGCACTTAATCATAGAATGAGTATCTAGAATCTTCCTCTCACTCCTTGGGTAAATGTTTAACCACCCATTATCAGCGTGCTTCTTCAAGGTGTAGAACCACCTAAACATTTGCACCTTGGACTTTTTGTCCCCCCTGCTGAACCCAGTGTGCTTCCTCAAAGCCAACACAAACCCCACGACGCACCTCATTTTGTTTCGAGAAAGTTGGGTAGTGCATATACCATAATAGTTTATGATCTCCCTAACATCTGGGTTAATAGAGAATCTCAATCCTGCCTTCAGGTGATTGAGGTAGCAGTTTAGAGAGTATGACTCCTCGCCTCTCAAAGAGAAAAAAAAATGCTTTTTATCGAGCCCATGACGTGTCACTCTCCACTGAGGAGGAAGGAAGAACCTAGTGGGTGTGGAATCTAAGTTGATCTTCGAAATTTGGCCAAAAATCCCTATAGTCTAGAAAGCTGCACCGACAGAAGCAACTGTAACCTCTTGAAACGGTTGCTTCCCACTTTCTGAACCAATCTCTCTCTTCTTAATTCTCATATTTCTAGACCTACCAGCTCTAGAAACAGACATGGTTTGAAAGTAAAGGAAAGAAGAAGGAAGAAGTTTACCGAAAGATGAGAAGAAAGAAGACCCAAAAGCTTGAAAGAGCTCAAAGAAACTCGAAAAGAGAAGAAGACTCTTGAAGAACTCTAAAAGAATTTGGAAACTGGGTTCTCTGAAGTTGGAGAGAAAACAAAGTAAGGAAAAGAAAAGAAAATGAAAGGTAAAATGTCTTTTAAATAGCCCTTGCCAAGTGAACCGTTGCCTAGACACATGGTTAATTCGCCCCTTTACCTGACATTACTAAAAGTACTTCGGGCAGTTGAAGTGTTCACTTATTATTAATGTGACAACTCATATGAGTGCCTCGGGAGAACCAAATGTCCCCTCCAAGCATCAACTAGTAGATGATTGTTGTGCCCAATAAGCCCAGGTCCAAAGTCAAGGTGAGTGCAAAGCCCAATTTATAGGGAACTAAGGGTCATGTAGCCATATGATTCCATCCAAGCCCAACTAAGTCAAGACTAAGGCTTTAAATTTAAAAAGTCTTGCCCCAGTTCAGAAGTTCACTACAGTCAATGATTCTTCTCGATGTGGAACTAAGCTCTCTCGAAGCCATAAAGTTCCACTTTGGTTAACAGGAATTGAGACTCCAGTTAACATCCATCTTCAAAAATTGATTACAATCAATGATTCCTCCTAACATGGAACTAAGCGCTCCCGAATCCATAAAGTTTTACGCCAGTCACTAGGAATTGGGACTCCAGTTAACATCAATCTTCAGAAGTTGACTACAATAAACAATTTCTCCTGACGTGGAACTAATGCTCCCGAAGCTATAAAGTTCCAACCCGGTCAATAAGAATTGGGACTCCATTTAACTTCCATCTTCAAAAGTTGTCTATAGTCAATGATTCCTCCCGACATGGAACTAAGTGCTCTCAAAACCATAAAGTTCCACCCCGATTAATAAGAATCAGGACTCTGATCAATGCCCATCTTTAGAAGTTGATTACAGTTAATAATTCCTCCTGACGTGGAACTGAGTGCTCCCAAAACTATAAAGTTCTAGCCCCGATAACAAGAATTGGGACTTTAATTAACATACATCTTTAGAAGTTGACTTCAGTTAATGATTCCTGTCGCCGTGGAACTAAAGGCTCTTGAAGCCATAAAGTTCCACCCCGGTTAATAGGATTTGGGACCCTAGTCCACCCATCTTTAACAGTTGATATCAGTCAATGATTCTTCTCGAAGTGGAACCAAGCACACTTGATGCCATAAAGTTACACCCCAGTCAACAGGAATTATGGTTTCGGTCAACACTCCCATCAAAGAGAGACAAAGGGATGTCGTCCTACAATTCTTACTACAAGGGAGTTGCGGCTTCAGCTACGCAATTCTCGCCAAAGTAGGACTACAAATCTTAAATCTTATAGTTCACTTAAGTAGAAGAGGAATTTCAGCTTCAATGACTCTCCCACTAAAGTGGGGTTAGGGCCCTAACGATGCAAAACCTCTATAAGGAAAGGATTACGACTCCTACATCAAAACAAACCCCAATCAAATTAAAAAAGGAACCAAGGCTCACGACCTACAAATTCTACTATAGTAGAGCTGTGACTTCTGCTACGACTCTTAAACCTTACAATTCACTCGAGCAGAAGAGGAATTACGACCTTAGTCGCACTCCTACTAAAGTAAATTTTGGCCTCAGCCATGGCAATCCTTAGATAAAAGAACTATGACTACCATACTTCACAGTTCCACATAACTAGAAGAAGGCTAAGACTCTAGTTCACAACTCTTATCTACATGGAATTACAGTTTCCAAAACCATAAAATTCCACCCCAAACCACAAGAGTTAAAAACTTCAGTCGCACAACCTCGATAAAAATACAGTTTCAGTCATATGATTCATGCCAAAAAGAAAGCTTAGTTTCAGTCCCTTAAAACCCCCATCGTGGAATTATGACTCTCAAAGGTGTAAAATTCCACCTCGAAGCAGCAAGACTTCAACTAACAAAATCCCTACCAAAGAAAGGATTAAAGGCTCCTGCGGTCGTAAAATCCTACCTTAGACAAATCAATGATTACATCTTCAGTCACAAATTCTACTATAGTAAAGTTATGACTTCAACTACATAATTCTTGCCGAAGTAGAACTATGACTCTTAAGCCTCATAGTTCACTCCCTGAGCATAAGCGAAGGCCTCGAAAACCACACACCCTCGCTACAGGTCAAAAGGAACAACGACTCCAATCGTGTTAATCCTATCCAAAATCGATTATAGTCGATAAGATTCCTCCTGACATGAGAATGAGCACTTTCGAAATCCCACACGATTCCTCTCAATTCAAGTAGAAAATAAGTTTCAAGCACGCAATTCTCACCACGGGAAAACTACGCTTCAAGCCATATAGTTTCCATCAGTGTAGAATCAAAGGCTCCAAACAAAACAATTCCTCGCAAAAGAAAGTAGAACTTCTAGCTGAGGCCATGACCTTGGTCCCACAGAGGTAACGAGAAAGACTTATGCTCCCTTAAAAATCTCCTCAAATCTTCCTAACAAGTGGGGGGCATATGATGTTACCAAAATTATCTGGTCCATTAAAAGCTGGACACATGGTACTTTCTAAGTAGTAACTTACCCGCTTGTGATGATGGACAGATCGTTCTATACCTTGAAGACTCTAACCTTAATGTAAGAACTCATGAGTAAGGGTTGTTTCTCTCAAGCAGAAGTCTACTCACAATAGACAGAGGTCCTCTCACAACAGGCAAAAGTCCCCTCACGGCAAGTAGAGATCATTTTTCGCATGGCTCAAGGCTCAAAAATTATATCCTAACTGTATCCCATTTCAGAGTCCCAAAGATGGTAGCCACCACGCCTATTTAAAGGGGTTCCAACATGTAAAAGAAGAGAGAACACATAGATGCATACAAAGATACACAAAGGAACCAGGAAAAGCTACATAAACGAAAGAAGATAGAAAAAATAGGAGAAATCTAAGAAAAACCCAGATAACAGGGAGTAAACATATGAGGAACAAAGAGAAACAGTCAGTTCTCTCATTCTTCTTTACACTCCCATACCTCGGCATCCTTTTGAATTCCCTCCTTATCTCTTTTCAAATACATTTACTGACTTAACCATCAGAGGTCTTCCTTGGAGCACAACTCTTCGAAAAACTTCCCTTGCAGGTGCTTATATACGCTAGACGAATGCAAAACTTAGCTTCATCACAATCCTTTCACTCAACGAGGTCCTCCAACAATACCTTGTTGAAGGTGAAGAAAGACAGGATATCCTTCATAATCTTTTTTGGGCATCAACAACGTTCACCAAACATATCAAATATGTCTACATATTTGGCCGGTCCAATACATACACGGATGTACATATATAGGCTATTAATTAGTATGTAGATAAGTGCACAAAAAGATATGTAGGCATAAAAATATGAAACTTATATAGCTGAAAAACTAAAACTTGTACTAATTATCATTGAAGCTTTAGTGGGATGCATGGTTGACACTCGTTTTTCTCATAAAGAGTGCTTGGATTTGAATCTTTTCGTTAGGACAGGGTGAGGTAGCCTTACATAGTGATTTTACATTAACCAATACTTGTGTTAAAGCCACGGTGAGGACGATTACACAACATTAGTAGGGACACCCACACAACGTTGTTAGGGACATCAATACATCACTCTTTCACTCTCGACGTTTTATAGTAAAAAAAATTCACCTTGGTAATTAATTACACCCCAAAAATAAATTAAGAAATTAGTTTTGTGATGGGACGAGTCAAGATAAACGTCTCACTAGCATAGGTTTTGGATACGATCTCTCATTGGATGCAAATAATTCCTTTGGTCACATTAGCAAAATTTATTTTGAGTTTTAACTATTCGATAGCATAGCTTAATAGGCGGGATATATGATTTACATGTATTAAAAAATTAGTAACGCGGAAGATCTGAATAGCTCGTTACAAAAAATATATACAAAAAAGAAAAGCAAGTAGCCACAAAATTTTCACATTAATTAGTTTTTATCTTATATTGAAATCCCAGACGGTGATTTAAGTTATCTCTACGATGAGGAATCTTCAGTGATAGAAGAGTGCGTAGAGAAAACCAATCAGTTTCTCTATTTTCTTTGTTTAGCAATAGAATAAATCAGAAGAAGAAGTAAGACCTAGGGAACGGCATCAGCTAATAGGAAAGGACTGATCAAGGAGGATCCCTGTAAGTAACAGTGCCTATCCAATATTTAGTAATAAAACAAACCGTCCAAATGTTTGCAGGTTTTAAAAATTTACGACACTGAAATCTGTTATTGCAATGCATGTAGCATGGGTTTTTGCAAATTGCGGCCTTAATCTGTCAGAATATATATAAAGTTTTTATGTTTCTGCACTAAAGATAATTCAATTTCCAAGTTATTTGAATTTCGAATTTAGATTGATTAATTTAAAATTCAATCTGATTTGCATATTACCAAATTTGCATAAGTTGTGAAATCACATAAGGTCACTTGCTTTATATGCTATCGGAAAAAATTAGGATGAAATAAGATTGAAATTGACTAAAAATAGAATTTGATCCGAATTGAATTGTAATTTTAATTTTTGTATTTGGTTATGAATTTGTAATAATTGATTCTATTGATGTTTGATAGGGTATTCTTAAGAATTGATAAACATCAGAATTAGAATAAACTCCGAGAAACCAAACAGGTCGGAAGTAAATTTAGCATTTTCTAATTTATGGCTAAAGATAATAACTTAGCAGGTGAATTACTTTTACCATACAGCAGATCAAATTAGTTTCAAACTAAAAATTATTATTTTTGGAATCGTTAGGTAACAACCCGACTTTACATGTCGATACCACGTGAACTGCATATGCATGCAAAATGACTGTTGTGCATGTGAGTTCATGTCTTATGTGTGAGAGGTGATCAATTAAGACAACATGACAATTATGACATCATAAATTTTGTTTTTATGTTAATTGTGTGCTCCATGATCACCACAAAAAAAAAAAAAGGAAGATGGAAAAAAACAAAATTAAAAGAGCAATCTAGGTCCTTGTCCATACCGTAGAGAAAAGGGGATTTTAGATCAGACAACAAAAGATCCATTAGATCAAGTATTGGGCAACCCCCCACCCCCTTTGAATTTTGTCGTGTTGAAAAGGGTTGTTTCTAGGTCCATGTAGGACAGGGAAACACAAATCTAAACGCAAAATACCAAAAGAAACTTTATTACTTTTCGTTGAAATGACCAAATATATATACAATTGAAAAGCATAGGAACACTCAGTCCACTTCTGTTTTTATATCTTTGGGACAAAATTGTCCTTCCATGTCTCCCAAAAATGTGTACCCATGCTATTATTTGATAACGAATGTGTGCATAAATTGGTTTGAATCGGTTTAGTTAAAAAGTTATATAAGTATTATTTTATGATTTTAAATTTAATATATTTTTAAAGCTGATATGTAAAGTTAGTATTATACGTAATTATCTTGTTTTTTTCCTATGTTTATGCTTCTAGATATGTTTTTTTTTTTAAAAAAAAAAATCACCGTAAACAAAGAACCTGAATACATTTGATCGAGGTGAAAGAGATGAAGAACCACAGCAGCCAGAACAGAGGGCCCAAAATAGTCTTAGACGAACGAGATGATTTCCCTCCCTTTTCGTATGAATGCATGAACCGCTTGCCATCCTCAATAATATTTTCTCATGCATGAGCAGGAGATAAGCAGAGATACCGGTCGTTCAGAGCCCAAGTCTCTCACCAAATATCTCTAAAAGATTGTATGGATCATAAGTAAATAAGATGTTACTTTATTTTAACCAACAGAATTAAGACATATAATCAGTGGCAAAACCACATACCTGGCCCAGGCTCTTTTTTTTTTTGAAAGAAAAAAAGGCCTTTTAATTACTAGTGGATGCAATGGTGGGTCATGGTTATCTATATTGCAACTCAAAAATAAAAGTGAGTATGATGGTGTTTGATGTGAAGTAGACTATTGGGTATGCACAAAATTAATGATATGCTCGTCAGCTTGAAGCTCATTTGTAGTAACAGCTTGAACAACCAAATTAAATCATAAAAACTTTAATTTTAACATTAAAAATTTTCATTTAAATCACCTCTCAAACACCTAAGTATGAATTGAGCTAATGCTATCTGTGAAATTTTCATTAGTGATAGAATAATAATAGATTATTAGACAGTAAGTAAGAGTAAATATATTTTTTCTAGTTATTTAATTATGTGTTGATTAAAAAAATTAATTTATATTGATTATATATTATACTTAATTCATATTGATTATATTATATTGATGATTAATAAGAAATAAATGATAATAATTTAGTTTCCTTCACACATGGCGCGATCACAATGTGAAAGGCTCTATTATATATATATATTAGATGTCATATACATATATTGTAAGGAGTTAATTGTCTCAATTGAAACTATGTTTAGTGAGCCGATTAAGACTAACATCTAAATTATTGGGATATTTTGTGTATTCGGTCATTTTCTTATAAGTAAAGAATGTGTTGGAAATTCATGTGTCACTTATGTATAAAAGCAATTATCTAAAAGATAGTAAATTGAAAGTCTATAATTTCATTTTCATGGGTGATGAAAGTCATGTATTGTTCATTCTTGTTTTGTTGTCGGAATCTCTTCTTCCATGGGCAATGAAGACTATAAATTGGTTTTTCTTATTTTATTATTTGGATTCCACATTCATGGGTGATGAATGCGTAAATGTAGTCGGTTAACTTTTTGTAATATTTTTTTATAAGTGATAAAAGTTTACATTGTATATTTAATATTTATTCTGTTCAAAATTGAAAAGACAATTTTAAAACTTATTTTTCATTATATATATATATATATGATGCAGGGTAAAAATCTCCAACCATCACATGACAAACACGTGGTGTCCTTTGAAAGCAAACGAGTAATCTCACAAAAATCTAACGGAATTACCAACCATACGATAACACGTGGTAAAGACATCAAATAATCTTTTGAAAGCATACATTCACACACCCCTTTTCAGTTTTTTTTGAGGTTTTTTTTTTGTTTTTATATATATATATATATATATATATGTTGGTTTCCGTCATTCTTTTAATGGAAAAGTTATAATCCGAATCAAATCATCAGTTTACCAAATTTTTTAAGCCGTAATCTTTTGGCGTACAACCCAACCTGATCCAAGAAGATGGACAGCCCTAACTACTAGTTGAGTCAGCTAGCACCATATATATTCTAGAGAAGTTTCACCAATTTCGAAAGGGCAAGTGGGAGGGCCACATTGGTCGTATCAACAAGTGAAGGTGGGTTTTGTCTTGTAGTGAAGGGAGATTAGGCTCAAGATTGGGGCTTGTTTTTTGATAAGTATGTTTTTCTACTTGAGGACAAGACAAGGGCACATGGAGAGAGAGAGAGAGGCATTGCCCTTTCATGGATTCTCTAATTGGTTTTGAGAGGTTGAGATGCTTTTCCTTTCTTCAGTTTATATTGTTTGTAGAGGACAAGATGGTCCTTTCTGTTTTTGTTCTTTCCCTTGTCCAGTACAAACACACCCACTCTCTATCATTTCTTGTCTCCTTCGATCAACACTTCCCCCAAAACCACTCAACAACACTCAATAGGAGAAAAGGAAAAAGAAAACTCCATTAATTATTTTTCCCTCCCAACACTCTATGCTCACCCACCTTGTCACCATCTCCTCCATCATTCTTTTATCTCTTTATAATTCTTATAAATTTTGAGCAAATACAAAATTTTAAAAAAATATACTAACTTAATTATTACACTTAAAAACACAAATTAACATTGTTCTCAAATTAATTTTAATAAAAAAATTTCTGAAAATTCACTAAATTTGATTTTTTTTTTGCGCTTTCAAAATTTTTTCTCTTAAGCCAACAGATGTTGTTCATAGGAACTACCCTCACGCGTCCGACTGTACATGAGACCTTTGAAAAATTTCCGGTGGTAGTGGTTTCATGCAACAATTGCCGGAGGAGTGCAAATCTAAGGAGCACCCTTTTAGTTATAAGGGCATCGCATGAGGGTGGTCCGACCGTTAGAAAATAGTGTAATCAATGTCGAAATGTAGATTGTCAAATACTGATCCAAACGGTATCGACGGTGAAATATGTTGAATGGAAATCACAAAAGACCTTTGAAAATTAAAAAAAAAATAAATGAGTTTATTGACTTACATACTCTATTACTCTTTTAATTGTTTTACATAAAATTGAATATTTGAGAAAATTTGATCCACGTTAATTTGGACACTAAAGTGTGATTGAAATATTGTAATTTAATACCACTTAGAAAGTATTGATAAAAAATATACATAACAGAAAGCACAAATGAGAGCTTTATTAATAATCTCTAAGTTGTTAAAATAACTTTTTTTATTTTTATTTTTAATTTATGTTGATTCATGCATGTCAAAATTAAATGAGATATTTAAATTTATAAAATTTCGAGCACAAATCTTAAACGATTGAAACAGCATATTGTAATTAAAGTATCTAATTACAATTTAATATATATGCGATTGAAAATAAATAAAAATCTCAAACAAATGCGATTATAATCCACTTGTGTTCTCTCAAGACAAGTGCAAGTGTGCAAGCTTTATTAATGATTAATGCTTTTTAACCCTAGCTGTTATAAAAGTTAAAAATCAATACCTTTTGCTCTAGTCGTTATAGAAGTTAAAAATCAACATCTCTCTCAAATATATAATAACAAAAAATTACGAAGTAAAACATACTGTACACATAAATTTTGATTATAAAATAATTTTTATTAAATTTTAAAATTTAAAGAATTCAAATCCATATACAAAAGCAAAGTATCGTGGATTTTACTTTCCAATTTTTGCTCTAGAATTCAGTTCTCACTAAATCATCTCTCTCTCCCTTGGAAATATATAATAATAAAAAAAACATCTCTCTCCCTCTCATGGAAATATATAATAACAAATTTTTTTTAAAGTAAAACTTGCAATATACATAAATTTTAATTATAAATTGGTCTCCACCAAATCTCATAATTTAAAGAGTCTAAATCTATATGCAAAAGCAATGTATTATAGGTTTTACTTTACAATTTTGACATTTTGATTATAAAGTAATCCCCACCAAATCCCAAAATTTTAAAAGTTCAAATTCATATGCAAAAGTAGTGTATTGCAGGGGTAACTTTATAATTTTGATATTTTGATTATAAAGTGGTCCCCACCAAATCCCAAAATTTAAAAAGTCCAAAACAATATGCAAAAACAATGTACTGCAATCACTACTTTACAATTTTGATTATAAAGTGATCACACCAAATCCCAAAATGTAAAGAGTCCAAATCTATATACAAAACAATGTATTGCAAGCTTTACTTTACAATTTTGATTATAAAATAGTTCGCACAAAATCTCAAAATTTAAAGAGTCTAAATCCGTATGCAAAAATAGTGTATTGTAGGCTTTACTTATAATTTTTACATTTTGATTATAAAGTGGTCCCTACCAAATCCCAAAATTTAAAGAGTCCAAATACATATGCAAAGGCAATGTATTACAAGCTTTACTTTACAATTTTGACATTTTGATTATAGAGTGGTTCTACCAAATCTCAAAATTTAAAGAGTTCAAATATATGTTTTAAAACAATGTATTAGAGGATTTACTTTATAATTTTACATTTTGATTATGAAGTGATCCCACCAAATCTCAAAATTTAAATAATTTAAATCCCAAAATTAGTGTATTGTAGACTTTATTTAAATTTTTTTTTATACCAAAAATCAATACCTTACGCTCTAGAATTCAATTCTCACTAAATCCTCTCTCTCTCTTGGAAATATATAAAAAAAAAAAAAGCCAACTCTCTCTCTCTCTCTCAGCCACCCGGCCATCTCTATATATACTCACCACAGCATCAAATCTCGTCCCATCTCATTTCCACCTTCCTACTCATCATCATCCTATGTTCTTTTAACAATACAAAGTACAATATTCACTACTTTTACTACTACTGAGCTGTTTCTTGCCCTAACACCTAAAGATCAACGCAATCCCTCTCTTTCTCACTATGCCTTCAAGACTAACAGACGCCTTTAAAGCCCACCCTGTCCATCTCAACTACAAACACCAAGACTTCACTTCATTCCAAGAACTACCGGACTCCTACGCATGGACTCAACTAGACGACGACTACCCTTCCGTTGATGAAGCCCTGCCAGTTATTGATCTCAATGGCCCTAATGCCATTTACCTCATAGGCCATGCATGCAAAACTTGGGGTGTTTTTCAAGTCATCAACCATGGTGTTCCTACTACCCTCTTTGATAACATTGAGTGCACCAGTAAGAGTCTCTTCTCTTTGCCAATCCAACAAAAGCTCAAAGCAGCTCGATCACCGGATGGCGTCTCTGGCTACGGCTTTGCTAGAATTTCTTCTTTCTTTTCTAAGCTTATGTGGTCTGAAGGCTTCACTCTCGCTGGATCGCCTGTTGAACATTTTCGCCAACTTTGGCCTCAAGATTATAGCAAATACTGGTACTAATTAAAACTTGCTCGTGCACGTTTAAAACTGTTTTTGTTTTACTCAGAATTTATCCAAAAACACACATACACAGATAAAGAAAGAGATAATAAAAATATCGTTATATATAATATAAACTGACGACACATCACCTTGAACAGAATACGCAAGTTTTAAAGCAACGGAAAACAACTGCCATCCATACATATATTTTGCATTTATGGCTTTTTATGTTTAATATATATTTACTTTGGTGATCCTATTTTGGATTGTGGTGGTGAAAGAAAACACCACTGCCCATTTGCTTTCCTTAATGCAATTAGCAAAGATTACAATGAAAGCTATGGACCCACAAGGAAGATTTGGAAAGATAGTATCAAAGAAACAAACTCATAATAGCAGCATCTTCACTATTGAGTACAGTGTTTTGTTTTGTCGTTTATTATTATTATTATTATTTTTCCTTCTAATTTTTTGCCCTTTTTTGTTTCTAGTGATATAATTGAAGGATACGAAAAAGAGATGAAAAAGTTAGCAGGGAGGTTGATGTGGTTGATGCTGGGCTCACTTGGGATCACCAAAGAAGACATCAAATGGGCTGGCCCAAAAGGTAACTTCAAAGACGCTAGCGCAGCCTTACAACTAAACTATTACCCGGCTTGCCCGGACCCTGACCGGGCTATGGGTCTCGCCGCGCACACGGACTCGACCCTCCTCACCATCCTCTACCAGAACAGAACCAGTGGGCTGCAGGTCTTAAAAGAGGGGACTGGTTGGGTCACGGTTCCACCACTCCCGGGTGGGCTTGTGGTCAATGTCGGCGACCTCCTTCACATTTTATCAAATGGGGTATACCCAAGTGTGCTCCATCGGGCCGTTGTGAACCGCACCAGTCCACGGCTATCCATCGCCTATCTCTATGGGCCACCGGCAAGTGTCCCTATATCACCCCTATCAAAACTAGTAAGCCCAAGTCATCCTCCTCTGTATCGGCCGATTGCTTGGAGTGAATATCTTGTCATCAAAGCTAAGCATTTCAACAAAGCACTCTCATCAGTTAGGGTTTGTGCTCCTCTAGATGGGATAGTTGATGTCAATGATCATAACAGCGTAAAAGCTAGATAACAATATATTAGTTTTGTTGTTAATCTTTTTCTTTTCTTGTGTACACAATTTTGATTTGATTGGTTGGCCATGTTACTTTCTTGGATGATTGTGGGTGTGGGTTGAATTAATTTAGTTCCCATGAAAAAGGCGTAAGAGGATAAGTTATGTTATGCAGACAAACAATCCCTGTTATGTGTGTCTTGTCTTCGTGCTGAAAGTGATAAAAAAAAAGGGCAAAATACCCATTTAAATATTCTAGTAAAGGACACAAGAAGCGACATGTTTTCGGCCCAGATATGAAGGAAGATCCTCCTTCCAATGAATAAGACAGTGGTTAAGATAAAAATGGTTAAATCATTAGATGAAGCTTTGCAGATGATTAAAAAAACCCTCCAATTATTCCATTACAACTAGACAACTCGAATATCGATGATTTAGACCAATTAAGAATGTGAGGCCATGATTGTGGAGTTAAACAAGAATATATAAAACCCACCCCCCTCCCAAAAGATTCCCTCTTCTCTTTGAATTTCCCTTGGGATTTCGTTATTATTGAAATGACATTATAAGTTTTGGTCTTTTCGATGTGCATGATAATGTTCTGAGACATGAACAAGATATTTGTTGACTCTGCAACCAATCACGTGCTCTTCCACCTTATCAATTACTTATCATTGAAGGGATGAGGCAGTTTTTACCGTTTTGATAGGAGGAAAGCAAAACAGAAAACTTCCTTTTCTGTATACTTCAGTAAGCTTGATACCTGAAACAACAAGAGCAAAGGACATTTTAACAAAAGAATTGAAGAAGAAAATGGACCCAGAAACTCAACTGAAGTCTGATCCTTTTCTTAATCATACACATCACAAATTTTCCAGTAAAGTGAGGGAATAATTGAAGTTGTATAGATCAAAAGGTTGTCATGAGTCACACACACACTAATTAAACATGCTTACGTCATTAAATAGTTCATTTTGTTAAAAGATAAAAAGAGGATCATAAAACTAAATAGATAAATTTGGCCCAGCAGCTAACAAAGTGAACAGGAGAGTATTTTCAATCAATTCTTTCTTCTTCTTTGAATATAACTTTGATTTATTAGTATCATGTCTGTTTCCGAGAGATTAGATGCTCCATCTATTTAACATACATTATGCTTCAATGGTCCCATGACAGACATTATTGAACAAAAGATGTATTCAAAGCCCCACATTCTTTGTACCTTTCTCTAAAATTGTAATATAATCTGGTTAACAACAGTAATAAGCACCAACTTCAAGACTAGAAGAAACCAGAGCTCAAGTTTCAGCAAAAGATTAACCGACATTTTTGAGGTGCAGAGCCCTAGTAAAGATATAAAGTTTAAGAGCCAACTGGCACGAATGTTTGCTACAGTTTGAAATTGCTAGTTCTGCTTGAACCGACAATCATATTACTATTAAAACCTAAACATATCTATTCACTGTTTTGTTGACACTTTACTTACGTATCAAAAGAAAGCTTTCTTATCTACAACTAAGGTTTTGCTAATGTTAGTGGCGAGCACTACACACGCAGGTACCACTTGCGTGCGTGTAGTGCAAGCGCAAATCCGCCTGCAAATAATATCAGAATCAATCTAAAGTCACATCAATGTAAAATTGGGTTTCGCTGTTTTGTGAATATGTGATTTAGATGTTCTATTAGATCTACTTCAATACAATCAACATGTTATGTTTTGATTTATGTTCAACTTGCAAATTTCACAATCACTTGCGACAATAAGGTCCAAATTGAATTAATAACGAAACTGTTTTTCCATATGGAATCTTTTTCGGTGGCTGATCTCGCATTAAGTTCATCTAATCATGCAATTCATCTTTTCACTTTCATAGAATCAATGCTCCAAACAAATACTTTCACTTGCTCTTCACGGACATTCCATCTGTTCAAAAAGCTCATGCACATTATATGTTGCTGCGCATTAACAAAATGAGGGAAATGGCAATCTGAGAAGAACACGTCATGTTATCAATATTGTTATTTTTCTTTTCATACAAACATCAAATCCTACAGTTATGTAGTCCGAAATTGAGTTAGATAGAATATCTTCTTTATGAAGAATCTGATAAGATATATAGCATTACCATGGTAATTGATATAATGATGTTGAATCGAACAAGTGACATGAGACCAAAAAGTAAAAGCTATAAATTCACGTCAATCATAAAATAAATTTTTGTGGCAATATCAATTCAGGATAAGAAGATAAAAAATCTTTGCTAGCTGGTTCCAATATGTACAGCAGAAACCAATGGCTACAAAAGTAAGTCAAGTTTGAGAAACGGAAAAACTAAAGATTCTTCAATGACAACTAATTAATGACTCAATAAAGGGAATGTAAGAGGCCAATGGTGTTCGATATGACTCAATATGATGCCCCTGATATAGGTGAACAGCAAAAAAGGGTATCTAGTTGTGAACTCAAAAGTAGATAAAATAAGCTAAGTTGTCTCGAGTTCTGTCTCATTAGAAATACACAAACAATAACCATGGAAGTTCACTTCAAACCCTTAAATTCGTTCTATCCTGTCTTTTAATGAAGAGGCCTATGACTCAATTTTCAAGATGTATTGAGGTAAAAGAAACTACACTTGCAACAACAGAGTTTGTTGGTTAAAATGGTACAGAAAGTAGTTATTTTCTTTTCCTTCCATAGAAAGATGATAATTTTTACTGTAAGATTCTTGATAGTTTTGCTTATCAGCACAAGACAGAACATAGGGTAGCTGGAAAGTTCGAGTAATGGCATGCAAAGATATTTCCCCAAAACAAAGTTTGATGAATGACCATCTTACATGAATAATTCTTCCTGTGTCAATCTTGAAAACAAAGTCCAAATATTTTGTTTGAATGCAAATAAATGGTGCAAACATTAGAGACATCTCTCTCCCAACATGGCACTAACCTAATTACTTTAAATTAATTAGTACCTTTTCTAGTGTTGGCCAAGACCTATAGGTATGGGTATGGCATGTGCCTGACATATATGTTTGATGTCAGGCGTATACTGGATAAGCATGTTGGGTAAGATAGGGACATTTTCAAGATCACAGGAATTTCTTAGTACTCCCCAAATTACTGTTAATCATTACGTAAACACTGTGTGTTATTCACAGGCACTATCTTTCGCTATTAATAATTAGAATCCAATTTATTCACACAAACCGCGTGAAACAAACTAAACCGCTATAGAACGAATAAAATTAATGACAAAAGCTAGCTGAATCCCAAGAAAATTCGTACTAACTCTCCTGAAAGATGTGATCATTTAACAGAGAGAAAAAGAATAATCTATAAATATTCTTGGTTCTTGTATTGATAAAAAAAAATGTTAACCCAAATGTCGTAATTCAAGATTTTCCATAAGATATCATCGATTAGTTCAAACTGTAAACAGTATCAAAAATCTACAATGAATGTCCCACGCCATTCAACTCCAAAGAAGCTCTCATGGACTGTTTTCACTTTCCTTTAATAGCTTTGTGAACATAAGAAACCATTTTTATATTCTAAACATGGACGACAAAAGTAGCCAAGTTTTCTCCTCTACAATATAACAAACAAGCAAAATAATATCATGGTTTTGAAAACTTAGAGCAACTACTTCCACTACTAAGGGTACGTTTGGAGCAGAAGATGTGATTAACTTGGTGAACAAAAAGCCATTAGGTGTTATATTACTTAGATTCGGATATGAATAATAGACACGGTATATGTTCGAGTGTCAGACTCGTTTATTTTTAATAATTTTTCTTAAATTTTCCTTTAATTTCACTACAAGAAAAGTATGCAGTTGAGAAGGATCATCTGCAATAGACTGTTTTTATTTATTTATTTAATTTTTCAATGTAAAAAAGAGTTTTCTGTTATGGATATGTGGCTGCTGCATACGAGCTTTACATATTATATTATTTTAACTGCAACAGACTATTATGTCCCATACAATAATATTTTCTTCGCAATTAAGTTTTTTTATTTAAATTTTAATTTTTTAAAAGTAAAAAAATGATTTTTTGCGATAGATGTGGCTGTCACAGATGAGCTTTATATTTTATATTATATTTATCTACGACGGACTATTCCGTTGCATATAATAATATTTTCGTAGTAGTTAAGTTTTTTATTTTAATTTTTAATTTTTTTAAAAGGTTTTTTTTGCAACGGATATGTGGCCGACGCAAATGAGCTTTATATTTTATATTATTTTTTGTTTCATGTATCGAATTTAATATTTAAAAAAAAGAGAATTTTTGCCCATTTTTGACGGATTAGTCCGTCGCAAATGAGTTCTAACCCTATCTACGTCTCCTCCCTCTCTTCTTTCTCTCTTCTTCACCATTTCCCTCCATTTTTCTCTCCATTATATTTCTCTCTGCAATTCTTCCTCCTATTTATCCTTCCTTTATTATTCATCTTTCTTTTGTTTTATTATTCTCCACTCCATTTTTTTCTCTCTCTCCACCCTGTCTCTCCCTGCACCGCCTAGCCACCATTGCGCTGTTGCCACCACAGCGCCGCTGCCTCCACCTCGCCACGGCTTCCACCTCGCCATTGACTGCCCCGCGCAAATAAGTCCTCTATAATTTATTTAATTAATTTCAATATATTTAATTTAATTTGTTTCTATATATTTTTTAGTTGGACCCAACATTAAATAGTTTTTTTTTTAATATTGGTTAATTATTTATCTATTACAAGAACAAATGCATATAAAAATTTTATTTACTAATTTTTTCAACTTCTTCTATGTTTAATTTCCTTAAAAGTGAACTGAAAATGCAAATCAATGGAAGAGACTGTTTTAGGGTATTTTGAGTAATTAAGACGTGCCTCAGTTATATGTAAGACTCAGATCTTAAATGAACCGAATTTCTGTCCAAGGCTGATCATTATTCGGTACTAACTAAAAGACTGAATCTTAACAATCTGTTCGATTATTCAGTTTTTCAGTAAATTCGGTTTATTTTTCTATTTATTTCGGTAATGTGTCAGTTTGAGTGAATTTACATTTAACCCCATAACACTAGAAAATTCAGTTACTTCGGTGAAAACTGAATTACAATTCGATTAATTCGCTAAAAACCGAATTACACCAAATTGCAACTCGGTTTTAGGTTATTTCAGCTATTAGAATCGAACCGAATCGATAACCAAATACTCAACCCTATTTCTGTCTATGAGTGAAAGGTTTGGTGCCCTTCCCAAAACACAACTTATCTATGGTTAATGACTCAATGCCTATGTGATTATGATTTGTTAGACCAATAAGATTTATCTGACCAAAAAGATTTTTATTAATAATTTGCATTAGTTTAACATCCCTAATATTGGAAAATCTTTCTTTACCGAGTCATCGCGCCAAAATTTTAGTT
This sequence comes from Bretschneidera sinensis, assembly GCA_023935145.1. NCBI lineage: Eukaryota > Viridiplantae > Streptophyta > Magnoliopsida > Brassicales > Akaniaceae > Bretschneidera > Bretschneidera sinensis. Next base: position 56,377,296 of record CM043702.1, on the reverse strand, counting down.
TTTGATATTAAGAGTAACAATTTATAAACTAATGTAGTAGAAAAAAAAAAAGTTCTTCACCCAAGGAAAGAAAAAGGGTATCATTAATGGAGACAATCCATCAATAAAATCACTTAACTCGAAAGTCAGCTTGTTTGATCTAATAGAGAATAAATTATTATTTTTTAATAGTCCCTTATCTCTCTAGTATATTCTTTTTTTTTTACATATATCATGCATTGCATCTTACTTTAGATCACCCGTCCGAGGATTATTGAGCGATACAAATGTGCTTGTTGCTTGCTAATTAATATGTTTGCAATGATAATGTTTGTATTCAAATAATCATTGGATTATCTAGTGTGGACAATTTAGGAATGTTTGATCCGTATTGCTGTTAATAATTCATTGCTTGATTTGTTTTGATAAAGTTTAAGTAGTACTTCTACTTATTTTCTGGGTACATACTAAATTCGTGGCTATCTCCTTCAAGTGATAGCGCCAAATTTAACTCGTGTACTTGGAGAACTAAGAGGAAGTGCTGTCGATTTTTTTCCGAAATGAAACGACATAGGAGTTATGAAATGCAATAAGGATTACACATTCCTGAATGGGTTATAGGACCATTACCTTTTAGTGAATGGAAGGATTTGGTTAAAAAGCATCAACATGTGTGATGCTCATATATAATCAATTTTTTTTTTAATTTCTTATTTTCTAGTACTTTATAATTTTCTCTAACAAGGTTACATGATCAATCGATGGTACTCATTGCTTCTTGTGTGGTCACACTACTCCGTTTATTAGGTATGTAAATTTTAACTTGTGTATGCTATTAATTTAATTAGTTTTCAATTACTTGAGTATGAATAGATTGCTTTGTAAGTAGACAATATAATTCCTTATTTAAATCTTACCTTTCACTATTGAATGATAAAGGAGTAAACATATAAATAAGGATATGATTTATGTATAAGATGAAAAATAATGCGCTAAAAAAAGAGCTCAACTAAAAGAAACGCTTTTAAATTGGTTTGTCTCATAAATCTTAAATTATTTTATTTATTTTGTGTTATATCTGTTAGTTAATTATGAATTGGAATAACTTTGAAAGTCAAAATTGTTATAGTATCTGGAACAATGTTAGTCAATTGGAGTTGGATGGATCGTCGGGTTGTATGTAATGTCGTATCGGAAGAATTTAGGAATGGAGTTGAATGATAAGTGCCAAATATTGCATATTTTGACCCATTAATTTACATTTGTTACCTTACGAATTTGTTACTTTGAGTTATTTGTTTTTTTTAGTTTTTTTAATTTTTTTACAAACACTTGGAAAGGATTTTCACTAAATTGCCAGAATTGCCCGTACAGATCAGTCATTTTTGCAGATTAAACTGTAATGATTCAGGAAGAACCAGGAGATGAGCCATATATTCTTGGAAAATCCGGATGTCTATTTTCTGGGGAATTTTATGGCTTAGAAATATGATTTTTCTAGAGAAAGTTATGACAGTTTTAGTAGACAAAGGTCAAGCTATGCGAGATTTCAGCGTGGGCAGAAGTTTTGAAGGGCATGTGAAGGCTTAAATCCTACATCCCACATCAGTTAGAAACACATTCTATATCCACACATCCCACATCGGATTGGAAACACATTGCACTCATGGAGTTCCCCTATAAAAGCCTCATTTCACTTCATCAAAAAATGTGCAATCCGGAGGATTTCTGCGAGCAATATGGAGGATCTCCAACGCTTTGCTACCAAGGGGTAGAAGCATCGCACAACAGCTGTGAGTGGAATTTCTTTCAATGTATAGTCAGTTTTAATTTATTTCTTTTGAATTTAAAGTTTTATGTTTAGCACTTTAATTGTGAAATTTAGTTTTATAATCATGAGAGGCTAAAACCTTCATCTAAGGTTGAAGATGAAGCCTCGCCGTTGTTTGGCATACTATTTTCAGATATGTTCGTACAATTATGATATTTTTAGTATTAATGTTCTATTTCAATTGTTTGAGTAAATTCTTATGATTGATTATGTTTAAATTGTTCAAATTGGATATTCCTTATGTTTCATCTGTTGGATACGACGGATCATCTAAAGTAAATTGGATATCCATTATGATTCTAAAGGGATACATTGGATGATTTGATTGAATTAGGGTATTCGTTGTGATTTGTATAATGGTTGATGAGTGCCAAAAATTACATATTTTGGCCATTTAATTTACATTTGTTAGCTTAGGAATTTGTTATTTTGAGTTGTTTTCATTGTTTTTCAGGTTTACAAGCACTGGGAAATGAGTTTCACTAAAATTGCCAGAATTGCCTATACAGATCAGTCATTTTTGTGGATTTTACTGTATTGATTCAGGAAGAACCAGGAGATGAACCATATATGCTTGGACAGATCCGAAAGTATGTTTTTTGAGGAATTTTACGGCTCATAAAAATGATTTTTCTAGAGAAAGTTATGGCAGTTTTAGTAGACAAAGGTCAAGCTGAAGATGTCTAATGCGCTCGAGCGCACCAGACTTGCGATCGAGCGCAAGTGCGCACTCGCGACATCCCACATCGGTTAAAAATTCTTTGCAGTGCACTAGTTTATGCTCGAGTGCACCAGATTGCGATCGAGCACACTCGGGCAGTATCCCACATCGAATTTGAAAGACATTGTACTTCGGGAATTCCCCTATAAAAGTCCCATCTCACTTCATCATTCGGTGTGCAATCTGAAGAACTTCTGCTAGCATTCTAGTGGATCTCGAAGGCTTTGCTACCACGAGGGGAAGCGCTGCCCAACAGCGAGTGGAATTTCTCCCAATGTATAGTCAGTTTTAATTTTTTTTTTAAGTTTTAAAGTTTAATGTTTAGCACTTTTATTGTGAACTTTAGTTTCATAATTATGAGAGGCTAAAATCTTCATCTAAGGTTGAAGATGAAGCCTCGCCATTGTTTGGCATAATATTTTCAGATTTGTTTATACAATTATGATATTTTTAATATAAATGTTCTGTTCAATTATTTGAGTAAAATCTTATGATTGATTGTTTTTAAATTGTTAAATTGGATATTCCTTGTGTTTCATCTACCGGATACAGCATATCATTCAAATTAGATTGGATTTCCTTTGTGATTTGTAAATTAAACGGATACATTGGATGGTTTTGGTTTAATTTGAGTTTTCGCCGTGATTTGTATAATGTTGGATTCATGGAATTTTTTGATTATGTTTATATAGAACATGAAAATATATGCTTTACTTTGGTGGGGTAGATATAGAAACCTTAGTATATTTATCATTTTTTTAAAATCAATTTAGTTTAGTTTATTTTGTTTGTAACATACAATTACAAATTTGGAACTAGGTTAAAATAGACTTAGTTTAGATAAAAATATATTTTCATAACGCAATTCCCTGTGGATTCGACCTCGCACTTGCACACACTATATTGCAGACGACTCGTGCACTTGCAAGTAATTTAAAACTCACAACAAGTTTTTGGCACCGTTGTCGGGGAGTTGTTTTGTTTGTGAAATTTTTGTCTGAATTGGTTTAATTTTTCTACTAGTTTAGTTAGCATTTTTGTTTTATTTTTGTTTTGCAATTTTATTTTGGTTTATTTGTTTCTATTGGCAATTGCACATAAAAAAATTAAATTAAAAAATAAAAAAAAATAAAAAATGTGGATGAATCCAGCACTGGTTTCACAGTCTTTAGAGGACACCCTCAAAGATTTCATGAAGATGACCAGCCAGTCCATCAGTGCGGCCAATACATTCAATGTTGATAGTTGTTCCATCTGTGCTAGCCCTATGCATTTAGCACAGAATTGTCCATCTATGCCGGCTTTTGCCGAGTATCCCATGGAACAAATGAATGCTTTCAATGATTGTCAGTGGCAATCAAATGGATCTTACTCCGAGGCGTACAATCCAGGGTGGTGGAACCACCCTAATTTTTCATGGAAGCAGAACCAACTGATGAATCAGGGAGGAGCCCCTCATCATGCTCGCAATCAATACCGTCCCGGATTTCCTCCACCAGTTCCAAGTTATTGTCGCTCAGCCCATCCAGCACCATCACCCGCTTACCAAGCTCCTACTAAAGCGCCAGTGTCGGTTTCACAGTCATTGGATGACGTCCTCAATGATTTCAGAAAGATGACTGGCCAATCCATAAGCGAAGTGAGAAGTGCAACAATAGTAAACGCCTAAGCAAGTACCAAGCTAGAGAGTCAAATGGGTCAAATTGCAAGTCATTTGGGTGAAGGAGATAAATGAAAGTTCCCTAGTCAACCTGTGCCTAACCTGAAGGAACAGTTTGCGATTGAAAATTCATCAACTCCTACGCATGGGCCGAAACAAGTGCAATCGATTGCCACATTGAGGTATGAAAGACAAGTAGACAATCAAGTAGAAGAGAACCCCGCTCTGCAGCAAGGGCAAGAAAGTGGCAACAAGGAAAAGAGAGATGCTGACCCATCTATAGCCACACCTACTATTAAAGATTTTCCTAGGTCGTTTGTACCACCTAACCCTGAGAGATTACAAGCGCCCAAGAAAGAAGGGAAGTCTGAGGACATTTTGGAGGCATGCTTTGCTCAGTTTGGAGATGATTTGGATTTGGATAAGTTACTTGAGCAAGTGAATGCCATTTTGGAGTCTACTCATCAGGAGAGCAGCGAGACGGAGGAGACTATGGATGAATCCCATATTGAGGACCCCCTGGAGGCATGCTTTGCCCAATTTGGAGATGATTTGGTTTTGGATAAAGTACTTGAGTAAGTGAATGCCATTTTGGAGTCTGCTTCTCAGGAGAGCAGTGAGATGAAGGAGACTACAGCACCTGAGCTCTTCAAGAAGGAACTTAAGCCTTTACCGAACAATCTTAAGTATGAGTTCCTAGGTCCAGCAGATTCTTTGCCTGTGATTATAGCTTCAGATTTGGTTGAGGCTCAAGAGGAAAAATTATTGGACATTTTAAGAGAGCATAAGGAAGCTATTAGCTGGACTATTAAGGATATCAAGGGAATCAACCCCTCGGTGGTGATGCACAAGATACATTTGGAGAAGAATGCTTAGCCATCGAGAGAGCCACAACGAAGGCTCAACCCAGTTATGCAAGAGGTTGTGAGGACTGAAGTGATAAAACTGTTGGGTGCATGGATCATTTATCCAATCTCTGATAGCAAGTGGGTGAGCCGGATTCATGTCGTGCTCAAGCAGGCTAGATTGACGGTAGTGAAGCAAAAAGACGACGAGTTGGTGCCAACTCGTGTTTAGTCAGGATGGAGATTATGTCTAGACTACCATAAGTTCAATATTGCCACAAGGAAGGATCATTTTTCACTCCCATTTATTGATCAGATGGTGAAGCACTTAGCTGGGCATGATTACTAATGCTGGGTTTGACTGAAGATGTTAAATTTAGCGCTCATGGGAGACACCCTATAGCATATCATTTCTCTTTGTTTATTATTTTACATATTTCTTGTTACTGTTTTTCTCAAGTGTTTTTTGTTTTCCAGTCTTTATTTTTTAGGGACAAAGCGTACTTCAGATCAAGTTTGGGGGTATACTATGAGCCATACCAGTCCAGATAGTTCTCTAAATCCCAGGTCAGCTCTTTCCATATTATTCACTCATTGGGGTCAATGTGTAATTTAAGTTTGGGGGTATGGGAAATACATTACACACACTTTGTCCTAATTTGTTGTTGTTTTTCTTCATTTAAAAAAAGAAGAAAAAGAAAGAAGGTAAATGCATGCTCATGTTATTTTAAAATTTTAGTTGATCTAAACAAATACTGTGATGTGATGTCATTGGTGAGTTTAAAATTGTGAACACATGATTTGATGATAGAGTTTTAAAACTTTGTTACTTACTTTAAGCATTTGAGAATTCACATGTTTGATCTAATCTGACATGAGCACATTAGCACAAAATTGTGTGAGGTATGACATGTGATTTCAATGTGTATGTTTCCTTGACTTAACTGAAACTGGATGACTTGTAGGATAAACACTTTGGCATTAAATTTTTTTTTATAATAATAATCAATAAAGTTCCCACTGAGTAACTGGACCTCTTGCCTCAGTAAGCAGTGAGTGTTCATGTCAAAAGGTAGGAATTTTGCTTGGTTGTATTAAGGCCAGTTTAGTTTCGTAGCCTTTTTGACTCAAGTTAGTAAGTCCTTAGGGGTGTCTTTACACCTAATGCCCTAAAACCATCTGGTTTGGGAGTCGTTGACTCAATACTCGATACATGGGTTAATTAGAAAGCTTAAGGGAACTAAACATAGCAGAGCCTTATTATAATAAAAAATTATTAAAAAAAATAAAATAAAACTATGCCATTGTTGTTCATTCTGATGAGAAATTCTGTGAATCTTGAGACATGGAGACATTGTACATTGAAGTTATTTGGAAACCTCATCTGTATATGCTAATTCATTTTACACTGATTCAAGCTTATGATGTCTTAGCCTGCCTTTTGTAAGTAATTAGGTTTTAAAATTACTATTCATTGCGAAGATGGGTTATATCTTTTTTAAGATTGCTCATGAATGAATATCACAGTTTTGAGTGCTCCTTGAATTTTTGGACACCATGAGTGATGAACTTATCTTTATGTTCTTTGTTTTTCATGTAGTTTTTTATTTTGTTTTGCTAAGGGACTAGCAAAATGTAAGTTTGGGAATATTTGATGAGTGCCAAATAATGCATATTTTGGCCCCTTAATTTACATTTGTTAGCTTAGGAATTTGTTACTTTGAGTTGTTTTCGTTGTTTTTCAAGTTTACAAGCATTGGGAAAGGAGTTTCACTAAAATTGCCAGAATTGCCTGTACAAATCAATCATTTTTGTGGATTTTATTGTATTGATTCAGGAAGAACCAGGAGATGAGCCATATATGCTTGGAAAGATCTGGAAGTCTATTTTTTGAGGAATTTTACGACTTGTAAAAATGATTTTTCTAGAGAAAGTTATGGCAGTTTTAGTAGACAAAGGTCAAGTTGAAGATGTCTAGTGCGCTCGAGCACACCAGACTTACGATCGAGTGCAAGTGCGCACTCGCGACATCCCATATCGGTTCAAAATACTTTGCAGTGCACCAGTATGTGCTTGAGTGCACTAGACTACGATCGAGCACACTCGGGCAGTATCCCACATCGAATTTGAAACATATTGTACTCCAAAAATTCCCCTATAAAAGCACCATCTCACTTCATCATTCGATGTGCAATTTGGAGGACTTCTGCTAGCATTCTAGTGGATCTTGAAGGCTTTGCTACCATGAAGGGAAGTGGCGCCTAACAGCGAGTGAAATTTCTCTCAATGTATAGTCAGTTTTAATTTATTTTTATTTTTAAGTTTTAAAGTTTAATGTTTAGCACTTTTATTGTGAACTTTAGTTTCATAATTATGAGAGGCTAAAATCTTCATCTAAGGTTGAAGATGAAGCCTTGCCATTGTTTGGCATAATATTTTCAGATTTATTTATACAATTCTGATATTTTTAGTATAAATGTTCTGTTCAATTATTTGAGTAAAATCTTATGATTGATTGTTTTTAAATTGTTAAATTGGATATTCCTTGTGTTTCATCTGCCGGATACGACAAATCATTCAAATTAGATTGGATTTCCTTTGTGATTTGTAAATTAAACGGATACTTTGGATGGTTTTGGTTTAATTTGGGTATTCGTCGTGATTTGTATAATGGTGGATTCATGGAATTTTTTGATTACTTTTATACAGAACATAAAAATATATGCTTTACGTTGGTGGGGTGGATTCAAAAACCTCAGTATTTTTATCATTTGTTTTTAAATCAATTTAGTTTAGTTTATTTTGTTTGCAACATACAATTACAAATTTGGAACTAGGTTAAAATAGACTTAGTTTAGATAAAAATATATTTTCACAACGCAATTCCCTGTGGATTCGACCTCGCACTTGCACACACTATATTGCAGACGACTTATGCACTTGTGAGTAATTTAAAACTCACAACAATGGTGGATTCATGGAATTATTTGATAGATTAGTTTTATACAGAACATGAAAATATATACTTTATTTTAGTGGGATAGATTCATAAACCTTAGTATTTTTATCATTTCTTTCAACTCAATTTAGTTTAGTTTATATTCTTTGCAAAATACAATTCAAAATTTGGAACTAGGTTAAAATAGGTTTAGTTTAGATAAAAATATATTTTCACGACGCAATTTCCTGTGGATTCGACTTCGCACTTGCACACACTATTTTGCAAATGACTCGTGCGCTTGCTAGTAATTTAAAACTCACAACATTGAACAATTCATTAACTTTGTGTATAATAATAAACTCTTTGTGTATAGGGGAACTATTCGATGTCCTTGCTAAGTTTGTAGCAACAGTAAGTTTCTGAAAAGAGAGGTGGTTATCATGCACCTATACAAGAAGGGTTTTGTTAAGAATTATAAAAGATGGACTCAACACGGGGAGGTCCCTTTTTCTGTGGGTCGTTCAATGAGACAAATTGACGATGTGGAGAGAAGATTCGAATGAAGGAATTGGATATTTAATAGGGATGCTAAGGAGGCCCCAAATTGTGATACTACTAAGTTTTACGATTTATTAAGAGATGCTGATGAGCCGTTATGGGAAGGTTGTAAGAAGCATATCAAGTTATCGGAGGTCTTTCAGCTATTGAATTGTAAATCAGATTTTAACATGTCTAAGAGTTGTTATAACCGATTAATGTCAATAATTAAGGGTATGTTGTTGGAAAACTTTTATCAATGCAAGAAGATGGTGAAGGGGTTAGGACTTGGTTATCAAAAGATACATGCATGCCCGAATGATTGTATGTTTTACTCTTTGGATGACATATAAAATAAAAATTGTGATGTCTATGCCCATGCTAGATTTAAACCTAAACAAATGGGAAATATGAACCAAAAGGACATACCATTCAAAGTGTTATGTTACCTTCCAATCACACCAAGAGTTCAAATACTTTACATGTCGGAAAACAGTGCCGAGCACATGAGATGGCATAAAGAGGGAAAATGTAGTAAGCCTAACTTTCTCATCCACCCTATGGATGGTGAGCCGTGGAAACACTTTGATATTGAGCGCCTGTTGTTTGCTTTTGAACCACATAATGTTAGATCGGGACCTTACGTTACCTTTGTTCAGTTATTCATCTTTCTTTTACTCTTATTGGTCGGTCTTTGTCACTCCATACAATCTACCTCTTGGTATGTGCATGAAGGAGCATAATTTGTTTAATCTTTGATCATTCCAAGCCTAAACCACCTCGGTAAGATTTAGATGTCTATCTAAGGCCGTTGTTAGACAAGTTGAAGATGTTGTGGACGGATGGAGTTTTTACTTATGATGCAAGTATGAAACAAAATTTTAATATGAAAGTTGCACTTCTATGGATGATCAATGACTTCCCGACTTATGGTATGCTTTCTTTATGCTCTTTTATTATCTTAGAATTTGTTAAGTGTTGGTCAATTGTTTAAAAAAAGGGTTGTTGGGTTTTTTGTCTAAGAATTAAAGATTGAAGATTTCAACTTCAACAGATTCTGTGCCTAGGCACAGACCTCTGTGTAGCGGCGCAAGTTTTTTGTGCCTAGGCACGGACCAGCCGTGCCGCGGCCACCAGCAAATGGGGACTTTCTCCCTTGGATCACTCCACAGTGCCCTGTTCTGAGCCGCGGCGCGAAGCACACCTGATACCTGATGATGATTTTTCCAGCTGGTGCATTGGTTTTGATTAAAATGTACGGGTTCACTTAGACCACTTAGAGGGCCATGATTGTTTGGTTCTCAAGATCAAAGAGTTGAGATTGGCTTCAAGTTGGTTATGGTAGTTATTGATTTATATAAAGGGTTATCTAGGAGCAATAACAACAAGAAAAACAAGGAAGAAACAAAAGAAGAAGTCTCATTCCAAAAGTGGCTAGTGTTTTAGAGAGATAGGCTCTCAAATCTTCAGAGGTGTTTCTAGTGAGAGAGAGTATTCAAGATTGGGGTTTTAGGGATTTGTAATTGGAATTTTCTTGGGAAAAATTCCATGGAAACACTTAGTTCTTATCTCTTTCTTTTCTCTTCTCTAATTCTTCAAGAACACATAGTTCTTGAGGAGGTGTTGTTGTAATTGTAAGAACTCCATTGATTTAGTGCAGAGAGCTCGGAGGAGCTCTCGGGAACGTAGGAAAATTGCCAAACCTCAATAATAATTACTTGTATTTTCTCTTTTGTGGTTTGATTCTTGTCTTGGTCCAAATCATTCTAGACTTGGGTGTTTGAAGGTCACAACTTGGGATTCTTATGTGATTTTCAACAGTGGTATTAGAGCTAGAATAGCAGTATCAGAGCAAGACTCCAAGAATCAAAGAAAACTTCTTGGGTGATTCAAGAACGATGTTGGGATCAAGATTTGATCAGGTTCTTGAGGTTCAAAAACGGTGCTAGGATGAAGATTTGATCGGGTTCTTGAAGTTTAGAAGTTAGAGAGAAGAGGTTTGGAAAGCAATTATGGATGCTGTATAAATCTTGGGACTTTTTACTGCAAGATGGGTTCAAACTTCATTGTTGAAAAGTTTGATGGAAAGGGAGACTTTGCCCTTTGGAAACGGAAAATCAAGGTGGTTTTTATGCAACAAAAGGTGGACTTGGCGATTGGAGAAGATGATGACTTTTCAGTAGGTATCACAGAGCTCCAGCGGAATGAGATGAAGAAGATGACATATAGCACTATCTTTCTGCACATATCGGATAGTGTGACAAGGGAATGTGGAGATTCGGAAGATCCAACTATAATTTGGAAGAAACTAGATGAGTTGTTTCTTACCAAAACTCTCCCTAATAAAATCTATCTTCTAAAATGTATCTTTGCTTTTAAAATGGATCCTAATAAAGAGTTGCAAGATAATCTTGATGTGTTTAATAAACTAGTTCAAGATTTGACTAGTTATAGTATAACATTCCCGAATGAACAATTGGCTGTTATATTGTTGAATTCTCTTCCCGATTGTTTTGAAAGCCTGATTAATGCTATTGAATATGGAAGAGATACACTAACCAAAGAAATTGTGATTAATGCTATAAGGGCTCATGATTTCAAAGCCAAGATGAGGGAAGGATCAAGTGGAGAAGGTCTGTTCATTAGAGGAAGGCCTGGAATTCGGAATGGAAACAACATCTATGGCAACTACTGAGACAAACCAAAGGGTAGAGGTCAAAGCCATGAAAGATCGCATTCTAAACCAAAGTTTGGAGGAAAGCGATGCTACTACTGTAATAAGGAGGGCCATTTCCAGAAAGACTGTAAGAAGATGATAAGGGATGAGAAAGGAAGAGGCCATACCAACAATGAAGAGGCTTCGATTGCCAAGGGAGAACAGCAAGATGATGATGTTCTTGTTATGTGCTCAAATGTGAGCGAGAGGTAAAACAGCGAGAAATAGATCTTGGATTTCGGGTGCACTTATCACATGTGTCCTCACTGTGATTGGTTCAAGAATTTCAAGGCAATGAAGGAAAGGTTTTCTTGGGGAACAATACTTCTTACCAAGTGAGGGGTATGGGAGACATCCAATTGACGATGTTTGATGGAGTTACAAGGCTGCTGTGGAATGTGAGATATCTTCCGGATTTGAGAAGAAATTTGATCTCATTGGGGCAACTAAATTCCATGGGGTACATATACAAAGCAGAGGGAGAAAAGATCAAGGTAACCAAGGGAGCCTTGGTGGTGATCAAAGCAGCAATAAAGGATGGTTTCAATGAGATGATTGAAGAGACGGACATCAAGGATCAAGCAGTAAGCTTGATGGCTGAGATTGACAAGGCGGCTCTTTGGCATAATCACTTGGGACACATGAACGAAAAAGGGCTGCAAGTTCTCAACAAGGATGGTTTACTTGATGGTGACAAGGTAGAAAAACTCGATTTCTACGAGAGTTATGTTATTGGGAAGCAACATCGGGTTAGCTTCAACACCGGAGTGCATAAATCAAAGGGTATTCTTAACTACATTCATGTCGATCTTTGGGGGCCAGCAAGAACACCAACACAAGGAGGTAATCATTATTTTCTTTCTTTAATTGATGACTATTCTAGAAAGGTTTGAGTTTATTTGTTTAAAAATAAATCAGATGCTTTGAATAAGTTTGTGGTGTGAAAAAAGTTGCTGGAAACTCAAACGGGTAAGGTAGTTAAGGTTTTGAGAACCGATAATGGCTTAGAATTTTGCAATCAGGATTTTGACAAATTTTGTGAGTTAAATGGGATTCTAAGACATATAATGGTTGTGAAAACCCCTCAGCAAAATGGGTTGCTGAGAGGATGAATAGGACACTTTTGGGAAAGGTTAAGTGCATGATTATTGGCTCCGGCTTACCCAAGTGTTTTTGGAGGGAAGCTGTGTCTACTGCTGTGTATTTGGTTAATAGATCATCCTCTAGATCTTTGGATCTTAAGACTCCCGAGGAGATGTGGAGTGGAAAAATCTCTGAGTTAAACAACCTTAGGACTTTTGGATGTGTTGCGTTTGTACATCAAAAGGATGATAAACTTAGCCCAAGGTCTAGAAAATGTGTGTTTCTAGAATATGTGATGAGGGTTAAATATTGCATATTTAAGCCCTTAATTTATATTTGTTAAGCTCTTAGTTTGTATTATTTCACTTTATTTTATGTCTTTTCTGTATTTTTATAGGTTTGTGGAGAAAATGAAGCATTTTTGGAGCTGTCAAGCTTCAAAGAGCAAAAGCTTAGGATGCTTAGTGCGATCAATCGCACTAGACATGTGATCAAGCGCACCTACGCTCGAGCGCACCTGCCTACGAATGAGCGCATGATCAGCATCCCACATCGATCAGAAATCTTTGCAGTGCGATCGAGCGCACAAGACATGCGATCGAGCGCATAAGACATGCGATCGAGTGCACAAGCGATCAATCGCAGATCGCACCATGCTACGATCGAGCGCATTCGGGCAGTATCCCATATCGAATTAGAAACCTATTGCACTCCGGGAATTCCCCTATAAAAGAACCATCTCACTTCAGCATTCGGTGTGCAATCTGGTGGACATCTGCTAGCATTCTGGTGGATCCTGAAGACTTTGCTACCACGAGGGGAAGCGCCGCCCAGCAACGAGTAGAATTTCTCCCATGTATAGTCAGTTTTAATCTACTATTTTTTTTAGTTTAATGTTTAGTACTGTTATTATGAACTTTAGTTTCATGATTATGAGTGGCTAAAATCTTCAACTAAGGTTGAAGATGAAGCCTCGCCGTTGTTTGGCATAAGATTTTCAGATTTGTTTATACAATTCTGATTTTTTTTTAGTATAAATGTTATGGTCAATTGTTTGAGTAAATTCTTACGATTTATAGTTTTTAAATTATTCTGTTGGATATTCTGTGTGTTTCATCTGATGGATACATCGAATCGTTTTTTATTAAACTAGATATCCTTTGTGATTTGTTAAAAGCGGATACATTGGATTGTTTTGGTTTAATTGGGATATTTGTTGTGATTTGTTTAAAGTTGGATTCATGGAATGTTTTGATAGATTATTTTTATATAGAACATGAAGATATATGCTTCACTTTGGTGGAGTGGATTCAGAAACCTTAGTGTTTTTATCATTAGTCTTTAAATTAATTTAGTTTAGTTTATATTTGTTTTGCAAAAGACAGTTCAAAACTTGGAACTAGGTTAAAATAGGTTTAGTTTAGATAAAAATATTTTCACAACGCAAATCCCTGTGGATTCGACCTCACACTTGCACAACACTATATTGCAAACGACTCGTGCGCTTGCGAGTAATTTAAAACTCACAACAAGTTTTTGGCGCCGTTGCCGGGGAGTTGTTTTGTTTGTGAAATTTTTGTCTGAATTAATTTTATTTTTCTACTAGTTAGTTATCATTTTTTTGTTTGATTTTATCTTTCTTTTTGCAATTTAATTTAATTTAAATTTTTTTTATTTGCATTGGCCTATTAAAAAATATATATATATTTCTGCCAATTTTTGTTGGCTCATTTTGTGAGTAATGTGTTTTCTGTTTTTGCTTTTATTTTACTTTATTGCTATTTTGTTTCTGCTAGTTAATTTACTTTAGTGCTTTTTGGGCGCTGTATGCTTGGTCGGAGATCCTTGAACTTAGAATTGATACATTTAGATCCCGACTTAGAAAGAACTCTTAGGAGACATAAAAGAGCACTAGTTGAAAGAGAGACAATTGAGATGGGAGAAAATTTTCGGAATGCAAATCAACCGGAGCATGTAGAGCAACCTAGAGCTTGGAACGTGGACTCCACTACATCCCTTAGGGATTTGTTCGCACCCATTGTGACTAACTCATCTTCTTGCATAGTATTGCCACCTACAAATGCCACCCATTTTGACTTAAAGCCACATATCATCCAACTCCTACCCTCATTTCATGGCTTAGATCTTGAAAATCCTTATAGTCATGTAAAAAAAGTTTAAAGATATTTGTGCCATATTCAAGTTCCAAAACTTATCTGAGGAGTCAGTCCATCTTCGACTTTTCCTTTCTCTCTTCACGATAGAGCTAGGCCATGGTTGGATTCCAACACGCTCGGGTCTATTACATCTTGGGAAAATTTGCTTAGTAAATTTTATCACAAGTTTTTCCCAATGTCTAGAGTGAATGAGTGCCGAAAGGAGATTAGTTCTTTCACTCAGGATGAGGATGAGAAGTTTTCTGAAAGCTGGGAGCGCTTCAAAGAGTTACTGATCAGATGCCCTCCACATGGATATGAGAAGTGGAGACTCGTTCAGTTCTTCTCCCAAGGGTTGACTCAACCCAACCGTAGCATGATCGAGTCTATGAATGGGGGGGCATTTTAAAGTCTGACGGGAGATGAAGCATACAAAGCATTGGACAAGTTAACTCACAGTAGTGGGATTTTTCAAGCTGTAGGGATAAGTCCACTCGCGCTCCCAAGAAATGAGGCATCTATGAGATCAAAGAGGACACAGATTTGAGGATGAAGTTAGATGCTCTCACTAAGACGATTGATGATCTCGCTTGGGGCCCAACCATCAATGCTACCAACATATTCAATGTTGATAGCTGTTCCATTTGTGCTAGTCCCATGCATTTAGCACATAATTTTCCATCAATGCCGGATTTTGTCGAGTATCCTATGGAACAAGTGAATGCTTTCAACGACTATCGGAGGCAGTCAAATGGATTTTACTCCGAGACTTACAATCCAGGGTAGCAGAACCACCATAATTTTTCATGGAAGCAGAACCAACTAATGAATCAGGGAGGAGCCCTTCATCATGCTCACAATCAATACCCTCCCGGATTTGCTCCACAAATTCCTAATCATGGTCGCTCAGCCCATCCAGCACCATCACCTGCTTACCAAGCTCCCACTCAAACGCCAGCGTTGGTTTCACAGTCTCTAGAGGACACCCTTAAGGAGTTCATGAAGATGATTGGCTAATCCATGAGCGAAGTGAGGAGTGCAAAAATGGTAAAAACCCAAGCAATTGCCAAGCTAAAGAGTAAAATAGGGCAAATTGTAAGTCACTTGGGTGAAAAAGAGAAGGGAAAGTTCCCCAGTCAGCCCGTGCCCAACCCGAAAGGACAATTTATGGTTGAAAATTTATCAACTCCTACACACGGGGAGGAATAAGTGCAATCGATTGTCTCATTAAGGTCTAGGAGACAAGTGGACAATCGAGTGGAAGAGAACCCTGCTATGCAGCAAGGGCAAGGAAGTGGCAACAAGGAGAAGAGAGATGCTGAGCCATCCACAGCCACACCTACTGTGAAGGATCCTCCTAAGATGTTTGTACCTAAAGTGCCTTATCCTGAGAGATTACAAGCACCCAAGAAATGAGGGAACTATGAGGAAATTTTGGAGGTATTCAAGCAGGTCCAAATCAATATCCCATTTTTGGACGCCATCCATCAAGTGCCGTCATATGCCAAGTTTTTAAAGGACTTGATCACTATCATGAGGAGGATGAATGTCCCAAAGAAGGCATTTTTGACTGAGTAGGTTAGCTTAATCCTTTAGTGCAAGCTACCCATCAAGTATAAGGATCCGAGGTGTTCTAACATCTCTTGCACGATAGGAGTCAGCCAGATCGAGAGGGCTCTCCTGGATCTAGGAGCAAGTGTGAATCTTTTGTCTTACTCAGTCTATTTGCAGTTATGGTTAGATGAACTGAAGCCCACAATCACGATGCTTCAATTGGCTGACAGGTCAGTGAAAATACCACGGGGAGTAGTTGAGGACGTTTTGATAAAAGTAGATAAGTTCTATTTCCCCATGGATTTTATTGTGCTTGACACAGAGCCGGTTCAAAATGTAGAGATTCAGATACTGGTTATTCTAGGGCGACCATTCTTAGCCATGGCTAATACCCTGATCAATTATAGGACAGGGGTGATGAAAATTTCTTTCGAAAATGTGACAGTGGAGCTGAATATCTTTGACATCAGTAAGTAACCACTAGAATATGATGAAGTGAGAAATGTATGCTTGATAGAGGAGATTCTTGAGGAGACTGTGAATGAATCAAACATTGAGAACCCCCCAGAGGCATGCTTTGCTCAATTTGGAGAGGATTTGGATTTAGATAAGTTACTCGAGCGAGCGAGTGCCATTTTGGAGTCTTCTCCTCGGGAGAGCAATGAGACGAAGGAGATTATAACACCTGAACCCCCCAAGAAGAAACTTAAGCCTTTACTGGATAATCTTAAGTATAAGTTCCTAGGTTCAGCAGATTGTTTGCCTGTGATTATAGCTTCAGATTTGGGTGAAGCCCAAGAGGAAAAATTATTAGATGTTTTGAGAGAGCACAAGGAAGCTATCGGTTGGACTATTGAGGATATTAAGGGAATCAGCCCCTCGGTGGTGATGCACAAGATATATTTGGAAAAGGATGCCAAGCCATCAAGGGAGCAACAAAGAAGGCTCAACCCAGCTATGCAAGAGGTTGTTAGGACAGAAGTAATTAAACTGTTGGATGCAGGGATCATTTATCTAATCTCTGATAGCAAGTGGGTGAGCCCGATTCATGTCGTGCCCAAACGAGATGGATTGACGGTGGTGAGAAATAAGGATGACGAGTTGGTGCCAACTCGAGTTCAGTCAGGATGGAAAGTGTGTATAGACTACCGTAAGTTGAATGCTACCGCAAGGAAGAATCATTTTCCACTCCTATTTATTGATCAGATGGTGGAGCATTTGGCTGGGCACGAATATTATTACTTTTTGGATGGTTATTCTGGATATAACCAGGTCCCCATGGACCCCGAAGATCAGGAGAAGACGACCTTTACATGTCCTTTATGGACATTCGCCTATCGTCGCATGCCCTTTGGGTTATACAATGCACTCACTACTTTTCAGCGGTGCATGGTCAGCATATTCTTTGACATGGTAGAGCAGTTCTTAGATATTTTCATGGACGACTTCTCCGTTTTCGGTTCATCATTTGAGGAGTGCCTGCACCATCTCACTTTGGTTTTAGTGCGGTGTAAGGAGAAGAACCTGGTGCTTAATTGGGAGAAGTACCATTTTATGGTCAAGCAAGGTATTGTACTAGGACATGTCGTATCTCATCAGGGGATTGAGGTGGACAAAGCGAAGGTGGACCTGATTTCCAACCTTCTACCCTCACGTATAGTGAATGAGGTTCGCTCTTTTCTGGGCCATGCAGGCTTCTACAAGCGATTTTTCCAGAATTTCAGCAAAATTGCCAGGCCCTTGTGCAAGTTATTGCTGAAGGATGCCCCATTTGTATTCGATGAAGACTGTAAGAAAGATTTGGGATCTGAAGAAGATTCTGACGTCCACACCCATTATTCAACCACCCAACTGGGGTGTGCCTTTTGAGATTATGTGTGACGCATCAGACTACGCTGTTGGAGTTATTTTGGGGCAGTGAGTTGATAAACTTCCCCATGTTATCTATTATGCAAGTCGAATTCTAAACGACGCACAACTCAATTACTCTACCACTGAGAAGGAGTTGCTAGTAGTCATTTTTGTATTAGACAAGTTCAGATCCTACTTGTTAGGATCTAAAGTCATTATCTACTCGGATCATGCAGCATTGAAGTATTTTTTCTCTAAAAAAGATGCTAAATCTCATCTTATCCGATGGATCTTGCTACTTCAAGAGTTCGACATAGAGCTTCGGAATAAGAAAGGTTTCGAAAATGTGGTGGTGGACCATTTGTCTAGATTGATTGTGGATTTCACTAAGGCCGCCACTCCCATTTCTGAAACCTTTCTTGATGAGCAATTGATGCACATTGCTCACAATCCCGCACCATGGTTTGCTGATATAGTGAACTATCTTGTCGTTGGTCAAATGCATTTACATTGGGCGCGACAAGATAAATCAAAGTTTTTGGCCATGGTAAAACATTTTTTCTAGGATGATCCTTACTTGTTCAAGTATTGTCCCGACCAGATCATCAGAAGGTGTATCCCTGAGCATGACCAATCTAATGTCATCACCTTTTGTCATGATCATGCTTGTGGAGACCATTTCAGTGCTAAGAAGACTGCTGCAAAAATCTTGCAGTGTGGATTCTATTGGCCCACCTTGTTCCGAGACTCTCACACTTACTGTGTATCTTGTGAGCATTGCCAAAAGCTAGGGAGTCTTTCTAGGAGGAATATGATGCCTCTCAACCTTATTCTGATTGTTGAGATTTTTGACGTGTGCGGCATTGATTTTATGGGACCTTTCCCAAACTCTTTTGGCTATCTGTACATTCTAGTTGCTGTGGACTATCTGTCCAAATGGGTAGAGGCCGTTGCATGTAAGACCAATGACCATAGAGTTGTGGTCTAGTTTTTTAAGGACACTATCTTTGCTCGTTTCGGTACGCCTCGAGCAATCATAAGTGATGGAGGTAAGCACTTCTGCAACCGAATTTTTGAGCAGTTGATGAAGAAGTTTTTCATCACACACAAGGTTGCCACCCCGTATGACCCACAGACGAGTGGACAAGTGGAAATTTCCAATCGCGAGATCAAGCAAATTTTGGAGAAGACTGTGAACCCCAATAGAAAGGATTGGTCTATGCGATTGAATGATGCACTGTGGGTATATCGAACAGCATTCTAAACGCTAATTGGCATGTCCCCATATCGTATTGTGTATGGAAAAGCTTGTCACCTTCCGGTTGAATTAGAGCATAAAGCCTATTAGGCTATCAAGAAGCTGAACTTCACTCTTTCAAAGGCAGGCTCACAAAGAAAGCTCCAACTCAATGAATTAGAGGAGCTGCAGAATGATGCATACGATTGTGCACGGTCATACAAGGCACAAATGAAGAAGACTCATGACCAACACATTTTGAGACGAGCTTTTGAGTCGGGTCAAAAAGTTCTTTTGTACAATTCACGCCTGCATCTTTTTCCAAGCAAACTTAAATCTCGATGGTCAGGCTCATTTATTATTCGGTTGGTTTTTCCTCATGGGGCCATCGAGATTGAGGATCCAAAGAATGGTAACACTTTCAAGGTAAATGGACAGAGGCTAAAACCATTCTTGGAGTTGAAGAGTCCGGACATTGAGACGATATTGTTAGAGGATCCTAGTTACTCAGATTAAGTGTCGTCTACTATGGAGAGTCTGGCTGAAGACTTTAAACTTAGTGCTCATGGGAGGCACCCCATAACATATCATTTTTGTTTACTTATTATTTTACATATTTATGATTAATGTTTGCTTTCAGTATTTTTGTTTTCTAGTCTTTATTTTTCAAGGACAACACGTACTTCAGTTCAAGTTTGGGGGTATGCTATGAGCCATGCCAAGTCCAGATAGTTCTCAATATCCCAGGTTAGCTCTTTCCATATTATTCACACATTGGGGTCAATGTATAATTTAAGTTTGGGGGTATGGGAGACACATTAAACACACTTTGTCCTAATTTTTTGTTGTTTTTCTTCATAAAAAAATAATAATAAGAAGGTAAATGCATGCTCATGTTATTTTGAAATTTTAGTTGATCTAAACAAATATTGTGATGTGATTTCATTGGTGAGCTTAAAATTTTGAACACATGATTTGATGATAGAGTTTTAAAACTTTGTTACTTACTTTGGGCATTTGAGAATTCACATGTTTGAGCCAATCTAACATGAGCATATTAGCACAAAATTATATGAGGTATGACATGTGATTTTAATGTGCATGTTTCCATGACTTAATTAAAACTGGATGACTTGTAGATTAACACTTGGGCATAGAAAAACATAAAAAAAAAGAAAAATAATGATCATCATCAATAATTTTTTCACTAAGTAACTGGACCTCTTGCCTCAGTAAGCAGTGAGTGTTCATGTCAAAAGGTGGGAATTTTATTCACAATGATCACTACAAAACTTTTCACTGAGTAACTGGACTTTTTGCTTCAGTAAGCAGGGAGAGTTCACGTCAAAATGTGAAAATTTTGCTTGGTAGCATTAAAGTCAGTTTAGTTTTGTAGCATTTTTTTACTCGAGTTAGTAAGTTCTTAGGGGTGTCTTTACACCTAATGCCTTAAAACCATCTGGTTTGGGAGTCATTGACTCAACACTCGCTATATGGGTCAATTAGAAAGCTTAAGGGAACTAATCATAGCAGAGCCTTATCTGTATATGCTAATTCACTTTACACTGATTCAAGCTTGTGATGTCTTGCATGCCTCTTGTAAGTAAATAGGTTTTAAAACTCCTATTCATTGCAAAGATGGGTTATATTTTTTTTAAGCTTGCTCATGAACGAATATTATGGTTTTGGGTGCCCCTTAAATTTTTGGATACCATGAGTGATGAACTTATCTTTGTGTTCTTTGTTTTTTCTTTTAGTTTTTTATTTTGTTTTGCTAAGGGACTAGCAAAATATAATTTTGGGGGTATTTGATGAGGGTTAAATATTGCATATTTAAGCCCTTAATTTATATTTGTTAAGCTCTTAGTTTGTATTATTTCACTTTATTTTGTCTTTTCTGTATTTTTATAGGTTTGTGGAGAAAATGAAGCATTTTGGGAGCTGTCAAGCTTCAAAGAGCAAAAGCTTAGGATTAGTGCAATCGATCACACGAGACATGCGATCGAGTGCACCTACCTACGAACGAGCGCATGATCAACATCCCACATCAGACAGAAATCTTTGTAGTACGATCGACTGCACAAGCGATCGATCGCACTATGCTGCGATCGAGCGCATTCGGGCAGTATCCCATATCGAATTAGAAACCTATTGCACTCTGGGAATTCCTCTATAAAAGCACCATCTCACTTCAGCATACGGTGTAAAATCCGGTGGACATCTGCTAGCATTCTGGTAGATCTCGAAGGCTTTGCTACCACGAGAGGAAGTGCTGCCCAACAGTGAGTAGAATTTCTCCCATGTATAATCAGTTTTAATTTACTATTTTTTTAGTTTAATGTTTAGCACTGTTATTGTGAACTTTAGTTTCATGATTATGAGTGGCTAAAATCTTTAACTAAGGTTGAAGATGAAGCTTCGCCGTTGTTTGGCATAAGATTTTCAGATTTGTTTATACAATTCTGATTTTTTTTTAGTATAAATTTTCTGGTCAATTGTTTGAGTAAATTCTTACGAATGATAGTTTTTAAATTGTTCTGTTGGATATTCCGTGTGTTTCATCTGATGGATACATCGAATCATTTTTGATTAAATTGGATATCCTTTGTGATTTGTTAAAAGCAGATACATTGGATTGTTTTGGTTTAATTGGGATATTTGTTGTGATTTGTTTAAAGTTAGATTCATGGAATGTTTTGATGGATTATTTTTATATAGAACATGAAGATATATGCTTTACTTTGGTGGGGCGGATTCAGAAACCTTAGTGTTTTTATAATTAGTCTTTAAATCAATTTAGTTTAGTTTATATTTGTTTTGCAAAATACAATTCAAAACTTGGAACTAGGTTAAAATAGACTTAGTTTATATAAAAATATTTTCACAACGCATATCCCTATGGATTTGACATCGCACTTGCACAACACTATATTGCAAACGATTCGTGCACTTGCGAGTAATTTAAAACTCACAACAATATGGTGAAGGAGTTAAGGGGTATGTTGTAGTCCTTAGAGCCGAAAGGAACTAAACGCATAATAAGTAGGGATGCCATTTTTAATGAGTTATTATTTCCCTACTTGGAGAAAACTAACCCTGCAAAGGAAAGTGAGCAAACCAGCCCGGTTTATGTGAGTATAGCAGCAAAGAAAATTTAGTTCAAGTAAAGCAAGAATGGTAAGAGGGTTCGGATCAGGTAGAGCCCATTGATAAAGGCTAAGCTCAAGATACTCAAGAGGAGGCTAAACTAGAAGGAGATGATGCGGCAAATCGGAATGATTATCAACTCACAAGAGATCGAGAAAGGAGGCAGATCAGACCACCTTTGAGATATGCTTTTGCGGATGCTAATGTAGCAGCTCCTTATTCAGAAAGAGGGATAATCAACTATGAACCAAAAACTTACATTGATGCCATGGGATGTAAGGATTCATCAAAATGGAAGCTAGCTATGGATGAGGAAATACATTCTTTGTGGAAGAACAAATCTTGGGAATTGGTGCCTAAACCAGAAAAACAAAGAGTTTTGGATTGTAAGTGGATTTACAAGATCAAAGAAGGAAACATTTTAGGGGACAAATTCCGATATAAGGCTAGGCTGGTGGTGAAGGGGTTCACACAAAAAGAAGGCATACATTTCACAGAAATTTTCTCACTGGTTGTGAAATACAAGACAATAAGGATAGTGTTAGCTATAGTGGTCCAATTTAATTGGGAGATTGAGAAAATGGATGTGAAGATAGTGTTCTTACATAGAGAGCTTGATGAGACCATCTACATGAGACAACCCAAAGGCTATGAAGAAGGAAGACAGGGGGATTTGGTGTGCAAATTCAAGAAATCTCTCTACGACCTGAAGCAATCACCTTGGCAATGGAATAAGAGGTTCGATTCCTTTGTAACTAGCTTGGGTTTCATGAGGAGCTACTATGATTCGTGCTTATACTACAAAGGTCACAAAGTGGAGGAAATGGTGATTATCCTCATCTATGTTGATGATATGTTGTTCGTTGGTAGTAGCAAGGAGATGATAGAAAGGTTGAAGTCTCAACTCAGTTCGGAGTTTGAGATGAAGGATCTTGGTCATGCTCAAAAGATCCTTGGGATGAGTATAATCCGGGAAAGGGAGATAAACAGGTTGAAGGTTTCTCAGACTTCTTACATAGAAAAGATGGTGTCTAAATTCTCTATGGAAGATAGTAAACCAGTAAAGATTCCCCTTGCTGGTCATTTCAAGTTCTTCAGTGATTAATGTCCTAGATCGGATGAGGAGAAGAAATAAATGGAAAAGGTCTCTTACTCTAGTACGGTTAGATCAGTCATGTTCATGATTGTAAGCGCTAGACCCGACATTTCTCATGCCATTAGTGTTCTCAGCAAGTTTATGAGTAATCCCGGAAAGGAGCATTGGCTTAGGATGAAGTGGTTGCTGAGGTATTTAAAGGGAAGCTCAGAAGTGGGGCTTGTTTATCAGAAGAGGGGTAAGTCCATCTAGTTAGAAGGTTATGCAGATTCAGACTATGGAGCAGACCGTGATAAGAGAAGATCGATTACCTCATACTTCTTTAACTTAAACAAATGTTATATAAGTTAGAAGGCTCAGTTACAGTCAGTGGTAGCACTCTCAAAAACCAAAGCAGAGTATAGAGCAGCTACGAAAGCTATCAAGGAGGCTATGTGGTGCAAAGGATTGTTGGAAGAGTTGAAGGTCCTAAAAGAGCAGGTGGTGGTGTATTCGGATAGCCAAAGTGTGTTGCATTTGTGTAAGAATCCAGTGTTCCATGAGAGGACTAAGCATATGGATGTTCGGTATCATATCATTCAGGAAAATATTACAGAAGGAAACATTCAGGTGGACAAAGTGGCAACGGAAGAAAATCCTGCTGATTTAGGCACTAAAGTTCTAACTCTAAGCAAGTTCAATTATTGCCTTGAACTTCTTAGAATTGGAATCGGATGATGTGGTGACTTATATTGAGTTTGGATCCTGAGTTCTCTGAATAATTGGTTCGGGTTTAATTGCTTAGACAAATGTAGAGTTTGTTGGGTTTTTTGTCTAAGAAATAAAGATTGAAGATTTCAACTTCAGTAGATTCTATGCTTAGGCATAGACCTCTGTGCTGCAGCGTAAGTTTTTTGTGCCTAGGCACGGACCTCTGCACCGAGGCACAGACTAGCTGCAGCCACCAGCAAGTGGGGACTTTTTCCCCAGGAGGGTGCCGCGGCGCGCCCTGTTTTGAGCCGCGGCACGAAGCACATCTGATACCTGAAGATGAGTTTTTCCAGCTGGTGCGTTGGTTTTGATTAAAACGCACAGGTTTACTTAGACCACTTAGAGGGCCATGATTGTTTGTTTCTCAAGATCAAAGAGTTGAGATTGGCTTCAAGTTGGTTATGGTAGTTATTGCTTTATATAAAAGGTTATCTAGGAGCAATAACAACAAGAGAAACAAGGAAGAAACACAAGAAGAAGTCTCATTCCAAGAGTGGCTGGTGTTTTAGAGAGATAGGCTCTCAAATCTTCAGAGGTGTTTCTAGTGAGAGAGAGTATTCAAGATTGGGGTTTTAGGGCTTTGTAATTGAAATTTTTTTGAGGAAAATTCTAGGGAAATGCTTAGTTCTTATCTCTTTCTTTTCTCTTCTCTTATTCATCAAGAACACATGGTTCTTGAGGAGGTGTTGCTGTAATTGTAAGAACTCTATTGATTAACTGCAGAGACCTCGGAGGAGCTCACGGGGACATAGGCAATTTACCGAACCTCGATAACAATTGCTTGTGTTTTCTCTTTTGTGGTTTGATTCTTATCTTGGTCTAAATCATTCTAGACTTGGGTGTTTGAAGGTCAAAACCTGGGATTCTTATATGATTTTCAACACGGGTATATGTTGAAATTTGATGACAACAACTGCATAGTTATTGATAAGAGGCTAAACCAAATAGTTCTGGAAGCTCAAATGTCTGCTAATAAAGACTTTCCATATTCTATTAAGGAAGACTGCACTTTAAAGACTGAGATATTTATGATTGTTTCACTATTATGACATTGTAGATATGGCAACTCGAATTATTCGAGTCTAAAGTTATTAAGGCAAAAATCCTTAGTGATTGGGCTACCACGAATTAAGTTGACCAATAGAGTTTATAAAAGGGTGCATTTATGGTAAAAATGCATACACTTCCATTTCTAAAGACCTTATGGAGAAAAAAAGCCCCACTTGAACCAGTAAATGCTGATATTTGGGGTTTAACTAGGACACCATCTCTTAACAATAAACACTATTTCTTTCTCTTTGTAGATGACTATACGAGGATGATGTGGGTTTATTTTCTTGAGCATAAATCAAAGGCTTTTTCAATATTTTTTTCAATTAAGGGCTTATTTTGAAAGAGAAAGTGTCATACAGATCAAAAGCTTGAGAACTGATTGAGGTGGAGAGATTATTTACAAGTCATTTTGGACCTATTGCAAATAAAAAGGTATAAGGAGATAACTCACAGTACGACGGAGTCCTTAATGGAATGGTGTGGCTAAAAAAACAAATCAAAGAATTGGAATGATGGCAAGAAGCATATTGAAAGGGAAAGGTTTGCCAAATATGTTTGAGTAGAAATAATCAATTCAATAGTTTACACTCTTAACAGATCTCCAACAAAATCTGTTCAAGATTCAACACCCTATGAAGCTTAGTTTAAGCGAAAATTGAAGGTTATTCTTTTGAAGGTTTTTTGGCTGCCTAGCATATCATTATATCCATCCTTGAAATAGAGAAAAGCTTGATGAAAAGAAGGATACATATATTTTTCTTACGTACAGTGATGAATCCAAAGGCTATCAATTGTACAAGCCTGACATTAAAGAGTTGATTGTTTCAAGAGATATAATTTGTGATAAATAAAAATTATTGAACTGGAACAACACTTTGGTGCATGATGGAAGAGGATTTGAAAAAGAGAAAGGTCGACAATCCTAAACAATCCTCAAGGGAGCTCAAGTTCTTTACCACCACTAAGTGCATTATCAAGTACTTTGTTGCTGTAAAGTCCAAGATTTTCTATCTCATCTACTACAAACTCTTCTTCTAGAAAGACAAGTTCCTTGCAAGAGGTGTATGAATCAAGAAATGTTGTTTTGTTTATGGTGAGCCCCAAAATTATGAAAAGGTAGCTAAAGAAGAAGTTTGGCTAAAAGCTATTGACGAAGAGATTAAGATGATTGAGAAGAATAATGCATGGAGGCTTGTAAAGAACCAAAAGAAAAGGATATTGTTGAGCTAAAATAGGTTTACAAAACCAAGGACAATGAAAATATTTCTATTCAAAAGCATAAGGAAAAGTATGTCGCTAAGGGATACACTCAACACGTATAAGTTGATTTTAATGAAACTTTTATGCCTATTACACATATGGAGACCATAAGAACTATCTTGACACTTGCAGCTGAACTAAATTTAGAGGTCTTTCAGCTTGACATAGAATCAACCTTTTGAAATGGAGAACTTGAAGAAGTCTATGTTTAGCAGCCATGAGGATATGCTGTTAAGAGGAAAGAAGATATGATGTATCGTCTCCAAAAGGTGCTTTATGGGTTTAAGCAAGCACTGCGTGCTTGAAACAATAAAATTCATGAGTATATCCACGTGCAAGGGTTTCAAAGAAATCCACATGAGCCCTCACTCTATGTAAAGAAACAACGAGCATATGATCTTCTCTTAATAAGACTCTAAGTAGATGATTTAATTTACATGGGTAATAACGAATTGATGATTGAAGAATTTGAATAGGTCATGATGAGCCGAGATGACAGACCTTGGCCTTACTATTCCAAAAATAGAAAGTTTGAATAGGGGTTTTTTTTGGAGATTGGATGCAGTTACTAATTCACGACCTGACATGTACAAAAGAAAAATTTAATTCTTAATTCTACGAGAATTTTTATCAAAACCTTTCATTTTTTTTTTCTATATGTGGCAACAAATTTCTTTGTTCCTTGATATGTGGTTGATAAAAGATGCGTGCTGACAAATATCACACCTCTATTGATAGATAAGATGCTTGTATTTGTAGAGGATATGATCTCTAGTGTGCGAGAACAAGATCAACATTTGGTGTTGTATAGATGTGCGATTGTAAGGATAGGATCTTATTTTAAGACAGCAAATTTCTATCGCTGTAGAGACCCTTTCAGCTTAGGATCTTTGGAATCAAGTCCAAAGTCACCACCGAGAAGGGTTTACTACCAAGATGGACCCTTTGTTGCACTATAGCAACATGCAGAAATAAATATGGAAACAAGCAAGGGAAAAATACAAACAGAAGATAGCGATGATAATACTACAGTAATCATCAAGAAAAAAAATTATATTCAATAATAGGGAGACATGTATGAAAGTGAGGTGAGAAGAATGAGAATGATGACGTGTTGAGGAATGTACAAATGGTTGTGAGATTAACTTTCAAAAATAGTAGAATCAGATAGTTTGTCTCGAATAAGAGCAATCACCTCATAATGTGATGCAAACATTGGCAGAACATGATTGTTTAATGGCCAAAGATCATAGATGGCAACACATAGTACCAGGATGATCTTCGATATGCTTGTAATGAGAGAGACATTGTAGTGAAGCTGTTGTGCTTTGAGAATTTTGTTTGGGGATTTGAAAAAGTTTATTGTATAGTTGTGTGGCGACAAAGAAACACTTTTGTGGGGCTTTTAAGTGAGATGGAGGAGGTCTTTAGTTTTTTTGGGCCAAAGCTTTGGTTGTTGTGAGGAAACAAGAGCCGTAAATGTGCTATGTTTCCTTTGTTTTGCTTCTTCAAAATAAAGATTTTGTGCTTCTCCTTGAAACTCTCTTAAGACTTCTTAGCTTATTAGGTATTGTGGCTATAAAAAGATGAAGGAATTTATATAGAGAAGAACAGTGCAATTATGCGGAGGAGAAGTTAAGTACTAGATCATATGTGAATAATGGAGTAAATCCATAAGTTAGAGGATTTTTAATCATGAAAGATTGTTGTAGTTGCATTGATTATATGAGCTCTGCATAACACCGTTCATCACTTTTGACTATTTAGGTATTGTAAGGATGATGAATAGTTGTTGAAATGGAGTTTTATGCATGTGAGAGAGTCAACATTTGTTGTTTTGGGGACTGTTTGGGTTTCAGATCTTTTCAATAGTATTAAACAATAAAGAAATAATGTTTTCTACAAAATGAAACATGACTTTTGTAGCTCTATAATGATAAACCAAAATTTGGTTAATTGAGAGATTTTTTGAGTGATTTGTATGGAATTGGAGAAAGAGAATGCCCTTTATAGTTTCTTATGATGGCTTTGAACGATCAACTTACAAAAATAGCCAGGTGGCTAAATCATGTAGTTGGTTTAAATATAATTTTATAGATGCACAAAGATGATAAAATGAAAGCTAATTAGTGTGTGCCAAGTGTGCAATTTGTATCCCCAACAAGCCATTTAGACTTTAAGTGGATTGAAAGTCTTGCAAGAGGGACTCTAGTTCACCTCAAGCAAGCATATGCCCACATGGCTCTCGTAAGGCGTCTTCATTGTCTCATTTGCCTATCAAACCACAAGATGCATGTATGTATGTATATTTGTATATTAAGAGCTTCATAGAGTCGTGTGTATTTGGGTATGGATCTTTTTACCTCCCTTTTGGGTATTATTATTCCTTTGTGGCTTTTTGGACTCATTTGTTGGGCTTTGCTGTTGAGCTAGCTAGGCTGGCCTTATAACGATCTTCATTAAGCTTGGAGTATGTTGTTAGTCCAGCTACAACCGTAGCTCATTCTTATAGCAATAATTCATGAAGGATTCGTAATAGCTGACAACCATTTATGTCTTTGTTTTTAAAATCCGTATTATGATCAAGGGTTACGATCATGCAAGCTTTTTTTTACTAGGGTACCTCTTTGGTTGTGTAGTAGTTTGTCTAGATCCTAGTGGAACCTTGTGTTGTTTATCCTTGGAACCTAATATGGTGTAGCCAAGTATTTAGAAAGAGGCTACAAGGAGCCATTTAAGTGTACTTTGGCTTTCAATAGTAGGTTAGGACTTGTAAAGTAGGCCAATGAGGCTTTTGTTTGAGAGAAATAGGCCTTTGACGAATTGGGCCGAAAGATGCGTTGTTTGGCTTTGTTAGGTGAGGTGTTAGGATAGAGGAGAAGTACTGTTTAAGTATTTTGATATGTATTTTTACCTCTTTGAGTGGACTAATATGGTGATACCATGTGGTCGCGAAAAAACGGGTATCAATAATATAAGCAAGTACCTAAAAGGATTTTCATTTCACAAGAGAAGTATGCCACTAGTTTGTTGAAAAAGTTTCATATGTCTCAATGCAATTCTTCACCTAAACCCATGGTGGAAACACTTAATTTTGTTTCAAATATTAGAACATGTCAACTATGGAGCCCGATAATGAGACTATGGTCCCAATATGCTTGAGTTGGATAAACGACTGAATTGGAACTTGGTTTTGAAAGAAACTATTTACATGAACCCAAGAGGACCAAACAAACCCCAAAATCACAAAAGAAACCTGAACCAATAAAATGGCCCGCCGACCTAACCGATCAGTTGGTGTAGCTAATAGATTGGTCAATGTGACCCATTGATCGATCAATACAAGAAAACCCTTGATTTTTATGATTAGATGTACCGAGATCCCATTTCCCTTTTTGCAAGTTTCTACCTGATTTTGTCCAAATAGATCCCAGAACATCTTCACTGTCGATCACAATTTTATTCTAATTCCAATTTCTTTTCGATTTTATTTCAAGAATATTCTGAAAATATGCCGGTTCTGCAAATCTCCTCACCACCATCCATCGAGATTGCAACTAATCTTTACCATCCACTCCAATTTACTCTAGATTCATTTTACCTATATAAACTTCCTTCCACTACCTTTATAAAGACATAACAACACAACATAAATACATATAGTATTCTAGAGAAAAATCCAAACTTATTTCTTCTAGGTTTCTGGGTTATGGGGTAGATTTTCTATAGTAAGTCTAGTACCAAAAATCTATCTCCCCACCCAAATCACTAACCAAATATTACTACTTTACTTTGTAATCAATCTGAAGTTTAACCGGATTTTTGAAGGCAATCCACACCACACGTGAATAATCCTACGCCACCAAAAGTTTGAAGTTTGATCTCAAAGTTGAATATTTTACCAAAAGGTTGGTGTTCCATCTCTTTTATTTCTTTATTTTGTTACTTGTTCGAAAACCAATTAAAAAATATGTGAAAATCTGATTTTGAGCTCGAGAGACGATTCCTGCTCTGGGAGTTGGCTCTCCACTTCTGGGTGTCGACTCCAAGGGGTCCTAAAGGTTATGTTTTTTAGAGTCTACCCGAAAGTAGACTCCCAACGCTTTCACTTAAGTGCCTCCAAAAACTGAATTTCAAGGCATGATTACTTATTAAACAACACTAGGTATTTAAATAAATTTGTTTTGGCATTTATTTGCTTACTATACTAATTTTTGGATCCCCTTTGATTAACGTTATATATTTCTCTTTGCAATCTTTGGCATTTGGTTGGAGGTAAGATTAGTGGCTCCTATTTTTTATTCCGTACTAACCTTTTTTCTTTGGATGTTTTACTTTTACCTTGGTCATTGTTATTTTATTCTTGGCCGTGTAATCTCTTTTTGAAAAGAGATTAAGTGAAAACCTGGTACTCTTTGAGAGGATAACATTGTCCAGTACATGACTGCATCCGGAGGATAACAAATTAGACAAGTTGTTATCAGATCCTACAGTACACGGCAATGCACGTGAAAGAACTGAAATATTAGTACCATATAGATTTTTATGTAGCATGTTCTTCTGTCTTGTACTTTCACTTTGTTTGTTTGGTTTTTGGGATTAGTGAGATTTGATAATTTTAATTTATAATAAATAATTATTTTTTATTTGATTAAAGAGATTTATTATTTATATAAAATTAAAGTAGGATAAAATTATGCTTATTTTTCTTTTTTATCTCACTTATATCGGATTAAATTTTTTCTTTTTGCCCTTTTACTTTTGAATAATAGTATTTATTATAATATATTTAAAATAAAAATAATTATTATAATATTGATAATAATAGTATATTTATAATACTGTTATAATATTTTTTTCTTATATTCATAATAATAATAATAATCACTATAATAATAATAATTATTATTATTATCATATTTATAATAATATTAAAGAATAATGATAATAATTATTATAATTATAAATATGATTATAAAAATAATAATTTAATAATAAATATTATTTATAATTATAATAGTAATTATACTAATAATAATTATTATAATGATAGTAAAAGTAATAAAACTTTTAATGATGATAATAATAATTATAATTAAATAGCAATAATTATAATAATGATAATAATAATATTATAATTATAATTATAACTATAACTATAACTATATTAATGATAATAATTATAACAATAATGATAATAATAATTATAATAATTATTATGATTATGATTATGAATTATAATAGTTATTATTCTTATAATTATTATTTTTAAAATATTATTATACTAATTATAATATTTTATTATAATTATGATGATAAAAATAATAATTTAATATTTATTATTATTAGAATAATAATTATAATAATAATTAAATTTTAGAATTTGCAAAGAAATTATAGATTTTTAAGGATGATAAATAGTTCTAGGGTATTTTGATACTCAGATTTTTTATCCTATTTTAATATCAATTCAGCAATCTCATAAACTAAACATATGATTAAAATATTACATATTTAATCTATTTTATTATATCTCATGTTAATTCTAACCCTATCCGATTATAATATTATCAGTAAACCAAATAGATCCATAGAGATATCAATTAGACCCTTTGGTCTTGATCTTATTCTCAATCAATGAAATTTCTTTCAATATTTATAAATAATTTTCCCGTGCCAACGTACAAAGATTACCTGAAATGGTCCGGGGCATATTGGCGTGCCATCATCTGCTAGCTGTCCTTTATCTTTGTTTTAAAACTCACTGTTCACCAATTTAATCTCTAATCTTATTCAAAAATTTTCTATTTATCTCTTTCTAATAAGATTGATGACGTCTTACCAAAGAAAACTTATAATTCATTTAATGACGCTCAAATAAAAATAATTAAAGAAAATGCAAATAATTCATGATCTGTCCCTTTTCATTTGTATAAATTGATTTAAACATTCGAATGTTATTTCAAAACACTGAAAACGCAAGAAATCATCTTCTTCAATTATTAAACCGAACTAAAAAAATGGGCTCCAAAATTCCTCTCAAACTTTTAATGATAGATTTCTCGAAACAAGATCTAAAACCATGCACACTTGAATGGGATTCGGGGAGAGGCCAAGTTTGATGAGCACTCGAATACTATGGCTGCTTGGAGGCTCGGTTTGGTAAGGTTCCTCCAGAGCTTCAAAAGGCGATATTTGGAGCCTTGGAAGATCTTTTCGACCTCCCTTTACAAACCAAAATGCAAAATGTTTCTAAAAAGCCCTTTCATGGCTATGTTGGCCAATACCCTATGGTGACCCTGTATGAAAGCATGGGCATTGATGATGCAAACGTCCCTCAAAAAGTCGAAGACTTCACTAAAATCTTGTGGCCTGAATGAAACACAAGTTTCAGGTTTGTTGTCTTCCTTTCTTGCTTCTTTCTCTCTTTTCCCCAATGAAAAGATCTTTTAGTCATTTTACTTTATCACCTTATGGGAAACAACATAATTTTTTTTTCCTGAACAGCAAAGAGAATTTTATTAACATCCAATGAGAACGTACAAAATCCAAACACTGCCAGAAAACAGAGTACAACCCAAAAAAAATTTAAAGCGAAAAAAGAGAGGAGAAAATATAGAAGCTCCCTCATTGTGACGTTTCTTCGAACACTTGGCAACCAGAAAAATTATATCTTACTTATCAACTCTTCCTTTTGCACAAGAACTATATAACTAACTACGAGTACTATCTATTTTTGGCAGCAATACCATACAATCCTTCTCAGAACAAGTATCAGAATTGGATTAAACAATTAGGATGATGATTTTGGAGAGTTTTGGCCTTAGAGAAATACATGGATGAACAAATGAACTCCACGAATTACCTTCTAAGGTTCAAGAAATATAAAGGAACTTAAACCACTGAAACAAAGCTTGGTCTCAATGCTCACACATATAAGAACATAATAACCATATTGTACCAAAATCAAGTTGAGGGCTCAGAGGTGCAGACCAAAGACGGTGAATGGATTAACGTGAAACCCTCTTCGGATTCTTCCATCGTCATGGTTGGGGATTCTCTCTATGTAAGTTATTTTCAAATATCTCTACTTTTCTCATGACATTGCTGACAGAAAAAATAAATTAAAATAAAACCCTATTTCCAATTGTTAGCATGAAATTTGAAAACTTAGACCAAGTGTTCAAACTCAAAATTATTTTTCATGTAGATACAATTAGTTATCAAAATCGAATTGGACCAATCGGTATAATTTATGAACTATTCTGGAAAACAGCAAAAGTCTGGGGGAGGAGAGATGTTGTGTTACAAGAGTGGTTCTTCGGGTTCTTGACTCACATCTACTAGGTCCTTTCCTTTTTATAGATGTTTAGGAGAGCTGTAGAATGTCATTAACTGAAGGTACATGAACTTTTAAAATACATTAAATTCATATTTTACAGTTTTTAGCAATTAATTTCCAACGCTCCCCATTAATTCTGAAAATTTTGTGACTCCAAGCTTATTTCGAAAACTAAAGAAACTTTTCTATTGAAACTGATTTGGTGAAGACATCAGTAATTTGCTTCCCCATAATACAGAATTATAACTCAATCTCGCTTTTTCAAGAAGCTCCGTGATGAAGTGATGTCGAATTTCGATGTGTTTTTTGTGACTATAGAACACTGGATTCTTAGTCCTACCTAAATCATTCATGTTGTCACAAAGAATGGTTGTTAGAAGAGCTTGTTTCTGTTGCAAATCTTGAAGAATTCTTCTAAGCCATAGCCTCACATGCAGCACTTGTGGCAGAAAAATGCTCTGCCTTCGCTGATGACAATGCCACAGTCTTTTGCTTCTTAGACAACCAAGAAGCCACCTTTGTTCCCAAGGAAAACACATAGCCTGATGTGCTCTTTTTGTCATCAGTAGAACTTACCCAACCACTATCGATATATTTATTACCTTTTCCAGCCTTATATAAGATGCAAAAGCTCTTGGTTCCTTGAACATATCTTAGGATACGCTTGGCTGCTGAAAATTGAAACTTCCTCGGCTCACTCATAAACCTTGAAATAGTGCTAACTTCATAAACAGTGTCAAGCCTTGTATTTGTAAGATAAATGAGCTACATAAAAATCTATATGGTACTAATATTTCAGTTCTTTCACGTGCATTGCCGTGTACTGTAGGATCTGATAACAACTTGTCTAATTTGTTAGGAGTCAGCATCGACCAATACCTGATTCGGTACCTTCGCCCTCACATGTATGTTTCTTTTGCTCAATTAATTGGTGAACAGTCCATGTAAGGGATGACAAGAGGTTTGGGACGTCCAACCTAACCTACCTTCATTTCTTGCTTTATAACGATTCATTTCCTTTATATGTGGCAAAATTTGACTAGACACGAAAATTTGATATGATTCGATTTGATTTTAATTAAAAAATACATTAAAATAGTATGATTTAAATTTGACTTGATTTTAATCCAAGTAATTCGAAATGATTCGGTTTCAAAATGACTTGAATTTGGACGATCCGAATTTAAAATGATCCGAACTTGAACGATCCGAAGATCCAAATCGACTCGATTCAAAATGACTTGAAAAAATATATATTGTTTATAAAAAAATAATTTATTTTCTAAAATTGAGATAATAGTTAATTTACTAGTTGTCAGATAAAATAAATTATATAACAATTAATTAATTATTGATTTGCAAGTGTTGATATGCATAGTTCAACATTCCATTAATATGAGTAATCTAATTAATTTCAAATAAAAAATCGAGAAGAATACTAAATTTTTCATTGTTCTTCAAGTCACAATAAAATTTTATTTTTAATTGTTCTCAAAAAATATAATGGAATGAAGTGATTATATAAAATTTAATCTCCAAAATTTGGTATAAAACGTTACTAGTGAGAATAACTTTGTAGACTAGTTGTCTGTGATAATTTAAGACTGAATTTTGAAATTAAAAATCATAACATTGCATATTACATAAAAAAATAAAAAATGTTATTTTAAAAATTAAGTATTAATTTATTATTAATTATTTTTCAAGTATTTTATGCAAATGAAATGTTTTTTTAATTAAACATAAATAATTATTTTATTGATCTGACTTGACCTGATCAAAATCCGAGTAACTCGACCCGACCCATTTGCCACCTCTAATTT
Organism: Bretschneidera sinensis; assembly: GCA_023935145.1. Lineage (NCBI taxonomy): Eukaryota > Viridiplantae > Streptophyta > Magnoliopsida > Brassicales > Akaniaceae > Bretschneidera > Bretschneidera sinensis. The sequence goes on along the minus strand of CM043702.1, from coordinate 56,341,714 downwards.
CCTCATCCTCACCTCGCAGGGTACACAAACTTGCTGCAGTGCTTACTATATATTCAAAAAACAATTAATTGTAAAACCTACTAATATTTTTTTTCTAAAAAATTAGAATACGTTTTAATAGGAAAACTTCAAATTATATGTTTTAGCATTATTTTCAATTTTATTTTTTCTTAAAATGTATTATTTTAAATTTTAATGTTAATATAGATTACGAGTTTTATATCAATCGTCACACTTATCTTATTTGAGAGTATATTTCAAATTCCATTTAGTTTGTTACTATTAACAATATATTATGAAAGTAAAAAAATAATAGTAAAAAATGAAAATAATTTTTTTAATTATTATAAATAGAGGTGAGGTGACTATAGCAAAAAATGTCTGGCATTTAAATTGTAACGGAATAAAAAATATTAAAATGTGACAGTAAAATTATCAACTCCACATGGGTAGATGGTATCTAAGTAACAGTTTGGGATTTATTGGTTTTTGTTATTTATAAATAAAAATTATGTCAAATATCTTTAAAAAATAAATTTCTATGTTGTTTTAACTTAAACCGAATCAAAAAAAAAAAAAAAAAAAATCGCAAAATGGGTTTTAAGAAAAGAAGTTGATGATTATTTGGTTACAGTCTAAATGCAACCTACTAATTAATTAGTTAGAGGTTAATTTAGCTCGTCTGATCAATTTCAATGATCAAACTAGGGAAAATCAGCACATTGCAAGCTCACATTAATAGCTGCCCACCACATTGACGTACTTCTCCTTTAAGGTCCTTTTATATACACTGCTTGTCTTTGCCTTTGTCTTTTTTTTCCAGAATTTGACATCAACATAACCACAAAGGAAACTGATGAATTTCTTTTAAATTGGTTTAGCAATGGAGGGTGGTGATCTTTATCAAGTCAGTAGTAGTTTACTAGTTAACAGTTCGTCAATATGGAAGGACAACGGTAAGGATGTTTTCTCAACATCTTTCTGTCGACAAGAAGATGAAGAAGAAGCACTGAAATGAGTAAAGATGGAGATGTTGGAATTAAACCAACTACTTGAAAGGGCGAAAAATATTGTTCAAGAGAAGAAGATTGTTCTCTTGATATTAATCTAAGAAAACTCTCAATTATGCTGAAACTTGACTTGATTTATTTATTTTCATTGTACAATGTGATATTTATAGGGAAACATATGACAATAGATTAATGCATCTATCCACCAAAAAATCCATAAAGACTTTTATCATTTCCTAAGTATACAATAAAAACTATCAAATACATGAATTATGTATCTAACACATCCAATGTATTTTGCATATCAAAGAGTCATCCATTGATCCTTGTACAACTATTAAATCTAGCTTAGAATTCTAACAGCCACCCATTAAGCCAGATTTGCACAACATTGAGCTTGCCTTTCATTTTGCAATATTCACACCTACCTTTAGTGCCTTGGTAAACATATCTGCGACTTGATTACTAGTGCTGCAAAAACAAACTCCAACCTCGCCATCTTTGACCAAGTCTCAGATGAAATGATACTTGATCCTTATATGTTTGCTTTTGCCATGAAAGATTGGATTCTTTGTGAGTGCAATAGCCGAACGGTTATCACAAAATAGTTTAGTACTGCTGAATTGTGGATGCCTGAGTTCTTTTAAAATTCCTTTTAACCAAATAGCTTGACAACCTGCAGAGGATAATGAGATATACTCTACTTCTGCTACAGAAAGAGCCACCATTGATCATTTCTTTGATGCCCAAGAGATGACACCAGAACCAATGCTAAAAAGAAACTTGATGTGCTTTTACTGTCCTCCATACTTCCACCCTAATCATACTTGAGTATCCGTTTTTCAACATCCCAATGACTTCTTTTTGGAGACTCCATGAACTTACTGGTCATACTCACTACAAACGTAAGATCGGATCTTTTAGCACTCAAGTACATGAGACTACCCACACAACTTCTATAGAGAGTAGTATTGACTTCTTTTCTGCTAAATTTTTAGTTAATTTCAAACCAAACTCAATAGGAGTGGAAACAAGACTGACAAATTCCATTATGAATTTCTTCAACAAATCTCTTGTATACTATTTCTGAGAAATAGAGATTCCATCTTTTTTTTGCTTAACCAAAATGCCAAGAAAATAAATGAAAAAAAACCCATATCGGTAATCTCAAACTCAAGCATCATAGCACTATTGAATTCTTTACCCATACTCAAACAATGTCTGATAAAAATTAGATCATCAACATATAGGCAAACAAATAAGAAATCTCCTTTGCTTTCTTTAATGTAGAGAGGGGGTTCATAAGGATACCTTTTGAATCCATTCTTTAAGAAATAACCATCGATTTGACCATACCAAGCCTCTGAGGCTTTCTTTAAACTATAAAGAGCATTTTTAAAACGACACACCTTATGCTCTTCACCATTCTTTGTATAATCAGGAGGTTGATCAATATACACATCCTCTTCAAAATACCTGTTGACCTCTAACTTGATTTTAATGATAACAAAATCAATTTGGGTTGATCTAACCAAATTGCCTAAGTGTTTTTGCATTTAAAGGTTTTTGTTCAAAGAAGCTTCTACCTCAAAAGAAGAGACTGAAGAACAAGATTAGAAGCTAATAAGTAGTTTATTTCTTTGTAAATCTTCTCTCAAATATATAGCTTTATTAATGGCTCAAATTCTTACAAAATGTTTTAGACAAAAGCTTTATTCAATCGATTGAATGAAAGATAGAAAGTTCTACCATTTTGATTCAGTCGACTGAATGGAACACGCAGTTGACTGTATGAAGGTCAAACTTTCTTACTTTTTGATCTAGTTGACTGTATAGATCACCCAATCGACTGAATGAGGGACAGAGAGTTCAACTCTCTGACCCATTTGATTGAATGCTTTAAATCTTGAAATAGAGTCAATTGATTCAGTCGGCTGAACAAGCATTCAGTCTACTGAACGCCCGAGTGTAACAGTTATTTTTCAAATTCTGAAACACTATTCAGAGTATTAAATTCTCCAAATCACTCCCAAACGGCCTTACTTTGTAAGTAACGACTATAAGGGTTTAAAACTATATAAACCCATCATAAATGAGAAAACAAAACATTCTTTGAACAATCAATTCATTTTTCATCTCATTTATAACTCATCAAAGCTTTCTTAAATCTTCTTAAGTCAATCCTAAAGCTTTGTACTTGAAAGAGAAATAATTTTTCCTTGTAATGCATTAATTGCAAATCTCTCTTATACCAAAAATTCAATTTCAATTATTGTATGAGAAAGAGTTGATGTAACTCTTAGAGGTGTTTAAGTGTTAAACATCTTCTTGTATACTTCCTTTTGGAAGAGATCATTGTAAGGTTCAGGCAACACCTGTGAAGTTGTTTGACTATTTTATAGTAGAATACTTCAAGGAGGTTCTTTGAAGAGAACAGATGTAAGGTCGGGGAAATACCCATATTTCTGAAGCATTATAAGCAGAGTTTACATTTTTTATTCCTTACTCCTTTAAATTCCAGCTTTATAACTTGTTGTGCTTCATTGCTTTTATAAGTGATTAAAAACTTTTTTATTGTTTGCAAAAAAAATTTAAAACTCAATTCACCCATTCTTAGGTTTGGACTTTGGTTTACAATTGGTATCAAAGCAAAGTACTCTTTTAAGTTTAACATCCTTGAGTTGATCCTATGGCTTCCAATAGTTATACTGAAGGTCATTCCAACACTTTTTTGTTCAATGGAACAAATTATATTATTTGGAAAAATCAAATGAGAATCTTTGTGGAATGCCAATATTATAATTTGTGAAGGATCATTGAAGAAGGGCCTAAGATTCCAACTAAAAGAGTTATAGTTAATGAAACAATAGCCATTTTACCTAAACTAAATCTGAATGTGATGTTGATGATGATTGTAGAATGCTATCTTTAAATAGTAGAGCTACTAGTATTCTACATTTTGCATCAGACATAAATCAATACAATAAAATTTCATCATGTGTTTTGACAAAAAAGAAATATAGACAAATTCAAGTGACATATGAGGGCACTAGTGAAGTTAAGAAATCAAAAATTTATGTGTTAGTGCCCAAATATGAATCTTTTAAGATGTCCCTTACTGAAACCATTTCTAAAATGTATTCACGTTTCACTAGTATTATTAATGGTTTAAAGCATCTTAGTAGGAATATTGAAGAGTCTGAGCTCACAAGGAAGATTCTTAGATCTTTGCCACCAACTTGGAAAACAAAGAATAAGGCTATTGTGGAAGCCAGAGACCTTGATAAGCTAGACATAAAAACACTTTTTGGATTATTATTAATATATGAGATGGAGGAAATGAATCATTACCTTATTAATGATGACTCGAAGAAGTAGAAGGCCATTTCTCTCTATGCTACCACAAATAAGAAGGTGGAAGAAGAAGAAGAAGAAAATGAGAGTAGTGAAGAAGATGGAGAGATGACTCTTATCACTATAAGATTTCATAAGTTCTTGAAGAAGAGCGAAAAGCCCTACATAAAGGACAACATCAAAAGAGATCTTATTTTGTGTTTTGGTTGCAAGCAACCAACGCACATCAAGGGGAATTGTCCTTCAACCAAGAAATCGTACAAGAACTTCAAGAAGAAATCTATGATGACTATAACATCTATTTAAAGTGATGATGATGAGAATATCTCGGATAGTGAGATCAATTACAAAAGGATTGACAACCTTTTCTTGATGGCAATGATGATGAAGATGAGTTAACTACTTTTTATTTTAGCAATAAAATCGATAATAGAAATGATGAAATGATTGATTCTATTAATTAATTACATGATGAATTAAAAAAAAAATTGATGCTAGAAATATTATTCTCAAAAAGAAAGTTTCATCTCTCTTTAAAGAGATGGAAGCTCTAAAAGAAGAAAAAGAAAATCTTTCTTTAAATTCTGTAAAGCTTAATAACACATAAATTCTGATTTGAAAAAGAAAGTTATGGAGTTAAATAACACCATATCTAGGCTTTTTAGTAGAAAAGAAAAGCTAGATGAAGTGTTAGCTTGTTAAAGAATAAGTGGATAAAATGCAGCTTGAGTCACTCTCTATCGGGAAAGCAACGAACAAATGAACTGTCTTTGTGGAAGCAACATATATGGATGAACCCTCCACTTCTAAGGCTCCTAACAATGTTTAAAATGTGCCTTTGAAAAATGCTAGTAAGCCTAAGAATTTAAATGTCAATTCCTATGCTAGAAATTCAAATGCTAGTGTTAGGAATAAACATCCTAGAAATACTTATGCTTATCCTAGAAATGAAATTGCTAGGAATGCATATTCAAGAAATGTTCATGCTAGGAGTGCATATCCTAGAAATAACTATTATGCATATCCTAGAGATAACATGTATGCTCACAACTCCAATGCTAGAAACATGTATTTTAGGAATACTCGTCCAAGAAATGATAGATTTTCATTTTCTAGACATCATAGAAATTTTCATAATTATCATCCTAGGATCACACCTCATCCAAATGTCTATAATTATGGAGCATCTTATAAGATTAAGAAAGTATAGGTCTTTATAGGAGCCGTATTTTCAAGGACTAACCCAAAAGGACCCAAGGCATTTTGGGTACCTAAGAGCTCCATCGTATATCCTTTTGTGTTGTAGGTATGTCTTCACTCAAAGGTAGAAGGTGACCATTGGTACCTTGACAGTGGAAGCTTAAAGCATATGATCGGTGATCAAAGTGTTTTTAAAGAGTTGGCTCTAAAGGATGACAGACACGTCACCATTGGAGATGACACCAAGATGAAGATCATCGGACATAGTAAAGTGGGTAAAAATTCCTCAACTCTTGATAATGTATTACTTGGGCAAGGCCATAAGCCTAATTTACTTAGTATTAACCAATTATGTGATAAAGGCAACAAAGTAGTATTTGAATCCTCTCATTATCTTATAATATAAATTAAAAATAACAAGATCAAGTTTATTGGCCAACGACATGAAAATATCTACCTAATTAATTTAAAAACTTTATCTTTGTAAAATGAAATATGTTTTTCATCATTTACTAAAAAATCATGGCTATGACATAAAAGGCTTGGTTATGTGAGCTTGGATGTGATTAAAATTATTTCTAGAAAATACTTGGTTATTGGTCTTCCCAAAATTAAATTTGAAAAAGACAAAGTATGTGATACTTGTCAAATGGAAAAACAAGCAAGAGTTTCTTTTAAACCCAAAAATGTGATTTCAACTACTAGACCTTTAGAACTTTTACATTTAGACTTGTTTAGTCCAATAAGCACTATTAGTATAGGTGGCCACCAATATAATCTTGTTATAGTTTATGACTATTCTAGATATACATTTGTTATTTTTATTGCTTATAAAGATGAAACTTATAAAGGTTTTGAAAACTTTTGTAAAAATGTTCAAAAAAAAAAAGGTATTTCTATTACAAGTATAAGAAGTGATTATGAAAAAGAATTTGAAAATGAATTCTTTTCAAAATATTGTGATGAAAATGGAATTGATCACAACTTTTCAGCCTCCAAAACTCCTAAACAAAACGGTGTTGTTGAAAGGAAAAATAGAGTTCTATAGGAATTTGCTAGAACTATGCTTTGTGTAATAAGTTTTCATATGAACTATAGAAAGGTAGAAAGCCTAATATCTCTTATTTACGAGCTTTTGGTTACAAATGCTTCATCTTAAATAACAATAAAGTTAACCTAGGTAAATTTGACTCTAAAACCGATGAAAGGATATTTTTAGGATATTCAACCTCTAGTAAGGCTTACAGAGTCTTTAACAAAAAAACCTCTGGTAGTTGAAAAATCTATATATATTGCCTTTGATGATACTAACCCTATTAGTAGTAGAATAGCTCCTCTTAATGATGATGTAGGTTTTATGCCATTAATGGATGTTACCAATCTCATTGTGGACTCTAAAGAAAGTCAACCTCAAACGGCTCAAGAGAAAGATTCTCCCAGACCTGATCAACCTTCAACAAGTCAACAAGGAGATGGTCTACCTAAAAATTAGAGATATGTGAATTATCACCCAATCGATCAAATGATTGGTGATCTTTCACAAGGGGTAAGAACCCGTTCGTCTATTAGAAATATATGCAATTTTGTTTCTTATTTATCTTAAGTAGAACTCTAGTCTTATGTTGAAGTTGAAAATAATGAAAATTAGATAAATGCTATGCAAGAAGAGTTAAATCAATTTGAAAGAAACAAAGTGTGGACTCTAGTTCTTACATCCAAATATCATTTCGTAATTGGAACTAAATGAGTATTTAGAAATAAAATGGATGAAAATATAATAGTAATTAGGAATAAGGCTAAACTTGTAGCAAAAGGTTATAATAAAGAAGAATGAATTGATTTTAGTGAAACATATGCCCCCGTAGCTAGACTAGAAGCAATTCGTATGTTACTTGCATTTGTATGTTATTAAATTATCAAATTATTTCAAATGGATGTCAAAAGTGCATTTTTGAATGGTTTTATTGAAGAAGAGGTCTATGTTAAACAACCTCTAGGCTTTGAAAATCTTAACCTTCCAAACCATGTTTATAAGCTTTATAAAGCTCTTTATGGGTTGAAATAAGCTCCTAGAGCATGATATGAAATGTTAAGTAATTTTTTGCTTGATAATGGCTTTAGAAGAGGAAAGATAGACACTACCTTTTTTTTTTTTTTTTTTTACAAAAATTCATAAGCATGATACTCTTAGTCTAGATATATGTTAATGATATTATATTTAGTGCCTCTAATGAATCCATGTGTCAAGACTTTGCTAAGTGTATGCAATGTGAGTTTGAGATGAACATGATGGAAGAGTTCAATTACTTCTTTGGTCTACAAATCAAACAAACAAAGGAATGGATCTTCATCAACCAATCCAAGTACACAAATGATTTACTAAAGAGATTTGGGATGGAGAATTCAAAGTCTATTAGGACTCCTATGAGCACCTCAACAAAGCTTGATTTGGATGAATGAGGTAAAAGTGTTGATACAAAGAATTATAGAAGCATGATAGGGGCATTACTTTATTTAACTGCTAGTAGACCCGATATGATGTTTAGTGTATGCATGCGTGCAAGATTCCAAGCTAATTCTAAGAAATTTCATATTATTACTGTTAAACTTTTTTTAAGGTATTTGCATGGTACACAAAATCTAAGATTATAGTATTCAAGAAAGTCATTGTTTGAGCTAGTTGGGTACTCAGATGTTGATTTTGCTAGTTGTAGGATTAGTAGAAAAAGTACTAGTGGTACATGGCAATTTCTAGGTGCTATGTTAACTTCTTGGTTTCTAAGAGAAAAAAAATCAGTTGCACTATCAACCGTTGAAGTGGAATATGTGGCTGCTGGTAGTTGTTGTGCATAAGTTTTATGGATAAAACAATAATTAGAAGACTATGACATGTGTTTTCAAAATATTCCAATTTTATGTGAAACCACTAGTGCTATAAATCTAACTATAAATCTAATTCAACATTCTAAAACAAAACACATTGAGATTAGATATCATTTTATAAGAAATCATGCTAAAAAAGGTGATATCAAACTTGAATTCATACCTACAAAAGACCAAATTGTTGATATCCTTACTAAACCTTTGAATGAAGATACTTTTTTTTTTTGTAGAATTAGAATGTTGATGGGCATGAAAAACTATGAATATTTATGTGTTTGATTACATTTGCATTCATTATTTGCACATATGTCATTGAGTGAATGGGCATTAATTCTTATTTGATGTTTCCCACACTAAAAAATGGCTTATAAAAACTTAATCTTGCAATTTTTCTGAACTGGAGTTCAAAATTTTCAAGAAATTATACAACTTAATCGACTGTATCATCCACTAAGTCGACTGAATGGCTTCCCTTGAGTGACCCCTGACTTTCTGCCTATCATTAAGTCGACTTAAGCATTTATCCAGTTGACTAAATGAACTTATGCAGTGGAATGAGTAAACCATATAGGTTACTAAACTTATGATAAAATTAGACCTTGACTTACTACCTCTCATTAAGTCGATTGAATCAAATGACCTAGTCGACTGAACCCAAATGTCTGATACTTTTAATTTCAGTTTTAAAATCGTCTAGTCGATTGAAGAAAGACCCAATTGACTAAACGCACAATAATATAAATATGCCCCTTCAGTTTTGAAATGTCATTTTCACAAGATTTGAAAAGCTCTTTGGCCGTTTACACTCCCCTCTCTCAAATTTTTTTTAGTTTTTCTACAAATCGAGCCTATAACTGCCATTTAATCACTTACCCAAATAGTTACACTGAACCATTAATCATTTTCTTGCTCTCTTGCAAAACCTATTATTTTTTCGTTTCCTGAAATCCATTCACTCTTCATAATGTTTGACGGAGGAAAGCACTTGAAGAAACTGTATCTCAGAGGAGATAATCCTACCACAAGGAAACGGAAAGCCTCTCAAATAGAAAAGGGAAAGATTAAGGAAGGGATTATGAGCAACCCAGATCATGACATTCTGGATGCCTCAAACTTTCCAAATGAAGATGGTAAGACAAGGTATGACAATGTTAAAAGGCTTAAGGAGGTCATGCCTGGTAGGCTAGTAGATTTAGCTTCAATTAGATTTGGTAACTTTGACATTCAGCCTCTATTTAATAGGTTAGGGTGGACACCTCTTCTCAAAATCCATGAAAAGTATTATACCTAACTTATCAAACAATTCTTTGCCAACCTAGTGTAACCTACACCTTGCATCGTTTCTTAATTATGGTCACGGGTAGGAAATTTACAATGTCTACTAGTTTATTTCTTAAAATTTTGAAGTTGCTTACTGAGGGACTTAAATGGGTAGCAGATGGATGGCCTTTAGATTTTAACTATAAAGAGGCTTATAGAGTTGTAAAAGGGAACCCAAACTATACTTATGGCCTCCAGGAATACAACACATACTCTTACCTACTCCTCGACTCTAGTATGTTGAATCTTATTGTCAATTGGATAATTAATTCTAAGCTAGGTAGTAGGAGAAACCCTTCTAAACTGGACCTTCTCCTGATTTACTACCTAAAAACTGGCACTCCCTACAACCTCTACCCTCTTATAATAAGTAATATGCTAGTAAGACATGATAGCAACACTGATGGTCTACTATATGACATTCTCATAACCCTAATCCTTAAGCATTTCGAAATCCCCATTCCTGAGAATGAGTCTGAAGATATTGATTAGGATGATGTGATCAATGTATCTTCTCTTAATAAGACAGGATATGCCATACGAGATAGCTTTGTGGTTGCTAAACTAGGAACGAACATAAGAATTGGTGATGAAAACCTTGAGATAGAAAAGGAACAAGTGGCTGAGTTGGGTGCTCAATAGGCTGCTAGAGGTTAGGGAAGTATAAATGGTAATGGTTTCAGGATGCAATCCTTGAAGCCATTGTAAGTCTCCAGCTGTTAGTCAACAATATGTAATAAGTTACTAACGCTAGACTTGATGATCTAAGGGTTGGGTTGACCGTAGTGTACAATGACCTCTCGGTTTTCCATGTTGACACACAGAGCTCTTTATTTGAGCTCATATATCAATATGCTGAGATGAGGGACCAGCTTATCAAGATATGAAACCAGATTTGAAACAATAGCTTCTCTCTTGATTGGATGCATTGCTATTTATTTATTTTTACTCCTGAACTATTGCAAGCACGTCTCCTTTTATTTTCATCTTCATGCACGATGGATATTTTTTTTGGGATTTGGATCATAAGAGCCTTTATATTTATGTTTTATATTTCTGGATATTTGGAATTTGCTCATAAAAGTTGTTTGATACTTGCTCAAATATTAGCTTGTTTATATTTTGATAATTCAGTTCTAGATTAACATCATAAATGGTGTTTGTTTATATCTTATGCCTTAGTACTAATTATGGATACTTTTCTATTTTTTTTAGCTTTGATGCTAGCTTTTTTGGCTTTGCTTAGGAGAGCTTTAACTCCTTATTTTTAGTTGAAATTTTATGTGGATATTTATTAAATATTCACCTTACTATCCATGAATTTTTATATATATATATATTTTCTACTCTTTGGTACACCGCTTTATGATGATGGTAAAAATGGGAAGAAAAATGAAGGTTTAGGAAGAAAAATAGAGATTATGTATAATGAATGATGCATAGATTAAGGGGGAGCTTTGCCCTTTACTTGTTTAAATAATATAGATGCTTTATATATACTTGGTTGGGTTGTTTTTGAACATTTGCAAGAGGATTTTATTACAAAAACAAAAGAGACCCTATCAAAATTTGCTCAAAAACCAAACACTTAGGATGTGTTTGGTTTTAAAAAATGAGATTGTTTTCTGTTTTCATTTTCATAGAAAACAAAAAATGACATTGAAAATGTGTTTGGTCATTGAAAAGAAAAAAATGTGTTTTTAGAAAACAAATCTCAAAATACCCTAAATTTAGAAAACTAAAAAAAGTTGTTTTCATCATTTTTGGCCAAAAAGACAGAAAACAATGAAAACATGTGCACCTTTTATTTTCTAGATGTCCTTCTATAACCCATAACTCCTTCCCATAATCGATTTACCAAAAAGCATTATTTTACACTCCTATATAAGCAATCTATTTTTTCTCTTTGTTAACATTGCTCATTCTTTGTCCCGCACTCTCTCTATCCAATGCTTTCTCTTAACTCTCTCCATCTCTTTCTCCATGCTTTCTCTTGTCTCTTTCCATCACTTTTTCTATGCTCTCTAAAACCCTAGAAAATCAATTCAAGAATCTCTCACTCACAGACCTCTCTGTCCTATGCTCTCTCTATGTCCAGCGCTCTATTTTGTCTCTCTCCATCTCTTTCTCCATGCTCTCTCTCGTCTCTCTCCATTTTATGTTTCAGTGTTTCGATTTTAGTAATGGTAAGAGGTAATACGCTTTTTATTTTTCTTTTTTAAATGGTAGTATTACATGTTTACTGGTATTTTTAATTTTTTTATTGTTTTGAAAGTAGTTTTTCTCTGTTGGAATTTGGGTGGTTTTATTGCCCTATATTTGGTAATGATGAATATCTATGCATTTTCATTCTTTTTTATTTTTTTGGGATTTATATAGCATATATTTGAAGACTCCATGAGAGAGTCAAACAATTTTTTGGGATTTTTTTTCTTGGCTTGTTGAATATTTTAGTTTTTCCCTATTTTTGTGAAATTTGGTTTCCAGAAAACAAATTATATGAAAACATCATTCTTTTTTAGAGTGTTCGAATAATGGAATGCTTTATCAAAAGCCTCCATTAATCATTCTGTTGTTCCATTTCCTCTTTCAGGTTGGGAATAGGCTATCTTTTTGGTGGGTCTTGAAATCTGACTTTGTAATGCACAAGAACTTTATTTTGATTCCTATAAATTTTATTTTTTGAGAATGACGGATAGGCGGAGGCATTTAGTTGATATCCCTATCTCTACTCTTATAGAACTTAGAAGAGTGAAGTTATTAAGGTGTTGACACTCATCTAAATTTTAATGATGAAAAAACACAACATTAATTGTACTAACAGTGCTATCTAAGTGTATTAAGCGATCAAAGTATACAGCCAGAAATCAAGGTGCAAGAACTCAACCTGAATCAGACTCCAAATCAAGACAGAAGATCTAGTATAGGTATAAGGTATTAAAACAAGTTTTAAATCTCACCGGTTCAGGTAACAAACTTATCCAATGGCTCCTTTTGAAAAAGCATTTTTAACAAAACTATTCATTCAAACGTTTTAAAGAAAAAAAATTTCTAAGAATGAAAAACTGGGTTGAAGATAACCCAGTCGACTGGTACTTATACCAGAAGAATGGGATATGGAACAATGTGTCCCCAGTTGACTGGGTGCCATATACCAGTCGACTGGTACTTTGGACAAAAGGTCCCCAGTCGACTGGTAAGTCCTACCCAGTCGATTGGTACCAGTCGTAGCCTCAAAGGTGAGACTTTTCACCTGACCCAGTCGACTGGTAGTTCAAAAATATGACTGTTGAGATGCGAGATTTCAGCACAAATTGCAATAAAACATACCAAATCAGTACAAAATGGCCATATTACATCAAGGCTATATAAACCCACTCTATTGAGCATTTCAAATGAGGAGTTTACACATTCAATCAAGTTTTTACTCATTGATAAACAAAAGCTTTAAAATATTTATTGTTGAGCCATTCTTCAAGCTTTACCTTGAAAAAGAGATATTATTCAGTTGTATAAGCTTCATTGCTGTCTCTCTACCATTTACTTTATGGCATTTATTGTAAAGGGATTAGCTTCCGAGAGGAAGGGATAAGCTTCCGAGATGAAGGGATTTGCTTCCAAGAGGAAGGGATTGTTTGTAAGGTTTGTGCAACACCCATGAAGTTGCACGACTAAAGGTTTTTAGTGGATTACTTCAAGGAGGTTCCTTGAAGAGAGTTGGACATAGGGTCAGAACGAATCCGATATTGCCGAACCACTATAAACTGAGTTTGCATCCTCTATTCCTTAAACTCTTTTGTTTACAGCACATATTACTTGTTTATATGCTTGTGGTCTTACCTGTTTCTATAAACTTGCAATCAAGTAGCTAAAGTTTTAAAAACCCAATTCACCCCCCTCTTGGGTTGAAACCTCAATCTACAATTGGTGTCAGAGCCTTGTGTTCAATTTTAGGCTTAATATCCTCGAGTTGATTCGATGACAGCAAATAGCTATTCTGATGGACACTCCTACACTAGGCCTTCTTTGTTCAATGGCTCCAACTATAATTATTGGAAAAACATGATGAAAATCTTTGTTGATGGACAAGATTATAATCTTTGGAGAGTCATTGAGGAAGGACCTAAAATTTCATCAAAGGAGATAACTGTTGGAGAAATCGATCATACAATGCCTAAACTCAAAACTAAGTACAATGATGAGGATTGTAGAATGATATCTCTCAATAATAGAGCCACAAGTATTTTACATTATGCTTTAGATAAATCTGAATATAATAAAATCTCTGCATGTGTTTCGGCTAAGGAGATATGGGATAAATTGCAAGTTACATATGAAAGAACTAGTGAGGTTAAAAAATCAAAAATCTATATGCTAGTATCTGAATATAAATCTTTTAGAATGTCTCCTAACGAAACAATTTCTCAAATACACTCACGGTTCACAACTATTGTTAATGGTTTGAAGCTTCTTGGTAGGAACATTGAGGAGTTTGAACTAACAAGAAAAATCTTAAGATCTTTGCCACCCACTTGGAAAGCAAAGAAGACGGCCATCACAGAGGCCAAAGATCTCGTCAAACTTGACGTCAAAACGCTTCTCGGATCACTATTGACATATAAGATGGAAAAAATGAATCCCATTGTCAATGATGATGAGAAGAAGAAAAAGGTGATTACTTTCAAAGCCACTACATGCAACAGAGAAGAGAAATCGGAAGAAGAAGTGGAGAGCAGTGAAGAATATGGTGAGATGGCTTTAATCACCAAACGGTTTCGTAGGTTGTTGAAGAAAAGCAAGAAACCTTACACAAAGGATCCCACTTCAAAAAGGGAACCACTTGTGTGCTATAGGTGCAAGAAGCCCGGTCACATCAAGGATGATTGTACGGTTACAAGCAAACCATACATGAGCTTCAAGAAGAAAGCTATGATAGCAACCACTTGGAGTGATGATGAAGAAGAAGACTCTTCGAATAAAGAAATCGAATATGAGGAATTTGCCAACCTATGTCTCATGGCAATCGATGATGAAAATGAGGTATTATCTTCTCCCACTTCAAAAAATAACATTATTAGTAGTAGCGAAGAGTTGTTAGAAGTCATAAATAAAATGCATGAAGAATTGAAGAAATTCGATTCTAGGAACTCTACTCTTAAGAAAGAGATGTCATCTCTTTATAAAGAGATAATAAGTCTAAGAGAAGAAAAAGATAAACTATCTTCATTGCTTTATGATTCTTCTCAAGATTTCCTTAAAGATGAAAATGAAACCTTAAAAAAGAAGATATTAGAATTGAATGGTACAATATCTAGACTCATGCTTGGAAAAGAAAAGCTTGATGAAGTGCTTTCTTGCTAAAGATTAAGTGGAGGAAAATCTGGGTTAGGATACTCTCCATTAGGCAAACAAAAATCAAAAGAGAGCTTATTCATGAAAACATCATGTGTGAATGAAGCCTCTACTTCATAGACCATTAATAAGGTCAAAAGCGTTCCCTCAATGAATGCGAACAAATCTAGAAACACTAATTCTAATGCATATACAAGAATGAAACATCCTAGAAATACTCATGCTTATATGTATGCTCATTCAAGAAATACTTATACATATCCTAGGAATTACCATCATGGTTATCCTAGAAAAAGACGAATATTCATAATAATGCAAGCATGTATCCTAGAAATCATTATCATACATTTTCTAGAAATGACATGCATATTCATATTCCTCACAATAGAAACATGTATCCTAGGAACTTATATCCTAAGCACTATAGACATGCACAACTAAATCATCCTAGAAATAACTATCATCCTAGGATTGTGCATCATCAACATGTCTATAGAACACCATATGTTTTTAAGAAAGTATGGATCCCAAAAGGAACCATATTTTCAAGGATTAACCCCAAAGGACCCAAGAAATTTTGGGTACCTAAAAATGCAATTGTGTATCTTTGTGTGATGTAGATATGTCTCCACACCAAAGGAAAAGGTAACTATTGGTACCTTAATAGTGGATGCTCAAAGCACATGACCGGTGATAAAAGTGTATTAAAAGAGCTAACTCTAAGAGATGGCGGACATGCCACCATTGGGGACAACATAAAAATAAAGATCTTCGGGCATGAAAAAGTTGGTAATGATTTCTCAACCATAGATAATGTATTGTTTGTACAAGGCCTTAAGCCAAATTTATTAAGCATTAGTCAACTATGTGACAAAGGTAACAAAGTTATAGTTGAAAACCTCTCATTGTCTAGTTATCGACATCAAGAGAAACATGATCAAATTTGTTGGCCATAGACATGAAAATGGTTATATAGTTGATTTAAAATCCTTGCATTCCGCAAATGAAAAATGTTTTCCTGCATTTAGTGAAAATCCATGGCTATGGCATAGAAGGCTTGGTCATGTGAATATAAATTTGCTTAAAATCATTTCAAAAAAAGATTTATTCATTGGACTTCCCAAAATCAATTTTGAAAAAGACAAAGTATGTGATGCTTGTCAAATGGGAAAACAAATTAGGATTTCTTTTAAATCAAAGAATGTAGTCTCAACTACTAGACCATTGGAACTTTTGCATATGAACTTATTTGGTCCAATAAGTACCATTAGTCTAGATGGCCATCAACATGCTCTTGTTATTGTTGATGACTATTCAAGATATACCTTTGTTATCTTTATTGCTTACAAGGATGAAGCTTTCAAAGGATTTGAAAACTTTTGCAAAAAGGTTCAAAATGAAAAAGGAATTTGTATTTCAAGCATTAGAATTGATAATGGAAAAGAATTTGAAAACCAAAGTTTTTCAAATTATGTGATGAAAATAGAATAGATCACAACTTTTCAACTCCTAGAACTCCTCAACAAAATAGAGTTATTGAGAGAAAAAATAGAGCTCTAGAAGAATTTGTAAGAACAATGCTTTGTGAAAATAGCTTACCAAAATACTTTGGGGCTGAAGCAGTAAACACTTAATTGCTATATCTTGAATAGAATTTTAATTAAGCCTATGCTCGACAAAACTCTGTATGAATTATGGAAAGGTAAAAAGCCTAATATCTCATATTTTCGTACATTTGGTTGTAAATGCTTCATCCTAAATAACGATAAAACTAACTTGGGTAAATTTGACTCTAAGACTGATGAAGGGATATTTTTAGGATATTCAACCTCTAGTAAGGCTTATAAAGTCTTCAACAAAAGAACTCTAATGGTAGAAGAATTCATACATGAAACTCTTGATGAGTCTAACCCAATTAGTAGAAGAGAAGTTTTTTTCAATGATGATGCATATTTTATTCCAAGAACGGAAACACCTACTCCAATTTTGACCCAAAGGAAAGTCCACCTCAAACAAATGAAGAGATGAAAACTCTCAAATTGGACTAACTATCTACAAGCTGACAAGAGGATAGTTTTCCCAAAGATTGAAGGTATGTAAATTATCACCCGATTGATCAAGTGATTGGTGATCCTTCACAAGGGGTAAGAACTCGTTCCTCTAATAGAAATATTTACAATTATGTAGCCTATTTGTCTAAAATAGAACCTAAGACATTTATATAAGCTGAAAAGGATAATGATTGGATAATTCCATGCAAGAAGAAATAAATCAATTTGAAAGAAACAATGTATGTAATCTAGTTCCTAGACCTAAGAATCATACAATAATTAGAACTAAATGGGTATTTAGAAATAAAATGGATGAAAATGGAATAGTGACTAGAAACAAGGCTAGACTAGTTGCTAAGGGATATAATCAAGAAGAATGAATAGACTTTGATGAGACCTATGCTCCCGTAGCTAGATTAGAACCTATTCGAATGTTATTAGCCTTTGCATGCTTTAACATGTTTAAATTATTTCAAATGAATATAAAAAGTGCATTTTTAAATGGCTTTATAGAGGAAGAAGTTTATGTTGAGCAACCTCTTGGATTTGAGAATTCTAGTATTCCAAATCATGTCTACAAGCTTTCTAAAGCTCTATATGGGTTGAAGCAAGCTCCAAGAGCATGGTATGAAAGACTAAGTAAATTTTTTATTGATAATAATTTTATAAGAGGTAAAGTAGACACAACCCTCTTCACAAAAACTCACAAAAATGACACTCTACTAGTCCAAATATATGTTGATGATATTATATTTGGTGCTACTAATGAATCTATGTGTCAAGAGTTTGCCAAGTGCATGCAAGGTGAATTTAAAATGAGCATGATGGGAGAGCCCACCTACTTCATTGGACTTCAAATCAAACAATTGAAATGAGGTATCTTTATCAATCAATCAAAATACACCAATGACCTACTAAAGAGGTTCGGGATGGAAAGCTCAAAGCCACTTGGTACTCCTATGAGCACATCTACAAAACTTGATCTTGATGAAGGAGGTAAGTATGTAGATATTAAACATTATAGAAGCATGATAGGAGCATTACTTTATTTGACTGCAAGTAGACCTGATATAATGTTCAGTGTATACATATGTGTTAGATTTCAGGCTAATCCTAAGGAATTACATGTAGTTATAGTAAAAAGGATCCTTAGATATCTACAAGGAACTCAATCCCTAGGATTATGGTACTATAGAGATTCATCTTTTGAGCTTGTATGATATTCAGATACCGACTTTGCTGGATGTAGGTTAGATAGAAAAAGCACAAGTGGAACATACCAAATCTTGGGCGCAATGTTAACCTCTTGGTTTTCCAAGAAATAAAACTCCGTTGCACTATCAACCGCCGAGGCGAAATATATAGCAGCTGTGAGTTGTTGTGCCCAAGTGTTATGGATGAAACAACAACTAGAAGACTATAGCATGAGCTTTAAAAGTATCCCAATACATTTTGATAATACTAGTGCTATCAACCTAACCAAGAACTCTATTTTGCACTCCAGAACTAAACACAAAGAAATTAGATATAATTTCTTAAAAGACCATGCTAAAAAAGGTGATATAAGACTAGAATTCATAGCTTCAGAAGATCAAATAGCTGACATTCTTACAAAACCTCTAAGTGAAGTAAGTTTTTGCAAAATAAGACTGTCAATGGGATTGTTAGATTATGATAAACTGTATGTTTGATTATTTCATCATTCATCATTTTTGCATATTTGATATCTAGTGAAAGAGTATTAAACCTTATTTAATAACTTCCTCACTCAAGATGGCATAGATAAACAAATTTTGTGCTAAGATTCAAGACTGAAAATTTTCTTAAGGGCCCAGTCGACTGGTAAGTCTATCCCAGTCGATTGGTAAATCTCTACCAAAATTCCCAGTCGACTGGTAACACTATACCAGTCGAGTAGTACATCAAGACCTTTCTTGGAGCCAATTTTTTTAAATTCGATTATCAACCCAGTTGACTGGTATGTGAAAATTTTTAAATCTACAAAGGACCCAGTCGACTGGTACCCTAACCCCAGTCGACTGGTATTGAGATTCTATAAATAATCTCTTTGTCTTTTTCAGATTTTTACGCCATTTTCAAAACCCTAAGCTTCCTCTCTCTAAAAAATTTCGTCATTTTGATCAAAGAATCCACAAAACACTTCCTACAGACCTCTATCTACTCATCCAAACCATCCATTTCAACTTTCTACGGTTAAAATCCCATTTTTTCACCTAAAATTTTTTTTTCGCCCAAAAAACTTTTCTTCCAAAATATTTGACTGAATCCGCATCAAAACCACCGTTGGGGGACCACATGTGCCTACTAGGACAAGGTCCACCAAATCTACTACTCCAGATTCCCGAGGGAAGGGCATGGCAGGCTCCTCAAGCAAGAAGCCCAAAATAGAGCTCGACGACTCTCTGTTCTCCAGCCCGGCGGCAAAAGACAAGCATACATCCATTATCCGCCATAAGAAGTCGTCAACTTCGAATCTATTCATCATGGAAATTTTGATGTATTACCTGCATTCAATGCCATTAACTTGACCCCACTGGTTAAGATACAAGAAAAATAATACCCAAGACTGATTCACCAGTTCTATGCGAATTTGGTGAAATCCAGTCCACTGGCTCTGAGGTTGAGAACCAGTGTTATGGGTGTGGAGTTTGAGGTCAACACTGACCTCTTGATGAGTATCCTGAGGATCTTTGTGGGAGGGATCCAATAGAGTCTGGACGGATGGTCAAACAATTTCGATTATGATGAGGCATGTCAAGTAGTTAGGGGTGACCCTAACTATGAGTTTCGACCCACTACATTTCACACATGTAGTGACATGCTCATTGACTAGAAATTTTTCAACCTCATTGTAGTTGGACCATCCATCCGAGACTCAGGAGTCGGGGCTATCTATCTAAGTTAGATATCGTATTGATTTGGTGCTTTAAAATTGGGCACCACTTCAATATTTACCTCTGCTGCTCACCAACATGATAAATGGCAAAGTGAGCAACTCTGGATGCCTTCCCTACGGGATGCTCATCATGCTCATCCTCCAGCACTTCCAGGTTCATCTTCCCTCCTCCGAAGCTTAGGACATCGACCTCAAGGACATCATCAATGTCTTCTTACTAAAGAAGATGGGATGCACAGTCTAAGATTACTTCATTTACTCCAAGGCAGGAAGAACATTCGGATAGGAGAGGATAAGAGCAGTGATGATGAGGACGAGGGTCCAGATGCTGCTGCTGCTGCTATGGATACGGATGACCGAGCACCTCCTATGGGTGACTCGAGTGCTAGTCAGGTTGGATATGGTGATCTTTTTCAGGCTATCATGAGCCTCTAGCTGACCATGCAGTCTGGTTTCCAAAGCTTGAGCTCTACAGTCGACGCTATACATCACGACCTTCGTTCTCTCTGGGATGACTTCGAGCTACACCGTGAGCATACTGAGGGCTCCCTAGCTGAGCTTCGGGATCTCGTCTATGACAGCTCTGACTTTCCAGCTCCTTAAGTCATTTTCTATCTTCCTTTCGGTGTATTTATTTATATAGATTTTCATTGTTCTTAGCACGGACATTGTTTTATCATTTAGTGTATTTTTTACTTCTATTTCGACTCTACGAAGCCTGTACTGTATAGACTGATGATATCTATGACTACAATTTCTGCTTAAACTTGGTTAAAATACTTGTTTTACATTTTCGCAATATGTTTACATGCTTTAAATCTTTCTGTATTTGGATAAATGCTTTAAATTGATTCTGCATGTATGGAAATTTTCGGTTTTTCTCGGGAAGGCTTTCTAACTCTAAATGAAGCCAAATTTTCGTATGCAAGTTTGTTTAAGCATGCTCTTAATGTCTATAGTATCTATATTACTTTTTTTTTTTTTAGTTTACTACCCCTTTTATTGCTGTTGTTAAAACGGGAGAGAAATATGAGAAAATGAGAAAACTAATTGCAAACTCAAAATAGTGCATAGATTTAGGGGGAGTGTTGCTCCAAAGAACTTGGTGTATAATTTTATATAATGAGTTGATTGATTAGGTTGCATATAAACTGTTATTTATCTTTTTACAGGTTGGTTTTATTCTAAAAATAGAGGAAACTCTGCTCGATTTTCTTAAAAAATCCAACACTTAGTTTTTAAAACTGTTTTTTTCTCATTAGTTTTGTCATCATAAAAAAAGGGGAGATTGTTGACCCTCATCTAAATTTTAATGATGATAAAACAAAACATTAATTGTACTAATAGTGCTATCTAAGTGTATTAAGTGATAAAAGCATACAGCCAGAAATCAAGGTGCAAGAACTCAACCTGAATCAGACTCCAAGTCAAGACAGAAGATCTAGTATAGGTATAAGGTATTAAAACAAGTTGTAAATCTCACCGGTTCAGGTAACAAGCTTGTCCGATGGCTCCTTTTGAAAAATATATTTTTAACAAAACTATTCATTCAAACATTTTAAAGATAAAAACATTTCTAAGAATGAAAAACTGGGTTGAAGACAATCTAGTCGACTGGTACTTATACCAGAAGACTAGGGTATGGGACAGTGTGTCCCTAGTTGACTGGATGCCACACATCAGTCGATTGATACTTTGACAGAAAGTCCCCAGTCGACTGGTAAGTCCTACCCAGTCGACTGATACCAGTCATAGCCTCAAAGGTGAGACTTTTCACCTGACCCAGTCGATTGGTACCAAGACCCAGTCGACTGGTAGTTAAAAAACATAATCGTTGAGATGCTAGATTTCAGCATAAATTGCAACAAAACGTACCAAATCAGTATAAAATGGTCATATTACATCAATGCTATATAAACCCACTCTATCGAGCATTTCAAATGAGAAGTTTACACATTCAACCAAGTTTTTACTCATTGATAAACCAAAGATTTTAAATATTTATTGTTGAGCCATTTTTCAAGCTTTACCTTGAAAGAGAGATATTATTCAGTTATATTAGCTTCATTTCTATCTCTCTACCATTTACTTTACAGCATTTATTATAAAGGGATTAGTTTCTGAGAGGAAGGGATAAGCTTCCTAGAGGAAGGGATTTGCTTCCAAGAGGAAGGGATTGTTTGTAAGGTTTGTGCAACACTCATGAAGTTGCACGACTAAAAGTTTTTAGTGGATTACTTCAAGGAGGTTCCTTGAAGAGAGTGGACGTAGGGTCAGAACGAATCCGATATTGCCGAACCACTATAAACTGAGTTTACATCCTCTATTCCTTAAACTTTTTTGTTTACGGCACATATTACTTGTTTATATGCTTGTGGTTTTACCTGTTTTTATAAACTTGCGATTAATTAGCTAAAGTTTTAAAAACCCAATTCATCCCTCCTATTGGGTCGAAACCTCAGTCTACATAAGAGATCCATATACTAATTCTATAAGCAAATTCTCTGCTTTGCTGGACAATGTAAAATGGGAAACAAATTTGATTAGAAAAATCTCTTTACAGTTCGTGAATGGTGGCCAAGAAGAAGGGTATGATCATAATGATCATTTAAGCTCAAGAAATTTAGGATTTGGTATAAAAAAAAGAGGATAAACATGATGATTTTAAGTTACATTGTGGTTTGGAAAATTTCAAGTTGATAGCATATGAGAATTTGATCAAAGTAGAAGAACCAAGTTCTCCCATTAAGACCAAGTTGGTTAAAGGATTAGATTATTATGGTTTAAGTGAGGAATAGGTACATAGAAACAGATCAATAAGTGAAAGATATCACAACAATTTTAAGAACAAAGAGCTGGACTTGAAATGCATTATGCCTTTTAGTAATCCTATGAAGGATGTAAATTCTTCTAATGGTCCAATTGTTGAAACCTCACCAATGGAAAGAGTAGACCACTCTGCTTCAAAACAAAAGTATCCACCCAAGAACCAAAGGAAATTACATGGGGCAATAGGTAAAGTTGCAAATCATGTAGGTAATCCATGTCCATCCGTAAATGATTTTCTTTCAAATCGTAGCAGCTCATTCTTCATGGATAAAGAAGTTGATGTTGTCAATCGCACTCACCGTGGATGCAGGATAGGCTACTACTGGTCAAGAACTCCAAAGTTTAGAGAATACCCTTCTTCTGATATAAAGGACCATCCGTTGTTAGCTGGTGATGTAGGTGAAACAATCTTTTTTGGATAGGGGTGCTAGAAACACATTAACAATGACATCACCCCGAATTAAAAAACCCTTAGGAATCTGAGTTATAAATTCAGGCCAAAATTTTTCAACGAATTGGTAGGATAAAATGTTGCAGTGAGGTCTCTTTTGGGTGCCATTTCTAGAGAAAGGATAACCTACTTATATCTCTTCCATGGCCCTCGTGGTACATGCAAAACTTATACTTCTAAGATATTTGTTGCTGCTTTAAATTGTCTCACTTTCGGAGCATAAACCATAATAGCATAAATAAAAATATTTCACCATAATAGTTTATTTAACAATAATTCACCAATTTCAATTTGTTTTTCTCAAAAGAAAACAGTATAACCAAACGCATTTTTTCTGTTTTCATCTTTAGAAAATAATTTTTGTTTTCACTAACCAAGAAAATTTTTAAAGACATAAAATGAAAATTGTTTTCATTTTTTAAAATAGAAAATGAAAAACAAAAAATGTTTTCATAAACCAAGCACACCCTTAGTCTTTTTTTTTTTATTTAAAAAAAGTGTTTTTCTCAAATGGTTTTGTCATCATCACAAAGGGGGATATTGTTGACCCCTAACTTGATTTTAATGATAACAAAACCAATTTGAGTTGATCTAACCAAATTACCTAAGCATTTTTGCATTTTAAGGTTTTTATACAAAGAAGCTCATATCTCAAGAGAAGTGACTGAAGAAAAGGATTAGAAGCTACTAGGTAGTTTATTTCTTTGTAAATCTTCTCTCAATTCTATAGTTTTATTAATGGCTCAAATGTTTACAAAATGTTTTAGACAACAGCTTTTGAACTTAAACTTAAAATCTCTAAAGTTTTTATAAAACAAAAAAGATTGTTTCAAGGGATTCAGTTGACTTAAAGGTTTATTCAATCGATTGAATGAAGGACAGAAAGTCTTGCCCTTTTGATTCAGTTGAGTGAATAAAACACTCAGTCGACTGTATGAAGGTTAAACTTTCTTACCTTTTAACCCAGTGACTGTATAGATCACCCAGTCGACTCAATGAGAAACAGAGAGTTCAACTCTCTAACTTAGTCGACTCAATGATCTGTTCAATCGACTGAATGATTTAAATCTTGAAACAAAGTTATTTGATTCAGTTGACTATACAGCATCCAGTCGACTGAAAGCCCGAGTGTAACGCCTATTTTTCAAATTCTAAAATTTTGTTCAGAGCATTAAATGCTCCAAACCACTCCCAAATGGTCTTACTTTGTGAGTAACGATTATAAGGGTTTAAAACTATATAAACCCATCATAAATGAGAAAACAAAACATTCTTTGAACATTTAATTCATTCTTCATCTCATTTATAACTCATCAAAGCTTTCTTAAATCTTCTTGAGCCAATCTTAAAGCTTTGTACTTGAAAGAGAGATAATTTTTCCTTGTAATGTATTAATTGTAAATCTCTCTTGTACTAAAACTTCAATTCCAATTATTGTAAGAGAAAGAGTTGGTGTAACTCTTAGAGGTGTTTAAGTGTTAAATATCTTCTTGTACACTTCCTTTTGGAAGAGATTGTTGTAGAGTTTGGGTAACACCCGTGAAGTTGCTTGACTATTTTATAGTGGGATACTTTAAGGAGGTTCTTTGAAGAGAGTGGACGTAGGGTTGAAAAAATATTGATATTGCCGAACCACTATAAACAGAGTTTGCATTTTCTTTTCCTTATCCCTTTAAATTCTAGCTTTATAACCTGTTATGCTTGATTGCTTTTATAAGTGTTTAAAAAATTGTTTGTTGTTTGCAAAATGTTTTTAAAACCCAATTCACCCCCCTTTTGGGTTTGGAATTTGGTTTACAGTACCATTCAAGAACACAAACTTGACATCCATTTGATGTACTTTCCAACTATACTATATCAAAGCTAGAATATTAATAATAATTTATTTTTTTAAAATACAAATAAAACCATAAAATGTATGTCTACTAAACAGCAAATATCATTTCTAAATATCTTGTTTTCCATAATTGCTACTGTTGAGAACGTTATTTCAATGATAATAAGATGAGTTAAACATAAAAATGCTAGTAACTATTTAAAACTATATATATAAGTAATTTTTTATGTAAGTTTTTCTCTTAAAGTAAGGTTAATTTTTATTTCCTACATTGTAGAACATATATGGTAATTTCTGTATATGTATATCATTATATAAATATGTCAATATATTGATTTTAGTCAAGCTTATTCAAGCCGTATTGAGTGCTCAACTTGAAAAGTAACGAGCATAAAATACTCGAGCTTTATTAAGTAGAGCCAATTAAGTTCAAGCTCGAATAAAGAATTTTACGAGTTAAAATTCAACTCGAGATTGGCTCGTGAAGATGAGCGAGTCAAAAATTGAGCCGATCTTGAGTCAAGCTCGAATTAATTTACAACCCCATGTAGAATTGCATAAAAGTAATTCTGAATTGATCCAAGGGTATTTTAGTTTTTTTAGATTTATAATGTATTTTTGTCTTTAACATTATTATTATTATTATAACAACATTAGGATTAAATGTAACTTAAATCTTTTTCATTTGTCACATAAGAGCATTTTGGTTATTCTACATGCTTGATTTTGTATTAAGATAAGAAAAAATAATAAAAAGAATTTAAAATTCGAGGATACCTTAATAAAATGTGATTTTTTAAGTTGAGGTCCAAATTGACCTCCAAATCCCTTGTGGGCCGTCTTGAACATATTCATTACCCTAAAAGCCTGTAGTACTCAGGCCCATTCCTAAGCAATTAAGTGATTCAAATGGCCTTACGGCCTTCGAAATATTTGTTTTTAATTTCTTGGGCTGATTGGGCTAATTTATTTAGATCCATTTATTTCATATCTTTAAAGGGCTCTTGGCCCTTGCCATAGTTACTGCCGTTGTTTTGGAGTTGAGCCTAGGATATTAGACAAAAATTCTTAGCCGGTTTGGGTTTAGACATTGAAAATTTTATTGATAATTTTGATGAATTTTATTAATAATATTAATATAGATGTTAAATATAAAAATTAATATTACCAGTGAAATTTTCAACTAATCTAAACCCAATAGTTTAGACCCTAAACCCAATAGTTTAGACCCTAAACAACTAAAAATCTTCAAATACTAAAATCTAGTGGGCATCATGGGTCTTTATATAAAATTTTGTTAAAAATATTTGAGAAGCAAAAGAAAATTAAGCAATCAAGTGTAATTTACATCTATATCGATCACTATAAGCAGATTTAGGAACCTAATTGTTTATGAAGAACCATTAAAGTCTTAGAACTCTTAACGACAAAGTTTCAAATGCTGATAAATTGCTCAAATCAATTTTAAGTCATTTTTTGTTGTTGTTGATATTCTATGCTTTCTTTCCCCATTGCTCAAATCAAATGTTGTCCTTCTCTCTTATAGGAGATTAAGGCCACACACAACCAAAGTGTCCAAATTCGGCAGATATGAGTGGCGAACCTAGGTCAATCCGCGATGTCAGCAGATTATAAGCGGAACTGCGGTCAATCCGCAGATTTTCTGCCTCTAATTTGCGGATTTTGTTGATTTTGCACCAAAGTGCACAAATTCAGTTCAGATCAATCCGCGATTTCAGAGGATTAGAAGCGGAACTGCAGTCAATAAAATTCCCGGATTTTGTTGAATTTGCTCGTGTGGTTATTTTCTGATGAACATAATAGAAGTCATACTGCTGGATGCACCGAATCATTGAAAAGTTCATAGTTGGAAATAAATTGAAAAACTCCTTAACCAATTAACCTGATGCTCTTGAATGCTGACGGAGTCAAGTAAACTAATATTAAGATCGTTTAAAATTTAGCCTTCTTTGATTAAAAAAAAAAAAATCTTGCCTTCTTGTTTATAGAACCTCAAACAAATTTCTTTACCTCACTTAAAAAGTCTTTTAGAGGAAACAAAAGAAAATAAATAGGAAATTATTATTTTAAATGTATATATCTAATTTTTAAAACCATGGTATTTGGTATATTTATAAATATTATATATGTATCTATATTATTAAATATAAAATATATGTATTTATTATATAATATAATAATAATAATATAAAATAAACACTCTTGAAGCGCTCTTTTCTTATCGAAAATTAAAAGATGATGTTTTCGCGTTCTCGCACCCCAAATTGGTCACTTAGCACACAACTATAGTACATTAAACCCAATTTCAATAAATCACTACAAAATCTGATTATTTATCAATCAAAAGCATAAAATTCAAGTTCAAAACAGAAAAATTTATAGCAGCATAATGCGAAAAATAAAAATAAAATTGTGAAAAGGAAAAAAAAGGAGATTCAAACCAGTGTTTTCAAATATGCTTTCTGGGTGCGCCCAGATGTGAAGCGGGCACAAAACACCCAAAGGCGTCAAAATTTAAGCTTTCCATTCTAAAGGCGTTTGTTTTTTTGAGTTGGGGCGTACGCCCCGACCCGAGGTGTATATATTTCACCTCAGGACGACGAGGAGTAAACCTGATGGTATTTTTTTGGTCGGTGACAAGGATGGGAATGACTACTTGAAAAACCGGTTAGGGGTTGAATTGAAGCTCTTGTTCGCTAGAGGCCGAAGATTTCTTTGAGAAGACCAAAATTGCCACCAAAACCAAGAAAAGACTCTACACCTCAACACCTTAAGAACCATAACAAAAACAAAGTTCCAAAACTTAAAAAAATAGCAACACATCAAACTTCACGCCACAAAAAAAAAGAAAAAAGAAATAGCCCCCAAAGCCAATAGAACCCAATCGCAAAAGCAAGTACCAACACTAGCCATCGATAAAAAAAAAGAAAAGGATTTTAGTACTTAATTAACTTCCTTTATCCTCATACTCATCCCATTAATATCATGTTCACAAAAAAAAAAAAAAAAGAATTGATCATTACAGTTAGGAATTTCCCCATTGATGGAGCTTGAAGGAGATTTTGGGGCTATCATTAGGCGGGATAGGGTCATCCTTGACGCAACCTGAGCAGGATTAGAGGCGGAATTTGGAGAGGTTTAGTTTGATGAGGGTTTGGAGTTGCAGAGATGAGAGACCCATTTGAGATACCTATGGCCATTAGGATTTGGGAGAGGTTGGGTTTGATGGGGGTGGGTTGTGATCATACACATGTGGCGTGTTGATAAAGTTTTTTTGGTGATAAGCATGTAGATAAAGTTTGTGATAAAGTTTTTTATTTTTTCGTTGTGCATGTTATGGTTGGGACTTGGGATATATTGGTTGTTTACTTGTTTTTTGCTTGACTAAATTATGGAGTTTTATATATTTGCACCTTAAACTTTGGTCTCAATAATGTGTAATGCTTAACAATTACCATTATGTTTGTTGTGATATTACTGTAAATTTTGTAAAATATTTTTTTTATGATAAGTATTTTTTTAGGTTTTATATTATTTAATTGATTTGATAATTTATTTATTTAAATTTTATTTATTATTTTTATTTAAAAAGCCTCAATATTTCAAAAGGCTTACACTCCAACGCCTTAAGGCTTACGCCTTGCCTCATTTGGGCAAAAGACATCTCCTCACTAAGGCAAAACACATCTCCCCGCTAGGGCCTCACGTCTAAAATCACTGATTCAAACCTTAGGAACAGAAGAGAGAGAGCCTAAAGAGATAAAAAGAGAAACTTTCATTATACTATTAAAGAATCCAAGCCATGGAAATAAAATGCAAGATTAATTCAGTAATATAAAGAAACAATGAAATTCCTGGAAACCTCTCCAATCCAGCTCATGCCTTAGAAAGTTTTAAACCCAAACAACAATGGGTTGAAAATGCCAGTCATGATCATATACATTCTGATAAAATCTGTCTTGGCTTTTCTTTTTACCGAGACCAAGTAGTTATTGAGAGCGGCTGTTTGATTTCCCTTCACTTCCTCGGCGTCTATCCCTGTTGGGAACTTCATTTTGAAGTGGTAGGTTGACACTACCACCATCATAGCATTTAGTCCGAGTCGTCCGAGGACGAAAGTTCGAACACCATGAATGTGTTAATAGTTATAGTTTGATGAGATGTGCTTCCTGTGGTGATAGGTAATGTGATGCTGCCTTTGGGGCAGATAAAGTCTCTAGAGAAACCATACAAAGGCTCATTGTTGGGCTTCAGCTTTTCATTTGTCAACTGCATTTTCTTGAAGGTGTCGTAATATAGGATGTCATGAGAGGAACCATTGTCCACTAATATTCTTTCCATCGAGAAATTAGCAATGAAAAGGTTGACCACGACTGCATCATCATGAGGTAAGTGAAATTCTTCTAGGTCTACATCTGTGAAGCTAATGGTTTGGTCCATCTGAGTCCTCTTAATCGGATCTTGTACAGATCCTATGAACCTGGTGTAGGATCTTCAAGAGCTTATGGATTCTCTAGCTAAGGTGGTACCTCCGAAGATGGTTTGAATGGTACCCATAGTGGGCTTATTATCAGTATTTTGTGCGAAATTTTTCTTCACCTTCGATCTATAAGGTCAGGCTCTTTTTAGCTTTTTCCTCCCTCTAGTGTCAGGATTTCGGTTCCAAAATGGACTTCTCTTTATCTTAACAAGCTTTTTCAGGTATCCTCACCTCATTAGATCTTCGATTTGGACTTTTAAGAGCTTACAATTCTCTATGTCATGGCCTTGGTCCTTGTAAAAATAGTTTTGAGCTTCGACAGTCACTAAATGATATCTTGACCGGCTATTCTATTAGGAGGTTGGATCTTGAAGTGTTGAGAGGAGTATAACTCTTGAAATCTTGAGGTTTACCCTCCATCATTTCTTTTCTCTGATTTCCTCATTCCACATTGGATTTTGCTTTGGATTTTGGTCCATTAACGTCTCTTTTCTTTTTGTCTACCAAGTTTTCATCCCTTTTCCTCCTGAAGATCTAGTATTCTTTGAAAATTATTACATCGTCCACTTGTGCCAAGAGGGTGACCATAAAGTGGACTGGGTTCCTGGACAAGTAGTTTTGAAATTTAATGCCTTAAGCCCATTAATGAAAGTTATCGCTACCACCTTTTGGTCAAGCTATCCAAGTTCGACCTGGCAGCTTGAAATTGAGTAATGTGGTCATGAAGTGACTTGTCTACTTATTGGGTGAAGTTGAGTAGGCTTTCAAGTGTTATCGTCGGTCCTCTGCTATTGAAGAAATGGGTCATGAACTATTCATTGAGCTCTTCAAAAGATGAGATGGAGCTTAAGGGGAGTCGAGAGAACCAAGTTCGAGCTGTTTCCCATAAGGTGACTAGGAAAGCTCTGCACATTATGGCCTCTGAGTGTCCATGAATGAACATTAGAGACTGAAAAGTCTCTAAATGATCTAAAGGACATATCTTCCTTGTATAAGGCTCAATAGTCAACATTTTGAAAGTGTCTAGGATTGGCATCTCCATAACTTTGCGAGATAATGAATTTCCAGAGAGAATGAATTTCCAGAGGGTTTCAGTACGTTTAGGATGTTTAACCTACTAGTTTTTAAAGTGATATCAATACACTCATTCATCATTCTCAACTACTGGGAAAGCTGGTGCATCCTCAGTAATCTGTTCTTAGGAATTCAGGAGTCCGATAGGGATTCCTCATCGTACTCCTCAAGATTTAGGGAAGCACCAGGTCTAAGAGCTCCAATGCACTGAGTTGATTTTGGGTTCCCTATACCTCACTAACTTTATTACGGTGCTCGTGCTGTCTGAACTCCTTATGTTCGCTCCGGGTGACTTGAGTCTTGAGATTTTCAGTAAGGCTAATCTCATTGGGACTGGACTAGGCTTGTCCATCATGGGCCCTCAGGTTCTAATAGCGTCTTGAGTTTTATGAAGGGTTTAGTTCTCCCATATGTTTCGATATGACAATGTCATCTCTCTAATTTTCAATTTCAATATGAGGGGTATTTCTAGTTGACAATGTGGGAGGAAGCGGAGGGGGAAGTTGTTTTTTAGGTGACATCGTGAGATAAGTTTTTTCAGTTCCCACAGACGATACCAATCTATTGATGCAAAAGAAAAGGGTAATGGACAATGGTATGGAGTTTTATGGTTCTCATTTGTGTGTGTGAAGCATGATCATTACAGTTAGGAATTTCCCCATTGAGGGAGCTTGAAGGAGATTTAGGGCTATCATTGGGTGGGATAGGGTCATCCTTGATGCAACTTGAGCAGGATTAGAGACGGATTTTTTGAGAGGTTTAGTTTGATGAGGGTTTGGAGTTGTAGAGATGAGAGACCCATTTGAGAGACCATGGCCATTGGGATTTGGAAGAGGTTGGGTTTGATGGGGTTAGGTTATGATCATACACACGTGGTGTTTGGATAAAGGTTTTTGGTGATAAGCGTGTAGATAAAGTTTGTTCTTTTTTTGTTGTGCATGTTCTGGTTGGGACTTGGGATATATTGGTTGTATACTTGTTTTTTGCTTGACTAAATTATGGAGTTTTATATATCTACACCTTAAACTTTGGTCTCAATAATGTGTAACGCTTAGCAATTACCAATATGTTTGTTGTGATGTTTTTACTATAAATTTTGTGCAATATTTTGGATTTATGATAAATATTCATTTTTAGGTTTTAAATTATTTAATTGATTTGTTAATTTATTTATTTACATTTATTTAAATTTTATAAAAAGCCTCGATATTTCAAAAGGCTTACGCCCCAGTGCCTTGAGGCTTATGCCTCACTTCATTGGGGCAAAACACATCGTCTCACTAGGGCAATGCACATTGGCTCACTCGGGCCTCACCTCTAAAAACACTGAGTCAAACCTTAGGAGTAGAAGTGAGAGAACCTAAAGAGATAAAAGGAGAACGTTCATTGTACTATTAAGGAATCCAAGCTATGGAAATCAACTGCAAGATTAATTCAGTAATATAAAGAAACAATGAAATTCCTAGAAACCCCTATAATCTAGCTCATACCTTGGAAAATTTTAAACCCTAACACAATGGGTTGAAAATGCCAGTCATGATCATGTACGTGTTGATAAAATCTGTCTTGGCTTTTCTTTTTACCGAGACTAAATAGCTATTGAGAGCGACTGTTTGATTTCCCTTCACTTCCCCGATGTTGATCCCTTTTGGGAACTTCATTTTGAGGTAGTAGGTTGACAATATCACAATCATAGCGTTCAATCGGAGTTGTTCGAGGATGGAAATTTGACCTCTAAGAAAGTGTTAATTGTTGTAGTCTGCAGAGGTGCAGCTCCAACGGTGATAGGCAATGTGATGCTGCCTTTAGGGTAAACGGAGTCTCTAGAGAAACCATACAAAGGCTTCTTGGTGGGCTTAAGCTTTTCATTCGTCAACTACATTTTCTTAAAGGTGTCATTGTATAGGATGTCTTGAGAGGAACCATTGTCCACTAATATTCTTTTTATCGAGAAATTAGCTATGACAAGGTTGACCACGACTGCATCGTCATAAGGGAAGCGAATCACTTCAAGGTCTGCATTCCTGAAGCTAATGGTTTGGTCGATCCGACTCTTCTTACTCAGCCCCTCCACAGATCCTATAAACTTGGTGTAGGCTCTTCAGGAGCTTGTGGTTTCTCTGCCCAAGGTGGTACCTCCGAAGATTGTTTGAATGGTACCTATAGTGGGCGCATGATCCAACTCTTTGTGCGAAATTTACCTTCAGCTTCGATCTGTAAGGTTAGCACTCATTTTCAGCTTCTTCCTCCCTTTAGTGACATGATTTCAGTTTTGAAATGGACTTTGTCTTAATGAGCTTTTTCAGCTATCCTCACCTTATTAGATCTTCGATTTGGCCTTTTAAGTGCTTACAATTCTCTATGTCATGGCCTTGGTCCTTGTAGAAATAGTCTTAAGCTTCGGCGGTCGTCGAATGATATCCTAACTGGTTATTCTATAAGGAGGTTCGATCTTGAAGTGTTGAGAGGAGTATAACTATCAAACTCTTGGGGTTTACCCTCCATCATTTCTTTCCTCTGATTTCCTCGTTCCCCCTTGGATTTTGCTTTGGATTTTGGTCCATTAGCTTTTCTTTTCTTTTTGTCTGCCAAGTTTTCCTCCTTTTGCCTGGTGAAAATCTAGTATTTTTCGACAATTATTACATCTTCCACTTGTGCCAAGAAGGCGACCATAAAGCTGACTGGGTTCCTGGACAGGTAGTGCTGAAATATGATGCCATAAGCCCATTGGTGAAAGCTATTGCTGCCACTTTTTGGTCAAGCTATCCAAGTTCGACCATGGCAGCTTGATATTGAGTAATATGGTCAGGAAGTGACTCGTCTACTCATTCGGTGAAGTTGAGTAGGCTTTTAAATGTTCTCATCGATCCTCAGCTATTGAAGAAATAGGTCACGAACTGCTCACTAAGCTCTTCAAAAGATGAGATGGTGCTTAAGAGGAGTCGAGAGAACAAAGTTCGTGCTGTTTCCCATAGGGTGACTGGGAAGGCTCTGCACATTATGGCCTTTGAGTGTCCATGAATGAAAATTAGAGACATAAAGGTCTCTAAATGATCTAGAGGACATATCTTCCTCGTATAAGGTTCAATATTCGAGATTTTGAAATTGTCTAGGATTGGCATCTCCATGACTTCGCAAGAGAATAAATTTTCAGAGAGTTTCAGTACACTTAAGATGTTCACCCTACTAGTTTTACGCTCGTTCATCATTCTCAACTACTGGGAAACAGGTGCATCTCCAGTCCTCCATTCTTAGGAATTCAGGAGTCCGATAAGGATTCCTCTTCGTACTCCTCATGATTTAAAAGAGCACCAGGTCTAGGAGTTTCAATGCATTGATCTTGATTATGGGTTCCCTATTCCTTACTAGCTTTATAACGGCACTCGTGCTGCCTGAACTCCTTATGTTTGCTCCGGGTGGATTGAGGCTTGAGATTTTCAGCTAGACCAATCTTAGTGGGACTAGACTAGGCGCGTCCATCATGGGCCCTCAGGTTCTGACGGCTTCTTGAGTCCTGTGGAGGGATTAGTTTTCCCATATGTTCCGATATTAGGATGTCAGCTCTCTAATTTTCAATTTCAATATAGGGGTATTTCTAGTTGACATTGTGGGAGGAAGCAGAGGCAGAAGTTGTTTATTAGGTGACATCGTGAGATAAATTTTTTCAGTTCCAACAGACGGCACTAGTCTATTGATGCAAAAAAGAGGGTAATAGACAACGGTATGGAGTTTTATGATTCTCATTTGTGTGTGTGAAGCTTGATCATTACAGTTAGGAATTTCCCCATTGAAAGAGATTTGGGGCTATTTTTGGGTGGGATAGGGTCATCCTTGATGCAGCCTGAGCAGGTTTAGAGGCGGATTTTTGAGAGGTTTAGTTTGATGAGGGTTTGGAGTAGCAGAGATGAGATACCCATTTGAGAGACCATGGCCATTGGGATTTTGGAGATGATGGGTTTGATGGGGGTAGGTTATGATCATACACACGTGGTGTGTGGATAAAGGTTTTTTGGTGATAAGCATATAGATAAAGTTTGTTCTTTTTTTGTTGTGCATGTTCTGGTTGGGACTTGGGATATATTGGTTGCTTACTTGTTTTTTTGCTTGACTAAATTATGGAGTTTTATATATCTACACCTTAAACTTTGGTCTCAATAATGTGTAACGCTTAACAATTACCATTATGTTTGTTGTGATGTTACTATAAATTTTGTGAAATATTTTGGATTTATGATAAACATTTATATTTAGGTTTTAAATTATTTAATTAATTTGTTAATTAATTAATTTATTTATATTTATCTAAATTTTATTTATTATTTTTATTATTTTATTTAAAAAGCCTCAATATTTCAAAAATCTTACACCCAAACACCTTAAGGTTTATGCCTCGCCTTTTTGGGGCAAAACACATCATTTCACTAAGGTAAAGCACATTGCCTCACCTCTAAAAACACTGATTCAAACCTTAGGAATAGAAGAGAGAGAACCTAAAGAGATAAAAAGAGAATGTTCATTATAATATTAAGGAATCCAAGCCATGGAAATCAAATGCAAGATTAATTCAGTAATATAAAGAAACAACAAAATTCCTGGAAACCCCTCCAATCTAGCTCATGCCTTGGAAAATTTTAAACCCAAACACAATGGTTTGAAAATGGTAGTCATGATCATATACGTGTTGATAAAAATTGTCTTGGTTTTTCCTTTTACCGAGATCAAGTAGCTATTGAGAGCGGTCATTTGATTTCCCTTCACTTCCCTGACGTTGATCCCTATTGGGAACTTTATTTTGAGGTAGTAGGTTGACACTACCCCCATCATAACGTTCAGTCTGGGTCATCTGAGGATGGAAATTCGACCACCAGGAAAGTGTTAATGGTTGTAGTCTGTAGAGATGCGGCTCCTGCGGTGATAGGCAATGTAATGCTGCCTTTAGGGTAGACAGAGTCTCTAGAGAAACCATACAAAGTTTCCTTGGTGGGCTTCAACTTTTCATTCATCAACTGTATTTTCTTGAAGGTGTTGTAGTATAGGATGTCATGAGAGGAACCATTGTCCACCAATATTCTTTCTATAAAGAAATTAGCTATGACAAGGTTGACCACGGCTGCATCGTCATAAGGGAAGCGAACCTCTTCTAGGTTTGCATTCGTGAAGCTAATGGTTTGGTCCATCTGCCTCTTTTTACTCGGCCCTTCCACAGATCCTATGAACCTTGTGTAGGCTCTTCGGGAGCTTGTGGATTCTCTACTCGAGGTGGTATCACTGAAGATGGTTTGAATGGTACCCTTAATGGGCGCATTATCCAGCTGTTTGTGCGAAATTTATTTTCAGCTTCGATCTCTAAGTTCAGGGCTCCTCTTCAGCTTCTTCCTCCCTCTAGTGTTAGGATTTTGATTCCGAAATGGACTTCTCCTTGTCTTAACTAGCTTTTTTAGGTATCCTCACTTCATTAGATCTTCGATTTGGACTTTTAAGTGCTTATAATTCTCTATGTCGTGGCCTTGGTCCCTGTAGAAATAGTCTTGAGCTTCAACGGTCACCGAATGATATCCTGAACGGCTATTCTAGTAGGAGGTTCAATCTTGAAGTTTTAAGAGGAGTATAACTCTCGAACTCTTGGGGTTTACTCTCGATCATTTCTTTCCTCTGATTTCCTCGTTCCTCATTGGATTTTGCTTTGGATTTTAGTCCATTAGTATCTCTTTTCTTTTTGCATGCCAAGTTTTCCTCCCTTTGCCTCCTAAAGATCTAGTCTTCTTCAATAATTATTACATCGTCTGCTTGTGCCAAGAGGGCGACCATAAAGTCAACTAGGTTCCTGGACAGGTAGTGATGAAATCTGATGTCTTAAGCCCATTGGTGAAAGCTATCACTGCCACTTTTTGGTTAAGCTATCCAAGTTCGACCATGGCTGCTCAAAATTGAGTAATGTGGTCACAAAGTGACTCATCTACTCATTAGGTGAAGTTGAGTAGGCTTTCAAATGTTCTCATCGGTCCTCTGTTATTGAAGAAATAGGTGACGAACTGCTCATTGAGCTCTTTAAAAGATGAGATGGAGCTTAAGGGGAGTTGAGAGAACTAAGTTCGAGCTGTTTCCCGTAGGGTGACTTGGAAGGCTGTGCACATTATGGCCTCTTAGTGCCTATGAATGAACATTAGAGACTTACAGTCTTTAAATGATCTAGAGGACATATCTTCCCCGTGTAAGGCTCAATAATTGACATTTTGAAATTGTTCAGGAGTTTGATAAGGATTCGTCTTCATACTCCTTAAGATTTAAGGGAGCACCAAGTCTAGTAGCTTCAGTGCACTAAGCTTGATTATGGTTTCCCTATTCCTCGCTAGCTTTATAACAGCGCTCGTGCTGCCTAAACTCCTTATGTTCGCTCCGGGTGAATTGAGTCATGAGATTTTCATCTAGGCCAATCTCTGTGGGATTGGACTAGGCGTGTCCGTCATGGGCCCTCAAGTTCTGATGGCTTCTTGAGTCCTGTGGAGGGTTTTGTTCTCCCATATGTTTCGATATTGCAATATCAGCTCTCTCATTTTCAATTTCAATATGGGGGTGTTTCTAGTTGACATTGTGGGAGAAAGCAGAGGGGGAAGTTGTTTTTTAGGGGACATCATGAGATGAATTTTTTCAGTTTCCATAGACTGTACTAGTCTGTTGATTCCAAAAAAAGGGGTAATTTACAATGGTATGGAGTTTTATGGTTCTCATCTGTGTGTGTGAAGCTTTGTGCTTTAATAAGATTGAGGGGAGTGCATGTACCTCGTTCTTGCGTTTACGTCAACTTGGTACGCGAATCTTAGGAAGCAAAGCCACCGGATTTCATGTACTCCGGGAAGACCCTCCGATAGTTAAGTTTAATAGGTGTACCGAGATGATGTAAAAGGAAGAGTTTTTAGAAGGATATTGGGAGCAACAAAATAAAAACACTTGACTTCTTCTTACTTGTCTTTTCTGAAAGAGTCAATACTTCTTTTTGTAGGCAACGATGAGAGATGAGGTCCTCGAAGGGATTGAGACAAATCTCCTCAATGTATGCTGATAGTACATCGTCTTATAGATGGTCAGATTGACAGTCCGGTCACCACTCATCCCTATGAGATGCCATCTTGGGCAGTTAAAACCCATGATTTAGGCTGCCAAATTGGGCGACTTGCCATTGTG
Organism: Bretschneidera sinensis; assembly: GCA_023935145.1. Lineage (NCBI taxonomy): Eukaryota > Viridiplantae > Streptophyta > Magnoliopsida > Brassicales > Akaniaceae > Bretschneidera > Bretschneidera sinensis. Next base: position 56,303,753 of record CM043702.1, on the reverse strand, counting down.
GATGATGTCATTTCTCCACATGTCTCCATCCTGAGGAGTGGGATACTTTGAGTCCACATCAATACCCAATTTGCTTAGAGAGTGTTACGATAGCAGATGCATACTTAGTAACTGATATTTCTCTGGTTGAAACATTTGTGGTACGACCATCCTTTGCTAGGACAAAGTCCAAAAACTTAGCATTGTAATCCTACATAAATTTATCACAGTGCAGTCAGACATTGAAACTTATAATATAGTTTCAGAAACCATGTTAGTCTATAACAAACCGCAAATGAGAACTTTGATGGACAATATTAGTCTATACAATTGCACACACGCACACATATAGATATAGATATAATCTAAGGTTTTTCATCTATTCGATACATGGTACATTTCCATTTTTTTTTTCACTTTGACAGACTATGATCGATTCAAACAGATTGCTGGTCAGCAAGAATGGGCCTTCACATCTGAGATATCAACAATGGTAGTTTCATATGCATTCAAATGAGTATATTATCTTTTTTGGGTGCAAATAGTTTCTATAATAGCTTGCCTTAAATTGTGTATAAGCATGTCAGATTTTATGGCCACATTGAGTATAAATTAGGGTTAAGAAAATTTTGAACAGAGTAACACAATAATTATATACAAATTCAACCTGAAACTGAGAATGACCAGTTTTCTATGTGGAATCGTTGCCTGTATCATAGGAGCTAGTGCAAAATAACTCATGAAAACATAAACCGGGTAAATATGTAACGTAAAAACAGATGAGAAGAGAATACCTAAACAGTTTCTTTCTTGTCTAATCCTCCAATTAACTCAAACCTCACAACTCTATGGTCTCAATTGTTCCAAACACATCATACCAGCAAATTGGAAACAAAATGAACTGATTCAAAACACTTCAAAAGAATATATGTGAGCAAATTTCTTATTGAAGATGATAAGGCAATAATTTAAGACCAAATGAATGATATACCACCAAAGTGCCTTGTGCTACGGTGGCTACAAATGTTACCAGTGCTACAACAAATTAAATTAAAGTACGTGATTCTATTCATTTTTTCTCTGTTCTTTACAATCAGACATTCCCTTTGGCGTGGGGTTAAGGAATTTTGGTGTTGTTTAAGTACCCATGATTTTAAATTTCTTTCTTTGAGTTGGCAGACTTACAGCTCACTAAGTATTGCACTGATAATAATTTATATTGGTCTTTTGAAGCACATTTATATGTCATAAGAAGAGATAAACTAGCTCCTTCAGCATAATAATTATTTGCAGCGCCAGAAGTTTAATCCCCAATCTTACTACTCATATAAAAAAGATCAAAATAGTTCCCTTGTAATATAATTATCAATAATAACAATGTATCGTATATCTAATTAATAGTTTTTAACAGATATCACTTTCTCTTGGTGGTCTATCCATTCACTAAACATACAATATATATATGTCCATTTTCATGAAATCATCAGCATAATAATTATGTGTAGGTCTTACTTTGAGAAACTATCATCGGAAGCCTGAAAGGGGTTTTGGAATCCATTTATTTTCTTTTGGTTTAATAATTGAAGATGATGGTATCTTTTGTTTAATAGCATTTGTATTTTTAAGCCAATTTATATAGTTTGATGGGTACCTTGAGTTGGAAGGGTACAAATGAATGATAATGAATTATTTGCATTTTAATTCCATCTTTTTTTTCATTTTGAACTGAATGGAGACAATGAATTTTTTTTTTTTTTAAAAAAATTTGACTGTGATATATTATAGAAATGATAAGATCTGCTATTGTGGGAAAAATATTTTTATAAAAAAATTACACTATATAGCAGGAGCTAACTTTCTCTCATCCTTTATCTTTCCTATCTTGATATGCATTTTTTTTCTTTGATCTATTGTATAATGACTAGTGCCTCTACCAACTAAACTAATTGGCATTAACCGTAAAATACATACATACATATATATATATATATATATATATATATATATATATATATATATATTTTGCACCAGAAATCAAATATGTGGTGTTTGCAAACAAAAATTATAGCAATTAAATTGGTGATTTATGAGATAAAATCAAACAAAGATAACGAATAGGCGATGGTAACACAATATGTCCCTGGACAATTTTAAGTCCTAATCTTTGTATTATTAGCTCTAAAGCAAAGCAGGTTTTGGGATTTGAGCTCTGACAAGTTGTGCTATGTAGGCCTGTGTATAGTACTTTACCAGTTCTCCACTTTTCTTTCGGACTAGTTCTTCGGATAAAATCTCAACTTATGTCATCATCGTCGAAGATATAGTGCCAAGCATTTACAATGACTAGTTGATTAGAGTCCTTGGCATAAATCTTGAACATGAATATTCTTTGTAGTAAGATTTCATGCCAATTTAAAATACCAAAAAAATTTCTTGTTTGGGACCATAGTTTGGCATGACAGGACTCAATTGAGACATGGAAATAGACCTAATTCATTAGTTAAATAGCATTGATTAGATGTTGTTTATGTTAAAAAGATGGGGAAGGGTAACTTTGTCTTCTTGATGTTAAAGTGGGTGAAACTGCATTAGATGACTATAGATTTGGAAAAGATAAGAGCTTTAAGATTACATTGTTCCTATGATCACTCAGCACACGTGCACTTGCAAGAGAAGCCACCTGGAGTATGGTGCTTCGAAGAGGACCCTTCGATGAGTAAGTCAGTGGATGTAATGGAATGATGTAAGAAAATTTTTAAAGTGATACCGAGGTTAGAGAGTGAGAAAAAGGGAGAGAACCGAGGTAGTTCTTTGCGTTCCCTTAGATATTTGCTCTCTATATTTGGTTTTTCTCTTAGGTGTCTTGTCTTTCTTTCTTCACATGGCTTCTTTGTTATGAGGATTGGAGCCTATTTAAATATGCTTTTAAGATCATTTGTATGGAGTTCCAAAGTAGGTTACAGCTGGGACGTGACTCCTTAAGCCTCGAGCCTTATGAGAAACAACTTTTGCCTGTAGTAAGTAGCCTTTACCTATAAGAAGCAACCTTTGCCAGTGAATTCTTCCATCAAGAATGGATCAGGATTTAGGGAGACGAATCCATCATCATAGTCAGAGTAGTCTGGTCCCTATGTTGCCCAAGGTAACCAGTCATTATGATGCTCCACGTGTCTAGTTCTTACTAGACCATATAATTTTGTTTCACATCATATGCCCCCCACTCCTTAGGATGTTTTGGAGAAATTCCTAATGGAGTAGAAACCTTTCTTGTTACCTCAGTGGGACCGTAGTAATGGTTATAGTTGAAAGTTTTAGTTCCAATCTGAGAGGAACTGCATGGTTGAAGCTTTAATTTTACTCTGGTGGGAACTGTGTAGCCAAAGCCTTAGTTCTTCCTTGGTAATAATAATGTGCTTGAAATCTCTTTTCCTATTTGAACTGAGGCAAAGCCATAGGTCTTCGAAAGTTCTTAGTTTCACGTCAAGAGACATTATTAACTGTAGTCGGCTCTTGAAAATGAGTAATGTGATTAGAGTCATAATTCTTGTTGATCCAAAGTGGAACTATGTAGCTTCAGAAGCCTTAACTTATGCCTGGTGAGTGTTGTGCGGTTGAAGTCTTAACCCCTGTCTGGTTAGGGATTGTTAGATAGAATTCGTAATTCTTAACTAGTCTGATGTGTGATTGTGTGGCTATGGGAGCTTTATTCTCAACTTCAGTCAGAACCATATTGGTTGAAGTCTGAATTCCCATTGGCCCTAGGTGGAATTGTGTGACTTTGGAAGCCGTAATTCCATGTCTGTAGGAATTGAGTGACTAAAACCATAATTTATGTTGGACAAGAATCATATAATTGAAACCATAATCTTTGTTGTAGCTGTGTGACTAAATTCGTAACTCTTGTTGATCTAGGTGGAACTATAGGGCTTTGGAACCCATAATCCCACGCCAGTAAGAGTTGTTGATTGATATCTTAACCCGTCTTCTAATTGAGTGGAAGTATAAGGCATGGAAGTTGTAGTTCCCTTTTTTTGGAGGAATTGCATAGTTGAGGCATTAATTCCATTTAGTGGTAGTGTGACTGAAGCCCTAATTCCTTTTCTTCTCAAGTGGAACTATGAGGCATGGAAGTTGTAATTCCACTTCGGCATGAATTGTATAGCTAAAGTCACAACTTTACTTCAGTAGGAATTTTGGGGCATGAGCTGTAATACTTTTTTTGAATCTGTTTGGAACTGTGAGGGGTGGAGGAAGTCATAATTCCTCTTATAGAGGAATTTTATAGTTGAGGCCTTAATTCCACTTTGTTGGTAGTGTGACTAAAGCCTTAATTCCTCTTCTGTTCGAGTGGAATTGTGAGGCGTAGTAGCTGTAATTCCACTTCAGTGAGAAATGTATAGCTGAAGCAACAACTCCACTTCAGTAGGAATTGTGGGGCACGAGCCTTAGTTCATTTTTTGGATCTAGTTGGAACTATGTGACGTAGAAGCAGTTGTTCTTTTTCTTGAGGTATTTTATAGTTGAGGCCTTAATTCCACTTTGGTGCTAGTGTGACTAATGCTTTAATTCCTCTTCTATTCGAGTGGAATTATGAAGTGTAGAAGCCGTTATTCCACTTCGACAAAAACTGTATAGCTGAAGTCAGAACTCCACTTCAGTAGGAATTGTGAGGCATGAGTCGTAATTCCTTTTTGAATTTGGTTGGATGACTAAAGTTGTGATTCTTGGTGGTCTAGAGTGGAACTATATTGCGTGGAAGTTGTAGTTCATCTTCTGAAGGAATTGTGTAGCTGAGACCTTAATTCCACTTTGGTAGCAGTGTGATTGAAGATTTAAATCCTCTTCCACTTGAGTGGAACAGTAGGCATAGAAGCCATAATTACATATCAACGAGAATTTTATAGTTGAAGTTACAACTCCACTTATGTAGGATTTGTGGGGTGCGAACCCTAATTCCTTATTTAATCTAGTTAGAATTGTGTGGTGTGAAAGCCATAGTTCCTCTTACGGAGGAATTGTATCATTGAGGCCTTAATTCCACATTGGTGGTAATGTGACTGAAGCTTTAATTCTTCTTCTTATCGAGTGGAACTTTGAGGTATAAAAGTCGTAATTCCACTTCGGCGGGAATTGTATAGTTGAAGTCACAAATCTAATTCAGTAGGAATTATGAGGAGCGAGCTGTAATACTTTTTTTAGGCTGGTTGTATGACTGAAGTAGTGATTCATTGTGGTCCGAGGTGGAACTGTATCGTGTGAAAAGCATAGTTCCAATTTGGGAGGAATTATTGATTGTAGTCAACTTCTACTATTGAGAGTGATATGACTAGAGTCGTAATCCCTATTGATCCAGGTAGAACTAAATGGTGTGGGAACCATAGTTCCACTTTGAAAGGAATTATTAACTGTAGTCAAGTCTTATTGGTGAGAGTCATATGATTGGAGTCATAATCCCTGTTGGTTAGAGGTGGCACTATATAGTGTGGGAGCTGTAGTTCCACTTTAGGAGGAATTGTTGACAGTAGCCAAATCCTGTTGTTAGGCTTTGATGGAGTCGCGTGGTTGTGTGGGGCTTGACTCCATGTAGGTGAAGTTTCCCAACTAAGACTTTATTTCTGGGCCTGAGCTTGTTGGGGCCCGATAGAATTATACGATCGATGTTTTTAACCCACGTGCCAGGGGGAGGTGTTTGGTTCTCTCAAGAAGGCCCTTGTGAGTTGTTAAATTAATGATGAATGAACGCTTTAACTACCTGAAGCACTTTTGATCATGTAAGCGTAAGTGGCACATTAAGTACACGTATAGGCAATGACTATTTAATAGACATCTTGCCTTTCATTGGTTCTTTTTCCTTTACTTACTTGCATTCAGATTTTCATAGCATTATGTTTTCAAATCTCCTTAGAGTTATTTCTATAGTTTTCTTCTTTTTCAAGTTTCAGACTCCTTTCTTCTCACATTTCAATAAGATTCATTTTCCTCTTCTCCTTTCTTGTCACACCATTTCTGCTTCTGGGTCCGATAGATCTAGGAGAGTGGAGGTTGAGAGGAGAAATACTAACCTTGAAAGTAGAAAGAGAGTGTTTAGTGGAGAGAAACCTTCTTTTTAGGAGCTTACGGTTACTTCCATTAGTGGGAGCTTTCAGGCTGCAAGGATATCTAGCCAAATCTCGAAGTCTAACCTTGAGTCAATAACTACTAGGTTCTTTCTCTCTCCCTAGTAGAAAGTTAGGTGCCTTAGGCTTGAGAAGAGGGCTTGTGTCCCGTTGAGAGATTAGGAGTCGTACTCTCTCTGCTACTATCTTGACCATTTGAAGGCATAGTTAAGATTCTCACTTGACCTTGATGTTAGGGAGATAGTGAACCAGTATAGGGTTTACCTTACCCAGCTTTCCCACGAGATGAGGAGTGTTGTTGGGTTTGTACTAGCTCTGAGGAATCATGCAGGGTTCAGTAGTGGGGACGAGGAGTCCAAGGTGTAGATGTTTAGATGGTTATACACCCTTAAGAAGCGTGTTGACAATATATGGTTTAACTTCTGTCTAAGAGACAAAAGGAAGATTTTAGATAGTTCTTTCTCGATTAAGTGCTAGAAGGAAAGGTATTTTTTCGTGGAGGGACAAGAATCTCATTAGGTTTTGCTAGAGTGGAGCTTCAAATATATTCCCAATCAAAAGGAACCTTTAGTCTTGAGTGATGAGGAGCAGAAGGCAGTTAATAAGATTTTAGAGACCAAGCTTTAGATGTTTGACAAGGACCCTACTAATGAGCAACTATTGAGGACCCATTAGCTTAGTTTTAAAAACATTGATTCTCTTGATGGTAGTAAAGAGTACTTTAATTGCTTTTTTCCTTTGAACTAACTAGATTTTTTATTTCTGTTTCTTTTGATTTTTCTAACCTTCGTGATTTCTTCTTTGCTGCAGACACCATGTTGAAATTAATTGAGGTTACCAAGATGGCCTGCAATAGGAAGAGGGCTAAGTCTAAGATCTCTACTCCTTTGAACTTTTCTTGGAGGAAAAAGGCTAGGACAAAGAAGTGTTTGGATCAACAGACCAAGGTCAATCGACCTATGGTGAAGAAAAAGGTGTTGGAGTTGGCCGAGGTGTAACAAATCGAAGTGTAGTGAGCCAATGTGTGGGTGGTTGAGGCTTTTGCCATTAAGAGGCAAACAGTTGAGGAGCCAAGGTTGGATATTGAGATCTCATTAAAGATTGAGGTGGTGGTAGACAGCGAGGGGCCTTTTTCTTCCGAGGTGGCTCTTCCTACTGTGTCACTTGACTAAGTTCCTACTGCTCTTGAAAACTTCAATCTTACCCTTGAGAGCTCTACTCTTGTTGCAAGTTCGAGTTCTAAGATGTACCGACTAAACTAGAAGGTGAAGTATACAAACTTTACTTTTGAAAGTATGAGTACTATTCGCTAACTTCTAAATGAATCGATTCTTTCTCCAGAAGTAGAGCTAATGAAGGCGCTAACTCACCAATTGATGATTAGTACCCATAACCACTATTAAAAGGTTAGATATGAGGCTTTGAATTTTCAAATTCTGCATCTTTTTGTTTGAATTTTTCCGACCAAGTTGTTTTTTATGCAGGCTGGCATGCATGGCTCTCAATACCTCCCTCTAGCCCATGAGCAATACCATTATTGAACTTCGGAGGAGTGAAAAATTGTATGAGACGGTTAGACAAGGGCAAAGAACACTTAAGTGCCCTCTCTGATCAAATTAAAGATCTGGAGCTTGAGAAAGAGAAGGGCAAGCGTAGACACCCAATTTCGTTCCAAATTTTTGTTACGGACCATGTGTGGGTTTTTATGATGAATCTTTGATTCTAGTGTGCTTGGACTTGGTAAGTGAGGAAGTATAGATTTAATTGGGAAGTAGGAGCAATTGCAAGACCATTTTTTTCAACCCATTTAATTCACTTTGGGTTTAAATCAATTAGAATTTATTTGATTCAACTAATCTAAGACCAAAGACTTCATTTAAATTTTGACCTAATCCAAAACCCACTAAATCCTTTTGATCTTTCCTAAGCCCAAACATTTTTGGCTCAAATTTCAAGCTCAAGAAGACTTCTAATTTTTACGGGTGAAATTCCAATTTCAACCTTCACTTGGCACTCCTTGATTGGTTCATTTTGCTCAAAGTAAAAGTTATTTTTTTATACCCAAAAAGATGTCTCGCTCTTCTCCCTATGTGGTTGGCCATAGTGGGGAGTTTTCAATCTTTATTTTTTTCTTTTTGAACTCATATCTCCCCCTAGATTCATTCATATTCTTTTTTACCAAATGCTACATTTTTTCCATACAAAATAAGATTTTTTTTTCACCTAAAAAGCAACAATAATGCACTTATAAAGTAGCTGATTTTTTTCTCTTTGGCAAACCCTGTTTACCAAAAAGAAGAAGTTTTTCTTATTATTCTTTTGCTTATTTAATTAGACATTACCTTATTAATCTTCCACTCTTTCCTAAATGTTAAATAACACATTTTTCTACCCAAAAAAATCACATTTTATACCCAAAAAACAGCACCTAAAAATCAGTAATTCTTTTTTAAAATATGAAGCCTTTTTTTCTTTTTTTTTTTTTGCTTTATAACTGCACTCTTTTTTTCCCTAAGCATTTCCACTTTATTATATATCAAAAAACAAATAAAATTGTGTCTTTTTCACCCCCTTTGGTCTTCCAAAGCAAGAAAAATTTTTCCTCTCCTTTTTTGCTTTTGCTTTTGTTTTATTGAAAGTTTGTTCATCTTTTTGCAAACCTTCTTCTTCACTTTTTTTCACCTCAAAGAAACCCCTCCATCTTCCCTATGTGTATCCACCTAAAAGTCTTTTCCCTCACACTTTTCACTTGGTTTACCACACCTCACTTCTCTAGCCCCATCTTTACACCCTAAAAGTGAAACACCTTTTTCATCTCAAAAGTTGAAACTACTTTTTCCCTTCCCTATATGACCAGCCATGCACCTTCTTTTCACCTGTTATTTTACTTTTTTTAAAATCTCTTGGCCAGCCCTTACTCTTCTTATAAATACCCCCCTTTGCTAACACAAAGAAACCAACATACACTAAAGCAAAGTAATGTGAAATGAGAGAAAAGAGAGAGTTTAGAGAGAAAGAAATAAGTGAGAAAAAAGAGAAAAAGAGAAAAGAGTAGGAAGATCAAAGAGAGGAATATAATAAAAGAGAAAATAGTGTTCAAGAAAGGTGAGAAAAGAGCAAAGAGTGAAACATAAAAGAAGAACTAGTGAGAGTTCTTCATTATTTTTTGCCACCTTTTGGTTTTTTGGTTTTCTAATCTTCATTGGAATCATTCTTCCAAGTTCACTAAGTCCACAAGAGCAAAAGTATCTCCAAGGATAATTCCTGCGCATAGAAATTTTCCTTAGCCAAAGAATTTTGGTTAAGCTTATACTTTTTGCAAAATAAATTGACAGCATGATTCATATGTTTAAACCAGTTCAAAAATGGACTAGATTAATTTAACTCACTTAGAAAGTTTCATCTTAAGATACTTACTAGTTTCTTAGCATTTTATTTTTCACTAGTTATATGTCTTTCTTTAGTGTAAACACATAGAGAGAATTGTGTAGGAGTGAAAAATATAAGAGGGACTCTTTGTAATGAGGCAAGTTGTAAAAGATGGAGAAGTCTACATTAGATAGAGAGCATTGTTAGTTCTCATCTTCTTCATTTCTTCTCTTCTTGGTTTCTTCAAGAACTTGAGGTTTCTTGAAAGGGATTGTTGTAACTTGTAAGAACCATTTGATTTAGTGCAGAGAGTTCAGAGGAACTCATGGGGACGTACGCACATTGCTGAACCTCGATAACAATTGCTTGTCTTATTTCTTTCTTTGATTTTCTGTTCTTGTCTTTGATTGCTGTATTTCTTTCTATAAGTTATTTTAGACTTGGGTGTTTGGAAGATCACCACCTGGACATCTTGTCAAGGTGATTTCCAACAGTGGTATTAGAGCAAGAACAAGAAGGTGACGGAGCCAAGACTCCAAGAATCAAAGATCAACTTCTTGGGTAATTCAAGAATGGTGTAAAGATCAAGATCTGATCGTGTTCTTGAGGTAGATTCAAGAATGGTGTTAAGATCCATCTTCGATCTGTGTTCTTGAGGTTGAAGAAAGCATTTTTGGATAGTGCATAAATCAAGGATCTTGTCCACAAAAGATGGCTTCAAATTTCTATGTTGAGAAGTTTGATGGAAAGGGAGACTTTGCCCTTTGGAAGCGGAAGATCAAGGCTGTTCTAATGCAATAGAAAGTGGACTTGGCTATTGGAGAAGATGATGCCTTTCGAGTAAGTGTCACAGAGGACCAGTGGACCGAGATGAAGAAGATGGCTTACAGCACCATTTTCTTGCACATGTCGGATAGTGTCACAAGGGAGTGCAGAGACTCGGAGGATCTGGATGTCATATAAAAGAAACTAGATGAGCTGTTTCTTAACAAAACTCTCTCTAACAAGATTTATCTTCTTAAAAGAATCTTTGCTTTTAAAATGGACCCTAGTAAAGAGTTGCAAGATAATCTTGATGTCTTTAATAAGCTAGTTCAAGATTTGAATAGCTGTAGTATTATTTTTTCAGATGAACAATTGGCTGTTATCTTGTTAAATTCTCTTCTTGATTACTTTGATAATTTGATTAATGCTATTAAGTATGGAAGGGATACTTTAACAAAGGAGATTGTGATCAATGCCATAAGGGCACATGATTTCAAAGCCAAGATGAAGGAGACATTAAGTGAAGATGGGCTGCTCGTAAGAGGAAGGCCAACAACTTGGAATGGCAGTAGCAACCATGACCACTACTGGGAGAAATCAAGAGGTAGAGGGCAGAACCATGGGAGATCTCATTCCAAGACAAGACTTGGAGGAGGAAGGAGATGCTTCTACTGCAACAAGGAGGGCCATTTCAAGAAAGATTACAAGAAGAGAATGTGGGATGAGAGGAGAAGCCATACCAACAATGGAGAGGCTTCGGTTGCCAAAGGAGAACAGCAAGATGATGTTCTTGTTGTGTGCTTAAATGTGAGCAGGAGGCAAGGCAGTGGAAAGTGGATTCTTGATTCCGGGTGCACTTATCACATGTGCCCTCACAAGGAATGGTTCAAGAATTTCAAGGAGATCAATGATGGAAGAGTCTTCTTGGGGAATGACAATTCTTGCCAAGTGAAAAGGATTGGAGACATCCAATTGAAAATGTTTAATGGAGTCACAAGGCTGCTGCGAAATGTTAGGTATCTTCCAAGTTTGAAGAGAAATTTGATCTCATTGGGGCAGCTGGATTCCATGGGGTATACATGCAGATTTGAGGGAGGAAAGATCAAGGTGGCCAAGGGATCTTTGGTAGTGATCAAGACAGTAAGAAACGATGGACTCTATGAGATGATCGGAGAGACAAAAATAAATGATCAAGCAGCAAGCTTGATGGCTGAGATGGACAAGGCAGCCCTTTGGCACACTTGCTTGGGACACATGAGCGAAAAGGGCTTGCAAGTTCTTAGCAAGGATGGTCTACTTTGTGGTGACAAAGTAGAGAAACTGGATTTCTGTGAGAGTTACATTCTTGGGAAGCAACACCGGGTCAGCTTCAACACCGGAGTGCACAAGTCTAAAGGGATTCTTGACTACATTCATTCAGACCTTTGGGGACCAGCAAGGACACTAACACAGGGAGGTAACATTTACTTTCTATCTTTAATTGATGATTATTCAAGAAAAGTGTGGGTTTATTTGCTTAGAAATAAATTAGATGCCTTCAATAAATTTGTTGTGTGGAAAAAGTTGCTGGAAACTCAAACGAGTAGGGCAGTTAAGGCTCTACGAACTGATAATGGCTTAGAATTTTGCAATAAAGATTTTGGTAAATTCTGTGAATTAAATGGCATTCTAAGGCATAGTATGGTTGTAAAAACACCTCAGCAAAATGGAGTTTTTGAATGGATGAATAGAACCCTTATGGAAAAGGTTAGGTGCATGCTAATAGGATCCGGGTTACCAAAATATTTTTGGGGAGAAGCTGTGGCTACAGCTGGATACTTGATAAATAGATCACCCTCTAGAGCTTTAGAGCTCAAGGCTCTTATGGAGATGTGGAGTGGAAAACCCTCTAAATTAAACAACCTTAGGACTTTTGGATGTGCTGCATACGCACATCAAAAGGAGGATAAACTTAGCCCAAGATCTAGAAAATGTGTATTTCTAGGATATGGTGATGGGGTTAAGGGATATAGGTTGTGGTCCTTAGAAAAAAAGTGCATGAAACTGATTATAAGTAGGGATGTTATTTTTAATGAATTGTTATTTCCCTACTTGGAGAAAACTAACCTTGCAGGGGCTAGTGAGCAAACTAGTCTAGAAGTTATGAAGCATCGCATCAAGGAGAACTCAGTTCAGGTAGAGCAAAGGAGGCAAGAAGGTTCAGACCAGGTAGAGCCCTTGGATGAAGGCCAAGCTCAAAAAACTCAAGAAGAGGCTGAACAAAAAGAGGTTGATGCAGCAAGTCGGAATGACTACCAGCTCACAAGAGACCGAGAAGGAAGGCTGGTCGGACCACCTTCAAGATATGGGTTTACGGATGCTGCGGATGCAGCAACTCCTTGGATAGAAGGAGAGGTGGAACTAGAAACTTACATGGATTCCATGGAGTGTAAGGATTCGTTAAAGTGGCAGCTGGTCATGGAGGAAGAAATGGATTCTTTGATGAAGAACAACTCTTAGGAGTTGGTGCCCAAACCTGAAAAACAGAGAGTTGTGGATTGTAGATGGCTCTACAAGATCAAAGAAGGGAATACTCCAGGGGATGAAGTCTAAAGTTAGGCTAGTGGCGAAGGGCTTCACACAAAAAGAAGGCATAGATTTCACCAAAATCTTCTCACTGGTTGTGAAGCACAAGACGATCCGGATAGTGTTAGCATTGGTGGTCTAATTTGATTGGGAAATTGAGCAAATAGATGTGAAGACAACGTTCTTACATGGAGAGCTCGATGAGACCATTTTCATGAGATAACCCGAAGGCTATGAGGAAGGAAGAAAGGGAGAGTTGGTGTGCAAATTGAAGAAATCTCTCTATGGCCTGAAGCAATCACCTCGGCAATGGAATAAGAGGTTTGATTCCTTTGTAATCAACTTGGGTTTCATGAGGAGCTACTATGATTCGTGCTTGTACTATAAGGGGCAGAAGGTTGATGAAGTTGTGATCATCATCATCTATGTTGATGACATATTGTTAGTTGGGAGCAGCATGGAGAGGATAAAGAAATTGAAGGCTCAACTCAGTGAGGAGTTTGAGATGAAGGATCTTGACCATGCACAAAAGATCCTTGGGATGTGTATCATCCGGGAAAGGGAGAAACAAATTGAAGATCTTTCAAACTTCCTACATAGAGAAGATGATATCTAAATTCTCTATGGAAGATAGCAAACCAGTGAAGGTTCCCCTTACTGATCATTTCAAGTTCTCCAGCAATCAATGTCCAAGATCGGAGGCAGAGAAGAAGGAAATGGAGAAAGTCCCCTACTCTAGTGCGGTTGGTTCTGTTATGTTCACCATGGTAAGTACTAGACCTGACATTGCTCATGCAATGAGTGTTCTCAGCAGGTTTATGAGTAATCCTGGAAAGGAGCATTGGCTTGGGATGAAGTGGTTGCTGAGGTATTTGAAGGGAAGCCCAGAAGTAGGGCTGGTGTATGAGAAGAGAGGTAAGTCCATCTGCCTTGAGGGTTTTGCTGATTCAGACTATGGAGCAGACCGAGATAAAAGAAGATTGATTACCTCCTAATTTTTTAACTTAAATGGATATTGTGTAAGTTGGAAGGCTCAGTTGCAGCCAGTGGTAGCACTCTCAACAACCGAGGCTGAGTACATAGCAGCTACGGAGGCCATTAAGGAGGCTATGTGGTACAAAGGGTTGCTCGAAGAGTTGAAGGTACTGGAGGAGTAGGTTGTGGTATTTTCGAATAGTCAAAGTGCATTGCACTTGTGTAAGAATTCAGTGTTCCATGAGAGGACAAAGCACATGGATGTTCGGTATCATTTCATTCGGGAAAATTTTATGAAATGAGGCATCCATGTGGACAAGGTAGCCAAAGAAGAAAATCCTGCGGATTTGGGTACCAAAGTTCTACCTCTAAGTAAGTTCAATCATTTCCTTGGACTAATTAGGATTGGAGTTGGTTAATTGATGACTCAAGATGAGTTTAGATCCTGAAGCTCTCTGCACAATGGTTTAGGTTTTTGAACACTTAGACAAAGGTAGAGATTGTTGGTATTTGTCTAGGGTTCAAACATGTCCAAACATGGTTAAAGTCTAAACCAAGGGTGAAGGATTAAAGTTCAGCAAGTTAGAAGACTACACACATGTGTGTATATCACTTTGGAGCAAGGTAAGGTTAGACGCACTAGTGTGCGCACTTCCGCACACAAGCAGAAGGGAGTGCGCACAGCTAGGAGAAGGGGACAACATCAGTGTGCACCGCGCCCCTCCTTCTCCAGCACCGCACCTTGCAGAATGAGGACTCTAGGGAAGCACTAGCATCACACTACGCACAGCCCAACACTGCACCGCCCAGTGTGCATGTCTCCAGGAGCGCACCAGCACCTCACCGCTCACCACCAGCGGCGCACCGCCCAGAAGCTGCTGCAAGTGTGCTCTGCCCAGCACCGCACCTCGCCCTGTTGAGCGCCTGGGTGCTAGGAAAAGTCAAGCACACATAGGCAGCATACATAAGGACTTTCTTAGGTGCATGTGTGCAAGGTCAAAACGCACAGCACCACTTAGGAAAGTGATGAAGGGCCATGATTAAGTGGTAATCATGATCAAAGGGTGAGGATTGAATCTCAAGAATGACTAAGAAGTGGATGGCTATAAAAGGGGTTTCTTAGCCTCATTTTCACACATGAAATAATAAGAGAATAGAGAATACATTATGAAATTATGAGATCAACTATAAACACATAGAGAGAATTGTGGAAGAGTGAAAAACACAAGATGGACTCTTTGTAGTGAGGCTGGTTGTAAAAGATAGTGAAGTCTAGATTAGATAGAGATCATTGTTAGTTCTCATCTTCTTCCTTTCTTCTCTTCTTGGTTTCTTCAAGAGCTTGAGGTTTCTTGAAGGGGATTGCTGTAACTTGTAAGAACCATTTGATTTAGTGCAGAGAGTTCGAAGGAACTCACGGGGATATAGGCACATTGCCGAACCTCGATAACAATTGCTTGTCTTCTTTCTTTCTTTGATTTTCTGTTCTTGTCTTTGATTGCTGTATTTCTTTCTACAAGTCATTCTAGACTTGGGTGTTTGGAAGATCACCACCTGGGCATCTTGTCAAGGTGATTTCCAACACTTTATATACTTACTTTTACCGCATTACTTTAAAGTTAATATTTGGTGTTGCTTTGCTTGAATAAAAATTGCAAAATGTGTGCTTGGTTTTCTTAGTAGTGTATGATAATAATACTTGAATTAAAATTTTAATTAATTCCATTGAAACACAAAGGGCTAGACTTCGGTCTAGGTAAGAGACAGAGCTTTAAATCCTCACTCTTTTGCACCCAAATCTCCCGTGGAATTTCTCATGTAGACCAATGACAAGGGATTTGACCCCTTTCAAGATCAAATGGCAGCTCCTTACCCATCATTACTGCTTTGTGCTTGGATGACAAATGGCTCATTGTCTAATACATTAAAAGTGCACCCATCACGGGAGCCTCCTTACTACTTATAAAGGGTTTGTATTAGACTTGGTAGGTTTTATTCGTTTCTATATGCCTACTCATCGTAATCCAAACCCTCGCCATATACACATTCTTTAAGGGGAGTGGCCTTAGGTAATTAGTCAGATGCATGGGTCTCAGGCGAAAAAGAGCAGTACCTATAGTTGGCGACTCTGCTAGGGAGATTTAACCTCATAACGTTTCTTGGAAATCTTTTGAAATTTTAATTTGAGTTATTATTTCATACTTCACTTTGCACACTAGGACTTAACCTTTGGTCTCGGTGGAGTAAATTAGGGGGCTCGTTTCGTCTTGGTTTCTAGTGTGACCCTCATTTACATATCGTCAGTCCTTGGTGTGGAACAAGTTCCTTTTGGTTCTTGTCCATGTAACGAAGGTTTGCCAAACGTGTTTGTACTATTGTGGTCCACTTTTTAGGCTGCTAGAGGAGCGTGATAACATCTTTCTAGCCATGGGGTACTTGAGCCCACCAGAGTTATAAAGCGAGCTTACCCTTTTTTAAGAAAACCCTAGAACCTTTCCGTCTATGACAGGGACCCTTTTCTATCCCTTTGCTTGCTTGCATGTGTTTTCCTTCATCTCACATGTTAAAGAAAGGTAAAATCAATTTGTTTGATAACATATTTGGAAATTTAGTGTTTCCTTCAGTTAAATCACAATCAAATAACTTAAACTCAATGTTGGGTCTAGGTTAAGCCAAAATAGTGGATTTTCTCTTAGTTAAGTCTTGTTAGTTTGACCTCATTAAAGAGCCCACAAAAAAAACTAGTGGTGATTGGGCCTTAACCCAAAAAGTCTAAAATGAATGCGACTGAAGGCCTGAGGATCAGGTGGATAGATCCATGTCAGGGGCAAACTTCATCATTCATTTGGGCTTCTTGGATTTATCTTGAATCACCTCTAGGTTCCAAATCTCTTGGGAACCTTAGTAATATCAAACCCACAATAGTTAACTATGAGAAAGCCTATGAAGGATTGAAGGGGCCTAGGTTAAGGAAGTTTGGTTGGAATTTAATCGAAGGAATTTTATTTTGATTAAATTATAATCAAATGAAATGAGCTTAACATTGGACCCAATTTGTTTCAAAATAGAGGATTTTAGTTAAGGTTGTTTGAAATCATTGAGAAGCCCATCAGAAGAAACTAATATTGATTAGGACCTAACATAGACAATCTAAAATGAAAGTAACTGAGGACCCAAGGATCTAGTGGAACAATCCATGTAAGGGGTAATCTTATCTTTCATTTATACCTCTTGGGTTTAGCCTAAATCATCATTAGGGTCCGAACCCCTTGGGAAGCTTGTTGATGTCAAATCTGCCATATTTAACCATGAGAAAACCAAGAAAATTTGATTGTAATTTAATTAAAGGGAATTTTCCTTTATGCTTGTGTTTCCACCTAATTGGGCTAATTGAGAACTTATCTATAAGTGGACTTTAATTCATTCAATGGGCCTTTGGATGAAAAACTGAAACCCATTAATAAAGTT
This sequence comes from Bretschneidera sinensis, assembly GCA_023935145.1. Taxonomy (NCBI): domain Eukaryota; kingdom Viridiplantae; phylum Streptophyta; class Magnoliopsida; order Brassicales; family Akaniaceae; genus Bretschneidera; species Bretschneidera sinensis. The sequence goes on along the minus strand of CM043702.1, from coordinate 56,286,516 downwards.
ACAGTAATACTACGGATAAGTGAACATGGCAAAAAAAAAAAAAAAGATTAATAGAATGAAGAACTTAAAAAAATGTCTTGTCTTTTGTGTAAAAAAGAGTCATAGGTCTGGGATGAGGGGTAATCCTTCCTCATTTTGGTTCTGATCCTCTAGTTGAAGGCTAAAGAAAATGTCTTCTACAAGTCCAGTCTCACCTTTAATGGAAAAACTTATAGACGACTCAGCTCCCATGCCTAATTACGCCTCACCAAACTTCCTTAGCATGATAAAAGAATTACTCACTACGCCCCCGTCTACCCTATACACAACCCCAACCCCTTCACCTAAAATACAACCCCTGACCTTGGGGAATACTGTCTCCACCTCCAATTCAAATGCATTTCCCATGTCAATGAAAATATATCTGATTTTGAATGTGTTATGCTTTCAATATGTGATAAAAAAATCCTTTTCATTGAACTTGATTTGGAAAATAAAAACTAAAACAAATGAACTCCGATTGTTAATCTGGGTACTAAATCTGTTCCATTTTAATAAAAACAAAACATTTCATGGTATACCAAAACATTTGAGCAAAATGTCACCTTAACCAATAAAAAGAAAGATTAAAAAGTTCACTTGTAATCTTGAACCTATAAAATATTTGGTTTGGAAAGGCTAAGCAGTTGGGTTTCGGATAACGAGAGGCCATCATTATATTTTTTTCCCATTCATCAAGATTTTCCCTCATTATGATTTCTTTCAAGACAACCCCACCAATGATTTCTTTCACTCCACCTAATTAAGGCCTGACATATGGCAGCCTCTAGGGACCCTAACGAATTAAGTCCAAAATGGATTCAACCTGAACAGATTCTCCCACCGCAATTTTTTTGTTTTTATTCAGGGGGATCGACCCAAGTAGACTTTTTTCCTTCGATATACCCTAACAAAATCCACTTCCTTCCGACATCAACACATTTTGACAACAAAAATTTTCAAAAAGAACAGGCTACGCCAAGGGGGCAAACAAAACAAAGAGACAAAAAAAGAGGAAAAAAAAAGAAGAAAAAATAAAAAGGATGACTGATGAAGGAGAAAAGTCAAAAGACAAGAAAAAATGAAAAGAATAATCAACAAAGGAGATGAAAGTAAAAAAAAATTAAAAGGTAATCTTTGGCTTATAGGAACCCTTAAATATCTTTTAAGCCTTTCGATTAGCCATTCCTTCAATAGCATTATAAACCATTGACCATGTTATAAACCTTGAGAAATTCCTCTCGGATTGATGAAAACCGCTTAGCCTCACAAACTATTTTTGGGTGATGAGGGAACTTAGCTTTTCTGAGCGAACATACCCTGTCTTGAAACCACTTGCGAAAGATTATCTCTCCAAAATGACTGTGCCAAACAACACTCACTCTTACACCACTTGCAAGAGGTTTCCACCAAATCCTACTTTACATCCAAGTTAATCGATTGTGTTCGCCGAACACATGAGATGAAACCCTCGAACTACGTATGGCTTGATCCCTCTTTGAGTACGTAGGCAACCAATTTGGTGCAACCATGATCTTGGAAAAGAACCTTAGTTCCCCTTTGTTCTCGTCAGAACCATATAGATACATCATTAAGACCCGGTTGAATGAACAAAACAAAATGGAATTGTTTTAGTATCCAAATTAATTGAAGCAATTTTTTTTTTTTTTTGAAAATGAATAGCTGATGTCAATCATTCATTTTTAGTGGATTTCAGAACACATACACATATAGTAGACAAAAAACATGAAGAATCATGGAATCACTAAGTTTTTCTTTTCACTCGGTCCCGAGCTCAACAGTGGGGGCAGATTTTGAGCAAGAACAGTGGGGGGGAAATTAGAAGAAGTACCTGGGTGTCAAGATCCCACTTTTCCAGTGTAGCCCTTAAGAAATTCCAATCGATCATGACGCCTTTGAGTGAGAAGATTGCATTGATGCCTTACCAAGAGAAATTGTGGAGACAAATACCCTTCATGTTATCGATCCTACATATCATTTGAGTTGCGATAGCTTCCATCGCCTTTCTGTTGAACAAGGAAAAAAAGATTGTGGACAAGTTGTGAAGCTTTGTTCTTAGATCTACTAAAGGATGTGTACCAAATAAGAGGAAAGATGGGTTTAAACACAAGTCCTAAGTCAAATATTTTTATCTCGACTTCGCTAGGAGGAAAGATGAATTTAAATACAAGTTTTGGGTCAAATAAAATAAGTTGCCAAAGAAAGGTTAGTAAGTGGTCATTGTTCTTCAAAAGTCATTTGTTGCATGCATTGTTTTTCCATAGTCTAAAAACTATAATCCTAAATTCCATGACTCAACTCATGCCCAAGTTCTCTTTGTGATTTAACAAATTTGAATGAAAAGACTCTACAGAACCAATGGGTAAAATCCCTCACAGTAGGCAAAATCACCAAAAAGTCCTCATCAACAGGCAAAATCACTAAAGTCCTGGTTAGCAAGTAAACCCAAAGTTCTCGTCAACAGGCAGCCTAAGTCCTCATTAGCAGGAAAATCACCAAATTCCTCATTAGCCGGCAAACTCAAAGCCCTCACAACAAGCAAAATCACCAAAAAAGTCTCACAACAGGCAAATTACCAAAAAGCTCTCATAGTAGGCATAATCACAACAAAAGGCCTCACAATAGGAAAAATCACAAACCTAAGTCCTCATAAGTAGGCAAACCAAAGTCTTCTTCAGCAGGCAAACCCAATTCCTCATTAGCAGGTAAACCAAAGTCCTTGTCAGCAAAAAAAACCTAAGCCCTCATTAGCAAGCAGCCAAAGTCCTCATCAGCAGGCAACCCAATGTCCTCATCAGTAGGAAAATCAAAGTCCTCGTCAGTAGGCAACCCAAAGTCATCATCAGTAGGAAAACCAAAGTCCTCGTTAGTAGGCAAACCTAAGTCCTCATCAGCAGGTAAACCAAAGTCCTCGTCAGCAGGAAAACCTAAGTCCTCATCAGCAAGCAAACCAAAGTCTTTGTCAGCAGGCAAACCTAAATCGTCGTCAGTAGGCAAACCAAAGTCCTCGTCAGTAGGCAAACCTAAGGTCTTATTAGCATGCAAAATCATAAACCAAAGTCCTCGTCAGTAGGAAAACCTAAGTCATCATTAGCAGGCAAAATCACAAACCAATGTCCTCATAGCAGGCAACCCAATGTCCTCATCAGCAGGTAAATCAAAGTCTTCATCAGCAGGCAAACCTAAGTTGTCATCAGCAAGCAAATCAAAGTCCTCATCAACAGGCAAACCTAAGTCCTCATTAGCAAGCAAAATCATAAACCAAAGTCCTCGTTGCAAGCAACCCAATTTTCTCATTAGTAGACAAACCTAAGTCCTCATTAGCAGGCAAAATCATAAACTCAAAGTCCTCATCAGTAGACAAATCAAAGTCCTCATTAGCAGGTAAAATCACAAACTCAATGTCCTCATTAATAAGTAAACCAAAGTCCTTGTCAGTACGCAAACCTAAGTCCTCATTAGTAGAGAAAATCACAAACCAAAGTCCTCGTCAGCAGACAAAACAAAGTCCTCATTAGTAGATAAAATCACAAACTCAAAGTCCTCGTCAGCAGGCAAGCCAAAGTCCTCGTCAACAGGCAAACCCAAGTCCTCATAACAGGCACCAATTAGTCTATAAGTATAGCACAAGTGAACGGATGCCAGCTCCATCACTCTAGGTCTATTTCATTCTCATAGGTGATCCTATGACACCAAATTTTCCCAAAAACACATTTACTTTTATGCACACATCACATATTTATTGTTCTTAAATTTTGAAATGAAATAGTGGCTACTCACAACCATTGATTGGAACTCCCAAGAGAGCTCCAGTCAAAGGGAGGCAAACTATAGACACCCAATTTTCTTCTAAATTTTTTTTATGGACCACTCGCGGGTTCCTATGACGAATCTTTGATCCTAGTGTACTTGGACTTAGTAAGTGAGGAAGTATAAATTTAATTACAGAGTAGGAGCAATTGCAAGATCCCATTGTTTAATCCATTTAATTAATTTTGGATTTAAATCAATTGCAATTTATTTGATTCAACTAATCCAAGATCAAAGTCTTCATTTAAATTTTGACCCAATCTAAAACCCACTAAAGCTCTTTGATCTTTCCTAAGCCCAAACAATTTTGGCCCAAATTTCAAGCCCAAGAAGACTTCTAATTTTTAAGGGTGAACTTTCGATTTCACCCTCCACTCGGCACTCCTTGATTGGTTAACTTTTCTCAAAGTAAAACTTATTTTTTTATAACAAAAAAGATGTCTCTCTCCTCTCCCTATGTGACTGGCCATAATGAGGAGTTTTCACTATTTATTTTTGCTTTTTAAGCTCACATCTCCCTCTTAGATTCCCTCATCTTCTTTTTTAACCAAATACTACCTTTTTTCCACACAAAATAAGACTTTTTTTCACCTAAAAAACAACAAAATTGCACTTATAAAGTATCTGATTTTTCTCCCTCTTTGAATAACCATGTGTACCAAAAAGAATGAGTTTCTCTTGTTATCCTTTTGCTTAGTTAATTGGACATTACCTTATTAATCTTTTTTTCCTTAAGAATTCCAAAGAAAGAATAGTTTATCCTCACCTTTTTTGCTTTCGCTTTATTGAAAGCATTCCAAAATATCATTTCTTGTTCACCTTTTTGCAAACCTTATTATTCACTTTTTTTTTTCACCTCAAAGAAACCCCTACCTCTTCCCCATTTCCAGCCACCTAAAATTCTTTGCCCTCTCACTTTTCAATTGGTTTACCACACCTCACTTCTCTAGCCCCACCTTTACACTTAAAAAATGAAACACCTTTTTCATCTCAAAAAGTAGAAACTAATTTTTCCCTTCCCTATATAACCAGCCATGCACCTTCTTTTCAGCCTTTATTTTTATTTTTTTAATCTCTTTTCCATCTCTCACTCCTTCTATAAATACTCCCTTTGCTAACACAAAGAAACGAACACAACACTACGGCAAAGTAATGCAAAAAGGTGAGAAAATAGAGAAAGTTTAGAGAGAAAGAAAGAAGTGAGAAAATATAGAAAAAGAGAGAATAGTAGGAAGATCAAAGGGAGGAATATAACAAAAGAGAAGAAAGTGTTCAATAAAGGTGAGAAAAGAGCAAAGAGTGAAACACAAAAGAAGAACTAGTGAGAGTTCTTCATCGTTTGCAACCACTTTTTGTTTTTTTGCTTTTCTAATCTTCATTAGAATCATTCTTCCAACTTCAATAGGTCCACAAGAGCACAAGTATCTCCATGGATAATCCTCACACGTGAAAATTTTCCTTAGCCAAAAAAGGTTGCTTAAGCTTATACTTTTTGCAAAATAAATTGCTAGCATGATTCATATGTTTAAACCACCTTGAAAATAGGCTAGATTAATTTAGCTCACTTCGAAAGTTTCATCTTAAGATACTTACTAGTTTCTTAGCATTTCCTTTTTCACTAGTTATATGTCTTTCTTTAGTTAGCTATTAGTCATATTTAGTCTCTTCGTTAAATGAAATGTTAAGTTAACGATGGTTTTAAAGTTCTTTCCTTTAATTTAGTACCTTAAATTTTTTTATGTTATCTAAGTTAGATGTTTTATTTTAAGTTGTAATTAATTACATATGAACTTTAATTCTTTAAAAAGAATTTTGTGCCATTTTTGGCCCATTAAAAATGTTACTAGTTACTAGTTATTTTGGATCTCGTCTTTAAGGTAGTTTAGTTTAAATTTATTTAGCTTAATTCCTCTTTTTTTAAAAATCGTATAGTTTAAAGTAGCTTAGTTTAATTCATTCAATTTAGTCTCCAAGTTTAATTCATATATTTTAAAATAATTTAGTCTCATTCCATCTAGTTTAACTTAGATAATTAATCCACCTAGTTTAAATGCATGCACTTTAATTATTTTTCATCTATACTCTGCAAGTAGTTTTAATATTTTTTTTCTTCATAGTCAGAGCAATTTATTTCCTTTATATACTTTTACAGCATTAATTTAAAGTTAATATTTGGTGTTGCTTTGTTTGAATAAAAATTGCAAAATGTGTTCTTGGTTTTATTAGTAGTGTATGATAATAATACTTGAATTAAAATTTTAATTAATTCCCTTGAAACACAAAGGGCTAGACTTCGGTCTAGGTAAGAGTGAAAGCTTCAAATTCTCACTCTTTTGCACCCAAATCTCCTAAGCTTTGGAATTTCTCACATAGACCAATGACAAGGGATTTGACCCCGTTCAAGGTCAAATGGCGGCTCCTTACCGATTATCCCTACTTTCTGCTTGGATGACAAATGGCCCATTGTCTAATACATTAAAAGTGCACCTATCACGGGAGCCTCCTTACTACATATATAGGGTTTGTATTAGACTTGGTAGGTTTCACTCGTTTTCATGTCACTAGGCGAAAAAAGGTAGTACCTACAGCATGCCTCATTAGTATGTGCAAATATCAACTACTTGTGAGGAGGTGAAACACTTACAGGATGAGGTGTAGAGGCTTCAAGAGGTTGGAAGCTAGCTTGGGGCTAAGATCACTAGACTTCATGGGATCGAGAGCAAGCTTGGAACCAAAGTGGCTCATCTTCAAAGCTTGGAAGAAGAATTGAAGGCCTAGTTGGTCCAAGTCGAGGTATCTGCAGTGGATAAGTATCATAACTCTGAGAAGTTCATAACGAAGCTTCTGTGGGAGGCCTCAGGGTTTTACTCTGATGAATTCGATACTCCAAAGACTACTAGGTGCCAAGAAATGGCTTGAGCTAGAGTGGGCCAGTGTGGAAATCCCTGAGACATTTGAGGGGTAGGCAGGATAAGAAGTAACTGAGGAAGCATGACTGGTCGAGGAGGTCGAGATTCGAGCTGAGAAAGTTGGGAATAAGGAGTTGCAGTCTTAGGATAGGACTTTATCTTTTTCTTTTGCCTGTAGCTTTTGGCTTTGAAGCCCTGAGTGTGTAAATACTTTTTTCTTAATGAAATATTTTCATTTCATGGCTCTTGCTTTTACTCATTACTACTTCAATTGAATAGAGTTTAAAAGAATTTTTTATAAGTGTTAAGACTTTGTATTGTAATCTTGATTCTTCTACTTTGGCTAAATTAGTAGTGATTAAACGAAGGTTTATCCGAGTGGAGCTTCAGTCTCTCACTTTGAGTCCTTAAGATCCTAATCTCAAATGGACTATGTGAGGATTTTTACAAGAGTTTTACCTTGAGTGTATAGCTTTGGTCTTTTTCTCAGGCTAAGAGTCTTTGCCTGTGCTAACACATCTTTGTGATGCTTAGCTCCAGACACAATGAATTTGACTTCGTTGCTTCTTCCTTCACCCTACTTAGGTAAGTCCTAAGCATTTGGTGATGAGTGAGCTAAGTTTGAAAATCTTCCAATCTTCTTTCTAGGAAGGCTTGATTTACTTTGGCTATTACGACTTTATCTACCTGGATGAAGATGGTTGCTAGGGAACTCACTTGAAAAATGGTGACTAAAGCCCGATATTTAAATACCATTAATGATGGTCTTTATGGATGTTTTTTAGTCAAGCTTCTAACCATGGTTAGTGAGGTATTCCCAGGGTGGCTTATCAAATTGTTGAGTGAAGTTGAAAAAATCCCGATCTTGTTTCTCCTGTCTTATGGCTATTGAAGAGATGAATTGCAGGTTTTTCTTATTAAACCTTGAAAGAATTTGATTGTCCTTGAGAAGGAAAGCGAGGCTAGATCTGTACCGTTTCCTTCAGAGCATGGGAAACTAACTAGTACAGATCTGTTTATGAATGTCCATGAGTGAACATTGGAGAGTTGTTGGTCTCTATATACTTAAAGGAACTCTCCTGTGTAAGTGGATATGCTAACAAATGGACACACTAAAAAATAAAAAGTGTTGTGACCTTACTAGTGAAGACTTTTGCTACAATGATCTCATTGGAGACATTACTTTTGAACTTGTCAAACACCACACCTACCATGATCAATTCTACCTCTCTTTACGACTTTAAAACCACCAAAGCAAAATCCCAATGAGATATTTTCTAAATTCCTTACTCGTTAGAATATACAATCACTATGATAACCAACCATCCCAGTGCGAAAGACCAAATCCGTGTTTTCTTGAAAAATTTCTAGCCCATATATTCCTAAATTCTTTCTATTATACCTTTCACTACTTTCCCCCAATTTCATAATTTTGGAAATAGAGTCAAAGATGTCATAAAAGATGAGGATAATCTAAATGAAGAAGCTTTGAAGTTTCAAGAAAAAATAAAAAGAAACAATGTTAATACACACTCCAATGCTAGTGTCAATGTCAAGAGAAACAATGCGAAGGTTATGGTCGTCGAGAGAAAGTGTCGAGCTTTTGAGGATCTAGGTTGTCCAAGATCTAAGTTTATGAAAACTTTGATCAAGAAAAGTCTTTTGACTCCATGTGGACCAATGAATCTTAACAAAGATAGCCTAAGATATTACCTTAATAAATACTATGAATTCATTAACAATATGATCATCATACCAATTGTTATGGTTGTCTTTGTCACAAGATCCAAGACTTGATTGATGGAGGGATACATGTGAAAAACATTCTCAGTGAAGATGGAGAATGAGGGCAACAAGAAAGAGGGTTGTCATGGCACACTATGGGATAATGTCATTTTTCTTACTTTTTGTTTCAAATTAGCTTCAAATTAAAAGGCCGAGTCTTTCTTTTACTGTGAGTTTGCAATGAGTCGATTCACTTTCTTGAGTGTCGTTTGTAAAGTCAAGTCTTTCATTTGGTGTCAAGTGGTTCGAGTTTCATTTCGAGTCCATGGATGTACTTTTCTTATTCCTTCTTAATGAAAGTCATTTTGCTCTTAATATTTTCATTGTGTCGCTTATTGCATTTGATGACGTTTGATTGATAAAATTGATGACATGAACAAATTCACCTGAAACAAACAAAATTTGTTTTATACTAATTTTAATTCTTTGATGAGCTAAATTTGGATCACTCTCATTCTACTCAAACAAATGTATTCAATTGGTCAAATCTTTTAAATGTTAAAATGGTAATATTTGTGCACCTCTATTGCTTCAAGTTGAAATGAATTGAAAAATTAAGACTTCAAGATGTTCCATTTGAATAAAAGTTTTGGAAACCTTCACCCATGCAAGTTTGTGTATTGAAAAGGCTAAACAATTGAAGTTGAAATGAAAAGATGGCATTTTTCATGATAACTCTCTTGTTTTTCTACAAAAAAATTCTCTTGCTAATCCTTCGAGCTTGTTGAACAATTTCTTTCTACACCCCATGCCAAGAATTATTCTTTTATTATTGATTTTACGAATTTGATTGATTAATCAAATCATTTGCCCTGTCATCATACCAAGGGCAATGTGTTCTCTTCTCATTCTTTGCATAATTGATAAATTTGCCTCACCCTTTCAAGGGGCAACAAGTTGTCTTCTCATATTTGCATAACGGTTAATTCAAAGAGGATGTTGTGAAAAAATAAATGAATGAAAATGACAACAAGAAGAAAAATGACAAAAAAATTATGAGAGAAAGAAATTAAACAAAGTTGAGATTAAAATGGAAACAAGAAGAGGTGTGCTGCAAGCAAAGAATAGAAGATAATCCTTAGTATTTAGGAACACAACAATAATTTTCTTTAAGCCTTAATATATCCTTCCTTTCTTAACTGTTGACCCATATTTGATTTTAATAATAACAAAATGCTACTCTAATTGTACTAACAGTTTTATCTAAGTGCTTAAGCGGTAAAAGAATTCAACATCGAAACAAGATATAAGAACTCAACGCAATTTAGACACCAAAACAAGACAGAAGATCTAGAATAGGCATTAAGATAATTGAAAGAATAGTAAATCTCTTGTTCAATTACATAGCTTGATCTGTGGCTCAATTTACAAAAGACTTTGACAAAACCAAAATACAAAAAGTTTCTAAGTTAAAAACTGTTTTTGAAAAAGGAAAACTGGGTTGAAGGTCAACCCAGTCGATTGAGTCCACATACCAATCGACTGGTATATGGGATAGAAAGTTTCTAGTCGATTGGTATTGAGGATCTAGTCAATTGGTAACTGGTACAAAAAGTTCCCAGTCGACTGGTGCTTAGGACCCAATCGACTGGTACTCTCCCTTAGCCTAAAAAGTGAAATTTCTCACTTAACCCAGTCGACTGGTACAAGGACCCAGTCGACTGGTAATACATAAAATAGGACAGTTTAAGACATGAGACTTGAGCATTTAATGCCTCAAACCTGTCAAGTCAGTGTTAAATGACCATACTGATTCAAGGTTATATAAACCCACTTCAATGAGCATTTAAAAAAAAGAAGAGAGCACATTCAATTCACAAGATAGCTTATTGATTCTCAAAAGCTTTGAAATACTTATTGTTGAGCCATTCTTCAAGCTTGTTCTTGAAAGAAAGTTATTGTTCATTTGTAAAAGCACTTATTGCTATCTCTCTCTACCATTTACTTTATAGCAAATATCATTTGTAAGGTTTGTATAACACCTGTGAAGTTGTATGATTAAAGTTTTAGTGGATTACTTCAATGAGGTTCCTTGAAAAGAGTGGATGTAAGGTCGAAGGAATCTAATATTACCGAACCACTATAAACGGAGAATGCATTTTCTCTTCCTTAAACTCTTTACTTTCAAGCATATTGCTTGTTTGTGTGCTTTGTGCATTAAGAAAAACTTGCAAAGTAATTAGCAAAAGTTTTTAAAGTCCAATTCACCCCCTTATTGGGTTTGAACCTTGGTTTACATTAACCATAGAACACACAGGCAGAGATCTCTTTTCACAAGCAGAGATCACTTTTCACAAGCAAAGGTCATTTCTCACAAGGCTCTAAGCTTAGGGAGTCATGTCCCAACTATAAACCACTTTGAAACTTTAGACAAAGGATCCTCAATGCATATTTAAAGAGGCTCTAGTCCTCAGAATAAAGGAGACATCAAGAAAAAGACATAGGGAGCAAATATCTAAGGGAACACAAAGAACCACCTCAATTCTCTCCCTCTTTCTCACTCTCTCACCTCGGTATCACTCTAAAACCTTTCATTGCATCATTGCAGTGTACCCACTAACTTAATCATTGAAGGGTCCTCCATGGAACACCATGCTCCAGGTGGCTTCCCTTATAAGTGTACGTGTGTTGAGTGAACATGATAATAGGAACAAGGCTATCTCAAAGCTTTCATCTTTTCCAAATCTACAGTTATTTAATGCAATTTCAACCTTGTTGTAGATCAAGAAAATTGGGCTACCTTTCACCATCTTTTTAGCATCAACATATTGCCCTCGTTTGTTGGAAGCAATATATTTATCTCAGGATGCCACTTCAAGAAGCTTCTAGCATATCTCATCCTATGATTCCTAAAGTTGTAACCCATTTTATATTATAATACTATAGCCTTTAGGTGCTCTGTTCAGCCCCACCAGAGCGAAGATGGACAATACAACACCTTCAGAATAGCACACAAATGGACAAAACCCTCACCAAACCCCAAGGAATCAACAAAATCCCAAGGCTCGCAATGAGTGGGTCCAATCTAGCCTCATGATTGTACAAATGGAACAAATCTCTGCTCAGACTGAATTTACTCAGGCTTATTACAAAAAAGCTAGCGTATCGGCCATCTTAGAAGATCAAGAAAAATAGTCATCTCGGCCCGAAATGAGTATCAACATATGCCTAACTAGAAAGTTTGTGATCGAAATAAACACGATAACTCCCAAACTCTCAAGCTCAACTGTTGATCAAGTTTAAACCTCCTTCTTTCCTTTAGCAAGGCACAACGATTTGTGAGCTACTCAAATTCCCTTTGATGTCGAGATCAAAGATGAGCACATCATCTTCGCTTTGAAAGCTAGCAGTACCAATATCTTGAACAAGGTCAAGCCTCTAAGGGATCCATTCTCCTGAGATATCATGGATACAACAAGTCCTGATAGTTGAGCAACCTCACACTCATGCGAAAACATGGCTTCAACTAAGTAACCTTGCACTAAGGTAAAAACGTGGATCCAATTGAACGACCTCGCAATAAAGCGCTCCAATTGAGTAACCTCGTACTAAGGCGAACATACAATACTAACATCATAGCATTCATCAATTGAGTGATTTGACAAAGTTTTTAATGAATGTTGTTTGTTGAAAGACTGAAAATTTGTTTGTTACGAAAATTTGAAAACCTTTTTGGAAAGGATTGTGGTCGCTCTTTTGCAATCATGGAATTTTGGTTTATGGGAGTTGATTCATCAAGGAAACAAGTCTTTTTAGCAAACTAGCAATCAAGTAATTCAATTATTTGAGCATTTCACATAATCAGTCATCAAGTAAGAAAGCTTTATAGTTAACAAGTTTTTATCAATATATTTTATAAAGTAGTTTCGCAACCAAGAAACTAAACGTCATGCAAGCAATTTGATTGTTCAAACAATAATGTTGACTTATCAAATTTATAATCTCACCATTTTTCAATTCTCAAGCAACGTGTATTCAAATAATCAGATCAAGTGATTTAATCAAACAATGCCAATTCACCATGCAAACTGTTGATCAATTCTCAAATGTTCACGTGAAGACAGTTACCAATTCATTGTTAAGAATGCAAACAATCCAGAGAAATTAATTGAAATATTAATTAATCATTCTCAATCAAGCATTTTATGCAGTCAATCATCATTGCTTGAGTAATCTATGTGGAACCAATGGCTAACTAATAATTGCTTAATCTCTCAAATTACCCTTACTTCAATCAACTTATGCATGCTTTACTGAGTATGAAAACTTAATCATTTATTCCTTTTTGAAAATTATTTAATTCCAATTGTGGCTCCAAAAGAGAGACCAATCATGGCTTCCAAAAGTAACCTTAAAACATGGCTCCAAAAAAACAACCTCGTGGCTTCAAGAAACAACCAATTATGGCCCCAAAATGTGATCAATAAACATGTCTCCAAAGGGCGACCAATCATGGCCCTAAAGGGTGATCAATAAAATATTTTATTGTCATTCAATTGAGTTTTCATACTCAATCCTTACTCACAATTCAATCAAGTTGAGATTTCCACCAATCATTTGATCGTATATTCAAACCTTTAATCAAGCATTCAATTGATCACTTCATCACGCCCCTAGTTATGAATGCAAATAAAGTGAAATGAAATATATGATAGCATGCAATGGATGCCCTTAACAACAAGCTGAATATATTTATTTCTATTCTTCATAATTTTAGTGAAAGCCCAGGTTCATGGTCATGCACACAAAGTGCTTGAGAAAACGCTTAAGTGACTTTTCAATGAGTTGCCACTAAAATGAAATTGAAGTACATAAAAATTAATTGGGATTGGCGAAAAAGAATGTGCATGAGTATGTATAATGATTACCTTATACTTAAAATATGTTTCATATATGCTAATAACTAAGAAGGTGGTAATGCAATGAGAATGCAAATGAGACAAGTAGGAGTGAATGGGACTTGTATAATGCAAAACATGAATTCAATTTTGATTATAGATTTTTAAAATTTAAGAGTTTGATCACAAAATTAACACTTTGTTGCTCCAAAATGCATCTACATTTTTTCTCGAAAAAACTTCATTTTGAAAACCATTTTTTTTTGTGATAGAAAAACTCTTAGGTTTCTATGAAGTACCTTAGAAAAAAAGTTTAGATTAAGACCTTTGACATGACTAGACCCAAAAAATTCATGAAAAACACAACATAAGTTAAATAGTTTGACGCGAAAATATGATCAAAGAAAGAATAAACACAAAAAGACTCGATTGCCCTTTGTACATGACAATTATTCCATTTTTTAGAAAGACAATACCTATTCTTATGAAACTAACGATATTAGTCTTATACTAAAAATTATTCCTCAAGATACCTCGTTGCTTAACTCTCATCTTCCTCAAACACATTGTACTCTCATGGTAGACCTTTGAACATTTCTTGTATGTAGTATCTTCGAGGCGTGTGATGCTCATGCTCCATGCTTATGCATATTAAGATCTTCATTGTTCAATTGATATGACTATACCAAGTTGACTGCCTACGTATCCCATAGGAAATTAAATCATTCGTAGTTTATTTCATTAGGATTTCAATTGATTGATTTTTCTTTGTTTTGACTCCAAGTTTTGCCTGGACTGCCCTTGCGGGTGTTCGAACTAGCGAGTAATTTTTTCCTATTCATTTCTTTATTTTCTTTTTTTCCCAATCAATTAATAAGCAAGTATAGACAATAAACTGGGGAAATCACACATCATTCAATCATTATCTAAATCTCGAGCTTTATGAGAAGCGACTTTTGCATGTGAGAAACTATCTCTGCTTGTGAGCTCTTCTATCAAGGATGAAATCCTCAGTCTTTAGGGTGGCAAATCCATTATCATGATTATAGTAGGTTTGGTTCCTATATTGTTTAGGATAATCGGTCATTATGATACTCCATGTGTCCAGTTTTTATTGGATTGAATAATTTTGATCACATCAGATGTAAAATAGAGAATAGATTACATCGACTCAATATTGATAAAACAAGTTACTTTCAAGTTTCAACAATAGATAGAATCATATCTATAATTACCTCACTAGTTGCATCATTTGTCATGTTGAGTGGTGAGAGAGGTGCAAGTTGACTATTTTAAACTTGATAACTCTATGCGCGCATATTTTTAAATACTTTTAGTTATTTTATTAATTGAATGTAGAGAAAAATTAGTCATTTAATTCGTATATAGTCTTTTTTAGATAGTTATATAGATAATTTAGAAGAACATTTTTCTAATGATCAAACAAAATATATGTAAATGCCCACCTTGAGTGCTTCATTATGTTCGCAAACTTAAGAGCACTTTCACTAAACAAAAGACAGAGAAAAAAATACTACATATAAGGCCTTCTTTTTTTTTTTTTTTGCTACATGTGCCCATGTGCTTTTTGAGTATTCTGATAACGTTTTTGTATTGTGGTTATTAAATTCTGTAGTTGTTTGTTCATCTAATCTTTCTCAACCCCAAAGTTATTCTTAGTGTGATTGAATATCAAATGAAATATGGAATCCACATTGAAAACACGATTTTCCCTATGATTTTCAAGTCCTAGTTGTAATAATTTAGACGATAACAACTGATTAATTATTTTTTTCGGCTTTATACAAATTGTAGATGTATATGTTAGTATATTCTTTCCTTTTCAAATTAGTCTCATGTACAACACATAACCTTGAAGGTCACTTAACCATTTTATTATTCACATACATGTATATAATTATGTTATTAATCCTAATTTGGGTTAAGACTATTTCAGTTAATCTTCATTGTATCAAAGAATGAAAATATACTTCCCTGCAACTCCATAGCTACCAAATAGTGAACCCTATCAGTTCCGTATAGTTCTCTCTTTTCTTTTCAACTTTTGTTCTAGATGAAATAGGATTAGATAAGAATCAAAGGAGAGGAAGAGAGAGACAACCAAAGGTATAGATTCGAAGGAAAGGGCCAGCAATCCAAGGTACCTGGAGTCATTCATTTCCCATTTCTTCTTATTTTCCGTTGTCTTTAATTAAGTAAATGTACTATTTCAATAAATACATATGTCATTGTCCATGTATTTATAACCAACTGCTTCATACGTATCAACAGGTCATTGGCGTGCTTGTGGCAACACAGCATTTGATCATATTATGATCAAATTTCATGATCAAAAGTAACCTCAGATGTGGAACCTTGGACGTGTCGAGGTCTGTGACTATCACCCTCATCCACCAATCGACCAATAGCTCAAGTTGTTCCCTTAATATGCCAAAAAATTATTGCTTAGCCAAGTCCATGAAAGAACATGGCAAAATGGTTTATCTCACAATTGAATGAAAATGAAATATTTTTTTTCTCTCTTCTCATGCTATTCAATGGTGAGATGGACCTTTGTGCCATGAATTTTTAATAGACCTGTGCTAGGCAAAAATTTCTCAAATATACATGGGTGGGTCTTGTCATTGATCCATCCAAATGGTGACTTGTTTCACCCTCTTATTGGTACACGTGTCTTAGTAAATTGCTATATCAAAACGAAGCATCTTTTTGTTCTTACTTCGCGCATGAAATCGTGCAAGATCCAAAAGTTCTAGATTAGACATTTTTTGGTATTCTTGATCAACCACTACATTTCTCCCTATTTCTTATTTATGTCGCTCTCTCATTTTCCTTCTTTTCTCTTCTTACAATTAGCATAAGTTAATTGTGCATCAATTTATTTTGATTGAAGTTATACTTAAGAATAATTATGAAAACTATTTCATAACTAGAAATCAATATTTGTTTCTAATGTAAATATTCGAAACTAAAATCTAGGTAATTGGAAAGTATGAGACTTGTTTGGAGATTGAAGTATTTGCTACGTATAATTTTACTCAGTAGTAGTAATTAGAATTGACATTTTATGATTATATATTTTACAATTATACTATAATTATTTATATATAATTTTATATTCAATAAATATAAAATATGTAATTATATATTTGACCGGGTTACCGGTTTGGGTTGAGTTGAAAATTTTGATCCCATGACCCAACCCAACCCAACCCACCGGGTTCAAAATATTTTCAACCCAATCTCTAAAAAGACACAACCCAACCCAACCCATTATATCGGTTTGGGTCGGGTTCGCGGGTCAACCGAGTTTCATGCTCACCCTTAATATTAATCATCAACAAATAAACTTCGAAAGATTTCACTCAAATTCGATTATCCATGTCCTAGTTATTTTCATTAGCCCGGCTAAGAAGATGATCCTTATTAATTAAGGTGCATAAAATGAGGTGTCTATCCCCCTTTTGGGTGAGAGGGAAGAGGGAGAGCATGGGAGAATATGAGATTTTTTCCTTTCTCTCTCACTGCTGGAAACCAATTGGAGAATGCGATTTTTTTTTTTTCTAAAACAGTATAGCATAAAAGAAATACTAGGATTGGGCATGAGTATTGGTCCTGGTTTGGGGGCTGAGGAAAGCATTGGGCCTGGTTTAGGAGATAGGATTTGAGGGGTGGGTGTAGTTTATTTGAGAAATGGTTTTTTTTTTTACTGAAGTCCATAGAAGATCCACACATCCTACTATGCCAACTAATAGCAATTTGGTTTTGTTATATGTTCAGACAAAATTTGCATACGACAATTGCCTCTCTTTATGTATCTTCTCAAAAAAGAGTTACACAAAGAAAAAAATTTACGGATTTTGTCCGGCTTGAAATTTGTAAGTGAAAATTATGAATAGAGTAGTAAAGTATGTACAGAAAAAATTATGAGTAAAGCATTTTTTTACAACGTCTTCAAGTCTTCCATTCGGATAATCTGGATTGGAAAAGTAAATGAAAACGTCCTCAGGTCTTTCGACAAGAAAAATTGGAAAAGTGGATAACATCGATTCCTTTCCAAACATCTCAATCAATAGGGAAATCCAACGATTTTTCTACAAATGGTTCCGGTGATGATGATTTCTTTAGTATCAGTGAGCCAATGATTTTTATTTTGTTTTTAAGATTTAGTGAGATAGTGACTTTTAGGAACATCTCAACCAGTTGAAGAAATTTCAAATCCCTTTTGGAGCATCTAGTCTACTCAAGGAAATCCAAATGTTCTCTTAGGTGCCAGTGATCATTTAGAACATCTCAAATGATTAAGAAAATCTGAAACTCTATTGGAACGTCTCGTTTACTCAACGAAATCCATTAGTTCTCATGGAACATCGTAACCAATTTGGAAAATCCAGAACTCTATTGGAATATTTTGTTTACTTGAGGAAATTCAGAGGTTCTTGTACCAGTGATAACTTTCTTTAATATTCCAGTAATCTAGTGATTTTTCTTAAGATCAGTAATAGATTTTGTATTCTTGTGATCTAGTGATACCAGTGCTAGATATTGTATTCCAATGATCTAGTGATCCGGTGATATCAATAATGACAACTGTATTCCAGTGATTTTGGGAACATCTTAATTAATTGAGGAAATCCAAAACTCTTTTAGAACATCTCGTTTTCTTGAGAAATCCAATGGTTCTTGTACCAGTGATTATGTAGAACAACTCAAACGATCAAGGAAATCCGAAACTAGCTTTGTTGGAACGTCTCATTTATTGAAGGAAATAATCTATTAGTTCTTATTGAGCATCATAACCAATTTGAGGAAATTTGGAACTCTATTGGTTTATCTCTTTTACTCGAGAAAATCCAAAGGTCCTTGTACTAGCCATTCCAATGACTTTTTAAGTACTAGTGAGCAAATGATACCAGTGATTTTTAGGAACATCTCATTTAGATGAGGAAAGCCAATACTCCTTTGAAACATCTCGTCTACTTAGGAAATTCAAAGATCCTACTACCAGTGATTTCTTGAGTGCTAATAATTTTGAAATACTATGGAGCCAATGATCAGTGACCTTGAGGTATTAACATGGAGATGGCATTTCCAGGCCTTCAAATTTGAGTATTGTAGAGTTTCAAATAGCTGAACTTCAATGTTCTTTGCGATATAGAGTCAATCAAGTTCTAATTACCCAGTGTCATTAATCTTGAATTCTTTTCATCATGAAGAGAAAAGATCCATCGCGTGAGTCAACTAGTGAATTTCTTATAGTATTTTTGTAAGTGCATGATTTTCAATGTAGCATTGGTTGAAAGATCAATTTTCAGTTCTAGACATCAAGTACCTAGTTAAAAATATTTACAATGAGAAAAATCATTTCATTTCAATTTTAAGTTAAGAAATTCTCTCGCATGATTCCATGAGTGACAATAATGGTAATCAGTTAGGCATAAAGAGTTTCAAACTTTTAGTTCATGTCATTGAGACCAAGTTATCGATCTCCTTTAAGACTAAGAATGGTGATCATGGCAATCATTTGGAAGTTTTTGGCCCTTTTGTGTGGAGGAACTCAAAGCTCTAAGAGATATCTACTTTTATCTTTGCAACTCATGCTCTTCTTCAGCTTTTGAAAAATGACACTTCATCCATACAATGAGTATATGCCTTGAATTGATTTCAACAAGTGTATCAAAGTATTTTTGGGATTTTGGTCTTTACCTTATACAAATATACCAAGGTGCTTTTGGTACATTTTTTGTCCTCACACCAGCAACAATAAAACACTTAAAGTTTTAAAACTTGTTTAAAACATTTTTATATAAAGAAAATCAACTTTGAAAATAGAATCACCATCAATCCGTTCTAAGATTGATTGAACACATTGCCCAATGTTATTTTGGTGTTAGCATTTCACTATTATCGAGAAATGGGTCTACAAAATTGGAGTTTGCATTCAAGAGGTCAGTTACGCAAAGGGAAGGTGTTAAACATCCTCTGAAATTCACCCTAGGACGTTTACCACTTTCTTTTTATAACTTTATGGTATTCTGATAGGTGAAAAATATTGCATATTTTGACTACTTAATTTACATTTGTTAGTTTAAGAATTTGTTACTTTGAGTTGTTTTCGTTGTTTTTCAGGTTTACAAGCACTAAGAAAAGAGTTTCACTAAATTACCAGAATTGCCCGTACAGATTAATCATCTTTGAAAAATTAAACTGTATTGATGCAAGAAGAACCAGGAGATGAGCCATATATGCTTAGAAAGATCTGGAAGTCTATTTTCTGAAGAATTTTACGGCTCGTAAAAAGAATTTTTTAGAGAAAGTTATGGTAGTTTTAGTAGACAAAGGTCAGGCTGTGAGGGCTGTGCGGGATTTCAGCGTGAGCAGAAGTTTTGAAGGGCATGTGAAGGCTTAAATCCCACATCCCACATCAGTTGGAAACATATTTCTATATCCCACATCCCACATCGGATTGGAAACACATTGCACTCGTGGTATTTGCCTATATAAGACCCACTCCACTTCAGCTTTAGGATCATCGAAAAATCTGAGATCATCAGAAAGTGAATCCAGAGGGCCTTTAGGAACAATCCATAGGGCCCTTAGGAGGAATCCGAAGTGTAATTCCTAGGCCATTTGGGGTAATCCACTGGATGTCTGCTAGCATTCTGGTGGATCCCAAAGGCTTTGCTACCACGAGGGGAAGTGCCGCCCAACAACGAGTGGAATTTCTCCCATGTATAGTAATTTATTTCTTTTTATTTAGTTTTAAAGTTTAATATTTAGTACTTTTATTGTGAATTTTAGTTTCATAATTATGAGAGGCTAAAATCTTCAGCTAAGGTTGAAGATGAAACATTTCCTTTATTTAGCATTATATTTTCATATTTGCGCATAACAATTCTGATGTTTTTAGTACAAATGTTCTGTTCAATTATTTGAGTAGATCTTATGATTGATTGCTTTTAATTGTTAAATTGGATATTCCTTGTGTTTAATCTGATGGATACATTGAATCGTTTTCGATTAAATTGGATTTCCTTTGTGATTTGTTAAAAGCGGATACATTGGATGCTTTTGGTTTAATTGGGATATTCGTTGTTTTTTTGTTTAAAGTTTGATTCATGGAATTTTTTGATTACTTTTATATAGAACATGAAAATATATGCTTTACTTTGGTTGGGTGGATTCAGAAACCTTAGTATTTTTATCATTTACTTTAAACCAATTTAGTTTAAGTTTATATTTCTTTTGCAAAAATATAATTCAAAATTCGGAACTAGGTTAAGATAAGGTTAGTTTAGATAAAATTATATTTTCATAACACAATTCCTTGTGGATTCGACCTCACACTTGCACAACACTATATTGCAAACGACTTGTGCGCTTGCGAGTAATTTAAAACTCACATCAAGTTTTTGGCGCCGTTGTCGGGAAATTGTTTTGTTTGTGAAATTTTTATCTAAATTAATTTTATTTTTCTACTAGTTTAGTTAGCATTTTTGTTTTATTATTTTTTTAATTTTAATTTTAATCTAGTTTATTTGCAATTGCCCAAAAATAAAATAAAATAAAAATATAAAAAATGTGGATGAATCCAGCGTCGGTTTCACAATCTTTAGAGGACGCCCTCAACGATTTCATGAAAATGACCGGCCAGTCCATCAATACAACCAATACATTCAATGTTGATAGTTGTTCCATCTGTGCTAGTCCTATGCATTTAACACAGAATTTTCCATCTACGACGGCTTTTGTCGAGTATCCCATGGAACAAATGAACGCTTTCAATGACTATTGGTGGCAATCAAATGGATCTTACTCCGAGACATACAATCCAGGGTGGCGGAACCACTCTGATTTTTCATGGATGCAGAACCAACTGATGAATCAGGGAGGAGCCCCTTATAATGCTCACAATCAATACCCTCATGAATTTCCTCCACCAGTTCCAAGTTATGGTCACTCAGCCTATCCAACACCATCACCCGCTTACCAAGCTCCCATTCAAGCGCCAGCGTCGATTTCACAGTCATTGGAGGATGCCCTCAATGATTTCAGGAAGATGATTGGCCAATCCATAAGCAAAGTAAGGAGTGCAACAATAGTAAACACCCAAGATATTGCCAAGTTAGAGAGTCAAACGGGTCAAATCGCAAGTCACTTTGGTGAAGGAGAGAATGGAAGGTTCCCCAGTCAACCTGAGCCTAACCCAAAGGAACAGTTTGCGGTGGGAAATTCATCAACTCCTATGCACGGGCAGGAACAAGTGCAATTGATTGTCCCATTGAGGTCTGGGAGACAAGTGGACAATCAAGTGGAAGAGAACCCGCTATGCAGCAAGGGCAAGAAAGTGGCAACAAGGAGAAAAGAGATGCTGAGCCATCTACAGCCACACCTACTATTAAAGATCTTCCTGGGTCGTTTGTACCTAAAGTGTCTTACCCTGGGAGATTACAAGTGCCCAACAAAGGAGGGCAGTCTGAGGACAATGTGGAGGCATGCTTTGCTCAGTTTGGAGAGGATTTAGATTTAGATAAGCTATTTGAGCAAGCAACTGTTATCTTGGAGTCTTCTCATCTGGAGAGCAGTAAGACAGAGAAGACTGTGGGTGAATCAAGCATTGAGGACCCCTTGGCGGCATGCTTTGCTCAGTTTGGAGAAGATTTGGATTTGGATAAGTTACTTGAGCAAGCAAATTCTACTTTGGAGTCTGCTCCTCAGAAGAGCAGTGAGACGGAGGAGACCACAACACCTGAACCCCCTAAGAAAGAACTTAAGCCTTTACCAGACAATCTTAAGTATAAGTTCCTAGGTCCAGCAGATTCTTTGCCTATGATTATAGCTTCAGATTTGGTTGATGCTCCATAGGAGAAATTATTGGACGTTTTAAGAGAGCATAAGGAAGCTATCGGTTAGACTATTGAGGATGTCAAGGGAATTAGCCCCTCGATGGTGATGCCCAAGTTATGTTTGGAAGAGAATGTCAAGCCATCGAGGGAGCCACAAAGAAGGCTCAACCTAGCTATGCAAGAGGTTGTGAGGATTGAAGTGATAAAGCTGTTTGATGTAGTGATCAATTATCCAATCTCTGTTAGCAAGTGGGTGAGCCCGATTCATGTCGTGCCCAAGCGGGCTGGAGTGATGGTAGTGAAGCATAAGGATGATGAGTTGGTTCCAATTCATGTTCAGTCAAAATGGAAAGTATGTATAGACTACCGTAAGTTGAATGCTGCCACAAAGAAGGATCATTTTCCATTCCCATTCATTGATTAAATGGTGGAGCGCTTAGTTGGACATGATTACTAATGTTAGGTCTGACTGAAGACGTTAAACTTAGCGTTCATGGGAGGCACCCCACAGCTTATCCTTTCTATTTATTTATTATTTTATATATTTATGATTAATGTTTGTTTCCAGTATTTTTGTTTTCCATCGTTATTTTTCAGGGACAACGCGTACTTCAGTTCAAGTTTGGGGGTATGCTATGAACTATACCCGTCCAGCTAGTTCTCCATCTCCCAGGTTAGCTCTTTCCATATTATTCACACATTGGGGTCAATGTGTAATTTAAGTTTGGGGGTATGGAAGACACATTTCACACACTTTGTCCTAATTTGTTGTTGTTTTTTTTAGTGAAGATAAATGCATGTTCATGTTCGTCTGAAAATTTTGGTTGATCTGAAAATTTTTGATGTGATTTCATTGGTGAGTTTAAAACTTTGAACACATGATCTGATGATAGAGTTTAAACTTTAGTTACTTACTTTAGGCATTTGAGAATTCACATGTTTGATCTAATCTAACACGTGCACATTAGCATATATTTGTGTGAGGTATGACATATGATGTTAATGTGTATGTTTCTTATCTTAACTGAAATGGGATGACTTTTTGGATAAACACTTGGGCATAGATAAAAAATAAAAAAATAAAAAAATGACCATCATCAATAAACTTTCCACTGAGTAACTGGACCTCTTGCCTCAGTAAGCAGTGAGTGTTCACGTCAAAAGGTGGGAATCTTATTCATAATGATCATTGCGAAATTTTTCGCTTAGTAACTGGACCTCTTGCCTCAGTAAGCAGTGAGTGTTCATGTCAAAAGGTGGAAATTTTGCTTGGTAGCATTAAGGACAGTTTAGTTTCGTAGCCTTCTTGACTCGAGTTAGTAAGTCCTTAGGGGTGTCTTTACACCTAATGCCCTAAAACCATCTCGTTTGGGAGTCATTGACTCAACACTCGTTATATGGGTCAATTAGAAAGCTTAAGAGAACTAAACATAGCAGAGCCTTATAAAAAAAAGAAAAAATAAATAAAACTATGCCATCGTTGTTCATTCTGATGAGAAATTATGTGAATCTTGAGATGTGGAAACATTGTACATTGAACTTATTTGGAAACCTCATCAGTATAGGCTAATTCACTTTACACTGATTCAAACTTGTGATGTATTAGCATGCCTCTTGTAAGTAATTAGGTTTTGAATTCTTATTCATTGTGAAGATGAGTTAGATTTTTTAAGCTTGCTCATAAATTAATTTCATGATTTTGAGTGCTCCTTAAATTTTTGGATACCATGAGTAATGAACTTATCTTTATGTTTTATGTTTTCTATTTAGTTTTTTTTTTTATTTTGTTTTGCTAAGGGACTAGCAAAATGTAAGTTTGGGGGTATTTGATGAGTGAAAAATATTGCATATTTTGGCTACTTAATTTACGTTTGTTAGCTTAGGAATTTGTTACTTTGAGTTGTTTTCGTTGTTTCTTAGGTTTACAAGCACCAAGAAATAAGTTTCACTAAATTGCGAGAATTTCCCGTACAGATCAATCATTTTTGAAAATTAAATTGTATTGATGCAAGAAGAACCAAGAGATGAGCCATATATTCTTAGAAAGATCCGGAAGTCTATTTTCTAGAGAATTTTACAGCTCGCAAAATGATTTTTTTTAGAGAAAGTTATGGCAGTTTTAGTAGACAAAGGTCAGGTTGGGCGAGCTGTGCGGGATTTCAGCGTGAGCAGAAGTTTTGAAGGGCATATGAAGGCTTAAATCTCACATCCCACATCGGTTGGAAACATATTTCTATATCCCACATCCCACATCGGATTAGAAACACATTTCACTAGTGGTATTTGCTTATATAAGACCCACTCCACTTCAGCTTTAGGATCATTGGAAAATCTGAGATCATCAGAAAGTGAATCCAGAGGGCCTTTAGGAGCAATCCATAGGGCCCTTAGGAGGAATCTGAAGTGCAATTCCTAGGCCATTTGGTGTAATCCGGTGGACGTATACTAGCATTCTGGTGGATCCCGAAGGCTTTGCTACCACGAGGGGAAGTGCCGCCCAACAGCGAGTGGAATTTCTCCCATATATAGTAATTTATTTCTTTTTATTTAGTTTTAAAGTTTAATGTTTAGCACTTGTATTGTGAACTTTAGTTTCATAATTATGAGAGGCTAAAATCTTCAGCTAAGGTTGAGGATGAAGCCTTTCCTTTATTTAGCATTATATTTTCATATTTGCGCATAATAATTCTGATGTTTTTAGTATAAATGTTTTGTTCAATTATTTGAGTAGATCTTATGATTGATTGCTTTTAATTGTTGAATTAGATATACCTTGTGTTTCACTTGATGGATACATCGAATCGTTTTCGATTAAATTGGATTTCCTTTGTGATTTGTTAAAAGCGGATACATTGGATGCTTTTGGTTTAATTGGGATATTCGTTGTTTTTTTGTTTAAAGTTTGATTCATGGAATTTTTTTATTACTTTTATATAGAACATGAAAATATATGCTTTACTTTGGTTGGGTGGATTTAGAAACCTTAGTCTTTTTATCATTTGCTTTAAACCAATTTAGTTTAAGTTTATATTTCTTTTGCAAAAATACAATTCAAAATTCGAAACTAGGTTAAGATAAGGTTAGTTTAGATAAAATTATATTTTCACAACACAATTCCCTGTGGATTCGACCTCGCACTTGCACAACACTATATTGCAAACGACTCGTGCGGTTGCGAGTAATTTAAAACTCACAACATATTTCATTAAAAAAAAATTAAATGGTGTCTCGAGTTGTGGTTACAGTGCGACATTTTTTCGTTTCTTTGGTATCTCGATCGAGCTAACATGTGTTCTAAAACTTGAAGTTTAGTACGCTGTAAAGCTTGTGATCAAATTTCTTATATCTCGAATGGGCCAACATGCGCACTAATACTTGAAGTTCAATACGTTTGGAGGTTTGTGTTCGATTTTTAGGTCCAAATAAGAGGTGGGAGAAGTGCATGCATAACATGTGATCTATTGGAAGCCACATGTACACTTTATTCACTTGGAGGTTTTACCATCCTTGCATCATTGTCGAACGACCTCAAGTTAGGTTACTAGCCTCAATTTAATGAGTGATTCATTTATTCTTTTTTTAATTAAATTCTAAACATGCTATCTAAGTAACTGAAAATGAACTCTATGGTAGTCCGATGCAACAATGCATGAAAATTATTTTTTATAGTTAGTTTTTTCCTAAATAGTAAAACTTTTATGCATGACTTACTCTGGCATTAATGATGATCATGACATGTTATTAATTAAAACATCCATTCATGTTATCCAACCAAGAATTAATCACAGCATTTATTTATACCATATGTAATAGCACGTATTATCTATACTATATACAAAGTATAAGTGTAGGTTGGAGATACGTTTGAACCATATTAATGTACCAAAGTTTACATACAAACCCATGCAGCAAGCCTGATTCCATTAAATCTCTCTCTCTCTCTCTCTCTCTCTCACACACACACACACACACACACACACACACATATATATATATATATGAAAATTTTAATCTTTCTTCAATCCATGTTTTACTCTTTGTATTATTTATGGATATTTGTAGTTGTGTAATTACGCTTATTATATTGTGCTATTACAACTCGATAAGGGAAGAAAGTTTGGGTGGGTTCTTTTAGAATCTTAGGGTTTTCTTTCCCAAACCAGTGCCTATCTTTCCACTACATGCCCTCTCAATTTGTTAAAAATGTGCAAATTGTTTAGAACCTTTTGAAAAAAAAAAATTGAGATTGAAAATGAAAAATATTTCACAACTAATCAATCTCTAAGCCAATATTGAGCCACAGAGAGAGTGTGAGGAGATCGAACTGTCTTATGTATGAGAGAGAAAGATAAAATTATTTTTCTTTTTTTTAAGATTTTACTTTATATAAGACTAACATCTCAATACGTGCGATGCGCGTGTTGATCTGCCCTTTTATGTGATAAAACACTATGCTAAGAATTATCTCTTACCTATAAGCATGCTACATATAATGGTTACATATTCTCCATTAGAAAGCTGAGCTTACAAAGAAAGCCCAAGAGAAGAACAATTCGGTTAGAATCATCAGAAAGAAAAAAAAAAGAACATTTAAAAAGATATGGAGAGTTAGAGTCAATTAAGTTATATATATAACTTTATTTAAATATATGATTTATATAATTAAGTAGGGGTTTAAGGGATATTTTGAAGAATAGACACCAAATGGGTGTTCTGGCTTTATTAATAGTATAGATGCTCACATCGCTTATTTAGAGCCTAGTTAGGTTTCACTTTATAGTTGTCACTAGAAGGTAGTATTATTTAATCACAACTCCTAATAATTGTCACGCGATTAACAAAGATAAGTTACGAAGTTAATCTATAATTTCCAATTGGTAATATTTAGAGCCTAATTAGGTTTTTTGAATTGCATTTAGTGGCTAATAGGCATTATTTAATGATGATTTCTGAATTGTTATCACTAGAAATTAACATTTAGGAACCATCTCCTACCAACAATCTCTAAAAGTGTTATTTTTGTGATAATAATATTTTACAGCTACTAAAAGTCATTATATAATGACAAAAAGAAGTTTATTACTCTAACTAACCTTCTTTGTAATACAAATGATGATATTATCTGACAGCCTATCCAAATAATCAAAACGAGTTTCTATCGCTTTTTGGAACTAAGAACCTTTATGGAAAAAGCAAAAATAAATACAAAAAGAACTCAAACCCAATGTAAATGTATATAAATCTAACCCTAGTAAACTCTAGGGATAATATTATAATTATTGTTTATAAATACAAGTTTATACTGCTATTGTCATCATGTAGTAAGCAAATACAAAAACCCTAGCTCTCTTTAGTCTCTTCTTGGTATCAGAGCAGTAAGATCCCAAACCCTAAACACTACTCTCTTCTCCTAAACCCCAAAAAATAATGGAAAATTTCCCTAACCCTACCTCTTCTTAACCAGACCACACAACTGTCGTCACTGCCACCCAAACCCCTTCTGCTACCACCGCACCATCCCTCCTCCCATCGAACCAGCTGCTGTCATCGCTACCAATGAACACTTCACAGCTGTTGTGGCCACCTCTTCTTTCCCCGATACTGCCCACACTATAAGAAAATTGGATACTGTAACATATATCGGCACTTTAAAGCGCCACCATTGGTCATATATCAGCGCTTTAAAGTGCCAAAAAGTTTGACACTATGTTTAATATCCACTGTTGTAAGCGCCAAAAATGAAGGCCCTTTTAGATCACATATTGGCACTTGTAAGTGCCGAAACTTAGTGGCGCTTTTACGAAGTAGTGCAATATGCGTTCAAAATGGACAGGTCTGCAGCACTTTGAGAAATCTATGTAACATATATCAGGGCTTTAGAGAAATACTTATGAGTACTTGAAAATACACTAATACTTAGTGATTTATCGGTATTATTTGTGGGAAATTAGGTTTAAATCTTGCATTTTTACTTAATTGTCTTAAAAAAAATGTGTTTATCAGAATCACAGGTATTTTTTGTGTATTTTCAGGTCACAGGTGCTTAAAAATAATATTTGGATGAAAAAATAATATTGGCAAGAAGATCCATAACATCTAGGATCAAATGGTTCAAAAATTAGAGTCAGAATGAGAGAGATAACGTCGTTTTATCAAAGGAAAATAACTGGATTCGAAGAAGGATAGGTGCTGCAGCATGGGTTTTGCATGCTGCGACTGTCTGTTCCCTGGAGTTTGGCTGGGGATGTCTACTACAAGGGTCGCGACATACTTTTCTTAGGCCGCGGCCCACATAGCTAGAGAGGGCAATAAATAAATAAATAAATAACCCTAATGAATATTGTGAGCCTCCATATATATACCAGTTTTACTTGTGCTGCACTTTTTTCTATTTTGTGCCATATTTCTCTTTAGTTACTTTCCTATTTCATGTTTTTCTAGTAGTAGAAGTATTTCTTCTTTCAAAGTCTTTCCTTTTCCTAGGCTACACTCTTTCCTATTTGTGTTATATTTCTTTTTACTTACTTTTTTATTTCATGTTTTCCTAGCAGCAGAAGTATTTCCCATTTCAGTGTCTTTCTTTTTTCTAGGAGTAGTATTATTGTACTTTCCTTTTCTTTTCTAGGAGTTTGCTTATAAAAGGCCGGCTTCCTTTGCGCTGTGAGCACAACAGATTTTTCCTAGACCAAAAAAAAAAAAAAGAAGAGAAAATTGGGAAGAACACAGTTAATATTGGTGATCAAGGAGATTCATCTGCATAAAAGACTCTTCAAGATTACTGTTGTTCGCTTTCATCCTTCATTCTTCCCATCTTTCATGTCTTTCAATATTTATTTTGTTTTTAATTTTAAGATTATGTATAGCTAATTTTATTTTTGGTTAATGGTGATTTCAAAGCCCTAGACATGATTTTGTTATTGAATATTCAGAGATTATTATCCATATTTCTAATAAAAATTTTTATGTTCTTCCATAAGAATTTTTTATGATTATTATTTTATTTTATTTGAGGTGGCCAACTAAATGAAATAGAGTAATTATCTATTGCTAGGTCAGGAATCTTGATCCGTAATTGTCTTGAATTTATAATCAATGGTAGCAATTAGTAATCATTGATGATGGGATATTCTCGTGTGATTATTATATGGATATATAATAATCATATAATACTTTTATTAAATGAATCAAGCTTATGCATTTGTTTCTTGGACCAACCTATCTTTCTTAACCTAATACTTTTATTAAATTAAATTTAGAGAGCTTATTCTATTAATTGATAGATATTAAGTAAAGAGCTTGTTTTACTTAATGACAAACTAAGAAAAGATTGGGGTAATAGAGCTTATTATTATCTACGGTTGATAATTTTATTAGGAATTTGGGGATAACTCTGATATTGATTCATCATCTCATATCTAGTGGTGGAGAATGATCCTTTGACCAGTTTTCTCATTATTGTTATAAGGTTTATTCAATTTTGAATCATATTTTAGTTGTCTTTCATTATTCGTGATTTTAGTTAATCATTTAATAAAACCCCCAATTAGTTTATTAGGTCATTTTGAATTTAATTTAGTTTAGAAATTATTTAGTTTAATTATTTATATTTTTTTCTTTTAACAATTAAATGTTTAATTGAATTAATTTACAATCATCTATGGAAATGACCTTTGCTTTCCACTATATTTCATACAATAATTTTAGACCAAGGAATTAATTTACACATTTGTTTTTTGGCGTGTCAAATTTTGGCACCGTTGCCAGGGATTGTTAAATTGCTTATTTGTTAATTTTATTGTTATTTTTTAGTTTGTTTTCAGTTTTTGCTTTTTGTTTTCTTAGTTTGTTTCTCTTCTTCTTTTTCAGGGAAATTTGAATGCATCGGAGTCTCTACAACTTGAGATCAAAATGACCCATCTTAGAAATATTTGATCAAGCGATCCACACCCCCCCCCCCCCCCCAAATCTAGTTTATCAAGTGACTCATCAGCTAATTCAGACTACTCTGATTATGAGGAGATGACATTGAATAACCGAGCACTTAAGGAGCTGGTGGCGCCAAACATTGATCAACAACCATTATGTATTAAATATCCTACTCTGGAGGTTGCTTTTGAACTCAAATCGAGAATGATTCATCTCTTGCCGACATTCCACGATTTTGCAGGATAAGACCCAAATAAGCATCTTAAGGAATTTCATGTGGTGTGTTCAAACATGAAACCGACCGAAATTTCTGAAGAGCAAGTCAAGTTGAGAGCCTTTCAATTCTCTCTGGCTGATTCAATAAAGGAATGGCTCTACTATTTACCTTCTGGCATTATAACCACATGGAATGATATGAAGAGGCTATTTCTGGAGAAGTATTTCCTTGCATCAAAGGCTGCCAACATCAGAAGGAAATATGTGGTATTCAGCAGTACAATGGAGATTCACTTTATGAATATTGGGAGCATTTTAAGAAACTTTGTGCTAGCTGCCCTCACCACCAAATTAGTGAACAACTCCTCATCCCATATTTCTATGAGGGATTAATGCCAATGGAGAGTTGTATGATTGATGTTGCTAGTGGGGGAGCCTTAGTACATAAAATACCAGAAACCACAAGGAATTTGATTGCAAACATGGCATCTAACTCCCAATAGTTTAGTAGCCGGCATGAACCACCACCACCACTAAAGAAAGTGAATGGGGTAGGGACAACAACAATTGTGCAACAACTTGCCCACCTCACTTCACTTGTGCAACAAATGGCTGTGGCGAATATGCAATAAGCCAAACCATGTGGAGTTTATTCGATGATAGGGCTTCCAACTGACATATACCTAACTTTGCAAGAAGGCAACACAAAGCAAGCTAACGCTATAGGCGGATTTCCAAGTCAACAAAGGTAGAGATATGACCCTTTCTCCAACACTTATAATATTGGTTAGAGGGATCATCCTAATTTTAGCTATGGTGGAAATCAACAAAATGCTCCAAATGTCATTCTCAATCGGCCACCGGGGTTCAATCAAAAAAGGATGCAACAACCATACCAAGCTAAACCTCAACCCATCCCACAAAACTCAGGTACATCTCTAGAAGACATAATAAAAGCCCTTGCTACCAATACAATGCAATTTCAACAGGAAACCAAGGCAAGCATCCAAAGTTTAGAGAATCAAATGAGCCAACTTGCTACAATAGTGGGTAAGTTAGAAGCATAAGGATTAGGAAAACTCCCATCTCAGACTGTGGTTAACCTAAGGGAGAATGCTAGTGCAGTCACATTGAGAAGTGGAAAGCCACATGAAACTTCACTGCATGCACTATCAGCATGCCATCCACAAAGGAAGAACAAAAAAGGAAAGCCATTATAGAGGAAGATGAAGGCGAACCATCCACTAATAATTCGTCATCCCCCAAGGCAAGTGCAAAAACCCCTAACTCTTCTTATGTTACTCCTCCACCTTTTCCTAGCAGGTTTACTAAGTCTAAAAATGAGGAGTAAGATAAGGAAATTCTGGAGACGACCCGCAAGGTGGAGGTAAATATACCTCTTTTGGATGCAATAAAGCAGGTGTCGCACTATACCAAGTTCTTGAAAGAATTGTGCACCAATAAGCAAAAGCTGAAAAAGAATGAACAAATAAGTGTGGGGGAAAATGTCTCAACAGTGCTACAAAGAAAGCTTCCACCCAAGTGCAAAGATCTAAGAATTTTCACCATTCCCTAGACAATTGGCAATACTAGGTTTGAAAAAGCTATGTTAGATTTAGGAGCATCAATTAATGTGATGCCTTATTCTATTTATACTTCTTTAAATCTTGGACCACTTGAGGAAACTGGTGTAATTATACAATTTATCTAACACTTATTGTCGTGCAATTATCTACCTAAATTAATAAGCAAATAATTGAACAGTTTTACTTACAAGTGCACAAGGTCAACATAGTGGTATAGTGTGCAAATGCGAGATCATCTCCATAGAGATTGGTAAATTTTGATTTAGAATTAATTTCGTAACATGAAACGATAGAAATAAAAATTGAGTTTGAATTGATAATGATAAAAGCGTAGAGCTTTGATATCCACCTCTAATCATATTTTCCCAATAAAGTAGTGTGCCAATGCTTTAGTCACATTATGAATACCTAATGTTGTCAACCTAATGGCATGGTGTATACTCCTTAAGCTATTGGTTTCCCTAAGCAACAAGTTAGGCATGGTGTATACTCTAACTCTTTTCTTTCCTAAAGGATTTAGCATGGTGTATACTAAGTTGTTCTTTAAGAGAGCCTAATATCTGTGGAAATCGACAAACACACGAGACCTAGGGCATGTTGTATACTCCTGGTTTCCCATGTTGATTAACTCAAGAATCCAGCGTGGATTTCTTTCGTTATTATTTTCAAACCCAGTACTCAGTCATCCAAATTGATCTAACTAACTAGTCCTTACCACATACATATGTTGATCAGGCAAACACAAATGAAGAATTCAATAAAACAAGCATTAATTAAGTTAAGCATCATAACATAGCTATCGCAAAGGCAACAATATTCATATATGGAAAAACATAATCAGGGCTTTAATCGAGCCCTACAAAAGGTTTAGTTACACATGAGTTTGAGGTTAAACATCTTTATAAAACAAAATAAAGAAAAAAAAGAAACCCAAAAATACTTCCTAGATAAGTCATCAATTCGTCTCTAAAATCTCTCTCTCCCGAAAGCTCCCCCTAATTTCTGTGTTAACAGGCCTATTTATAAGGTTTAGGAACATCTAGAAACCCTAAAACTCGTAAAACAAAACCCTACCCTACTTTACAAAATAGGTTCTGCCATTTTACTATTCACTAAAACACGTGTGCGCTCGATCACAGACTGGTGTGCTCGAGCCTTCTTCTTGCGCGTGCCAGCGTAAGTGCGCTCGATCCTGGCTTGGGCCCTTGAGCACGGTTGTGCTCGATCGCAGTTCCCATGCGCTCGATCACACTAGGCAATTTCTAACTCTTCCAGATTTGCTCTCTAAGCAAGATAGTTCCAAAATGCTTCATTTTCTCCAAAAACCTATAAAAACACAGAAAACACATAAAAGAAATAAAATAAAGTGAAATAATGCAAACTAAGAACTAACAAATGTAAATTAATGGGCTTAAATAAGAATATTTAAGCACTTATCACTTATCTAAAGGGAGTTGTAGAGGATGTTTGGGTGGAGGTAAATGAATTAGTCTTTCCGATGGATTTTTATGTTCTAGAGATAGAGGACGAGACATCTCCCAACCCAACACTGATACTACTAGGAAGACCATTCCTAAAAAGTGCATGGACAAAGATAGATGTTCATGATGGGACTCTCACTATGAAATTCGATGGGGAAGTTATTCGTTTCAATATCTATGAGGCCATGATATATCCTAGTGATTTACATTCTGTATTTACAATTCACATTATTGATTCTTTAGCATAGCAATTATTTGAGTTGACTGGCAAAGATGGTTTAGAGGTCGTCATTAGTGAGCACTTGGAGATAGAAACTCCAAAGAGGTCGAAACGGGATGTACGAGTGACTGAAGATGTAGAGGAAGTTTTGGCATTCTTGGGAGCCCTATCACAAATGAGGTATGATGATTTGTTCCTTGAATTACCCATATCTAATGAGAAACTTTTAACTTCTATGATACAGGCACCTAACTTGGAACTGAAACCCCTTTCAGAGCATCTTAAGTATATTTGCTTGGTTGAGAATGACACATTGCCTGTGATCATTGCCAAGAACCTTTCAGATTTACAAGAGGATAAGCTCATCTAGGTTCTTAAAGATCACAAGACGGATATTGGTTGGACAATTGCAGATATTAAAAAAATTAGCCCATCCATGTGCATGCATCGAATATTGCTAGAAGAGGGATTAAAACCTACTAGAGAGGCACAACGAAGATTAAACTCGCCTATGATTAAGGTAGTCAAAAAGGAGATGCTAAAGCTTCTAGATGTGAGAGTAATTTACCCAATCTCGGATAGCCAATGGGTGAGTCCAATACAAGTGGTTCTAAAGAAATATGGGGTCACCATCGTCAAGAACAAAGATAATGAACTAGTTTCGACTGTGTCCAAACCGTATGGTGAGTTTGCATCGACTATCAAAAACTCAACTTGGAAACTCACAAAGACCACTTTCCTCTATCGTTTATCGATCAAATGCTTAAAAGGTTAGTCAGTCATTCTTACTACTGTTTCCTTGATGGTTATTCAGGCTATAACCAAATTGTGATTGCATCGGAAGACCAAGAGAAGACAATATCCACTTGTCCATTTGGTATATTTGCCTACCAACGCATGCTTTTTGGTCTTTACAATGCTCCAGCGACTTTTCAACAGTGTCTGGTTAGTATTTTTTTCAGAATATGTTAAGAACATCATAGAGGTATTTATGGATGATTTTAGTGTCTATGGTGATTCTTTTGATAAATGTCTTGATAACCTTACACTCATTCTTAAACATTGCATGGAAACTAACCTTGTATTAAACTAAGAAAAATTTCATTTTATGGTAGATCAAGGTATAGTATTGGGACATGTTATACGTTCTAGAGGAATTGAGGTTAATAAATCTAAGAATGATCTTGTTCTTTTCTTATCACCTCCCACTAGTGTAAAGGAGATTCGCTTTTTTCTTGGTCATGTAGGATTTTATCGCAGGTTTATCAAGGATTTTTCAAAGATAGCATTGCCCTTGTGCAAGTTGCTTCAAAAGGATGTGGTTTTTGAGTTTGATGAGAAGTACAAAGAAGCATTTGAAAAACTGAAGGAGCTCTTGACTTCGGCTTCTGTTATAAAACCACTTGACTGGAACCTCCCATTTGAGATCATGTGTGACGCAAGTGGCTATGTTGTGGGTGTTGTTTTAGGACAACGAGTGGGAAAGCTTCCCCACGCCATCTACTATGAATCCCGGACATTAAATGATGCCCAACTTAACTATGAAAATGAACTTTTGGCGATTATTTTTGCTTTAGAAAAATTTTGTTCTTACTTTATTGGTACAAAGGTAATCGTTTATTCTGATCATGCAGCTCTTAGGCACTTGCTAACTAAGAAGGATGCTAAGCCACGCCTCATCCGATGGATACTTCTCTTACAAGAATTCAATTTAGAGATTAAAGACAATAGAGGTAATGAAAATCTAGTTGTGGATCATCTAAGCCGCTTGATTCATGATAAGGATGCCCTACCACTACATGAGAATTTTTTGGATGAGTAGTTATTTTTAGTTAGATTGGTAACCCCTTGGTATGTAGATATTATCAATTACTTGGTTACCAAGAAGCTACCGATAGATTTGACTCGTTCTATGAAGGATAAGATTAAAGTGGATGCAAAGTACTATATATGGGATGATCCATATCTGTTGAAGCACTGCTCCGATCAATTGATAAGAAGGTGTGTACCCGAATCCAAATTCTCTTCTATTCTTACTTTCTATTATTCTTATGCATGCGGGGGACACTTTGGACCTAAGAGGACGACACTAAAGGTGCTTAATTGTGGTTTAATCGGCCCTCGTTGTATAAAGATGCATACCTCTCTTGCAAGTCATGTGATCGTTGTCAAAGAATAAGTAACTTAGGTGCCCGGAATCAAATGCCACAAACCTCGATACTTTTTGTTGAGATTTTTTATGTTTAGGGCATTGATTTCATGGGACCCTTCCCATCTTCTTTTGGTAATCTTTACGTTTTACTTACCGTTGATTATGTCTCCAAATGGGTGGAAGCAAAATCCACCAAAACTAATTATTCTAAAGTTTTTTAAGATTTTGTAAAGTCTAACATCTTTGCAAGGTTTGGGACACCAAAGGCCATGATCACTGACAAACATACACACTTTTGCAATCGGTTGGTGGAAGCATTGTTGAAAAAGTATAACATCAAACAAAAAGTATCCACGACATATCATCCACAAACCAATGGGCAAGCTGAAGTGTCGAATCAAGAAGTGAAATCAATACTTGAAAAGAAGGTTAACCCGAATAGAAAAGATTGGAGTTCACGCCTTGATAATGTACTTTGGGCTTATAGAACCGCTTATAAGACACCCATTGATATGTCTCCTTATCAATTAGTCTAAGTAAGCCTTTCCGTCTTCTGGTTGAATTAGAACACAAGGCATTTTAGGTGGTAAAGAAATGCAACATGGAGATGGATGTCGCGGGTTAGCAAATGAAACTCAAACTGCAAGAACTTGAGGAGATACGAAATGATGCCTATGAGAGTGCAAGAACTAACAAGGACAAAACTGAGGCGTTCCACGATAGGATGATTGTGCAATAAAACTTTAGCGACGGGCAAAAAGCCCTTTTATTCGACTCTTGCCTGAAGTTATTCCTGGTAAGTTATGTTCCTGTTGGGATGGACCTTTATTGTTATAATTGTTTTTCCTCACAGTGTAGTTGCAATCAAGAATTTGAAAACCGACAAGGTCTTTAAGGTGAACGAGCATAAATTGAAGCCTTACTAAGAGTTGTTTGAGATTAATGGTGTAGAGGATGTATCACTCTATGAACCAACATATACTGATGAGTGAAAAAAGGGGTACACGTCGAGTTGACGACACTAAACCAAGCACTAACTAGGAGGTAACCCAAATTTTTTTTTGTTTTTATTTTTTATTTTTTTCATTTATTTCATTTAGTTTTTAGTTTGGTTCAATTTATTTTATTTTTCATAGCAATGAGGACATTGCCTAATTTAGATTGGGGGTGGATGATATATTGCTATATTTTCATTATTAAGCTTTTTATTTTATTTTTGTTTTTAGTTTTATTTTCCTTAGGATTTTAAGAGTTTTTAGTTTCATTTTCCTTAGAATTCTATTTTAAAAAGATTAAATTAAATCAAAATTAAATAAAAAGAAAGACTAAGTTTGATGTTTGGGTTGATTCATATGGTCAATGATGGTATATCAAGTGGCATTTGTATGTAGTTTTCAATTGAGTTGGATTTTGCATGAGTTTAAGAGTGAGTTACTTGCCTAGTCTACAATTGTCTGAGATTTATGCTATTCCTAAATATAATTGTGAGGATTGATAGTCTTTGCATGCTTAGGGAAGCTTTATGTGGATTTTGATTTTGTGATTTATCTCAATAGACTCTAGAACCTATTTGATGATTGGCCGAGGCCAAATCCTAGGATTCACACCATTAAGGAGATGATTTAGGCTATTGTTGGATCGTTTGAGCCTTTCTAGCCTACCCTTTTTCATTTTGACTGCTAGTCACCCCTTTAAGCCATAATAAGAGACCATGTTTTTCTTGTTTTAAGCCCATTATGACCTACCTCTTTTAAGCTTAAACACTATATCCTTACCCTTTAAGAGGACTTAAATGCACACATTAAAATAAAGCATAAAGGGAGTTAGGAAATGAGTTGATTTTGAATACTACCACAACCCAAGTTATGAAAGATGATAGGTTGGTGGTTGTGGCAAGTTATCAAGGAATAGACGGCAAAAAAAAAAACAAAAATGCACGAATTAAAATACATGGTTTGCAAGAAATTGGGGATGGTTGAAAAGAGAAGAAAAAAGGGTTTAGTTGAAAAGATGAGTTCAATGATCAAGGAAAGTTAATGTTTAGGAATAGATGTTCCTAGTGCTTTAAGGTTGTGCTTCAGATAAGGTCCTCTTAGTTTGTTTGAATTCTATCCTTCGTTTTTAGCCATTACCCTAGACTAACATTACAAGCTTGATAAAGTCATTTTGATCCCAAGTGGTGTGACAATCCTACATTAGTGGAGAGTATTTTCTGAAAAATAGACCTATGGAGTTTGATACGCATATTTCGAGATCATGATTAATACTTGTCCGTATAACATAATCTGAGCAATAAAACTAATCTTTCTGAATAATCGTACAAGGGAAGTGGTAGAGATTGATGGCAAGAGTATGAATGGACTTGTGAATCTAACTCTTAAATTTGTGTGATATCTGACGATACTGTTAATTATATACTCATTACAATCTTATAAGATAGGATTATGAATCGACCCAAGATTAAGCTTAATTCTTTCAGATGTTTGTGGGTAAGCCCTCGTGAGACTATACTCATCCTATTTAGGCCATCGATAGGCTTAAAGGCTTGTTACATTCGCTACATGAAACCGTACAATCGAC
This sequence comes from Bretschneidera sinensis, assembly GCA_023935145.1. Taxonomy (NCBI): domain Eukaryota; kingdom Viridiplantae; phylum Streptophyta; class Magnoliopsida; order Brassicales; family Akaniaceae; genus Bretschneidera; species Bretschneidera sinensis. The sequence goes on along the minus strand of CM043702.1, from coordinate 56,248,107 downwards.
GAAAGTGATTTATCTTAGTTTAGGAGTAGTTTTGATTTTTGGTTTTGGTTGGAGGTAATTTTTAAACCCTTGAATTGCTAGGGGCTAGCAAAGATTTAGTTAGGGGTTGCGATGAGTACTTTAAAATACATTAATACTTAGTGATTTATCAGTATTATTTATAGGAAATTAGGTTTAAATCTTGTTTTTTTACTTAATTGTCTTAAAAATGTGTTTTTCCTAATCACAAGAATTTTTTGTGTATTTTCAGGTCACAAGTGCTTAAAAATAATACTTGGATGAAAAAATAATATTGGCAAGAAGATCTGGAACGTCTAGGATCAAATGGTTCAAAAATCAGAGTCCGAATGAGAGAGATGACATCATTTTATCAAAAGAAAGTAGTTGAATTTGAAGAAGGATGCATGTTGCAGCATGGGTTTTGCATGCTGCGACCGTCTATTCCTTGGAGTTTGGCTAGGGATGTCTACTACATAGGCCGTGGCATACTTTTCTTGAGCTGCATCCCACATAGCTAGAGAGGGCAATAAATAAATAAATAAACCCTAATGAATATTGTGAGCCTCCATATATATACCAGTTTTACTTGTGCTGCACTTTTTCCTATTTTGTGTCATATTTCTTTTTAGTTACTTTCCTATTTCATGTTTTCCCAGTAGTATAAATATTTTCTATTTCAATGTCTTTCCTTTTCCTAGGCTGCACTCTTTCCTATTTTGTGTTATATTTCCTTTTAGTTACTTTCCTATTTCATGTTTTCCTAGTAGTAGAAGTATTTCCCATTGCAGTGTTTTTCTTTTTTCTAGGAGTAGTATTACTGTACTTTCCTTTTCTTTTCTAGGAGTTTACCTATATAAGGTCGGTTGTCCTTGCCTTATGAGCACAACAAATTTTTCCTAGACAAAAAAAAAAAGAGAGAAGAGAAAATTGGGAAGAACGTAGCTGCTATTGGTGATCAAGGAGATTCATTTGCATAGAAGACTCTTCAAGATTACTATTGTTCGCTTTATTCTTCATTCGTCCCATCTTTTATGTCTTTGCATATTTATTTTGTTTTTAATTTTAGGATTATGTCTAGCTAATTTTATTTTTGCTTAAGGGTGATTTCAATGCCCTAGACATGATTTTGTGATTGAATATTCAGAGACTATTATCCATATTTCTAATAAAATTGTTTATGATGTTCCATAAGATTTGTTTATAATTATTATTTTATTTTATTCGGGGTGGCCAACCAAATGAAATAGGGTAATTATCTATTGCTAGGTTAAGAATCTTGATCCATAATTGTCTTGAATTTCTAATCAATGGTAGCAATTAGTAATCACTAATGATGGGATATTTTCGTGTGATTATTATATGGAAGATAACTCAAGATGAATGAACCGAGCTTATGCGTTTGTTTCTTGGACCAACCTATCTTTCTTAACCTAATGCTTCTATTGAATTAAATTTAGAGAGCTTATTCTAGGTTATTTAATAGATAGAGATTAAGTAAAGAGATTGTTTTACTTAAAGACAAACTAAGGAAAGGCTGGGATAATAGAGCTTATTATTATCTACGGTTGACAATTTTATTAGGAATTTGGGGATAACTCTGATATTGATTCATCATTTCATGTCTAGTGGTGGAGAATGATCATTTGACTAGTTTTCTCATTATTGTTACAAAGTTTATTCAATTTTGAATCATATTTTAGTTGTCTTTCATTATTCATAATTTTTAGTTAATCATTTAAACCCCCCCCCCCAAAATTAGTTTATTAGGTTGTTTTGAATTTAATTTAGTTATTTAGTTTAATTATTTATATTTTTTTCTTTTAACAATTAAGTGTTTAATTGAATAAATTGCAATCTTTTGTGGGAAATGACCTTTGCTTTCCATTATATTTCATACGATAATTTTTAGAGCAAGGAATTAATTTACACGTATGTTTTTTTGTGTGTCAGCTACTATTGGTCATATATCGAGACATATAGTGGCACTTGTAAGTGCCGAAAATTAGTGTCCATTTAGATCATATTGTGGTGCTTTTAAGTGCTGAAAATAAGTGTGCTTTTAGTTAATATATTGGCTCTTGTAAGTGCCGAAAATTGGTGTCCTTTTGGATCATATATTTGCGTTTGTAAGCACTGAAAAATGAGTGGCGCTTGTAATTGTTGAAAAGTGCCGAGTAAAAGAACCCGGGCAACTTACACGCTTAAGTAAAATTTCATATCACAAATCAACACAATAGAATCTTCTCTCTGATCAATTGTGAACCTTAGCCTCAACTCCCAGCCTTACTTCCATTTTAAGCTAGCCTTGGTCCGACCTTTGTGCTCTAGCCGTCGTCACCCTCATCCGTCACCTGCATTACGTGAGATTGAAGGTAAGTTACATCCCTAACTATCTTCGTTGATCTTTGGCCTCCTATGGTCCTTTATGGCAGTAATCATTTGACTCAATTCTCTCACACGTTGCGATAATGAAAGCAAGCTGTCTCATTATTCTTAATTTTTCCCATTTTCTTAAATGCATTTTCTATTTAAATTTTTCTCATTTTCTTAAACGAATTTACTATTTAAATTTTTCCCTCTTAAGGTTTGCCTATAAATACTAAGTAAGGGTTTTCGTTTTGGCAGGAATGAATACATCAACGAGAGGGATTTTGGGAGAGAAGAAACCCTAAAAGAGTAAGTTAATTTTCTCATAATTTATTTCTTCATTAATATCATTGTGAAATTTTGGGGTGGGTTATTTTAGAGGGTTAGGATTTTCTTCCACTGCATAGTTTTTTTCCCCAAACCAGGTACTTATCTTTTCACTACAAGCCCTCTCAATTTGTTAAAAATGAGAAATTTTTTTAGAAAAATGTTAAAGAAAATTGAGATTGCGTTGGGAAACCACCTCAATGATGCCCATGTAATGGTCTTCCAAACACCCAAGTCTAGAATGACTTGTAAAGAAAAGAAATAGTACACGAAGCAATAAAGAAAGACACATAAATTGTTATCGAGGTTCGGCAATAGCCTATGTCCCCGTGAGTTACTCCGAACTCTCTGCACTAAACCAATGTGTTCTTACAATCCAGCAACACCTCTCCAAGAATCCACAAGTTCTTGAAGAAAAAAAGAAGAGAACAAGAAAGTGATAAGGTCTTGAGTTACCTTGGAACTTTCCCCATTGGAAATTCCACTTACAAGTCCCTTGAATGCCCGTTCTATACTAATCTCTCTCTTTACAACCAGCCTCTCTAATGAGTCCCTCTTATATGTCTGTGCTTCTGCACTCTCATATAATTCTCTCATTCACATGTTCTGTCACACACACACACTTGAGTTTCTACCACATTACATCATTGAGGTTGAAGCTAGGTGACTCTTTATATAATGCACCAACTTCTTATCCAATCTTAAGTGTCATTCTCCACCCTTAAATCTTGATGAACAATCAACCATAGCCTTTGATCATTCCTTTGTCAAGCTGTGTGTTTTAGACATGTCTCATGAACCATGGAAGAGGTTTACATATATGTGCATCAGTGTGCCTAGCACCGCGGCCTAGAACAAGGGGCACCGCGGCCCAGGGCATAGCACACATTCACCATCTTCTGGGCACTGCGGCCTTGAGTAGGGGGCGCCATGGCCTGGCCTCCTCCTCCAGCACTCCACCTTCTAGGCACCGCGGCCTGGGGTAGTCTGGACCTCGGCCTGACTTGATGCACACCCAACTTTGCTGCTTTTTGCTAAGGCGACTTCAATGACTTACTTAAAGGTAGAACCTTGGTACCTAAATTTGTAGGACTTTCTTCCGTGGCCATCTTGTCAACATGAATGCATCATTTTGTACCATTTTCCGGAATGTAATGATACCAAACATCCATATGCTTTGTCCTCTCATAGAACACCGAATTCCTCCACAAGTGCCACGCATTTTGGATATCCGAAGACACCACCACCTGCTCTTTTAGGACCATCCACTCGTCCAACAACCCTTTGCACCACATAGCCTCCATTATGGCTTTCGAAGCCACTATGTATTCTACCCCGGTTGTTAAGAGTGCTACCATCGACTGCCACTGAGCCTTCCAATACCTCAATAACCCTTATCCTAAGCCACAGCTCTCTTCCAGGATTACTCACACATCTGCTGAGAACACCCATTGCCTGAGAAATGTAGGGTCTAGTGCTCACCATCATGGACATGACTAGTCCAACCACACTAGAGTAAGGGACCTTTACCATTTCCTTCTTCTCCTCATCCATTCCAGGTCATTGTTCGCTGGAGAACTTGAAATGACCAGCAAGAGGAACCTTCACTAGTTTACCATCTTCCATAGAAGACCGAGAAACCTCCAACCCGTTTCTCTCCCTTTCTCGAATTTTTCTCATACCAAGGATCTTTTGTGTAAGGATGAGATCCTTCCTCTCAAACTTCTCACTGAGTAGAGATGTAAAGCTTTTCATCCTCTCCCTGCTGTTCCCAACTGACAGCATATCAACGATATAGATGAGGATACTCACTATTTTCTCCACCTTGTGTCCAGGTGAGAAAGTTTCTGTGAAATCTATGTCTTCTTTTCTCGTGAACCCCTTCGCCACCAGCCTAGCCTTTTTCTGAACTTCATCTCCTGGAGGGTGCCTTTCTTTTATCTTGTAAGTCCACTTACAATCCACAACTTTTTGTTTTCCCGGAATGTGCACCAATTCCCAGAAGTTGTTCTTCCTCAAAGAATCCATTTCTTCCTCTATAGCTAGCTTCCATCTTGGTGAATCCTTACATCCCATGGCATCAATGTAAGTCTCTTGTTCACTCATCTCTCTTTTTATCCAATGAGCTGCTACATCTGCAGCATCCATAAACCCATATCTTGAAGGTGGTCCGACCAGCCTTCTTTCTCGGTCTCTTGTGAGCTGATAATCCTTCTGACTTGCTACATTATCCTCTTCTAGTTCAGCCTCCTCATGAGTGTCCTAAACTTAGCGTTCATCAATGGGCTCTACCTGATCCGAACCCTCTTGCCTTCCTTGCTCTACCTGAACTGAATTTTCCTTGATGCTATGCTTCACAAATACCGAACTGATTTGCTCACTAGTCCCAGCAGGGTTAGTTTTCTCCAAATAGGGAAATAACAATTCATTAAAAATGACATCCCTATTTATTATGAGTCTCAATCCTTTTTATTCTAAGGACCACAACCTATATCCCTTAGCCCTTTCCCCATATCCTAGAAACACACACTTTCTACATCCTGGGCTAAGCTTATCATCCTTTTGATGTGCAAATGCAGCACACCCAAAAGTCCTAAAGTTGTTCAACTCAGGGGGTTTCCCACTCCACATCTCCATGGGAGTCTTGAGCTCTAAAGCTCTAGAGGGTGATATATTTACCAAGTATGCAGCAGTAGACACAGCTTCCCCCCAAAAACATTTGGGTAATCCGGATCCCATTAACATGCATCTAACCTTTTCTATAAGGGTCTAATTCATCCTCTCAGCAACTCCACTTTGCTGAGGGGTTTTCATAACCTTTCTATGTCTTAGAATCCCATTTAACCTACAAAATTGATCAAGCTCCTTGTTAAAACATTCTAAGCATTTATCGTTTCTTAACACCTTAACTACCATGCCCATTTGAGTTTTTACCAGCTTTTTCCATACCATTAACTTATTCAAAGCATCTGGTTTATTTCTAACCAAATAAACCCAAGCTTTTCTTGAATAATCATCAATTAAAGACAGAAAGTAAAAGTTACCTCCCTGTGTTGGTGTCCTTGCTGGTCCCCAAAGGTCCAAATGAATGTAGTCAAGAATGCCCTTAGACTTGTGCACTCAAGTGTTGAAGCTGACTCAATGTTGCTACCCAAGAACACAGCTCTTGCAGAAATTGAGTTTCTCTACCTTGTCACCATCAAGTAATCCATTCTTCCTGAGAAGTTGCAGGCCCTCTTCGCTCATATTTCCCAAACGAGTGTGCCAAAGGACTGCCTTCTCCATCTCAGCCATCAAGCTTCCTGCTTGATCCTTGATGTCTGTGTCTCCGATCATCTCATAGAGACCATCCTTTATTGCTGCTTTGATCACTATCAAAGATCCCTTGGTTACCTTGATCTTTCCTCCCTCTGCTTTATATGTGTACCCCATGGAATCTAGTTACCCCAATGAGATCAAATTTCTCTTCACATCTAGAAGATACCTCACATTCCTAAGCAACCTTGTGACTCCATCAAACATCCTCAACTGGATGTCTCCAATCCCCTTCACTTGCTAAGAAATATCATTCCCCAAGAAAACCCTTTCATCATTGGTTTCTTTGAAATTCTTGAACCAATCCCGGTGAGGGCACATGTGATGAGTGCACCCAATATCCAAGATCCATTTCTCGCTGTCTTCTTGCCTCTTGCTCACATCTGAGCAAACAACAAGAACATCATCACCTTGTTGTTCTGTCTTGGCAACCGAAGCCTCTCCATTCTTGGTATGGCTTCTTCCCTCATCCCTCATACCTCATCTTCTCCTTGTAATCTTTCTTGAAGTGACCCTCCTTGTGGCAGTAGTAACATTTTTTCCCTTCAAATTTTAGCTTAGAGTGTACTTTCCTATGGCTTTCTCCTCTACCTCTGTCCCGGTAGTAGCTATGTATGTTGTTGTGCAATCTCCCATGGCTCTCTCCTCTACCTCTGTCCCAGTAGTAGAAATGTATATTGTTATGCACTCTCCTATGGCTCTCTCCTCTACCTCTGACCTGGTAGTAGCCATGGATGTTGCTGTGCACTCTCCCATAGCTCTCTCCTCTACCTCTGTCCCAGTAGTAGCCATAGATGTTGCTGCTATACCAAGTTGATGGCCTTCTTCTAATGAATAACCCTTCTCCACTTGATGCACTCCTCATCTTGGCATCAAGATCATCTTACAACTCTTTATTAGGATCAAATTTAAAAGCAAAGATTCGTTTACAAAGATACCTCTTATTAGGGAGAGTCTTAGCAAGAAATAACTCATCTAGTTTCTTTCATATGATAGCTGAATCTTTCGAGTCTCCGCAGTCCCTTGTGACATTATCCGACATGTGCAAGAAGATGGTGCTGTATGCCATCTTCTTCATCTCATTCCGCTAGACCTCCATGGTACTTGCTGGAAAAGCTTCATCTTCTCCAATCACTACGTCCACTTTTTGTTGCATAAGAATAGCCTTGATCTTCTACTTCCAAAGGGAAAAATCTCCCTTTCCATCAAACTTCTCAACCATGAAGTTTGAAGCCATCTTGCGGAGAGAATCCCAGATTTATGCAGCACCCACAATTGCTCTCCAACTTCTTCTAAATCTCAAGAACATGATCGAAGATTGATCTCAATACCGTTCTTGAATCACCCTCAAGAACACGATCAGATCTTGATCTTTACAGCGTTCTTGAATCATCTCAAGAACACAATCAAATATTAATCTCTACTCCGTTCTTGAATCACCCAAGAAGTTGACCTTTGATTCTTGGAGTCTTGCTCTGATACCTTCTGTTCTTGCTCTAATATCCGCTGTTACAACTCTGACACCACTGTTGTGGTATCTTCTCTAGCTCTGATACCACTATTGGGAAACCACCTCAATGATGCCCAGGTGATGGTCCTCTAAACACCTAAGTCTAGAATGACTTGTAAAGAAAAGAAACAGCATACGAAGCAAGAAAGAAATACACAACAATTGTTATCGAGCTTTAGCAATAGCCTACGTCCCCGTGAGTTCCTCCGAACTCTCTGCACTAAACCAATGTGTTCTTACAATCCAGCAACACCTCTCCAAGAATCCACAAGTTCTTAAAGAAACAAATAAGAGAACAAGAAAGTGATAAGGTCTTGAGTTACCCTGGAACTTTCCCCCTTGGAAATTCCACCAAGTCCCTTGAATCCCTTTTCTATACTAATCTCTCTCTTTACAACCAGCCTCTCTAATGAGTCCCTCTTGTTTGTCTGTGCTTTTGCACTCTCACATAATTCTCTCATTCACATGTTCTGTCACACACACACACTTGAGTTTCTATCACATTACATCATTGAGATTGAAGCTAGGTGACCCTTTATATAGTGCACCAACTTCTTGTCCATTCTTGAGTATCATTCTCCACCCTTAGATCTTGATGAACAATCAACTATAGCCTTTGATCATTCCTTAGTCAAGCTGTGCATTTTGGACATGTCTCACGAATCATAGAAGAGGCTTACACATGTGTGCATCAGTCTGCCTGGCACCGCGGCTTAAGGCATAACACACATTAACCATCTTCTGGGCGCTGCGACCTGGCCTCTTCCTTCAACACTCCGCCTTCTGGGCGCCGCGGTCTAGGTAGTCTAGGCCACAGCTTAACCTAATGCACACCTAATTTTGCTACTTTGTGCTGAGGCACATTCCAAGTGTGCTGAGGCTTCAATGACTTGATGCTTGACCTCTTCCAACCTTGTTTAAACCTTGACCATGTTTAAACCTTAGACAAATACCAACAGATTGAAAATGAAAAATATTTCACAACTAATCAATCTCTAAGCCAATATTGACCCATAGAGAGAGTGAGAGGAGATCAAACTGTATGATGTAGGAGAGAGATATAAAATTATTTTTTTCTCTTTTATTTTGAGATTTTACTTTATATAAGACTAGGATCTCAACACGCGTAATGTGTGTGTTGATCTTCTCTTTTATATGATAACACAATATGCTAACAATTATCATTATAATTATTGTCTATAAATACAAGTTTCTACTACTATTGTAATCATCCAATCAACAAATGCAGAAACCTAAGTTCTCTTTATTCTATTCACAATATCTGAATAGTAAGACCATAAACCCTAAATGCTGCTCTCTTCTCCTAAACCCTAAAAATAATGGAAAATTTCTCTAACCCTACCTCTTGTCAACCTGACCACGCAACTGTCATCGCTACTGCCACCCTAACTCCTCTTGTGACCACAACACCATCTCGCCTCCCCACCACAATAGTTTTAAACCCTAGTGTCAACTCCCAGCCTTATTTCCATTTAAGGCCAGCCTTGGTCCAACCTTTGTGCTTTAGTCGTCATCACCCTCTGTCTGTCACCTCCATCATGTGAGCATAAAGGTAAATTACACACTCTACTATCTTCCTTGATTTCAAGCCTTTTACGGTCCCCTATGGCAATCATCGTTTGACTATATTCTTTCACATATCGCGATACCGAAAGCAAACTGTCTCATTATTCTTGATTTTCCTTTTTTTCTGAAACGAATTTATTGTATAAATTTATGCTCTCTCATGTTTCACCTATAAATATTAAGCAAGAGTTTTTGTTTTGGTAGTAATGTACATATCAACGTGAGGGATTTTGGGAGACAAAGAACCCTAAAAGTGCAAGTTAATTTTCACGGAGTTTATTTGTCCTATAACTCGAGAGTGAAAATTTGGGGTGGGTTCGTTTAAAGGCTTAGGATTTTCTTCCACTACATATTTTTTCTTCCCAAAACTGGGTACTTATCTTTCCACTACATGGACATTCAATTTATTTAAAATGTACAAATTGTTCAGAAGTATGTTAAATAAAATAGAGATTGAAAATAAAAATATTTCATAACTAATCAATCTCTAAGTTAATATTGAGACATAGAGAGAGTGAGAGGAGATCGAACTATATGATATATGAGAGAGATGTGATTTTTTTCTCTTTCATTTGAGATTTTATTTTATATATGACTAGCATCTTAACACGCGCGATGCGCGTATTGATCTGCACTTTTATGTGATAAAACAATATTATAACAATTATCTTCTATCCTAAAAACATACGAATCATAACGGTGACATATTCTCCATTAGAAAACTGAACCTGCAAAGAAACTCCAGAGAAGAAAATTTTGGTTGGAATCATCAAAAAGTAAAACGAACAATTAAAAAGATGTGGAGAGTTGGAGTCAATTGAGTTGCAAATATAACCTCATTTAAATATTTGATTTATATATTTAAGTAATGATTTAAAAGGCATTTTTTGGGGAGGACACCAAATTGGGATTCTTGCTTTATTAATATTATAGATATTCGCATCACTTATTTAGAGCTTAGTTAGGTTTCACTTTATGGCTGTCACTATATGGTAGTATTATTTAATCACAACTCCGTAAAGTTTTTATGTGATTAACAACGATAAGTTACAAAATTAACAACTATAATTTGCAAAAGGTAATATTTAGAGGCTAATTAGGTTTTGTGAATTGCATTTAGTGGCTGAAAGGCATTATTTAATGACTATTTATGAATTGTCATCACTAGAAATTAACATTTAGTAACCATCTCTTGCTAACTATCTCTAAAAGTGTTAATTTTATGAATTTAATATTTTAAAGCTATTAAAAGTCATTATATAATGACATCAAGAAGTTTATTACTCTAACTAATCTCTTTTGTAATACAAATGATGATACTATCTGACTGCCTAACAAAATAATCAAAACAAGTTTCTATCACTTTTCGAAAGTAAGAACCTCTATGGAAAATACAAAAAACACGAGAAACCTAATGTAAATGTATATAAATCTAACTCTAGTAACCTTAGGGACACTATTGTAATTATTTTCTATTAATACAAGTTTCTACTGTTGTTGTCATCATGCAGTCAGTAACTACGGAAAACCTAGTTCATTTTAGTCTATTCCAGGTATCAGACCAATAAACACTGCTCTCTTCTCCTAAACCCTAAAAATAATGGAAAATTTCTCTAACCCTACCTCTTCTAAACTCGACCTCACAGTTTCCACCACTGTCACCTTGACTCCTCCTGCTGCCATCGCACTATCCCTCCTCTCCACCGAACCACTTGTTGTAGTCACTTCCAGCGAACACTTCATAGCAATTGTGGCCACCTCCTCTCTCCTCGGTATTGTCCACACTACAAGCAAATTGGACACTATGACATATATTGGTACTTTAAAATGTCACTATTGGTCATATATCGGCACTTTAAAGCACCAAAAAGTTAGACAAATTGTTTAATATTCGCGCTTGTAAGTTTCGAAAATAGGGGTCCTTTTAGATCATATATTGGCGCTTGTAAGTGCCAAAACTTAGTGTCCCTTTTGGGAAGCGCCGTAATATGCAGTTAAATTTGACGGGTTTGTGGTGGTCTGAGAAATCTGTGTAACATATATCAGCGCTTTAAAGCACCACTATTGGTCATATATCAAGATCATATAGTGGCGCTTGTAAGTGCTGAAAATTAGTGTCCTTTTAGATAATATTTTGGCACTTGTAAGTGCTAAAACTTATTGTCCTTTTAGATAATATATTGGTGCTTGTAAGCGTCGAAAATGAGTGGCGCTTGTATGTGCCAAAAAGCACTGGGTAACTTAAGCGCTTAAGAAAAATCACATATTGCCAATTTACACTCCAAAATCATATGTTTGATCAATTTTGAACCTTAGCCTCCACTCCCAACCTCATTTCAATTTTAGGCCAACTTTGGTCCGGCCTTTGTGCTCTAGACATCTTCACCCTTGGTCCATCACCTGCATCATGTAAGATTTAAGGTAAGTTACAAACACACCTATTTTCGTTGATTTTAGGCCTCCTCTAGTCCTCTCTGGTGGTCATCATTTGACTCCATTCTCTCTCACGTCGCGATACCGAAAGCAAACTGTTTCATTATTCTTAATTTTTCCCCTTTTTGTGAAATAAATTTACTGTTTAAATTATGCCCTCTAACGTTTTGGATATAAATACTAAGTAAGAGTTTTCATTTTGGTAGGAATGAACGTAGGGATGGAAGAGATTTTGGGATAGAAGGAACCCTAACAGAGCAAGTTGATTTCTGTAATTTGAGAGTGAAATTTTGGGGTGGGTTCTTTTGAAAGCTTAGTATTTTCTTCCACTACATAATTTTACTTCTCTAAACCAAGTACTTATCTTTCATCAATCCTTGTTTTACCTTGTGCATTATTTATGGTTACCTGCAGTTGCGTAATAACACCTATTATAGTGTGTTATTACAACTTGACAAGAGAATGAAGTTTGAGGTGGATTCGTTTAGAGGCTTATGATTTTCTTCCCTAAACCAGGCATTTATCTTTCCACTACATGCCTTTTCAATTTGTTACAAATATGCAAATTGTTCAAAAAAAATGTTAAAGAAAACAGAGATTAAAAATAAAAAAATATTTCACAACTAATCAGTCTCTTAGTTAATATTGAGCCACAAAGGGAGTGAGAGGAGATCAAACAGTTCGATGTATGAGAGAGATGTAACTTTTTTTCTCTTTTAATTGAGATTTTATTTTATATAAGACTAGCATCTTAACACGTGTGATACGCGTGTGATAAAAAAACATGCTAATAATTATCTTCTCAGCTAAAAGCATACCAACCATAATGGTGAAATATTCTCCATTAGAAAATTGAACTTGCAAAGGAACTTCAATAGAAGAAAAATTCGGTTGGAATCATCAAAAAAAAAAAAAATAACAATTAAAAAGATGTGGAGAGTTGGAGTTAATTGAGTTACATATGCAACCTTATTTAAATATTTGATTTATATATTTAAATAGGGGTTTAAGGGACATTTTTTGGAGAGGACATCAAATGGGGGTTCCAGCTTTATTAATAGCATAGATGTTCGCATCGCTTATTTAGAGCCTAGTTAGGTTTCACTTTATAGCTGTCACTAGATGGTAGTATTATTTAATCACAACTCCTTAAAGTTGTTACATGAATAACAACGATAAGTTACAAAATTAAAAACTATAATTTCCAAAAGGTAATATTTAGAGCCTAATTAGGTTTTTGCATTGCATTTAGTGGCTGATAGACATTATTTAATGACTATTTATGAATTGTCATCACTAGAAATTAACATTTATTAACCATCTCATGCTAACAATCTCTAAAAGGGTTATTTTTGTGATGATAATAATTTACAGCTATTAAAATTCATTTTATGATGACATTAAGAAGTTTATTACTCTAACTAACCTTATTTATAATACAAATGATGATACTGTCTGACTGCCTATCCAAATAATCAAAACAAGTTTCTATCACTTTTCAAAACTAAGAACCTTTATGGAAAAAGCAAAAATTAATGCAAAAAACATGCCAAACCTAATGTAAATGTATATAAATCTAACCCTAGTACCCTTAGGGACAATATTGTGATTATCATTTTAATCATTGTCTATAAATACAAGTTTGCTTTAGTCTCTTCATTGTATCAAAGCAGTAAGATCCTAAACTCTAAAAACTACTATCTTCTCTTAAACCTTAAAACTAATGGAAAATTTCTCTAACTCTACCTCTTCTAAACTTGACCTCACAGTTGTCGACACTGTCACCTTGACTCCTTCTGCTGCCATCGCATTATCCCTCCTCCCCACCGAAACACCTGCTGTAGTCACTGCCAACGAAAACTTCACAACTATTGTGGCGAATGCTTCTCTCCTCAGTATTGCCTACACTACAACAAAATTGGACACTATAACATATATCGGCACTTTAAAATACCACTATTGGTCATATATCGGTGCTTTAAAGCACCAAAAAGTTGGACATTGTGTTTAATATTCGTGCTTATAAAAGCCAAAAATGAAGGTCCTTTTAGATCATATAGTGGCATTTATAAATGCCGAAACTTAGTAACGCTTCTGGGAAGCACCTTCATATGCGTGTAAATTTGACTGGTTTGCGGCACTTTGAAAAATCTATGTAACATATATCGGCATTAAAGCGCCATAATTGGTCATATATCGAGATCATATAGTGGCGCTTGTTAGTGCCAAAAATTATTGTCGTTTTAGATAATATATTGGTGCTTGTAAGTGCCAAAAATTAGAGTCATTTTAGATCAAATATTGGTATTTGCAAGCACAGAAAATGAGTAAAATGAGTGGCGCTTGTAAGTGTGGAAAAGTGCCAAGTAAAAGAACTTGGGTAACTTACACGTTTAAATGGGTCATTAGAGGTTTATAGATATAATCGAGGTACTCTGGGGAGTGAATCCGATAGTATTAGCTATCGTGTGTCTTCGGAGGTCACTTTGTCTAGTGCAACCTTAAGTAAACAAGCTAGAATGGACACATATGTCCATATTACCTCAAAGGGAAAACCCACTATCCCTTGGGATGTTCTTCCATTGAATCCTCATACGCCCAACTTAGGAGAAGTGAGCGTTGAGGTGGCGAAAGATTATTACCAGTCTTATTTTGCAGTAAAAGAGAGTCGTGCTTACTGTAGAAGTCTGTACTTACTTCTTTTCTTTAGAAGTATTGTATAGTTTGGGAGTTTACACTTTATTTTTCATCCATGGATGAGAGGGCCTGCTGCCCTATAGGTGTTGAGGTCCTCTACGGGATGTGTTTATATGAGGAGTGCTTCAAGGCAAAGCTCCATCATCTTGTGGACCCAGATGTGGTAGTTGTCCTCAATATTTTTGGGGTTGCACCGACTTAGTTGGCTTTGAACTCCTGAAAGGTATTGATAAGCTTCTTAGTCTTGTTTTTTAGGCATGCCCAAGGAGTGGAGTTTTCCCCTAGTACTTTTGTTGTTTCTACACCTTTACGAAAATTGGGGAAACTAAGTGGTACAAATTTTCTCTTTATAATAACCTTAAGATCATCATCGATGCTCTATCTTTGGTTAAGAATTAAAAGTCGAGGTTCCTCTATATACGGAGCCTAGAGCCTTTCAAGGTCCCGATGAAGTGAGGCCAATGGTTTATGTTAGTCAAGAGTTCCCCTTGGCCTCAGAGGAGGAAATAGAGTTCTTAGAATCAATATGTTGGGAACTCCTGAGCGCTTATGAGTTTCTTGATGAGAGGGTGTTAATACAGGCCAGGCTGTGCTCGGCTACTAATGGTAGATTAATTATTTCTAGTACTTAGATTTTTTTTTTTTATGCTTGTCTTATTTCTCTGACCTTGGTACTAACCATGTTTTGTCTTCGGTGCAACCATGGTTGCGGACATGATAGTGCTGATGAGAAATGTGCAAGTCCATACTGAGATGGCCAAGGCAAAGAAGGCGACGATTATGGACAAGCTGGCAGCCATAAATAAGGTGGCTCTTAGTGGAGGTACAAGGGTCTCGAATCACCCTTTTCCTACTCACCATGAGTTTCCCAAGAATATGGCTCGAAATGATAGCCTTTGAGCTGACGGAAAGGCGATGGAAGTAAGGAAGTACCCAAGGATCTTAGCCCTTGGTGCTAGTGGGCAAACCTTCATTACTCCTCAGGGCCAACGTACTAGCGAGAGAGGTAGCTCACGGGCCCTAAAGTCTTTAGGGGAGATGGTTAGTGCTTTCTTCTGACTCTGCTCTTGGGGATCCAAAGATCGCCCATTTGTTGCTTCGAGTCTCAATCATCTCAAATAATGCAATAAGATCCTTGCGCAATATGCTGAGACTTTTGTTGTAGTCCTTAGCCAGTCTACTCACCAGGTATTTGTGTTCTTCTTTCCTCCCGTGGCTAACCACTATTCTTTTCATGATGGAATGTACATGGCCCTAGCTGAAGCACCTCATGGGTCAGTCGAAGGCTATTGTTAGCCTCTAGAATGAGAATTTTTAAATAAGGACTAAGGAAAAAGATGCGAACAAATAGATTATTTACCTCCAAGAAAACCGAGATCACTAGAAGGTGGAGAATAAGAGGGTTGCCATTATGGCAAATGAGGCAAGGAAGGTGTTCGTGGAAAATATCGAGTGCCTAACTTCCGAGTTGGAGAAAGCTCAGAAGAAGAAAGAGTCTACCATTGAAGACTTTAAAGTTTCTAAGGATTTTGACAACACCATTTATACACAGGCCGAGGTGGAATGGTACAACGACTTCAAGGCTACGAAAGTTGAGGTTGAGAAGTTCTATCTAAATCACGGCCTAGACCTATACCTTGTCTAGCTTGAGCTCTCTTTTTTGGGGCACAAATGAAGAGCTTCTTACCCCAGAGGCAGCGATGGACAAAGTTGTGTAGGTTTATGGTTTCAAAAAGGCTCCACTTAATGTGGAGAAGACCAGGATGGAGGAAGCACGGAGGATCAAGGAGGTGAAGAAGTTCGGGGAGGTTCCCTAAAAGTAGAAATATTACCCCCTTTTTTGTACTTGGCCTGAGAGCCTAACTCATGTACTTGAATTTAAATATTAATGAAAGATTTTTTATCTTTGGTAACCTTGCATCATTTATTTTGATGTATGTTAGATTTTCTTGATTCTCTTTTCAGAGGTTGGGAAATGAATGACCTTTACTTCAGACCTAGGAGGCCTGAGAACTTATGGGAGGTGGATTGCCTTTTTAGGCCTTTGCTTTGGTCCTTGGAGGCTTGAGAACTTGTATGGGATGAAGGTTTCTTGGGCCTTCACATTGATCCTTGGAGGCTTGAGGACTTGTATAGGGTGAAGAGCCTTTATGGGCCTTCATCTCGGTCCTTGGAGGCTTGAGGACTTGTATGGGGTGAAGGGACATTTTGGCCCTTCATCTTGATCTTCGGAGTTCTGTTGAAAAATGGAGATAGTTTGTATTACGCAAAATTCAAAATTTAATTTTCATTCATAGTAGCTAGAATTTGGTACAATATATAACTCAAGTGAGACTCAGATCAAAAGAGGAGAAACTAAAGTAGGTCTTCATAGTTAGGCTTTCACTGGTGGAATTTTATCAAGTTCTCCGAGTTCCACTTCTGTATATTGGGGTGTCATCTATCTTTTTCACTTAAAGGTCCTCACTTTAATGACCTCCCAGTTGGGCAAGAGCTTCCCAGCGTCTTGAGGGTCAAAGACTCATTTTGTTTAGGACCAAGTCCCCTAGTCGAAATGAACTTTATTTGACTCGTGAGTTGTACTTGGTTGCCCTCTGCTAATAGGATGCAAGTCTTAATAGTGCTTCATCTATGACTATTTTAATTTTTGGAGGAATTTCTGAGCATTATTTATCAAAATACAACAGAGAAAGAGAGTTCAGGCTTCAAGGTATGACTAGATTGCATTCCTTACAGTTTAATTCACCCCTCATTGGTGTAAGTGGGTTTCTAGTGAATTTTCTCCAAGATATAATGAAGTTCTATTTTTGTTCTACACATTGCACTTATGAAGAGCAACCTAGAGAAGCTTCTATGATTTTACGGATAAATATCACTTGTGTTTATAAATTTACAAGATTTCTAGGCATAAGAATATCAATTTTTAGAAAAAGAGAAGAAGAAGAAGAAAGATTATTAAAAAAAAATCTATAAAATATTTGTAAGTTATTATAGTTAACCACTTTATTTATAGAGTTTAATTAGTATCTTTTCGTAAGAGACACTGTAGTTCATTACTAAACTGATTTAACTGAGTGTTTCTTCACAAGAGACTTTGGTTCAACACCAATAGTTATGTAACGTTAAAAAAAATTCAAATTTTCATTGTCCTAGTCAATTTGGTCCTTTTTATAATCTATGTGTCTCATGTAGGATTCAAAATCAATCAGGTCTCGGGCATCCAGTTGACTGGACAAATCCATAAAAAGTTTATGCCTAATCATACAATCAACTGTGTTGATCTTACAGTTGACTGCCCATGAGCCAAGATGAATTTTTCTTTCTTTTCTCTTTTCTTTTAATTTTCTAAATCACCACAAACTTAAATACAAGTTTATTTTGAAAATCATTAACAATCCCCCACCATTTAAAAAAAAATAAAATAAAAATTGATTCGATAAAACTTGAAAATCTGATCTTTCATTATACATTGAAGCTCATGCCTAAATGAAGATGTCTTTGGGACTTGAATCTTCACTTAGTAAAAACCAATAAAAGTTAAACAAAATGTATGGTAGTATGAAATTTTGAACTATAAATCCTATTTGTTTAACCGGACATGTCTCACACACGATACTTCTCCTCATAGAAATTGAAAAAAAATTGGTTGACACATTTACATACCTTATGTAATGAGTGCTCCAGAGTCAAGCCCTTGAACTAAACAGAAGTAGCCACACTTCACAGTCACTAGGTGAGCTTATCAAGTATGTTCCGTAGCTTAACATACCAAAGAAAAATTTTATAAGCCTTATTAAGAACTCAAAGTTCACCCTTCACTTTATCACTGCGATTTCCAAATAACTTTCTCTTGGAATGAAATATTTACTATTGGTGTTTGAAATCATAACTGATGATGTACTTTGTTTCATTGAACTCAATACTTATTGTTAGTAAGTGTTCATCAAGGTTCCATTATGGGCGATTAATCGTATGGGCTTGATCTTCATCCCTTATAAAATTTAATCATTTGATAACTAGAAACTTGATTAAATTCCTAGGATAATTCATTGTAGTTATTGATGCCAAAAATCTGCTAGAATCTGAGTCATCAAAGAGTAGACTTGGGTATATAAAATAAGGTAGAAACCTAAAGTCACGGAGGGCTAGAGGGAGGTATGCCTCCGAAGGACTCTCCGATACCTAAGTTAGTAAATGGCTTTTTACTAGAGAATAAGGGAAGCCAAAGGGACTGGGAGCTGTGAGTGGAGAATTGTTCGTACCTTTAGATTTATGAAAACTTTTTTATAGTGTGTTAGAGCAGAGTTTGATTAGGAGAACGACTGTAGTGTTGGGATAGGAGTAGTATTCTCTTTTGGAGTTATCTAAATCCGTACCAGTTTATCCAGAAGTTGTAGTGTCTGGTTTTCGGAGTTATCTAAGTCCGTATGAGTTTTTCCAGAAGCTAGTGTGGTGGGATGGCATCAGGTCTTCTGGTGTGAAATTACCATTATACCCTATACCATATATTGGGAGGAGATTGATTGTCTCTTTGTAGTTTTAGAAACTACCAATTTTCCCTAGAGATAAACATATGTCATCATGTTATTGGAGAGTAGTTTTTTCCCTTATATCAGCTGCCCCCACTTCTTGAAGTGCATTTATGTACTTAAGGAAGTATATCGGTCACCCACTGGGTTTTTTTGAACACCTCCGAGATGTTGAGAAACGGCTCGGAGTTTGGCAATTAAGTCTAAGAAGTTAACACTCAGTCAAGACTGCTCAAAGTTTTTGGAGATTAACTCCGAGGAGTTGATACTCAAAATAAACTGCTCGGTGTTTGGCAATTAAGTCCGATGAGTTAACACTCAATCAAGACTGTTCATAGTTTTTGGTGATTAAGTTCGAGGAGTTGACACTCAGTCTAAAATGCTCGAAGTTTGGTGATTAAGTCCAAAGAGTTGACACTCAGTCAAAACTGCTCTGGGTTTTTTGGCAATTGAGTCCGAGAAGTTAACACTCAGTCAAAACTACTCGGTGTTTTTGGTGATTGAGTCCGAGGAGTTGACATTCAGTCAAAATTGCTCAAAGTTTGGTGATTGATTCTGAGGAGTTGATACTCAGTCAAAACTACTCGGAGTTTATTGGAGAAGTCCAAAAAGTTGAACATGGACTCAAACTGCTCGAAGTTTGTTGGAGAAGTCCGAGGAGTTGAACATGGATTCTAACTGCTCGGAGTTTTTTGGAGAAGTCTGAGGAGTTGAACATGGAATCCAACTGTTTAGAGTTTGTTAGAGAAGTCCGAGGAGTTGAACATGGACTCCAATTGCTCGGAGTTTGTTAGAAAAGTTTGAGGAGTTGAATATAGACTCCAAATACTCAGAGTTTCGATGAATCGTTGGTTGCTTTCAAGGAAAAAAGACTTAGTTATATAGAATGACTTTCATAGGGCCTCCTACCCCTTTTGGTTATTTGTGGGCTTTTTTATAGTGGGCCATGGTTTGGTTTTGGGCCAAAGGTGTTAAACTTTGGGCCTAAAATGCTAAGCTTTAGGGCTTGACCTTGGTATCTGGCCCCATCTTCTTGCCCTATCGTTTGGTCATTAATTGAGGACATTTTGAACCATCCTCTTAAATGCTGAGAAGCGGCGGTGCATGTCCTAGGGTTCTTCAAGAGGTGATATCTCTCTTGATTTTGGAGAAAAGTGTTGCTTCGATATTCGAGAATATGGCTAAGTTAATCATGCATCCTCTTTCTTTGTGAGGACATCTATATAAAGGAAGAGGTTTTCCTTCATTTTTCATTTCATTCTTAGCTATCAGAAAATTTGAGAGCCTTTGGAGTTTGGGAGCTCGAGGTTTGGGAGCTCAGAGTTTGGGAGATCTTGGAGTTTGGAAGCTTGGAGTAGTGAGAGTTTGAGAGCTCGGAGTGTCTATTTACGTGGGAGCTCAGAGTCTGACGTACCTATCTTCTCAGAGTTCTCGATCAGTGAGTCCATTTTTCTATGTTTATGTCTTCTTTCAATTTTTACCGTGATAGAGGTAGTGGTAGTGATAGTAATAGCGGTAGTGGTAGTAGCAGCATAATTAGTAGAGATGAATCTAGAGTTAGTGGAGATGATAGTAGTAGCAGGGATAATGAGAATCGTGGTAGTAGCCATCGTCTAGAAATCGAGGTAAACGATTCCTCAGGAAACTCCTGTGCTCTTATTCTCTATGAGAGGAGTGAGTCATCTTCTTCCTCTTCAGAGGACAATCATGCCCTATGCATGCTTCGAGAGGAGATAGAAGAGGATGAAAAGCCAAACAATGGTTTTGTAGTGAACCTCTCCCCTAACAAGCTGAAGGAGGATGAGTTCGAGGAGATTAGAATTACATATAGGATCCATGAGGAGTTCAAACTTAAGAATATTGGGATTAGGGATCGTGTTTGTGATGATCTAAAGGAGGGGGAGTTGTGTCTCTATCATCATCACCTGAAGGCTAGGCTTAGGTTCCCTATTCACTCCTTTGTTTGGACTGTGCTTAGACATTATGGCATTGCTCTATGCCATTTTGTACCAAATTCTATATGCATTCTTATGGCGTTTATATATGTCAGCATCAAAGTGAAAGGGGTGATGAATATGAATGTTTTCAAAAACCTCTTCCTGATTAGTAAGTATAAGGAGAACAGATAGGTGGTATTGAGTTCCAGACTGAAGAGAGGGTTATTGGAGAAGACAATTTTATGTACTAAGCAATGGAAGAAGAGCTTCTTCTTTATCCATAGTGGTAGAGGCTTCGACCTACCTACCAAGTGGGATTTGGATTTGGTTAGGTCAAATAATAAACCTAACCTTATGAGGAGGAAGATTGATAGCTTGTAGGATATGATTGACGGGAAGATAGTCGTTGAACTCTTATACCAGAATGCAGAGTTGGCTAGGCTCAGAATCTGTCCTGATGGTCCAGACGATGAGATAGGTATGAGTTTTTTCCCTTGCATTTATTTTCCCTTTCTTTCTTTTTTATTTATTTCTTGTCATTTTTTGTAGCTATGAATGTTTTGAAGGCCACTCGGAGAACAACAAAGCTGTCCTAGAAGAGGAAGCTGGATGAGGAGGCTCGAGCACTACTGGCTTAGTCTTCTACGAAGAAGACTAACGCGGGAGATTCCCATACCCCTCCTACTCCTATTGTGGTGGAAGATAATGAGGAAACCACTCATTCTTCTCCTCCTGTGAGGGTTGCAATGCCAGTTCAGGCTCACCCCCCTCCCGAAGTCTTCAGGCTGGAATGGTACATGAAGTTTGGCGATTCATGCTTTGGAAGTGCGAATGTCGCTCGAGAGCACTTGATCTGGGGCATCCTTCCAAAGGACATGGCCATACTAACCTAGGAACCTATAGAGAGCCTTGCAGTGAGGGTCGAGGGTTTGGCCTCTCAGGTATCCTATGGTCCTTAAAATTTTGTTATGATATTTTTTCCTATCTTTAAGGGGTTCTAACTTGCTCTATTTTTTAGCTAAGCATAGCTTCAGGTATCCTCTCACACTTGTGTCTTGACTTGGATAAGAAGTTAGGGAATTACCACAACTTCATCTGGACTTTGCAAGAGTCTCTCATAAAGTATATTGTTGAGGCCGGTCGCTTGGAGAGGGGGAAGGGCCTGCTGACCGAAGACCTGGAGGAGGCTTGGTCAGAGCGAGATGCAACTAAGGTAGAAATAGCAAAGGTCCAAGCTGAAAATGAGGCTGCAGAGAAGGCCTTGGTAGACTTCAAAGAATCTCAAGAGTTTAAGCCAACTGTGGAGATTACGGTTGGTGACTTTTATCTTAGGGGTTTTGAGGAGGCCAAGCAGCAGACCTTGACTACCTATCTTGACCAGGATTTCTCCATGGTGGAGATCTCTTCTGATGACGAATGTGCTTGAGATGAAGGTGAGCATCAGGCCCCAGCTACTTAGGAGGAAGAAATAGATAGAGACTAGGATTTTTATGCTTTTTATTCCTTTGTCCATTAGTGCCGTTTGTAAAAATTTCTAAGTTAATGAAGATTGCCCTTTCTGTTTTCCATTTGTCAAAGTGTCTATACTCTTACTAGTCAAAATAGGAATCCGAAAAGGAAAGACCTTGGGCTCTTTCCTTGGCACAGGAGAAACTAAAAACTTGGCCAAAAAATGGAGTGTTTCTTTTATTAAGAATTAGTATTACATCAATACTTGGTGAAATAAAATGGGTGAAACAAAGTTAGAGAAGTAAAAATTGGTGAAACAAAGTTGGAGATAGCTAGGGAACCCTCAAAAGGGTTCTACTAGTAGAAATTGCGAAGGTTCTCCGCATTCCAAGTGTGTAGCACTGGTTTACCGTCCAAGTCTTCAAGTTTGAACGTGCCAACTAAGCACACTCTCTTGATGCGGTAGGGACCTTCCCAATTCGGGATGTGATTCCTTGTCTTTCAAGGGTGAGATACCTTGTTCTTTCTTAGGACCAGGTCATGTAATCTTAAATTTCTCTCATTGATTCGGGAGTTGTAGTATCTCGATACTCTCTAGTGGTAGGCGGTGAGCCTGATCTGGGCTTTATCTCTAACTTCGTCGATCAAGTCAACGTTCATCTTGAATGCCTCTTCATTATCTGTTTCATTGTAGTTCTATATACATAAGGATGGCGTTCCTATCTCGAGAGGAATTACAGCCTCAGATCCGTAAGCCAAGAAAAATGGGGTCTCTCCGGTGGGAGTCCGGGCGGTGGTTCGGTAGGTCCAAAGGACACTTGGGAGGTGATTGTCTCACTGTTGATCAACATCGTCAAGCCTTATCTTGATGCCCTATAAGAGAGTTCTGTTCATTACTTTGGCTTGTCTATTGGCCTGAGGATAGCCTACCAAGGAAAATCTTTCTTCAATTTGGAGGTATTGGCATAAATATTTGAACCGGATGCTGTCAAATTGTGTACCATTGTCGGTGACCAATATCCTAGGTATAATGAATCTACAGACAATCAACTTCTAGACAAACCCTCAGGTCTGATAGTCAGAAATGCTGGCGAGAGGTTCGACTTCCACCTACTTGGTAAAATAATCGATGCCTACTATCAAATGTTTCTTTTACCCTAGTACCTCTCGGACTGGGCCAAGGAAATCTATTCCCCACATGGCAAAAGGGAGAGGACTAGCGATTGATGTCAAGAGATTAGCTAGTTGTTAGGGGGGATGGAGGCATGTTCTTGACAAGTTCTGCACTTTTTTACCATCTCGATTGCATCGTGGCTCATCTGGGACCAATAGTAACCATAGCAGAAGTATTTTAAACGTCAAAGCTCGTCCTCAAAGGTGATTACCACATATCCCTTGGTGCACTTCCCTGAGGGCGTAATAAGCGTCGGTAGTGTTGTGAGTTTTAAATTACTTGCAAGCGCACGAGTCATTTGCAATATAGTGTGTGCAAGTGTGAGGTCGAATCCATAGGGAATTGCGTCGTGAAAATATATTTTTATCTAAACTAATCCTATTTTAACCTAGTTCCGAATTTTAAATTGTATCTTGCAAAGAAATATAAACTTAAACTAAATTAATTTGAAACAAATAATAAAGATATTAAAGTTTCTGAATCCACCCCACCAAAGTAAAACATATATTTTCATGTTCTATATAAAAGTAATCTATCAAATAATTTCATGAATCCACCATTATAAAAATCACAATGAATACCCTAATTCAGCCAAATCATCCAATGTATCCCTTTAGAATCACAATGGATATCCAATTGACTTTGGATGATCCGTCGTATCCGGCAGATGAAACACAAAGAATATCCAGTTTGAACAATTTAAACATAATCAATCATAAGAATTTACTCAAACAATTGAAACAAAACATTAATACAAAAAATATCAGACTTGTATGAACATATTTGAAAATATTATGCCAAACAATGGCGAGGCTTCATCTTCAACCTTAGATGAAGGTTTTAGTCTCTCATTATTATGAAACTAAATTTTACAATCAAAGTGCTAAACATAAAACTTTAAAATCAAAAGAAATAAATTAAAACTGACTATACATTGAGAGAAATTCCACTTATAGTTGTTGTGCGGCGCTTCCCCCCCTTGGTAGCAAAGCCTTGGAGATCCCCTAGATTACTCGCCGATTGTCTCAATGAGGTGGCGCTTTTATAGGGAAACTCCATGAGTGCAATATGTTTCCAATCCGATGTGGGATGTGGGATATAGAATGTGTTTCCAACCGATGTGGGATGTGGGATTTAAACCTTCACAAGCCCTTCAAAACTTCTGCCCACACTGAAATCCCGCACAACCTGACCTTTGTCTACTAAAACTGCTATAACTTTCTTTAGAAAAATCATATTTACGAGCCGTAAAATTTTTCAGAAAATAGACATCCGGATCGTTTCAAGCATATATGGCTCATCTCATGGTTCTTCCTGAATTATTGCAGTTTAATCCGCAAAAATCACTTCTGCCATGCTGAAATCACGCACAGCCTGACCTTTGTCTACTAAAACTATCATAACTTTCTCTAGAAATATGATATTTATGAGCTGTAAAATTCCTCAGAAAATAGACATCCGGATCTTTCCAAGAATATATGGCTCATCTCCTGGTTCTTCCTAAATCAATACAGTTTAATACGCAAAAATGACTGATCTGTACGGGCAATTCTGGTAATTTAGTGAAACTCATTTCCAAGTGCTTATAAACCTGTAAAACAACGAAAACAACTCAAAGTAACAAATTCCTAAGCTAACCAATGTAAATTGAGGGGCCAAAATATGCAATATTTGGCACTCATCAAGTATCCCCAAACTTACATTTTGCTAGTCCCTTAGCAAAGCAAAATAAAAAATCTAAATGAAAAACAAAGAACACAAAGATAAATCCATCATTCATGGTGTCCAAAAATTTAAGTAGCAGAAAAAACCATGATATTCATTCAAGAGCAAGCTTAAAATATAAACTCATCTTCGCAATGAATAAGAATTTTAAAATCTAATTACTTACAAAAGGCAGGCTAAGGCATCACAAGTCTGACTCAGTGTAAAATGAATTATTATATACAGATGAGGCTTCCAAATAACTTCAATGTGCAATGTCTCCATATCTCAAGATTCACATAATTTCTCATCATAATGAACAACGATGACATAATTTTATTTTCTTCTCTCTTTTATTATAAGGCTCTGCTATGTTTAGTTCCCTTAAGCTTTCTAATTAACCCATGTAGCGAGTGTTGAGTCAATGACTCCCAAACCAGATGGTTTTAGGGTATTAGGTGTAAAGACACCCCTAAGGACTTACTAACTCGAGTCAAAAAGGCTACGAAACTAAACTGGCCTTAATGCTACCAAGCAAAATTTCCACCTTTTGATGTGAACACTCACTGCTTACTGAGGCAAGAGGTCCAGTTACTCAGCAGAAAGTTTCTTAATGATCATTATGAATAAAAGTCTCACCTTTTGATGTGAACACTCACTGCTTACTGACACAAGAGGTCCAGTTACTTAGTAAGTTTATTAATGATCATCATGAGCATTTTTCTCTTTTTGTGCAATTTTTTTATTTATTTATTTTTATTTATACTTTTCTATGCGAAAGTGTTTATCCAACAAGTCATCCAGTTTCAGTTAAGTCATGGAAACATACACATTAAAATCACATGTCATACCTCACACTATTTTGTGCTAATGTGCTCATGTCATATTAGATCAAACATGTGAATTCTCAAATGTCTAAAGTAAGTAACAAAATTTTAAAACTCTATTATCAAATCATGTTTTCAAGATTTTAAGCTCACTAATGACATCACATCACAGTATTCGTTTAAATCAACCAAAATTTCAAAACAATCATGAACATACATTTATCTTTTCAATAATATATAAAAAAAGGGGACAAAGTGTGTGTGAATGTGTCTCCCATACCCCCAAACTTAAATTATACATTGTCCCCAATGTGTGAATAATATGGAAAGAGCTGACATGGGTGATGGAGAGCTAGCTGGACTGGCATGGCTCATAGCATACCCCCAAACTGGAATTGAAGTACGCGTTGTCCCTAAAAAAATAAAGACTGAAAAACAAAACAAACAATAGACATAAACAGTAACAAAAAAGATGTAAAATAATAATCAAACAGAAACGATATGTTGTGGGGTGCCTCCTATGAGCGCTAAGTTTAACGTCTTCAGCCAGACTCAGCAATACTAATCGTGCCTAGCCAAGCGCTCCACCATCTGATCAATAAATGGGAGTGAAAAATGATCTTTTCTTGTGGCAGCATTCAACTTATAGTAGTCTAGACACACTCTACATCCTGACTGAACACGAGTTGCACCAACTCGTCTTCCTTATTCTTCACTATTGTCAATCCAGTCTGCTTGGGCACGACATAAATCGGGTTCACCCACTTGCTATCAAAGATTGGATAAATGATCCCTGTATCCAACAACTTTATCACTTCAGTCCTCACAAACTCTTGCATAGCTGGGTTGAGCCTTCTTTGTTGCTCCCTCGATGGCTTGGCATTCTCCTCCAAATGTATCTTGTGCATCACCACCGAGGGGCTAATCCCCTTGATATCCTCAATAATCTAGCCGATAGCTTCCTTGTGCTCTCTTAAAACGTCCAATAATTTCTCCTCTTGAGCATCAACCAAATCTGAAGCTATTATCACAGGCAAAGAATCTGCTGGACCTAGGAACTTATACTTAAGATTGTCCAGTAAATGCTTAAGTTCCTTTTTGGGGGGCTCACATGCTGCGATCTCCTCCGTCTCACTGCTCTCCCGAGGAGCAGACTCCAAAATAGAATTCACTTGCTCAAGCAACTTATCCAAATCCAAATCCTCTCCAAACTGAGCAAAGCATGCCTCCAGAATGTCCTCAGACTTCCCTTTTTTTTTGTGCACTGGTAATCTCTCAGGGTAAGGCGCTTTAGGTACAAACGACCTAGGAAGATCCTTAATAGTAGGTGTGGTTGTAGATGGCTTAGCATCTCTCTTCTCCTTATTGCCACCTTTTTTTCCCTTGCTGCATAGCAGGGTTCTCTTCCACTTGATTGTCCACTTATCTTCTAGACCTCAATGTGACAATCGATTGCACTTGTTCTTGCCCGTGCGTAGGAGTTGATGAATTTTCAACCACAAACTGTTCTTTCAGGTTGGGCACGGGTTGACCGGGGAACTTTCCCTTCTCTCCTTCACCCACATGACTTGCGATTTGACCCATTTAACTCTCTAGCTTGGCAATTGCTTGGGTGTTTACTATTGTCGCACTCCTTACTTCACTAATGGATTGGTCGGTCATCTTCATGAAATCCTTGAGGGTGTCCTCCAATGACTGTGAAACCGACACTGGCGCTTGAGTGGGAGCTTGGTAAGCGAATGATGGTGCTGGATAGGCTAAGCGACCATGACTTGGAACTGGTAGAGGAAATCTAAGAGGGTATTGATTGTGAGCATGATGAGGGGCTCCTCCCTGATTCATCGATTGGTTCTGCTTCCATGAAAAATTAAGGTGGTTTCGCCACCCTGGCTTGTAAGTCTCGGAGTAAGATCCATTTAATTAATTCTAATAAACACTGAAAGCGTTCACTTGTTCCATGGGATACTCGGCAAAAGCTGGCATAGATGGACAATTCTGTGCTAAATGTATAGGACTAGCACAGATGGAACAACTATTAACATTGAATGTATTGGCTGCATTGATGGGCTGGCCGGTCATCTTCATGAAATCCTTAAGGGTGTCCTCTAATGACTGTGGCTTTAGATCAAAATGGGTAGCATTGGTTGGTGGCAACACTAAACAAGAAGGAGAGTTAGTTGCAACAGGTGCGAACAAATCCCTAAGGGATGCAGTGAAGTCCACGTTCCAAGCTCTAGGTTGCTCTACATTCTTCGGTTGATTAGCATTCCTTAAATTGTCCCCCATCTCAATTGTCTCTCTCTCAACAAGTGTTCTCTTATTTCTCCTAAGAGTTCTTTCTGTTTCGGGATCTAAAGGTATCAACTCTAAGTTCAGGGATCTCCGACCAAACATACACCACACAAAAAAGCAATAAAATAAACTAACTAACAGAAACAAAAGAATAAAATAAAATATAAATAACAAATAACAATAAAATAAATGCAAAAACAGAAAACACAATACTCACAAAATGTGCCAACAAAAATTGGCAAAATTTTTATTTTATTTATTTATTTATTTTGTTTTTTATTCTTTATGGGCAATTTCAAATAGAAACAAATAAACTAGAATAAAATTGCAAAAAGAAAATGAAACAAAAATGCTAACTAAACTAGTAGAAAATAAAATTAATTTTCACAAACACCTCCCCGGCAACGGTGCCAAAAACTTGTTGTGAGATTTAAATTACTCGCAAGTGCACGAGTCGTTTGCAATATAGTGTGCAAGTGCGAGATCGAATCCACAGGGAATTGCGTCGTGAAAATGTATTTTTATCTAAACTAAACCTATTTTGACCTAGTTCCAAATTTTCAATTGTATCTTGCAAAGAAATATAAACTTAAATTAAATTGATTTGAAACAAATAATAAAGATACTAAGGTTTTTGAATCCACCCCACCAAAGTAAAGCATATATTTTTATGTTCTATATAAAAGTAATCTATCAAATAATTCCATAAATCCACCATTATACAAATCACAGTGAATATCCTAATTCAACCAAATCATCTAATGTATCCCTTTAGAATCACAATGGATATCCAATTGACTTTGGATGATCCGCCATATCCAGTAGATGAAACACAAAGAATATCCAATTTGAACAATTTAAACACAATCAATCATAAGAATTTACTCAAACAATTGAAACAGAACATTAATACTAAAAATATCATAATTGTAAGAACATATCTAAAAATATTATGCCAAACAATGGAGAGGTTTCATCTTCAACCTTAGATGAAGGTTTTAGCCTATCATGATTATGAAACTAAATTTCACAATCAAAGTGTTAAACATAAAACTTTAAACTTAAAAGAAATAAATTAAAACTAACTATACATTGAGAGAAATTCCACTCGCAGTTATGGTGCGGCACTTCACCCCCTTCGTAGCAAAGCGTTGGAGATCCCCCAGATTTCTCGCAAAAGTCTTTCGGATTGCACACCAATCGCCTCAGTGAGGTGGGGCTTTTATAGGGAAACTCAATGAGTGCATTGTGTTTCCAATCCGATGTGGGATGTGGGATATAGAATGTGTTTCCAACCAATGTGGGATGTGGGATTTAAGCCTTCACATGCCCTTCAAAACTTCTGCCCACGCTGAAATCTCGCACAGCCTGACCTTTGTCTACTAAAACTGCTATAACTTTCTCTAGAAAAGTCATATTTATGAGCCGTAAAATTCCTCAGAAAATAGACATCTGGATCTTTCCAAGCATATATGGTTCATCTCTTGGTTCTTCTTGAATCATTACTGTTTAATCCGCAAAAATCACTTCTGCCATGTTGAAATCACGCACAGCCTGACCTTTGTCTACTAAAACTATCATAACTTTCTATAGAAAAATCATATTTATGAGCTATAAAATTCTCCAGAAAACAGACATCTAGATCTTTCCAAGAATATATGGCTCATCTCCTAGTTCTTCCTGAATCAATACAGTTTAATCCGCAAAAATGACTGATCTATACGGACAATTCTAGCAATTTAGTGAAACTCCTTTCCAAGTGCTTGTAAACCTGTAAAACAATGAAAACAACTCAAAGTAACAAATTTATAAGCTAACAAATATAAATTAAGGGGCCAAAATATGCAATATTTGGCACTCATCAGGTAGTACCTAGACATTTTAAATAAGAAGTGGTGAGACCTTTCTTATATATTTTTCCATCGATCACAACGTATCTTGAGGCATGGGAGATGAGCTTCATTGCCTTGCTCTTCTGATCTAGGAATGTGCTATCCACTAAGTAACTGAGGATTAGATCCATCCAGGTTTTTTCCCTAGTAAGTGGCATAACTGGAACTTCATCAATGCTTGGAGTTGGAAGGATATCAAGGTAAACTACCCGAGTGAAATCAGAATGTTTAGAGGAGGTGAGCTGAGCCAAAGTATTTGCCTTTGTGCTCTCCACCTGATGCACTTTTGTTATTCAGAACCTTTTGAAGGTTGCTACAAGTTCATGGTCTATTTTTAGATATCTCAAGATTCTTACTCCTTTAGCTCCATACTCGTTGGTCATTTGGTTCACCACCAATTGTAAGTCACTGTAAACTTCTAAAGCCTCATCAGCTAGTGTTTTGGCGAGTTTCATCCCAGTGAGTAGTGTCTCGTGTTCAACCTCGTTGTTCAAGGCCTTGAACACAAACCTTAAGACATACTCAATTGTGAACCCTTTAGAGCTACTAAGGATGAGGCCCACCTCGGAGCTATTGCTATTAGATGAACCATACACATATAATGTCCAATTTGGTATCAGCTCTGCTTCTTTAGGTGCTTCGACTCTGACCAAGCTACCGGGGAAAGTTTTCTCAGTTATAAAATATGCCAAGGTCTGTGCGTTGATAGATGTAAGAGGCTAGTATCAAATATTAAATTTGCCCAGCTCGATGGACCACTAACCATCCTTCCAGACATGTCCGACTTATGGAGAACTTGCTACAGAGTTTGATCAATGAGAAGGACTATAGTATAAGCTTGAAAATAAAGCTAGAGCTTCCTAGCCGTGATCAGGAGAGTATAGGCTAATTTTTCGATCAAAATATAACTTATTTCTACATCGTGCAGAATTTGACTAACATAATAGATGGGTTTTTGTATCCTAACATCTTCTCAAATCAAGACCAAGGCTACCACATCTTGACTCGCTGATATGTAGAGAAAGAGTTCATCTCCCGTGATGGGTTTAGTTAGGAGAGGTGATGAGCTCAAGTACTCTTTTAGTTCTTCAAATGCTCTTTGACATTCTTCATCTCAGGTGAAATCTTTAGCTTTCCTAATTGATTTGAAGAAAAGCAGGCACCTTTCGACAAACTTAGACATAAAGTAGTTAAGTGCAGCTACTCGTCCAGTCAATCTTTAAACTTCTTTAACATTCCGATGAGGGGTCATATTCATAATCACCTTTATTTTTTCAAGGTTAGCTTTTATCCTTCGCTACATTACCATGAAGCCTAGAAACTTCCCAATGGTGAGCCCAAAGGCACATTTGGTTGGGTTTATCCTCATTTGGTGGCGGCGGAATATCTCAAATGCTTCCTCCAAATCAGACACATGATCTTTGGCACTGGTGCTTTTAACAAGCATGCCATCCACTAGACCTGCATATTTCTCCCGATCTGCTCCTTGAAGATCTTGTTGACTAACCTCTAGTAAGTGCCTTCTGCATTTTTGAGCCCAAACGATATTACTTTATATCAATATAGGCCTTGATAAGTGATAAAGGTGGTCTTGGTTCGGTCAGACTTGTGCATTAAGATTTGATTGTACCCAGAGTATGCATCCATAAAATTGAGCAAATCATGCCTAAAGGTGGCATCAACTAGCTGGTCGATTTGAGGCAAAGGAAAACTGTCCTTCAGGCAACCTTTGTTAAGATCAGTAAAGTCGATGCAAATCCTCTATTTTCCATTAGCCTTCTTGACCATTACCACATTAGCGATCCACTCCAGATAATTGATTTTTTCGATGAAGTTAACCACTAAGAGTTTGTCTACTTCTTCTTTAATGACGCTCTGTTATTCAGGGGTAAATGTCCTCTTCTTTTGGATTACGGGCCGATGATTCAGGTCAATATTTAACTGATGGACAATAACTGAGGAATTGATCCCATGCATGTCGGAGGCTGACCAGGCAAAGAGATCTTAGTTTCTTCACAAAAATAAAATTAAGGAATCCTTGCAATCTTTAATAAGACCTAACCCAACCATTACAATCTTTGAATCCTATTCATTTAGGGGAATGGAGACGAGTTCTTCTTCTGGCTGCCCTTGTGGATTTTTTATTTCATCTCTCAAGTCTTCTATTTCTAAGGACAAAGCTTAAACTTTCTTTTAGCCTTTAATAGAATTCAAGTAGCAAAACCGAGAGATTTATTGGTTACCTCAAACCTCCCCACACCCTCATCAGTAGGGAATTTTACCTTTAGATGGTATGTAGAAATTACTACCATCATTTTATTAAGGGTTAGTTTTTTTAGTATTACATTGTACGATGATGGTTAATTTACTACCAAGAATATGGTTTGAATAGCAATGAGCTGTGGTGGAGTCCCTGTAGTGACTAGGAGAACTATGCTCCATTAGGCAAACACCAGCATTCTCGAAAAGTCATACAGAGGAGATGATACTACCTTAAGCAGGTCTTTCTTCAACTTCATCTGTTGGAAGGCTTCATAGAAAAGAATGTATATTGAGCTTTCATTGTCCACCAAGACTCGCTTGACGTTGCAGTTAATGATGATAAGAGAGATAGCCACGTCGTCGTCATGCGAAGTCTGTATTCGCTCCAAATCTTCATCTTTTAAAGATATTACTTGATCTGTTTTGATCTGTTTATGGGGTCCCTTAACTGATACTACTGACTGGGTGTATGCTTTCCTCTTATGAATGGACTGGTTGCTCGCAAACGGTCCTTCAAAAATGATTTTAATGGTTTTGGTGATGGTGGGAGGATGTCATTGATTATTCCGATGGAGTTTCTCTTCTCGGATAGACTTTCTGGGACTCAGCCTAGGGATCTTCCTTGGACTCTAATGTCCTTTATATGACCTCTCTGAGGCTCATCGAGATGGACACTGGGAACGATCCTCGTAATCTTGGCGAGATCTAATGTATTCCTTTAAGTACCCCTTTTGAATTAGGGGTTTAATCTGCTGTTTGAGGTGTGACATTCCTTGGTATTTTGATTATGATCCTTATGGAAGTGACACCACTTAGATCGGTTCCCACCCAGATAGAGAGGCCTTGGGGGCCAAGAAATGAGGTCCCAGTCTTGGATACTCAAGAGTATGTTCGTCTTGGAGGCACTTAGTCGAGTGAAGTTCTCGGAGTTAAGAAGAGCTCTTGCCCTCGCTTCTGGGTGTAATCTTTTGATGGAGCTTTCCCTAGGCTCATTAGTCTCCCTTTTTTTCTCTTTTTCATTCCACCATCTCTTTCCCTTTTGAACACCTGGTCATCTTCCGCGATCATGTATTCTTTAGCCCGAGCGAGTATATTGTTCATATCCCTGGGAGGGTGCTTGGTCAATTTGAAGCTAAAGGTTCCCGACTTGAGCCCATTTTGAAAGGCTAAGGTTTGGACAGCAGGATCAAGATCATGAATTTCCCAAGCAACCGCATTGAACCGGGATATATATTCCTAGATTTTTTCTCGCTTATGTTGGATTATGCTGAAGAGGCTTTGTGAGGTTTTTCGAGGCCCCTTGCTACTCAGGAAATGAGATGTGAATGTACGACTTAGTTCTTTGAAGGAGCCAATGTTGCCAGGCTTAAGGTGACTGTACCAGGTGTTAGCAGCCTTTTCGGGATGATGGTGCAGTATCATGGTGCTCTTGCAATGCTGGAGATGATCTACGGGGTCTGTGGTTCCATCATAAGCCTTGATAATTGGCATCCGAAAGTGTCGAGAGAAAAGAGCATCTTCTTAAGTGAAGGGTAGATCTTTTGAACTAAAGTCATCGAGGATATTGGTGTTCCTTGCATTAAAAGCTTCGTTTATCCTTTAGTCCATGACTTCCAATCTCTTATCCAGGTCCATGTGGTTTTTGGAGTTTAAGAAACCTCGAGACCTGACCCTAGAAGAAATCCTAGAAATATAGTAGTTTTGAGACCTTACCTTGGCACACAAGGATGATCCAATTGAGGACTAACTTTCAATAATTTTAATACACCCTAGCGATGTCTTCTGGTGAGAGCTCAACTATGAATGAGGAGGTGTCGAGTGACGAGCTCTCCCCTTTATTTCAACGGTGAGGTCAGTGACAAGTTGGGTGAGACCTTAGAACTCTTCATGAATCTGAGGGATAGTGGGATGCAAAACAGGCAAGGCACTTAGATTCTCTTGGTATCAGGGTGAGGATCATGTCCAGTCTGTCTATCTGATGGTTCGTTGTCGTTCTTAGAGCTAGTACGCTTCGGAATAGCAGGGAATTATGGATTAGCTAATTGTTGGCGGATAAATGCTCATGTGGTGACTGAACTAGTTTCGATAGTGCTTTTAGATGGCACGATAACATGCAAGTTCTTGATCTTTCATAAAAGAATGCCCTCCTTCTAGCGCCAATCTGTTGATGTCGAAAATATACCGTAATCCAAGTTGTCGAAGGGTAGACCTGCATACATAAAACAAGGCAGGAACCTAAAGTCATGGAGGGCTTGATGGGGCTGTGCCTCCGAAAGACTCTTCGATGCCTAAGTTAGTATAGGTCTTTTTACTAGATAATAAAGGAAGCCAAAGGGACTGGAAGCTGTGAGTGGAGAATTGTTCGCACCTTTCGATTTATAAAGACCATTTTTATAATATGTTTGAGCAGAGTTTGATTAGGAGAACGACGGTAGT
The DNA here is from genome assembly GCA_023935145.1 of Bretschneidera sinensis. NCBI lineage: Eukaryota > Viridiplantae > Streptophyta > Magnoliopsida > Brassicales > Akaniaceae > Bretschneidera > Bretschneidera sinensis. Next base: position 56,213,369 of record CM043702.1, on the reverse strand, counting down.
GTTGGGATAGGAGTAGTATTCTCTTTCAGAGTTATTTAAATCCGTACGAGTTTATCCAAAAATTAAAGTGGTAAGTTTTTAGAGTTATCTAAGTCTGTACAAGTTTATCCAGAAGTTGGTGTGGCGAGATTGAATCAGGTCTTTTGGTGCAGAATTACCATTATGCCCATTGCCACGTGTTGGGAGGAGATTGGTTGTCTCGTCGTGGTTTAAGAAACTACTAATTTTCCTTGGAGATAAACATGTGTCATCATGTTATTGGAGAGTGGTTTTTTCCCCTACATTAGTAGTGCATTGCATACATAATACCAATCGAACTTACACTTAGAATCACCCCCACCACAAGTGATATTTTCTATCACTTATAACTACTTGACTTTGATCACTTGTAATTCATTATCATGATCAGTGTCAACTTGGTGTTTATACCATTGTACAATACCCACTATACCATATACTCATATCACTCGTCCAAGTGACATTATAATTTAAACAGGATATTACCACAAGTATCCTCTTGAGATTCATATTATTGTAAATTTCTACCACAAGAATACTTCCAATTCTAAGTCAAATACTAATCAAAATACCCTAGAGGTCTTCTTAAGACTTATTTGAGAATTCACAACAAGAGATATTTCAATATATATGTTTAACTCTTACATATATAACACCTCTAGAAAAATATATAACTTTATGTAATTAAATGAAGATCACAATTAATAAGATATAAGATTCATAAGTCATTATAAATTGAACTAAAATGAATTTCATTAAACTTTTGAAATTCTTCTAGAGATTTTAATAAGCATGCAATTTCCATTCTTATATCGATTTTAGCAAATAACTTTAACTTAACCATAATATGATCTTCAACAAATATGCTAAACTAAATTGAATAATCAATAATACCAACATAAATAATACTCTTATTATTAATTTTTTGTTTAAATATTCTCTCATTCAGTTAAATATAATCTCATACATTTAAGCTTTACTAATAAATACTCATCCTTTAGACCTTATACATTGTTTCCAACCTTAAGGCACAAACTCTTGATATGCTTTTCCTTTTTTCTTAAGCAGTCAACAATCTTTCTTGAAATGTCTTGGTTTCCTAGAATGGAAGTAAGCTCCTTTTGTCTTCTTGTTATTCTTGTCAAAATTGATTGAATGATTCTTTATCTTATGAGAATCTTGAGAGATTTCTTTCAAAGTCTCTTCTTCCTCTACCGAATTAATATTGGAGAGGGTTTCTTCCTTTCCTTCTTTCTGTAAATTCTCCTCAATTTGAAGATGATTGCATAACTCCTCAAGAGTCAGGACTTTCTTTTGGTGCTTTAGACGATTCCTGAAATTTTTCCAAAGTGAAGGCAGTTTGTTTATAATGGTTATGACCATTATGGTCTCATCCATTTTTCAGTTTATGTTGAGAGAATTGATCAAAAATGGTTTTTATCTCACTATATTGATCCGTAATAGAATGAGAATCAACCATTTTAAAAGCATTAAATTTTGTAATAATAAATCGCTTACTTGCAGCATCTTCTTTCATGTACCTTGCTTGTAACGAATCCCACAACTCTTTTGCAGTCTTGATATTGTGGTAAGCATTAAACAAAGTGTTGGACATTTGATCTCATTTTCATCTGTCATAAGTCTGGGAAATCGTCTCATTTTCTACAGGTTTCGGCCTTGGTGTAGCGATTACATAATATACACGCAACGATGTTAGGAGGAAGAACAATTTCTTTTGCCATCGATAAAAATATCCTCCATCGAAACGCTCCAGCTTGTTGAAGTCTAGCGCCATATCTCTCAAAGAACTCAATGGGGCAGTCATTTTGATAAACAGAAGTATAATTAAACTTTAAAATTGTTGGGGAACTTTTTAGGGTTGATCAAAATACAAGAGAGAAAGAGAGTTAAGGCTTCAAAGCACGACTAGGATTTCTAAACATAAGAAGATTAGTTTTAAGGAGAAAAAGAAGATGAAAGATTATTCAAAAAACTGTAAAATCTTTGTAACTTATGTCAGTTAATGTAATACCCGTATTTGTAATGAAATGGTAAAGAAGTAATTTAATAAATATGACTTGGAGTTAAAATATAATATATATATATATATATATGTGTGTGTGTGTGTGTGTGTGAAAGTATAATATTAAAAAAAAAAACACACACCTGGCTATAGGTGTTGGCTGTCTAACATGCAAATTGCATGTTAGATAGCACATGCTGTGCGTGGAAAATTTTAGGGGGGGGGGGGGGGAAGTGCTGACTAATGAAATAGATTTTTGTGTGTGTGTCTGTGTCTCTATATATATATATATATAATTTGAGTTTATATTATTTATTACTTACCAAATCTTATTTGGTTTTCTTCCTTCTACAATTCAAACTACTATATTTCTCTTAACACTTGGGGACCGAAAGAAAGATTGAAAGAGTAAAATTTTGAAGGGGTTTACGGGAGAATTTTATAGAGAGTCACGGGAAGCTCTAAGAAAAATAGAAGATAATAACGTAAAGTTTATATTTGAAATTTAGCATACATGAAATTTTTCGGAATTCAAAGTAGGAATTTTCAAAAGGTGTGAATTATGGAAGAATTGAATAATAAATTAGAAATTTAATATAAATATTATGTCAAATCTTGACAATCAACAATCGGGGAAAATTGCTAAGAGGAGCAGGAAAGGCAAGGAGGTGATCCACGAGTAGCTCTAAGTGCTACGTGGTAAGCTAGATTTACTTTAAGTAATCAAGATAAATGTGAAATATTTAGTGATAATATTAGAATAAATTATTAAATTATGCTTTGGTGGTAGATGAAAAATTGTCTGATAGATATGATAAGAATAATTGATGTGTAGAAAATTATTATATGAGAAGTAATATTACTAGAATAATGAGTTGATTTAATAATAAAGGTAATAAATGAAATTCTTGACGAGCTATAGTTGATGATTTGATATGAATTATGAGGAGAAGAATTTAGTGGAATTTTTCAAATAATAATTTGAGAATAATCAGGACAACTATGTTAAATGTTTGAATACATGCTTATTTCTATATTATTGTTTATAGACATATTTCTTGTCATTATTCATATGCATATTTATTGAAATAAAATAACTGGGAAGGTAGCCGGTGTAAATGAAAATAAAAGAACCGGGAGGGCAACCAATCTAAACAAAATTAAAAGAACTGGGAGGGTAGCCGGTCTGAATGAGAATAAAATAATCGAGAAGGTAGTCGGTCTGAATGAGAATAAAAGAACCAGGAAGGCAGCTGGTCTAAGATAAACATGTCGACATGTGAGAAGACGTTCCTAATAATAATAACATTTAAATTCATGCATTGCATTTGCTTTAAATATTGGTTTTTGAAGTTAGTAATTAGATATTTTTGAAGATATCTCCGTGGAAGGGTGTATTGAGGTTTAAAAAGACGGGAAAGTTGAGCCCGAGATTTGTGAGGCTATATGAGGTGATTGAGAGAGTTGGACCAGTAACATATCGATTTGCTTTGCCCCCAGAGTTAAAGTAATTACATAACATGTTTCATGTGTCACTTTTGAGAAAGTACTTACACGATGAATCCTATAGTATCTCGAATTAGGCGATAGAACTTCAGGAAGATTTGACCTTTATGCAAGTACCGGTAGGAATTCTAGACAGAAATGAACAAGTCTTGCGTAATAAAGTTATTCAATTGATTCAAGTATTATGGCGAAGCAAAGATTTTGAAAAAATTACTTTGGAGTATGAACCAAGAATGAGGAAACAATACGCACAAGTTTTTCATGAATTAGGTAAGGAAATTTCGGGGACAATTTTTTATAAGGTTGGTAGAATTGTAGTACCCGTATTCATAATGAAAGGGTAAAGAAGTAATTTAATAAATATGACTTGAAGTTAAAATATATATATATATATATATATATATATATATATATACACGAAAGTATAATTTAAAAAAAAAAACGGACGCATGGAAAGCATAAAGAAAAAGAAAAAATAAAAATTTGAAAGAAAAAAAAAAACACACCTGGCCATAGGTGTTGGCTATCTAACATGTAAATTGCATGTTAGAGAGCACATGCTGTGCGTGGCAAAATTTAGAGGGGGGAGAAAATGCCCACTAATGAAGTATATTTGTGTGTGTGTGTGTATAAAATTTTAATTTATATTATTTATTACTTACAAAATCTTGTTTGGTTTTCTTCCTTCTGCAATTCAAACTACTCTATTTCTCTAAACACTTGGGGACCGAAAGAAAAATTGAAAGATTAAAATTTTGAAGAGGTTTACGGGAGAATTTTATAGAGAGTCATGAGAAGCTCTAAGAAAAACAGAAGGTAATAATATAAAGTTTATTTTTGAAATTTAGCATACATGAAATTTTCCAGAATTCAAAAAGGGAATTTTCAAAGGGTGTGAATTATGGAAGAATTGAAGAATAAATTAGAAATTTAATATAAATATTAGATCATGTGTTGACGATCCACAACCGGGAGAAATTGCTGAGAGGAGTAGGAAAGGCAAGGAGATGATCCACGAGTAGTTCAAAGTGCTGCGTGGTGAGTTAGATTTACTTTAAGTAATCAAGATAAATGTGAAACATATAGTGATAATATTATAATAAATTAATAACTTATGCTTTGGTAGTAGATGAAAAATTGGCTGATAGGTATGATAGGAATAATTGATGTGTAGAAAATTATTATATGAGAAGTAATATTGCTAGAATAATGAGTCAATTTAATAATAAAGGTAATAAATGAAATTCTTGGTGAGCTATGGTTGATGATTTGATATGAATTATAAGGAGAAAAATTTAGCGAAATTTTTCAAATAATAATTTGAGAATAATCAGGATAGCTAATTTAAACGTTTAAATACATGCTTGTTTCTATATTATTGTTCAGATGTATATTTCATGTCATTATTCATATGCATATATATTGAAACAAAAGAATCAGGAAGGCAGCCGGTCTAAATGAAAATAAAATAACCGGGAGGGTATCCGGTCTAAATGAAAATAAAAGAACTAGGATGGCAGCCGATCTGAATGAGAATAAAAGAACCGGGAAGGTAACTAGTCTAAGATAAACATGTCGACATGTGGGAAGACATTCCTAATAATAATAACATTTAAATTCACGCATTGCATTTGCTTTAAATATTGGTTGTTATTGTTTGAGATATTAAAGTGCTATTCATGATTGTAAATTTATTGATAGATTAATGAGTCTCACCGAGAGACAAATATGCTAAGGAAGAAATATGAAAATATGATATGATGAGAATTGTTTGAGTGAGTTATTATATCTTGTGAACCTCATAATGAGGTAAATGATAATGTTGAATTGAGAATTTAGAGATGATTAAATATATGATTGAAAGATTGATATATCTGATGAGTAACTTAAGAAAATATTGTATAATAAGGGAATTATGAAATTGAGTAGTGATTACAGAATATTGTTATTGAATTATTTGAGGAAAAAAATGAATGAATATCGGAAGATTTTTTAGAAGTAATTGAATTATAAGATGTAACTGGGAGTATATAATCGAATACATCTAGTAAATTTAATTCACTGAGCTTGTGAAGCTCACTCCTCATTGTACAATGATTTTAAGTAGGCAGGACAGATAGTTTGGTGAGTTGAGATTCAGACGAAGTCATTATCTGTAAGCCACGTGGTTCACATTCTCAAACTAAGGAGAAAATAAAAAAAAAATTATTTGTAAATATCCATGCATATTACATTGTATATAATGTTTAATTCAAGATCAGAATGATGTATCTCTCCTGTTGAGGGTTGAGGATTTATGTAAAAATTGTAGTTTGAGTTATTTTTATTATTGCATATATGTATCGTGCTAGGATTTTCAAAATGTGACAACATCGTCTCGAGGTTGGGCAACCCGGGATGGGTCACTACAGTTAACCACTTTATTTATAGAGTTTAATTAGTGCCTTTTCATAAGAGACACTTTAGTTCAGTAGTTAACTAACTTAACTGAGTGTCTCTTCACAAGAGACACTTTCGTTCAACACCAACTATCATTTAACGTTCAGAAAAATTCAATTTTTGTTTTTCCAATTGAATAAGTCCTTTTTACAATCGATTGTATTTTATGTAGAAATCAAAATCAATCAGGTCTTGGGCATACAATTGACTATATTCTTTGTCAAGTCGACTGGACAAACCTACAAAAAGTTTATACCTGATCATACAGTCGATTGTATTGATCTTATAATCGATTACTCATGAGCCAAGAAGAATTTTTTTATCTTTTTTCTCCTTTCTTTTGATTTTCTAAATCACCCCAAACTTAAATCCAAGTTGATTTTGAAAATCATCAACATCAATGAGGTTGAGGTTGTATTACCTGTATTCGTAATGAAAGGGTAAAGAAGTAATTTAATAAATATAACATAGAGTTAAAATAATATATATTTATGTATATATATATATATATGCGAAAGTATAATTTAAAAAAAAAAACACAAGGTCCAGTATGAAGAAAAAGAAAAAGAAAAGTAAAAAATAAAAAATAAACAAAAAATAAAAACCTGGCAATGGGTATTAGCTATCTAACATGCAATTTGCATGTTAGACAGCATATGTTGTGCGTGGCAAAATTAGGGGGGTGGGGACTGCTGACTAATGAAGTTTTTTAAGTGTGTGTGTGTGTGTGTCTATATATATATATATATATAATTTGAGTTTATTTTACTTATTTCTTACCAAATCCCGTTTGGTTTTCTTCCTTCTACAATTCAAACTACTCTATTTCTCTAAACACTCGGGGACTAAAAGAAAGATTGAAAGAGTAAAATTTTGATGGGATTTACAGGAGAATTTTATAGAGAGTCATGGAAAGCCTAAAAAAAATAGAAGGTAATAATATAAAGTTTATTTTTGAAATTTAGCATACATGAAATTTCCTGAAATTCAAAGTGGGAATGTTTGAAGGGTGTGAATTATGGAAGAATTGAAGAATAAATTAGAAATTTAATATAAATATTATGTCCAAGTGTTGACGATCAACAACCAAGGGAAATTGCTGAGAGGAGCAGGAAAGGTAAAAAGGTGATTCACGAGTAGCTCTAAGTGCTACGTGATGAGTTAGATTTACTTTAATTATTCAAAATAAATGTGAAACATATAGTGATAATATTATAATAAATTATTAACTTATGCTTTGGTGATAGATGAAAAATTGGTTGATATGTATGATAGGAATAATTGATGTATAGAAAATTATTATATGAGAAGTAATATTGCTAGAATAATGAGTCAATTTAATAATAAAGGTAATAAATGAAATTCTTGACGAGCCATGGTTGATGATTTGATATGAATTATGAGGAGAAGAATTTAGTGAAATTTTTAAATTAATAATTTGAGAATAATCAGGATAACTAATTTAAATGTTTGAATACATACTTATTTCTATATTATTGTTCAGATGTATATTTCATGTCATTATTCATATGCATATATATGGAAATAAAAGAATTTGGAAGGCAGCCGGTCTAAATGAAAATAAAAGAACTGGGAGGATAGTCTGTCTAAATGAAAATAAAATAATCAGGAGGGTAGCCGATCTGAATGAGAATAAAAGAACCGGAAAAGCAGCTAGTCTAAGATAAACATGTCGACATGTGGGAAGTCGTTCCCAATAATAATAACATTTAAATTCATGCATTGCATTTGCTTAAATATTGATTGTTATTACTTGAGAGGCTAAAGTGCTAGTCATGATTGTAGATTTATTAATAGATAAATGAGTCACACAGAGAGACAATTATGCTGAGAAGAAATATAGAAATATAAAATGATGAGAATTATCTGGGTGACTGATTATATGCTGTGAACCTTATAATGAGGTAATTATGAGATAGAATTGATAATCTCAAGATGATGATTAACTATATGAGAAGAAGAGATTTATAAAGGATGAAGATTTGATATGAGTAGTGATAATAGAATGTTATTATCAAAATATATGAGATATAGATGAATGAATATTGGAAGACTAATTATACAAATTGAATACTTCTAGTAAGTTTAATCCACTAAGCTTGTGAAACTCACTCCTCATTGTACAATGGTTTCAGGTAGCAGGCAAGACAGATAGGTTGGTGAGTTGAGATTCAAACGAAGTCATTATCTGTAAGCCACGTGCGTGTCTACATCCTCAGACTAATGAGAAAATTAAAAAAAAAATTATTTATAAATATTCATGCATATTATGTTGTATATTATGCTTAAGTCAAGATCTGAATTATGTATCTCCCCTCTTTAGGGTTGGGGATTGATGCAAAAATTGCAGTTGATATTTTTTTTTTTGTTGCATATATGTGTTGTGCTGGGATTTTCAAAATGTGACAACATCGTCTCGAGGGTGGCCAACCTGGGATGGGTCGTTACAGAGGTTCATCCTTAATCCTTTAGTGTTGTTGGCCTCAAAGAGTTGTACCTAAAGGGAAGGTTTTCCCACCTCAATGGGGACCCCAACTTCAGATCTGAATGCTAAAAAGAAATGTGTTTCATGAGTCGAAGATCGAGGAGCGGTCATGTACAACCATAATGCATGCGGTGGCTTTTGACCCATTTCCTTACCACGTCTTTAAGTCGTTTCTTTAATGTTTGGAGTATGGGACGATTGGTTACCTTAGCTTGTATGTTAATGCTGAAAATAGGTCGGGTCTAAATTGATAAATTTGAGTCTGTCTCAGAAGTCAGGTCTGAATCAGCCGCATATGAGATACCTGAAAAGAAAGTCACCCGAAGTGTTGTTCTTCGAGGAGAATCCTTCGATGTTTAAGTCAACAAATGATCTAAGAAAGAAAAAGATAAGGGAGTAAAATATTTTGAAAAGTGTGTAATGAATAGCGTATCTGAAATAATGTTTAAAGGGCCTCTAATCTTACCCTAATGAGAAAAGGTATTGGACCCCTCAAATGAAGTTACCATTTTACCCCCATAGAGATAGTAGCTTCTAGATACTCTTCGACTAAACACATGCTCTCTTTTACAGGTTGAAATGACTTAATTACCTTTGTGGGTGACCTCGTGTCATTGTTCTATTAGGAGGTGTATTTTAGCCATATCAAATGGGGTTTATTTTTTATCTTCTGATGGATGCTATGTTATAATAGAAATCAGGTAAGGATTGTAGGCATGCTGAACTTGTTCAAGCGGTGAGTTGTTATCAAGCTGAGGTGGACGCGCTGCGAATTGGGGAGGTGAAGAATGGTGCTGCTGCTGTCCAACGGTGGAGTCCTCCACAGCATGATCGTGTTAAAAGTAAACGTTGATGAAGCTATTTTCGAGCAAGATATGTGGGGGGCATATGGGTGGTGCTGCGCAACAATTTGGGAGGGTTTTTGGCTGCGATGTCCAAGAGGATACAGTATATATCTGACCCATTACTTGCAGAGGTGTTAGCTACTAGGGAAGCTTTGGAGTTTGCGTGGGAGCTGGGCATTAGAAGAATTGAAGTTGAAGGAGATTCGATGATTGTTAGTACCGCAGTCCACGAGGATGGTGAGGATTTATCTGTCATGAGGCCTCTCATAACAGACATTCAAGCTTTAGCTGGCAGTTTTGAGTTCTGCAATTTCTCAAATGTTCCTCGGGTTCTAAATGGGGTTGCCCATAGATTGGCTAGACAAGCACAATATGTTCCGGATGTTTATGTTTGGGCAGTGAGTCCTCCATCTTGGTTGGTCTCTGTTTTAGTTGCTGATGTAACTGTTTGAGGTTCTGGTTAATGAATATATCCTTTAAAAAAACCAATTAAGAAAACTAATCAATATACAATTAATGCAATTAAAGTCAAGAAATACACAGATTTCTGGTATTAAAAGTGTTAATTTATTGCTTTCCAAGAACAATACAAGTACACATTTCTGGACAAGGACAAGAAACTATCTGTCTTTATTTGCTTCCTAATTCAAATAAGTTCATAGTATTACAATTCAACAGAATGAAAACTGTTGCATAATATTAAAAACATGTTTACATCTACATGCATCTTTTTTGTTTTTGGCCTTTGCATATATAGAGCCAAATACACCTCAACAACTTGTTTTCATCCAATAATAAAAATTATTTCGTAAAGGCCTATAAATAAAAATCAAAACAAACTTCTATCGCCTTTGGAAATTAAAGGCCTTAATGGATACAGCAAAGATAACTGCAAAGAGAACCGCAAACAAAACATTCATAGCTGCAACTACTCCAAGAAATTCATGTCTGAAGCCATATTATCTTCTCAAGTAGTCCACTGTTTCTTCTGAAGAAGCATCTCTTTTATATCTCCATACTGTGATGTAACCAATCCATACAAGGTCCAAGCTACTGGGCATGCCCAATAGTACCATCTCCACCACATTGGAATCCTTTGTTTGTATGAGGACAGAAGAAAAATGAAGGAAACAAATTAGTGATTTAGTAATATATATATTGATAAGCAAAAGAAAAGCATTATGCGAAGCTATGACTTACGGTTAAGTACAATATGTGGAGAACATGAAGAATTGATACTAAAAGAACTTAGTGACTGTCCATTCAAATCCAGTCATGGCATAAACTAAAATACTATATACCACAGATTGAGCAAATATATAAGGGATCTCAATTAGAACCTGCGATTAAAGATTAAAAAAAGAGCTAAACTTGTAATTAAATCTTCAGTTTAACTTACGTTTTGGTGCCAAGGTCCCAGAACATTGTCCCGAATACCAATGCTATGATAAGTGTGAAGACAAATCTTACGGCAGTGTAAGGTGGATTGCGCCAGTATGACAAATGTTGCTTCCATAAACAAGCCATACATTGAACAAAAAACATGACTCTGAGTTCTGACTAGGAAAGTAGAGTTCCTTTGAACCAGGAGAAGCTGTGCTTAGATCTTTGATAAGTGCTTTGTTTCTCCTGAAAATTATGCCATAAATCAACATCAAATTCTTTTCCAATCAGATGCTTTGAAACATATACAATCTGTGTAATTTTATCAATTAGTTTACCTGTAAAGTTCTGAATTTTTGTAAATTTCAGCAAAATCAACCCCCAAAGTTATTTCTTGTGCCATGGATGAAACTTCCAGCATCCAGGTTGCAGGATTATAGCCATCTTTGATTTTACTGATTCCTTGGATATCCTTCATGAATAAAAGGTTACACACAAGTTAGTTAATTAAAACCAATTAGCGTCTGAAGTAGATTTACGCTGTCCATCATATCATACCTCAAAATATTTGATTAGATCGACAGAATGGTGACCCAAGGGGCCCATATAGATCTCTTGTCCTCCCCACTTCAATAGGAAGAGCTGCAATTCAATGTTAAAATGTGTCATATACATACATGGGGAAAAATTCACAAGAAAAAGCATCAACAATTCTAGATCTATTTAAATTTCTCACCTCATCAAAAGCTTCAAATATATCAATGATTGGCTGATGGATTGTGCAGACAACTGTCCTTCCAGTGTCCACAGTGTTCCTAACTGTCCGCATAACTATTGCAGCAGCTCTTGCATCGAGCCCTGATGTTGGCTCGTCCATGAATATTATAGAGGGATTTGCTACTAACTCGACTGCAATTGTAAGCCTTTTAGGCTGCTCTGTTGAAAGCCCGTTGACACCAGGCAACCCTACCAGTGCTTCCCTCAATGGTTTCAGTTCTACAAGCTCCATTACTTCCTCAATGAATTTCTGCAACAATTCGTCAAAGTGAAAAGTTAACACTGTCCAGAATGTAACATAATTTGTTAATAGAAGGCTTGGTTAACAGATGCAAAATGTTTATTTTAGTCAATGATGCTTGTTAATTTGCTTGAGCTCAAGTTATGTGTTGCATCTGAAACTTTGAACGAGGATATCTAGGCTCCAGGACGAAAAAATTGAAGTTCAGAAAGTGACTAATTAGCTTGTTTAGAGAGCAGAATTACATCAGAAAAACAACAATGCAACAAAGAAATAGAATAGTGTCATTAACAAACCTTTCTGGTTTCAGCATCGACCTCTTCAGGTCGTCGAAGCCAAGCTGAGTAGACCAAGGACTCGTAGACAGTAACATGAGGAGAATGAATGTCATTTTGCTCACAGTATCCAGATATTCGAGCAAAAGTTTCTTGTTGTTTCGGGTACCCTGAAATTGTGATGTTCCCATCTATATATCCATCAGTTTTCCTTCCAGCGAGAACATCCATAAGAGTGGTTTTACCAGCACCACTAACACCCATTAGAGCTGTGAGAACACCTGGCCTGAATGCACCACTAATGCCCTTCAAGAGAACCAATCTATCTTGACTAACACCCTGTTCTTTCATTTCCTGTAGAGCTCAATGCAACCAAATTAGTTCTCATTTGTCTGGACTGAGCTGAAACCAAAATAAACCAACTTTTGTTGAACTTTTTGTTACCTGCGGCATGTCAACGGAGTATGTAATTTCATCAAAGGTAACGGAATGTGGCTTAAATGGAAGAACCATTCCTTTTTTCTTGTTATTGTTGTCCTCGAGAGAGATCTCAGTCATCGCAGATGAGGACTTGGAAGAGGCGTTTCTCCTTCTGATTTCATTACCTGTATTGGTTTGGTGAGTTGATAACTGAATTGCTCATGCATTTCTGTTATTTGAACTTTATCGAATGCTGTAATTATTTTCATGATATTAATACATAAGCTATCACTTTCGAAAGGAAAAAAAGTGTGGAAGGTAAAGATACGCACGCTTGAGAAAAGTGAGAGCTAGAGTGAAGAAGATGTTGAATACTACTATGAATCCAATCAGAGCCCCTACTCCAAGCCAATGCCACTTTGCCTCTGTGAAAAACTCACAAGACTTCAAAACTACAATTCCTAATGATTCGTTTAAATTCAGAGCAGGCTGTTACAAATGAAACTTCAAATATCAGCTGATGATTCTGAGACAAACACGAACATGTCTAATTCAAAGAATAACTTACATGGTTCCAGCTATTCCCAAGGAACTCATTAACCACTATTGCGTTCTGTGCATACATTATAGGTGATGTCCAATAACCCCAGATCCACCAACTCTTAACTTGCTCTGTGGCATTAAACAAAGGAATTAGCATTCTATAGAATATTTTGACAGAAAATATTAATTGTCTCAAATGAATTTGTTTGCTTGTTATACCTCGTGACAGCACAACACCACCCGATACAAAAAGTATGAGCATTGCAAATGTACCAAATGTACTAGCAACAATCATGTTCCTCCCAGCAGATCCAACGAATCTGAATAATCCAGAAGCCATCTGGTTGACAAACAAGAGCAGAACATACTGCCTAAGCAACCTGAACAAATGCCTTATCTCAAAATATTAGCTCAAACATGAAAATGGGAGCAATTATATTACTAAGTTTCCAATCAAAATTCAGTTTTTTTACCTTCCAACACTAGGATCATATCCAATAACATAATAACTCAAGAATACCTAAATGCCAACTTCTACAAATGTGATAGGGATCTTCAAGAGCCACGGTGGAAGAGCATATATCCATGCAGGATAGAATAGGAGGTTCCTTTGCTTGTAAAAGACAGGAAGCTTTGCAATTGTCATTGAAATTTCTGACATTCCATTAAACAACGTCATAACCACGCCAAAGAACAAGGAGCCAATGTAAATTCCTCCATCAGTTTCATCATTCCGGTGCATCTCAGTCCATAGGTAGAGTGTCATAGTGATCACTGCCATTACCGTAAGCTATCAGCAGAAGAGAAATTATATTAATAAAAATCACATGAAAAAGAAGTCCAAAATCAAAATTAAAAAACCAGTTAACACTTGATACCCACTTGGATTAACTTGAAGATGTAGACAAATGAATTTCTCTTCATCAGCAAGTACTCTCTCGAGAAGTTAGCTTTAAGCAACTCTTTTTTGCTAACACCATACTTTTTTGATGTCAAAGCGGCTGGGTGGTTCTTATTCTGTTCATAAGGAGTCTCAAGCTCAACGCCAAGTCTTCGTCCGACATGGAATGATTGGAATGCATCAGAAAAATCCTGTACTGTGATAAACCTGTAAGGTTCATCTCTATGTGCCCAATATTGTTTCTGATCTTTCTCTGAAGTCACCTGCAAGTAAAGGATATTTTCACAGAATTATAACATATTGCAGAAGGTGAGTTCTACTTATCCCTAAATTATTATGATGGATGAGAGATATTTAAGAGCTGTATTGTATCTGCACTTACTTCTTGCAAGAAATCAGAGACACCTTTTCAGGACACTTGAAACCCATTGATTCAAAAAAGTCCAGCACATATTCACGGGAACCATGGAATACAAGCTGGCCTTCGGAGAGCAGTACGACGTCATCAAAAAGATCATAGGTCTCCGGTGCTGGCTGGAGGAGGGAGATAAGAGCAGTTCCATTAAGAATGTGAACAAATTGCTTGAGGGAGTTCACTATTTGGAAAGTTGTTGAGCTGTCCAAACCAGTTGATATCGCATCCATGAACAGGGCATTTGCAGGTTCAACCAGCATTTCACCTGTAAATTCAACGATGCAGAATTATTTAAACAGATAGAAAATTTTATTCCTTCAGTATAGAATTAATGGATTAACAGATGTCTTAGATTACCTGTTGTGACACGCTTCTTCTGTCCTGCAGAGACACCTCTTAACATTTCATCACCAACCATGGTATCAGCACAAATGTCTAGTCCTAGAATCTGTAATTTTGTTATGGGAATAATTTAAAACCATGTGAGTCTATATCTTAGTGGTTCCTAAAAGTCTTTAAAAATATAATCCAAGGATTATTACCTTCAGAATATAATTTGTCATTACACTGGCTTCCTCACCTTCTGTTGAAATTGACTACACTATTGCAAAAAACATAAAAAGAAAAATTAATCATCATTATTGCAAGATTTTCTTGGACCAGAACTCCTTGTTTAAAAGATTAGTTCTGACTTAAAACTACACTAGTTCTAATCTGTCTCAATCTGAACAAACATTAAAAGACCATAAAAAATGGCAGCTGATTGAATTTGAGATACTAGTAGGAAATGAATGTCATTACAAGCAATAGAAACACCTCAGTGAATGAAACCCCTTAACCCGGAAATCCATTGTCTATTATAGAAATTGTTACTGTCAAAAAGGAATATTTAGTATTTACCCTTTCTTTAATTTTTAGATTAAAGAAAATCTGCTTAGCAAATGTTCTGTTGATCATGGTTTCTCTTACCTTCATGAAGACATCAATATCAGGATCAGGCTTAATGTTTGCTGCTTTCTCTCTTCTTGACAACTCTGATAACATATCTGCAAATTTGCCAAAATAGTTATCCTTAAAACTACACATAGATCACTAGACAATTATATGAAAATGATATTACAGCCAAAAAAGTACTACATAAAAACAGCCTGTTCAACTGACCATAACGGGATCCGACACCTTGACATCTTGCAGCAAAAGCCAAGGTTTCCCTCACAGTCATTTCTCCAATATGAACATCATGTTGACTGATATACACTGCAGTTCTCTGGGATATAAACTCATTCATGCCATGACCATTATAAGTCACCCTACCCGAAAACTGTAAGATAATTTCCACTTCTTGGATTAGATATGATACCAAAGACGAGTGAATTTAAATTTTATAAGTTAGAAACCCATGAAAGAATTGAGGTTTAGATCTATCAATTATCACCTTTAGAGCAGAATCTAGCTTCCCTGCCAAAGCCAATAACAGCGTTGTTTTTCCAGAACTTGGGGGACCCAAAAGCAGTGTCATTCTGAGATAAGCATATGAAAAGTGACGGAGAATTATTATGTAGTTCATGATCCATATCGGTTTTACCTGGAGAATAATTTTCTTCGTTGTCAATTTTGACCCAACCATTCCTAAAGGATTATATGTGGATCGTTTAAATCAGCCTTAGATACGGTTTTTGAATTATAAGTAGGTATTTCTCTTTCTCTCCAAGTGTTTTTGAAGAAGGGGTGGAGAAGAATATATAAGATGCACCAGTATCAGACAACCAACAGATACTCAACTTTCTGCTTTCCCTTCAAGTCACTGCCAGCAATCACGTCATCTCATTCATCCATCCCTCACTACAAAGGATAAATCTTCAAACGCCACAGTATTCAACCACTATTATTGCAACACCTTTCAAAAACGCTAATAAAAATGAACCACCTGATTGTAATGCTCAATACTGTGATATTAGCAATATTTATAACCAAAATAATTTTACCAATCAAAATCTCCATATAATTTCCCAACATATTACTTCTATTGCCTCCACTATCGATTCTATTGATAATAAGGTTACTTCCTGTTGGTATTTGTCTAAGGTTTGCACAGGTCCAACCATAGTTCAAAGATGGTTAAAGTCTAAACCAAGGTTG
This sequence comes from Bretschneidera sinensis, assembly GCA_023935145.1. Classification (NCBI taxonomy): domain Eukaryota; kingdom Viridiplantae; phylum Streptophyta; class Magnoliopsida; order Brassicales; family Akaniaceae; genus Bretschneidera; species Bretschneidera sinensis. The sequence goes on along the minus strand of CM043702.1, from coordinate 56,196,938 downwards.
GAAGATTAAATTTCAGCAAGTTAGAAGACTGCACACATGTGTGTGCATCAATTTGGAGCAAGTGAATGCCATGCGCACTAGTGTGCGCACTTCTGCACACAAGTAGAAGGGTGTGCGCACAGCAGCAGAAGGGAGCAGCATCAGGTCAGGGCGCAGTGCACCTACTCCAGGGTGCGCCTCTCAGAATGACTGCAAAGCTGGAGGAGGCCAAGGCGCACCTTGCCCTGTTTCAGGGCGCACCTTGCAGGCACTCCTGCAGCACACATGGACAGCCTGTTTTAAGACTCTCTTAGGTGCATAGGGGCAATGTTAAAACGCACAGCACCACTTGGGAAGTGATGGAGGGCTATGATTAAGTGATGATCTTGATCAAAGAGTGCGGATTGAATCTCAAGAATGACCAAGAAGTGGATGGCTATAAAAGGGATTTCCTAGCCTCATTTTTCAACATTAGAAACACACAAATTTGTGACATTGTGAGATCAATTGTAAACACATAGAGAAAGAATTGTGTGAGAGATATAAACACAAGAGAGACTCTTTGTAAGTGAGGCTGGTTGTAAAAGATAGAGAAGTCTAGATTAGAAAGAGAGCATTGTTAGTTCTCATCTTTTTCCTTTCTTCTCTTCTTGTTTCTTCAAAAACATTGTGGTTTCTTGAAGGGGATTGCTGCAACTTGTAAGAACCATTTGATTTAGTGCAGAGAGTTTGGAGGAACTCACGGGGACGTAGGCACATTGCCGAACCTCGATAACAAATTGCTTGTCTTCTTTCTTTCTTTGATTTTCTGTTCTTGTGTTCGATTGCTGTATTTCTTTCTACAACTCATTCTAGACTTGGGTTTTGGAAGATTACCACCTGAGCATATTGTCAAGGTGATTTCCAATAGTGGTATCAGAGCTGCACAGCTGGGTATCGGAGCCGAAGCAAGAACAAGAAGGTGACGGAGCCAAGACTCCAAGAATCAAAGATCAACTTCTTAGGTGATTCAAGAACAGTGTAAAGATCAAGATTTGATCGTGTTCTTGAGGTTGATTCAAGAATGGTGTTAAGATCCATCTTCGATCTGTGTTCTTGAGGTTGAAGAAAGCATTTGTGGGTAGTGCATAAATTAGGGATCTTGTCCGCAAAAGACGGCTTCAAATTTCTGTGTTGAGAAGTTTGATGGAAAGGGAGACTTTGCCCTTTGGAAGTGGAAGATCAAGGCGGTTCTAATGCAACAGAAAGTGGACTTGGTTATTGGAGAAGATGAGGCTTTTCCAGCAAGTGTCACGGAGGACCAGCAGACCGAGATGAAGAAGATGGCTTACAGTACCATTTTCTTGCACATATCGGATAGTATCACAAGGGAGTGCGGAGACTCGAAGGATCTGGCTGTCATATGGAAGAAACTAGATGAGTTGTTTCTTACCAAAACTCTCCCTAACAAGATTTATCTTCTTAAAAGAATCTTTGCTTTTAAAATGGATCCTAGTAAAGAGTTAAAAGATAATCTTGATGTCTTTAACAAGCTAGTTCAAGATTTGAATAGCTGTAGCATTATTTTTTTGGATGAATAATTGGTTGTTATCTTGTTAAATTCTCTTCTTGATTGCTTTGTTAATCTGATTAACGCTATTGAGTATGGATGGGATACTTTGACAAAGGAGATTGTGATCAATGCCATAAGGGCACATGATTTCAAGGCCAAGATGAAGGAGACATCAAGTGGAGATGGGCTGTTCGTAAGAGAAAGGCCAGCAACTCGTAATGGCAGTAGCAACCATGGCAACTACCAGGAGAAATCAAGAGGTAGAGGGCGGAACCATGGGAGATCTCATTCCAAGACAAGACTTGGAGGAGGAAGAAGATGCTTCTACTGCAACAAGGAGGGCCATTTCAAGAAAGATTGCAAGAAGAGGATATGAGATGAGAGGAGAAGCCACACCAACAATGGAGAGGCTTCGGTTGCCAAGGGAGAATAGCAAGATGATGTTCTTGTTGTGTGCTCAAATGTGAGCAGGAGGCAAGGCAGCGAGAAGTGGATTCTTGATTCCGAGTGCACTTATCACATGTGCCCTTATAAGGAATGGTTCAAGAATTTCAAGGAGATCAATGATGGAAGGGTCTTCTTGAGGAATGACAATTCTTGCCAAGTGAGAGGGATTGGTGACATTAAATTGAAGATGTTTGATGGAGTCACAAGGCTGCTGCGAAATGTGAGGTATCTTCCAGATTTGAAGAGAAATTTGATCTCATTAGGGCAGCTAAATTCCATGGGGTATACATGCAAAGTAAAGGGAGGAAAGATCAAGGTGGCCAAGGGATATTTGGTAGTGATCAAGGCAGCAAGAAACGATGGACTCTATAAGATGATCGGAGAGACAGAAATCAATGATCAAGCAGCAAGCTTGATGGCTGAGATGGATAAGGCAGCCCTTTGGCACACTCGCTTGGGACACATGAGCAAAAAGTGCCTGCAAGTTGTTAGCAAAGATGGTCTACTTGGTAGTGACAAAGTAGAGAAATTGGATTTCTGTGAGAGTTGCATTCTTGGGAAGCAACACCGGGTCAGTTTTAACACCGGAGTGCACAAATCTAAGTGGATTCTTGACTATATTTATTCGGACCTTTGGGGACTAGCAAGGACACCAACATAGGGAGGTAACATTTACTTTCTGTCTTTAATTGATGATTATTCAAAAAGAGTATGGGTTTATTTGCTTAGGAATAAATCTGATGCCTTGAATAAATTTGTTATGTGGAAGAAGTTGCTAGAAACTCAAACGGGTAGGGTAGTTAAGGCTTTACGAACTGATAATGGCTTAGAATTTTGCAATAATGATTTTGATAAATTCTGTGAATTAAATGGAATTCTAAGGCATAGGACGGTTGTAAAAACACCTCAGCAAAATGGAGTTGCTGAAAGAATTAATAGAACCCTTATGGAAAAGGTTAGGTGCATGCTAATAGGATCCGGGTTACCAAAATATTTTTGGGGAGAAGCTGTGGCTACAGCTGCATACTTGATAAATAGATCACCCTCTAGAGCTTTAGAGTTCAAGACTCCCATGTAGATGTGGAGTGGAAAACCCCCTGAATTAAACAACCTTAGGACTTTTGGGTGTGCTGCATATGCACATCAAAAGGAGGATAAACTTAGCCCAAGATCTAGAAAATGTGTATTTCTAGGATATGGTGATGGGGTTAAGGGATATAGGTTGTGGTCCTTAGAAAAGAAGGGCATGAAACTGATTATAATTAGGGATGTTATTTTTAATGAATTATTATTTCCCTACTTAAAGAAAACTAACCCTACAGGGGCTAGTGAGCAAACCAGTCCGGAAGTTGTGGAGCATCGCATCAAGGAGAACTCGGTTCAAGTAGAGCAAAGGAGGCAAGAGACTTCAGATCAGGTAGAGCCCTTGGATGAAGGCTAAGCTCAAGAAACTCAAGAAGAGACTGAACAAGAAAAGGTTGATGCAGTAAGTCGAAATGACTACCAGCTCACAAGAGACCGGGAATATAGGGTGGTTAGATCACCTTTGAGATATGGGTTTACGGCTGCTAATGTAGCAACTCCTTGGATAGAAGGAGAGGTTGAACCAGAAACTTACACGGATGCCATGGAGTGTAAGAATTCGTCAAAGTGGCAAATGACTATGGAGGAAGAAATAGACTCTTTGATGAAGAACAACTCTTGGGAGCTGGTACCCAAACCAGAAAAATAGAGAGTTGTGGATTGTAGATGGCTCTACAAGATCAAAGAAGGGAATACTCCAGGGGATGAAGTCCGATATAAAGCTAGGCTGGTGGCAAAAGGGTTCACACAAAAAGAAGGCATAGATTACACTGAAATCTTTAAGATTCTTTTTTCTAGTATTTTTTCAAGATTGTAGGGTTCAGGAGGAGTTTTCAATTTTTGTTCTTCACAAATAATGTCTCTCAATTTTATAAGATAATCTTTCTTGATTATAGGGTCATCTATTTTATCGATAATATCTAAAAGGAATTCTTTTTGTGACGTTGTCATGTTAATAGATTTACAGTAACAGAGTCCTTCTTTACAGTTGCACTGTGATTCCTCAGAGTTGTCTGATTCTGTATTTTCTTGAAAAGTATAAATAAGTTCTTCTTCAATAGAAGAGGAATACTATTCTTTTTATTGTGAATCATTTATCATAACTTTTGTTAATTGTTGTTTTAATGTGTCATCTATTTCTAATTCATTAATTTTTTGTTTTACTCTACAATTCTTGGCCGAATTTCCAAGGCGTCCGCACTTGAAACAGGCCTTAGAAGAGGCTTGGGTATTCTGAGGCCTTTTGGATTTCCTAAATTTGGGCTTTTGAGGTTTTTAAGTAGAAGTAAACCTATTGGACTTATTGGGTCGTCTATATATTTGTTTTTTGAAATATTTAGTTCTCTTTTTCTTTTCAGCAAATGAGGCTCTTATAGTTTCGTACCCATATTAACTACAGAATGAGCCCAATTTTTCATACTTTGATGAAGTTCATATTTCATTTTTGATTTTAATTTGAGATCATTGCAAAGGGCTAATCCCTCATAATTAATATATCCTATGATTTCTCTATAAGAGAGATTATCATAAGGAATGGATCCGTTATGGACATCTCTAATTCTCTGTCTAACTTTTTCAACAAATAGTTTCAAAAGTCTTGAACTAAACTTTTCTTTCCAATAAGTGTTATTGCAGTCTTTTCTAGTATATACTTTGGCAAGAAATACATCTTTATACCAACTAAAATCTTGTATAGTTGGACAGGTTAAATTAAATAAGAATTTCAGATGATCTAGCAGCAAATTTGTCAGGGTTTCCGATAAAATGTTAAGTGATAGCATATACAAGGGTTTCAAAGGAATTTTCTTGTTTTATATATGCGGTAGTAATTCTAGTTTCTCCAGTTTGATTGTCATGTATAGCTTGAGTTGAAGGTATTTCTACAGTTGCGTCTAAAACTGCTTTGCGATTATTATCAGTGAGATAATTATCCCACCATCCTTTGAGGGTCCCTGTGAACCCAACAATTATAGCAATGGTTGCCTTTTTATCAGTATTATCCCTACGTGTCCTATATGCAGTGGCTGCCATAGTCATTTCTTGGAGTGTGTTAAGGATATTGTGCTCACTGGCTCCATCTATTTTCCATTCATATATGGATTCATCATTATATCTGGCTTGTATAGCATAATATCTATCTTTATATTGTAAATCCGGGGGAGTGGGTCTGGGATAATAATTTCGAGTTGTTGGTAATGGGGCTCTATTATTGTTTCTTCTATATATCTTGTTAATCTCATCAAACTCTCTAATTTCACTAATTAAGTCTTGATCTATAACATTAATGTTTGAGGTTCCTTCAGTATTAATAGACAGATTTCTTAATTTATCATTTATGGATTTTAATAAATCATCATAATTATCAAGTGTGACAAGGTCTTCCTTGGCTATATGAATTGGTTTGAAAATTGGTTGGGATAAATATGGAATAGGTTTTTGAATTATAGGTAGATATTTCTCTTTCTCTCCAGGGGTTTTTGAAGAAGGGGCAGAGACTTTATTATCTAAGGAAATAACCTTATTATCAATAGAATCGACAGTGGAGGCAATAGAAGTAATATGTTGGGAAATAGTATGGAGATTTTAATTGGTAAAATTATTTTGGCTATAAATATTGCTAATATCATAGTATTGGGCAATCCAATCAGGTGGTTCATTCTTATTAGCGTTTTTGAAAGGTGTTGCAATAATAGTGGTTGAATACTGTGGTGATTGAAGATTTATCCTTTGTAGCGGGGGATGGATGGATGAGATGACGTGATTGCTGGCAGTGACCCATTTTTGATAAAGTTGTGTAATAACATCTATTTCTTTATCTTTACAAATATTAGGATGATTATTGGCAAAGGGATTATATATTTTATTGTTAAATGTATGTATTTCAAAGAAATCAAAGAAATATATATCACATTGAATTTCATTCATGTGCGAATACCAGTGTTCCCTAATTTGAGCTCGCTCATTATCAAAAAAGGTTGGCATAAACAAATTAGATTTTTCTTTATTTTTAATAGATAAAAAATCATTTTTTAATATTTCTTTATTTATAGTATAATTGGAATTCATAATAACATTAAGTTCATGATCCATATCGATTTAGTTGGAGAATAATGTTCTTCATTTTTTCTTGAGGTTTCTGCTAGTTGTGATTGATCTAAGGCTGATTTAAAGGACTCCGCATATAATCCTCTAGGAATGGTTGGGTCAAAATTGACTCCTAATAAACTTTTGTTTCTAGATAAAGTATCAAAACTATACCGGGGGTATAACTTGGGAATCTTCATATAAGGGGGGTCTAATTCATCTGGAACTAGTTGTTCTTGAAAGTGATGGAGAATTATTATGTGTGAACTTAATAACTACACTACCATCTCTATGTTCATGAATCTGAGATACATTGGAATTAGCTATCTCCTTGGGAGGACATAAAGTGTCAAATATCCAATGATCCGGAATAGTTATTTGATCCCATTTTAATATTTTAGGTGTAATAGTGTTAGCATGAAAGGTATTTGCTTCTCATAACAAAGTTTCTCCTGGTTTGGTTTGTAATAAAGCTTTTGGGTTAATTTTAGTTGTCATAACTTAATAATAAACTTTATAAATTAAATTAAAATTACGAGTTCCTGTTTTAATATCTAATTCTTTTAATTGAATATCTAAAGTAAGAGTATCAATTAAATTAGGATCATACAAATCTATAGAGAAATTTGGATGCCAGTTGAAATAAACAGGACCATTATGTATGTTTGAAGCTACTATAGATAATAATGAGTTTGAAAAATTTAAATGTCTTGCATCTCTTAACATCATTAATACAGGAGTATCAATACCTAAGCGATGCAAAGGTTTAATAGCAATTTGAACTAATGCTAAATGTAAATACTTAAAACCTTCTTGTTTATGTTTCTGAATTGAGGATAGGGATAATAATTTAATACTTTCATTTTCTCTACTAATACTATAAGTTTGTTCAGTTGTTTTAATTGAATAATCAGATTTAAAATCAAAGCTTCCTACTTGACAAATTCTATTTATCTTTTTGACTAGGAATATGCCAGTTGAGCAGATTTTGCTCAATCTTAGCAATGTTAATTTCTTGACTGTTCATAGCCTGATTAAGGTTTTGACTATTGTGATCATCAGATTGATAATCTAATCTTGGGGGTGATGAGGTGTTTGAACCTAACACGGATGATGAGTCATCACCCTATCGACGTCTCCTAAATAATCTTTTCATAAAAAAAGGTTTGAGAATATGGCTAAGTTGGCAATAGTTCTACAATGAATAGTTCCTGTCGGGACCACTTACTGGGACCACCCTTACCACAGGCTGACCAACGGCCTTACCAAAACTCAGACACAGCAGAGCTAAAGACTTAAGAGCAATATAATCAAAACAAGAATATGAGCAGAGTATAAAAGAAACAGTTTACATTGCTCTGAGAATAATGTAAAAGATGTAAGGTTTTAAAATGATAATAAACACACAGATTTTATATATTTTTATTTTAATAAATACATGAAATGGAAAAGAGTTTATAATGCAATTATGTGGAATGACTTCTCACTTCTTTCACACTCTTTACAATCTCACACTAAAACTCTATTTGAAAAACAGAACCCTATGCTAAAATCAACTCTGACTCATACAATGAAAATACAAACATTTATAGACTTCTAGTTTCAGACTTCAAATATTTCTAAATCCGTGAATAATTTTCTTGAATTGTCGTGTCTGCTTTTGCTGGACGAATCTTTTGCTTTTGCACTGTCCATCTGTTTTGGTTTCTTGCGTCAGTCTGACATCTTCTTTTTCTTTTTGAAAAGTAAGTGCGTCTTGGATTCTTGTGTCAGTCTGATCTCTTTATTTGCTTTTTGAAAAGTAAAAGATGTGCTGGCGAGCATCTTTTGTCACGAGCATCTGTTTTTTTGTTGATATTTGCTTTTGTCTGCCATCTATCCTGAGCATCTTTTGCTTTTGAGTTGTCTATCTTGCTGCCTATCATTGCTGTCTATCCTTTTATGTCATAATCATATCCATCATATGGATCTTGGGCATAATAGTCTGGAGGGGTGTTGAGATTGTCTGTTGGAGTCTGGGTACTTTCTTCATCACTATCTGATAATTGGGATAGCTCCTCAAAGAGCTTCTTCTTCTTTTCTTGTTTTGATAATCTATGGCTTCTGGGTGACCTTGGTATCTTTTGATCAATTTTTTCATTTTGAGGATTGTCACAGAACCAGGTTTTGACAGTATTTAGATCAGAATATGAACAATTATATTTGGCCCACCATTTTACTTTAAACAATCACTTAATTGCCATAACTAACCCTGGTAAATTTGAAGTAGTGGAACTAGAAATAGTATAATCCCAGGAAATTATCCATGGGATGGCAAATATAGCATGAAAAAGTAAATCATGAGAATAAAGGTTGTCATTATTGGTAGTCTGCTTGAAATAAGACAATGCTTCTTGGGTAATAGGGGAATATTGGGCTCAGTGCCAAAGTATGGCCACCAATCGAAAATCCATTGAGGCAAATCTATTTTTTCATTTTTTATCAAAAAATATAAACCAAGAATGTGTTTTTTATCTAATAAAAAACATATTGAACCAAGCAACCTGATAATCATGATAATTATAAGTGGGGGGATTGAAAGATACTAAAAAAGGATTTGGACAATAATGATCTTGGACTTTATTTGGAAGAATGATTTTGAGGATCTTGCACTTTGACTAAACAATAAAATTTGGGTCAGAAGGATCTTTGGTGTGGGTGATTTCAACTGATTTAGTATCAACTAGAATTAGTTCATAATATTTTTGGGTTTTTCTAATATCTTCATAAACATATTGGAATCCTACAGGAAATACTTTATTAACATAGAGGTAATAGTTAATAAGCTCGGGATCATCTGTTGGTTGTCTGATACTGGTGCATCTTATATATTCTTGAGTGGGCTTTTGAAAGTATTGGCTAGGAGTAACCTTTGGTTAAGGGGATAGTGTTTGGGTATGAAGTTGGGAGGATAGTGTTTGTGCATAAGATTATGGTGATAGGTTTGAGAATTCTTGAAGAGAAATAAATCTATTTGGATTTTACGGTGTCTTGGGATGAATTGGAGATTGTGGTGGTCTTAAAGAAGAATAATCTGATGGATCTTGAGGTTTTTGAGGTGATGGGGGATACTCAACTTTCTCCTTTCCCTATAAGTGGGAAGTTTCACTCATTTTTGCTGGTATTTGGTTTCTGCAAAAATTCTTGAGTAAGGTGTTGGTATTTGTCTAAGGTTTGCACAGGTCCAACCATGGTTCAAAGATGGTTAAAGTCTAAATCAAGGTTGGAGGATTAAAGTTCAGCAAGTTAGAAGACTGAACATATGTGTGTGCATCAATTTGGAGCAAGAGAAGGCCATGCGCACTAGTATGCGCACTTCTGCACATAAGTAGAAGGGTGTGAACACAGCAGCAGAAGAGAGCATCATTAGGTTTGGGCATAGCGCACCTACTCTAGTGTGCGCCTCTCAGAATGGCTGCAAAGCTGGAGGAGGCCAAGGCGCACCTTGCAGGCACTCCTGCAGCACACATGGACAGCCTATTTTAAGACCCTCTTAGGTGCATGAGTGTAATGTTAAAACACACAGCACCACTTGGGAAATGATGGAGGGCTATGATTAAGTGATGATCTTGATCAAAGGGTAAGGATTGAATCTCAAGAATGACCAAGAAGTGGATGGCTATAAAAGGGGTTTTCTAGCCTCATTTTTCAACATTAGAAACACACAAGTTTGTGACATTGTGAGATCAATTGTAAACACATAGAGAGAGAATTGTGTGAGAGATATAAACACAAGAGGGACTCTTTGTAGTGAGGCTGGTTGTAAAAGAGAGAGAAGTCTAGATTAGATAGAGAGCATTGTTAGTTCTCATCTTCTTCCTTTCTTCTTGTTTCTTCAAGAACTTGGTTTCTTCAAGGGGATTGCTGTAACTTGTAAGAACCATTTGATTTAGTGCAGAGAGTTACGAGGAACTCATTAGGACGTAAGCACATTGTCGAACCTCATAACAAATTGCTTGTCTTCTTTCTTTCTTTGATTTTCTGTTCTTGTGTTCGATTGTTGTATTTCTTTCTACAAGTCATTCTAGACTTGGGTGTTTGGAAGATTACCACCTGGGCATCTTGTCAAGGTGATTTTCAACTGTGGTATCAGAGCTGCACAGCTGGATATCGGAGCAAAAACAAGAAGGTGACGGAGCCAAGACTCCAAGAATCAAATATCAACTTCTTGGGTGATTCAAGAACGGTGTAAAGATCAAGATTTGATCATGTTCTTGAGGTTGATTCAAGAATGGTGTTAAGATCCATCTTCGATCTGTGTTCTTAAGGTTGAAGAAAGCATTTATGGGTAGTGCATAAATCAGGGATTTTGTCCGCAAAAGATGGATTCAGATTTCTGTGTTGAGAAGTTTGAAGGAAAGGGAGACTGTGCCCTTTGGAAGCGAAAGATCAAGGTGGTTCTAATGCAACAGAAAGTGGACTTGGTTATTGGAGAAGATGAGGCTTTTCCAACAAGTGTCACGGAGGACCAGCAGACTCAGATGAAGAAGATGGCTTACAGCACCATTTTCTTGCACATATCGGATAGTATCACAAGGGAGTGCGGAGACTCGAAGGATCTGGCTGTCATATGGAAGAAACTAGATGAGTTGTTTCTTACCAAAACTCTCCCTAACAAGATTTATCTTCTTAAAAGAATCTTTGCTTTTAAAATGGATCCTAGTAAAGAGTTAAAAGATAATCTTGATGTCTTTAACAAGCTAGTTCAAGATTTGAATAGTTGTAGCATTATTTTTTTGGATGAATAATTGGTTGTTATCTTGTTAAATTCTCTTCTTGATTGCTTTGTTAATCTGATTAACGCTATTGAGTATGGAAGGGATACTTTGACAAAGGAGATTGTGATCAATGCCATAAGGGCACATGATTTCAAGGCCAAGATGAAGGAGATATGAAGTGGAGATGGGCTGTTCGTAAGAGGAAGGCCAGCAACTCGTAATGGCAGTAGCAACCATGGCAAGTACCGGGAGAAATCAAGAGGTAGAGGGCGGAACAATGGGAGATCTCATTCCAAGACAAAACTTGGAGGAGGAAGGAGATGCTTCTACTGCAACATGGTGGGCCATTGCAAGAAAGATTGTAAGAAAAGGATGTGGGATGAGAGGAGAAGCCACACCAACAATGGAGAGGCTACGGTTGCCAAGGGAGAACAACAGGATGATGTTCTTGTTGTGTGATCAAATATGAGTAAGAGGCAAGGTAGCAGGAAGTGGATTCTTGATTCCGGGTGCACTTATCACATGTGCCCTCACAAGGAATGGTTCAAGAATTTCAAGGAGATCAATAACGGAAGAGTCTTCTTAGGGAATGACAATTCTTGCCAAGTTAAAGGGAATGGTGACATTCAATTGAAGATGTTTGATGAATTCACAAGGTTGCTGCGAAATGTGAGGTATCTTCCAGATTTGAAGAGAAATTTGATCTCCTTGGGGTAGCTGGATTCCATGGGGTATACATGCAAAGTAGAGGGAAGAAAGATTAAGGTGGCCAAGGGATCTTTGGTAGTGATCAAGGCAGTAAGAAATGATAGACTCTATGAGATGATTGGAGAGACAGAAATCAATGATCAAGTAGCAAGCTTGATGGTTGAGATGGATAAGGCAGCCCTTTGGCACACTCGCTTGGGACACATAAGCGAAAAGGGCCTGCAAGTTCTTAGCAAAGATGGTCTACTTGGTGGTGACAAAGTAAAGAAATTTGGTTTCCGTGAGAGTTACATTCTTGGGAAGCAACACTAGGTCAGCTTCAACACCGGAGTGCACAAATCTAAGGGGATTCTTGACTACATTCCTTTGGACCTTTGGGGACCAGCAGGGACACCAACACAGGGAGGTAACATTTAATTTCTATCTTTAATTGATGATTATTCAAAAAGAGTGTGAGTTTATTTGCTTAGGAATAAATCTGATGCCTTGAATAAATTTGTTGTGTGGAAAAAGTTTGCTGGAAACTCAAAAGGGTAGGGTAGTTAAGGCTTTACGAACCGATAATGGCTTAGAATTTTGCAATAAGGATTTTGATAAATTCTGTGAATTAAATGGCATTCTAAGGCATAGACGGTTGTAAAAACACTGCAGCAAAATGGATTTGGTGAAAGAATGAATAGAGCCGTTATGGAAAAGGTTAGGTGCATGCTAATAGGATCCGGGTTACCAAAATATTTTTGGGGAGAAGTTGTGGCTACAACTGCATACTTGATAAATAGATCACCCTCTAAAGCTTTAGAGCTCAAGACTCCCATGGAGATGTGGAGTGGAAAACCCCTTGAATTAAAAAACCTTAGGACTTTTGGGTGTGCTGCATATGCACATCAAAAGGAGGATAAACTTAGCCCAAGATATAGAAAATGTGTATTTTTAGGATATGGTGATGGGGTTAAGGGATCTAGGTTGTGGTCCTTAGAAAAGAAGGGCATGAAACAGATTATAATTAGAGATGTTTTTTTAATGAATTATTATTTCCCTACTTGGAGAAAACTAACCCTGCAGGGGCTAGTGAGCAAACCAGTCCGGAAGTTATGGAGCATCGCATCACGGAGAACTCAGTTCAAGTAGAGTATATGAGGCAAGAAAGTTCGGATCAGGTAGAGCCCTTGGATGAAGGCCAAGCTCAAGAAACTTAAGAAGTGGTTGATGCAACAAGTCGAAATGACTACCAGCTCACAAGAGACCGGGAACGGAGGGTGGTTAGATCACCTTTGAGATATGGGTTTGCAGATGCTAATGTAGCAACTCTTTGGATAGAATGAGAGGTTGAAGTAGAAACTTACACGGATGTCATGGAGTGTAAGGATTCATCAAAGTGGCAGCTGGCTATGGAGGAAGAAATGAACTCTTTGATGAAGAACAACTCTTGGGATCTAATGCCCAAACCAGAAAAACAGAGAGTTGTGGATTGTAGATGGCTCTACAAGATCAAAGAAGGGAATACTCCAGGGTATGAAGTCCGATATAAAGCTAGGCTGGTGACGAAGGGGTTCACACAAAAAGAAGGCACAGATTTCATCGAAATCTTCTCACCGGTTGTGAAGTACAAGACAATACGGATTGTGTTAGCATTAGTGGTCCAATTTGATTGGGAAATCAAGCAAATGGATGTGAAGACAACATTCTTACATGGAGAGCTTGATGAGACCATTTTCTTGAAGCAACCCGAAGGCTATGAGGAAGGAAGGCAGGGAGAGTTAGTGTGCAAATTGAAGAAGTCTCTCTATGGCCTGAAGCAATCACCTCGGCAATGGAACAAGAGGTTTGATTCCTTTATAATCAGCTTGGGTTTCATGAGGAGCAACTGATGAGTGCCAAATATTGCATATTTTGGCCCCTTAATTTACATTTGTTAGCTTAGGAATTTGTTATTTTGAGTTGTTTTTCGTTGTTTTACAGGTTTACAAGCTTGTAAAGGAGTTTCACTAAATTACCAGAATTGCTTATACAGATCAGCCATTTTTGAAGATTAAACTGTATTGATTTAGGAAGAACCAGGAGATAAGCCATATATTCTTAGAAAGATCCGGATGTTTAGTTTCTGGGGAATTTTACGGATCAATAAAATGACTTTTTTAGAGAACATTATGGCAGTTTTAGTAGACAAAGGTCAAGCTGTGCATGATTTCAGCGTGATAGATCAACCATTTCTGAGGATTAAACTATATTGATTCAAAAAGAACCAGGAGATGAGCCATATATGCATGGAAAAATCCCGATGTCTATTTTCTGGAGAATTTTACAGATTAATAAAATGATTTTTCTCGAGAAAGTTATGGCAGTTTTAGTAGACTAAGGTCAAAGAGCAAAAGCTGGAATTTGCAGTATCTCACATCGGATTGGAAGCATATTGCACTTGTGATGTTTCCCTGTATAAGCCCCTCTTCACTCCATTTTTATTAAGCAATCCAAGTGCCATTTTGGTGCAATTTGGAGGACTTCTACTAGCATTCTGGTGAACCTCCGAAGGCTTTGCTATCACGAGGGGAAGCGTCGCTCAACAACGAGTGGAATTTCTCTCCATGTATAGTCAGTTTTTAATTTACTGCTTTTGTTAGTTTTAAAGTTTAATGTTTAGCACTGTTATTGTGAACTTTAGTTTCATGATTATGAGTGGCTAAAATCTTCAGCTAAGGTTGAAGATGAAGCCTCGCCGTTGTTTGGCATAATATTTTCAGATTTGTTTATACAATTCTGATTTTTTTAGTATAAATGTTATGTTCAATTATTTGAGTAAAATCTTAAGATTGATTGAGTTTAAATTGTTCTGTTGGATATTCTGTGTGTTTCATCTGATGGATATATCGAATCATTTTTGATTAAATTGGATATCCTTTGTGATTTGTTAAAAGCGGATACATTGGATTGTTTTGGTTTAATTGGGATATTTGTTGTGATTTGTTTAAAGTTGGATTCTTGGAATGTTTTGATAGATTATTTTTATATGGAACATGAAGATATATGCTTTACTTTGGTGGGGTGGATTCAAAAACCTTAGTATTCTTATCATTAGTCTTTAAATCAATTTAGTTTAGTTTATATTTGTTTTGCAAAAGACACTTCAAAACTTGGAACTAGGTTAAAATAGTTTTAGTTTAGATAAAAATATTTTCACAACGCAATTCTCTGTGGATTCGACCTCGCACTTGCACAACACTATATTGCAAACAACTCGTGTGCTTGCGAGTAATTTAAAACTCACAACAAGTTTTTGGCGCCGTTGCCGGGGAATTGTTTTGTTTGTGAAATTTTTGTTTGAATTGATTTTATTTTTCTACTAGTTTAGTTAGCATTTTTTTTTTATTTTATTTTATTTTATTTTGTTTAATTTAATTTTAATTTTAATTTTAATTTTTAATTTTTAATTTTTAATTTTTTTTTAATAATAAGGTTACGCTATGTTTAGTTCCCTTAAACTTTCTAATTGACCCATGTAGTGAGTGTTGAGTCAACGACTCCCAAACCATATGGTTTTAGGGCATTAGGTGTAAAAACACCCTTAAGGACTTACTAACTCAAGTCAAAAAGGCTATGAAATTAAACTGGCCTTAATACTACCAAGCAAAATTCTCACCTTTTGACGTGAACACTCACTGCTTACTGAGGCAAGAGGTCCAGTTACTCAGTGGAAAGTTTATTTATGATCGTCAAATTTTTTTATATATTTTTTGGGTAATTTTTTATGCCAAAGTGTTTATCCAACAAGTTATCCAGTTTCAGTTAAGACAGGGAAACTACACATTAAAATCATATGTCATACCTCACACAATTTGTGCTAATGTGCTCGTGTTAGATTAGATCAAACATGTGAATTCTCAAATGCCTAAAGTAAGCAACTAACTTTTAAAACTTTATCACCAGATCATGTGTTCAAAATTTTAAGCTCACCAATAACATCACATCACAGAAATTGTTTAGATCAACTAAAATTTCAAAATAACATGACCATGCATTTGCCTTCTTTCTTTTTCTTTTTTTTTTAAATGAAGAAAAACAACAACAAATTAGGACAAAGTGTGTGTAATGTGTCTCCCATACCCCCAAACATAAATTACACATTGACCCCAATGTGTGAATAATATGGAAAGAGCTGACCTGGGATATTGAGAACTATCTGGACTGGTATGGCTCATAGCATACCCCCAAACTTGATCTGAAGTACGCTTTGTCCCTAAAAAATAAAGACAGGAAAACAAAAACAACACTAGAGAAAAACAATAACAAGAAATATGTAAAATAATAAACATATAGAAAAGATATGCTGTGGGGTGCCTCCCATGAGCGCTAAGTTTAATGTCTTCAGCCGGACTTTCTATAGTAGACGACACTCAATCAGAGTAACTAGGATCCTCCAACAATATCATCTCAATGTCCGACCTCCTCAACTCCAAGAATGGTTTTAGCCTCTGCCCATTTACCTTGAAAGTGTTACCATTCTTTGGATCCTCAATCTCGATGGTCCCATGAGAAAAAACTGACCGAATAATAAATGGGCTTGTCCATCGAGATTTGAGCTTGCCTGGAAACAAATGTAGGCGTGAGTTGTAAAGAAGAACTTTTTGACCCGGCTTAAAAGCTCGTCTCAAAATGTGTTGGTCATGAGTCTTCTTCATTTGTATGATCGTGCACAATCATATGCATCGTTCTGCAGCTCCTCTAATTCATTAAGTTGGAGCTTCCTTTGTGAGCCAGCCTTAGAAAGATTGAAGTTCAGCTGCTTGATAGCCCAATACGCACGATGCTCTAATTCTACCAGAATGTGACATGCCTTTCCGTACACAATACGATAGGGAGACATGCCAATTGGCGTCTTGAAGGCCGTTCTATATGCCCATAGTGCATTATTCAATCGCAGAGACCAATCTTTTTTACTAGGGTTCACAGTCTTCTCCAAAATGTGCTTGATCTCGCGATTGGAAATTTCCACTTGTCCACTCGTCTGTGGGTGATACGGGGTGGCAACCTTGTGCGTGATGAAATACTTATTCATCAACTGCTCAAAGATCTGGTTGCAAAAATGCTTACCTCCATCACTTATGATTGCTCGAGGCGTACCAAAACAAGCAAAGATAGTGTCCTTTAAAAACTGGACCATAACTTTATGGTCATTGGTCTTGCATGCAACAGCCTCCACCCATTTGGACAAATAGTCCACAATAACCAGAATGTATAGGTAGCCAAAGGAGTTTGGGAACGGTCCCATAAAATCAATACCCCACACGTCAAAAATCTCAACAATCAGGATAGGGTTGAGGGGCATCATATTCCTCCTAGAAAGATTCCCTAGCTTTTGGCAATGCTCACAAGATACACAGTAGGTGTGAGAGTCTCGAAACAGGGTAGGCCAATAGAATCCACACTGCAAAATCTTCGCAGTGGTCTTTTTAGTACTGAATGGCCTCCATAAGCATGATCATGACAAAAGGCGATGACATTAGATTGGTCATGCTCAGAAATACACCTTCTGATGATCTGATCGGGACAATACTTGAACAGGTAAGGATCATCCCAGAAAAAATGTTTTACCATGGCCAAAAACTTTTATTTATCTTGTCACCCCCAATGCAAGGGAATTTGACCGGTGACAAGATAGTTCACTATATCAGCAAACCATGGCGTGAGAGTGTGAGCAATGTGCATCAATTGCTCATCCGGAAAGGTCTCCGAAATGGGAGCGGCGGCCTCAGTGAAATCCACAATCAATCTAGACAAATGATCTGCCACCACATTTTTGGAACCTTTCTTATCCCGAATCTCTATGTCGAACTCTTGAAGTAGCAAGATCCATCGGATAAGATGAGATTTAGCATCTTTTTTAGAGAAAAGATACTTCAATGTTGCATGGTCCGAGTAGATAATGACTTTAGATCCTAACAAGTAGGATCTGAACTTATCTAATGCAAAAACAATTACTAGCAACTCCTTCTCAGTGGTAAAGTAATTGAGTTGTGCGTCGTTTAGAGTTCTACTTGCATAATAGATAACATGGGGAAGTTTATCAATACGCTGCCCCAAAACAACTCCAACAACATAGTCTGATGCGTCATACATAATCTCAAAAGGCACACCCCAGTTAGGTGGCTGAAAAATGGGTGTGGACGTTAGAATCTTCTTCAGATCCCCAAATGCTTTCTTACAGTCTTCATCAAATATAAATGGGGCATCCTTCATTAATAACTTGCATAAGGGCCGGGTAATCTTGCTGAAATCCTGGATAAATCGCCTGTAAAATCCTGCATGGCCCAGAAAAGACCGAACCTTCGTCACCGTACGTGGGGGTGGAAGGTTGGAAATCAGGTCCACCTTCACTTTGTCGACCTCAATCCCCCGATGGGATATGACGTGCCCGAGTACAATACCTTACTTGACCATAAAATGACACTTCTCCCAATTAAGCACCAGGTTCTTCTCCTTGCACCGCACTAAAACCAAAGTGAGATGGTGCAGACACTCCTCAAATGATGAACCGAAGACGGAGAAATCATCCATGAAAATCTCTAAGGAACACTCTACCGTGTCAAGGAATATCCTGACCATGCATCGCTTAAAAGTAGTAGGTGTATTGCATAATCCAGAGGGCATGCGATGGTAAGCGAACGTCCCAAAAGGATAGATAAACATTGTCTTCTCCTAATCTTCAGGATCCACAGGGACCTGGTTATATCCATAATAACCATCTAAGAAGCAATAGTAATCATGCCCAACCAAGCGCTCCACCATCTGATCAATAAATGGGAGTGGAAAGTGATCCTTCCTTGTGGCAGCATTCAACTTACGGTAGTCTATACACACTCTCCATCCTGATTGAACACGAGTTGGCACCAACTCATCTTCGTTATTCTTCACTACCGTCAATCCAGCCCGCTTGGACACGACATGAATCGGGCTCACCCACTTACTATCAGAGATTGGATAAATGATCCCTGCATCCAATAACTTTATCACTTCAGTCCTCACAACCTCTTACATAGTTGGGTTGAGCCTTCTCTGTGGCTCCCTCGATGGCTTGGCATTCTCCTCCAAATGTATCTTGTGCATTACCAACAAGGGGCTTATTCCCCTGATATCCTCGATAGTCAAGCCGATAGCTTCCTTGTGCTCTCTTAAAACATCTAATAATTTCTCCTCTTGAGTGTCACCCAAATCTGATGCTATAATCACAGGCAAACAATCGGCTGGACCTAGGAACTTATACTTAAAATTATCCGGTAAAGGCTTAAGTTCCTTCTTGGGGGGTTCAGGTGCTGCAGTCTCCTCCGTTTCATTGTTCTCCCGAGGAGGAGACTCCAAAATGGCACTAGCTTGCTCGAGTAACTTACCTAAATTCAAATCCTCTCCAAATTGAGCAAAATATGCCTCCAGGGGGTTCTCATTGCTTGATTCATTCACAGTCTCCTCAAGAATCTCCTCTATCAAGCATACATTTCGTACTTCATCATATTCCAGTGGTTGCCTAGTGATATCAAAGATATTCAACTCCACTGTCATATTTTCGAAGGAAATCTTCATCACCTCTGTCCTACAATTGATCATGGCGTTAGCCATGGATAAAAATGGTCACCCTAGAATAATCGGTATCTGAATCCCTATATTCTGAACCGGTTCTGTGTCAAGCACAATAAAATCCATTGGGAAATAGAATTTATCCACTTTTATCAAGACGTCCTCAACTATTCCCCGTGGTATTTTCACTGACCTATCAGCCAATTGAAGCGTCGTGTTTGTGGGCTTCAGTTCTCCTAACCATAACTGCAGATAGACTAAGTAAGGTAGAAGGTTCACACTTGCTCCTAGATCCAAGAGAGCCCTCTCAATCTGGCTGATTCCTATCATGCAAGAGATGGTAGGACAACCTGGGTCCTTATACTTGATGGGTAGCTTGCACTGAAGGATTAAGCTAACCTGCTCAGTCAAAAATGCCTTCTTTGGGACATTCATCCTCTTCTTGATAGTGATTAAGTCCTTTAAAAACTTAGCATATGACGGCACTTGATGGATGGAATCCAAAAATGGGATATTGATTTGGACATGCTTGAATACCTCCAGAATTTCCTCATACTTCCCTCATTTCTTGGGCTCCTGTAATCTCTAAGGGTAAAGTGCTTTAGGTACAAGCGACCTAGGGGGTCCTTCACAGTAGGTGTGGCTGTAGATGGCTCAGTAACTTTCTTCTCCTTGTCGCCACTTCCTTGCTCTTGCTGCATAGCAGGGTTCTCTTCCACTCGATTGTCCACTTGTCTCCCAGACCTCAATGTGACAATCGGCTGCACTTGTTCCTCCCCGTGCATAGAAGTGGATGAATTTCTAACCATAAACTGTCATTTTGAGTTGGGCACGGGCTGACTAGGGAACTTTCCCTTATCTCTCTCTCACCCAAGTGACTTGCAATTTGACCTATTTGACTCTCTAACTTTTCAATTGCTTGGGTATTTACCATTGTTGCTTCCTTACTTCGCTCATGGATTGGCCAGTCATCTTCATAAACTCCTTAAGGGTGTCCTCTAGTGACTGTGAAACTGGCGCTGGCGTTTGAGTGAGAGCTTGGTAAGCAGGTGATGGTGCTGGATGGGTAGAGCGACCATGACTAGGAATTTGTGGGGCAAATCCGGGAGGGTATTGATTTTGAGCATGATGCGGGGTTCCTCCCTGATTCATTGGTTGACTCTACTTCCATGAAAAATTAGGGTGGTTCCACCACCCTGGATTGTACGTCTCGAAGTAAGATCCATTTGACTGCCTCTAATAGTCATTGAAAGTATTCACTTGTTCCATAGGATACTCAGCAAAAACCAGCATTGATGGACAATTCTGTGCTAGATGCATGGGACTAGCACAGACGGAACAGTTATCAACATTAAATGTGTTAGCAACATTGATGGATTGGCCCATAGCGAGAGCGTCAATCTTCTTAGTGAGAGCATCTAGCTTTATCCTTACGTCAGTGTCCTCTTTGATCTCATAGATGCCTCCTTTCTTAGGAGCACGAATGGACTTATCCCGACAGCTTGAAAAATCCCACTGCTGCGAGTTGTCGGACAACTTGTCCAATGCCTTGTATGCTTCATCCCCCGTCAGACTTAAGAATGCCCCCCATTCATAGACTCGATCATGCTGCGATTGGGTTGAGTCAACCCTTGGTAGAAGAACTGAATGAGTCTTCACTTCTCATATCCATATGGAGGGCATCTAATCAGTAACTCTTTAAAACACTCCCAACTCTCAAAAAACTTCTCATCCTCCTCCTGAGTGAAAGAACTAATCTCCTTTCGGTACTCATTCACTCTAGACATTGGGAAAAATTTATTATAGAATTTACTCAATAGATTTTCCTAAGATGTAATAGACCCGAGCGTGATGGAATCCAACCATGCCCTAGCTCTATCGTGAAGAGAAAAAGAGAAAAGTCTAAGATGGACTGACTCCTCAGAGAAGTTCTGGAAGTTGAATGTGGCACAAATATCTTTGAACTTCTTCACATGGCTGTAAGGATTTTCAAGATCTAAGCCATGAAATGAGGGTAGGAGTTGGATGACATCTGGCTTTAAATCAAAATGGGTGGCATTGGTTGGTGGCAACACTATGCAAGAAGATGAGTTAGTCGCAACAGGTGCGAACAAATCCCTAAGGGATGTAGTGGAGTCCACGTTCCAAGCTCTAGGTTGCTCTACATTCTCTGGCTGATTTGCATTCCTAAAATTTTCTCCCACCTCAATTGTCTCTCTTTCAACAAGTGCTCTCTTCTGTCTCCTAAGAGTTCTTTCTAAGTCGAGATCTAAAGGTGTCAATTCTAAATTCAGTAATCTCTGACCAAGCATACACCACACAAAAAAAAGCAATAAAATAAACTAACTAATAGAAACAAAAAATTAAAATGAAAATTTAAAATTTAAAATTTAAAATTTAAAATTAGCTACTATGATTCTTGTTTGTACTTTAAATGGCAAAAGGTTGAGGTAGTGGTGATCATCCTCATCTATGTTGATGACATGTTACTGGTTGGGAGCAGCATGGAGAAGATAAAGAAATTAAAGACTCAACTCAGTGAGGAGTTTGAGATGAAGGATCTTGGCCATGCACAAAAGATCCTTGGGATGTGTATCATCCGGGAAAGGGAGAGAAATAGATTGAAGATCTCTCAAACTTCCTACATAAAGAAGATGATATCTAAATTCTCTATGAAAGATAACAAACCAGCGAAGGTTCTCCTTGTTGGTCATTTCAAATTCTCCAGCAATTAATGTCCAAGATCGGAGGCGGAGAAGAAGGAAATGGAGAAAGTCCCTTACTCTAGTGCAGTTGGTTCTGTTATGTACACCATGGTAAGCACTAGACCCGACATTACTCATGCAATGAGTGTTCTCAGCAGGTTTATGAGTAATCCCATAAATGAGCATTGGCTTAGGATGAAGTGGTTGCTAAGGTATTTGAAGGGAAGCCCAGGAGTAGGGCTGGTGTATGAGAAGAGGGGTAATGCCATCTGTCTTGAGGGGTTTACAGATTTGGACTATGGAGCAGACCGGGACAAAAGGAGATCGATTATCTCATACTTCTTCAACTTAAACGGATGTTGTGTAAGTTGGAAGGCTCAGTTGTAGCCAGTAGTAGTACTCTCAACAACCGAGACTGAGTACATAGCGGCTACAGAGGCCATTAAGGAAGCTATGTGGTGCAAAGGGTTGCTCGAAGAATTGAAGGTACTGGATGAGCAGGTTGTGGTGTTTTCGGATAGTCAAAGTGCCTTGCACTTGTGTAAAAATCTAGTGTTCCATGAGAGGACAAAGCATATGGATGTTTGGTATCATTTCATTCGGGAAAATGTTACGAAATAATGCATCCATGTGGACAAGGTTGCCACGGAAGAAAATCCTGCAGATTTTGGTACTAAAGTTCTACCTCTAAGTAAGTTCAATCATTGCTTTGGACTACTTAGAAAAGGAGTCGGTTGATAAATGACTCATGATGAGTTTGGATCCCGAAGCTTTCTGCACAATGGTTCAGGTTTAAACACTTAGACAAAGGTAGAGATTATTGGTATTTGTCTAAAGTTTGCATAGGTCCAACCATGGCTCAAAGATGGTTAAAGTATAAACCAAGATTGGAGGATTAAAGTTCAGCAAGTTAGAAGACTATACACATGTGTGTGCATCAATTTGGAGCAAGGGAAGGCCATGCGCACTAGTATGCGCACTTCTGTACATAAGTAGAAGGGTGTGCGCACAGCAGCAGAAGGGAGTAGTATCAGGTCAGGGAACAGCGCACCTACTCTAGGGTGCGCCTCTCAGAATGGCTGCAAAGCTGGAGGAGGCCAAGGAGCACCTTGCCCTGTTTCAAGGCGCACTTTGCAGGCACTCCTATGTGTTTACATTGTGAGATTAATTGTAAACACATAAAGAGAGAATTGTGTGAGAAACATAAACACAAGAAGGACTCTTTGTAGTGAGGTTGGTTGTAAAAGAGAGAGAAGAGAGCATTGTTAGTTCTCATCTTCTTCCTTTGTTCTCTTCTTATTTCTTCCAAAACTTGATTTCTTGAAGGGGATTGTTTTAACTTGTAAGAACCATTTGATTTAGTGCAGAGAGGTCGGAGGAACTCATGGGGATTTAGACACATTGCCGAACCTCGATAACAAATTGCTTGTCTTCTTTCTTTCTTTGATTTTTTGTTCTTGTGTTTGATAGTTGTATTTCTTTCTACAAGTCATTCTAGACTTGGGTGTTTGGAAGATCACCACCTGGGCATCTTGCCAAGGTGATTTCCAACATAAGGAAATCAGGAAGGGAATTATTCTCTCCTTTGATGTATTCAATATCGAAGTCAAATGCACTTAATATGGCTTGCCATATGGAAAATATTTGTTTTGAAACAAGATTTTGAACATCTTTTTGTAAAATCTCTTTTGTAGATTTGTAATCTATGCGTAACAAAAATGTTTTGTTGTACAAATCATCTTGAAATTTAGATATGCATAAAAAAATAGATAAAATTTCTTTCTTAATTGTTGAATAATTTTTTTGTGCTCCAAGTCATATACCAGAATGATATCGAACTACTTGCTCATGGGTTTTTTGAGGAAGAATCTGTTTGAGTATACCTCCATAACCTATGTCGGAGGCATCTGCTTCGACAATAACTTGAGCAGTAGGACAAAGGATACCTAAACACGGAAGACTCAGGACTTTGGTTTTGAGGATTTTCACAATTTCTATATGTTGTGGGGACCATGGGATTAGATTTTTGCGAAGTCTTTTATATAAAGGTTCGCAAATTTGTCTCAAATGGAGAAAATAATCTGCTATAAAATTTAAATAGCCAAGAAATCGTTGTAATTGAGTTTTATCCTTGATTTCATCAGGAAATTTGTTTGCAAATTCAATTGACCTATTAATAAGTTTGATAGTCCCTTGAAATATAACATGTCCTAAAAATCTTATCTTAGTTTGGAATAATTTCAATTTTGTTTCTAATAAAACTAATCCATAACTTTTAATAATTTGGAAAAAGGTTTTCAAGTGTTTAAAATGTTGGTCTACTGATTTTTAAAATATCAATATATCATCAATATAAGTTATATTGAAGTTAGAATAATCATTAAAAATATCATTAATAATGTTTTGAAATTCTGAAGGAGCACTCTTAAGACCAAAGGGCATGATGTTCCATTCATAATGACCAAAAGGAACATTGAATACAGTCTTGTATTTGTCTTTTTGTTAATCTGAATTTACTATAATCCAGATTTTAAATCGAATTTTGAAAATATTGTAGAATCATAAAGCCTATTAAGAAGATTCTTTTTATTAAATATTGGATACCTAATCCATTGTAAAACCTTATTTAAAGGTTTGTAATTAATAACTAATCTAGGAGCTCCTCTTTCTAACTCTGCTTGCTTTTGTACATAAAAAGCATAACAGCTCCAAGGAGACCTACTAGGTCTGATTAAATTTTTGTGTAATAATGTTTTTATTTCCTCTTGATAATATTTTAATAATTCTTGATTCATTTGGATTGGTCTAGATTTTGATGGATATCCTTTTTCATTAAAAGTTGGTTCATAAGGTAAAGATACTATGTGTTTCTTTCTATCCCAAAAAGCGTTTGGTAGATCAGCACATATTTCTTTTTTAAACAAGTTTTCTATTTCTTTTATTTGGATTTGTATTTGAGATTCTTTGACTTGTTGTTCTATTTTATGATAATTTATTTCTTCTTTTAAAAAGTTAATATGAGCTTGTTTATTTTGAATTAATTTTATTTGTCTATGTAAACTACTGGTTTGTAATAAATTTAATTCTCTTGTGTCAACTGGTTGTAGGAATTGGAAGAATAAAGTTTGTCCTAATATATTAGTTTCTATTCCTAGATGACTAACTTTAAAAGGATATATTTGAGTCAAAAAAAGGGGTTCCTAAGATAATATTCTGGTGGATATTTTTTATGAGTGCGAAATGTGTTTTCAAGCAATAACCGTCATTACAAACATAAGAATTAGTAATTTGATATTCTACATTTAGTTTTGATCCACTAGCAGTATTTAATCGTTCTGAAGTTTTTTCATAATATCTTGTGGGTACGAGTCCTTCCTTAAGGCAATTTTGATCAGCACCAGAATCAACGAGGGCTGTGGTATTTATATGATATTCTTCATTAATAACGATAGATATCTTACTATACCATTTTTGATAATTGATTCTTTCTATCAAATTAACAAAACTATCTCTTGGTTCATTTTCTATTAAGCTAATTGGTTCTATAACAGGGGCTTTTTCTTTTTTGTCAGTATGTGACGAAATTAATTCTTTAAGATTATTTATTTCTAAATTAATCATTTTTGCTTTTAAATCTATGTTCTCCTTTTGAATGGTTTTGATTTGCTCTTTTATAGTATTAACTTCCATTTGTAAATCTTGAATTGTAGCGGTCTTAGGTTTTTGAAAATTTTTTTCTAGTACTTTTTCAAGATTGTAGGGTTCAGGAGGAGTTTTCAATTTTTGTTCTTCACAAATAATGTCTCTTAATTTTACAAGATAATCTTTCTTGAATATAGGGTCATCTATTTTATCGATAATATCTAAAAGGAATTCTTTTTGTGACATTATCATGTTAATAGATTTACAGTAACAGAGTCCTTCTTCACAATTGCACTGTGATTCCTTAGAGTCATCTGATTCTGTATTTTCTTGAATAGTATAAATAAGTTCTTCTTCATTGGAAGAGGAATACTCTTATTCTGATTGTCAATCATTTATCATAACTTTTGTTAATTGTTGTTTTAATGTGTCATCTATTTCTAATTCATTAATTCTTTGTTTTACTCTACAATTCTTGGCCCGATGTCTAAGGCGTCCGCACTTGAAACAGACCTTAGAAGAGGCTTGGGTATTCTGAGGCCTTTTAGATTTCCTAAATTTGGGCTTTTGAGGTTTTTGAGTAGAAGTAAACCTATTGGGCTTATTGGGTCATCTATATATTTGTTTTTTGAAATATTTAGTTCTCTTTTTCTTTTCGGCAGATGGGGCTCTAATAGTTTCATACCCATATTGACTACAGAATGAGCCCAATTCTTTCCTACTTTGATGAAGTTCAGATTTCATTTTTGATTTTAATTTGAGATTATTGCAAAGGGCTAATTCCTCATAATTAATATATCCGATGATTTCTCCATAAGAGATATTATCATAAAGAATGGATCCGTTATGGACATCTCTAATTCTCTGTCTAACATTTTCAGCAAATAGTTTCGAAAGTCATTAAATAAACTTTTCTTTCCAATAAGCGTTGTTGCTATCTTTTCTAGTATATACTTTGGCAAGAAACACATCTTTATACCATCTAAAATCTTGCATAGTTGGACAGGTTAAATTAATAAGAATTTCAGATGATCTAGCAGCAAATTTGTTAGGGTCTCCGATAAAATGTTGAGTGATAGCATATACAAGGGTTTCAAAGGCATTTTCTTGTTTTATATATACGGTAGTAATTCTAGTTTCTCCAATTTGATTGTCATGTATAGCTTGAGTTGAAGGTATTTCTACAGTTGTGTCTAAAACTTCTTTACGATTATTATCAGTGAGATAATTATCCCACCACCCTTTGAGGGTCCCTGTGAACCCAGCAATTATAGGAATGGTTTCCTTTTTATATATATTATCCCTACGTGTCCTATATGCAGTGGCTGCCATAGTCATTCTTGGAGTGTGTTAAGGATATTGTGCTCACTGGCTCCATCTATATTCCATTCATATATGGATTCATCATCATATCTGGCTTGTATAGCATAATATCTATCTTCATATTGTAAATTCGGAGGAGTGGGTCTGGGATAATAATTTCGGGTTGTTGATAATGGGGCTTTATTATTGTTTCTTCTATATATCTTGTTCATCTCATCAGGCTCTCTAATTTCACTAATTAAGTCTTGATCTATAACATTAATGTTTGAGGCTCCTTCAATATTAATAGACAGATTTCTTAACTTATCATTTATAGATTTTAATAAATTATCAGAATTATCAAGTGTGACAAGGTCTTCCTTGGCTATATGAATTTGTGGGGATAAATGTGGAATAAGTTTTTTAATTATAGATGGGTATTTCTCTTTCTCTCCAAGGGTTTTTGAAGAAGGGGCAGAGATTTTATTATCTAAGGAAGTAACCTTATTATCAATAAAATCGACAGTGGAGGCAATAGAAGTAATATGTTAGGAAATAGTATGGAGATTTTGATTGGTAAAATTATTTTGGTTATAAATATTGCTAATATCACAGTATTGGGCATTACGATTAGGTGGTTCATTCTTATTAGTGTTTTTGAAAGGTGTTGCAAAAATAGTGGTTGAATACTGTGGTGTTTGAAGATTTATCCTTTGTAGTGGGGGATGGATGGATGAGATGACATGATTACTGGCAGTGACCCATTTTGATCAAGTTGTGTATTAACATCTATTTCTTTAGCTTTACAAATATCAGGATGATTATTGGCAAAGGGATTATATATTTTATTGTTAAATGTATATATTTTAAAGAAATCAAAGAAATATATATCACATTGAATTTCATTCATGTGTGAATACCAGTGTTCCCTAATTTGAGCTTGCTCATTATCAGAAAAGGTTGTCGTAAACCAATCAGATTTTTCTTTATTTTTAGTAGATAAAAATTTTTTTTTTAATATTTCTTTATTTATAGTATAATTGGAATTCATAATAACATTAAGTTCATGATCCATATTAGTTTTAGTTGGAGAATAATCTTCTTCATTTTTTCTTGAGGTTTCTGCTAGTTGTGATTAATCTAAGGTTGATTTAAAGGACTCCGCATATAATCCTCTAGGAATGGTTGGGTCAAAATTGAGTCCTAATAAACTTTTGTTTCTAGATAAAGTATCAAAACTATACTGAGGGGGTATAACTTGGGAATCTTCATATAAAGGGGGTCTAATTCGTCTGGAACTGGTTATTCTTGAAAGTGATGGAGAATTATTATGTGTGAACTTAATAACTACTCTACCATCTCTATGTTCATCAGTCTGAGATACATTGGAATTAGCTATCTCCTTGGGAGGACATAAAGCGTCAAATTTCCAATGATCTGGAATAGTTATTTGATCCCATTTTAATAATTTAGGCGTAATAGTGTTAGCATGAAAGGTATTGGCTTCTAATAACAAAGTTTCTCCTGGTTTGGTTTGTAATAAAGCTTTTGGGTTAATTTTAGTTGTCATAACTTTATAATAAACTTTATAAATTAAATTTAAATTACGAGTTCCTGTTTTAATATCTAATCCTTTTAATTGAATATCTAAAGTAATAGTATCAATTAAATTATGATCATACAAATCTATAGAGAAATTTGGATAGCAGTTGAAATAAACAGGATCATTATGTATGTTTGAAGCTACTAAAGATAATAATGAGTTTGAAAAATTTAAATGTCCTGCATCTCTTAACATCATTAATACAGGAGTATTAATACCTAAGCGATGCAAAGGTTTAATAGAAATTTGAACTAATCCTAAATGTAAATACTTAAAACCTTCTTGTTTATGTTTCTGAATCAAGGATAAGGATAATAATTTAATACTTTCATTTTCTCTGCTAATACTATAAGTTTGTTCAGTTGTTTTAATAGAATAATCATATTTAAAATCCGATAAATTCTATTTATCTTTTGACTAGGAATATGCCAGTTGAGCATATCTTGCTCAATCTTCGCAATGTTAATTTCTTGACTGTTCATAGCCTGATTAGGGTTTTGACTATTGTGATCATCAGATTGATCATCAAATCTTGGGGGTGATGAGGTGTTTGATCCTAACACGTATGATGAGTCATCACCCTGTCGACGTCTCCTAAATAATCTTTTCATAAAAAAGGTTTGAGAATATGGCTAAAAAGGAAATAGTTCTACAATGAATAATTTCTGCCAGGACCACCTACTGAGACCACCCTTACCATGGGCTGACCAATAGATAACAAGGGCTGACCAACAGCCTTACCAAAACTCAGACACAACAGAGCTAAAGACTTAAGAGCAATATAATCAAAACAAGAATATGAGCAGAATATAAAGGAAACAATTTACATGGCTATGATACCAAATGTGAACAGTATCAATTAGAATGATAATATGAGTATGAGCACATATATGAAAAACATTTTACATGGCTCTGAGAATAATGTAAAAGATGTAAGGTTTTAAAATGATAATAAACACATGGATTTTATATATTTTGATTTTAATAAATACATGAAATGGAAAAGAGCTTATAGTGCAATTATGTGGAATGACTTCTCACTTCTTTCACACTCTTTACAATCTCGCACTAAAAACTCTCTTCTTAAAAACAGAACTCTATGCTAAAATTAACTCTGACTCATACAATGAAAATACAAACATTTATAGACTTCTAGTTGTGGACTTCAAATGTTTCTAAATCCGTGAATAATTTTCTTGAATTGTCGTGTCTGCTTTTGCTGGACGAATCTTTTGCTTTTGCGCTGTCCATCTGTTTTGGTTTCTTGTGTCAGTCTAATATCTGCTTTTGCTTTTTGAAAAGTAAGTGCGCCTTGGATTCCTGTGTCGGTCTGATCTCTTTATTTACTTTTTGAAAAGTAAAATATGTGCTGGCGAGCATCTTTTGTCACGAGTATCTGTTGTTTTGTTGATATTTGTTTTTGTCTGCCATCTGTCCCGAGCATCTTTTGCTTTTGAGTTATCTATCTTGCTGTCTATCATTGTTGTCTATCCTTTTATGTCATAATCATATCCATCATATGGATCTTGGCCATAATAGTCTGGAGGGGTGTTGAGATTGTCAGTTGGAGTTTGGATACTTTCTTCATTACTATCTGATAATTAGGATAGCTCCTCAAGGAGCTTCTTCTTCCTTTCTTGTTTTGATAATCTATGGCTTTCGGGTGACCTTAGTAACTTTTGATCAATTTTTTCATTTTGAGGATTGTCACAGAACCAGGTTTTGACAGTATTAAAATCAGAATATGAACAATTATATTTGGCCCACCATTTTACTTTAAATAATCGCTTGATTGCCATAACTGATGGCAAATTTGAAGTAGTGGAACTAGAAATAGTATAATCCCAGGAAATTATCCACGGGATGGCAAATATAGCATGAAAAAGTAAATCATGAGAATAGGGTTTGTCATTATTGGTAGTCTGCCTGAAATAAAACAAGGCTTCTTGGGTAATAGGGGGAAGAATATTGGGCTCAGTGCCACAACATGGCCACCAATCGAAAATCCATTGAGGCAAATCTACTTTGCATTTTTTATCAAAAAATATAAACCAGGAATGTGTTTTTGGTCTAATAAAAAACATATTGAACCAAGCAACCTGATAAACATGATAATTATAGGTGGGGGGATTGAAAGATACTGAAAAAGGATTTGGATGATATTGATCATGGACTTTGTCTGGAAGAACAATTTTGAGGATATTGCACTTTCAATAAACAATAAAATTTGGGTCAGAAGGATCTTTGGTGTGGGTGATTTCAACTGATTTAGTATCAACTAGAATCAGTTCATAATATTTTTGGGTTTTTCTAATATCTTCAGGAACATATTGGAATCCTACAGGAAATACTTTATTAACATAGAGGTAATGGTTAATAAGCTCGGGATCATCTGTTGGTTGTCTGATATTGGTGCATCTTATATATTCTTGAGTGGGCTTTTGAAAGTATTGGCTAGGAGTAACTTTTGGTTGAGGGGATAGTGTTTGGATATGAAGTTGGGAAGATAGTGTTTGTGCATAAGATTGTGGTGATAGGTTTGGGAATTCTTGAAGAGAAATAAATCTATTTGGATTTTGCAGTGTCTTGGGTTGAATTGGAGATTATGGTGGCCCTGAAGAAGAATAATCTGATGGATCTTGAGGTTTTTGAGGTGATGGGGGATAGTCAACTTTCTGCTTTCCCTTTAAGCGGGAAGCTTCACAAATTTTTGCTGGTATTTAGTTCCTGCAAAAATTCCTGGGTACGGAAATCAGGAAGAGAATTATTCTCTCTTTTGATGTATTCAATATCGAAGTCAAATGCACTTAATATGGCTTGCCATCTGGCAAATATTTGTTTTGAAACAAGATTTTGAACATCTTTTAGTAAAATCTCTTTTGCAGATTTGCAATCTATGCGTAACAAAAATGTTTTGTTGTATAAATCATCTTGAAATGTAGATATGCATAAAACAATGGATAAAATTTCTTTCCTGATTGTTGTATAATTGTTTTGTGCTCCAAGACATATACCATAATGATATCAAACTACTTGCTCATAGGTTTTTTGAGGAAGAATCTGTTTGAGTATACCTCTATAACCTATGTCGGAGGCATCTGTTTCGACAATAACTTCAGTAGTAGGACAAAGGATACCTAAACATGGAAGACTCAGAACTTTGGTTTTGAGGATTTTGACAATTTCTGTATGTTGTGGGGACCATGGGATTGGATTTTTACGAAGTCTTTTATATAAAGGTTCGCAAATTTGTCTCAAATAGGGAATATATTCTGCTATATAATTTAGATAGCCAAGAAATCGTTGTAATTGAGTTTTATCTTTGATTTCATCAGGAAATTTGTTTGCAAATTCAATTGACCTATCAATAGGATTGATAGTCCCTTGAAATATAACATGTCCTAAAAATCTTATCTTAGTTTAGAATAATTTCATTTTTGTTTATGATAAATCTAATCCATTACTTTTAATAATTTGGAAAAAGGTTTTCAAGTGTTTAAAATGTTGGTCTACTGATTTTGAAAATATCAATATATCATCAATATAAGTTATACTGAAGTTAGAATAATCATTAATAATGTTTTGAAATTCTAAAGGAGCATTCTTAAGACCAAATGGCATTATGTTCCATTCATAATGACCAAAAGGAACATTGAATGCATTCTTGTATTTGTCTTTTTCATTAATCTGAATTTGCCAGAATTCAGATTTTAAATCGAATTTTGAAAATATTGTAAAATCATGAAGCCTATTAAGAATATCCTTTTTATTAGGATTTGGATACCTAATCCATTGTAAAACTTTTTTTAAAGGTTTGTAATTAATAACTAATCTGGGAGCTCCTCTTTCTAACTCTACTTGCTTTTGTACATAAAAGGCAGAACAGCTCCAAGGAGACTTACTAGGTCTGATTAAATTTTTGTGCAATAATGTTTTTATTTCCTCTTGACAATATTTTAATAATTCTTGATTCATCTAGATTGGTCTGGATTTTGATGGGATATCTTTTTCATTAAAAGTTGGTTAATAAGGTAAAGATACTATGTGTTTCTTTCTTTCCCAAAAAGCGTTTGGTAGATCAGCACATATTTCTTTTTTAAACAAGTTTTCTATTTCTTTTATTTAGGTTTGTATTTGAGGTTCTTTCACTTGTTGTTATATTTTATGATAATTTATTTCTTCTTTTAAAAAGTTAATATGAGCTTGTTTATTTTGAATTAAGTTATCTGTCTATGTAAACTACTGGTTTGTAATAAATTTAATTCTCTTGTGTCAACTGGTTGTAGGAATTGGAAGAATAAAGTTTGTCCTAATATATTAGTTTCTATTCCTAGATGACTAACTTTAAAATGATATATTTAAGTCAAAAAAGGGGTTCCTAAGATAATATTTTGGTGGATATTTTTTACGAGTACGAAATGTGTTTTCAAGCAATAACCATCATTACAAACATAGGAATTAGTAAATTTATATTCTACATTTAGTTTTGATCCACTAGTAGTATTTAATCATTCTGTAGTTTTTTCAAAATATCTTGTGGGTACAAGTACTTCCTTAAGGCAGTTTTGATCAGCACCAGAATCAACGAGGGCTGTGGTATTTATATGATATTTTTCGTTAATAATGATAGATATCTTAATATACCATTTTTTATAATTGATTCTTTCTATCAAATTAACAAAACTATCTCTTGGTTCATTTTATATTAAGTTAATTGGTTCTATAACAGAGACTTTTTCTTTTTTGTCAGTATGTGATGAAATTGATTCTTTAAGATTATTTATTTCTAAATTAATCATTTTTGCTTTTAAATCTATGTTATCTTTTTGAATGGTTTTGATTTGCTCTTTTATAGTATTAACTTCCATTTGTAAATCTTGAATTGTAACGGTCTTAGGTTTTTGAAATCTTTTTTCTACTATTTTTTCGAGATTGTAGGGTTCAGGAGGAGTTTTCAATTTTTGTTCTTCACAAATAATGTCTCTTAATTTTACAAAATAATCTTTCTTGATTATAGGGTCATCTATTTTATCGATAATATCTAAAAGGAATTTTTTTGTAACGTTATCATGTTAATAAATTTACAGTAACAGAGTCCTTCTTCACAGTTGCACTGTGATTCCTCAGAGTCATCTGATTCTATGTTTTCTTGAATAGTATAACTAAGTTCTTCTTCATTAGAAGAGAAATACTCTTCTTCTGATTGTGAATCATTTATCATAACTTTTGTTAATTGTTGTTTTAATGTGACATCTGTTTCTAATTCATTAATTTTTTGTTTTACTCTACAATTCATGGCCCAATGTCCAAGGCATCCGCACTTGAAACAAGCCTTAAAAGAGGCTTGGGTATTCTGAGGCCTTTTAGATTTCCTTAATTTGGGCTTTTAAGGTTTTTGAGTAGAAGTAAACTTATTGGGTCGTCTATATATTTGTTTTTTGAAATATTTAGTTCTCTTTTTCTTTTCGGCAGATGGGGCTCTAATAGTTTCATACCCATATTGACTACAGAATGAGCCCAATTCTTTCCTACTTTGATGAAGTTCAGATTTCGTTCTTGATTTTAATTTGAGATCATTGCAAAGGGCTAATCCCTCATAATTAATATATCCTATGATTTCTCCATAAGAGAGATTATCATAAAGAATGGATCCGTTATGGACATCTCTAATTCTCTGTCTAACTTTTTCAGCAAATAGTTTTGGAAGTCCTGAAATAAACCTTTTTTTCCAATAAGCGTTATTGCTATCTTTTCTAGTATATACTTTGGCAAGAAATACATCTTTATACCATCTAAAATCTTGGATAGTTGGATAGGTTAAATTAATAAGAATTTCATATGATCTAGCAGTAAATTTGTCAGGGTCTCCAACAAAATGTTGAGTGATAGCATATACAAGGGTTTCAAAGGCATTTTCTTGTTTTATATATGCGGTAGTGATTCTAGTTTCTCCAGTTTGATTGTCATGTATAGCTTGAGTTGAAGGTATTTCTACAGTTGCATCTAAAACTTCTTTGCGATTATTATCAGTGAGATAATTATCCCACCATCCTTTGAGGGTCCCTGTGAACCCAGCAATTATAGGAATGGTTGCCTTTTTATCAGTATTATCCCTACGTGTCATATATACAGTGGCTACCATAGTCATTTCTTGGAGTGTGTTAAGGATATTGTGCTCACTGGCTCCATCTATATTCCATTCATATATAGATTCATCATCGTATCTGGCTTGTATAGCATAATATCTATCTTCATATTGTAAATCTGGAGGAGTGGGTCTGGGATAATAATTTCGGGTTGTTGGTAATAGGGCTCTATTATTGTTTCTTCTATATATCTTGTTAATCTCATCAGACTCTCTAATTTCACTAATAAAGTCTTGATCTATAACATTAATGTTTGAGGTTCCTTCAATATTAATAGATAGATTTCTTAACTTAACATTTATGGATTTTAATAAATCATCATAATTATCAAGTGTGACAAGGTCTTCCTTGGCTATATGAATTGGTTTGAAAATTGGTTGGGATAAATGTGGAATAGGTTTTTGAATTATAGGTGGGTATTTTTCTTTTCCTCTAGGGGTTTTTGAAGAAGAGGCGGAGATTTTATTATCTAAGGAAGTAACCATATTATCAATAGAATCGACAATGGAAGCAATAGAAGTAATATGTTGGGAAATAGTATGGAGATTTTGATTGGTAAAATTATTTTGGTTATAAATATTGCTAATATCACAGTATTGGGCATTACAATTAGGTGGTTCATTCTTATTAGCCTTTTTGAAAGGTGTTGCAATAATAGTGGTTGAATACTGTGGTGTTTGAAGATTTATCCTTTGTAGTGGGGGATGGATGGATGAGATGACGTGATTGCTGGTAGTGACCCATTTTTGATCAAGTTGTGTAATAACATCTATTTCTTTAGCTTTACAAATATCAGGATGATTATTGACAAAGGGATTATATATTTTATTGTTAAATGTATATATTTCAAAGAAATCAAATAAATATATATCACATTGAATTTAATTCATGTGCAAATATCAATGTTCCCTAATTTGAGCTCGCTCATTATCAGAAAAGGTTGTCATAAACCAATCAGATTTTTCTTTATTTTTAGTAGATAAAAAATCTATTTTTAATATTTCTTTATTTATAGTATAATTGGAATTCATAATAACATTAAGTTCATGATCCGTATCGGTTTAGTTGGAGAATAATCTTCTTCATTTTTTCTTGAGGTTTCTGCTAGTTGTGATTGATAGGACTCTGCATATAATCCTCTAGGAATGGTTGGGTCAAAATTGAGTCATAATGAACTTTTGTTTCTAGATAAAGTATCAAAATTATACCAGGGGAGTATAACTTGGGAATCTTCATATAAAGGGGGTCTAATTAGTCCGGAACTGGTCGTTCTTGAAAGTGATGGAGAATTATTATGTGTGAACTTAATAACTACACTACCATCTCTATGTTCATCAATCTGAGATTTATTGGAATTAGCTATCTCCTTGGGAGGACATAAAGCGTCAAATTTCCAATGATCCAGAATAGTTATTTGATCCTATTTTAATAATTTAGGTGTAATAATGTTAGCATGAAAGGTATTGGCTTCTAATAACAAAGTTTCTCCTAGTTTGGTTTGTAATAAAGCTTTTGGGTTAATTTTAGTTGTCATAATTTTATAATAAACTTTATGAATTAAATTTAAATTACGAGTTCCTGTTTTAATATCTAATCTTTTTAATTGAATATCTAAAGTAAGAGTTTCAATTAAATTAGGATCATACAAATCTATAGAGAAATTTGGATAGCAGTTGAAATAAACATGACCATTATGTATGTTTGAAGCTACTAAAGATAATAATGAGTTTGAAAAATTTAAATGTCTTGCATCTTTTAACATCATTAATACAGGAGTATCAATACCTAAGAGATGATTATTGGCAAAGGGATTAAATATTTTATTACCAGCAAAAATGAGTGAAACTTCCCGCTTAAAAGGAAAGCAGAAAGTTGAGAAATTAACTTTGCTAAGATTGAGCAAGATCTGCTCAACTGGCATATTCCTAGTCAAAAGATAAATAGAATTTATCAATAGGAAGCTTCGATTTTAAATCTGATTATTTTATTAAAACAACTGAACAAACTTATAGTATTAGCAGAGAAAATGAAAGTATTAAATTATTATCCCTATCCTCAATTCAGAAACATAAACAACAAGGTTTTAAGTATTTATATTTAGGATTAGTTCAAATTGCTATTAAACCTTTGCATCACTTAGGTATTGATACTCCTGTATTAATGATGTTAAGAGATGCAAGACATTTAAATTTTTCAAACTCATTATTATCTTTAGTAGCTTCAAACATACATAATGGTCCTGTTTATTTCAACTACTATCCAAATTTCTCTATAGATTTGTATGATCCTAATTTAATTGATACTCTTACTTTAGATATTCAATTAAAATGATTAGATATTAAAACAGGAACTTGTAATTTAAATTTAATTTATAAAGTTTATTATAAAGTTATGACAACTAAAATTAACCCAAAAGCTTTATTACAAACCAAACCAGGAGAAACTTTGTTATTGGAAATTTGACGTTTTATGTCCTCCCAAGGAGATAGCTAATTCCAATGTATCTCAGATTGATGAACATAGAGATAGTAGTGTAGTTATTAAGTTCACACATAATAATTCTCCATCACTTTCAAGAACAACCAGTTTCAGACGAATTAGACCCCCTTTATATGAAGAATTTGTATGATCCTAATTTAATTGATACTCTTACTTTAGATATTCAATTAAAAGGATTAGATATTAAAACATGAACTCGTAATTTAAATTTAATTTATAAAGTTTATTATAAAGTTATGACAACCTTTTTAATATCTAATCCTTTTAATTGAATAGCAGATAGCTAATTCCAATATATCTCAGATTGATGAACATAGAGATGATAGCGTAGTTATTAAGTTCACACGTAATAATTCTCCATCACTTTCAAGAACAACCAGTTCCAAACGAATTGGACCCAAAAGCAGTGTCATTATGAGATAAGTATATGAAACAAAATTAGTAACGAGTGCTAATTCAGCTTTTTTCTTAAATTGAATTCAAAATTATTCAGGGAAAACCTGAGCAATCACAATTCAGTTGTTACCTGTTTGGCTTGATTATTCCACTGACATCTTTGAGGATAGTCATGTGTTTTTTTCTTCTTGGAAGAATATGCAGAAAATTCAAGATGCCCTTTTATGATTACACAGCAAAAAGGAAAAAAAAGGAAAAAAAAAGAAGAGAGATAAATATAAGACCAACTAAACAAAACAATTAAATGCCTTAATTATGAACAATAACAAGAAGAAGAAGTTTGCATATGATTACCTCTACTATATTAATATGGAAGTTAAGGAATGAAGGCAAAGCTCGACTTCCCACATGAGCTTCTGCTTCTATATTTAGATGCTCAAATCGGACTTCAATTGTTGGAATTTCAATTCCTACCCTGTGAGAATCCAAGAAACATAAAGCTCGTTACTAACAAAAAGAAAGAAATATGTTTAGAAACCTAAGAAACTTGGAATCTATTTATAAATAAGTTCACTATAAAGTAAAATTAAGTAAGCTTGTAACAAAGCATATCAAAATTAATAAAATTTGCAAATGAAATGACTCAATACTTGATTTGATTCCAAACAAAGAATACCAATATGATATTTCATGTTAACCTTCCTTTTCTCAGTAACCAAACAGGATCTGAACACTGAGAAAAACCATGAAATATAAAATAAAAATCATACCTGTTTATACGGTTCTTGAGCTTTAACAAGAACTATTCGTTTTCCTCTTCAGCGATTTTCACCAATCTCTCAAGCAAATTCTTCTTTTCCTGGAGTCCAAGATTTTTGAATATCGATTTCATTGGCACCACCATGGGAGGTAGTCAAAATACCTTTCCTTAAGCGATCAAAGGTAGGAAGTTTCTCAAGTGCAGCCCATTTCAGAGCCTCTTCGTCATCTTCTTCCCGTGAAGATCTTGAAAACACTTCAACGGTACTGTTCCTCCATATCGAAGAACTTCCTGCTCGTAAACTACCGTTTCGTAAGCTGTTACTCGCTTTGAATAAACCACCACCATCCATTAGAACGACGGTTAGTACTTCAAAGACCCAAACCCACCACAGAGAAAAACTTTCTTTCTTTGAATTTGATGTAAATATTTCTCTCAAGTTCTTAAGCTGAATGAGCTCAAAACATTACCGTGAAAAACAGATCATAAAACCAAGCGAAACCCAGAATTAATGTTTAATTTAATGCAAAGAGGTTAAACATTTTGAATTTTAGATATGGAAAAATTCAGAGAACAGATATGGGGTTTTCTCTGTGGATCAGAATCTAACTGTTTTTGTTGAAAAGAGGTTCTTGAAGAAAAAGTTAGAGAAATGAGATATTTCCTATGGTTTGGCGGACGCGCAACTCAAGTGTCAAATGCACATATATTTCCTATGGTTTGGCGGACAAACATTTCTACGTATCTACTGAAGAAGAGTCTTCAGTATATCCTAGTTCTGTGGAAACAGGAGATATGCCTACTTTGGAACTTTCTAATGTCTTCTAGTTATGTGAAAACAGGATATGCCTACTTTTCTTTGGAACTTTCTAATGGTGATTTCATGTTGTATCATGTAAATAAAATAAAAAGTATATTTATTTTGAAGTTTTACTGATATTTTTATTTGAATTTTTTTTAATGACTATTAATTTATCTTTATATATTTTGTTTTGATTTAATTAGATTTTTTTGTTTAGATTCGTGTATTATCTGTCGTCCATTCTCATTATTCTACATCAATTTTAATTGATGAATTTGGACAAAAATCCAATTTGACCGAAATAAAACGTTCAAGAGTAAATTAACACTCATTAAAATCTGAAGGTCAAATAAACACAACGGTGAAACCTCGAGGATAAATTTGTTTCTTTCCTTAAAAAATACATGCAAGTCACATAATTTTATTATTAAAATATTTAATAAATAAATTAAATAATTTATTATATAATTTGTACATAATTTTTAATACATGGTTTAAGGAAGTTCTTCCACACTAATATGTAGCAAGTATTGTTTTTTTATTACAATAAAAAAAGAAACATTGTTACAATTAGATATGATTGATAATGCAAATTGTATCATGCATTTAAAGAGGTCAACTCATTTGTATTAAAAATTTTGAAGTAAATAGATTTGCACTTTGTAAATTTTGATATACGGTAAAAATTATTTTATAATTAAAATTTATATATATTTTAGATTTCACTTTACAATTTTTTTTTATAATAAATAAGTAATCTTGTGTTTAAACGTAAGAAACGTGTTTTTAATATACAGTGTTATTTACATAATCAATCGCATCAATCTTAATAATAACATTTGGCTTATAACAGTGAAAGGGAGGATTGGAAGCTTGCTTTCGTTAATCCTTGTTTACTAAATTTAAAAAAACAGAAGCTAATCAAATTAATCCAACTTTGTGGCAGTGATAATTAGCAAGTGCCCTTAAAAGCTACTACTATTACTAAGAAATTCAAGTCATAATGTCAGAAACTATTGCAGGTCAAGTGGGTCAAGGATCCGCACAGAATGTTGAATTTTCTTATGGGAAAATTACATGGACCTCTTTTTAGGTATGGTATAATTCTAAGCTCATCCCTTCATCTTTGGTATTCTTCACTGCACCCCCTGAACAAAGTTGTACCACATGCATCCGTGCAATTTTGATGACGTCATCTAACATAATTTTTTTATATCCCAACATTGCCCTTTACTATTGGTGGGAACCAACACAACCCCTTGGACACACAGTTAACCGACGGTCTGTTGAACACTTTGGATGATGTCATCATAGTTGAGAACCAAGTTAATTGTTTCATTCATTCTGAGCAATAATGTACATGGACTTGCACGCAACATGCATCAAGCATATTATAACTACTAAAATTCATCATTCATTGTTCATACAGTAATTGCATGTAACGATATATTTCGGATTGAACATCCCAAGATAGTGTTGTCACATTTTGAAGATTCCAGCATGACACATATATGCAACAATAAAAATAACACCATTAAAAAATTTTACATCAATCATCAATTCTCAACAATAGAGATACATCATCTGATATTAACTTAAACATAATATACAACGTAAAATGCATGAATATTTCCAAATAAATTTTTTATTTTATTTTCTCATTAGTCTGAGAATGTTGACACGTACGTGGCTTACAGAAAAAGATTTTGTTTGACTCTCAATCCACCAAACTATTTATCCTGCTTACTACCTAAAATCATTATACAATGAGGGGTGAGTTTCACAAGCTCAGTGAATTAAATTTACTATAAGTATTCAATTATATAAATGGTCTTTCAATATTTAATCATTTCTATCTCACACAACTTGATACTAGCATTTTACTATCACTACACATATCAAAACATTCATTCTCTATCAATCTCTTCTTCTTATTTATTGGTTCACCTTAAGACTATCAATTATCTCAAAATTTCCTCGTATTAAGGTTCACATCATAAAGTCTACCATTTAGATGGTTTTTATCACCATAACTGTCTTTCTGTGAAACTCATCCATCTATAAATAAATTCACAATAACATACTACAAATTAGCATTTCAATAATGCAAGCAATAATTAAAATAGATGCAATGTATGAATTATTATTAGGGAACATCTTCACACATGTCGACGTGTTTTTATCTTAGACCGACTACCTTCTCGGTTCTTTCATTTTCATTAGACCGACTGTCTTTCCGGTTCTTTTCTTTTATTTAATGCATATGCATATGAACAATGATATAAAATATGCATCTGAACAATAACATAAAAAAAACAAACAAACAAACAAACAAACATGAATTCAAATATTTGAATTTAGATATCATGCATTTTGTCAAATTACTATTAAAAATTTCACTAAATTCCTCTCATCATAAATCACATTAAATCATCCATCTTAGCTTGCCAAGATCTACTAATTTTCATCTTCTCATAATTCATATCAAAACATCAACTATAGCTCATCAAGAATTTCACTTATCGCTTTTATTATTAAATCAACTTATTATTCCAAAAAAATATTATTTCTCCCTTAATAATTTTCTACATGACCAAAATTCATATCATACATATCAATCAAATTTTTATCTACCACCAAAGTATAAGCTAATAATTTATTTAATATTATCACTAGATAATTTCATTTTTTATTTAGATTACTTAAAGTAAATCTAACTCACCACGTAGCACTTAAAGCTACCCATGAATCACCTCGTTGCCTTTTCCGTTCCTCTTAGAAATTTCTCCCGGTTGCTGATCGTCAACACTTGATATAAGATTTGTATTAAATTTCTAATTATTTCTTCAATTCTTCATAAACCACACCCTTTGAAAATTCTCACTTTGAATTTTGGGAAATTTCATGTACGCTAAAAAATTCAAAAATAAACACTACGCTATTACCTTCTATTTTTCTGATAGCTTATCGTGACTCTTTATAAAATTCCTCCCAAAATTTTGCTCTTTCGACCTTTTTTTGGGTCCCCAAGTGTTTTGAGAAATAGAGTAGTTGAAGGAAATTCAAATGAAATTTGGTAAATATCAATTAATGTTTATATATATATATATATATATATATATATATATATAAGAAACAGTTGAAACTGTAGCCCAAACTCAGTATTTTAACTTCCCCTCAGTGCCTCCACGATTTGGCCACATGTAAACATGCATGGCTTTGTTTGTTCACGTTTTTTGTTCTTTTTTCAAATAAAAAAACATTTTCTTTTCTTTTCGTCTTTTCCAAGCTGGAACGTCCAAAAATTTTTATTTTATTTATTTATTTCCTTTGTAATTACGCCCCCACACGTCCATTTTTTTTAATTGTTTTATTCAAATAATAATAAACATTTCACATATATTTTATTTTAATTTC
This sequence comes from Bretschneidera sinensis, assembly GCA_023935145.1. Classification (NCBI taxonomy): domain Eukaryota; kingdom Viridiplantae; phylum Streptophyta; class Magnoliopsida; order Brassicales; family Akaniaceae; genus Bretschneidera; species Bretschneidera sinensis. Next base: position 56,154,493 of record CM043702.1, on the reverse strand, counting down.
ATGTCGTATTTATTAAATTACTTCTTTACCCTTACTTTACGATTACAAGTATTACAAATCTACCCACCTTATAAAAATTTCATCCCCAAAATTTCCTTACCTAACTCCAGAAACAAATTGTGAATAATATTTCTTCATAATTGTCTCACGCTTTTGCGTAATCTCTTCAACATCCTTATTCAGCCACAGAACTTAAACTAATGAAATTATTTTATTATACGATATTTGTTTTTTTTGTCTAAAATTTTAACTTGTCCTTGTATATAAGCCCAACTTTCTCAACAACCTCATAGGATCCCACATACCTCGGATTCAGCTTTACTTTCCTTTTTGATCCTCAACACACCTTTTCATGGAGATATTTTTAATTACACCCAATTACCTACTTGAAATTCAAGAGGTCTTCTCTTAGTATCAGCATAGGTATTCGGTCTATTCTGTGCTACTTTACGGTTCTCTCTAACCAATTTGATCATCTTAGCTGTTAACTCACTAATTAATGGACCAAACATATTTCTCTCTCCCATTTCCTCCCAACATATAGGAGTTCTACACCTTCTACCATACCATGTCTCAATCGATATCATCCAAATATTAGTTTGATACTGGTTATTATAAGCAATTTCAATCAATGGAATGTAAGCATCCCAACTTACTGAGAATCTCATCTCATTTGCTTTTAACATATCTTCTAGTACTCTAATAATCCTTTTTGTCTAAGCATGAAAAATTATATTAAATTATAATTGTGTACCTGTGGCTTTCTGAAAGCCTCTCCAAAACCAAGATGTAAATCTACCATCTCTATTTGAAACTATGCTTAATAGTGCCCCATACAACCTCACAATCTCAACTATATCCCTTTTCAATCCTGACCACCAGCAATTTTGTCTCAATCCTCTATGCATCTTATTGTTACTTGGTTGCATCGAATCTACATCATCATGTGCCTTTCTCGTTATGTCATTTCTTAACTCCGTATTATTGGGAACACAATTTCCATATTCCAATACCAGAATACCCTCGTTTCAAATTTTGAACTCAAGATGCTTTTTAGTAAGCACTCAATGTTTAATCTTTTCTATCTCTTCATCTCTACCTTGCATCTCTAAAACATTTTACTATGGATGACTGTACAACCATATTCGTTAACCATGATCCTATGTCACTGATATTCAACTCCATTCTTATCTCTTTTAAATCTATCATCAATTTCATATCAGGACTCTCAATAGCAGTTAAAGTTCTTGTAGACTTTCTATTCAATGCATCAGCTACCACCTTCATCTTTTCTAGATGATAGAGAATTGTACAATCATAATTACTAATCAACTTCATCCACCATCTTTGCCTGAAATTCAACTCTCTCTGGGCAGGTAAGTATGTCGAACTCTTATAACCTATGAATATTTTACAAGTGGCTCTATACAGATGATGTCTCCAATCTTTAAAGTAAACATTATAGCAGCCAACTCTAAGTCATGAGTAGAAAAATTTCTATCATGAATCTTCAATTGCTTAGAAGTATAGGCCACAGCTTCCCTATGTTACACGTATCCCAATCATTGATGTGATGTATCACTATACACTATAAATCCTTCATCACCAGAAGGAAACACCAATATTGGGGCTGTAGTCAATTTCTCCTTTAGAAATTGGAAATTTTTTCTCACACTTCCCTCACCATACAAATCTCACATATTTCCTGGTCAGTCTACTCAACAGTAATTCAATAATAGAAAAATTCTGAAAGAATCTTCTATATTAACCAGCTAACCCTAAGAAGATTCTAATCTCAATCACATTAGTTGGTCTCTCCCAATTTAACATTGCCTCTACCTTTTGTGGATCAACTGTTATGTCATTTCCCAATATTACATGTTCCAAGAAAGTTATTCTATTCAGCCAACACTCACACTTAGAGAACTTTGCATATAGTTTCTCTCTCCTCAGAATCTCCAACACACCGTCTAATGTTTCACATGTTGTTCTT